>OW971897.1:5458398-6822998 GCA_943193645.1 Acentria ephemerella
TCTCATATTGCAACGAAAAGTGTCATATATATAAAGTAGCCGAATTGATTCTCAATACGAACTAAAATTAATAGGAATGTTAATATTTATTTCAAAAAGGTGTAATTTAATTATATTAATTAGTAGTAACACGTCTTTGGATTAAGTTTTCATTTATCTTTTTTCTTCTGATTTAAAAGCCAGTGGCAAGTTTTAAAAACTAAACTGTAATAGATTTACAAAACTTTAAAGGGAGTTTAAGTCTATATTAAACTCTGTTTCTATTTAAAGTAAGTAAAGATCTTTAAGTTTGAATTTTTATTTTTATTCTGTGAACTCTGCCCCTTTGTTAAATCTGTAGTTGTTTAATCTGTAGTGCTACCTGTTTATATATTCATAAAAAATATGAGTAAAGCTAAATAATCGTATTTCAATGTAGTTTCCAAATAAGTAAAAATTTTTAAAAAAGAATATTTTATCTAGTAAAAACCGATAATGGCTTCTAAAACGCTTCCTCGAAGAGTTTTGGGGATTTTAACTGAACAATAACTACTACTAAATGAAGCTTCATCGTTATTTATTTAGACTGCACATATAAAGATAAAATTGGTGAACTTAATGAACATTAGGGATTCTCCGCCAGTCAACCAAAGAATTGAGCCCGCAAAAATCAAAAAGTTGAATAATGACAAATATTATAGTTTAAAACTTGCCCGCTTTGACTGTGTCCGCACCCAACCCACGTAATATTCGAATATCTCCGGTTCCTTTTTATCAAATAACCCGCCATCAATATTTATTTCAATCTATTTCGAAAAAGGACTGTATGGAAAAAAAACACGATACAAAGTTAAAATGCTGTCAGCAATAGTAAGGAAAATATTTATTTGAAATAGGTAATTTTTGCTAAAGGTCCGTCAATGTTGTCCGAAATTCTTTTTGAAAACTACTTACATAAAATTGAGTGTTCCAAGGTAAATATCGGTTTGATAAAACCATTTAAATTGTGCCTTTTATGTTTGAAGCATTGCTATTTTATTTTTATAGATTTTTGTATTACATTTTGTCGATGATCAACCTATAAAACGTTCCTTTTACTATGAAATGTAACCGTCACTTTTAAGTAACTTGCATATATCTGTAGGCATATCATCTTGATAGTGTAAATCCCCTCATTGAAAATGGGAAAGAGTTTTAATATTACAAAACCCTTTCATAAGTAGACTATAGCATCAGTGGTAGATTTTCAGGATTTTTTCTCTCCTGGATCTCTCTCAGTACGTTGCGGTGTCATTCTGGATACAAGATATGATATTCTCTCCTTTACCATGCACCGAAACTGGCTACCTTACTTTTTAGACACTATTTAACACTTTTACTTTATCTTTAAATCTTTTGTGAGGCTGTTAGATCTAAGCGTAGAAAATGGTTATTTGAAAATAATACATACATACAATACATATGTATTAATTATTATTTTTACCTAACAAGCACTAAGGAGCATCTTCTGAAAGACTTTAAGGGGTAGTTTCAAATAGTTAGCTATCTTCACGTATGGACTCCTCTACTGCTTATCAGGTGGTGTCGAGTCATTTTCAGAGTTTCTTATAACAAAAATATAAAATAATTGTAAGAATTTTACTTGTTTGGATTTGAAATATGTTTTTATATTTTTTAAGAAAACTAATCAAATACCAAATACTACTTAATTAATCTTCAAAACTACCAAGTAGCCATTTCATAATGCAGCCGAAGCTGAACATATTTTAAACACAAACAACAACAATAAAATCCACTACTTAAATAAACAACAACAATATTATTATTTTTGTAACCACCTCTGTGGTCTAGTTGCTGACACCATCTGCTTGAGATCTGGAGGTCCGGGGTTCAATTCCCAATGGAAGTAATTTTCCGTTTTTAGTTGGTGGTGGGGTTTTATCTTAGTACAGACTAGCTGTCACTATCTTGCCGAAGTCTGCCAATATAACATTAACGTTAACAGCATTGTATTCTGACAGTTATAGGTAAGATAGTTCTTCTGTGGTTGAGGGGTTCGGATCTAGCTCGCTTCCATCTTCGGCTTTGTCTTTAGATATTGCTCGCTTCCGCATCGTATCTTCAGCTTTGTCCTTACTTACTGTCAGGTGAGATGAAGGTTAAGAACTATCCTGAGAATAAAATCTATTATGCTTCTGAAATATTCAATGTAAAGAAATAACTTTTATCGTGTAAAAATATATCAGACCCAGCACTGCTGTCAGGAATGATACTTAGCACTTATAAAAGGTTGGTACGTTGGATGGGAAAGCAGATCCATTAGCTAAGACAGCTGTCGGCCTTTCGATCACCAGTTATCTGTCAGTTTTTTAATAAGTCGAGAAAAGTAACATCGGAGAGACACATCGGTTCATAGTTTCAACTCCCAGCCCACTCGATGTAAAAAGCTCCTAAGTAACCAGCCCCGACAGCGCCCAAACACAGTCCTAATAAGGGGATAGTGAGGGTATGCTTGTGGAAGGGCCCACGCATACCGCTTTTAGTTAATTTAAAATTTTAGATTGGTATATTATTATTAAAAATTATATTTTTTTAGAAAGGTCAAAAATGTACACTGTCTGTCAAATTAATCTTGCCGACCTGCAATCTTGCTTCTTCACGCCTCTTTTTAAGGACTCAGGGTTGTAGGAAGGAGGGAAAATGTGTACTGGTAAAGAATTCCATTTCTTGATTGTATGACACAGAAATGAGTTACCAAATTTCGTCGTAAGAGTAGGAATGGGCGTCACAATTTATTGATCGTAACTTCTGGCTTAAATACCTTTTAAACCGGATGTTCTCTCTATTTTCAATGAAATAATATTTTTTTTTCACTTTTACAATCGTATTAATTTCCCATATCTGAACACAATTACAAAGGGTGAAATATACTAAGAAAAATATAAAAGTTCTAAATAAAATTTTAAAAAATATATGAAATATAATAATCTTAGCTTTTATAATCAAAAAATAAATATACAATTGATACTCGATATTAATTCAATTTTTTTAAGACCAGTAAGAAGTAGTTTTTAGTCATGAATATTTATTTGTCTCATGTGTCTTGCTATTTTATATATTATTCTATATTATTGTATAAAAATTTTCAGTATAAAAATAAACGAAAATTAGGTATTACTTCACATAATGACATCTGTCCTACGCTTGATCTTATATTTATGAACTATAAAAGTTTATTTTCATAAAATATTCTAGAAATAATACGAAAGCTGGCAATAAACATTAAAATTCATGAGGCGGAACTAACTACAGGCACGACTGACTCTCGGTTGAGATTAGGAATTTTTGTGTTAACAATAAAGATATTTATGCATTTTAATTTAAAATGGAATTCTAAGGTAAATATACTTTGATATTTTAATACTTTGACCCGTACTGTTAAAAGTATAAATTAAATCACTTCATTCGACACAAATATCGTTTTTTTATGTTAAGCTTAGCAAATGACTCGACACCTGATGATGATAAGTAGAGGAGTTCATATGTACATACTGCCCTAATCACCCTCACTTTGCCGGCCCAAAAAGTGCTTTATCAAGCCTCTCTTAAAGGAACCCATGATGTATGACTTTTATCATGTATGTATTCGTTCTTCCCTCAAGTACTTTATTTTTAATCCTGTCCATCCTAAGGTTACCTGGAAGAGGTCGCTTTTAGCAATAAGGTCGCCCTTTGTACCAAATTTGTAAAATGTTTTTTGTGATGCCTCCTCGTAAAAAAAAGTTTCCTTTTGGGGTAAGGAACCCTAAAAATGAAAAATAAAATAATAAAAATTTTCATGTCATTTTTTATGTAAGTTACTATAGAATATCTATTGTATCTGCTAGTTCACACAACTAGCAGATACAATAGATATTCTATTGTGGATTAGCCGTCAGTAAGGTATAAAAGATTTAAATTAACAAAAGGTGCCTTGATTGAGTCAAAACGAAAGCAGGGGTGTTATTTTTAATAAAAAATATTCTAGCTGACAAAATTACGACATTTTGAACCCCTCGACAAGTATGTAAAAATAATTTTGCTTTTTAAGAGAAGCTTTAATTGATTTGTATTCGTCAATGTGCAATGAGGTACACATAATACCATCTGTTAGCAACTGGTTGGTGACTCTCAAACTCTTTTATACAAATCTTATTTTTGATATTTATGGTTTTTTACCAAGTTGTTATATTTTGATAGACGTCTGGTGTCTTCACAATTGTTTCACGATTTGTTCTGTTGCTATTGCTCTTATAATAATAAATTCAGTTTATATTGGTATCTTGGCGTTTCCATCATCACGACTAGCTCATTAATTACAGTCCACTCTTCAGTAGCTATCACCATCTATAAGTTACAAGGTCATAATGATCTCAGTTCATTGTACTGTACAATTCAATATTTTTGTATAATTCGCACGTACTTAACGATTGTTACAACCGTATAAGAAGCAAGCTAACTTTTACGTTTTGTTTTTTAACTTCCCTTTGTTTCAATTCACGTTGAAAATTAGGATCACAGTACAGTTACAAATTAATCATTAAAATACCGGAAGTACACCCACCAACTCTCGAATAACTCTGGTTGAGTGGTAAAGAATGCCTAAAGCCATAAGTCCACTAAACAAATAAACTACATTTAATATAAGTACCTTTGTTCAATTCTCTAATATTCCGTTGTGTCCTTTTAATTATCTTTGTGTGTACATAAATTGTTAAATAAAATAAATTAATTATAATAATTAAACCCTAAGAGACCTAACGATATAGCACGCTGAGAAGTCACTTATTTATGTTTGGTACCCGGTAATAATCTTTTGTGATCCTAATAATTAGTGGCATACTCACATCACAAATTACTTAACCACCTGGGACCTTTGTACATTAATATGAGATGCTAAATTTATTTTCCAAAATGTATTATAATACTTTCCAATTTTACTATTCTGGCAAAGGAGCCCCATGACTCACATCTTTCAATTTTTACGCCATTATACACAGATCCCGGGCTTGCGACATAAAAATACATTTGACGGAAGATATTTAATGGGAACTGTAACCTACAGATATCTACGTCGCCGGCCATAAATCCCACTCAAGCAAAAGAGGCCACTCGAAAATAACGAGCAAATAAAGCTTAAACTGATGTGTTCGACAAATATACTGTTGCAACGTTTGGAAAACTAAAATTCAGCTGTGACATATATAGAGTAAATTTAAAGAAAATTGCATCCTTGAGTTTACTAGCGTTCTCCTAAGCGTCCCGAGGTTGATTGATTGGAACAAAATTCTAATTTATCTTAAAATTTGTTGAGCCACAATGTACTGCCGAGTATCTAAGAAGAACCTATATATGAGCCGCTTATTTTGAAAGTGGCCTAACTCCATTTATCTTCAAATCGAGATATTGAAAGTTTTGCGTTTCAATGAATTTAAAAATATACGTATAAGATACTAAGGAGTCATACTGCTTAAGCGTATCTAAGGATGTTAAATTTAAAGTTCCTGTTTAAATAGTGGCAATTATTAAGTAAATAGTATATTAAGTAAGAAAAGTATAATAATAAGAAGACCCTATATATAGTATAGTTTCGTTGGGACATTGCTTACCTGAGCGCCATTTATTGCCAGCTTATTAGATCAAAACTTCTTTTTCCCAAGCCATTACAATAAAATATTAACATTGTTCTGATTTTTATTAGTTGCACCATGGGGATTTTCAATATCATTCCATTTTTGACTTCCTACATGGAATCACGAAACTACATGGAATTTTCTTGGGTGACATTTATACAATGTTTTTGTCTCATTAATATGCATAAATTTATTAGGTTATAATAGGTTATAAGTTACTTCAAGCTTGATGTAGCAGAAGGTCGGATATGTCGACCAATGTTATTGCTTCTGCACCAGCTTTCTATTACACTTTCCGCTTATCGGGGTTGAGTCGTTTGTTATGTTCAACATAAATATAAAAACATACCGTACAATCTTCCCTAGCAGCTTTCGCTCAATAAAATACTGTATTGATAAAGGTAGATTGTGAAACTACGCTATCTCATAATTCAGGTTCTGCTCCAGTCTCTGCACTAGCGAGGACTAGTAAAAACCTTAAAGTCTTATATTTTATGTTTAAATGTTCACCTAGTTGTTAATAGCGGGGTAGTTTGAAAAATTATCAAGGCAGTCCGATTTTTAGAATTATCTATCGAATTAATAATTTTGAACTATAACAGCTGAAATTGATTAACAGAGTCTTCTTTACAGAACACTTGATGGATATTTATTTTTATTTGTAACTCTAAATACTGATACGTTCTAGCATAGCCAATGTAAAGTTTGTGTGTAATTCCTTGTTTTTGTAATAAAACCAAATTGTTGTGTTTCACAAAGACATTGTTAATCTATAATCGTGACAATACGTCTATCAAACCAAAAAGTTACAATTCGAATTAAACAAAAATAGTTTCTAACAGCCAATGTATTTTAGTTTTCAAGCGATTTGTCACATAAACGCAAACACAAAATGCAAAAATATCTCCAAAGCAGTATAAACGAATAAGTTGATCAAAGTCTGCATATGTTACTTTATATTGGTAAGAAACATATTTTTTAAAAGGTTCTTTTGTAAGCGATTATTGTAAACATGAAAGAAATCTCTGTTTGGACATGTGTCAATCAGAACTAAACCCATTTCAACGATATTATTTGATTTAAAGTGAAAGAAAAGTTTTTCATCAGGTTTTTTTCATTTTATAATAGTTATTAAGTTTATGGACCAATATTTGATAGCGTTAGTTCATACTTCAAAATACAAAAAAAAATCAAATCGGTTCACGCGTCTAAGAGCAATCAGGGAACGTACATAAGAAAGATTTGTACATAAAAAGACAACGAATTGATAACCTGCTACTTTTTTTGAAGTCAGTTGAAAATAAATTTCATAATTATAAGTAATCGTAAAAATATCAGTATTGTTTAAATTATAAGTAGAATATTTTCCACTAAGAGTTAAAGCTTAATTTGTCAGATAATAAACACGAGCAATATTAACCAAAATAAAATTGAAACGAAATCATAATGACGCATTTTACTTTCCAAGTATATTTTTAACATCTAACCGCAGAGAAATTTACGAGCACAGATAAAGGCCCTTCCCCACCTTTTGCTGACAGAGATTAATTTCATTTGTGGAGCAAATTTTGGATTTCAATGATGTCCATCATAATGTAATTCGTAAACTAGATATTAACACAAATAAAGGTACTTAATCTTACTTACTCACATTTTTGTGAGCTCTGGGTATCGTAAAAGCGAACTAATTTGATGTTGCACAAGGATTACAATCGAGTGATTTTTTGATAGCATTCAATTTTGTACTATAGCAGTATTCATTTTCAACTCTTAATTAATTTAGACGCTCATGATCAGCTGCGACCCGGAATAACTTAAGTGATATATTGTTAAACGTGAGACATTAGTAGCTAAGTTTTTAATTGAAGTAATAAAAATACAAAAAATACGTTGTATTCTAGACACGAACTTTATAGGGCCTCTGAAGCTGTGATATTAAGAAGAATCCGCACACCGGTAATCTATGTAGCATTTTATAACCATTACTGATTTTTCTTGTATGGATCGGAAGGATTCAAACTACGTAGAAGAACGTACGTAGAATTATTATTACTTATTGATGTTGTGTGAAAGAAAAGCAAATAAATTTGAATATTATTAGAAATAAGTTAGACAGTGGAAGTAGCGAAAAATTACATTAAATGAACTAGGAACTTAAAATTAAGTAAGAACAAATTAGTTGTATTCCAGTATTACACTAGTAACACTAAAAAATGGTAGAAATTATAATTTTATAAATACAAAATTTTCTATACTGCTGCTAAGATTAAGATGGATAGTCGGAGATTTTGCGTTATTGTGAATTCAACAATATAATTGTAGGGTTAAATTATTATAATACGGGATAGCGCTTGGCCTCCAGCTTATGCTAGATAAGTGAAGATAAGGCTGACGTTGGAAACTGATACCTTGATCCCTTCACAGAGGAACTGGCTATCTTATCTCCAACTGCTGTTACACAACAATGCTGCTTAAATTATTGTTATGGCGGCAGACGCAGTTAAAATGGTAGCAGTTAGCCAGGTAGACTTTGAACAAGCCCTACCACCAACCAAATTGAGCAAAAAATTACTACCCCCACTGGGAGTTGAACACCGGGCCTTCAGATCTGTAGTAGATGGCCTTAACCACTAGACCACAGAACCAGTTAAAATTCAAGGAAAATTCTCAGAATTTGAGACAAAAATCTGTTCCATTATCTGACTACGGGGAACATCCTAATTCTCTGCAGGTGCTGGTTATACGACTCAATCCAATTTTCTTTATAATAATCAAGAACTGAGATTCTTACAAAATTCAGTTGCATGATCTACGTTAGCTTGTAAAAAGTTTAAAACAGCATTTTTTCTCCTGCATTTCAATTTTTTAGTGTTCTTTAGGCTTAATTCTATAGCTTATTTCTATTTATTCGGCTTATCAACCTAATACAGGGTATTGTCCTCTTCCCAAATGCAACAATCTGGGCGGTGAATAGATATCTCAAGGTATCCTTCGAATTAAAACTTATCTTTATCTTTTATTTACTAATTAATGCAGAAAAATTAATTGGAAATCTCCAGCATATAAATCTACTTCTAGTGGGGATATTATTATATTTAATATTGCTACGCTAGTCGAATAACCATTTGAAACTCCACAAGTTGACTTGGAGCCGGCGACCGTCCGTTTCATTTAAACGGGTCCCGCAATTGAATATTCCTATTCTGTAATTCTGTATTTACCTTAGTAATATTAGAGGTGGGGAAACTCGGGGAAGTTGAACAGATTTGCATTTCGGTGTGAATAGCTTTCAGTTTTTATGTCAAGTCAAATAAGCATTGTATATTTGGATAATGTCAATATGTTGACAAAAAAAAATTTTAAGCAAATCTTACAACCATGTTCAAAATAATAAATATCTTAAAATTATTCAATTTAAGTACTTGTATAAATGAAAAGTAATTTTTAGAGTTGGTGCTGAATTGTTACTAAAAAGAGTAAAGTATTAACTAATACAACCAAAGTATGAACTCAATAAGTATACTCTATATAAAAGGATTTTGGTAAACATCCTTACAAAAAAATAGAACCTCCAACCTTTTTGAAGTTTAAAAAACATTTGCATTTGAGTGGACTAAACATACATTACAATACAGCTTCTGTCATTCAGCCCACAACAGAGGCATGCCAATTTAAATTCATTAACTGATTTTGATTCACGCGTTTCACAAAAAATACAATCAGATCATCTATTAAACCAAATATAAACATAAATATTGTCAAAATAATAATGCATAATTATTTCTAACACACCAACAAGCAACTCCTTAGATGATATAGTCAGAATTGTCGGGATCGTCCAAAAAAATTGCGTCACCTTCCAAATAATGTAGACTGTAGTCAAATTATATCTTCTTTGAAATGGCAAGAACATATTTTTACTATCCTGTACGGTTGATTCTCCCGATTTTCCCCTGCCCTTGTTTCACTTTACTGCTGTAATTTTGACCCTCATCTAACACACTTGTAAGAATATAATACGTTATGTTATACCGAAACATTAGCGCTGCTGACGGTAATCATTAGTAAAATAATATAACATTAGCAAAAAATACAAAAAGACATTAACAAAAACAGTGTTAGTAAAACATTTGTAATAGCCGTCTAAATCCCAGTAGTAGCAGATATTTGTATGATGAGTACGGATATGCTTACGAGTTATGTATATTTGTATCCTTATTTAGTGTATTTCTGATATTTATATACATATTGGTATCTATATTTCTCCGTTATCTAGTATCCATAACACGACATATTGATGATGCTAAATTGGGCTAGATAATAAGTGTGAGTGTGAGAAATATTATATTCTTCTGCTTAAGTCGGCCAGTGAATAATACGAACTACGATGATCATCAGTTGAATTTTTTGTCACACACCTTTGTGAACATTGATACCTAGAGTTACTTTGCTACATGTAGAGGAGTTCACTAGCGTAGTATTTTTTAAAATCATAAAGTTATTTATTTAAATGGACTCAATTACTTCGTTTAAATCATCTTAATTAAACTCTACCACCGCTTCGACGAATACTTTATTCATCGAAGCGGTGGTAGAGTTTAGGTGGTAGAGGCATAGAGAAGCGACGCAAGAAACTCTGTAGCATTTTAATGTTTGTAATAAAATTTACAAATTAACTATGCTATTACGTGTCGATACTATTAACATTAATAATAGAATAGTTTTTAAGATGAATTTATTTTATATTAAACTTTTTTTTTAAAGTTTCTCTATATTACTTGACTCTAGTCAAATTTAAAACAAACAGTTTTAAAATTAACTCTTTAAAATGGAATGTTTATTATCTTAATTATGTTTAAAGCTACTTTCATTTTAAATAAGCATCTAAAAGCTATCTTTACTGCTAATCATAAAGCAAGCCATGCGTATGTTATCTCTTAGAACGCAAATACAAACGTAAGCAAAAGAACTTTTTTCCTTACGCTATCAAATCCGAAAAGGCTCGGCTTACAACCATGATTATAAAATACATTATCTTTCATTCAGAACACGCGGGATCCCGGGAAGACAGGGATCCCGTGAGATTGGAAATTATTGGATGTTCCTGAAAATTTCAAGAACGCAAATCAGTTGCGAGACTGGAAATTACCTTTCAAATGTGCTTTTTTGTTGTATAAAGAAGGTTTTTATACTATTATACTATTTTTTTATAAAGGTGGTTTTTGATTAAGTCCAATTTATTCGAAGAATAAGGACTTCTATAGTAGAAGTAACTGGAAGTAACTGTGATATTATGAACCAAACTATAAAGGGACAAATTTAAATGCATTGATAATCTCTTTGAAAACAAAAAGATCGTCAATGTATTCCATTTTTTGTATACAACAGTATTTGTTATCTTCAAAAACGGAGGAGGTTCTAAATTTGTTTGTATGTTTGTTTGCTACTTATTCTTATGTTTATTTCCTAAGAACTCCGCTATTAACAGACCGATTTCTAAAATTCTTTTGATTTAAACTTTAAGTTATACTTCCAGTTTAATTTAAAATACAGATCTGATGATGAGAAGAATGAGTAATCGAGGGAACTCCTCAAAGTTTATTGACTTGCATATTTCGGTATATTTATAAACAAGATAAGAATTATCATTAGAGATGGAGTATATCCTGAGATGATCACATTGTCACTAATTCAGGATCTGATGATGGAACCCCAGGGAAATCGAGTGCAAGCAAAAACTACGAATCCGTGCCTTGATTTTGTTTCGTATTTTTATAAAGCTTTTCGAGTATTTCTAACCAATAACAAACAGACAGGTAATTCAAGAATACATGAAAATTGTGAAATAAAAACTTAAACAAAACTAAAAACCGACTGCAAAACAGTCAAAAGGTAAAAATAATTCAAAATAATATTTTTTTTGTCTTTTTACAGATTTGTGCCGTGCTTTGTTTTCATTAGCGGTATCATCAAGTAAGAAGCATCATTGTGTATAGTATTTTCTAGATATATTGGTAAAAATTAGTACCTAGTATCAATTAAGCAAACAAAAACTTTTTATATGTTTTATCTAATTTTTTGGAAAGATAAGTGACAAGTAAAAAAATTATTTCATTTTCTTTTTATTGTACAGGATTTTTTTAATTGCACTAAATTTTGCTACACTTTCAATGCGTTTCATAGCATTATTAAGTTTGCTTCACTTTAAAATTGTGTTTAAAAAATAACAGTTTTATTTGTTTGTCAATAAATAAACAAAATTATGAAGTGTGATTAATTCAAGAACCCTATCTGGCAGCATTTAACGAAAAAGTGATGACAAGGCTTTTTAAGGTGTCAAACAGTAACAGTTTTGAAATCCATAAACAATCCTTAGCTTGTCATACAGTGCCGCATGCGCACGTGCTCTGCAATAATTTAAAATTGGAACTAAATAGTCCGTTGAAATTTGCACTCGAAATTTGTTTACAGGAATTGAGAGCTTATGACCCACTGATGCCATATAGTAGCAGCGATTATGCTTTGCTTTCTACAAGTGGGCAACTATTGGCTTCAAAGTGGGCAGTGCAGGGCAAACACCAAAGTCAAGTAATATTGATATTCAATTAGAAGTAATACAAAGCTCACGTCCGTCTTTAGCGGTAACCATTTGATAAAGTCGATATTCATTTATTTATTCTCGAGCGTCGCTTACGGACAGTCGTCAAGTGATCAACTGCCCGCCCCACCCATCATGCTAATGACAAGTTACATCCACTTTGTGAATTGCTGGTCCCAAGGATGTTCAGGTAAATTGAGGCACATTAAGGGCAAGTATTTAGGGTTCCGCAGTTAACAAGGAAACCCTTATGTACCGCTTTAAGGTTTCTTTGTTGTCCGATTTGTCCTTTGTTGATTGAGGCCTTCCAAAGACGCATGAAGGAGAGACATAATTAATATCAAACATCCTGTAATCGCTAGGAGATGTGTAAAAATCACACTTCTAGGTCAATACAAATAAAGAATCATGTAATTTTTATTTTAAGATATAAACTATTTGAACATTAATAATTAATTATAACGCAATCAAAAGATACGGCCATTTTTGCTGCATACGTTGACACTCACATAGGAACCATAACCTACTAACTAGGGTACTTTCACGTTTTCTCCAATCTGGGAAAAATTTGGGATAAGCAACGTCATAAAAGAGTGAAAGGAAATTTCGTCGAAGCTCAAATTCCGTATTGGACGCTCTAACCAACAAAATTGTGCAGAACCCTTAGTTCTAGACCAACTCGCACTTGATCGATTTTAACACCGATAATGTTTACTGTATTCAAATTTAGTATACACAAAAAGTTCTGAAGAATGTGTATGAAAAATATACTTTAAATGGAACATTCTTATTTTAGTAAGAACACTCAACAGGAGAAGTACCACTACATTTTGTAGTGTTATGTAAGGTCGTTTGAGCTTATTAATAAGTGTTTTGTTTGACGTTGTAACCGCTTACCACCAGGCAGTACGCTGTTATATGTCAACATATCTGAATATAAAAACTAAGAGTCTTCTGTGTGTATGTAGATATCAACACTAGTACGGCGAAACAGTACTTTAATCTCTTGTAATAAGAGTTACTTTTACATATCACCATATTTATAAAGTAACAATCTGTAATATCATGTGTGCACCTTATTCTGTTGCAGTAAAAGCTATTATCACCTACTGAATTAGGAGTTCATTTAAACAATAATGTCAATAAAGTGAATCACTTTTTCTAAAAACCTATTATAGGTTATGAAATACTTTATTTAAAGGTTAAAACATTAATTTATTATTATGTCTTTGATGTTAATTATAATAATACATTGTGTGTTTATTAACTCTTTTGATGTCACATTAGAATAAAGGATATGAATGTTTGACTTACTTCAAAAATAAATGTTGTCAGGGCCTAACACATTTTCAGTGTTTTTCTCCTTAACAAAAATATCGAATATTCCAACATTTTACCACATAAGAGTGTCACGACCAGTATTAGACTCATTTCTGAAAATGAAATTGCACAAAATTATATCATAATATAATTTACGCATCCAAAACTTCAACGATGTGATGCGGAAATAAATTTATTTATATTATTAAATACATATTTCAATGACTTTGTATTAACAGTATAATAAAAATATATTTCATAACATCAAAATGATAAGGTTTATTAATTCGCAATATATTTGAAGGAAAGTGGTTTTCTTCTTCTTTATTAATACGATGATCTATTGCATATTTAAAAAAGTGACATATTGTTTGAAAAGTTTTTTCCTCACAAATCCTCGCACAAGTATCATTCATAATGCCGTGCTGCAAAATTATATCAACTATACTCCACTGAATCAATAGATTAGGAAAAATCTATCAATTTTAGCAATAGTGACCCCCAAAAAAGAAAACTGGAAGAAAAATTATTTTCCTTGGCTGCCATAATTTAGAGTATACTCTTATAGATCTAATAGAATCAAATAAATGGTTAAAAAAAATTCATTAATGCCCAGAACTCGAAGGTTTTATGTTAGCAATTAGGTTTTATATTAGACCAGATTATTAACCCTAAAAACAGCTGTTGATTAATATAAATAAATATACAACCTATCTGTAGCTACTAAACGACATCCTTATTAAGCTAACCCATTTTAATGGCAAAGCGACCCACTTCCGTCTTTGAAAATAAGACGTGTCTCAAGGACTACACGCAGACGTAGTTTGATTTCGTGTTTCGTATTTTCATGAGGATCACGTCTTGGAAAGGAAGCCGGGACAGCGTTGGTCGAGTCAGCTTGCCGACGGCATGTTATGTAAAGTAAATATGGGATGTAATACAACGGTTATTTAAGCTAAGTTGTTTAGTCAACGTTGAGTCTGATTTTATAACTTTTGACCTGGAAGTTTGTTTAGCTACCGTCGTGTAACCATCAGCATAGTAAAAATGTTAACAGCAGTGTTGTGTCTAAGCAGTTGAAGGTAGTTTAGCCACTTCCTCTATAGATAAGAAATCCGGATGCAGTTCGCTTCCATCTTCAGCCTTATCTTCATTTACCACCAGGTGAGCTGAAGGCCAAGAACTAACCCCTTAAAAATAGTAAAATAAATCAACGCTTTATCTTTTTAATGCCTTTACCGATAGTCGATAGATATATAGAATATTCACAATTGCACACCGGTTAATCTAAATACAGAAAGAAAATAGTAACAAAGCCAAGTACAATTGGGGGTCTTAGCGCTATATAAGGGGTCTGGGAAATTAAAAAGGTGACATTAAAAAAAATAGAGTTAGGAAAATTACCATTAGGAATATTATTAATTAGTAGCCAAATACTGATGAGATTAAAGCAAGAAGTTGAGAGAAATCGACTGGAATTGATAAATAGAAAAAGTGTGGACTTGTATCACGATAACTCTAGACCTCGTACATCTTTAGCCACTCAGCAAAATTAAGCGAATTTGTTTGAGAGGTGTTAATGCATCTGCCATATACCTTTCACCTTCAGATTTCTACCTGCTTTAGTCTCTTCAGAATTCATTAGGCAGTATCAGGTTAACATCCAGAGAGGACTGACAAAACTACTTGTTGCGTTTTTTTTTATCAGAAGTCCCAAATTTCTACAGCAACGGGATCATCTCTCTAACTACAAGATGGCAGAAAGTCTACGAACAAAATGGCACATATATACTGTAATTAAATGTAAATTAACTCTGAAAAAAAAATTCTTGAATTTTAATATATAATGCGAAGAAACTTTTTCCCCATCCTATTACTTATATATGTAAAAATGTCTTTATTACACTGCTGTTTTTTTAGTAATTTAGTATTGATATTATATTTATATTTTTATGATATAATTATTATAATCTCAGTTTTATAAGAGTATGCTATGTACCTAGACTGAATAAATATATTTTAATTTTGAATTCATTTATGGCAATTTATTTAGAACGTTATTATCTAAATATTGAATTAACATCTTGGCCATCATCTCACCTTTTTATCACAGAGATTCCTTTCCTACGAAAAAATCACATTATTTCTGTAATAAAATTCCTGAGAAGCCAACCGCGTGATAGCTTTCTAGCATTATAATTCAAAGCGAAAATTGCTTGCCATGAATCTCCCGATTTCCTATGACCTTGCACACTTTCCTATAAAACATTGTTCGAAGTCCACGGCAAGGCTACAATATTGAATGTCAAAACAGAAATATTTACTGCACAATATGTTTAACGCAAATTGGGTCTGTTTGATTTATGCGAGTCAAGCGTGACTAAAAACTATCAGTTCCATTGCAAGATATAATATATTTACACCATCTTATTGTTCATTTAACCACAACTGAAGGAAAGAGTAAGATGATGCGCATATTTTTCTTTTTCTCCTTCTCTTGTATATAAAAATACATAGCTTTTCGTTAGTCTTGCTAAAACTGAAAACTGCTTACTAATTTTTACTATATTTTTATTGAATTTTGATCGGTTTAACTTAGGTGTGGTTTAAAAGTATAAAAATAACAGGGCTATTCTAAATAAAAGCTAAAAATAAACTTTGCAATTGTTAATTTAGTATGGAAAGTCTTCTAATTGATGTGCTATGCAAAATTGATATGTCTTACATCTCTAATACAGATAATTTTTGTTAGATGCAGTAGAAGCACAGTTTAGGTGTTACAAAAATCACCAGGCCAACTATTATAATTATAATTTTAATTTGTATTTAGAGATAAAATAGGTTCATTGTGTTACTTAAAACTAAAAAACGGATTAATTTATTTTTATTTGGTTAAGGTAGGGACTAAATTTTCTGACGGTTTCATCTCACATCGTCAGACCACATCTACACGTCCACGTATACTTCTTTACTACCATGAGGTGAGGATGAAGGTGAAGAGTTACCTCGTAAAGAATAAAGAAATATATTTTTTCTTTTAGACTCTTGATTTAAATCATATTATAGCATCAGTACACCATATGAAACGTTTTCTATAGCTTCGGACCAAAGTTTTTATGACGTCATACGTGTTCATTTTACGACTGTTCTTCAATCTTTATTTACGTTGTATCTTTCATATAACATTTCATTAAAAGAGTAAGCCAACTAAAAATTAATTCAAGTGTTATAGTTCTTCTATACTTGCCGTTCAAATATATTCTCTTAAATGTCACATATGAAAGTGTTTTAACTGAAATAGGTTTTATGACTGTGATAAGCATCAAAGTAGGCTTACTCAAATTTTTTTACTTGAAACCACGTTGAACATTTTCTAATGAAAAAGCAAGCTAAGTATTTTCTAAATAAATCACGTCACCATTACAGCTTTATTTGCTCCAATTTATCGCCTGGCAGTGTACCTAAGCCTTTAGCAGTGTTTTCTTTGATGTGATTTATTGCGGAGAGCTCCGGTTATAGTTTACAGTAGGTACCTAACACATAGTATCTTGATGCCAACAGGGTTAGGGAAGACACGCAAAGCAAAGTTTTTAGGCTAGAAGTTTTTGTAACTTTAGACTTTGGATCGAGTTTGTAGACTTTTTTCTCTTTGTAGAATTTCTTACTGGCACATATTACCTCCTTTATACAACAAAGGTTTCTTTAAAAGAGGCGCGAAAAGGTATTATTAACCAACAAAGTGGGAGTGGCTATGGCAGTTGGTCGCATGCTAAAAATAATGTTCACGCCTAGAAAGTTATATTAGTAATTTCTAATAAACAATTTATAAATTAATTTTTTCATCAGTTAATAAGAGCACTGTATAATACAATAAGGCTTTGTTTTAATGCACTTTACTACCATTTTAAGATAGGACAGACTTCCGATGTCTCAGTGGCACCGAAGCCAAAGAAGAAACTGGGAGTGCTCAGTACGACCCACCACCGCTGCCGCAATATTACGGTCACTACGAAGGTTATTTAGTTCGACATAATACTCACCGGAATCCGGCTCGAAGGACCAGTATTCAGGCCCTACTGGAATGTATATAAAGTGGTCTGTACGATAGAGATAACCTTTATTTTATGGTACAATTAAACTTCTCAACGAATTCCCGACGAATTTGACTATCACCACCCGTTTTTGTGTCAAAGTTTAACAGTAATTCTAAACATTTATAACTGAAGAGTACCACATTTTTTATATTTCATGAGTAATTGAAACTCCGTTTGTGTACAAACCTAAAAGTTTCGTTGGTAGACGAAAACATAGTGTATATATATTAGCAGTAAATAAAATTTTATTTATTAATTCAATTTCTATTTTATGCTATCGGAATAAAAATTAAGTTTTTACACGCTTTACGCCCTTTTCCTTTCTTTTAACTAGAAATCCAGGGTGTAATTAGTATCAGTTCCTTACTTCCGTCTTTGGTCTTACCATCACTTATAATCAATAGATAAAGGCTTAAAGCTATCCCATTGTGAACATACAAAATGGCTTCAGAATATTCTGACAACAACGGCTATATAAATAACGGCGTCTTCTGAAACATGGAGGGGTTTGTGATAAAATTGACCTTTCCAGGAACCAGTGAATGATACTTCGTTTTGTACTATTTTAAATACTGCTTTATACAGAATCTTCGCAGAGAAAACTTGAGTTTTTTGAAGAACTTCTCTGTATCGTTTCCCTGCGTAATTGGATAGAATCGAAATAATAAAATCTGCGAGGAAACTAGGGTCACTGACATTGCTCAAAAATTTTTGGCAATGTGCTCTACCTACTTAGGTAGGGCACATTGCGAAGAGTTTTGAGAGCCATTGTGAGATACATTGTTGGTTAACTAAAGTTGGATCGACTATCCGAGGGTTCAAGGGGTTGATCGCAAATAGCCAGCAAGTAATAAAGACAATAATATATGTTATATACTTATAAGAATACTATTAGGGTACCTGTTCATAATTAAATAAAAAATCGCAACCGGGGTATTAAAAACATTTGCCACGGATCTAATTATCTTTATTAATCATTAACATTTCGAAGCCATTTTGACTATTACAGTACAATAATCCTTATTCAGTTGGTATTATCACGAACAACTCTACCATTGACCGGAACTGCGGTCAGAAGGTTGTACTTATAATGATTAACTTTAAATCTAACGAATTAATACATTCCTGTTTTACTACGACCATTTTTATTTCATTCCCTAAAACTCCTTAGCAATCCAATTTCCTTTAAAAATGTCAAGTTTGCCACAAAATGAACGTGTGAATAAATCGAATTACAGCAATACTCTTGAGACTCAACTCAGGGCATAATACGAATTGATTAAATAAAAGAATATGTTACGAAATCTCGCTGGGAGGATTTGTTTGTGACAATTTTGGATTTCCAATAATTGGAAGGAATATTCTCGTTTTACGATGCTTATAATAAATAAGCAACCACTTGAATTTATCTAAATTGTTATTTCAATCGATCAATTTATTTTTGATGAAAAATTTTCTAATATTCATTATAAGATATAGTAAATCTATCTCTGGGAATTCGTTACAAGGACATCAGTAATTTTTTTCATATGATTCCTTTAAAAGAGACGGAGGCACGTAGAGAATAATTATGTTATTTACCGTTGAAATCTAACATCTTTTTTTTTCTATTTAGGAAGGCCCGTGCTCAGTCAGAGCTGTATTGTCTTACCAGGTACATTCATATAATTAAATATATAACCTAAAATGCTGTAATTACTAATAAAAAAGATAAGTTTAAGCTTTAGAGGTTCAATAAAGAACCTGCTCACTACTTATTACAAAGATTTCCAAACAAACAACAAAGTAACAAACTCCTTAATCATTCTTTCGAAAAACGAACAACAAATTCCGAAATTTTGGTGAAATTCACGTAATAGTTACTTTGCATTATTCAAAGGAGGTTATCCTTTGACTAAGATTGCATAAACTCAGATGAATTGGAGTCCACCACTCTATTAGTAGAGTTCGTTTGGTTAATATAGTTTACCAATAAATTGGTTTGTAAGGCTTATGGTGTTACCTACACAGCTGTTACAGTATATGTCAAAATAAGTCTATCTACATTTCGCCACGAACGCCATCTATCAAAATTAAAGTGGAAGATATGAGAGTTTTAAATAACGCGTGCATTAGGATGTGTAGTGAGTACTTATAGATTTTAAATTTTAATTTTCTGTTACATTTTTATTAGTATATTTTATAAATTTCATTTAGTTAGAGGTCTGAAGATTTCGTAGGTGTGAGTTAGATGTTATTCAACATGTTAAAGTAATATGGAAATGGCTTTGAACGCACAATCCATTTACTGACCTTTGAGCCATTCTAGACTTAAGAATATCCAAATAATTTTATGATTTAAACTTTTTTAGGTAAGAATTATTCAAGAATTTCAGATTGTAGTTTAACAAAATCACTACTTTATGAACTCCATTCTAGAAACTTTTTACTACACAATTCAAAACATAAATGAAAAGATTATTTGATGGAAATCCTACAGCAGATTACCATGAATTACATATCTAAGATTTCCTTACAAAAAACACTTTTGAGGTCACAGAATGGTCCGATAAAACTAATTCTGTTATCTCAACAAAAAGGAATGAATAGGGACTTTACCGCTAAACGGCGTAAAAATTTGCCCATTAAAGAGATTCGAAGCGAAGTTCTACGAGAGTTATTTGCGCAAGTTTCCCAAATTGTGCTTTCGGTACTAAATTTACTCGCAAATAAAAAAAAAAATCCTTTTTTTTAAGAAATCCTTTCTGGAGATTTGTTGTTTATGTTAAATATTTAACTTTTTTTACTACGCTTGGATCGCCTGTGTTTAGAGCCTGTGGGGAGCACACCAAACAAATGGAACACATCCTATGTAATTGTGATGCTTTTGCCAGGAAAAGAATGGGTCTCTTTGGACTGGGCTATCCCAGTCCTGAAGATATAAGGCTGCTGACTCCAGAACAGCGGACATTAGGATTCACAAAAGTGGAATCACATAAGGTCCCATTGGGTCGACGTGCTCCGGGAATAATCCTGGCCCTGCATTAAGATAAGATAAGATACTACGCTTTAATTAACGCATTTGTTTTACCAAAAGATTTAGTAGCTTTTCATTAGTGAAATATATAAAAACACATATTTTTATACTTATATTATTTTTGCTTAACTTTACTCTGACATTCTTAACAGATAACATCGTTGAGTTGATTGAGGATCTTGGTGGCGCTGTGGTTCTAATGCTCTGGTATATATCAAGAAAACAAAGAAACTTCATTATGGATGGTTCCTGGATGGGTGAATCAAATTTGTTATCTCCAGGTTGCTTCGGAAGGCACGTTCAGCCGCAAATCCCAGCAATTGTCCCACCGTACCACATAAGGTCAGCGTAGTGGTATTATGGTCCATTCCCCTCCCATGTTTTTCCCCATATAGGACGGGTTGTGCACCAACAGTGGGTCATATATTGGCATTGATATATAAAAAAGATTATATCATTCTTCATTCACAGAATGTAAGACACATTTTTCAAAACCAATATGACAATGATTCTGAAGAGAGAAATGTTTTTTGACTCAATAGCTCCAGGCTGGATTGGCCTGGCACTGTAGGATATAAAGAACCAAGAGCACATAAAATGAAATAAGATAAATAAGATGAAGTCGAAGAAATGCGAAATATAATTATTTAAAGCGAAAAGTTAATTGGTAAGAAAACAGTTAATGTAGGCGACACCAACGCTGTGGTAAAGATACTTCCATACCATCTGACCAGAGGCTAGCCATTTTTTAAATAACCTTAGTTTGTAAGTGAATTTACGGTTATCTATCTAAGTTAGGTTAGATATATTTGGTTTTTTCGTGCGCGGTTCGAGTACGTCATCGGACGCGTCCCCCTGGTGGTGGATAAGTAAATGCCTTCCAGATATGGGGGAACAGGCTTCGGCTGGCACGGACAGCACTGGGTGTGTAGCCACACACAGTAGCCACAGCCTTCTTTATTTAGGGGCATGCATTTAAAAATAACCTCAGCTAAATAATAATATAAAAAAATGTATTCTACCTCACTGATAACAAAAGAAAGTTGTGAAAATGTACTTCTCGATTCTAAAACACACATCGCAGAACAGTAGATAAATTGAATTAAAAATGTCTCAATGACTTTCTTAAAGTAACTCTGTCCTTTTCATGTGGAAGTAGATAACAGAATAAAGTTGTAACAATGTAACAACAATATAGTTTTACCATTCCTTTTTGTTTTACAATAGGAAAGCGTAGAAGATAAAAATATATTTTTACTTCGGATATTCATTAGTTTGTACATTATTTTTTATCGCGCATTATATTTCATACACAAGCTTTATTGGTGTATGTAATATTTTTATTCAATATCTTTAATATAAATTTGATACTATACCTTTGTTTTTAAATAAATAAATAAAGTATATGTATTTCTCCTACTGCTTATCAAGTCGAGTGTTGTCGAGTCATTTGATGTGTTTTTTATAATAAAATGTATTTGCCAGCCACTGCATTGAATTGGATAATTTTCATTGGTCAGTTGGTTTTCTTGTTATTTATTTTTATTGGCTATTTTTTCTACATTGTCAGTATAAGGTTTTCTATAAAGGATACATTTTATTTTATTGTAAACACCCATACGATGTCGCTGCTGGTAGCACTACTGCTTTTTAGCTTATAACCCAAAGTAAAAATATTTGCCTTACTCGGATAATAATATCCTTTTATTGTCTTTGTATATCTCGATATATTCAGGGCAAAATGCTTTGATTAATTACTCTCACCCGAGATACCCTGGAAGATTTAGCTAATAAGCAATTAGGCTACCTTTGGTGTGTATTTGTTTACATATTGTGTTGTATATTTTTACTATATTGTATTTGTTTTATTCTAGATCATAACTAAAATGTCTACTGTCTAAAACCTATGAAGTTTTCTATTAAGTTTTAACATATATAACACCGGAGTCAAATTGCATAAGAAAATGATGGTGGTTACAATTAAGTAGAGTAATAAACGATGCTATTAATTTATATAAAATGGTATTAAATTGCAAAGCAATAAAATCAATTATTCAAAAGTAGAAATAATATATTTTTGTTTGTTTCTGGTTAATGAGTTAACTTATAAAGACATAAAGACAATATCAAATTAAATTAAACTTCTGAACCTTATTTAAATTAAATGGAGACACTAAAAAGATACTCACTATTGATATTAACAGTAATATAACGAACAAGATGGTAACATTAGCACTTGAGTACTTCGCATACCATAATGTGTATGGTTTCAATGAAAACGTATTTAGGAATACAGAAATTAGTACAATCCACTCACATAAGTAAAAAGAATATTAAATAATCATTTTATCATAATCTTGCATTATAATAAAAATATTGATCAAGTATAAAATAATCTATATATATTTTTATAATAGTGATAGAAAAGTATAACATCAGTCTGTTATATCTTATATATCTTTAACAACGATATTAGATAAGCAGGAACTCTTTTCACGGACCTACACGTCACTGACCGAGCGTCAAACGTGTGTGAGCGTGTGTGTAACTCACCCAGTGCCGTATCAAAGTTAACTGGCCCTTTGCGTGGGAGACCTGGGACGTTATTATGTAACTTCATATCTATATCATACCTTCTCACTACCAAACATACCATTATTGATATGTTGAAAGGAAAAGGAAAGAAAGTATACTTATATATTAAATATTTCCTTTTCTTTTTGCTTGAAAATATATCGTGTTATTTATACTATTAACTTGTCTTATCTCATTTATAGAATCTCTTATCATATTACAAAAACTTTTAAAAAATCTAATTGATTTTTTAACCGTCAGATTTATATGATGTAAATTTGACGTTTGCAATTAAAATTTCTCTAAACTTACTTATAATAATTATTCAAAAGAAACTTATTGAAAAATAAGCATTAAGTAAATATAACACACTTGAATAAGAAAGCCATGCTGCTTTCAATTGCACCACACCCTTATTCCTCACGAGCGAAGTTTCGTGCCCATGTAACGGAGATAAGAGAGCACAATTGAGGGCATTGAGTTGATAACACAGCAAATTAACTGTAAGCAAATGTCGTTACCGAGAGATAGGGTCGACGAGTCCATCGGGCCTTCTTATGTTTTCCTCCAGTTATGATCCAGAAAACGCGTAGAACTCCCATCAAGAAATGTGTTCACGCAATATGCGTTGCCATTACTTTGTAAAAGCTTTTGTTAAATGCATAAACTTGTTGTGATCATAACGTGAGATAAGGAAGTAAAAATGTAACCTACTTTACTGAAAGAAAAATGCCCATGAGTTTTGCTACTTAAGGTTTAGAATTGACAATCGAATATAAAGCTACTTATAATTTTAGTTGATTGATGAGTGCGAAATATTGAAAAAATCCCGCCAGGGGTCACAGTTAGTGCACTATAGTAAATTTCCAAAGAATTCATTGCCAGTAATAACATCTTATGATATTCGTCATCATTTGCCATCAAATTAGTTACAGAAGTGGCATTGGGCTGCTCATGGTAGAACTGATGAACGTTGGAGTCTGGAGTGGAGACCTCAACTCAAAAAACATTGTTTGCGATGCCCTGCAACAAGATGGGGTGACGATATTCGTAAGCTGGCTGGATTGGGTTAAATGTGAATCAGATCAGAAAAGGCTGAATCAGGAGTAGTATTCCTAAAATTAATAAGATTTATTGTATATTTTAGGAATTGTTAAGAACTATGATACAGATGTAATGGAGAAATGGTGGCATTTTTCCTAGGTGGAAAACGAGTTAATAACTGAACTTGTCCAACTGATATAAATAGTACTATTATGGAAGAGAAGGTTCACCTGACACTTGTATACTGTACACTTAATAGATTGGTCCCAACCACCTATATACATATTACTATAAGAAAGTATTTTTTTAATTTTTATTCAAGGGAAGAATTGATTAATCCGTTTGGAAGCAGAAAAATTGCCAAGTCAGTCATTCAACGGACCCGGATACTTAATTACTGCTCTTTGAAAACGAATAACAACCACAACTTCAAAATAATTTAAATGTAGGGTATACAGAATTGGAACAGCTTTCCATATCCTATATTAGGGCAGTAGGGTTACGGTCCAAACTCTCTGTTGAAACAGAAAGATAATCATCTAGTCTCGAGATTTAGATGCTAAAGCATTCATTAGAAATGAGGAAAGAAGAAGTCGTGAAAAGTCTCGTCGTCGTTCCAGAATAAAGGAATCATATTTCTTGCCATGGTGTAATTACTAGCCTAAATTAAATATTCCTTTCCTATTCAGTTAATGTTCTAATTGGATCGCTGAGAGACGTTATGGCAAATCAAACTGATACAAGTGAAGAGGGTAAACTGTGTATTATTAAAATACAATTTGGCGTGCATTACCCAATATATCTTAATGAAATTTCCTTACCGGCACACATTCTCCTTACATAACAGAGTTCTTTCAAAAGAGGCGTGAAACAAGTATAAGGTATCTCTTGGGCTGGCATGGTGGAAGTGGCTAGGTCAGTATTTGCATGATGCATCAGCTGTTTTCGCATAAGGACTGTTCCTAAAGCTTACCATCAGACTTTGTTATAACAAAAAAAGGAGTTCTTGGAGTTCGATAAACGAAGCTAGAATTTATTAAAGAAGTTAATCTAGCGTGTGGCACACAATATTCTGAAACCCTATACCAAGCTGAATATCATGTAGAACTGACTATTCGGCTAGCTAATGATTACCTAATTTACATGGTTATCTAATTAACAGCTCTTCGCGCATATGACGACGGGGCTTTACGTGACATGACACACAACAATTATCAACAAAACATCACTAGTGGCATCACCTTGCTTGGCATGTAACTACGATGTGATCTAAACCCCAGGGGCTACATCGACACCATTATGTAGACCGCTTCGAAACTCGGAGTCCTGAACAAGGAGCGATGTATTTTTTCATGGGTGTGGGTAAGACTTTTGATTGTGCTTGGCAATTGCTTGAGAATACCAACAAAATATAAATGTGAAGCAAGAGCCTAGTTCTGAGTTCACTCTGGATGTAATTCGAACTCAATATTTGATTTGATTACTTTTACGTACTGAATAAATTATATTTACATGTAGGTGTACTTACTGCTTGTAATGGATTTATATTATTATACTATTAGGTTTAAATACTTGATTTATTTGTAAAAAAAACAAGTCAATTGACTTTTATTGCACCCGGAGTACTTTGTATAATAACCTACTGTAATTAACGCCATCTTTCAAAAGTAACTTAAAGCGGTGAAAGAAATGAAAGTTTTGAGCAGCAGACATCCCTGAACCTCGTGTGGCTGTCGGTTATGGTGCGAAGCTCATTTGAAAGGTTATCTTTTAATAGTCACAGATACCTAACATGTCGGTCGTGGAACCTGTGCTGCCTTAGCGTTCACTGGTGCTTAATGCTTAATAATAAATAAATAAACCTGCGACCAACAAATTCTATTGTCCAATTTACAAAAACGAAAATTCATTGTATTATATACACATTATAAGGCGTCTTTTGACCTTTTAATACACAGGTACATATTATGATAAACTTGTATATAATATACTTGCTACTAATATTATTTTATTTTTTGTGATAATGCATGATATACGCCATTATACCACCACAATATATTTTTAATTATTTTTACAAGTTTTACAAAACAGAAATCAAAAGCTTGGCCTCCTCTGTGTTGTTAACGTAAGGTCCATACTACCTTGCTACCCCGTAGGCATTTTTTTACGAGCGCCTCTCGTTCCTAATTTAAGGTTTTTGTAGTTAATGAAGATCTTAATTATTTACTAAGAAGTCATTTCTTCATTATATTAAAAAAGTATTTTAACCTCCTTCAATGTAACATTCGTTTAGGTACTTCTATGATTAAAATAAATGTCTTTTTTTTAATTAACAGTTCGTCTTAAGTTCTTTCGTTTGTTTAGATTGCGGCTTTGCATTAGATAAGCAGCACAGGTTATATCCCTGGGATTTAAATATCTGTTACTTACACTATTAAAAATTACATTACCCATTAAGAATGTTAATAATGATGCTGGAAATAAAACGGCTTCAATGATTTTTTGTAAACTTTTTTTTATACATACATGATAATTTGCGTAGGCGCAAATGCAGTGATATAATGAAGAATGTAATATTCACTGTAACACCTAAATAGAACGTTATTGGTAATGCTGTTAATCAAATGGCTATAATATTTTTCTTGATTTCATGATGTGGTCTAAAGTAGAAACCAAACCGATATTCAGTGTTGTAAAAACAATTGACTTCTTTTATTTTTTACATTTACATAAAAAATTGCGCCTGCTATAAAAGAAATAGCAGAATCGTCTTACTGCAAATACAGAATATTCCTCATTAACCATCGCCATATCGAATTACAGACAGCCGGTTTCGTTATTTTAGTAACAAAAAATATTCAAAGATACTCTAATATATAAATTTATTTTTATTTCTTTGCTTTTGCAACAACATATCCTCCTTATAAATTATTGCACAATATTAAGTAACAAATAGTTATACAGTATGATGCAATCAACTGAGTAACACAAAAGATTAAAGGAACCCTAAAAAGAACCATAAATGCTTACATTAATTAATTAAGTTACCTTGAAAGTTGCCTTTGAAATAAATTTAGTTTGAGAATTTGAGCATTTAAGTTATAACTAGTAAATGTTTAGATATTAAATTGTTTAGTAACTAGTAATCACTCAGTTTACAATTCATCGTTTTCGGTAAATTTATCTGGAATATTACACACATAACAGAACAAAACAAAACTACTACAAAACTACAGTATAACACGTGTGATTTTATCTTTATAACTCATACTTTGGCTTTTTATCAAAGTTTGGTTACATGAATTTAAAAATATCTTTACTTATTATTTCTATTATTATTGAGAAATATTATGGGGAACCTTGAGTACTTGATTGTACCGCTTTAAAATTCATACATCATTATCATCATTATCATCACAAGCAAGTGAATATAAAATATAAACGCAAGTACAGATAAATCAGTTATCCGCTGGACTGCGCTAGAGCTAGTAATAGTATTCATAATGTTACGAGAAGTATTTTTAGTGTATATTTTAACAATTTTGGCTTTTAGTAAAGCGGCCAGGATACTAACTGTCGTGCCTACGCCATCTATAAGCCACCAAATAGTTTTCAGACCGCTAGTCCAAGAGTTAGCAAAGCGAGGACATGAAACATTCGTAGTAACAACGGACCCGGCCTTCCCTGAAGGAGAAGCACCGGCAAATCTTACGGAGTTTGATATGCATTTTTGTTACGAAAAATGGAAGGCCTTCTTGGCTGTATCTTCAACTGCTGATAATGATCCGATGACTATTATTAGAGTGTCATTTAGACTGATCCGTGAAGCGTTCGGAGAACAGATGAAAACGCCAGAAGTGCAAAAATTAATTAACGATAAAAGTAAACCTATTGATTTAGTGCTCTGTGAATCTATACTTAGAGCATGTGTAGCTTTAGGTCATATTTTGAAAGCGCCAGTCATACAAATAAGTACATTAGGTCCATTCATCGGTGATTATGAAACTATTGGAGCACCAGTTCACCCAATTTTGTACCCAAAGTCTTCCCGGCGACGAATATACAATCTTTCATTCTGGGATAAGATTGCAGAGTTGTACCAATATTACAAACTTCAACATTATTATAATTCGGAAGCTGACATTGAAGAGAACAAACTTATTAGGAACTCTTTTGGTCCAGACATTCCGCCTCTGGTGGAATTATTGAATAATGTGCATATGTTGTTTTTGAACATTAATCCAATTTGGGAAGGTAATATTCCAGTACCGCCAAATGTCATTTACATGGGCGGTTTACATCAAAAACCTTTAAAGGATTTGCCACAGGTAAACATTATTTAATGATTTTTTAAAAATAGTATGACACAATTACTTACAAGTTCTGGCTTATGAGAGTGACTCCACTGTTTGTGTTTTGAATGGATTAGAACAAGGTTGTGCTAACCCCAGCCAGCGTCTGCGTTTCGACAAATGTGTATATCTATATAAGGGATAATAATGAAATTGCACTGCTAATGATACTTTTTTTTGTATTTAAATTAAATAGACATCTAAGCAACTCTAAAATTCGAAAAAACACACAGACATATACGCGCAGCTTATAATTAAACTAAATTAAAGCCTAAAACGCAAACATTGAGTCGATTCAAATGGTGTCACATTAACCATATATGACTATTGTCTTCTTATCGATACTCAAATAAATAATACTTATGTTGTTAAAATTTCGCTCGCCTGATAAAATTATCAGACCACGCTCCCATTACTTTGGCGCCGCGGCCAAGTATTATATAAGCCGAGTGCTATTTTATTACAAATCTAACAAAAAGGATAGATAATGGCCCCAATTACGTTTGACACGAACAAAATATAATTTAAGACAATAGACTTTCATTGCAATCCGACCAGAAAAAGACAGGCCACCAATAACATAGTTAGGAAGTTTCATATATTTTCTTTAATTTAACGCGCAACATAAAAATCTGATAAATATTGACTTTTGAAATTCTCATTATTGTGAGTGCTAGAAAAAAAAATCAACTTTTTATCATTAGATTGGTGCACATGTTTTGAGGTAAAATTGATAACTAAATTAAATTGAATCAAATTAAAGCTTTAATGTTATAACAAAAAACTTTAGAATCTTGATTTTTTAAATTCAGAACTTGTTATTAAACTTTATATTTTTTATCCGCCTAATCCATTATTTATCAATTGCCACATAATTTGAAATTATTTGTAGAAGTATAGCCTTCAACTGTTTTTCATAAAATCAAGATTAAAATATGAACAAAGTTAATTGTAAATAGTCGGTAATAACGGTGCTATCGAATGAAATATGTGATTATATGATCCAAAATTACGGAAAAGATTACATAAGTTTTTAGAAATATCATAAAAGAAACTAACGGATGAAACCTCGGAACATTTACTGAAGTATATTGTTATGCAGATAAGTTATTATCATTTTTGGTTTACATTGTATTTTCACCGGTCATCTTCTTGTCTTTAAAATGCTTTCTTTTATTTACTATTATAGTTCTATCGACTTCACACACAAGTCTCGTGTGACCAATAAATTTTCAAATGGTTTATGTACATTGTACAGGACTATTTAGTAACTTCGATATCACCTTCTACTTACTATACTACTTTGGATAAATCAATCATCTAGTTTTTCATTGGTGTTGAAGTCCCTTGCGTTTCTTTTTATTGAAAGCCCTGAACTTAGCTCTTTCATCTGTATTATGCGTAGTTTATGATTCCACAACCCGTAAAATTTCAGGATCTTCAGACGTATCTTGACTCATCAAAGAACGGCGTCATCTACATGAGCTTTGGAACCAATGTCAGACCATCACAGTTCCCTCCAGAGATAATACAAATATTCCTCAATGTTTTCTCGAAACTCCCATACGATTTCATGTGGAAATGGGATCAAGATGTGTTACCCGGACAGCCGGCTAATCTAAAAATTTTCAAATGGATTCCACAATCTGATGTATTAAGTAAGTATCGGCATGTTAATGAAGACATATTTGAAGACCAACATGATTTATACATACCACTACTAGTAGTAGCGATTTGTAACCAAGTTTTATTGAACGAAAGTGTCCAGACCCACCTTGTAATTGCTTCTTTTTGAAGACTATACTGATTTTAGGTTTTTTTTACAATCATCAATATCCTTTCAAAAGACAGATATAAATATCTTTAGGACTTACTCAAATTTTTAGTGCTCATTCATCTAAAATCTGTTTTCTTTTTAAGGACATCCAAATGTTAAATTATTTATCACTCAAGGCGGATTACAATCAACCGATGAAGCCATCACAGCCGGAATCCCTATGATAGGGATACCCATGTTAGGAGATCAATGGTACAACGCGGACAAATATGTTCACCATAAAATTGGTCTACGAATTGATATGAACACATTAACAGAAGCACGCCTTACTGAAAGTATTAATATGATAATTAAGGATAAAAGGTGGGTATTTTTTTATTTTAATTAACCACTATCTTATCGTAGTAACAAAAACAGCGAGACTTTAACTTGCTATTTTGGTTACTACGATAATATTTTAAAGTCTTCTAACATTACAAATGATTTTGCCCTTGATTTTCACATCATACCCCTAGAGTATAGTCGTTAGTTACACCAACAAATTTGCTTTTTATTTTGATCAATTTCGGTAAAAACATAAGTTTTGTTCATTTTTAAATGCATTTCTATTTGTTAAGGGACTTCTCTATCTAAATTTGAATATTATAATTTTTAACCAAAAGTTCAGACACAAATCAATTTTATGCAAATATTTCCAGTTACTACGAGAACATACGGCAACTTCACGAACTGATGCGTGATCAGCCAATGCAGCCTCTAGATCGCGCTGTATGGTGGTTGGAGTACGTTCTACGGCATAAGGGAGCTATGCATCTTCGTTCGCCAGCAGCAAACATCACCTGGACTGAATACTTAGAATTGGAATTCGTTGCAACTCTTTTAATTTTAATTATTTCTTCAATATCAGCTGTTTCGTTTACTTTGTACTTTTTACTCAAATTATTAAAAACAAAATTTTTTAATGCCAAAATGAAGAAAAGTTAGACAAAGTCTGAAGTTTTGTTCCTAATTCTAAGAACCTTAGTACATTTTGAAATTCAGAAATCGGGTGATGTGTATTAAATGATACAACAGACTTGGCACACACAGATATATTATAAGGTTCATTTAGGAAATGTCTCAATATTACGAAAAGGATGTTAGATTAAAGTTTAAACGTAAAACAGTGATATTCATATAGATGGAGGTACATTTGGAGAAAAATGTGTTACTCTTAGCTTTTTAAGAAAACAATGTTCTTTGTATTTAATGCGTATGTTATTTATAAAGTGTAAGTATATCCATTACAATTGGTTTTTTTGTAATCACAAATTTTCAAGCAACATTCTATTTATAGTATCTTCAATTGATACGTGGTCTGCTCACGCAGCAGACTGGTGATTCAACCACATCTTTTATCATACGCTTTGAATCCAAATAAAAACTTACTAAGAATATTACTAGAGTTTTTATAGTTATATTTGAACTACTAATGATCAAAGAACTAGAGTAGCCGACGTAGGCCAAAGAATTGTGATCCTGAAGTAACAGAGGGCAGGCATGGCAAACGCAAAGAAGCCCTTGCGTGGCGGCCGCTTACCGAGCAAAACAGCGTTGCTTGGCTGCCTATGAGTTGGTCCGATTATCCAGTAAAAGTTGCGTAAATCACTGGATGTGGGCAGCAGAAGATAGATTAGTTGTTTAAAAATTTTTGTGCACTGTAATCTCAAAAAATGCATTCATAATATTTTGGTTATCCCCTTTTTACTTTATTAACTCGTTTCTTTTCAACGTGTGTTCGCGTTAAAAATCTTAAAAGTTTTTTGACTAGACAGTATAAACTTATCAGAGTAATTAACAGAATTAAAAATAAGGCTCCTAGTAAGGCTGTTATGTAATTAAACATATAGTATTGGGTCCAGTGAACGTTGGCGGCAGGAGAGCGTAGGTGCTTTGCTCCTCCATGACGTATTACGTACTCTGTCCACCAGATGGCACGTTCTAAAGGACCTTCTGATTGGTCTCGAAAGATTCTTCTTATGCGTTCTATGTTTTCCTTGTAACTGAAACAATTAAAATATACGAATGTATAACACTGATCTTTAAAGCATTAGCAAAGTTTTCTAGGTGTTAAACCCACATGTAGGTTTGCCTTAATTAGTAGTAGGTGAAGGCAAAATTAATCCCAGTAGAGTCTTGCGACAATCTTGCAAGTTTTGAACATAATCATTCTATATTTCGATTCATATAAGTCCATCTGCAGGATTACTGGCAGATGGCAATAAATTCAAAAATTTAAAATTACTTATGTCATATTAGGAATGATGACAGGGTTGACAGATTATAACAATTATTTCTTATTAAAGCAAAATTCATTATTGTTATTAGTTTTACAGCCATTAACAATTCGGTGTGCATCTTCATTTTAAAGTGGATTAAAATGGATTTGTCCACCGAACTTTGAACGGCTATCGAAGAAATTTTTTTAACAATGATACTGTAATCATACCTATTGGATTGATGACTTAGATTCAAATGACTCTGTCACTTTTTTCCACTCTATTTTCCACACGGCAAGAAAAAACAGACGATAGTAGGCCTTAATTACCTCATTAAAATATATAATTTAATGACATCAAAACTAATCATTTTAATTTAGTAAGATTATTTTTCGATTCATAGTTGTTATTCTATGCGCATTCTATTTTAAGACGTTTGAATAAAGTCTATTTTCTGACTTCTATTTAAAAAAAATGTCGTTTGTTTATTTTTCTTGAAATGCCCTGCTGTATCAAAATATATTGAAACCTTTAGCTATAATTCGTAAATTTTCTTACCTTTTATTCTCTAATACTGTTTTCACTCCTTGAACTAAATCATCAGCGGTTAAAGTCAGCGAGTCTAATTTTACACCAATTTTGAATTCTACAAGCTTTTGTGCATTGTAAAATTGTTCAGCTCCCATCGGCACTCCAACAAGTGGAACTGCAGCGTCAATGGATTCACTGACTGACTGGATGCCTCCTTGTGTTACAAACACTTTAATATTTGGATGATCTGAAAATATAATTGCAAGCGTTATGACTTCATTATTTTTTCTAGTGCTCCCTTTGTTTGCTGTTTTTAATCTATAACTGGTAATGGTATTGTGACCTATTTATTGTTAATTATTATAATACGAATGTTCTAGGATTCTAATCACTTCACTTGTATTACGTGTTGCAGTTGTAATCTAAAGGGATTATGGGTTTCCATGATTAACTGAATAAATTATTTCTACTTTACGTAAACTTATTACACTGTAATTACTATGTACATAACTGCTGCAGTTATGTACAGTATGCCTGTAAAAGAGGCATTGATGGTAGAAAGTGTAAATGTGGGCCGAGGCGAAGCCGAGACATGCATACGTTAGTCCATCAATACAAGCCTTGGTCACTATTAGGGCCAATACTTTAATGGTACTGTCTCAAATGATGCGTGGAAATTAAAATTAAGCAGAACCTATTTATCTCGAAGAAGGTTGTCAAGTAATGCTCCTTCCAAGCATGTTTGATAAAATATATTAAGTTATATTCCATTTTCATCCACTTACGTAGCCAGTGACATCTTTCAATAGTGTAGGTATTACTCAGAATCGCATAATTATTGCTTTTATGATTAAAGTAATGTAAATTTAATTGATTGTGATAAGTAAAACTACAAGCTTTCTTGGATAGATGGCGCTATTTGACACAGCTAAAGAGCTACAAAAATATATTATATATATAGATAAATTAAAGAATCACCATTAACAGCCCTATGGATTCTCCTCAGCTATTTCTAATACAAACTTTATGTATTTAAAAGTTTGCACAAAAAATAGCATGCGTCTTTTATTTAGAGATTGATTTCTTTGGAAAAACAAACAAATAAATTAATAAATCAAGGAAACCAACTGCCTTTACAACATAATTATGAAATACTCACGTAACAGATCTTGCTGTGGGAACCACTTTTGTATTTTAATATTTTTGGCAATATCATTCAAGCCTTTCCCGTCAAACTTCCACAGTATATCATAGGGTAATGCAGAAAATGCTTTAATAAAAACATCTAAGAACTCCTTATCCAAACTTTCCGGATGTACGTTGGTTCCAAAGCTTACATAGACCACGCCTGTTTTAGAATTATCCAAATAAGCTTTCAAGTCCTATAAAATTTTTCATGCATAAGTTAGTACAACTAAAAAAGACCACATAAGAATTAAAATTTACCAATGTAAAACATACCTGAGGTAGTTCTTTAATGGGCTGAATGTGTGGTGCATGCAAGTAAACAACATTTGGTGGGATTGGTTTATTGTTTGCAAACATTGGATGAACACTCAAGAATAGCATATCAACATTATCTTTCAGTTGACTAATGGTTGGTGCGTTTGGCCCAAAATTCTTTTTCAGAAGAAAATCTTGATATTTCTCTAAATTCTGAGTGTACTTATACAGCAAATATTCATTGTAATACTCTTTCAGTGTTCCCCAAAATCCCAAATTATCAAAGTACATTCTTTGAAAGTGTGGATAATACAATGGATGCCGACTCACAGCACCCACTATTTCGTAGGCTTCAGGAAATCCCATAAATGAAGCAAACATAATAACAGGTGCTTTGAATATTTCCGAAAATATCAAATGATATTCGTAAAATGCCTCAACCACTATCAAATCAAACTTTTGATTTTTATCATTTATAAGTTTCTGCACCGCTGGCAGATTGAATTCCTCTGTGATTATTTCTAAGAATAAATGATGTACATCGTTATCTATAACGGAATCAATATCCATTATGACTCCTCGTTTTCTTTGACGCATAGAGTCATTGAAGAACTCTATTAGCTTACCGAAAATGGCACTGACATCTATTTCTGTTATATTGCCAACATTTTTATTACCGCTAGGTTCCGGGGTAATAATAACAAGTTCATGTCCTTTCTTAGCTAATTCATCAGTATAACTTCTAAATACTACCTGATGACTCTTGGAAGGTATTGGAAATATTCCTAATATTCTTGCAGGATACACTTCACGCACAAAACTATTTGATATCACTATAAATAACAACATTAACCGTGCCGTGGCACACATTTTTCCTTGAGTGTTTATTAACGATGACTAAATGCAAATCCGGTCTGCTGTGAGATACTTATAGATAATAAATATAATATTATCTTATAGACGACAATAGAAGATAAAGTTACTTAATGATTGATAAGTGATATGATTTGTAAATTTTGGTGATAGCGGCAGTGTGACGGTAATAATTATAAGTATTATATATTAGCCCATTATCTACATGCGGACCTCGTTCCACAGACCCCAGAAGGGCGCGGAATGAGGAAGTGGGGACGGGGTATCAGCTGGCGTCGGGAGAGGGGATCGTCGGACCAGTCACTATTCCATCTACGGCTTCACAGCGAACGGTCAAATCAAATATCCTGTTCATTGTAACTTTAGGTATATTACATCGTTTTATAACATACTCCACTTCATTCATCATCTGCCACACTATCGAGCTATCTATACCCATACACTATTGTGTAAAATGGATTGTTGTGTATTTTGTCCACCTATTAGTCGATGCTAGTCATTTATTTGGTTTTGCATTCTCCACTGTAGCTGAATAACCCGAATTCATAAATTCCACATGATCGAATTGGATTTTAATTAAGGGATCACACTGATGCTTGATAAAATTAATTGTGTTTTATGGGGCACTATATTTAGCTATACTTTAACATTAAGTACTAACCACGAATTTAAAGATTATATGATTCCTCAGTATACTTTAACTATTTTAAGAAGATTTGATTGCTACTTTTTATGTTCTTATGTTGTGTAACCTAACTAGGCCAGTGGTTCCATTGCATAATTGCAATGACACTGGAACTCGGTAAAACTCATGTTATTTTAAGAGGCACCTTTCATAGAATTTTGATAAGATGGGTTTAGTAGTTTCCGCAAATTTAGAACCTATACAATCAAGTACAGTACACAACCAAGGAAATTATTGTTTGATGTTTCATATCTTTGTCACTATCGAAGCAGCTTTTAGTCTAACTATGTATCTGAGCAGTAAGAGTCTACAGTCTTCTGGCTATTGTCGCACTTCCAGAAAAGTAAGTTTCCTAAAACTGTTCTAGAAAAGCCAAGACATAGGTATAAAAGATGCCTTATTGAAAACCTTACCAAATTCTCGTCAATATTATGTTAGGTTTATAGTATGTTGTTTCAAACAAAGTATTGTATGAACAAAGTATACCAGCAAGCCTATCCCAGTTATTAGAGACAATATAAGACAAATACAAATTTAAGAAAGTCCCACAGGAAGGGCACGACCAAAAGGAGAAGTTTGAAGGCTCTGTTTCTAAATATAAAGACAAACAAACTTTTATAGGTACAGTGATGTAATCGATATTATTTTGACTTATTCACCAAAATTCTTCGAATAATTCTGTCTTTGTTGAGTGAAACTAAAAATTATAAGCATAGGTTTCAAGAACAATATTTATTTATTGTCGTTATTAGGTTATACCAGTATAGTTCTTTAACTATACTGGTATAACCTAATAACGACGTATTATTTCTTAACACAATCTGTTTACAACTAAAAATTACGGAAAGGAAATTGAGTAGGATTAAGCAGGTAATTTTTTGTTATAATTTTTTAAATTATTCATACACAAGGCAAAATACAATTATTACAAATTTATATTTGCGTGATATTTATAATATACTTATCAGATCATATTGTCTCGAGTTGTCGGAAAAATATAAACAGCAGTCATTTGTCTGTTTATTAAATATATATGCAGGTATCTATATTTAACCGATAACGTTTTGAGCAGCAGACGTCCCCGAACCTCGCATGGCTGCCGGTTATGGTGTGGAGCTCATTCGAAAGGTTGTCTTTTAATAGTCACAGATACCTAACATGTCGGTCGTGGAACCTGTGCTGCCTTAGCGTTCACTGGTGCTTAATGCATTGAATATCGCGTAGTCAATGATTTTTGTTGTGAGACGGTTTCAACGTGTCGCTCCTTCCTTATGTGATTGTTCATCTGCCTATTACACTCCTTCTGTTTGTTTGTACGCGAATAAACATTATTTGTTAATATATAACATGCCGTAAATGCTTCTTTTGGTTCTCCATATTGAACGGGGCAGAAAAAAATTTAAAAGAGACTTTGTCACCAACGAAACGTACTTTGAAAGAGCTCTGGGGCAACTGAAACCGATGCCATAAACGGCTAAGAGATAAGCCTGCATGTTTATATAAACATAGCTAGTCAAACTCATTCATAGCGTGGCGCGGAAGAAACTTATGCGACACCCTAATATTTCATAAATCTCAGCAATATCTACGTCATTATAGATACTTAGGTAATTTTATTTTCAGTGTGTAGTAAATGTATATGTATTATATAAGTTTATGTGTTTATGTTTCGTATTTCTTTAATTTATTGATTTTATTGTCTGTTAATTTATTCTCGTCATTTTTTACTGTTTCTACTGGTTTACTGGCATTAAGTCCACCAACTGCTTTTGTTTAATGAAGAATAAACAATCATCTTTAATATTACACATTATTTTTATTTATTAATGTATACATAAATGCATATAATGCAACTTACATAAAACAATATAGTACAAAAGTACTGCTCATTACTAACGAACTTTCTATTAGCAGATCTGCGACAGAAGACGTCAAACAAAATACCCGTATTACAAATACCTACATTACTATATAACATTATATGTAAATCATTAAAAACAAAAAATGTTTTCTGAGCTAATTAATTTTCTATTAAGTACAATAAATAAGCGAAACCTTGGACAATAAATAGCTACTAAACTGGGTAGACAAAGGCTTAATTTGAGTTAATTAATTACCGATAACTATTACGACGAATTTACAAGATAAAAGTATATTTTTATATAATAATACAGATCTTTTGTTACCAAATACTATTTATATTTTTATTGACATGTATATAGATATCCATAAGATAATTTGAAATCAGACCAACCAATGCAGTACTGTTCACTAACAGAAACATTTGTCGACGAAAAGACAGAATTTATTTCGACTCAGAGCAGTATTGGACTTACCAATGATCACTTGACTGCGTATGTTCGTCGCCCAGGCTCACACCGTTTTTTTTAATTATTAGGCCTAGTAACTAAGATCCTTAAGCCATATCTTCATTAATGGAGTTTTAATCTTTATTTATGACTCCAGGATACTAGTGCAATGTAGCCTTTTGCCCCATTCAGTTTTTGGCAACTAATGGCCCCGCTATTTTGTTAAGACTGAGGAGAAATTTTTTGTAAATGGAATGCGTAAAATGGAAAGTGGAAGTAAAATGGAATGTTATGTTTATTATTACGATGAAATGATAAGTAAATGAGAATTAAATTGTAGTAAAAACAATTGAAATCTTTTATTTTTTATATTTACATAAAAATTGCGCCTGCTATAAAAGAAATAGCAGAATCATCTTAGTGCAAATATAGGATATTCCTTACTAACCATCGCCATATCGAATTTCAGACAGTCGGTTATGTTATTTTAGTAACAACAAAGATGCAAAGATACTCTAATATATCAATTTATTTTTATTTCTTTGCTTTTGCAACAAAATATCCTCCTTATAAATTATTGCACAATATTAAGTAACAAATAGTTATACAATATGATGCAATCAACTGAGTAACACAAAAGATAAAAGGAACCCTAAAAAGATCTTACGTTTTTTCCTTTTTTAACTTTAATACGTTTCTAATTCTTTTTACTATTTAAAACTTATTTAAACGTAAATTTATCTGGCCTTTACAAGCCAGTTTTAAAAAACGATTTTTTATTGATTTTATTTTAACTCATACATTGGCTTTTTATCAAAGTTTTGTTACATGAAATTAAAAATATCTTATTATTGAGAAATATTATGGGGAACCTTGAGTACTTGATTGTACCGCTTTAAAATTCATACACCATTATCACCAATTATCACGTAATCAGAAGTAAGTGAATAACAAATATAAAAAACAAGAACAGATAAATTAGTTTACCCACTGGACTGCGCTAGAGCTAGTAATAGTATTCATAATGTTACGAGAAGTATTTTTAGTGTATATTTTAACAATTTTGGCTTTTAGTAAAGCGGCCAGGATACTAACTGTCGTGCCTACGCCATCTATAAGCCACCAAATAGTTTTCAGACCGCTAGTCCAAGAGTTAGCAAAGCGAGGACATGAAACATTCGTAGTAACAACGGACCCGGCCTTCCCTGAAGGAGAAGCACCGGCAAATCTTACGGAGTTTGATATGCATTTTTGTTACGAAAAATGGAGAGACGCCTTCTTTGCTGTATCTTCAACTGCTGACAATGATCCGCTGACATTAATTAGAGTGTCATTTAGACTGATCCGTGAAGCGTTCGGAGAACAGATGAAAACGCCAGAAGTGCAAAAATTAATCAACGATAAAAGTAAACCTATTGATTTAGTGCTCTGTGAATCTATACTTCGAGCATGTGTAGCTTTAGGCCATATTTTGAAAGCGCCAGTCATACAAATAAGTACATTAGGTCCATTCATTGGTGATTATCAAACTATTGGAGCACCAGTTCACCCAATTTTGTACCCACAGTTTTTCCGGCGACGAATATATAATCTTTCATTCTGGGATAAGATTGCAGAGTTGTACCAACATTACAAATTTGAACATTTTTATACTTCGGAAGCTGACATTGAGGAGAACAAACTTATTAGGAAGTCTTTTGGTCCAGACATTCCGCCTCTGGTGGAATTATTGAATAATGTGCATATGTTGTTTTTGAACATTAATCCAATTTGGGAAGGTAATATTCCGGTACCGCCAAATGTCATTTACATGGGCGGGTTACATCAAAAACCTATGAAGAATTTGCCACAGGTAAACATTATTTAATGATTTTTTAAAAATAGTATGAAACAATTACTTACAAGTTCTGGCTTATGAGAGTAACTCCACTGTTTGTGTTTTGAATGGATTAGAACATGTTTAACTAACCCCAGTCAGCTCGACAATTCTATAAATCCATGAAAGGGAAAATAATGAGATTGCACTACTTGCTTATTATACTTTGTGGTATTTAAATTAAATAGACATCTAAGAAATTTTTATATTCGAAAATACACACAGACACTTACGCGCAGCTCATAATTAAACTAAATTAAAGCCCGAAACGCAAATATTAAGTCGATTCAAATAGTGTCACATTTAACCATAGATGTGACTATTGTCTTCTTATCGATACTCAAATAAATAAAACTTATGTTGTTAAAATTTCGTTAAAATGTCTGCTTTTTATCAGGCGGCACTCCCGTTGCCTTGGCGCCGCGGCCGGGTTTTATATAGGTCGAGTGCTATTTCATTACAAATCTAACAAAAAGGACAGATAATGGCCCCAATTACGTTATACACGAACAAAATAAAATTTAAGACGGTAAACTTTCATTGCAAGCTGACCAGAAAAAGACAGTCCACCAAATAACATAGAAATTTCATATACTGTATTTGAATCTGGTAAATATTGACTGCTAAAATTCTCATTACTCTGAGGGCTAAAAACACAATTCAACTTTTTATCATTAGATTGGTGCAAATGTTTTGAGGTAAAATCGATAAGTAAATTAAATTAAATCAAATTAAAACATTAATGTCCAATAATTTATTTAGACCAACAAAAAACTTTAAAATCTTGATTTTTTAAATTCAGAGCCCGTGGCGTCAAATGATATTAACACTTGTTATTAAACTTTATAATTTTTATCCGCCTATTCCATTATTTATCAATTGCCACATAATTTGAAATTAATTGTAGAAGTATAGCCTTCAACTGTTCTTTATACAATCAAGATTAAAATACGGCAGTTTTTAGAAATATCATAATAGAAACTTACCGATGAACAATGAGTTATTATCATTTTTGGTATTGTATTTTCACCGGTCATCATCTTGTCTTTAAAATGATTTCTGTTATTTTCTATCATAGTTCTATCAACTTTACACACAAGTCTCGTGTGACCAATACAATTTCATATGGTATATGTACATTGTGCACCCTAGAGGACTATACAGTAACTTGGATATCATCTTCTACTTACTATAATACTTTGGATAATTCAATCGTCTAGTTTCTCATTGGTGTTAAAATCCCTTTGCGTTTCTTTTTATTGGAAGCCCTGAATTCATCTGTATTATGTTTAGTTTATGATTCCACAACCCGTAAAATTTCAGGATCTTCAGACGTATCTTGACTCATCAAAGAACGGCGTCATCTACATGAGCTTTGGAACCAATGTCAGACCATCACAGTTACCTCCAGAGATAATACAAATATTCCTCAATGTTTTCTCGAAACTCCCTTACGATTTCATGTGGAAATGGGATCAAGATGAGTTACCCGGAAAGCCGGCTAATCTAAAAATTTTCAAATGGATTCCACAATCTGATGTACTAAGTAAGTATCGGCATGTTAATGAAGACATATTTGAAGACCAACATGATTTAGACATACCACTACCAGTAGTAGCGATTTGTAACCAATTTTTATTGAACGAAAGTGTCCAGACCCACCTTGTAATTGCTTCTTTTCAAAAACTATACTGATTTTAGGTTTTTTTTTACAAACATAAATATCCTTTCAAAAGACAGATATAAATATTATTACGACTTACTCAAGTTTTTAGTGCTCATTCATCTAAAATCTGTTTTCTTTTTAAGGACATCCAAAGGTTAAATTATTTATCACTCAAGGCGGATTACAATCAACTGATGAAGCCATCACAGCCGGAATCCCTATGATAGGTATACCCATGTTAGGAGATCAATGGTACAACGCGGACAAATATGTTCACCATAAAATTGGTCTACGAATTGATATGAACACATTAACAGAAGCACGCCTTACTGAAAGTATTAATATGATAATTAAGGATAAAAGGTGGGTATTTTTTTATTTTAATTAACCACTATATTATTGTAGTAACAAAAACAGCGAGACTTTAACTCGCTATTTTGGTTACTACGATAATATTTTAAAGTCTTCTAACATTACAAATGATTTTGCCTTTGATTTTCACATCATACCCCTAGAGTATAGTCGTTAGTAACTCCAACAAATTTGGTTTTTATTTTGATCAATTTCGGTAAAAACATAAGTTTTGTTCATTTTTAAATGCATTTCTATTTGTTAAGGGACTTCTGTATCTAAATTTGAATATTATAAAATTTAACCAATAGTTCAGACACAAATCAATTTTATGCAAATATTTCCAGTTACTACGAGAACATACGGCAACTTCACGAACTGATGCGTGATCAGCCAATGCAGCCTCTAGATCGCGCTGTATGGTGGTTGGAGTACGTTCTACGGCATAAGGGAGCTATGCATCTTCGTTCGCCAGCAGCAAACATCACCTGGATTGAATACTTAGAATTGGAATTCGTTGCAACTCTTTTAATTTTAATTATTTCTTCAATATCAGCTGTTTCGTTTACTTTGTACTTTTTACTCAAAGTCTTAAAGACAATATTTTTTAATGCCAAAATGAAGAAAAGTTAGACAAAGTCTGAAGTTTTGTTCCTAATTCTAAGAACCTTAGTACATTTTGAAATTCAGAAATCGGGTGATGTGTATTAAATGATACAACAGACTTGGCACACACAGATATATTATAAGGTTCATTTAGGAAATGTCTCAATATTACGAAAAAGATGTTAGATTAAAGTTTAAACGTAAAACAGTGATATTCATATAGATGGAGGTACATTTGGAGAAAAATGTGTTACTCTTAGCTTTTTAAGAAAACAATGTTCTTTGTATTTAATGCGTATGTTATTTATAAAGTGTAAGTGTATCCATTAAAAATGTTTTTTTGTAATCACAAATTTTCAAGCAAAATTCTATTTATAGTATCTTCAATTGATACGTGGTCTGCTCACGCAGCAGACTGGTGATTCAACCACATATTTTTATAGTTATATTTGCACTACTAATGATCAAAGAACTAGAGTAGCCGACGTAGACCAAAGAATTGCGATCCTGAAGTAACAGAGGGCAGGCATGGCAAACGCAAAGAAGTCCTTGCGTGGCGGCCGCTTACCGAGCAAAACAGCGTTGCTTGGCTGCCTATGAGTTGGTCCGACTATCCAGTAAAAGTTGCGTAGATCACTGGATGTGGGCAGCAGAAGATAGATTAGTTGTTTAAAAATTTTTGTGCACTGTAATCTCCAAAAAAATGCATTCATAATATTTTGGTTATCCCCTTTTTACTTTATTAACTCGTTTCTTTTCAACGTGTGTTCGCGTTAAAAATCTTAGAAGTTTTTTTACTAGACAGTATAAACTTATCACAGTAATTAACAGAATTAAAAATAAGGCTCCTAGTAAGGCTGTTATGTAATTAAACATATAGTATTGGGTCCAGTGAACGTTGGCGGCAGGAGAGCGTAGGTGCTTTGCTCCTCCATGACGTATTACGTACTCTGTCCACCAGATTGCACGTTCTAAAGGACCTTCTGATTGGTCTCGAAAGATTCTTCTTAGGCGTTCTATGTTTTCCTTGTAACTGAAACAATTAAAATATACGAATGTATAACAATGATCTTTAAAGCATTAGCAAAGTTTTCTAGGTGTTAAACCCACATGCAGGTTTGCCTTAATTAGTAGTAGGTGAAGGCAAAATTAATCCCAGTAGAGTCTTGCGACAATCTTGCAAGTTTTGAACATAATCATTCTATATTTCGATTAATATAAGTCCATGTGCAGGATTACTCGCAGATGGCAATAAATTCAAAAATTTAAAATTACTTATGTCATATTAGGAATGATGACAGGGTTCACAGATTATAACAATTATTTCTTATTAAAGCAAAATTCATTATTGTTATTAGTTTTATAGCCATTAACAATTCGGTGTGCATCTTCATTTTAAAGTGGATTAAAATGGATTTGTCCACCGAACTTTGAACGGCTATCGAAGAAATTATTTTAACAATGTTACTGTAATCATACCTATTGGATTGATGACTCAGATTCAAATGACTCTGTCACTTTTTTCCACTCTAATTTCCACACGGCAAGAAAAAACAGACGATAGTAGACCTTAATTACCTCATTAAAATATATAATTTAATGACATCAAAACTAATCATTTTAATTTAGTAAGATTATTTTTCGATTCATAGTTGTTATTCGATGCGCATTCTATTTTAATACGTTTGAATAAAGTCTATTTTCTGACTTCTATTTAAAAAAAATTGTCGTTTATTTATTTTTCTTGAAATGCCCTGCTGTACCAAAACATATTAAAACCTTTAGCTATAATTCGTAAATTTTCTTACCTTTTATTCTCTAATACTGTTTTCACTCCTTGAACTAAATCATCAGCGGTTAAAGTCAGCGAGTCTAATTTTACACCAATTTTGAAATCTACAAGCTTTTGTGCATTGTAAAATTGTTCAGCTCCCATCGGCACTCCAACAAGTGGAACTGCAGCGTCAATGGATTCACTGACTGACTGGATGCCTCCTTGTGTTACAAACACTTTAATATTTGGATGATCTGAAAATATAATTGCAAGCGTTATGACTTCATTATTTTTTCTAGTGCTCCCTTTGTTTGCTGTTTGCTATCTATAACTGGTAATGGTATTGTGACCTATTTATTGTAAATTATTATAATACGAATGTTCTAGGATTCTAATCACTTCACTTGTTATACGTGTTGCAGTTGTAATCTAAAGTGATTATGGGTTTCCATGATTAACTGAGTAAATTATTTCTACTTTACGTAAACTTATTACACTGTAATTACTATGTACATAACTGCTGCAGTTATGTACAGTATGCCTGTAAAAGAGGCATTGATGGTAGAAAGTGTAAATGTGGGCCGAGGCGAAGCCGAGACATGCATACGTTAGTCCACCAATACAAGCCTTGGTCACTATTAGGGCCAATACTTTAATGGTACTGTCTCAAATGATGCGTGGAAATTAAAATTAAGCAGAACCTATTTATCTCGAAGAAGGTTGTCAAGTAATGCTCCTTCCAAGCATGATTGATAAAATATATTAAATTATATTCCATTTTCATCCACTTACGTAGCCAGAGACATCTTTCAATAGTATAGGTATTACTCAGAATCGCATAATTATTGCTTTTATGATTAAAGTAATGTAAATTTAATTGATTGTGATAAGTAAAACTACAAGCTTTCTTGGATAGATGGCGCTATTTGACACAGCTAAGGAGCTACAAAAATATATTATATATATAGATAAATTAAAGAATCACCATTAACAGCCCTATGGATTCTCCTCAGCTATTTCTAATACAAACTTTATGTATTTAAAAGTTTGCACAAAAAATAGCATGCGTCTTTTATTTAGAGATTGATTTCTTTGGAAAAACAAACAAATAAATTAATAACTCAAGGAAACCAACTGCCTTTATAACATAATTATGAAATACTCACGTAACAGATCTTGCTGTGGGAACCACTTTTGTATTTTAATATTTTTGGCAATATCATTCAAGCCTTTCCCGTCAAACTTCCACAGTATATCATAGGGTAATGCAGAAAATGCTTTAATAAAAACATCTAAGAACTCCTTATCCAAACTTTCCGGCTGTACATTGGTTCCAAAGCTGACATAGACCACGCCTGTTTTAGAATTATCCAAATAAGCTTTCAAGTCCTATAAAATTTTTCATGCATAAGTTAGTACAACTAAAAAAGACCACATAAGAATTAAAATTTACCAATGTAAAACATACCTGAGGTAGTTCTTTAATGGGCTGAATGTGTGGTGCATGCAAGTAAACAACATTTGGTGGGATTGGTTTATTGTTTGCAAACATTGGATGAACACTCAAGAATAGCATATCAACATTATCTTTCAGTTGACTAATGGTTGGTGCGTTTGGCCCAAAATTCTTTTTCAGAAGAAAATCTTGATATTTCTCTAAATTCTGAGTGTACTTATACAGCAAATATTCATTGTAATACTCTTTCAGTGTTCCCCAAAATCCCAAATTATCAATGTACATTCTTTGAAAGTGTGGATAATACAAAGGATGCCGACTCACAGCACCCACTATTTCGTAGGCTTCAGGAAATCCCATAAATGAAGCGAACATAATAACAGGTGCTTTGAATATTTCCGAAAATATCAAATGATATTCGTAAAATGCCTCAACCACTATCAAATCAAACTTTTGATTTTTATCATTTATAAGTTTCTGCACCGCTGGCAAATTGAATTCCTCTATGGTTATTTCCAAGAATAAATTTTGTATATCGTTATTTGTAACGGAATCAATGTCCATTATGACTCCTCGTTTTTTTTGACGCATAGAAACATTAAAAAACTCTGGAAGCTTACCGAAATTTGCACTGACATCTATTTCTGTTATATTGCCAACATTTTTATCACCGCTTGGTTCCGGGGTAATAATAACAAGTTCATGTCCTTTCTTAGCTAATTCATCAGTATAACTTCTAAATACTACCTGATGACTCTTGGAAGGTATTGGAAATATTCCTAATATTCTTGCAGGATACACTTCACGCACAAAACTATTTGATATCATTATAAACAACAACATTAATCGTACCTTGGCATACATTTTTCCTTTAGTGTTTATTAACGATGACTAAATGTAATTCCGGTCTGCTGTGAGAACTTATAGATAATAAATATAATATTATCTTATAGATGATATTAGTAGATAAAGTTATTTAATGATTGATAAGTGGTGATATTATTTGTAAATTTTGGTGATAGCGGCAGTTTGATGGTAATAATTATAAGAAATATATAAAACTATAATTAACTGTCAAGTTGCGACAATCCGCCGGTAGCCCATTATATACATTCATTTTTTTATCTTTTTTTAATTAGGAACTTTTATCTTAAAGATATGTCAGTTCCATCATAACCTAATCCTTATAATTTAACACATATTTATATAGTAAATAATGTTAATCACACAGAGCGGCAGTCTAATTTCTTTATCATTTCGCAAAATTTGAAAGCAGCTTTAGATGTTGGTTCTGTCTAAATTTGCTGAACATTATACGATTTTAAGTTTTAACTGATCATCAATGCTTGAAGCTCTGCTTGATTTCTCAGATATTCCATCAATAAGTGATACACATCTTTGATCACCCCACATGTATCACAATTAGAAGACTCCTTCCTTCCATTAGATATCTAAACTTATGATGATTATTGATGGAAAGTGACCAGAACGTAGTCTATGGAGCAATATAATTTGAGATCTCTTAATATTAACGTCGTCCCACCAGGGTATACTAGGAGGTTTGTCTTGTATCGTTCTATACGAAAGGCCTTTAACAGTAGACTTGTTTCCAAAATATTTAATCCACAATTCAAAACATATTTGCTTTAATTTACTTAATATTTCTGAATAAAAGGGTTTTATAAAGTATTCTACCCCTTCATTAATAGCATGTTTTGCTAGTCTATCAACTTCCTCGTTACCCCTTATCGCAACGTGAGATGGAATCCATTGCTATCTTAACTGGCTGTCCATAGTTTCCAAGTCTAGCAATATTTGCATAATAGTGTAAGCTATTTTTATACCTCCAGTGGCACAACGATGTATGTGCTGTAAGGCACTTTTACTATCACTAATAATAACTACTTTGCAATGAGAAATAGTGTTTTTAACATAGAGCAGAGCATTTAAAATTGCAATGATTTCTACAGACACGATGGACACATTACCCTGCACTTTGTACATACAGTTTGCTCCCATGGACGTATAGAAAGCTGCTCTTCTACCTAGGTGACTTTTTGACACGTCTGTGAAAATCTATAGCCACGTATCGTCATAACGTCCATTCAACTCATTTAGTATATCATATTTCAAAGAACTTATATCTAATAAATTTTTAGGATACTTTACACTATTCAGGTTAACTTTGATCATATTTACGATATCAATATTCATAACCCAAACACTTAAAGAGTACATATCTAATGGGGAAGCAGATTCAATAGATACATCAATTACTTCGTTAATTGTCACACTCAATAGGGGTTTCTTTTTATTCCTCCAGTAAGGAGTGTATGAAGCGGCAAACAGTTTTAGTAATAAATCGAAAGAAGTTTTTTGACTTTTAGCTTTTAGACAATACTTATAAGCTAAATATTTCCTTCTCAGATACAGAGGTGGAACACAAAGCTCATTTTCCATTACGTGTATTGGAAAAGTTATAAAAATCCCCCTATAATTCGTAAAGCTTGTTTTGAATTTTATCTAATTTACAGGTACACAATTTAAAGGTTCACAATTAATTTACAGGTTCTATTTACAGGTACAGGTATTAGCACTATTATCGTATAGAAAACATCCACAGTCGAGTCTACTTCTTAGCAAAGCAATACTCTTCTGAGATGTTTAATGTACACCCCCCAAGAAAATCCCGCCAACATTTTAAAGAGATTTAAAAAAATTGAGACCGTTTCACCAATCTCATTGATATGTTTGCTCCAACATAATGAACAATCCAACCACATCCCTCAATATTTAAAAACAATATTTGATGCTAAAATCGTATTATCAACTTTCAACAACATTTGGTTCTGTCTTCTACCTCTACTAAAAATACATATTTTTGACTTGGTAGCCGATAGATTTAGTCCTATTTTATCTAATTCCTTTATTAATAAGTCTAATGCTTCCTGTAGGCTCCGTTCATAGTAATTTAAATCCTTGTGACTAATATAAAATGCAAAATCATCCGCGTACTGACACACTAAAATGTTTTCAATTTGAGAACATATGTGTGCCGTAACAATGTTAAAAATTAAGGGAGATAGCGGATCTCCCTGAGCTAGCCTAGCTAACTTCCCCTTTATTTCCGAATTTGTTTTTAATATACAAACGTCTTTCACTTAAAAAAAAACATAAAAACTACATATCTTTGTACCCACCTGTAAATCATCGAGAATATTAGGCAATTTATTAACTGATACATTATTGTATGCATTTTCTATATTTAACAAATATACCGCTGTTGGAACATTATTTGAAAACCTCAATATAATATACGAAATTAGTCGGACAAGGCAATCCAAACATGACTGACTTTTCCTAAATCCAGGAGAATAATCAGGGAGAATTTTATTTTTCTCGACAAACTATTCTAGTCGTTTCGCTAACATAGAGTGGAATACTTTACAGACACATGATATAAGTGAAATTGGTCTCAACTTTGGTTCAATACGATTGGTGTTTATTCCATTTGCTTTAGGGATAGGAACAATTTGAATGCTACGCCATTGCTCAGGTATAACATTATAACGGAATATCGCGTTATAAAGTGCAACCATGAATTGTTTTGCTTCTTCAGGTTAGTTATTTAACATTGACGAACTAATACCATCATCCCCCGCAGCGGAAACTTTTTTTAAACATGGTATCATTTCCTGATAAGTTAAATTGGTTTAAGGAGATTATTTGTAGATGTAAACAATGGGCGATTTAATAATACTACTGTGTCAGGGGTAAGGGATGATAACAACTTGATCTCACTTTCACCTGAGGGACTATTAATATTTGATTTACGAAAGCCCTTCATCCATCGCATACGTTGCCACACGTCTTTTACAAAAGTCTTGCCAACATTGGGATTTAGCTTTACTTATTAAATTCTTAGCTTCAGCTACTTTCTCCTCTAAGGCTTTTAAATTATCAGGTGTTGTATTTTTCTAAAATGAACAAGTACAAATCTACGCTGAGCAACAATATGCGATAAAGCGGTACTCCAATAAGGTTTCGGTCGGAATTTTTTGTCTGGATTTGAGCAAGTTTTTTTTAATGGTATATGTTTATCTGCAGCTTCAATACTTCTTGAAAGTGCTTATACTCTGTTCGTGGATTGTTCACGTCTAGGGAATTTAGAGCACATAAATTGTTTTCTATATCATTTCGGAAAGATTGCCAATCTACTTTTGCTAAATTACGTCTTTTGTTGAAATATGCAGTCTTGATAGCTTATAGTTGATTTAACGATAAGGTAGTCACTACCCAAGTTTTCATTCATGACTTGCCACTCAAACTTGATAGGTATATCCGATGAAGCAAATGTATGTCCGGAGAAGTTAATTGCAAATAACCTTTGACTAATTTTATTCTAGTCTCTTTGGTTGGTTTCTGGATGGGTCAATCAATATTTCTTACTTCTAGCTCCTCTGTGCTTCGGAAGGCACGTTATACTTTTGATCCTGGTTGTTAAATGACCGCTTTCACTCACCAACCCGCATTGGGATGACGTTTATCTATCGTGTTAGAATACCTGCGCCCAGCAGTGTGACGTATATAGGATAGGCTGTTGATGATAATGTGGTGTTTTCTGTTATAAGTTATATTGTTGAGGTTTAAATGCTAATTTCCAATTTTTTTCTCTAGATTATCTAAGTACTAGACTGAGCTAAAGTTTGCCTGTAGCTTAACAGTTAACGCTATATCAAGCAGTAAAAAATAAATGAAACTCATCATTTAATGACTACGTTATGTTATTTTATTATTTTATTTCATTGGTTGATGCTGTTACATAAACGTGCCTTACTTATATCATCACAAGTTTTTAATAATTAGAATTGAAAAAAAAAACAGTTCAAATAACCAGTTAGACACATTCCATATGATCGAGTTGGATTGTAATTATGCAATGAAACTGAAGCTCGGTAAAACTCATGTTATTTTAAGAGGCGAAAGAATACTTTCATATTTTAGACTTAAAGGCGTCGTAACTGAAAGGCGTTGTGACGAAAAGTTCACATCTATTTTCAATAAGCAACGTGGTCATGATTAATTATTATCAAACAGTACAATCGTCTACATAATATAAATAAATCGATATCTCTCGATACATTATCACCCGAATAATAAATTATCAATGCATCAAATTTTAAATTAGTGTGTAATGTATAGATCTTCAAGTCGCTTGTTTTTATAGAGATCGTGATCATAATGTGTAAATGCAATATTTTCGTAATTTTTCCTATAATATTTGGAGTTGTGAATTGTGCGCATATATTATGTGTTTTCCCAGTGCCTTCACTAAGTCACCAGTTCGTATTCAGGGTTTTAACTTTAGAACTAGCCAAGAGAGGCCATGTGCTGGTCATCATTACAACAGATCCAGCGTACCCGAAGAGTAAGCCACCTTACAACATAACAGAAATTGACACCAGCTCTTCTTACAAAACTTTTTCTAAATACTCAGCCACAAAGTTTCCATATAAAAGAGGAGTGGTTTTGAACTCAGAATCATTTAAAACTATAGATAATTATATGTCAATGGTGAACGTAATTGACAGACAAATGAATCATCCAGAAATAAAACAGTTAATCGATGATAAGAAACGTAAATTCGATTTGATTTTAGTCGAATCGTTCTTCAATTATCATTTAAGCTTTTCACACATATTCAAAGCACCAGTAATATCAATTGCTACGCTTCACGGAATTCCTGAAAACTACGATGCGGTAGGAACCATAAGCAGACACCCTATTTTCTATCCAAGTGTTATAAGACAAAACTATGAAAATTTAAGCTTATTTGAAATTATAAAACAATTGCATATCGAATACAAGTTTATGAAAGTAGATAATCAATTAGAAGAATATGAAAATATGCGGCTCAAAGAGAGGTTCGGTCGTGATTTTCCGACTGTACGAGAATTATATGACAATATTGATTTCTTGTTTATAAATTCGAATCCCATTTTATGTAATAATCGACCACTGCCACCGAACGCTGCATACGTTGGGCCTTTACATTTGCAACCGGCGAAGGAACTTCCTGAGGTAATATATATTTTTCATTATATTTTTGATACCTTTTTATATTTATATACTACCTTAAGTAATCTCACGTAACAAGGCTAAATATGTTCCCAGATATTTGTTCTAAAATACAATTTAATGTAATAATGATCTAAAAGGTATCCATGCATACGTAACATAAAGAATTGGGTAATATAAATAATGTAGGCACGTGTAACGGGCAGACTCGTCAAATGCTATCTTATCAATAAGAGAGAAATGTAAGCAATAATGACAAGTTCCTGAAGTTATCTCGAGGTTGTATTTTTTCTTTATTCCGTGTATTAAACATGTTTGATTTTCAGGACATGAAGGCTTACATGGACGACTCAAAAACTGGTGTTATATACGTCAGTCTAGGAACTAATGTGCGTCCGTCTTTAATGGATGCAGATTTACTAGATGTATTTCTAGATGTATTTGAAGACTTGCCTTACAATATTCTATTTAAATTTGACGGTGACAATTTGCGAAAAGTCCCAAAGAATTTGAAAATTCAAAAGTGGTTCCCACAGAGGGATCTTCTAAGTAAGTAATCAATTCCAAAGAAAAATAATTAATTTGTTTGCTCGTGGTATTGCCTATAAAACCTTTTTAGGAAAGTTTATCTTAGGCCATTAGGAAATTCAGGTTTATGGACAAGGGGATATATGGATAAATGAGTAGTAATTTTGATCTATATACACCTAAGTCTGTTTTTACACGGTCTTTTTGTACACGGTTTTGATATAACACGGTTTGAAAATTGAATATTTTTAATTTTTTTACACGATTTTATTCCATTTAGCACGATTTGAAATTTTATGTACTTAAATTTTTTTTGTCAAATTTAACTTTTGCGAAGTATGTTCATATCACAAAAAAGTATTTATGAAAGAAAAAAGTCTGAAACCATCGATAGTTTGCGAACAAAAAATTGAATAACCTATTCTTTTCGTTCACAACATAGTTTTTTAGTTCCTGAACTTGCCATACATTTAATTTATATTACTTTTAAGATTAGAGTGCATATCTTTTTTATCATTAATTACTATGCTTGTGAAAATAAGCATTATATATTTGATTTAATAAAATAAACATGAATTCTTGTTTTTCACTAATTTTAATAAGTTTTAGAGATTAGGAACAAATCACCCATTTTTGTATAAGATCAATGTCTTTTTTTACACGGTTTTTTTTTACACGGCTTCTTCTGGAACCAATTTACCGTGTAAAAACAGACTTAGGTGTATATTAATATTTTTTTTAATTAAATTCATCTTAGAAAATTCTCTTTTAAAAATTGACTGTATAAACCTTGTATCACCTACACTTTAAATATAAAGATGAAAATCTAAAGGATCCATCGGCCCAAAAAGATAAAGCAATATATAAATAAATGTGAACTTCTGTGTATTCATAAAATTTTCATTACTAAATAATAAATTTGTTAATTTAATATTTGTTGATATTATTTATTTTCCCTATAATCTTTTTTCAAACCATCGCATATTACAATCTAAACTAGTTAAAAAGTTTTTGTCATTTACCAAGGCTTAGTAACAGCAAACAAAGAGACCTTACTAAATATTAATATCGTCACTAATAAAAATTTATCATTAAAATATATTTGTAAACTTTGATGTATTGAATTATTTTTAGTGCATCCAAATATCAAACTTTTCGTAACACAAGGAGGACTGCAATCTGAAGACGAAGCTATTGACGCCGGAGTACCTATGGTCTTCGTTCCAATACTTGGAGATCAATTCTACAATGCCTACAAATTTGAAAAACTAGGAGTTGGTGTCAAATTAGATATATTGACTCTCGACGCAGAGTCACTGCTTGCGGGCATTAACAGTGTATTGAATGATATTAATAGGTAAGTCAACATTCTGTGTAATCGATATTTATTAAGTTCAGTTCGATTTCTAGTGAAATATATTTTAGTATTCCCTACTTATCTTTAAACCCATTGCATTTATAAGACGCATTCGAAAATTTTGGGATTGGAGAACATTATCTGCTCTTAATATTTAAATACTAAACCACATGATAATTTATACAACATACAACACGGGTTCCTTTAAAAGAGGCGTGCAAAAGCACTTGTTGGGCCGGCAAGGTGATGGTGGCTAGGGCAGTCTGTTGCATGTACACTAGCTATCTACACATATGGACTCCTCTACTGCTTATCATCAGGTGGTGTCGAGTCATTTCCTGAGCTTCATATAAAAAGAAATTACTCAAATAAATTCTGTAATATTGTGACTGACATAATTCTTATTAAGAATGACATACAGTGATAATTTTTATTTCATGTCGATATAAAATTATAAAATCAATTATCAATTACTTATTTTTGTTACCTATATTTTATATGTTGTGTGATTTAGACTTTGTGGGCTACTGTTATTCTAAGCAAATAAGGTAAATAGTTGAATTCAAGTAATCAAATGGAATTAAATATGAGATTAAAGAAGAAATAGTTTCCCGTATTCAATCTGATTGTATAATAGTGTGTGCACTTTAAAGCTCTGTTAGTTTGTAACTTGTTCTGAGGAACTTTAGCATTGTTGCAAAATACTATTCTTTAAAAACTTACAGGTACAGAGAAAATGTTAAGAAACTGCGAGATGTTTTCCATGATCAACCACAAACTCCTTTAGAACGCGCAGTTTGGTGGACAGAGTACGTCATCAGACATAAAGGAGCTAAGCATCTTCGCTCGCCAGTCGCTAACACCTCTTGGTCTGAATACCTTATGTTGGATGTTGTTATAACAATAGCATTAGCTGGTATGCTCTTGTTGGTCCTAGTAGTGTTATCTTTTAAATATATTATAAGATTAATTGTAAGCAACTATACGAAATACAAAGTGAAAAGAAGCTAGTTGCAGCCAATTCCAATATTTTGTTTAGTGTAATTACTATTGTTCAGTAAATGTTCAAACTTGATGTTATTTTTTATTCTTTACGAGGTAGCTCTTGATCTTCAATTCACATGATAGCAAATGGAGATAAGGCTGAAGATGGAACTGAATTACACCCATGTTCCTCTACCAAAGAGGATCTTACCTCCAAGTGCTTGGACACAACACGGCTGTTATCATTAACGTTATGGCGGTGGAACTGGTACTGGATAAGCCAGTAGAATTTTCTGTATCAATGTTTACCTTTATTCGTAATATTTGGTGTTATTTGTATTTATGGACGACACTGTCCCGATCAACCTCCATTCTGTCAAATCTGAGTAGTTCTAGAAATGTTGTAATTATATCTCTTATGCACGACTTCATTAGTTACTAATACATATATAATTGACCAATAAAAAATATTGACAGTAACGATTTTCATATAAGTAAAAATATAGTTTGTAAGTATTGACAATACCAGCGAGCTGAGAGAGATTGATAATGGAAGTGCGATTATTTTGAAATCATAGAGTGCACTAAGTAGACTGGCGTAGATGTAATGTGTCTAATGACAATGTTGAAATTGCATCAGAGCTATGACTTTACTGCACAGTTATATTAAGCTTTGTTCCGAAGTCTCTTAAAAGCAAAAATAACTTGCTAATAAAACAACAACAACTCTTATGGGTGGCGAATTGAAATATTTTAATTGTATACTCAGCGTCACAATGTAATGAAAACGGTTTATGAGTGCACAGTAAAAACAGACAAGGAAAGGAAGAAAATACAAAATTTTTGTCTATTAATGCTCCTTTGTTCCAGTCTTAAAAAATAGAGTTTCTAACTGTTATATGGTCATAGAATGTCATAAAATCTTAATATTCCAATATTTCAAGTATTTACAGAGTTTTTGAATGAATTTCGGTATGAAGGAAGAAGCAACCTACCTATGTAATGACCATGTCAAACTTATAACATTAATTATTTGCATCGGGAGTTAATATAAGCCTAAACAAACATAACATTTCAATAAAAATAATGTATATTTTTTACATTAGTATTGCATTAAAATTCGGTCGGAAAAAAGACAGTATCACAATTATGATATGAAAGAAAGAGACAACTTCATATCTGTATGTATGCGTCTCGGCCGCTATTCTTTCGGCCGAATCTTAGAGCAGTTGTCGTTCTTCTTTCCTATTAAAATAGTGATACCTTTTGAGCACAGCCAGTGTTTTAAATCTTATGTGACTCAAAAATTTAAATTATTAAAATTAGCGGACTCTTCTTCTCAGAAAAGGAATTAACTATGTAATAATCCAGTCGAGTAAGCTAGAGCACACAAGTTTTGACTGATCTAGAATTTCAGGTTAACTTTTAGTAGTAATGTATTCCAACAAATCCTCAAGTATTTTACGTTGACTGCATAGGAAATGAGACACGTCGCTCTGAAGGCAACGCTCTTTCTAAAAACTCTAAGTAATAATACTTTTGCATGGAAGGCTGTTTTTAACCCCCTTATGAAAAAGAGGGGTGCTACAAGTTCGACGTGTCTTTCTTCATAACTTACATAGATCATAATTTTTAATGCACTGCTATTTCTGCGGAATTTACATGACATAATCTTGAACTGAATCAAATCTCTGCGGGAATTGTCAATCTTAAAAGCTACAGCACATATAGCGTGCTTCGGATCATCAGAACAGTGTTATATAGAGGTTGTTGTATACATGTTAATTGCTGTATAGTTGTATTGGTTGACTACGACTGATATGTTACAAATTTTTATATTTATAAGAAGTATCAAATGTCTTATTCTTTCCGAATATCGTTCCGAGTGTAGTTCAGTATTGAAATATGTTGAAACTAGTCTCGCAACTATAAAACTCTGTTGGGCTTAGTGATTGACTGGTGACTGATCGACTGAGTCGTTAAGTCATTCAGTCAAGATATATAATACTTTATAAAAAATGAAATCTTAATAATAGAGAGATTTTGTAACTCATTTCTCTGACGCACTGCTAGAGCGTGGAATTTCTTACCAGCACACGTATTCCCTCCTTCATACAATATGGTGAGGGTGGCTAGGGCAGTATGTCGCATGCTTCACTAGCTATCTTCACATATGGACTCCTCTACTGCTTATCATCAGGTGGTGTAGAGTTATTTGCTGAGCTTAATATAAAAAAATAGAGATTAAACATTGTTAAGAAAATATTTTATTTCGTTATCATTTATGACTAGTATTTTTCTCCCTACTACGTTTACTACGTATTAATATATGTATATGTACATATTGTTGCAGGCTCTGCTATATTATAATTTGGTTCCCGTTTTGATTGCCAATCGCTGCATGCATAACAAGTGGATATCATTTATGGCAAATATTTGTTGTTAGTTGCTGTAAAATTTAAGTTCATTGTGTGGAAATAACGGTATAAAATAATTACCCACTACCTTCTACCGGTTTTTAAAGGCTATAAAGTTCTAAAACTAAACTAATTATTATATAACTGGTCTAAATAGTCTTGGTGATTCCTGTTGTGAATTTGGTAATTTATACGTATATAATTATTATTATGTTCATTTATTAATAAAATAAAAAGATTTTATCTAAGAGTCAAAGTAGGTTTACCGATTTATAAATATGTATTTTTAAAAATGGACTGGAAGTACTATAGAACATTTTTGGTTAGGTAATAAATATATAGATATTATCATAGGCAGTTTTAAGTTTCAAGTTTCAGTTCTTTGTTAAGCAACGCAAAAAGACTAATCAAAATATAAAAAATAACCAAACACGCTGCTAATAAAATGCACTTTTATAGGAGAGTAAATAAAAGGGGTGGACAGTATCAGAATAATGGATATTATATTATTACATAAAAGGAAAAGCAATATAAAATATGGCTAAAAATAAGATAACAAGAAGTTGAAAACAGAGTTAAACCTTACATCAAAAAACATAAACCTGCTTGATGGCAAGTAACACCAATTTTTACAAAGATATAAATAATTGAGTTACTGTCCAATTATCGCATTATCTCCATTGGGTCTTTATCGGTATTTAAACTTACTATCAACTACAATATTTATTTTTATTTTCAAATAAAACTTTTATTAAATTATCAAGATATTGCATTAATAAAAAACAATGTCCTTCACTTTGGCTATAACAGACGCATGCGTCACTGTCGAGTTGCCACTTGGTAACAATTCAAACTAAGGGAAGATAATATGCTAAGATATTGATAATGAACTCATTTGCGATTCTTTATTGAGATTATTGATAATGAAACCGAACCGTTTTTGAATAGATTGATAACTGGTGATGAAAAGTGGATCACGGATGACAAGAACGTTCGAAAAAATGTCGTGGTCAAAGATCGGTCAGGCTTCACAGTCTGTGACAAAATCTGGGTTAACTCGCAATAAAGTGATGCTGTGTCTATGGTGGGATTGGAAGGGCATTGTTCATTATGAGTTTTTACCGCCGGGCACAACCATTGATTTAGATCTTTACTGCCAACAACTGATGAGATTAAAGCAAGATGTTGAGAGAAAAGCATCACGATAACGCTACACCACATATATTTTTTTTTACTATTATTACAAGTAATTTAAGTTGAAACCTTAGAAAGACTTATACTTTTAAAAAATGATTTGAAACCGTCAATTACTACGGAGCTACGGAAGCCCATATCTGTAGATATGTTGTCATAGCCATCTCACCATGCCAGCCTAAAAGTTGCCATTTCACACCTCTTTTGAAGGAGCCTTAGGCTTCGATTAATAATAACTCTGCATTGTACATTATAAATTCCGTGTTGATTCGTGGTATGAATGTGGATAACACAGCGACCATAACTTCCAACTAGCTAAAAGTGCGATAAATAATGAAACGGTGTCAATTACTAGATTTCGGAAAGTAGCATGGGTGCTCTCGAGTAGGCTGGAAGTGTGAAAAGTGAGATATATTTAAATAAACATGGAAGATTAAACTTTATATTTTCACATGTAATAAAATCACTATTCGAATGGAAAGTTATGAATGATTCTAATTTAGATATTTCCAGCCAAATACAACAACATACAGTATCAGTCGTTACTGTACAACGCGATGATTAATTAATCATTGCACTCCAATAAATAGACGACACTTTTTTGCTTGGTCTGTTATTAAAACACAGCGTTACTATCGAAACATTGATAAAATAATTGTTTCGATAGTAGGGAAACTTCCCTAACCATAACAATAGTACATGTATTGACACACACGAAAAACGCTCCTATTACGTATTTTGTATGCATCGCAAAGTAACTCTGTTCAACAAATATATTAAATATTATGTGGATACAAAAGGTTTCATAGTAAAGTTTGCGTGAACCAAAATTGTGCGGGTTAACCATTAAAATAGATTTTTAAACGAATTTCATTATTTTAAAATGGACTTGTCCACCGAACTTGAATATAAAACAAATTATCCATTATCTATTAAAGTAATCATTCATTAGTAGACCAATTTATCTGTATTTTGTTTTAATAATAAACAAACATTATAATCAGACAACTTTCTCATCATTTTGATGTATGGTCCTGTATGTCATTGATCCCTTTGCCTTCCCTTAAATATAAGTACTTAAAATATCATTACAGATGTACTGGTGTGACCAGCAATATTTCAAAATTAATTTCTTTATAAATTAAGGGTAATATAAAAATGAAATTCCTATAAAGCGTTAAAAAAATATTAGATTTTATTTTATAACGCTTTATAAAATATATATATTTTTTTTATTACATGTCTGACACTCGATTTACCTTACTACGTGCCTACGAGGATTTGAACAAAACTCTAGAATAAGGGCATACAAGACTGCTTGGAGTCGGTTTAACAGCTCATCACTTCTGTAACATTTTCAGTCCTTCAATTGAGCATTATTCGATTAGATTTTAGGTAATTAATTTATTATAGGAGTCTAATTGACCCGAGGAACTTTGTACTGACTACCACCACTACCGCCATCTATTAAAAGAAATCTAAAGTACCGATGTGAGAAAAGACTGGGTTGAAATGACATATTTAGCATGTCAGTTAGATGATTTTCCATACTTAAGAATGAATCTCCCTGATTCAAACCGAATTAAACACAATAAAAAGTATTGAAATTACTCAAATCATTTTCGTATATAAGGGAAGAAGAAGAAGAAAGATCCCAACTTGAAGCGCAAGCAATTCGTTGTGCAAATACTATTAATAAAATAATTAAAAAATTGAGTTGTAAGCTAAAACATTACGCTTTCGTCGAATAAATTAAGACTACCAATTTTAAGGGCACCTCTTACTAAGGCTCATATGTCAAAAGAACCTTTTTTAAATATGTACAAAGTATGAATCTACTGTGACATGTACACCAATCTTGTAAATGAATTAATTTCAAATTCATTTACATTTAATGTCAACCTCAGGTCCTTTGCAGGACTAAGGTCAAAGTTGGTAAGCGTGTTTTATGTAAATTAAATGGTAAAAGGTTCAATTAGGGTAAAGAAAATGGGGACTAAGTATAATCGGTTTTCTGTAATAGGAAAAGGTTCTTCGTCATTATTAATTACGATTGCCAGTGTATTGTCGCTGGCGTATGAACTTAGCTAATGCTTTGTCATTGAGCGACAGAACTGAAGGTGACTGGCACTAGGATCCACCTCACGTCTTCGAGGACAGGTCGTTCTTCCCGCAACCCAGTGTTATTGCCCTCTGGCTAGAAACAGAGCACCTTCCACGGGGGTGCGCCCACCAGCACGCTAGCAGCCCTTTGGCTGATTGTGCGGCAAGCCCGCACAGCCCGATGCGATGGCTCTCTGAGGTTGCTGCAACCTGACCTCGAGGTACACCTGAAGTACCTCGATGGGGATCCAGACTTTCTCTACTTGGACCTCAAGCACTGGTGATGCGTGGAAGGCCATGACTCTCGTTTTAGTGAGATCCACCCGCAGCCCCAGAAGGTTAATGCACCGGACAACCAAGAACGTGCCACAAGTTGGACCGCCTCCTACCAATCATGTGCCTCTTCCGCGACTTGCGCATCCTCTGCTAAGCAGATGACATCCATTCACAACAAGAGTGCACAGCGCGAAACCCAATAGTACTGAAACTTTTACATCAATGGCCCATGTTCGTAAATTTATCATCAAACAGCCCACGTATATGGACTGATTGGTAATAAATTTAATATTAGTGTTTTGATTAATTGTACACCTAAGTCTGTTTTTACACGGTAGATTGGTTCCAGAAGAAGCCGTGTAAAAAAAGACATTGATCTTATACAAAAATGGGTGATTTGTTCCTAATCTCTAAAACCTATTAAAATTAGAGAAAAACAAGAATTTTTAAGAACAAGAATTCATGTTTATTTTATTAAATCAAATATATATTGCTTATTTTCACAAGCATAGTAATTAATGATAAAAAAGATATGCACTCTAATCTTAAAAGTAATATAAATTAAATGTATGGCAAGTTCAGGAACTAAAAAACTATGTTGTGAACGAAAAGAATAGGTTATTCAATTTTTAAGGTAAAAAATAAAATAAAATAGAATAAGTGATAATCATAAATACAACAACATAAATTTAATTGCTGTCGTCATCAGTTACATATTCAATTTTCAAACCGTGTTATATCAAAACCGTGTACAAAAAGACCGTGTAAAAACAGACTTAGGTGTAATTGACATGTTTCAGGTTGCGTGTTGAAATAAAACATAAGCACAGCAAAAAATAATTCTAAATAAGTTAACATCTTTATCACGAATTATTTTTGCCTCTTTTGTGTTTAAAAGTTGATTTTTAGATTTCATTAAAACTTTTTCTTTCAATTATGATTGTTAAGTTTTTAAAGTCAAGTCAGTATTTTCGTCTTGCCTGTCTGTTCATAGTTGTTTGAGGAATCAAATAGCTGAAGAAAAAAAAAAATATACGTGCCATCAAAATTGAAAAGGTTGTCTTTGATTTTCCTGGGATCCCATCGTCAGATCCTGATGGTGACAATGCGACCACTCAGTTCCTTGATAGAGAGAAATAGCTGAATGTAAATAAAAATGCATATAGTCAGTTATATTTAAGTCAGTTAAAAATAAAATATAAGTACTTCCAATTTTAATTTGTCAAAAGAGCACAAGTCGCATAATTCTCAGAAGTACTTACAAGTTTTTCCACAGAATGACTTGTCCAGCCCAGAATAAACAAATCTCGTCCCCCGACACAAACTTCCCCCATTAACCCCTAAACAAAGCATGCCGAATGTGTTAAAATTTTTACACTCAACTTTTAACAGCTCAAAGTTTCCATTTTAAACGCGTTGCCGTTTGGTGTCCCAAAGTTAATTCATTAGCGGTACACAGATGGCACGACGGGGACGGGGGTTTATGTCACAATATTTTACTATGTGCAGTCAGGGCCTATTTGACAGGGTAGACGAGCGTATTGCGGAATATTTAAAGTTATGCAAAAAAATTATGTGTGTAACGCGCTTTCTGTGATGGAATAGATCTGAAAACTCACTCGTGTCAATCTAAAAATTAAAATGCTCTATATTTGAATGGACTCTATTACTGAATTCTTTCAATCATTATAATTTAACCCTACCACTGCTTCGACGAATACTTAAACTTAGACAAAGAAGTGGTGCAAGAGACTTTTAAACGTGTGTAAGGGCTGACTTTTACAAATTATTTATCTCATTACATAACAATATTATTATTAATATGTTTTTACGTATCGTTGTTGACTAAGTCACTACCATGTTTTCGGCATCATTTAAAATAAGTTTCCTTACATAGTTTCGCTTTTATTGTACATTTAAATTTGTTTATTAAAGCGAACACATTACCACACAAAATCCCATTCGTTTTCAACATTAAAAAGCAAAAGACAGTCGAGACAGTAACGTCGATACGAAAATTGTCCAAATATTCTTACATACGGCACGACATGCTTTGCGTGCATGTTCTCCATCCTTAATGTTTGTATTTCGGACGAACAGATGTTAATGTTATGTCCGATAGCTTCACAAAAGATGTCACGTAAGACTATTATCATGGAGTATTGTGATACGATCCGAACCCATAATTTTTTTCTTCTTTTTTAATAGTGGAACGAATAAGACCTACAGTCTACCAGCCTGTCTATGATTCTTCAACAGTAAAATCAAATGTGTCTAGTTTGAAAATATATCTCCAGTTGTATTGTGATTATCATACGAGCGTCTTACTAAGAAAATTCTTAATCAGGGAACGTGTTAAAAGTTTAACGTATGAAAAATGACCATTTTTTTTACATTTTAATACTTTTTAATATTAAAGATTTTAATTTATGTTATTTTTCTTTTTTTTATATATTAAGCTCAGCAAATGACTCAACACCACCTGATGATAAGCAGTAGAGGAGTCCATAGTGAAGCATGCGACATACTGCCCTAGCCACCCTCACCTTGCCGGTCCAAAAAGTGCTTTTTCATGCCTCTTTTAAAGGAACACATGTTGTATGAAGGAGGAAATACGTGTACTGGTAAGGAATTCCACGCTCTAGCTGTGCGACAGAGAAAGGAGTCACAAAATCTCTTAGTGCGCAAAGTAAACGCAAGTTGTCTTTTGAATCAACTAAAATACCAAAGTAATACGAGTGGGTGTGAAAATTTGCGCTTGTGTTCATATAGTAAATATTTGCGCATCTGTTAATCTAGTATATAAACATGCAGAAGAAAATTCTAACGAACTTTTTTACCAGTTTACACTCTCGTCTAACGCGTCCGTTAAATCATCTAATTCGTTCCACATGCCAACAAATAACCAAACTGTAACAACGAAAACAAACAGTACACAAATATTTATTGGACTAATTTATTACACTGTAACATATTTACAGCAAGGGTTGACATAAAGATATAGGCCTTCAATTGATAAAACAGGGTTGTAATTAAGGATAGAGAGGTTGATCAGTGATATTCGTGAGATTAAATTTTACGAAGACCCTTCGAGAGTAATAAATTTAACGATTTTAGTATTTAGTGGGTATCTACTAATTACTCGAAACTTATTTTGTTTATTGAATTTAGTTTTGTAACATAAACAGAGTTATTTATTTACTTGTTCACATTTTTGGGTTTAAATAATAAATAATCTACCCTTGGGAAAACCCACTAAAACTCGTCGGTAACTTCATTGCCCTTCACGGGGAAGACCTTTTTTTCGGAGGAATCCCTTTACGGACCTAGCCGCCACTGGCTAAGCGGCGGGCGTGTGTGGGGCTCACCCAGTGCCTCAAGACCGGCACTGAGAATACCCACTAAACCTCCCCGGTAACTCTATTGCCCATCGTGGGGGTGACCCGGGTTCTGCCGACGTAATTCACCAGGTCAAAATGTCAACATCAAGTGGTGTCCCAGGCGGTCACCCATCCAAGTACTGACCACACCCGATGTTGCTTGACTTCGGTGATCGGACGAGAACCGGTATTTTCAACATAGTATGGACGTTGACAAAAGACCTGGGTTCCGCCGAAGCAATTCACCTGGTGAACCTGGTGATACCTACACATATAAATCATGTCGATAAAGTAGCTAAAAAAATGTTTATGAAAAAAATCTGTCTCAAAAGAATATGCCGTTGCCGTACAATACAGAAAGAAACAATTACATTTTAAGTATCTCGTAGGATATTTACCCAACAAGTTAATTATATAACAAGGCTCATAAAATGCACCCTAGGCTAACTACATAAAAAAATCCTATCGATCTCAAGTACTCCTATTCAAAACAGTAAATTATATAAGTTACAAATCTAAATTCTTTTTTATAATGGTTATTATATAAAGTATTAAAATCGTGCTTGGGTAAACAGAATTCAAAATATAATTATGGTTAGCTTAATGAAGTATCAAAGTCTATTTTAATGTTTATAGCTTGAGAAAGTAACTAGGAAAAGGCAATATTCGCACAATAATAAACATTTGAGAAAAAATGAATTATCGCGCATATTCACATAAACTATGCTCTTCTTTTAGGTAATTTTAGTGAAATATTAAAAGAATCTATTAACTGTAAAACGTGCGGGCGGAATTATAATATGTACTGGAAACTGCATGCACTCTTTACAGTTATTTACTGCTTTACAGTTTAGGCATCTTTGAAACAAAATTATATTAAGAGAGCTCCCTCTTAAGTATATATTAAAAGCATAATCATCATCATCTACATCCTTAATACGCTCCATTGCTGGGCAAAGGGTTTCCTAGCACATGAAGAGTTTGGACCATAACACTACCATGCAGGTTTGGTGCCTGAACCAACGCCAACGAGCTCCTCATTAACATAATAGTTGGTGTGATGTGGTACTAAAGTGTTAGTAAGTAGACACTTCTGACACCCACAGCGCTTTTCAATTCTTTAGCGAAATATTAAACTTAAGTGCTTATTTTTGTTAGTCTACTTTGTACGAACATCATCTTAGCAGACTCAATAACATTACAAACTTAGATAGCTTAAAGATTAAATTAAGCACCTAGATAAGTTTAATAGGATATTGTAGCCAGCAAAGTAAGTCACAGACCGAATAATATCAATGATTAGTAAACTGGTGTAGATGTTAAAATATAGCTATATTATATCGTATAACATTGTTATGAGAAAAATTTATCAATTATATAGAATCTGCCATTACAATAAACCTCGTGTCTTACTGTCTATCATCTCAATATCTACTGATTATACATCATACTTTAAGAAAATTATAAGTAATGAAGTTATATACTATTATAATAATAACTAGCTGCTCACCGCAGCACATAGATGATCTACTTTTCATTTGGGGAATCCATATACAGACCTATCCACCAATAAGCGCCAGCGTGTCTATGGTTTTCCCAGGTTTTCCCCCTGATTTAACAAAATACTATTAAACTCTACCACCATTCGTTAAGGTGATCTGGGTTTTATCATAGAAATTCACCAAACCACTAACAAAGCTTGCTTGACCGGTTTTATCGGAGCCTTTGTGTCTGTCGGAGACTGCGCAAATTTGCTTGGGCAATTTAGATTTGTATAATATAATACTAGGTCGAGAGCCACTCATGTCTAGGGCATAGTAAAACAAGCGACCCGGTCTTCTGGGTAGTATATCTAATGAAAAAATAAAATATTCTTATACAAACATTAAAGAAATTTCCGGTAATAACGAACACAAAAAATTGAATTACCCAAAAAGGTGCAAGTGGTTTGAGGCGATTTAAGGAATTGTATACTACAATAGACTGTTCACCAATTGACTAGTAATGTTAAAAACATTATTAAATTGAACCTTTTGTACATTCTTAACAAATCAATATGTTATAAATAACAATATATGTAATAATTATAATAATTGGACTAACAAAAATACTGCCCCAAAGTAAATATCGATAAGAGCTTGATTGATCCTGGATAACAATTTTAAAAAATGTTGTTGACTCCAACAGAGAAGCGCGTTAACTTAGGAGTTCGAACACTCTGGTTTGGATAGCAAAAACAAAGCATCTCTCGCTATGGTTGATCCCTAGACGGATCAATCAAAATTGTTTTCACGATCTCCCCCGTGCATTGAAAAGTCATTAAGCCGTCTATCCTGGTTGTTACGTCAACCTCTTTTACCGAACAGTTCGCATTGGCCAAGCTTCTAATGTGCTTCTCTAATGTAAGAATTCCTGTGTCAAGCAATGGGACGTATATACTCTATATATGAAACTCAAACGTACACAATAAAAATAAAATTAACATAATTGCATGATTACCATCTTGTTGGTATAAAAAAATAATTTGATACAAATATCAGAAACGTTGGACAAAGTAAAAATGTCTCCATAACCTTCAATCATTCTGAACAACATTAAGAATCTTTATAGTAAATTAAAAGCTTCAATTGAAACTTCCAAGTTGATAATAAATTGAAGGCAGCTATCTAAATACTCTGGAAAAATTGAACTGGCAATTTCAAATTCATTATAGTTCACTATCTCCACAAGCCTGACTAAAAATTTATAACCTCATAATCCCTAGAACACACAGGAATCTGTAAAGCGCGAGTTCATGATCCCAAGATATTGAGTAACATATCTTAACCCTGAACAAAAGGTTAGTGCGATGCACTGAACTCATAACACGGAGGATGGTAAAATATTACATTCAGGTAAACATGAGGACAATGGATCAGGTTTGGAACATGTGATCAGGGACGTAACTAGGGTATATGGCTTTCAGTTTCAAGCCTTGAGCACGAAGTCACCAGCTAGCAAGTAGTCAACTTCATTGACGCTGTGGTTTTATTTTTGAAATATACAGTTGACTCTGACGTTTTGAACTGTCTGTGGACGTGATGGAAATATAGAATTTCGTTCGCACAAAAACAAATTTCTCACAACTCAACATTATCGCTACGGTGCCACATGAACTGCCCGCTTATTTATATTAAGACCACACGTTATAATGTATAATTTACAGTATTTGTATACATTATTTCTTGTTATTTAGAGAGATAGTTACTAAAACTATTTATTTGTTTTATCTGTTAAAGTTTTATATTTTATAAAAAAAAAAATAGTTTGCTGGTGGTGTTTTTGTTTGCCAAAATTTATTTTTCGATCCGAACCCGAATCTATATAATAACGTTCCACGTTTGCAGTTTTATCTGCAATATTATATCTATGTCCACAGATAGGTACAAAAGGCTGGCTCAAAAACATACCAAAAGAACCTTATTATATTCTTGCAATAAGATATTTTTCTTTGAACAACTATACTTTAAGGTTGTAAAATTGGTATTCCATATCAAAATTATACGTGACATGAATTTCAGAATATCTATATCTTTCACATATCACGAAGTCTTCGAAATATCTTACTATGGTTTCTATAACACACCATACCAAAACTACTACAAACATAACAATTTAAATACGATAATGTAGTGAAATAAAAGCAGAGAAAGGAAAATCTTTTTTTAAAGTTTATCGATTTTTTTTTAACTTATCAGATGAAACACAAAGGTCTACTTAGTAACACTACTTCTTGCACATTCATCCTTTAAAAAAAACTGTTGAATATAATTCTAAATACATCCCTGATTCACGTTTAGTTCGTTTGCTATCTAGATCCATTGAGCTAGCTACTGTGAAAAGGTAGCCTTCTTTAATAGGTTTTTGATGATAATGAGTGGTCTTCAAGTAATCTTTGAGATCACACTACGGAACGTTGGCTTGAATGTAAGTGCTTATATGGAAGAACGAGGCAGATCTTTGGTATTTTGTGGATGAAAACATTTTGAATTCAAACAGCCTGATATCTGAGAAACATTAAAATATTATAACTTAAGATTATTGTACTGGTGCTGTACAAAGTCAGTGCATATTTACGCATGGTAAGTATTAACGCCAGGTTTGGTCCCTAGATGGCTCTGCACGGTTTTGAATCGCGCTAACGAGTTTTATCTAAAGTATGTATATAGTTCAAGTTGTTATGATTTTAATTACACTGTCTTAGCACAAAATATTTGGTTTTATTTATAAATATCTACCATCTTAGGTTATTTTTGGGACATTGAACAGGTGTTTTATTCAGGGCTGTGCTTTATTACTTTTTTAACAAACTTTCACCTCCAAAAGTTTGTAGTATATAATTACAATCTTTCATATTTCGATGTAAGCCCCCGTGCAACCGCTACCAGCTACCAACTCAAATTTTCCTAGGCGTGGTAGTGATATACAACTTAACTTAATGTAAGACTGATGTGTCAAAGTTAATATTGTATTTAATTTATTGTCCAAGAATGATAAACAATTAAATGTATGTCTGTTAACTGATGGTATCTAAGTGATTATCATTACCGTGATTAGCATGGAATTACTTCATATTACTGGTTCGTTGATGGAGACAGTAGATGTTAAAGCCGATGAAAAGAAAATTGATGAAAGCGTTGATAGAAATGTTCGTGATTTTATTAATAATCCTGACGAAGAAATAAGTGTAACAAACGTTAGTTACTTTTGTTTGATTGATTGTACAAAGTTTCTGATTTATTGGTAGTCTGATGGCGCTAGAAGGTTTGAAATGGATAAGAGATCAAACGATATTACATGGAGAAAATAAACAGATACTAATATTACTATTAAAGTATTAATAATTGTTATTCGCTCCAACAATCGATGTTACGTAATTATTTTTTGGAAGAATGAGTCTATCTTCAGGTGAAACTAGGTGAAGTGAAAAATCTACAAAATTGATATTTGACATCTGCCAAGTCAATTAATATAGCATATATTCAAAACGTGACTCATCAATTATGGAATTTTTATTTTTCGAAAGAAAAAAAAAGAACTCTATTGTACATCAAAATACTTTTACACATGAGTTATTTTAATATGCAAATTAATAAAAAAAAATCATTATTTCTCTTTACATCACTGTAACTAATAATAAATAAATAAATAAATAATCTATTTCATTTTATATTTTTTTTTATTATTTTCACTTTTTATATCGCTTGGTACACGCTCCTTTACCAATCGTTTTCTCCAATCGTCACTTTTCCCATATGGGGCTCCTGGACGAGATTTCTAATAGAAATAAGCAGTAGGTTTGTAATTTTCTGTTGTTTCGTTGTGTTCTTTTTAATTATCTTTGTGTGTACATAAATTGTTAAATTAATAAATATTTTTTTGTGATCTTATAAGTATTGTCAATGTTTGAATATTTATCACAATATTTTTTTAATTATTAGTCTTCCATTGGGCAACTTTGAGTTTATTTAAAAGGTCTATACAGCAACTCTGTATTATATCGTTAACAATAACAAACGTTTAGACATACATCACAGTACATGTCGTCTATTATTGCAACGTTCATTGCATGCGAATACCTGCCAATCTATATACCGTCCATATCTGACACACATTGTATTGTGACATTGATTCATTGTACGCCATGGATTAGGCGATGCGGAGGTAACGAATAGCCTAGAGCCTCTGCAATTGCGTCGGGACGCGTCGCTTAGTGCCTTCTATCGTTTGAACCAGGGAGAGTGCTCTGAAAAGCTCTTCGATCTTATCCCTCCCTGTCCTTTCCTACTCAGGAGTACACGTGTTGGTCTACGGTGCCTTCACTGTCGCCTGTGTGTCAGAAATTTTGTGACTCCTTTCTCTGTCGCAGCGCTAGAGAGCTCCTTACCGGCACACGTATTCCTTCATACAACATGGGTTCCTTCAAAAGAGGCGTGAAAAACACTTTTTGAGCCAGCAAGGTGAAGAAGCTAGGGCAGTATGTCGCATGCTTCACTAGCTATCTTAACATATGGACTCCTCTACTGCTTATCATCAGACGGCGTCGAGTCATTTGCTGAGCTAAATATAAAAAAAAACTCAAAATTAACATTAATAACAGCAATATAAGAACTATTTTTAAACGTTTTAGAAGCTACTTTAGTTTGGTAATATAATGTTAAACTTCTGACATGTAGTACTGTGATAAGGATCTCTAGCGCTTCTAATAGTTATTTTAATTTATATTTATCAAGCTTATATTGTATCTAATTGCTCTAACTCACCTCTATTGGTATCAGTCAAAATTGTCCATAAAGGTAAATCCATTGATGATCTGTTAAAAAATATAGCTACAGTGACATTTGTTGTAACTACAGAAAAATATCAAATTGAACGATTGCTACCTTCACCATAGTAAGATATTGATGCGTTGGATTACAATTGTTTTAATGGTATTGATAAATTACTTGAATTTCCTTCTAAATACCTTAAAAACCAATAATTAGAAAGTATTTAGGCATGTACAGTTAACTGTTATGTTTCCATTCGTTACAGGATAAACTGTAATCAATCACACGCGCTTAAAACACGTCTAATACCTTAGAAATATAAAATTAGTATTTAAAAAAAATATTTTCAAATATTCCTACATTGACATAGCAATAAAAAAGTTTCACTTACCAATAAGTTTTGTCTAATTAAAAAAAATTGTACGACCTTAAGATCTTAAGGCCAGACCGTGAAAATAAAAACTCTTAAGTCACTCCTGTCAAATTATATCGCAAACTTTGACATAATAGCTGAGCAAGCTGACCGCAATTTCACCATGACAGTCAGTTTGTAAATACTAAAATGTGATAAATCGTTTAATCAAAGACCAGTTGGTGAAATGAGACAGAGGATATTAGTTTTGACTGTCTTCTTTAGTTATGTGGATGCTGTATGTGAGTTACTTTAAATTTAAAACCTAGACATTGGCTCAAGATTAAGTATTTAACATTGATCCACAGGGTATTACGTCATTTCATATTATTCTCGGTCCCTTCCTAAGTCACAAAGCTAATTTAAGTGAAAATAACGAGATTTCTCAAAAACTACGCCTGTCAGCTTTCTTGCTATCTGATTATACTTACTAGTGATATTTGCAGTATATAACTACATCGCAACATAATTATCAAAGGCTTTTATCAGATCCATGACATTATGAGGTTACAATTGGCAACACAGTTCGTATTGTTTATAAGTAGTTTGATTCATAATACTATGCCAGCAGTATTATACCCATAACACGATTGTAAACGCTCTTGTTTCACACAAGTCAGTAACACTATTAGTTATTGGTTAAACAACTACAATAATTATTTCAACTATAAAATTGAAAACTCCTGAATAGTCAAGAATTTAATCATGGAAATAAAAAAGTGAGGAATCAAAAAGTTTGAAACATTGAAGAGTTATGTATCGTGTTATACACAAATAATTTCATCTCAGGGAGAAGAATATTTGATAAAAACTCTCGTAAAAATGGCTCATTATTTTAAAACCAATTATAATTTTATGTTCAATACGCATTAAGGTTTGATTTTAAAAATTTTGAAAGAATTAAAAAAAATTTGACTCAAAATTCGAACGAAATCAATCAAGTAAGTTTCATGATTTAAGTAATGTTATATGCCCCATATAACTTTACTTAAATCAAGACTACAATATTTTTTTGTGATATAAATGAAAGAAAGGGGCTCATCTAATTTTAGAATGTTGATTAGTCTATGTTGCTATCAGTGCAATGTATCTTGCTAGTCTTGACATACCTGTGTGCAATAAATGAATACCTTAATGATCAAAATCGTATTGATGGACTAAATCTCGACGAGATAGTTTTGTATGAAGTAAAATTAAATATTTACTTACGAGTAGTATGTACCTAATTAATTGAAAACCTAATAACTTGTCTGTACGTAGAATTTTATGATAAGGATATAACACACAGAACCTATATCTGTCTGTCCGATTAAAATGGTTAAAGACGCCTCGGATAATACTATCTCGTAGTTCATATTATTCAAATCTTAAAATCAAGCGATATATTGATATTAAATAATGATTTTCAGTTATCTGTATCGACATTACTACAGGAGTTAGTTTGAGATACAACCACAGTAGGCAAAATTAGTGTTTAAATTTAATCAAAATCTATGTAGTTGTAAAACTATTTGTGATTACCTGATGATAAAGTCACAATTGTAAAACATGCTCGCTTTTAACTGGAGCGCGTATAGGTCATTTTGCCACCAATCAAATGCTTCACATATCACTACCCTAGCATAGTTTTGTACGGATCATCTTTAATGTTAATGTGATTCCCATGACCTGGTATGTGAATGCTGGAGTGACCTTATCCAAAACCGGAAGCCTGCAAACTCTTTAGGCGCAGGGATATAGTAAAGGCTTATGGTTGCTATATTCAAGGTACAGGAAGAGCAAATGCCCCAAAAGCCCTTTTTAGGGCATTTGATCATGCCCCATGACAAGATCATATATCAAATTAATGTCATCACAGTTTCTTAAGTGCTGACTGGCACAATCGCGTATACAGCTTACGCAAATTAAATCTCGAATCTTTAACGCTTTCAATTGCCGTTTTTTACGAGAACGTGTCACTCAAACTCCTCTGTATTTAAACTTTCATTACAGTTCTTTATGATGATGAAATATCAACAACACTGCTTCCACTATCAGAAGATTTGGAATTCCAGCCGGTCAATCCTCTCAATAAGGAAAAACGGAAGATAGTTTTAGGAAAGAACATAAACTGTGAAGACTTCTCAAGGTTTGCTCTGAATTGCACACTTGAGGCAGCCATGATGTACAACTCTAGTAGGAAGGCTCCACCGATGCCTGCGAAATTACCAGATTGGTGCAGGTGGGATAATATTCTTTAAGCATAATGTTATTTAGATATCAAATCCACTTTGATAAGTTAGTTACTTTCTAAGCTATTAAATAACACTGGGAATGGATGGCTTGCAATAATGTAGATAGTCGACGAAGGGTTATATTTTGAATTCTTATTTTCATTTAGTTTATGACTTACATTTTAATTTGAAATGCGATAAACATGATCAAAAAGGCAATAGAGTTTGAGAAACAAGAGTTCATGATACACCCCCAGCACTAGTATAATAAGAAAATTGAGAGGTGCATGCTATATTTTTAATGTAGACATACATTAAAAATATAGCATGCAGTCATAAGAAAGTCAAATTAAGCAGTCGACAACATTGTTCTTAAAACTTTTTCCATAAGATGACACATGGAAATTCAGCCTGTGATTCTGGTTAACCCCGTGCGTCTAGACCTAGAATCACTCAGCATTCTAAGACTAGTGTCTCTATAAGGACAGATATTTTCTTACATTTTATTGGAGAATCAGAAACTGCTTTATTAAAACTATTATTATTAAGTACGTCATACAAGCAACTGCAAAAAAATATAGAAATTCCGGTGAAAGTTGTGTCCATCAACGTTTTTATCATAAAATAGACTGTATGCCTTTGGTAATACAAAAAAAAATAAGTACAACTCACTTTCAGAGCTATAAGGCATCTCACCAACTGCGCTGTAAACTGGAACTCAGAGTGTAGGGAGGTGACAGAAAGCCACTTCAACGAGGAAAGCATCAAGGGTCATAAGCACGTCATTCAGGACATCTGCGATGATGAATGGTTCCTGACACGTAAGTAGACTCAAAACAGATTAGTTTGAATCGAAATAAGAATGAAGTATGATACATTTCTAGTGCACTTTATATAAGTCTAGATTTTTATTTTTGGTCGCTAAACCTCTATAACAGATACAGTTATTTATTGGTAGGGATTATGGTTATTGTAACTCAAATATACTTACAGATATATATATCTCAATTAATGTTGAAATGATAACTGTTTGAAAATGTATTTCTTTTGCAATGTTTCTGAACATACTATTAAAATTTTAGGCGGGATTTGGTGCATGACATTTAGAAGCTGTATACTTTATTTCGTATATATCGTGTCGAAATGAATTTTTCAAATATAAAAATAGTGTTCCTTTATGATAAAACGGATCGCTACAAAATATGCATAATCCAGCATCAACTACGTTATTTTCGTCAACTACAAAATGACTCCTAACTTTTGTCGCCAAAACTCTACGAGAAAAATGTAAACGTTACATTAGAAATAGACATTTAAAAATGAAGATGTAGGTTTAGTCCAGTTAATAAAATGATTTTTTTTATAATTTGCTAGTAATATTGAAACAGTTGATTCTCTTTTAGCGTGTAGTAAAAGATTTGATAAGGACGGACCATAAACAATTTTTTTGTAAATTTATACAGTGAAAACCACGAACTTCACGAGTGGCTTACTCTGTGCCACGTTGTAATAAGCTCAAATGATTAGAATCACCTTAATTACAAGTCGTTGGCAACTTCCTATTTTAAAGATAAAAGAAGAAAATGTTAAAACAATTTAAAAACTTGCTCTCTAACTCTTCACTTAGCAGCAAGAACTATTAAGTTTTAAGTTAGTTAATAGTTTTTCGAAGATCCAGATAAGGCGGGAATTTTGTTAACAGTTACATTTTTAATTCGCGCACTTTTCGTAATAAACTCTCCTTGAACGTTAAAATTTGTATCCTAAAGCGTGGAAGTTCGCCATAGACACTTGCATATTAATATTCATTTTATATCTTGCTGCATACGCCTTATGCTTCTCTTATTTATGGTCTGTATTTACACGAGTTAGCTGCTTAAATTTCGTGTGCCTACTTGTAAGTAATGGTTAATTGATGAGTCAACTTTAAAATTTATTATGTTCGTAATAATATTAATATAGTAAAAATTTATATTAGTGTTACATTATTTGTCGATTGACTTATATTCGACATTTGCCGCTGTGTCTCATGTAAACAAAAATATTATTATTTTTGGATGTTATTTTGAGGACGGCACGTAATTATTATAATAATCAAATAAAGAAAGGTGTAAATGTTGATCAATAATAAATTTGATCTAAAAAGGTTGACAATAATAATTAAAAGAATTTTGGTAGCTCAATCGCCAAAGTTGTCTACTCGAGAGTGAAAGGTTGCATCTGTGGTTCTTTCCTTACGACCATGGAGATTTTTTAATAAAGTCCATGTCAATTGTCACATAAATCTAATCGTTCAGAAGTCAATAATGCAATACCCCGTACAAATGAACTTTCTGAACTTTTCTGAAGGAAAGTTAATCGATATTTTGACGTCTAAGTGCTTGAAAAGCTTAAAACCGATTGGATAAAACCAGACGATCAGGTGCTTGGAAGTTAGGAACTCAGTTACAACGGTGTGTTAGTAAATAGGATGGATCAGACCAAGGCAAATGTAAGCTGGCGCGATGCAAACTGTATTCGAAAAGGATCATTCATTTAGACACGACTTTAGATAGCTCATAGACAGGTACAAGTAGGCAAATGGTCTACTGAATGAAAAGTGTTAATTATCAATCTTATTAACACTTCTGATATTATAATTCTTAGGTGTGTAAGGTCTCTAATTTGCAGTAATTTATTTCGCTTCCGAACGCATGTGTTAGCTTAAATTACTACAATACTACGAAATAATTTAAGCTTCTATATGTCGGGTCTAAATTAGTGATTTTAAAAATGTGTGTGTGTGTGTGTGTGTATATATATATATATATATAACGATCACTGCTTATATATCTTTTAATTATATTTTCCTCGAATAAATTTCTAATAGAAATTACTAGTACCTTTGTAAAATGTTATATTGTTGTGTCGTTTTTAATTATCTTTGTGTGTACATAAATTGTTAAATAAATGACGCTGTTCATAGTCAGCATTCGTTTTATAAGGTTCAGCCCCTTACCTAAATTAGCCATTATTTAAATACTTAATTTAGGTTATAGTGTCATAATTTAATTTAATATCTTTAGAAGGCAAAGGAAAGCGAATATAAGCAAAACGCTGCTTAAAAGCTGCATTCTTTTTCTAAGCCATAGACAATATTCTATTGTGTGCAAGAAGCTTACAATTATTTCTAGTTTAAGTGTCTATGGTCCCATCAGGTGGATCAGTGGTGGAGGTCTCATCTAATTCGGCATTTTTTTTATATGAATGAATTTTGTCATTAGGGTATGATGGCCTTCCGATTTGTATTGAAGCGACAGCAGACGTTTGGGAGGCATGTTATACTACCTTCAAACTCCTTATCGAAGAGCAGAAGAACAAATCTGACGAGTGGACTCATTACGAAATCCATTTTTACTTGTGCTGGTACTGGCTTTAATTATTTATTTTTATATTGCTTAAAAACAGTAGAACATTAGAATTGTTAAGCAGATTCACAGTTCGAGTCCTTCACTTATTAATACATTAAGGTCCAAAATAACATGATTTTTCAGGTGACATTTTATACATTTTAGCTTCGTTTTTAATATAAACTATTCGCTGTATATTTTGAGATAGAAGTCCACTTGAATCATAGATATATACACGTATTTTGTGTAAAATTTAGTTTAGTAGTATCGGTAAATACGTGTCATCATGTGTTCATAAGAAAATCAATTAAGGTAACTTTACTTTCCCAATGACCATATTGGACTGAAAAGTTTGACATATGATCAAATGGAACATCTCTAAGATATAAGATGCATACATAAAGCATCTACACACATACTTCAGTACACTACATACGCACTCATATACATATACTCCCCCCCCCCATACCCACATACCGACGCACACACACAAATGCGTGCGCGTGCACACATACTAGTATCAAAACTAGTTTAAATTTTTATAATAGTGGCTGTTGATGTTTTAGAATGCAAAATTTTACAACTATTAGAGTAGAATTAGTGACGGGGACACAGTTAAATTTAATACAGACTTTATCGTATACTATATAAATGATGTATTTTGTCAAAGTTCCAATAAGTTATTTAATTTGAAAATTTCTCATAAAAAAACCTTATATACTCATTTGCAAATCGAAGAATATTAGGTATTTTAACATAGTTCGTAGTTAGTTGACAGATGGCAGAAGTAGACAATAAAATATAAATTCAATCCAAATAATTAGACATGTTACTTGTTTTAAATACTGATTGGTTCTGGGCCTTTTACTTTGGTAATTTACGGCATAGCTGTACGTCTCCAAATGTTATAGTAGTTTTATCATATTTTTTTACCACTCAATTAGTTTAAATGAATCGTAGAAACAAAACCGACTACAAAAGACTAAAAAAGCAAAACGATTCAATTTAAAAAGTTATGCAATTGGTGTTTATTTAATTCAAAGTAGATTCAATTCAAAAATTTATTACTTTCGTACAGTTTACATAGGTAGCCACAATAATTATTAATATCAAACATGAACCCTATAAAGGTACCGCACAATATTTAGGTAGGTTAGTCGGTTGAGTACTGTATATTTTATTACGTATTTTGTGATTAAGTGAAATTATTGATGCGGCTTATTAATGGTGTACTTGCATTCTAAAAAGATTTTTATATCGTGCAATATATGATGGAATACATCTTATCTTATCTTGATCCCATTTTTTTCGTAGCAAGATCATCACAGTTACGTAGGAAGTGTTCCATTTATTTAGTGTGCTCCCCACAGGCCCTACATAGAGGCGATCCAATATGGAATACATAATTCAGTATAGATTGCTGACTTACGTTTTATTTGTTGATTTAGTTAAAAAATAATTGACATCATCGTATTATTCCGTTATCAGTTTCGTAACGCAGGTATCCCGGTGCCATATGTCAAGAAAAACTAACTACATAACATATGTCGGTGTTAAAGCGCATGAAGAGCAATCGAAATAGATTGTGTGTTTGCTAAGTGCGGTTATAAGGCACACGTTCTAACACTGACTGATAACGAGCGGACTGTACTAATTTGATAATAAATAATAAAAGGTCGCTTTAAAGTGCACAACAACCGTAACTAAGCAACGTAACAAAAAATATTAATAAAAAAAGTTTAGTTTAAAAGAGTTTCTATGTTTGGCATCTAGTCGCCAACACTGACATTCACTTCTTGTACGACCGCCAAGTCATTCAGTTCAATACAAATTATAATCTTAACTTTATTATTTTATTTGCCACCATCGTGTAACTAAATACAGTATTAATAGGCTTCAGTTCCTATTTTTCCCCATGTATTAGGAAAATCGGAACAAAAAGGAATGGGTACGAACTTTAAAGTTCGTAAATTTTTATTTATGAAAGAAAGCTGTGATTCGTTTTTGTCTTATATAGTTATTTTAAATTGTGTGAAGGATGTTGTGGTTTATTTAAGAATCTTGTGGGTTTTCAAAGAATATCTATTTTTATTTTGACGATGTACTTCATTGTTTCCAAAGTCAAGAACTCGCAGAAACAATTGTCTGATGTTGTATAGCCATTACTTAAGTTTTGGTCTTGGCTAACACCACTTTTGTAAAGCCATTTATAAGAAATTTTAAAGATGAAAACAGACTAATGGTTACTACAATCTACAAGAATCATTTTTATTGTTTAATTAATGATAAAATACCAAATGAACATAAAATAAAATGTGAATACATATAAAAATCAATAAATAAATATTTTAAATTACGATTAGACATAAGAACAATATGGTAAGTAATCAAATTAAAAATTTAATATTTTATTTTTTAATCTTTTTTTAGATAAGCTATTCATTGCAATTTTTACTCTTAATTGTTGAAAAAAGGCGTACATAGGCACTAATTAAAATAAAAAAAAATATCAACAGTTTCCAATCAATAGATCAGAAGAAATGAAGTATCACATTCAGAATACAATAATAACTGAATACAAGGAGCTGAAACTACCAAACCTAAAAACAATACTTGTCGAGATCTCAAAGGGTAGTAGACAAATATGTCCATCTCAAATGTTAACTTATCTGTCAAATGACAAGTAAAAGGGTTGTCGTTCTCGCTAAAATAAACTGTTGTCGACTCTTGACATTCGTCTGATATTTAGATTCCTTGTCGAGGTTGTTATGCTCGTACCACTATCATCTCAATCATATCGCGACAAAAATGACATTACGGTGTAGACACGTTTCTCGAGTTCCTTGTGCTACGTTTACTGGGTTCGTAACTTTGTACTGACCCATTATAAAATCAAATCAAAACTGTTTATTTACTTAACAATTTGTTTCTATAATAATAATAATACACTTCTGGGAATGGTTATACAGTTTCAAGAAATGTATTTCATCAAAAGCAATAGTTATGTCAATGATGAAATTTTGAAGATATAAACTGTCTTGCGTTTTGGTTAGACCTTAGACTCATAGTTATAAGAGCTAATAACATATTTGAGTGTAGTAATATCAATTTGCAATTGTTATCATTAGAGTTCTCGAGACGACTCCAGTGTTAGTACCCCGGTTGTTGGAGTCTATATACCTTACTCTCTGTGTTTCAGCGCTCGAGCCCAATTTAGAAGATGCACGCTAGATTCGCTATTTGGAATACAGAAGTGTACCCAAGAACAAGCATCCACATTGCAAAAATATTCTATCATTGTGTCAAAAGGTGATGTTTATCAGGTAATTATCATATTTAAATACATACCAGGTCTTGGTCCTTTGAGCCGGATCTGGATCAGGAATTGATATATACATCAGGACAAAAGCGATGATAAGATATTTTCTAATTGCATTCAGAGCAGCAAATTCACAAAGGACCTTAACCTTACATAATATTGTAACCATAATACATTTATTTGCAATCATAGAGCAAGAGCGAGAATTATCATTCATGCTATCAACAAAACACTTTTCCATCGTTTAAGGATCAAATCATCCTTGTTACCTATATAAAAAGAAATCAACACCGTATTTACTGTATGCAGGTAATATTTTAAGCGATTTTATATTTAAGCCCGGAGGTAACTATTTACAATATTGCGCGGAGAACGGTAATTTTTGACAGGGTGACGACAATTTTCGAAGGTTTTTCCTATATATATGTGATTGATCGTATTCTAACGTAACTTACTCCAATAGAACCTTTTGATCTTTGTCCTAAGAAATCTGTTAACGCAGAAAGCTATAACTCAAAAGACAAGAGATAGTCCCTTAAAGACCCTACTCGCGTGGCATTTACCCTTTAGACAGCTGACTTTACTGACCCGTCTTAAATTTCCATTCTGTATAGTTTTGATGATTTAAGACAAAACTTAACAGAAAATGACAAAGAATGATGCAGTATAGTTAATATGTAGATTATAATAGTAAATAGTAGATTCTATATCTATAGTCTAATATTTCGAGAGCTTTTAAATTTCGAAGTTTAAAATGTTCCTAGACTTTTTGTAAGCAATTTACAAACTTATAAATTTGTTTATTGCTTCTAGCGTTAAATTAAAGTCAACGAGGAGTTGAATTTGTTGAAGGGTTTTTAGCTCTGAATATTTGTTGTTTTGTACTCTATCAATTGGCTATTCAATTACTTCTACAGTTAGGTAATTGTGAACAATCGAAGTGTGAAAAACTTTGTTCAAATTGTTATTTCGATTAAAAATCGTTGTCATAATATTTTTATTCAATTAGTTTCGCGTTTATTTTTATTTCAATGCTTGTTTCACTAAACGATTGTGTGGTTTGATTGTGTAAAGATAAATATGTCTTACGGAATTCCAGCCAGCTAGAAATTACACATTAGAAATATATATACGTGATTATGAATAAAGGTGATACTAGTTTGAAGTGTCGGTTTTGGCCATTCATATATTATTAATGATTTTTGATAATTTTTGCGCCAGTATTTTAGAAGGATAATTAAAAATGCTTAATTCAAAATTTGGTTTAATTTGTCCAGGATTGTGACTTCAATATGATGTACGAAAACTGTCCTGGTGGTGATCCAAGACCATCGAAGCAACACCTATCAAAGCTCGTCAATTTTGACAGTTCCAGTAGTATTTCAATCTCGAAATCAAATTTGTTTATTTTTTATGTTACATGGTTTTTATTGTACTGTACCTATTAAAGTTTATCTTTTCGATTCGAATCTTTTATTTTTGTAATTTTGATAACTTTTTTGATCGAATGCATGATTGGTTTTCGTAATTCAATTTTAACATTGTGTTCTCAAAGCCTTGATAACACAATGTTAAAATATATTTGTTGTAGAAACAAAGAAAACTTCATATTATCTTACATAATTTTGACCGACATGGTTTGTTGCTGACCAACTTTGTTTGTTAAATTCTCCCTATTATGGGGAAGGCAAAGGGAACCTAAACCCATACAGCCATGTCTTATGTGTTTATTTCTGACATCGGGATACCAGTGTAACGTATCTCTAAACGCCATGAAATTTTTGGCGACTAATAGGCTCCGCCATTTTATTAATTACTTTTCAAAAAAATGTAACGTTAGCTATTACTATGAAATGACATGAAAACGGATTATTGTGTAGAATGAAATACGACGATGTTAAATAAATGCACTTAAGTCACTATTCAACGCTCAGTTATTAAATTATGTATTCCATATATTGCAAGTTACAAGGATCCTTTTTGGTATGAAATTACACCAATTTCACAACAAAAACACAATATACAGCACACAACGACACCGCCATTATGCGTCAAAAAAACCTGCTGACCAATTTATAATTTTTGCTACCAAACCCTTAACTGCTTTCACGGGATAAAGAAACTTTTACGAACTATGAATCAGAAACTTTATTTTCCAACAAAACGACAATTTCGGTACAAACAGGCGGTCTGGGCCGTGCAGGCGTTGCTGTGACCTTGGTAATTGAATCCGTCAAGTAATAACTTTTACTTTTCGTCGGTAGCAACGAATTTATTTATTTATTTGTAGATTGATAGATATATAAAGATTTTATTTTCATTTCTACATCATACACAAAAAATAGATCTAAATAGTACATTGGTTAAAAGATAAACATTTTAAAATAGATTATATCAAACTACATTGCGCGCGCTGCAGAAGTGTAAACGGGTGGTCACTCAGTGACTGATTTTGTTCACACCTGGATGTGAACAAAGCACTGGTATTTTGCTACAACCCGAGGGCTTTTTAATAATATAATAATGAAAGCAAAGAAAACAATGAAATGATGCTTGTTGTATATTTATATCCTCCTCTGTGTTTGTATATTAACATAACTAAGATGTGTGTTATATTAGATAAATTAAATGAGAGAAATATTGTGTATGTTTTGTATATCAATTTGAAACATGACAGTATAATTAAATGCCTATTAGTGAATCAAACAGCAGTGCGATTTATATACACATAAATGCTTATTATGAAAGTAAAATAAAAAAATGTTTTTATAATTATTTCTTGCCTAATGTACTGGTAAAACTGAACAGATTTTATGGTTGAGTTTTTATATTATACGATGACTAGAGAAGGTATGAGACAATAAACAAGTTATCCAAAGCAAATGATAAATTAAATCTTGCAATAGCCAGACAACTTTTCATATAAAGCGTAATAAGTTAATTCGAAATTACCATACAATTACCCACTTTGAATCCCATGCAAATAAGCCTTGACAAAGCTCGCTGCCAGAATTCAGCTGTTATTATCAAATCATGCAAAGGCGACGTTCGCTCTAAATGTAACGAGATTTTATGGAAAACTGCCGTTAATTATAAAATTATAAATTTAAGCTTATAGTAGCTGCGGCGGGCGTAGCCGAAGTGTGTGGCTGTGAAAGGTATAGTTTGTAACTTTGTACTTTGTAATAATTTAAAGACATATATTTTTTAACCTACTTTCAAAATATAGATTTTCTAAATTTCATTATGTACGTTTTTTATCTGTTTAACAAATAATGGGCGCTGAAGTTTTATAATGTAATAAACATTGTCGCAAAAAGGCAAAAACATGCTAATGTTGCGTTTATATAAATATGTATTGATGCATTTTATATAGTTTGATATAAATCAATTTGATTAAGTTAATTGACATAAATAAAAATCGATATTAATAAATTATGGTTGTAATGCTTCATGGGTGTTTGTGGTTATATTAATTTTCTAATATATTAATGTAAAAATATACGTGTATTTCGAAATTCTTTTTTCTTTATTTATTATCCATATCGTTAGCTCTTAATGATGCTGACTTTCAAGTAGAACATAATGTAAGCTTCTGTTATCTGATTCATCAATCAAGTATTGATATTATAGAATTTAATATTTATTGTTATAAATGTTTTTTGCTTAGTCTGTGGTGTGCCTTAAAAAAATGTATCGACGGTAGAAGCAGAATGAAAAAAAAACATTGTTTTCGCTGTCAGAGTATAACTTGTCTTCGGAATAATTAAGTTTGTTTTACAAAATAGGACGATTGCTAACTTCAAATCCCTACTTGTATATGTCAATTCTCCATTTGTTACAGTTCTGTGTGACTATCTAACCACCAATAAAATTAGATTATAAGTCGTTTGTCCTCATTAATCTATTAACAAATTTACTATATATATTTGTGTGTGTCTTTTTTTTCAGATAATTCAACAGTTCTACATTTAACCTCTCATACACAATTAATATACCTTGTGCAATCATATCACTTTGTCCAGATAGTTTTTATAAAATATATACCTAAGCAGAAAACTCGATACTGGCGGAATCTATTAAGAAAGCGCCATGAAACCCCAAAGAAGAAGAAGAAGAAGGACGATTGCTGGGTGGAGTGTATTGTATTAAATAACAAGAGCTACTTAGTACAATAAATTGTTTATTGTAATAAATGAGTATTTTTTCTTGCTATACTTCTGAACTATTTTTATAATAATTTGTTTGCTGCCGATACCAACCTTTTTGCTGCATGTGGTTTATCTTTTTCTTTTCCATATTTAAATTTTGGTTTGTCAATTTTCATTGTTATTTTTCCATTTAAAGTATTAAAACTGTATTTCTCTTATGTTCTTTTTATCGTGCTTAGCATAGCTAATTAGCGCTTCAAAAAGCCTACGATTAATTTCGGAAACGGATATCTTTAGATTTATTCTAACACTACATAGATCTATATCATTTCATTATCATAATATCTATATTATGTTGCTGACTTTGTATTGGTTTTAAAATCAAGTCACGATAATTAAGACTAAACTATATAGTTGTGTTATTAAGGATTAAATTGCAAACATTAAGTCATTACAACATATTATCATAATTAATAGTAATACGATTCCACAGTAGCTCTTAATTTTCCGTCTTAACGCTGTGTAATGGTCCATTATATACTATGTTATAGTTTTATACATTCTAAGATTTATCTCTATTAGCTATGTGTACTGCATTTAGTATTTGTGAAATAAATATTTACTCATTCAGAAAGCGACTAGCGTTATTATCATTTATCTATGTTCACGAGAAAAGACAAAGGTATTTAGGTTATTTAATTATTTTATTATATTTTAAATTACTCTCAATCTCAATATGTTCATCTGGACCCTGTGTTCTACTGGAATGTGCTTAACAGACCATGAAAAGCCATTTAGAAGACAAAAGGAACTTCATTGTAAGCCTAGAACCGGTCTAGGAATCTCATTAACGTGAAAACGGGGTCACATTAGAATCGGCAGAATGCGTGCTATTCATATTATTAAGTAATCATATATTAATTATGATAGAAATTCATTTGAAATGTTTTCTTTCGCTTTTAGAATAAGTACTTCAAATTACTTGTCTTGTTTTATTCAATTTTAAAGATTATATAAATATTTAAATTTCAATAAAATTTAGACTTTAATCGTAGAATTGTAGAATATAATATAATTCTACTTTAGTTTTGAAGATACAAGATTCTTAAAATTGTATGTAATGATTGAGATTTCATCGGAATAGGCGCAGTGACTATTTCTAGTATTTTCACTAAATTTTACAAAAAATAATTGATTTAGCATTAAAGCTTTTACATCCCTCATAACATAATAACTTATTCGATTTTGTAGTATTTAAAATAGTACATACTTGCTAAACAACAACATACATATTAACATAAAATTGTTACATAATAATTTTTCAATTTTTTATTCCCTATAACCATTACTTATATTAATTTTTAAAAAATGCATATCCCTATCCCTATCTATGTATCCCTTTTTGTTATGTACAAGCTGTACCGGCCATTATATCATAAAAATCAAAACTTTAATTATCTAATATTACGGTAAATATATTTGCGGTGAAACTGCAACTTAATTTGATTAAATAAATAAATAAAATATTATTGATATAATTATTTTAATATATAAGTATAATACTTTAAGATTTATATAAGAATATAACAATTGATGTAAGTTTAGGCCTCATAATAAACATTAAAACAGTATTTAAAATCTAATCATCTTTCCGATGTGCACAAAACTAACGGCGTACTTAGAATAGAACAAAATATATCTATTCAAAAAAACATCAATTCAAATAGAGATACATATAACATAAGTGTATACATAAGTATTACATAAGTAGATACATAAGTGTACCAATTTTGTACAAAGGGCGACTTTATAGCTAAAACGATCTCTTCCGGGTAACCTTAGGATGGACAGGGTTATAAATAACGTACTCGAAGCAAGATGGCGACGTATAACGAACACTTAATTGACTAAGAACAAAACATGAACTAAATTATGAATGAACCAAACAACAAACTAAAAACTAAGCTAAAATAGTGTCCAATCTTAGATAACCCATGAGGTCAATTCTAGGGCTGATAAGTACTCCGTAACCAAAACAAAATTTTTTGAAAACTATTTTGAATTATATTTAATTCCAAAGTAATATTACTTATGATACATTACTTATTGCTCAGAAGAAATTTAGATTTAGAAGGCTAGATATTTTTATATTATAGGCACGACACTAGTTAACTCTGTGAACTTAGTGACACCCAAACTCCGGAACTACCGCTGTCTATAAAAAATATCTGAATCAGAGAAATATTGGAAAGAGTTTATTTATTTTGCTTAATACTCATGTAAAATGTAATTGTTCTAAAATTATTAGTAAAGAATATAAAAGTTGTCTTATGGTAATAGAATTTATATCTATTTAAAGTTTCATCTCAAATTACGTTACCAATGAGAGACCTTTCAACTGAGTGCTAGGATTGTGTAAATGGGTCTCATGTCGTGTACCTAAATCCTTGAACAAATCGTTTTCAGCTAGTTTACGCGGGGTAAAACGAAACTTGTGTCATTTGGGGATTTACAATGTTAGCAAAAGGATTTTATTCTTATGAATCCTAGTAAAAGAAAAATGGTGTAACGTTTATAAGTAATATTAATATCTTTATAAAAGCTATTATTGTGATATTAAGCAAAAAAGAATAGTGAAACTAAGAATTTGTGGGAAGGATTGCATAATCTAATTGTGCTCCAAATATCAGCAAAACCTATAAAGAGTTTTGCAATTAAATAGCTCTTAAACGAAATCAAATTTTATTTATCGTTCTTCGAATAATTGTACTTTGAAACTGTGAATCAGACCCAAATATTTAAGACGTGTGTGATTTTATATTTTTATTTTATAGATGTCCTTCAACAACCTGAACCTATCGTGTGCAGGTTGCACTGAGAGCGAATAATGGCAATACAAATTATTAAAATTATATATTTTGATTTTTAATATATTTAATTGAATTTTTATCATACGTATATGTTATTTTTTTTATTTGAAGCGTCGTTGGCTTAGTGCGAAAGGTGTAATAAAGTGTTTTCAAATTTTGAATTCATATGTACGTATTATATATTTGACTCTTTTACGGTAAAGGAAAACATTGTTAGGAAACCTGCACACACCTGTGAAGAATTTTTTTTTGTTCTGTGTGAATTCGATCAACCCGCACTTGCCCAGCGTGGTCGACTAAGGACTGATTGCCCTAATTTAGAGTAGACTGGAGCTCCTCGGAAGAAACTTATATGAGATAATGATGATGATATATTATTTTAAACATGCTATAAATCCTTAAAACATACTGCTTACTTCAAATTTATATCTTGCACACTTTAATGATAATCGAGGTTTTGTATATGACCCGAAATATTTTTCACAAGTTTATACTTTAAATTATTTGATGTTTTTTCTCAGTGTTTGATTAGTTTCCTTTAATATTTCACCATAATATTTATGACACTCACATGTATTATCTAGCACAAAGTAAGTACCTATAACGAATACTAGGTAACAGAAAAATATAAATAGTGTAGTCTATATAAATATCAGAAATATACCTAAAACATACAAATATCCTTGACTCATGAACAAATGATATTCGTACTCCTCATATTCCCTCCCACTCCCTACCTGAGACTTCTTGCTCGACTTAAACGTCAGTTTATCATTGCATTGCTTAAATTTTGAACCAGATAATTTTGATTAACTATGCGTCATGATTATGGAGTTACCTCCAAATTGATGATCCCAAAAATTCTCATTCGTTTCAGCCGATATTGTCAAGGTTATCGTTTCTACAGTACTATCGATATTAATGGCTGTAGCTTATTCCCTAGCTTACAATGTTCGTCACCGTGGTTGTTAAGTCATTAATCTTGATTGAACTATGAACTTTAAATAGATATTTGTGTTCCATCAGGTGGTAATATATTGATTTACAATGAGCAAACGAAACAGCATGAAAGTCCTTTGAAGATTGACGATAGAGAACATTTAGTTAATAATTTATATAATATGCCTAAGACAAGCCTTAAATGGCTGTTAATCGTCATTGATTCTAATTAATCCGATCTGTACGTACATACGCAGATTTGTATTGAGATATCACTCTCGATTTGGTATACTCGAGAGAGCTCGATCTCTTAGACTAATACACTCTCAGCATTCATCACATTGAATGATTCGATATTAATTATTTACTCAAGCCAAAATAGATCTGTGACGTTATAAGCTTGTCATGCCGGCGATAATTCCTTCTATCAAATGGTGTACAATTCTGAAGAAACTCTTTTTTTTTGACCAATTCAAAAGTAAAAATTTTTTCAATTAGTATGTTAACTTATTGCTAAATTCTCTGGTTTGATACTAAAAATATAGCAACTCAGTAAATCACAGGATCATTGAAAACTTATTTCAATATCACAAGTTTTGAATAATCCATCGCGAGGGTAACAGATGTTTGTATTATAAGTATTGGATTTTATATGTAAATTTATTGTAGTTCTGATATTTATAGACATATTTCTATCTATATTTCTCCTTTATTTAGTATCCATAGCACTGGTGCTTTATGATTCATATTTGGGCTAGAGAATAGGTGTGAATGAGCGTAATTTTAAATATTTGTCAATGCTGTTAGCACTTAAAGAAGTCCTAGAGGCCGTATCTTAAGTGTTAGCTTAGTCTAGTAAAGAGTTGACAACAAAAAAGGCACTAAAACTTACTGAACGTTGTTTTATTAAAGCGCGAAGCGTTTTTACGAATTCGATCTTATAGAGTTTTGTATTTAACATACTTAATGTTGAGGTCGCTTCCAATCTTTTTTCTTGTTCTTAAACTTTGCTGGATACGACGAGATTTGCAAGGAATTTACTCGGAGTTTAAGAGTGCTATATCGGATTTGTCGGAGTAGTTTATTTGTTCTTTTTCTGGGACGCTGTAAATAGCATAATTTTCCACTACCAAGATAAAATCTACTTAAACAAGACCATTTGTTTCTTATTATTATTCAGATTTCACGTCGGTTTTTGATATGATATTCAAATTTAACCTTTCGTAGAATTATGTAACAAATGTATTGGCTGTGTAGAATTCTTAATTATTTGCTACATAAATTTAAATTTTTAAAATTTATAATTATAGAGGATCGTTCATTTAAAAAAAAAATTGTTCACACCCACACCAGTACGTAAATAAATATATTATTTATGTAGTTAGTCAGAATTGAACAGCAAAGTGTACATACAGTTTGCAATACCAATTTATTATTTATTAATAAGCGTAATTATATCTAGGTAAAATATAACCTTTAGAAAGTTATTGATTTCAATTCTACTGGTATTTTCTTAAACTAAATTTTTTTTGTTTTTTAAGAAGAGGTCCTTTTTTCCATTCAATGTGTAAGGAACAGCATGAATTTTAGGAACGTCTTATTTTAGTATCACTTATTAACTTTTTATTTTTTAACTTATAAAATTTACGCTTGCATGAAATAAGTTATGTATTATTTTTATTTCAAAGTATGTAATGAATAATTGGCATGTTAATGGGTATCCCTTGAAATTGTCAATTACTAGTTTAATTGTATTTCAAAAAATTGCTGCACACTGCATACCACAATTATATTCAACTCCACAGCTATATATTGGTGCTCTCTTTCACTCCAACCCAAAAAGAAAATATTAACTATGTTACTTATTCCTATATCTAATTTTTATACCTATTATACCTTCAAACAACATTCACAATAACCATTTAGCCATTTATAACATTCAGATTCATTCAGAATAACACAAATAATAATATTTATCATTATTTCAAACATTAGATCCAAATCAAATATGTGCATGATAAACATATATTTCTTATCAAATTCTGATCTCAACAAATAAACAATGTCTTGAATATTACAAAGTTTAACTGGTATAAATTATCATAATTGTAATATCATTAAGTAAACTCTTCTGAATCTCAAGACAACAATATAAATAGCAAAGATAATTATAATGAGAAACTCGTGACGCCAAGGAGTGGTTCGTTTCAAATTAAAAAAAACTTACCTTTTGGTCAATAAAAATTTATTTTCTCCTCCATGCTTCGGAAACCACGAAACCGCTCCCACATGGGGCCAGAGTGACAGAGTTATGGCCCAAATTTCTAAACTACTTCTTCCACGTTGGAAACCTATCTCACTCAGCCTTTATTAACCACTATAGTCAATATACTACTAATATGATATTTCTAATACCGTAGCCTCGTTAGAAAGATAGAAAGGTGAGATCTTAATTAAATATCTAAAATAACGAAAAGAAAAATTATCCTTTCATGGAGAATCTAGTAAGATTCTATCATCCCATTCCTAAAGCAAAAATCCAGTTCATACGAAATTACCGGACTTAGCAACATCTATTGGTGACATTGTAGGGTGAGCTCTATGGAGTCAACATAAGAGCTAGTATAGCTCTGCATCTGCCGAACATTAGTTGGAATAAGCTAAAATCATAAATAATAAGTAACATCACAACACGTTTAAATGAAATAACATTAATAACTGTAGTAGAAATAAGTTTTAACATGATATAACATCAGAATTAAAAATTAGCACAAAATGTGCATGTCTAACAAAAAATTCGAATAAGGGGAATTACCAACTAAAGCATGTAGTAGAAGTAGGAGCGGAAACAAATAAAATTAACAAACTAATTTTTCTAAACTCAAAAAGTGCTGACCAAAGAGTCCGCAAACTGTAGTCATTATAAAAATATACTGTTGTATAGTGATATGTGGACAGTAGATGTATAGTCGATACTACCGGTATCAAACTATGGCATAAAACTAATATATACAATCTCGACTTTTACAGCAATATGTAATACTTATATTTAAATCTTCAATGTAATGTAACTAAATTAATTAAATAAGTATGACTTAGACTTGACTCGGCCAGTTGTCCGTCAAAACTTACACTTAATAAATACTATGATAACCTTATTTTATAAAATTAAGTGTCAATCCATATTTAGTTTCAGATAGAGAGATATGTCTATTTAAGAAAATTTCCTCAGCTAGTTCTAAGCACAGGAATCCCGAATTAATTTTAAAGCAAGTTTTATAAAATCTCTATTCCTCGATTCTATTTGAAGCTGCTCATATATTTATAAGGAATTTAGTGGTTTCTGGACGAGTCAGTTACTATTACCACAGCGTAAAAACTTACAGTGGGACACATACCTTGCAGAAGCGATAAATGCCGCATTTGTCTAAACACTGTTATTTCCCGCAGGGTTGTCACATTTTTATTTTATATTTTTTTATTTTATTATAATTGCTTCCAGAAATACAATAATGAGAACTATATAGACTGTGCCATTACCAAACATGATTACCTTTAGCTGAGGTTTTGAATCCTCATTCATTAGACATCAAAGACCCATTAACATAACCTAAGCTTAATGCTTAGGTTGTTACCCCTCTTACGTCGGGTTTGATTCTGAAGTTTTTCAGTTCACCAGTAGACCTTCTTTCAAGTGAAACCAAACATAGCATCTGCCGACCTCTTGTCGTTTGAGTATGATCGATCACAAGGTATTATGTTTGAAATCGATTGGCCCGCTTTGTTCAAGATAGCCTTGTAATGTAAACTTCGTGATTAATGTACCATATGGTACAAGTTGGAAGATATAGATGCTAGCATTAGTCAAATGTTAACTTTAAGTTTGGTTATTGTGTTTCTGTACTTTGGGTCGTTATTAAGTGCAGAATACTTAATATAATTGATAATAGTTTACAAAATAATATTAACCTTACATCTTTGTAATAAGAATTAATTTTCAATTGAAAAATGAAAAACAAGGGGACTATAGAGACAACAGTTTTTATATTGGCATGGCGATTGTAATTAATCGTAAGAATTTAAAAATCATTTGGACGAGTATTAATCCGTTTACGGACCTACCCGCTACTGGCTAATTCTCGGGCATGTTTGATGTTCACCCAGTGCCTCATCAAAGCGGCACCAAGGTTACACACGGGGGTGACCTAGGTTCTGCTGAAGCAATTCTCCAAGTCACCCCCAGGCATTTGCGGAGATTGCTCAGAGTTACCTGGGCAATCTCCGCGAAACCGGCTAGAGTTGCCTACGCAATGTCATTCCATTGTGAGTGGCTCCCACGCATGTAATTAAATATCTTATATTTAATTACGTGCGTGGGAGCGTGCGTTATTAGTTATATTTAATTACGTAATATTACTGAATAATAAGTCAAGGGTGTCCCAATCAACAGGGAGTTATCGACAATACGAAACGAACATAAAAAACATAATAAGATATCTCAATAAACAAGAATGATGCTACAAAAAATCGACTTCAACACTAAAAAGACAAACATAATTAAAATTCATTTTATCAATTTATGACAGTTAAAATTATTTTTTTGAAGTCAGAGCTTCACTTTCTATTCTCTACTGGAAACAACTTAGCACTAACACCAAAAAATAATTTAAAATTTTAATAGGTTTTTAGTTTTTAAACTTTTTTTGCGCTATTTTGAGTGGTCAGTTTCTTAAGTCTAAGTTAGATGGGACCGTCACTTTTATCTGTTTGACGCTCGATAAAAATACTCTAATAACTTTTGAAGCTAAGTATCGTGAAAATTATATCGTCCATGTCAACAAATATGCTCATAAGATTAAAAACTACTTTGCCAATTGCATTTTTATAAGACCAAATTACAAAAGTCATTAACTTTGTGATTTATTGTATTGAATCGTAGTAAGCAAAATTGAGACTTCAGTCTGAACGATAAAGTTCTTTAGATAACCAAAGTTTTCCAGCATTAGATAGCAAGATTATTTTAAAGAGGCCGCTTTCTAAATAACCAGTACAGATAAAGATTTGTTAGTATACAAACAATTACGTCTATATTGAATAACTGAACAAAAGACTAGAGATACAAGAAAATTTCCGAAAGTTTCGAACGATATTCACTTCCAAGACAAGTAATAATATTTTATTTACGCGTCTCATTAACTGGTTATTATAGAGTCAGAATTGACATACAGTTTGGCTTGTATGTTCTCGGAGATATTCCTAGAATTGTTTATCTGTATCTTATTAAGTACGAGGAGGGGAAATAAATATAAAGTATTCTTAAATCAACACAAAAATTCAACCAATTTTTTTGTGTTGGAGGAAGGAGGAATGGAATGGAGGAAGAAGGAATGGAGACGAACGCCCAGTCGCGAGTGCAAACATTCTCAATTGGAATATCGGCAGCAGTCAAGCTCAGGTAATTATTTTCGAGGGCTTATGCTCGAGGGTGTAGTGCTTCTGTTAACCGATTTCAAAAAAGGAGGAGTATCTATGTTCCAATATATGTATTTTTTTGACATATGTTCACCGATTTCTCTGTCAAATGTAAACTGGAAAATTCTTTTTTTTATTTTATAAAGACTACACTCCTGAAGTGGACCCATTGTCACCAAATCCAGATGGAATCCCAGGGATGCGATTTTTATTTGAAAGTACATATATTATCAATTTCAAACGTTTCTTGAAAATAATTATAATATAGTAATAAATATTATTAAAATTTATATTTTCATAAATGTATTTATTTTGCTCTGTATCTATGTAATATTTGTGTGAATATTTTTGAGAAATTCAAATTATATAAATGAAATATGTGAATATAAGAATATTTGTTTAAAAAAAGATTCGTTTAATTTTTGTTTTGTTTTATAGGCCCATCACTAAAACCACAGATGGTTATGTTTCAAAAAGAAATGAATTTAAAGCCTTTTTAAAGACTTGTCATTGGCTTGTGTACCTGTGTTTTCAAGGCGTTCAGATCATAATTATCAACAGCCTATGAATCTTTTACTAAGAAACATTGGACATCTAAGAAGAACCAGACAAGGAATTTGGTAATGCTACGCTGGCCAAGGACCAACTCAAGATAACAATATTTTTTGAGTATGGCGAAATTTGGTTCCATTTTTTATAAACAAGACCAGAGTTCTTAAGAGGTGCTCCTTAAATATGAGTCAATTTAAAAGAAGTTTACTTAATCCCGCTAACACTCTTTAAAAGTGGAATTAAGTAATTATGTAGTCTTTGGTATTTTTACTAAATTTTATTTTTATTAAAGACAAAACTTAATATGGTGCATTTTGCACTATGCATTTCTCATAACTTATTAGAGTTACATATGTTAAAATACTTCTTGTACATTATTCAAATCATGATTTAGTAAATGGAAAAGAATTTTAAAATGTTTTGTAAAAAAAATCAAACTAAAATTAGTTATGTGACTTACGTTATTTATTTATGTGACATATTGTGTTGAAGCGGGGTACGTGGTATTAAATCTTGAATCTGCATGATAGAGTTCTATAGAGGTTTTAATAAAAACTTATTAACGTAACGGTATAACGGTAACGTAACGGTATATACGTTATCGATATCTGACGTTAATTTAAGCTACTACGTCAGCGAGCTCTTCACAGCGAGTAGTTAGCATAAGTATTGTTAATGAGTGCATGCGCACTCCATAAGCGTAACTAAGCCGCCTTTCATTGTGGCTATCGAGGTCGCCTCATCCGGAGCAGCTGATTGTCTGTACTTTCGCTCACTTGCTATTGTTTTTCCTTCCATTTCATGGTCAGCTTACTGCAGAAGAGTGCCAATTTTTGATACAATTTTATATACCATCATTTCATATTTAAATAATACTTACATAAACATTTGATAGATAATAGGGAAAGTTCTGATAGTAAGGGTAATGATCGTTGCAAGCGCCTTCAAAAGTGCTACCAACAATGAAATCATAGCACATGCAATTGCATTGAAATAATACAAGAAAATCTTAAAAATAAACTTTTTTTTATATAAAGCTCAGCAAATGACTCGACACCACCTGATGATAAGCAGTAGAGGAGTCCATATATGAAGATAGCTAGTGAAGCATGCGTCATACTGCCCTAGCCACCCTCACCTTGCCGGCCCAAGAAGTGCCTTTTCACGCCTCTTTTAAAAGAACCCATGTTATAAGAAGGGGGGAATACGTGTGCTGGTAAGGAATTCTACGCTCTAGCTGTGCGACAGAGAAAGGAGTCACAAAATAACAACTAATAATAATCACTATATGGTAAATATCATTTTTACATTCTAACTAAAAATAGGCGGCCGAGTGGTCACCATCTCAAACTATAGGCTCCCGGATTGGAATCCTTGCTGCGGAGTATTTATTTCTCGAATCATGGATATTCATTTTTTTTAATGTTATATATAAATACACTCTTAATGATTAACATTTGAGCTAGATTTGAACATTGTGAGACTCATGTTCGCACTACTTTAAAACTCATATGTTTACATAGTACATTTTTTCATAAAGGTGAATACACTTCATTAAGGTTTAGTAACAGATAATTAACATTATTGCTTCTAAAGAGTTGATTAAGCAATATTTAAAGATGCTCAGTAGATTCAGTAGAATTCGCTACAAAAAAGGATGATGAAAATATCTTGTTAAAGAAACAGTCGTGGTAGTTACGAAACGGCCTTTTACAATTATAAACAAAATGTTCAGTGCAAATAGTCTTAGTTCATTAGGTATCATCTTTAATTAGTTTTCAATAGAAAATATCAGGTGTCCTTTATTTCTTTACTTCAATTATATACTTGAAAGTTGTAACAGTGCAAAAAAATTAGCATTGATCAGTATCAAAGCAATTTTTTTTATTCAGTAATGACTTGAGTTATTCAGTAATATCTTGATCTATGGGATCGACATCACAATTGCGGAAAAAAACTCTCCCGTACGTAAGGGTCCAGTAAGCATTGATATTTTGTATGAACAACTAATCAACCCTTGAATATCACTGCTGATTTTTTATACCTGTATATTTATTAATATATGGACAGGAATGTGAAAGACATTGCCATACCATCTAACATGAGCTTGCTTATCTGAAAAGGCTTTAATTACGCAGTCTCAAGCGCAGAATAACACACGAATGATCAATAGTTTTTCTTTCTTCCAGTTAATGAGCTCCGAATTCATTTCCTCACGACATTTGTCACAGTAATGAGCTGCTAGGATTTGTAGACAAACTAATAAATCCTTTTGATCGCGTGAAACGTCACTTACAGATAAGGGTCTTTGTTAATTAACTTTTATTGGAGTAGACAGGAACTTAGAACAATTTTAACCACTTACCAGACTGTAACCAATTCTGTTGAAATCACATTGGATTTTTAGTCATAGCGTTCCTTGTGAAACTGCGATAGTTTACTAAGCCTAATAACTTTTCTAGCTCTCATAAATACTTACGTAATACTTTGTGTAAATAGTTTGAATTACGTGATATTTAAAAAGATAATCAAAATGAAGCCGGTTAGATGAAAACTGGGAGTAAAACAATGGTCAATTATTGCGGAAGATCAGAATTTTCCTTGCTTAAATAATATTTTTTGGAATCCCACTCTTGTTCTGCAAAAGGTTAAATCGGGTTTCGTACATAAAATTAAAAATTGCTACATCAAATATAATGACAGTGAAAATAGAGTGCGTAGACAAGATGCATTGCGATAATCGCAAGAGAATCGTTAATTGTAAAAAAGTTTGTGATTGTCAAATCTCATACATTTGATTCATACCATTCAGGTTTTATTTGAAGTTTCGATTACCATTACCAAAATGCATATGGCCTAAATGCATGCTCTGAGCATCAAACCGTCATCAAACCGATGGAACGTCATATAGTATGTCTTAATGTTGAACTGAAGCATCGAATGTTGTGTTATGGAACTCAAAGAACCCGTTAAGTTCAATTAAATTTATCTTAATTTAATTTTAGAGTAAAAATTAACAAAGTAATGAATTGAGACAGGTTTTATAATACAAACACTGCACTGGAAACTTCTGGAATGACCAAACGTAGTAACGTTTTTAACAATAGCTTATTTATATTGTTTCGGTTCCATACAATGTAAAAAGTAGACGTTTTCTATTAACTTCTAAATGTAGGGCTTCAAATAAATTGTAAATCTAATCTAAATTTGGATATAGAACACATGATAAAAACGTTTCAAGGGGGCTTACATTAATAAGTGATCATTAATAAGTTATCTAATTTTACACATAACTGACATAACATTTTGACATTATGGTTATATAGTAATAAGAGTCATTTTCCAACTGACTTATAGAAACGATCGTACTAATTTTATTTTTACATTATTCGTTGTAGACACTCATTTAGTGTGATTCCAATTTTGAATTTGGTTAGAACCCACGTCAATTACTATACTAACTGGTAAGACGGGAAATTGGTTATTTGGTTATAATCTTTCTCAAGGTGTAATCTATCTTTACAAAAGCTTTCATGCAATTAAGTAAAAGAGGTGGCTTCCTAAATAAAGTTCAGTTTACATTGCTAATTATCTAAAAAACCTTCGAATATATTTAGTTTCAATAATCTATCTACGGATAGTTTTAATATTTTGTCGTATTTGTTGATATATTGCACATATGATCAAATTCCATACCATCGCAAAACCATCCGATAGTAGCTTCTTCTAACCCGTCATAAATCATGAAGGCGTTACACGCAAACAACCAAACATATAGACATTTATAATGTAAGGATTTAAATATATTATTCATGGTTCTACTTCGGATAAACATGTAACAGGCTCCAATGAACACAAGATGGCGATACGCTGTCGCATTGCGCGAAATCTTCTGGCATTAAGCCAAATGCGTGCCCCGTAGAGCACACGGACTACAAGCGAGTTTTACTCCAGGTGTAAAGATTAAGCCTAAATTAATTCGATGGGACATTGTGTAATGATATGACATTGTATTTGATATTTGTGGTTTACTTTTCAAAGCTAGTTAAGTTAGTTAAAATAGTTAAGTTACCTTAAGTTATTTATGTTAAAAAGTTAGTTTTAATTCTGGTTATTGGACCAACTTACCAGATCAGACTACTATTTTAACTCTTATTTCTGTCCATCCAAAAGTTACAAGCTTTAGCGATACGTTCGTCTGTTGTATGATTTCTCATAATATTAACTGTATTTTATATTATTTAACTCATGTACAAATGTAAAAAGAATTGTCATACTTTTTCCTTCTTTCTTACTTTGTGACCTGACACCTTTTTTATTTAGGAGGTTAATAAGATGACGTCACATTAAGATGACTTAATTTAAAATCATTTAAAGATTTTGGCTACATTTTTATACTTGGTGTTCGGAAGAGATATTTAATTTTTAGCTTATTTTTATCACATTATAGAGGGTAACTTACATTTTTCTGTTCATATGTCAATGTGACACTGCGCTGTCGATGCTTCGGTAAGTTTTGGTTTTATTCAGTGTTGGATATAATTCGACAAACATTTGGACGAGTGATCAGTACCCCTGTTTACATAGCCAGAGGTCCCCGGTTCAAATTCTTATGATGAATACGAATATTAGTTCACGAGTTAGGGATGTTTATATGTTTATGTAATATATTTCTGAAATTTATACACATTTCACAATCTACATTTGTCCATTACCTATAATCCATAACAAAAGCTGTTAATGTTGCATTATTTGAGTTATATAATAGATGTGAGTGTGAGAAATATTATATTATTACTACCAGGCCCAGCAATCGAATATTTGGCATATAAATAATTTGAAACAGAATTTGAAAGGCCCTTGTCATTCCAAAAATAGACAAATTTTTTATAAAAAAAAATTATACTGTTTCGTAGAAGTGCAATATTATTATATATACATTTGTTTCTACGTGATTTGTTGTGTTTAGCTATGTATGAATCGATGTATTATGTCATCATATATATAGAGCCAAAAGTAAATGACTTGTGTGCAAGCAGCGATGCCCCAGGAGACGTAGCGCTAAATAACAATATACACCAGCGATGCCCAAAGTGAAATCTGTTTCTCAGGAGTCGACATGAAGTAAAGTATTCAAATTGATATACATTTCATATCTATCCAATATACAGATTTTTAAAGTAATTTAGCTATTGGGGTCTGAGGTATCAGTTCATTTTAAAAGGAGTCTCTTGTCCAAAATAGCTTAGGAAATGAAAATTGCTAAATTTTAAAAAAATATATGAAAAACTTAATAATGTTTTCTTATTTTAATGCAGTAAGAAGAGTAATTAATGATAAATATTTTACCTTAATTTGTGCAGTTCGTCATTAGTGCAGTTTTTTCTTAATTTGTCAGTGTAGTAAATGATTGTAAATTATGTTTTATCCGATTTTCAAAAAAGATGAAAGTCTATGTTACATTGTAGGATTTTTATGTATGTATGTTCACCGATTTCTCTGTTAATTGTGAATTTTCTTTAATCGATTGAGTTAACTCTTTAGGTGGTCCCATTGTCATCAAGCTTGAATATGATAATGGGAACCCAGAGAAATCGAAGACAACTGACGAATTTTATAGAAGTTATCCAAGATAAAGAACCCTAAATTAAATTATTTTATTTTTGTGGTCAGTTTTTGTATGAAAGTCTTCGACCAACTTTCAAGATATAATCATATATTGCCTCAAGCTTCCAATCAACAGGATCGTAAAGTTTAACTGTCCCTGAGATATGAAGTAAGACTTAAATCACCGTAAAAGTGGTTTTTATTACTGTACAGACATCAGCTGAAGAAACTTTTTACTTTAGATAGATTGTAGCACTTATGGCTAATTATTAAGAGCTATGAACTGTCAGAAGAGAAGATTTACTTCTGAACATGATTTTACCTCCTTATTTGAAGTTAAAATGGATAGTAAACTTAAAGGTTTTGTAATTAAGTAAAAGTTTGAATCAACTGAACAAAGTAATCCAATGAGTGATGTAAGAAAATTCTCGAACTGCCTAATTTCTCTAATATTCGTGAGTTCTCTGAGTGCACCAATATTCTTGAAATGCGAATCATCGTAGATATCCGATATCATCAAATCTTAGTTCGTCAAGACGTGGCAAAAAGCGGGTGTTGATCATAAATATTATGAAACAGCCTTAGGTCTTCATCCAGTTTTCAACAGCAAAGAGGCTGATGCTTTTTATATAACAAGGGTGGCTTCGCAGCATATTTTCGGCACAAATACGACTGGTTTTATGTCGTTTGTATGTTGCCAGTAATAATATATGGAACCAGAACGTCTCCGCTTACAGTAGACATCATAACACTAAGTCGTCTAATGCTCAGAGTACCTCTGCGCAATTTCCAAGGAATTGTGAACCTCAAGTTGCAGTGGGCAGGGAAAATTTCCAGGAGGATTAACAGCCGTTGGGTAGAATTTCCTCGAGTAGAACTCCTGATGGGTGGATCACTCGGCTTGAAGATACGCAGAAAAAGTATATGTCCAGCAGTGAGCGTCTTCTGGATGATATGATAATGAATATTTTGGCTGCCATTTGTTCCTTTTTCAGGGTAGAGGACGCGTGATGGCCTTCCAGCCTACCAACGCTGCATTTTCTATTATGAGGCCGCTTCTCTAGGACTTTTCAACCCCAACGGCTATCTATTCTCCTGGCAATGTGTGTCAGCTAAATTCGATAATTTAGATATTTATGAAATGGTAGTTATAATGGGTATAGTTCCCCTATACATACATTTATTGGAAAAAAGAGCCTTTATTTCTTGCTGGAACTTCACAACATCGAATATCACAGTGCCTTCTGCGTTCGTAATACAGATGGTTATACAAATACATTGTCACTTCACGAACACCTTAAACGAACCGTGATACGCATTGGATTGTACCTTTGAACCACAAAATTGTCTTTACAGATGCGCAAAAAAAGGGTCCGGTTGTCTTGCACATAAAACTGGTACGTGTTTACGACGTCGAAATCTGCTTCTTAAGCGACAATCTGGATATTGCGTTAAAATACGAACTATTTTTTGCAACGCCAATCTTTTGAAGAAACGTGTGCAAAGAGCATTATTTTGTCATGTCAACGGAGAGATAGTGTGATAGTAGTCATCTAACGTTAGTATGACATCTGTGTTGACCTGTCAAATATTATGTTAACGTGAGCTTTATTTAATAATGTTATCAGAGAAACTAGTTATGAGGTTTGAAGTTCATTAAAACTTACTGCGGCGTCTGGTTTTAACTTAATAATACGACAGAAATATTAAAGAGCCCAACGTTGGACGTATTAAGGCTGTTGACGATGATGATAGGCGAGGGACTCCGTTTTAAGGGTAAGCAGTAGGTGAGGTACTTCTTTTATAATATTATAGATTTGCTCATGATCCCACTCTTCCCCAGAAAGACCAAGAGGGGATCGAAGATGTTGCGACCTTACCCAGAAGGTGCCGATCTAATTCAGTCTTGTAGGACAACAACAACAACATATAACCTGAGTTCCGAACCGAAGCTGGTAGCGCAGGTAGCTCTCTGCGCTTAATAAAAGAAGAAGCGAAGTGTTTGTGGGGATATTTGGTATATAGACCAAATGTGGATCTTGCCGAGCGTCTGGTACTTTTCCGCTGAAAAGGACAAGGCGCATACTCTCTGAAATGCAATTCATACTCGCTTACTCTTTCAACCAGTGCGTTAATCTTGTAACAGCATTAGCACTAAAACATGCGCTCTTTATTACATTTACTAAAAAATGCAATGCTTTTTTTGGTTATATAAATATTGTGTTTTCTAATACAAATTTAACGATAGAATAATTATACAAACGTAACCTTGATTATCGTCACTAGTATAATTTTCCAAGATTAGTTCTACTCGTATAGTGATGAGGACATTTTATGAACTTCAATGTCATACTGAACATATTATTATTTTCTATTCTACTCAAATCTAGGAGTAACGTAATATATGACTTGCATAATATTAATTTTTTTCTTATCAACTATGTGATGAATGGGTGTCTTTCGTTTCACAAAAACCTTTTGGCAAATATTTAGTAAACAAAATTACATGGGAAATACTTTAGAGAGAATCTAAGAATACGTGCTTGCAGATCCAAATTATTGATTTAATTTAGATAACCATTTTTTGGATTGGATTTATTGACAAAAATTGGTGTTATTTTGTACAATAAGGTTTGAATATTGTATTATATTTTAGTAATAACTTTTAAGAGGAATCACTTAGGTCGTGATAGTTTAAATATATATATATATATATATATATATATATATATATTACTGTCCCTATAGGGGCAAGTGTAGCTCGGTCCAAAAGATATAAAAACTATAGAAAATCGATTTCCGAGAAAGTCTTCGGCTGTATTACTCCGTTTTGATTTTTTTGAATATTCTTATATTCATTTGTATAAAAGACAAGAAGCCCTGAGAAATTTGTTATAAAATATATAAATTTTTTGCCTTAATATTAAATTATTATAAATTTTATCAGTTGAATCAAGGCAAGTTTAGATAAAAAAGGCATTACAATTTTGTGTACCATCGTCGCGTCATTTTAGGTAAGAGTTTCTATTTTCAAATGAAAAATGATATCCATTTATGAATGGGATGCTAATATTTGTTATAAGTTTTTGGGCAAATGACAAGCGCCCATTTAAAGCGGTGACAAAAAAAGAATGCAAGTCATGAGTAATTACGGAAAATGATCAAAAAGACATTATCGTCTTTAGAGTTATTTAACATACTGAATGTGTTTATTCACTTGTAGTCAACATTTATTATGCCCTTGAATATATAATTATAATAGTCGGAATATCCCAAAAGCACTGTTTGTTTGATAATTTTATTATTGAAATTCTAAAATAATAAAATATGGGAAAAATTCTCTACAACTCGTTGCTAGGCTACCACCCTACTAGATCGCGATGCCCGTTTCCGCGCAAGCGTGCAAAATTAAGGATGGCGACTATGAGAGTTGGAATAAGGGCTGTCGAATCAGCTGTGTTACATAATTTAATTTCATGAGTACCCTGATTTTAGAATGAAACTACTTCTTTTGTAAAAAAGTTTTTTTTATATTAAAATTAAGTAAAAATAAAAAGTATTTAATTTAAGAATGTGATATTTAAGTACGTAACAATTTAATAAGGAAAAACGATATTGTCTTGACTTGGATCTAGATTTTTACTTACACGTTATTTCCTAAGAAAATTTATATACTATTTATATAGTATTGTTCCTTTAAGTAAACGAATGAGTTGTTTTTAACAGTAAATATGTATTAAAAGCGGTTATTTTCTTTTTTTATATACTATTTATAAAGTAGTCACATATTTTTTGGGATATAGCTTAGCAAGATAAGGTAAAGTATAGGTTAAGGGGTTATATAGCCTCTCTGGGGTTTTAAATTAATTGTAATATTATATTATATAGTATATTTGTAACATTTTGGAAATATAAGAAAATATTTTAGCTTTATTTCTCATGGTAGTGTTTTTTTCCAATAGTTGTAAATTTTGTAGAAATAATTATATGCCTTTGTACTCAAATATTCAATATGTTTTTTCTATTAAAATTTCCGTACATATATTTAAATGAATAATAAGAAGAAATACTCAGCTGATGTACTAACCAATGTATTTCATAAACATAACCAAAGTATTTTTCTATAATTTACTAATTTATTAATTTTTTATTTTATGTAATTAAGTTATTTTTATGTTAATGTGAGAATCTCCAAATTATTTTTATTTTAATTATTGGCGCTCAGTACAATTATTTCTTATTATTATTTAATTAAATAGTCAGTACGTAAGCTTTGATGTAATCTACAACTATAACCTAGAAGAGATCACTCACCAGAATTTGTATAATTACATTGTTCGCTCCGTGGACGGGTTCCAAGATGAGAGTGGCATCTTCACACAGCTGTCACCTCACACCCCTAAATGTTATTCAATAAGCAGAACATACAAATACAACGTACATCCCATGACAAGACGTTGCTACAAGAAACTCTACTTTAATGATTAAAAAACTGAGTTGAAAATTACATTAAAATAACATTAAAATAATGTACCCTGGAGTAAAATGGTCACTTTCCCGTTATTGTTCTCTTCCTTCCTAAGATGCAAGTTCTAATACCAAAAACTAATACCTATATTCCGAACAGATACCATTGTTAAAATTAATACCAAAACAATTCAAAGATATAAGTTTCAGTCAGCTTTGTATTTCATTTTATGGCCTTTAATTTTAAAAAAACTGTTAAATCAAAAATAAGTCATACAGTATTAGTTTTAATAAAGTACGACTTATAATCAATATATGTAATATAAGTTTTATTTGCCACACCGTCCGTTCTGTGCGAGCACATGTTTCCCTCCTTCCTACAATATTGGTCCTTCAAAAGAGGCGTGAAGAAGAAGGTTTACTCTTAATTACTTAACTCTTAATTTATAGAAAATTTACTTGTCAGTATATAATTATTTCCGTCTACCTAATATTGTTTAAAGCATGTTTATCCATTAAACGATGTAATGCATGTAAATGCATGCTCATTCGTTTTGGCTGCCTCTGCCTCGTGTGATATGCAAGGAACATTTTCAATGGATAGTTTTTTGGAGATTTCTGACAGCTTCGCAAACATATATTGATTGCATATAAAGTACTGATATCAACTAAATCAATATTAGTTTCAAAAAACTCATTTGGACGCAAAAGTTTTCGCTCACAATTGTTATCATCTAAGTTGTAAAGATTAATTAAAATTAACCTATGCAGATAATAATTATTATCCTATAATGGGCTATTCTGTAAAATGGATGGGATCATTACATTTTACTACAAGATATGTATTGCCCCTAAATACCTTCAGCTCATCAAATATCATCACGCCCACGCTAGTTTTACGACTTAAGGCACAAGAGGTAGCGTGAGTACTGTTATTACTATTTCATGAAGAATCAAAAATATTTCAGGAATAATCAAATTTTAAAAAAAAGATTATTCATGAAATAGTAAAAACATTTATTGTCCATGTTGTTCAGTATATCTACAAATGAATAAAGGTTCCTCCTAACTAGACCTGTTTCATGGGTTCCGGCCATAATTATGTTGATTCGTACTATATAATTCTTATACGTATACTTACATTTATTGGTACTTTAAAATTATCGACAAAAAAACTTAATGTTAACTAAATGAAAATGTTAAAAGTTATTTAAGTTAAACTTTCATTTACATTCACGATCTACGAGTATTATTCTCCTAGAATCAGTAACTTATACCTCAAAGCTAATGAGACCATTATAATATCAATGTACGTATTAAAAAAATAGTATAATATATTATATTAAAATGTTGTTAAGTAATTTGACGTGTGAAGCGTGATAAATTCTCGCTTCAACCGTCAAATTGCACCAATCCAGTCCCATATAAGCCTTAAGTATTGGCCAGAAAATACCCCGCTCTCATAAAGCCGGGTCAAAATGACAAAGCGACGACTTCTGAACAAGCCGGTGCCATTATATCCACATATCAGTTCGGATATGATGCCACATGTGGCTTTTCCATTTACATTAGTCATTTATATTATATTTGCATCTCGATCAATGGATATTTTGGAAGAGTCGAAACACTTATTTACAGATTAATAAATTAAAAATATTACATTAAAATCATTTTTTAAATTATCATTATGATTAAAACAGTGTGTTGAATATTTATTGTAAAATATGAAATAATTATTACTCAAGGTGTTCATTAAAAAGCAGATATTGCACAAAAATATATCAGAAACATTTTCGGACACCACAGACCTTATTTGATTTTCATATATCATAAAAATAAGGATGTTATAATAAGTTTTACCAATGATATTTTTTCACAGTTTGTTTAATATTATTATGGAACGAATAAAAGCACGACAATTTAAATGATAATAAGTACAGATAATGTCGGTGATCAACTAATAATTGCAGCTAATGATGCTGATAAATGCTTATTTAATAATAAACACTCGAGGTACGTATTGTATCACATCACTGAGATGTAATTATCTTAAGCATAGGTATATCAAATAGCTTCATCATAATAAAACATACGATCGGTGATTTGTCATTCAGTAACTCTTGTGACTTTGAGAAGGCCAGACATTGAACATCGAAATGTCTTCCGCGTTGTTTGCGTGTTTACTCACAATTTTTAGCGCCGGTGATGCTGCTAGGATTCTGGCTGTATTTCCTACACCTTCTATAAGCCACCAAGTGGTATTCAGACCCTTAGTCCAAGAACTGGCAAAACTAGGACATGATCTTATAGTTATAACAGCAGATCCTGCTTTTCCTAAAGGTAAAGCACCTGGAAATCTGACAGAAATAGATATGCATGATTTTTCCTACAAAATATGGAGAGACAACTTCTTAGTAACATCATCTACTGCGAACAATGACCTTGCTACTCAAATAAAAGTGGGATTTAAGTTGATGAGCGGACTGTTTTTCGAACAGATGCAAACATCTGAAGTTCAAGAAATTCTCAATGATAAAACTAAACCTTTTGATTTGCTTTTAATAGAAGCAATGGTAAGGCCTGCTGTAGCCTTGACACATGTTGTAAAAGCGCCAACAATACAAGTAAGTTCTCTTGGAGCAGTTATATATAACTATGAAGACGTTGGAGCTCCTCTTCATCCAATATTATACCCACAATTTCTTCGTCAAAGGTTATACAATCTTTCTGCGTGGGAAAAATTAAAAGAGTTTTATTATTTTTATAAATTCACCAGCATTTTTCGTTCAATGGAAGCTATGGACCATGAAAAATGTAAGCAAATTTTTGGACCTGATATTCCAAGTATTAGGGAATTGGCGAGCAACGTGGATATGCTCTTTTTAAATATAAATCCTATTTGGGAAGGAAATCACCCTGTACCGCCCAACGTTGTGCACTTGGGTGGGTTGCATCAGAGGCCTCAAAAGGAGTTACCCAAGGTAAAGCCTACTTATAAAAACTAAATACCTATTTATGTATGTAAGGTATTTAGTTTTTTACTACTTAAGTATTAATGAGTAATTTTTTTTTATGAGTCCTTAAAAGTGGTTTATTTATTTTTAATTTGAAAATTTACAGAATAATTCTATACAACAATATGGCTGAAGTTACAAAGTCACTATTATATTCATAATTAACTTTTTTACTACTTAATTATTAATGAGTAATTATTTTATTTATGAGTCTTTAAAAGTGGTGTATTAATTTTTAATTTGAAAATTTACAGAATAATTCTATACAACAATATGGCTGAAGTTACAAAGTCACTATTATATTCATAATGAACTAATTTGTAACAAACAATGCTTTATACATTATTAATTTGTTTTTATATATAATTATTATAAAAAAGATATATTATAAAAAATATATATGTTATATCTGGTATTTATAACATAATGATGCTTAATTTAGTTTGCTTAAAAGCATATAGATATTATTTTAAATGATTTTAAAGAATTCCAATCAAACCATAGATTGACCATCAAGTTATAAAAGTCGGTCAAGAACATTATCAAACAACATTCTAAGCCATGAATAGTAATGTTTATTAACATTTATGTATTCAACGTCGTGTCATGATTACAGTTGATAGAAAAAAACACATCAAAGGAAAGTAGAGTGCAAAACTTTGCTTTACGGCAGTAATTAAAAACATAACTTATAATTAATTTAAACTTTGAGGCATTTTCTCTCTAAATTCCCGTTTAAAGCAAATTAGTGCGCGCCCACACCTTGTCCCGGCTTAGTTACCTATTTGTTTATAGTGTAGCCTATTGCCATTTAAACAAGAAAGTATTTAAATTGTCACAAAATATTTTTCAGATTTAAATCATTGAATTCATGTTGCATGTATTAAAGGTGTTATTATGAAATAGGAGGTTGCAAAATTATTGAGATAAGCATTACAAAGATGATATTATTGTGTGATATCAATTTTATCTATTGAGTAAATTTTATTATATATTTATATATTTATATATATATATACATCCTCTCCGGGCTGGCCCCATGGCGCATGTGGGCGATGACTCCGGGTTAATGAGAACATTTCACAGAGTTACCATCTGCACCTGCACTTGCGTTACTTGCACTTTTCTTAGTGAATGACTCTTCCCGTTGCTCATCTCAACCATCTAGTAACGCAAGCCAATCACGACAGAATGCGTCGCTACTTGCTTGGAGCTCTTATCACAGCGCACCTTCTTGGCTCCGTTCAAATTATTAATCTTTGGTCTGACCCTATTGTACACCCCGCTATCGGGGTAGACGTAGAAGGTTACGCCTTAGGTGCCCTCCAGATATACCCATATTCAGACGATGTAGTACCGATGACTCCCGATTTCATCTTTGATTTCATTTCATTTGTGTTTTATCTGTCTCTTCTAAGGTGTCTTTTTTGGCAGCCTATCCAAGCCTAAATCCACCCCTGATACGCCAGACTTTCCACGTCTTAGGTTAATCTATTACAGGTCTTACCTATATTATCATTATTTCTCCAAAATCTACTTCGCGCGCACCCAGGTATTGTTCTGCCACGGCCTGGTGCGGGAGGGAAACGAATCATCTACCTTAAATGCCTACCTGCTCTCGCACCAGCTATATTTACCGACGCGCTCCAGCTACCAAGATCAAATTAAATCACAGCGAGTCTGCATCTTTTTAATTTAAAAACACGTTGATTGTTGCATAAATAACATAATGCAAAGAAACTGTTTTTTTTATATCTTCGCTGATATATTCCATATACTTTTAAAAGTAAATAATTGAACATGTCAATTAAAAACTATATCTTTAGTGTTATAAAGCTGTTAATCATAACATCTTAGCTATTGAGCATAATATGTTAGTTAATTGCATTGGTTTGTCATTAGAGATAGCAAAAACATATGGGTCGTAAAGTGATAACCGGTTCATAGAGCATATACGCTGATTGTTGTGTACTTGAATTTAATGTAAATTCATTATATAGTGTAACATACTCTTTTTATGCAAACAAATCATAAAAGAACACTCGAATTTTTAAAAAAAGTATTATAAAATTATCTTATTTCAATGCTCATTCAAAAATATGACAGTTAAAATAGATTTGTTGTAATTGGGTCGTTTTTACAGATGGATATGAGTCGTTAAAATACTAGTTTCCACCCGCGGCTAGGCTCGCGTACAGTTCTGTCTGCCACAAATTTTATAAAGCGTTATATGAGTTTCCCCTATTAATAGACTATTCAACTCTATGAATTATCAAATTACAGCTAAAAGTTCCAGAGATTATCCGCTATAACCTCACAAACGTTACCTCTTTATAACATTAGTACAGATGAGTGAAATGTCAAAATTTAATACAACGTGAGCAAATACATCCGTAGAAATATAATTGAAACAGCAATGACCCTTCACGTAGTAGAATACTAGACACATATTGCCAATTTAACAGTTTGTTGATCCGAAATGTGCGTCTGTTAGAAATACGATGCTATCAACCTATTCAATGTTATATACTCTCAGATTCCTATATAAACCAATATCAGATATTATATAAACCAATAAAAAACACTTAACTGCCAAAGACATATATTTTTTTATCAAATATATACAAGCTAACTCAATAGCACGCCACGCAAAATTTAATTTCGTCTTAAGCCTACGTTGCATACCTTCAGTAATGGAGACAAATCTTGTTATCAGGATCTTCAAAACTACCTGGACTTATCGACAAATGGTGTCATCTACATAAGCTTTGGTACCAATGTGAACCCATCGCACCTACCACAGGACATCATCAAAATATTCCTCAACGTTTTTTCCAAGCTCCCTTACAATGTTCTTTGGAAGTGGGACCAAGATGAGCTCAGAGGAAAGCCGGATAACGTTAAGATATCTAAGTGGTTGCCACAGTCTGATCTTCTGAGTAAGTTATATTTCACTGTCTTATAGAGTACAAAAAATTTAATATCACAGTTACATCGCGTACACGTAATATAGTATATATACATAGTAAAATCTAATTATTAGTTATTAATATATTAATCTTTATAAAATTCCAATCAAATGAAATGATTCCAACTAAACAGCCTTAATCAATCTTAAAACCAGCAAGGCTACGATCAGCATTTTGCCGAAATCGATATCAAAATTCCTTTACTGTAAATTAAATGGTAATAAATATTTTAATAATTACTCTAATATATTAATTTAGGTTTAATTTGGTTAATATTTAGGTTAATATTGCTCTATTGTGATGTTTTATGGTAAAATTACTTTCATTGCTATTTCAATTAAAGATAACAAGGAAAATAATCATGGAAGAGGCTTTTCTTCTTTTTAGATATGCTCTGAAAAATTACTCAATTTCATCCCCAGTCTTGAAAACTAGGTCTTAATTCTGAACTGTACTTGTTCTTGGTTAAACTGTACATTTTGGAGGTATTTCGTTTAAACTTCTAACTTCTTCGAATTCAAAAAAATTATTGCCACGAATGTTCCAATGAGGTTTCTCCATAATCTGTTAGCATCAGGTCTAATGCCTGTTTATATAAGGATCTAGAGTGTGCTATAAATGTTTTTGTCACTACCCCAGTAAGATCTTTTAAACTTATACGCTATATGCCATATATTGATTATATTGATTAAATTGTACAATCAGGTTTTGAAGGGATATGTTAATCAAACTACGTCTGAGACCATCACAATTGAATTTATTTAAAATTTACTGTTATAAAAAAGTATGATATTGTTTAAGGACACAAAAATGTCAAGGTATTCATCACGCAAGGAGGTTTGCAATCAACTGATGAAGCGATCACGGCTGGAGTACCTTTGATTGGCATACCCATGTTGGGAGACCAGTGGTATAATACAGAAAAATATGCACATCATGGTATTGGTATTAAAATCGATATGAGCACTCTGACAGAAAAAAAACTTCGCGACGGTATCGAAAGAGTTATCGAAGATAAAAGGTTAGTAACTTTAGTATTTTTTTTTGTAATTACAAAAATAAAACTCAACAAAAAATACAAAAATAATCAAATTTGATTTACATAAAATTAGTTTGAGTTATTTGAAGTCGCGCTAGATGGTGATTCTTTAATCATAATAGGGAACTCTCTGGAAAATTCTAGACGTCCAAATAACCTTAGCAGGCTAGCAGTAGTTATTTTTAAACGTGTAAGCAAGAGTTTTTTGGAACAGATTCTGATTTTAAATAGCGAAGACGTTATGATTGAATTACTGTACGAGGTATTCTAAAGTAAGTTTTCTGAGCATAGTGAGAGATCAAAGGTACGAGATTATAAAAAATATTCACTCCCGGCGGGATAGACTGACAATGTGACTAAGAAGCTAAAATATTTACATTTTTGATACCTCGTTTACTTTGATTAACATAAACATTTTTAGAAAAGACATGAATTCGAGCCAAGAGCAAGATTTCTTTATTTTTTATAAGTACCGAATTATTAAAAATGAAATGTATTTTCTAAATTATTTATGTTCATTAGTCGAAAAATTATTTCAGTATCAATTAGAATTAGGCTAATTATAGAGTTGAACATATTTTTTAGATTTTAATGAGTCCCGCTGGCGTAAAAGACTCGTATCCAGGGCAGTATAACACCAAAAAAAGAAGAAAATTTGAACCCCGATACATTATAATATCGTGTTCGTAATTTAAATAACTTTTTCTGACATAAACAAAATACGATTTTATTACGAAATTTGACGCAACAATCTAAAAAAATTTATATATATAAAATTCGTGAAAATATATTTTTATAATCCATTGTTATCATTCAATGCATCCATCCATTACATAATTTTAATTTATGTCCAGCTATTCTGAAAATTTACGAAGATTACGTACTCTGATGGGTGATCAGCCTATGAAGCCTCTAGAACGAGCAATGTGGTGGATAGAATATGTTCTTCGGCATGGAGGAGCCAAGCACCTCCGCTCACCAGGAGCTAATATTTCCTGGACAGAATATCTAGAATTAAAATTAGTTGCAACCCTTCTACTATTTATATTAGGTGTAATATTATTTATTTCTTACATATTAAATTATTTAGTAAAATTCTCAAAATGTTATACATTAAATGTAAAAACTAAGAGTAGTTAGTATTAGTCTGAAGTATTATCTACTCCAAGTATTGATGAAAATTATATTTGTAATGAGATGACTTATGATAGCCCATAGCTGTATTCGTATTATGTATGTAAGGAGCTGACTTATGGATACGTAGAAGATATTGAGCGTTGGTTAAGGTATTAACCACTCTAGATTGTATTTTGTTCATAGAAAAGCAATTGCTATTTTAACCAGTGGACCGGCTGTGATTGAAGGTAATCTTTTTATACAAATACAAATTATTTGTTTGCTTAGCCACACGATATTTTGTTTTGAAGACCGTAAAACGGTACTGTCACATTGAGATTTGTGTTGTAAAAAGTATTTATTTACCAGTGTAGTTTATACTAAAATTATAATAATGAGAATAAATAACCTACAATTACTGTAATAAATACGTTATGTTGTATGTTTTTATGCTATGACTTCATTTGATTACCTCTAAACATTTATTATGTTAAGAAATTCCTTATAAAAAGGAATGAAGACTTAATTCCTTGGAAAGTGCTTCAGATTTTTATATATCACAGGACGATTAGTAATAGGACGCGATGGCTATGTGCGGGTTGCTCAAACGTACATATGGATTCAAAATTTGAAAACTCAGTGGGTTGTGGTGGTTGTCGAACTTCTGCCTTCCGCAAGAAATACAATGAAACCTTACGTACAGCGCTACCGAAGCTTCGACTAAATATTGCAAAAGATGGCTACCATAATTTTCTTTGTGCATCCCGTTGGAAATTCTTGCATCTCCATCAGCGTACATTGAAAAAACATAACTAAACTAAAAACCGAATACAAAATATTAAAAAAGCAATCATAAACAAAATTGAAAAGGCAAAAAATTTCTTAGGGTCCAGATTTACTTCCGGAGCAGTCCGACCCAATTTCTGGTGGTCAGTTTGTAAGGCCAAAGTTAGATGGCTGACTATCGGTACGGTCTGCTGTCGATATGGTCCTTCTGATTACTTGATATGGGTACGTCGAATCACGCCGCCGGTGCGTGATGACTAGACGATAGTCTAGTACGAGTAACTATACAGTGTTGTATGAATGACGTGAACTTTGTTCGTCAAAACTCTCACGCACTCAATATATTCCGCAATAAAATAAAATAAAAAATATCATTAGCATAATATATATAACATTTCTGAGTCTTAGTAGAAGCTTTGTGACGAAAAGTGACGCTTAGATTTTTACAATGTTAAATACATAAAATAATAATGAAATGAACCAAAAACATTCAAAAAGCCATAAATTTTAAATCAAAACCTGTGACTAATGACGTTCTGGACTATAATCATGTCATCGTATATCCTCAACAGTGTATAATTATTATAATACCATATATTTAAAATTCAAAAAATTATCAATGGCGTATCGTCATGTTACATATAGGTCTTAAGGTTAAACTATTGATCTTTATGGATCCTGTTGTGCACATCTAAATTATTTAGATATGTCCTAGAAAATGGGAGGAAATAGATACATTTGAATTTATATGCTGCTAATCTAATATAATTTGACTTAATGCAATAAAAACTAATACTTATATATGTATCTATGTTTATATATATAATTGTACCTAGTGTTTAATATTATATAACAATTTAATATTTAGGTCAAAACAACGTCATTATCATTCATTTCAATCAGGGCTAGTTTTTAACATGCAAAACCATTAATTAATATAATTGATAATAAATATTTATATTATCTGTTAAAGTGTTTAATGGGTTTAGTGTTTAATAAACGCTAACAGTACACCATTTATAAGAATACTATATGTATTAAGACACGAGTATCATACAAAATAAATCAATTTGAATTAATTACTTTGTAAACGTCTTAGTTTTCATGCTTTCCATGCCTAGCAGTACGCAGATAAATATTATTTAGTTATAATAATTCACGTAAAGTAAGGTGTAATTACAGGGTATTGAGGATATTAAAATCTCTATAGACAGTCGACCATGTAATGTCTTGATATTGCATCTGTCATAGCCATCGGTCGCCAAGTAGCAATCAAAGACAACCAACATGATAGTCCATCTGATTTCTTGGTATTTTTTGACATGGATAAAGATAAACATATTAAAAAAAAAATTATAAATAAAATAAAAAAAAAATTAATAAAAAAAAATATTAATTCACAATTCCACCAGAAATTGGCATACAAAATTATTTTATTTACAAATATACCGTTAATTGGTAATATTACTATTAGTGTTAAGTAGATATTTATTTTGATTTTAAATAATCGAGTGAAAATTTTAAATTACATCTAATTAACGAACAATTTTCTAAAAGACATGAGAACTTAAAAAATAGATAATAGTCACAGTAATGCGATTGACCAGTTATCTGCCCAAAGCATTCAAATGGTAATGATAATTAAATAATTTAAAACAAACTAAATACTTTTCCTGATGATAAACTAATGATGATAATTAATTATCTCATCTTATAAATAAATGAATACCCAATTCATAGTTAGTTACTTGCGTGACTCTGTCGTGCTTGGACATTTAATTGCCATAATGTCTCGTATAGTATACTTAGTGTATTTTCTGACGGCCTTTGTATACAGCGAAGCGGCTAGAATACTAGTTCTTGTTCCTACACCTTCTATAAGTCATCAAGTAGTTTATCGACCATTAGTTCAAGAATTAGCAAGGCGAGGTCACGATGTAGTGATAATAACAACGGACCCAGCATTTCCTAAAGGTAAAGCACCTGCAAACTTAACAGAGATAGATTTGCACGATTTCTCATACAAGAAATGGTCTGCATTCTTAGCTACGACTTCAAATAAAAACAATGATCTTTATACTCAAATAGAGGTATTGTTCACATTGATGAATGGTCTAGTTATAGAACAAATACTGACGGATGAAGTGCAAGAAGTTATTAATGATAAATCAAAGCCATTCGATTTGCTTTTATTAGAAGCAGTTGTGAGACCAGCGCTGGTTCTAACACATATTATTAAAGCACCAACGATACAAGTAAGTTCTTTCGGTGCAACGACTGCCAATTACGAAACTGTTGGAGCCCCAGTTCATCCAATTTTGTACCCACAATTTTTCCGCCAAAAGATGTACAACATGACATTCTGGGAGAAATTATCAGAATTGTATACACATTTTAAGTGTATGAAATTCTATTCATTTAGAGACAACGTTATGAATGAAAGAATTAAGCAGATTTGGGGACCAGACGTGCCAACACTTACCGAACTATCGAACAATGTAGATATGCTGTTTTTGAACATAAATCCAATTTGGGAAGGAAATTTTCCAGTACCACCCAGCGTAGTTTATATGGGTGGCTTGCATCAGATGCCTCAAAGGGAATTGCCTAAGGTAAGTTTTACAATTGAATTAATAATAATACGGGATGTTCTCCAGCTCCTGGAGTCCCTTGATTTTTAAATAATGTATTTATTAAAGACGATGAACTTAATAGTAAATAAGATAATAATGTACGTTAACTGTTGAATTTATTGTTAATAGTTTTTTATCTATTATCTTGTTCAGTTGTGAATATTCTAACCTCAAATGTGAAGTAAACAAAAAAAATACAATAACTTACACATTCAAAATTTAAAACTCAAAAGTTCATTATTTTGAGTGTTAATTAAAATGTAAATAATAATATTATATATATATCAAATCTTTTTATCTTAGGTTTTTGATTAGTTTGTTTCTTGAATATACCACCGTATACCACGCTACCTTCAACTGACAAAACTGACTTAAGGATGAGAATCCTTTGGTTCTTGTAATCTTTGCTTGTTTATGCCAAATTGATATGCAGATTTTGTATACCTTTATAGATCAGTCATTAATTTTTGCTGTTAATTTATGATATTAATGTAAATATAACAACATTAAAGTATGATTATTATTGTTAAAAATCTTTAATTCCATGCTATAATAATTTGAACAATATTCATTGAATAATATAATTATTAGTAATTATAAATGATAGAAATTAATAAGCTTGTAATAACGACATTAAAATCGTTATTATGATATATAGTTTTCAAAAGCATTAATTTTTTGCTTATTACTCGTAAAATCCAGTTATCGAAATATATCAGGAGAAAGCCTGTGACAGTGAGTGGACTAAGGCTTGAAGTTTCATTAATCTGTTGTTCCAAGATATTTTCTAGGAAAGTTAGTGTCTGAATTTAATTGTGTCTGAATTGTATGTTTTGATAGTATTCAATCTATTTCAAAAATAATTTTAAATAGGATAACTTCTTAAATTGAATTATTTTTACTTTTTTAGCGTTTTGGAGTAGATTTTTAGTATTTTTTTATACTTTTCTTTCACAATTTTGACTTAAGTTTTAAGGTCATAGCTAGATGGGTAACTTTCAGTATTTTCAATTTGCCTGTTTGTTTGTCTTTTGTTACAAATGCTCGAATAGCTCTAGAAAAAATATGAAACACTTTGGACGGGATCCCGATCAGATCTTGACTTGGTGACAATAAGAACACCTCGGGATTTACTCTACAGATTTTTTTTTTCTCTTTTTTATAAAAATAACAAAATCGCTGTAAACCTTGAGGATCCCTTGAATCCTTATATTTATAATCATCAAAACATCACTATAATAATAATGAGACAAAACTGGAAAGAAATACTATCAAATATTGAAAGAGTTTTAGAAATTGGTCTACTAATGACGGTGTTCTGAGGTAACAAACTTACTAAAAAACATACAATCGAAATGAGAACCTCCTCCTTTTTTGGATTCAGTTTAAAAGGGATAGTTACAGGAAACAACTTTGTTTTTTCCATCACATTCAGCTTACTTAAGTCTCTCATGCATCACCCAAATACAACTAAGGAATATTTATTTAACGTAATTCATATTTCAGGATCTCCAGAGTTACCTGGACTCATCAACGAATGGTGTCATCTACATGAGCTTTGGAACCAACGTTGATACATCACAGTTGCCTAGAGATATAATTCAAATATTCCTCAATGTATTCTCTAAACTTCCATTTAATGTTTTGTGGAAATGGGATCAAGATAATCTTCCCGGAAAGCCGGATAACGTCAAGATAGCTAAATGGCTACCTCAATCTGATTTACTTAGTAAGTAAACTTTGATAAATTAAGCCGTGTAGGTTACATGATTACGATGAAGCTATTAAGGAAATTCAAAGAAGGAGAATAACTAATTAAATACTCATACTGTAGAACTGTAAAATAACTGTAAAATAATTCATGGATATAATTATTTGACGAGCAGATAATTTTAATGAAGTTGATTGTTAGTAGTAAGGTAAATTACTTAAAGACACCAGGAATTTCAGGAACTTGATTCGAAATGGTGCATTGACACTGGGGACAAGAGATGATAACGCCTCCCTTTACCCTCACACTACATCAAAACGAACTGTTTTACAAACGAATAGGACAGATATTGTAGTACCAATCCACACGACTCTGCACTTTTATCAACATAGACACTAAAATGTCATATTATTGTTTCTTTTATGATTCTAATACTCGAAATTATTATTTTTTATTAGGACATCCAAATGTTAAAGCTTTCATCACGCAAGGAGGCTTGCAATCAACCGACGAAGCAATCACAGCTGGTGTACCTTTAATAGGAATACCGATGTTGGGAGACCAGTGGTACAATACAGAAAAATATGTCCACCTTGGTATCGGTATAACAATCGACATTAGCAACCTCTCAGAAGACCGACTCCAAGATAGTATTAATACGATAATTACGGATAAAAGGTTTGTTTATAAAATTATTACTTTTAAAGTTTTTTTAGTTAACTGAACATAACACAATCTAATTGATAAGAAGGAAATCTTTACTGAGGTGATCTGACATAAGACGTACAACTAATCACCAGAATTATTTGCAAATCATGGAAGCCCTTGATCATGCAAATTCTTACTATCATATCTGGAATCAATCATGGGAATACTTTCTTTCTTTTCCAAAACTGTAGGGGCATTTCCACAAAGCTAACATTCCCATTTTTAAAAGTGTCTTTTTTTCCAGCTACCGTGATAATATCCGAAGACTTCACACTCTGATGACTGATCAGCCAACGAAGCCTCTAGACCGGGCAATTTGGTGGATAGAATACGTTCTTCGTCACGGAGGAGCTAAGCACCTTCGTTCTCCCGCAGCCAATATATCCTGGGCTGAATATCTTGAGTTGGAGTTTGTTATGATCCTCCTAGCTTTAATATTTGCTGTAGTTTTAGCTATTTATCTTAGTGTTTACTATACTTTTAAGTTCGTAAGACGCTTTTCACTTGATTTTAAAACGAAGAAATGTTAGCAGTAACTAGAATTCATCAAATTAGTTTTTAAAATATTTATGGTCGGTTCTTAGTTTCACGTTTGTCTTGTTTGGTTGGACCAGAAATTTTGACCATTGTGAGGTGCAATACTTTTATCATAGCTTTACAGTGTCTTTTTAAAGCATGAATAATAAAATTTTCGACGAAAGTTAAGAGAAGAAGAGAGCTGCGTTTTTAATTGATATGAATTCAACTTTCAACAGTTATAATTAAAAAACTACATTTTTATCAAGTAACAGAAAGACAAAATTTATGTCAGTTGTTCACAATCTTATTTATTTCTTAATATTTTAAGGTGAACGTTTGTGTAGCTATAAAAATGAGTTCTTGTCTTTTCACATTTGGAACATGCGTGTAGTAGATAAAATAATTCAGTGATAAATATGTCAATTCAATAAATTTTTTTAATATTCATTTGTTTCTGTATTTTTGTAAATATTAAATTTGATCAATTTTCAAAGTAAAATATCATGTATTGAAAATGTTTTGAGATTATTTCATATTAAGTTTTCAATTTCTTAATATGGTAAGGAATGTATTATTAAAATTGTTGAAAACTGTATGGAGTATTTTTATGATTGGCTGGTGGTGGTTATTATATGCCTGTTGTTGACATATACAGTATGGAAAAAGTCAATATCTTGATTGGTGAACACAGCCTTATTCAGACCCAATTTATATTATGTCTGCATAAGGCTGTGTTATAGAAATAATTATTTGAAAAAGTTAGGAACAAACAACACAAGCAGTACAAGTGAGGAATTTTTCCTATAATACCATTTATTTACATTGATCAATCAAAAAATTAATCTTTGTACCTACGTACAAAAAACTACAGTTCATGAATCCTTAATCTTAATCTTTTATTTGTTTTTGAGGAATGAATTTTATCATAACAAAGATTTCACTAGCGGTATCATTACAATTCGATATCGCTGCGTATGACAGGAGATGCTAAGGAGCATTAATTTGCCGAGTTAAATAGTCATTTTATTCCGGTATTGGTACTTTGATATATATAAGCATTTTATAATATAATGAGCGAGTACTGCGTTACCGCACGCCCCTCTTTTAAAAATTCCGTAATAAATCACTCGCTAATCCAAGCACTTAACCTTCTTGCACTTGACAGTCTCCATGTCAGCTGTCATATTGACGATGTATGTATCAATAATTTAAGTTACGCTGACGACATGGTGCTGCTGAGCGCGTTGAATAAGCTAATGGCACTTTGTAAAAAGTCTTCAGAGAGTCACGGACTCAAATCCACTGCGTTAAAGCGTCAGTTCATGGTGTTACTATAGCTAGTTTACTGTGGCAGTGGTTAAGCTAATTAAGGTTATATAAAGAGTACTGCTTGAGGTCACTACTCGCCATGCTGATGTTATCATGCTGATATCGAAAGGGAGAGAAGGACTTTGTCGCGTAGTGCGAATATGCTAGTGCGCAGGTTTGTACGGTGTACGGAAGGCGTAAATTACCTTATTTGGAGCACACTGCACAGCGGTTTACACCTCTGCCCTTTAGCTAAGCTTATAAAGCCCTTCGTGCCCAGCTTAACAACGCTTTGATTGTAGTGCTAGGGCTGCCCCGATACTGTAGTGACTAGGGCATGTACGCGGCGTACTGGTTATTTCCATATAAATCTAATTGCAAAACACACTTATAAATTGCAATTGTGTTAAAAGACACAATTTATTATGTTTAATTTTACAAGATAATAATACTTTATAAATAGAAATATTTTAATAGATAATAAGATAATTAATTAGTCTCTAACTGGTAAAAATAACTTGCTCACAAAAATGTTACAATTTCATTTCTTAATACAATTTCATTTGTATTACGCGTAGGAGTAAAATTGAGTAAAATTTTTTATTTAAAGCATTTAGGAAGCCGGCTCGATGTATATTCCACGGGAATGTGTCTAAAACCTAAAATTAATCAATTGAATTTCGTATGATACTTTATTTTTCCTAATAGTTCATAGTGTGAGAATATTACATATTTCTGCATAAGATATCGAGCTTTATACATAAAATACTTTGAAAAGATGATTAAGATATTTAAATAGTAACTGTTTTCCGTATTAACAGCTCCGTAGATCCAGCGAGAGCTATCTAGCCGAGATAGTAATGCCCGTTTCCGCAAATCTTTTCAATTTCAATTAATTCTTTTAGATATCGTCTATATGATCTACACACTTTTTGTTCTGAATGTGAGGAATATTTTCATTACTACTAGTTTCGAAGAAGGTTTCTTGTTCTAAGTGTAAACTTTGATAAATATTAGACAACTGAATAACAAATGAACACTTTTGATTAAATTTATCTTATATAACTCGTGTAAAAATGTCCTAAACATCCTTAAATGATCGTACAAGATATGATTTAATTCAATTTTATTTACATTCCTTACAGATTATTTACAGAGTCCTCCATATATAACTATAATATAAAAAAATTAACAATAATCTTTCTAAGTTATATTAAAAATGAATATTTGCAAAATTATTCTAAAACAAATGAAATCATTGCAATATTTTCATAAAATAAAATAAATACTGATTTCTAATGTAGTACAAATTTCTTAAACAATAATATTAAAATAAATAATTTATTGTTTAAAAAATTAGTATTACATCTTGTATACCTTGACGTCATATTGCAAACAATATGCGATGCGGTGTAAACGTTCTGTCACAATATATAATAAAGTACACAACATAGTTTTCTCTCACTACCGTCAATATAGACTAGATACAACGACTACGAGCCACAGCCGAGATAAATGTAACGTAGCATATTATAATGTATTTTACGGGTCTTACTGTAGTACCGGTAGTACGCGATAAATACATTAACTACTAAAACTGTGAAGAAAATATTTCGGAATTTTATGAGTAATCAAACCGAGCCTGTATCTATATCCTGCATATGAAACCTAAGTTCTAGATCTTAGAAGTAGTTTAATATGTAGAGAATTTCATAACAAAATGCAAATCGTTGTAGGTACCGATTCTATTTCCTTGTTATTATCAAATTGAACTTTCGTAAATATCCCGTTTTTACGATAAAAAACTAAAATTGCTTAATTAACTTATTAGAATAATTACAATATCTACAAAATGACCCAGACACTTATTAAAATGTTCAACTATCCGCGATAAAGGAACCTAGTTTATTGACCTTATCTTTAACGATATAATTAAAAACTCACCTAAAGATGTTCTAATTAAGTTTTATCATAAATTCAACTTTAACCTTCCACTTATGAGATAAGATTAATTTTCCTAGTAATAGGTTAAGGATTTAACTTAGGAATGAGTCAGTATATTACCAGTTACAACTACATGGTAGAGTATCATAATTTCTCATTATAAAATCTAATTAGAAATTATAATAACATATATTCTTAACATTTTTTCATATTTTATTATAATGTATTCGTAAACTTCAATATGCTTTATAATAGGTTAGGGAAAAACTTTTTTTCGCATTTTATATGAAAATTCAAGACTTTTTTCAAGTTAATTTACATTTAATTACCGTATATGTGTACCATTTTGTTCGTAGACTTTCTGACATCTTGTAAATAGAGACATGATCCCGTTGCTGTAGTTTTATTTCTACCAAGCGATAACTTTTATAATAAAGGATAAATTTACAAAAACAAATGTAAGCAAATTAATAAGGTTTCAAACTCCGCCATCTTCCGTGATTGAGAGCTATTGACACGCGTGGCGTTGAGAGGCGAGTAGATTGAAAGTAGTATTATGTGATTCCGATCTATTGTACAAATCAATAACAGTAGCAATATTTTTAACACTAAGCTTTATTTATAATTAAAAAAATTCTATTGCTTTATGATGACATCCGTAACTCTCCTAATATTGTCATCAAAAGAAAAGTAAAGGAGTGCTATTCATCTTCCAGTTATTTATTCATATTTATGAAGTTCCATTTATAATAGGCTATTTATTTTATTTCTTTTTACATTTCGCCTTCTTTATTTTATGTATTTTTGTCGCATGACAAAGTGCATAAATAAATTAAATGATTTTTTAAAATTTTATTTATTATATTATATTTGGTTTTATAACAGAATTATTATTTCTGAATGCCTACTGTGAGTTTCCATCGTATCGAGATATTACTACCGTAGTTGCGTTCGTCTGATTATTGAATATAACAAAAAACGTGTTCAATAGTTCATAACAGAGACACTAATTCTATTACATTAACCAAATTCTATTGTCTAGTAATAGTTTAACTTAAATTAAACGTAATAACTAATTACAGAACGTATTCTTATATTTCATTCCCACTCATTCTCTCTTTATTCTTGTATGAGTACGTTCAGTTTTTGAGTTACTATGAGTAATAAGATAGATAAACAAAATGTGTCCATAAAACACTTCAAAACATACCCAGCTATAGTATAACTTAAAAAATATTTTTATTATGCTTTCCAAAATTACCCTAGTCATAGTAAATCTAGTGTACTAATATTTATTATTTTAAAAACACTGCTCAATATAAACCCAAATTATGATTTTAATACTGTTGTGGATCATTTATTCTCAAGTAATCTTATACTTTTTAGGGCGCCAATTAACTATCCTAAGGACGATTTAAAATTACGAGAATATATTTTTAATAAAAAATACTCTTAAAGGGCTTAAAGATTTATTTATCTTTTTGGGTAGGTAAAGTAGTTTAAAAATTTCATGGTTTATATAAGAGGTTAGAGATAAAGTAAAAAAAATACTTGATATCTTTATCGCAGTTAATTGAACTTGTCTGGACAAATTTATTGATATGCCAAATTATTTAACTAATCTTTGACATTAATAGTATAGTATCTAGCACTATACCTAATAATGATCTTTACGGAAATTCATGAGCAATATGTATGGAACTCCGAACAGTGGCTAAGGACGCTTGGTTTGATATATAAGCCTCAAGCGACTAACTCTAACACTTTTTGGTGGCTAGTCTGTGTATATCTTTGAAGTTAAAGTGACACAACAGTTAAAAAGGTTGAGTATCCCCAAATCTCAATAGTAATAATGTATGAATATTTTTTTTATAATAACTTAACTTTACAAAAAAACAAGAACACGTAATTCTGTAATTAAGTGATTAATTTTAATAATTGACATTTAAACCAATACTAATGACTTAATTTGTAAATGTAATGAAATATTTAGGTAATTTTGCTATCATATAACGACCCAAAATTAAATAATATTAAATGCATTTCAATAAGGCTAATTATCATTACAATAACAAATTTTCCATAACTTTTCTTCAAATTTTCCAGTTAATTTGTAAGAAAAGTTAAGAAATTTATTTTAAATAAATAAATGAATTAACTAAAAAATAGATTTTATGACAGAATTAAATTGAATTCGTATAATTTACCATCTTTATATACATCCCTAAACACTTGTGTATTTTTCTCAAAGAAACATAATTATTTGATGTAAACATTAATGTTCACTAGAAAGATGCAGGCGAAGAAAATGATCATTAATATCAAATGAGTGCAAACGTTTTGATTAAATTAAATCTACTCAAAAGTAATATTAAGATGATTGAAATAATATCAAAGGGAATGCTGAATGATTTGAGATGGTAAATGAGAACGGAAATTATAAAATTGATTTGACTAGAAAGGGTTTGATTGATGATTTAGAACGCCTCACTTAATAGCATGATGTATGCTAACGAATTTGGAACAAAGTCGGCTATTGTAATTGCACACAACCCTGTGCATGACCAATACATGAAGCACTTGGAAATTGGACATTTTGTGGAAGAAGAATTCACTCAACGAACCTTTGGGACAAGAGAAGTTTGAATGGCGATTCTTCTTTCAAATCAAAGATGGAACTCAAATAACAGAAGCATCAGTCACCATGACTAGATATAAAATAACTGCATATAGACTGGAACATATCGTCAATTGATGCCTACTACGTCCCACCTTCAGACCTTCCTAAATGAGAGGAACACATGAAGACCTCAGGGCTCTCGGGGCTCTAAGCTCGACCCGAGACCAACGGCTTCCCGAGTATTCCGAAACACGGAGGCTTGAGATTACAAATTTGATTACAACATGGCAAAAGCTGCTTTGAAACCACAGCGCCAGCCAAAACCTCCTTACCATAGTCTGGATGGTTAATATAAACTTTTTCTAGAATTTGCGCTTATTGTTTCTTATCATTTAAATATTTCATCAGGAAATTAATATAATTATCTTATTATTTACAAACTCATACTCAGAATGAGTTACTGATTAAATTCTATTTTCCCTAATTAACATTAATTTATTCTGTCTGTAATCAGTCTCATATTAGAACCAATAGTTATGTATACTATACAATCTAAGTTTGATTTTTTTTTGTTTTCTATCTGACCTGTCCTTCATGAAATCAGTGTATACGTTCTCAATTGTATGTGACAACTGTTACTGCGAGAAAAAGCCCTTAATGGGCCCCTATTTAAGAGAAAGTGAGTAAAAACGACTAATCCGAATTGATCCTTAGACTCTGGTCATTACTATAAAGCAGATACGTTTGTGTTGTAGTCGATGTACTCTCAATTTAACGTTGTTATAAAGTGAAGAGTTTCTTTTTTATTTGCATCAAGCCGGTGAGCTGGTGAGCTTAGTCCTGGTGAGCCGATTTTCTAGTTATACAGATATGATTTCCTAGGTGTGTCAATCAATTATTGATATGAGTCCCATAGTTTTACTTCACTTATCTTATTGATTTAGGGCCAGGATTACTCCCGGAGCACATTGACCCAATGGGATCTTTTATGCTTCTCCAATCCTAATGTCGACTGTACTTCATTTAGTTTACTATATCTCAAAAGACCGCTTAATCGCAATAGAAAGAAAGACTATATTAGAAAGACTATCACGTTATCAGCACCAATTAATGCGTGTAATAGAACGCATAAATATAAACGGACGAATACCGATTTATTAGTCAGTACGCCTTACGTCTTTGTTGAATTAACAAGAAATTACTCATCATGCTTCACGTAGTGTTTTTTGCGTGTTTTCTTAAACTCTTCACTTGTATTGAAGCAGCAAGAATACTAGTTGTAGTTCCTGTACCTTCTATAAGTCACCAAGTGGTTTTTCGACCCTTAGTCCAAGAACTAGCAAAAAGAGGACACGATGTAGTGATAATAACAACAGACCCAGCATTTACCGAAGGTGAAGCTCCTGCAAATCTAACAGAGATAGATATGCACGATTTTTCTTATAAAAAATGGAGAGATAACTTCGTAGCTGCTTCTTCTTCTGGAAGTAATGACCTATTTACTTTAGTAAAAGTAGCATTCGAAGTAATCAATGCAGTATTTATGGAACAGATACAGACAGCTGAATTTCAAGAAATTCTCAATGATACAACAAAGCCATTTGATCTTCTGCTACTGGAATCGGTAGTGAGGCCTGCTCTAGTTTTAACGCATATTATAAAAGTGCCAACTATCCAGATCAGTACGTTAGGAGCATTGACTCACAATTATGAAGATTTTGGGGCTCCTATTCATCCAATACTATACCCACAATTTTTCCGTCAAAGGATATATAACCTTACGTTCTGGGAGAAAGTCGTCGAGCTGTACAACTTCTGCAAATATGTACACTTTTTCTCTACAAGTGAAACCAGAGAGGACGAACAAATAAAAAAGATTTTCGGACCTGATACTCCAAGTCTAGGTGAATTGTCGAAGAATGTGGATATGCTGTTTTTGAACGTTAATCCCCTTTGGGAAGGAAATCATCCGGTGCCACCCGGTGTGGTTTATATGGGTGGCTTGCATCAAACGACTACAAAGGAACTACCAAAGGTAAATAGTGCTTATTATTATTAATATATATAAAAAATTAAACTAACTCAAAAGCAATGTGTGAAACAATCGTATCTTAAATAAAAGCCAAGAAGCTCATTCCATGAAAATTTTAAAAAATCCGATGTAAGTGATATATGGACAAAGTATGAATTGAACCATCAGTTCAGACTAAGAGTTGTAACATTGTAAGTACCTAATATCAATAAAATGTCTTAATAAAGTTAAGAAAGTATTACTTTCTGCTTGAATTTACATTAAACAATCTTATACTATATAATTAGAAACTTGTAGTAACATATATCCAGATACTAATACAGTATCACAGAGATAATATTTAGTAATCAAACTGTATTTCCTTGATTATAATTACGGTCAATGTCAACTTTCATAATTGATAAAATTTAACCTTTTTATTAATCAGTATTATCATCATCAACATTTATTTAAGGATGTTCTAATAATAATCTGACAGATTTTTCAAAAATATTTCATATTTTCAGGATATTAAAAACTACTTGGACTCTTCGACGAATGGAGTCATCTACATGAGCTTTGGAACTAATGTTTCGCCATCCCAATTGCCACGCAAAGTCATAGAAATATTCCTCACAGTATTTTCTAAACTTCCCTACAATATTCTGTGGAAATGGGACCAAGATGAGCTCACAGGCAAACCAGATAATGTCAGGATATCTAAATGGCTACCACAATCTGATCTTTTGAGTAAGTATCGATTCTCATCTCTAAAACTCAAATTGTTGAATAAAGAGCTTTGCTAGCTTAAGACAAGCTGTGCCTATAGTTTGTTTTGCAAGAGGAAGGATCAGGAGTAATTAAAGGGAATATTCTGCGTCTGTGGCTATTTTGGCCGAGATTTGTCAAATGACTTTGAGCAATGTTCCCAAAATATAAGATGTAAAAGTTTTTGCCCTTCTTAAAAAGAGATTAATGGCTCTGTAGTCTTCGATGTAAGTGACTAACAAAGATATTGGGATAAAATTCAAATGGCTTTAGATACTTGGGTATGGTAACTTATTTAAGTTAATTATTGCTTCCGAATCAACCTTTACTAAACTGATCTATGAAAATGTGTCAAGTGAGTTGAATTATTTTGCGTTATTCTATGATATTAGATAAATAAAAATGTACTTCGAATACTTCAATTTATAGAAATCGAAGTTTTCCATTGAGTTAAAAAGAAAATTTCAATTATTTTCAGAATTGAAAATTAGGACAATTTATTGCCGTATGAGGAAATAATCATATAAATTATATATCTATAATGATAAACAGTCGCAATAAGCTATCTTTTATATGTGTTGCTAAAGTAAGCAAATTTTTTTTAGGACATCCAAACATTAAGCTTTTCATCACCCAAGGAGGCCTACAATCTACTGATGAAGCTATAACAGCTGGAGTACCTTTGATTGGTATACCAATGTTGGGTGACCAGTGGTACAATACAGAGAAATATGTTTATCATGGTATTGGACTAAAAATGGACATTAAAACTATCTCAGAAGATGGACTCCGCGATGGCATTGAAAAGATAATCACAGACAAAAGGTAAGTTTATTTATCAAAATTAAAATTTGACGAATGCGATAAATAACAACCAATATCTTTAGTAGATGTTAATGTCTTTAATACCACGTCACTACACCAACCGATTCGCTGAAATTTACGGCAACAGGATTCTTCTTTTATAAGTAAAACAGGCTCCGATATGGTACATATTGCAGTAGCTATCTTCAGATATGATGGACATTCATGCTTGTCGTTTGATGTCTTTCATAAAAATAGAACTACAATGTGTACAATATAATATTTTGTCAATAAAAAATACGACTTTTTGAGTTGTCGTATTTTTAAAAATTTATGAACAATAAAGAATATTTAGGTGAACTGACAATCTAATAAAGGTCGTGGGAAGCCGCTGGATGCGGTCAACGCAGACCTGATCAGTTAAGAGACCGTTGCCTGCCTATGTCCAGAAGTGGACGTCTCTCGGCTGATATGATGTTGATGATAAAAGAATTGAAATAATAAATGTATATATATGTTCTTTAAATGAGGCGTTGTACGTTTTTACAACAAGACTCCAATATATATAAGATTTATATTACCTAAACAAATTTAAGACAACATTTTTTTTTTAAAAAAAGCTTACTTTAAGATAAATCTTTTAATAACAAAGCGTTGGAGTAAGTTGCTCAATGATGATTGATATAAATAAAAATTTAATTAACAATAAAGATATTCACACTTCATAGCATAACTGATCTGTTCCCCAGATTTTAAAATGTTTGTTATGACAAAAAATATCTGGGGAGTTTTTTGCACCGCCTGTTCTGCAATATTTAAGTATTCATCGACACGGTTTGACGAACAGCCTCTTATCCCTTTTTTACTTAGTATAAAATAGAATCTTGTCAACTGCACAGTGACAAGAATCCTTACAGGGCACTGCAAATTAAACAAACACTTGTTTCAAATGGGTATGAAGCAAGACGCGGTATCTATTCTGTCAGGAGTCAGACGAAACCGCAATGCACGTTGTCTGCTCCTGCGGCTAATGCATAAACAAAGCATTTACGGAAGCACATAGTGCACCCTGAGGAGGTGCAACATATCACTGCTCAAACAATCTGGAAATTTCTAGAATCAGCGAGCTAGGCAGTGAAATCTAAAGGGCTTACCACAATAGAACAACACAGGTCGAAGTGGCTTATGGGTCCCAAAAGAAACTGTATATAATGATAGTAATTTAGTAATTGAAAGAAATGTTTTAATTTTGATATTTTGTTTTAGCTACTCTGAAAATGTCCGACGCCTGGATTCTCTGATGCGTGACCAGCCAATGAAGCCTTTAGAACGTGCAGTGTGGTGGATCGAGTACGTCCTACGTCACAAAGGCGCTAAGCAAATGCGGGCTCCAGCGGCTCATATTTCCTTGGCCGAATATCTTGAATTAGAGTTCGTTGCCATTCTCTTGATATTATTCTCCATTATATTATTATTTATTTCTTATGTACCTTATAAAATAATTAGCTTCTTGAGACTTTACAAATTTGACGTTAAATCGAAAAGAAGCTGATGAATTATCGTTATTAATGTGACACTTTCAGAAATGTATTTCGTGTTCTCGATAAAAATAAACAATTTGAGGAAATAATTTAGAGAATACTGAATCCTGTTATTCTAATAGACGCTGTTAAAACTTTAAGGAAGTGATATTTTTTTTTAGAATTTTTATTAGCGTTAAATATTAATTTCGTATTTTTATAAAAAGATTTAATAGAAATGTATGTTTTATTTACACGCAGAAAATATTTTATTTTTCATAGACAAACTGATCATGACAAATTGATTGATTTAATTTTGATTTAGCTTTATCACTTGCCAAGATGGAAACCAAGAATAAGTCCTTTAAAAAAAATTGGATTTAATAAACATTAATATTTCATAATATTTAATAAATATTACTTTCTAATTCTTATATTACTCTTTCTGTAAGTAATTAACAAAAGATTAAGTAATTAAAATAATAATTATAATCTATAACAGTTAATTATTGAGTAAGTAATTAACTAAATATCTAAAATAACTGTAATACAGGCTAATTAAAAAGCAGTCTTAGACAGAGGTAATTAATGTTAATGGTAAGGTAATGATAATGAAAGAATACTTATAACTAACTTAAAGTCATAAAGTAAATTATTCAATATAATTTATTTATGATCCAGACGTCCCCTTAATAAAATGACAAAAAAACTCTTCAGATTTTCGTTACAGAGAAATTCTTAATCGCTCAGGAAGGCAAATATTCTTACAAACCTTAGTAATTGGTTCTTTAACTCTTTTCTATCTTCCAATACAACAACGAACTAAGTTTGCATTGAATTCTATAATTTTTACCTTCAATTCTATTTGGATCCGTATAAAGCTCAAAGTAGCCCGCATTATGAAAGAGAACTAGATTGGATTCTTTTACAGCTTGAACCAAATGCAAATATTTGAATACAAGGTCAATAGTCAGGATTTCCTATTCGCGTCTACAAAGACTGACTTGGGTACCTTCATTGGTAACTCCTTTACATGTTATTTCTGTTATTTCAAATATTTGAATTATATAGGTATAGATGAAAATGAATGCCGAATTTAACAAAACGAAGGGCCCTTTTTGATTATCTTTAAGTTGAACCTATACTCGTATACATATCACTGCTAGACACAAAAATTTCTAGATTTAAGATACACTTAGGATATTTAGGTCATAACATAACTATGCTGATATGAGCCATCTCAATCCACGAGTTATTATTAGCGCACCAACGCGAATACACCGCTTTGTATCAGTTCATTGCTTTGGTAGTGGGATCTTCTCAAGACCGTGGTTACTCGGAGGAAAGCCATATAAGTCTTTTTTGAGAAAGAATCCTTTTCGTACAGGTAGTGATTGTCCAAAGTTGCTTGGGTGATCTCAGACGTGACATATTTTACATCAATGCTTCTTGCTGGTTTCGCTGTAAAGGTATTACACAGAAACCAGAAAAAACCATTTTGTAGTCTAGTAAATTCTGCAGAAAAGCATAAAACCGGTCTATTTTTAATTCGAATATTTTAGTAAATAATATGTACTAAATTTGCATGCGCATTGCGCTTGATAAGAAAATACTTGGAGTGTGACAATAATCAACACGCAACATTATAAAAGTACCCAATTTGATTAATGAGCGCTCTAATTGTAACAAAATGGGTATTCGTAATAAACTTGTTACAAAATATCCTGTAAATGAGGCCCCTATAAGCAAGACATTCGTTATTTTAATTGGGAAGTATAAGAATAACGTAGGCATTACGTCTCAAAATCTGACATCCGTGAAAATGTTCCTAATTATTATTTCCACAGTGCGTTCAAGAAAATTTTACACTCGAAATGTTGAATAAGTTAAGACGAAAGGACTGAAGAAGACAAATAAATAAAATAGCATTTCTATAAACATTTTAGGATATGTCTTTAAAAGATCTACTTCAGAGGCCTTTTTTCCAAAGCAGTAATTAGTGGAAGCGTAAAAGTAATTTTAAAACAACATTCGCCTAAATTTTCGTGTCCTGGAACTAATGTGAAATACCTGTTCACATTTGTCGGGTAAAGTAGCAGCGCCCTCTACGAGCGTGCGAGTCACGAGGCGAGGCGCGAGGTGTTTTGTTTACACATTCGGGTGAATCGCCACTTGCCTCGCGAATATGTAATCACGATATACAACTATTATATTAATAAGTTATATTTTACGCATACGAACTTCGCAGTGTCTTGAAACTCAAATATTGAAATGATAGAACCCTGAGCAAGTGGAACACTATATCCATATTGTCTGTTTGTTATTATAAAATTTATTCTATTTGTTTCTTTATTTCAAAGCCTCACGTAACAATATTGTGTTATAAAATTTAAGCAATCAAAATTTTGGCGAGGATTTAAATCTGATATAATGGTTTGATCCGTCTAGAGCGTGTTCACACATGACTGACTTCCTTTCATGCCTAGATTTCATATATTTAATATGTTTTTTTTCATGTATAACTATAATAATAAAATATCTATATTAACTTATAGGCAATTTAGCTTTGGGTCATAATTATCCAGTACCGCAGATACCGTCTTACCGAATTAAAATGCCTTCTATTTAAAACTAATCGGCCTGATTTTGACTAAAAAATTACAGAAATAAGAGCACAATATAGTGAGTCTTCTGGTTGAGGACTTACTATTTTTGTCATAACTCTACCTCTTTACATACAGAAGGATTTTTAATCTATGGAAAGAATACTTTGGAGTCTATGAAGTCTGCTGGTAGAAATTTCGTTAGAAATAAGCAGTGCCTTCGCACTCAATTGTTATATGTCAATTTAATTTTAATAATTTATGTATGCAAATAAATAAACAAACAAATATAGTGTTGACATAATTTTTATGCTCTTTTGGCATAGCAATTCCAACTGTCACAAAAGCGAATAAAACTGAGATCTATCAATATATATGTGCCCTTGCAATGTGTCACGTGCTTAATCTTCTGCTAGAGTCTTTTAAAACCTAAGTATCCATGCGACAAGTAGCCATAAGTAAATAAATATATAATACATATTGTGTGTAATAAAGTTTGCTATGAAGGATTAAGCCCATTATATTGGAGTGATAAGACCGATTAAATAAGTCTGAAATTTCACGTGCCTGAAACTGACTGCTGTATTCGATCATTGTATAATTGCTTTATATAATATATTTTTTTCAAATACAATGTAACTATTTATTTCATTCTTATTAAGTCGCTGTTTAATTTTAAAAGAATAACTTTGAAATTTGTTTTTATAAGTTACACTAATGCTAGTGCTTGCAATAATTAATCGAGTTGTTACTTATAGTAACTGTAACTAGATGATATCAAAAGCGCTTCGATGATATGTATATTTTCGAACACTACATGGTATAAACTATATAAATAACATATCTGTGATTTTATATTTATAAATACAAAAGTCAAATCCGGTAAAAAGATAATTCTATTTGCCTACCAAAACAACGTTCCCATTCACTGAGCGGGTTTTATTGATAAAAATATATTGTTATACCTTTTATTACCTTATTTACGCGGCTCCGCTGAATCAGAGGCTAAGTGAAATGTAAAGGTCGCGTATTCAAATTTATAGAGATATTCCTCGTTACATTGATAACCTCAATGATCTGGGGTAATATGTACAGGGTTTGGTACTGTCAAGTCAAGGTAACGAGGATTTGCGGCAAATGACTGTTGTATTCCATTACGTGTAATAAATAACTCGCGTAAATGAGATTGTAAATAGTCTAAATATATTTGTGCTTTTATCTGAAGCAATAAAATAGATTATTTAGCTTTGAAGGAATATTTGCGAATAAAGCTCTGAGGTAGTTAAGGAGTTCCCTTTAACTGTTTGTCGTCAAAACCCAACTTAAAGTTGTATCAAAACAGAGCAACATAAATCTTACACAGGAAAAAATCCCCAAAAATCTTTTAACACCGTAGTAAACAAGTTGACAGAGTTAAGCCTCAAAGTCCGCGTGACACAAAAACGTGGCGAGGACGCGGAGGTCCAAACTTTTAAATAGATAAAAAGGGTAATGTAATCTCGATAAACCCAGACACACAAGTCTTTCAAAATAAAGACATAGATATTTCAATTTCGACCTCATAATGTAAAAGTTAACACAAAATTTTGTTTACACATATATCATTTTTTCAAATTGGTTAAAAATGTTGCAATTTTAATTTTGCATCTCCAAAATCATTCAAAACAATTCATAAAATATCTGCGCTTTTAGACTCATACTTTATTATACGATCAAAATGAATATGACCACACTCGCTATATTAATTCCCTAAAGGAAGGTCAAAAAAAATAAATTTGTATAATAAATTTTAGAAAATCACAAAGTTATTAACTTTATGTATGACAGGTTGGTTAAATATTCCATCCTTTTCTAATTTAAACATAATTAGTGTCACTAGATAATGGTGAAATATAGAAAGGAATATGTTATAAATGTTAAACTAATTTCCGCCCGCGGCTGCACTCGCAAATGCTTCCTCGATAAATGGACCATCGAACACAATAAAAAAAATCGATTCCAACTATTACAGTATTTTCAGGGACACAATTGGGTGGCCACCCACTCTTGGGTATAGCCCTTCCTACGTGGAAGCAACCCATAAGTAGTTTCGACCATAAAAAGAATTACTGTTTACTGCCGAAATTTGGAAACCACCATTGCTGTAACAACCAGGACTAATGGTTTAACTTGCCTTTCGAAGCACGAAGAAGCTGACATATAGGATTGACCCATCTAAGTACGAACAATGCCAAAAGTTGCTTTATAAACCAGAGCAATTGAACGACTATGCCAGCGAATTCTTCGAAAACAATTGATTCCTTATCATTTCTTCCATAGCTGACGACTACCATTTCAAAAAAAGATTTATTCATAGCACAACCGCCAAGACTATGCACACCTTATTCCTGTCCTTCTAGCTTAATCTCTTAACGTCCATTATCCACTGAGATCCCCGCACAAACTGGGATCTTAAACAAATTAATAATTCATCAAAGCGCTCGCTGCTTGTGTACTTGAAATGCGACGTGTTAATCTTGATCGTTAGTATTAAGCCGGTTGATCGCTGATAGAATTTGATACTGCAGGTTCTAAACGGAAAGAAAGCTTATTAGTAAGTACGTAAGGTTATAATCTTGGTCTGTGGTTTATTTCTTCTCTTAATTTATTATTGAAATTATATTACTGAACTCTTTATTGAAAGTATTTAGGTAATTATATTATTTTTATTGTATCCATGTCGGTTAGCACGTCTGTTCCTTTATGATGTCTTGTAGCCAAAACGGTTTTGTGTTAGTAACTGACTGGCATCCAAAAAGTTCTTTATAAGCATTTTTGTATATTGCTTATATGCTTTTGACGGTTTACATCATGGACGTGAGATATTTGATGTCATATGAATTGTATTCATCTGTTTTAATGATAACTGACACCGGCAGTAGATCCAATTTGAAGAGTCAGATTTTATATTTTTTTAAATATAGGTTAAAAAAAATTCACCAATTTTTCAGTTTTTTTCTGGTTTTGGTTTAATTATTTTTTTTAATAATAAAATAAGAATGTAGCAAAGTGCTAAAAGCTTCTGCAATGGATTATCATTATTCATAGTTTATTTACCACTTACATTAAATCAATTATTTAATGAGGCAACATTTTAGAAATAAAATTTGGTAAAACTTTTAATTCACTAAGAAATAGCTTCATTGCTGAGAAATGTTTAACAAGGTATTTTGAACTGTCTTCATGTGTAGTTTAGAGTAGAAGAGGATAGTGCTGACACAAATTGGTCAGCTTAATTTTTAAGCGACATAAATAGAGGTTCTAAATCTGACTATATGTTTATTACGATCTTCCCGCCAATTATAAATTGATTTTGATGGTCCTTTTCTTCGAATACGAAATCGGCTGCAACCTTCTAATTTTATTAACTCGTGTTTAATTTTTTTTTAAAGGCAAGTCTACAATTGTAGTGGTCATCCTTATAACCGTCCATAGAAGATTGATGGAATGGAGGAACGATGAAGGATGACTTATTAAAAAGTTTTAAACCAAACTATTAATCATTATTAGTTGAACTATTAGTTTGCAATACTCCAGAGCTTCTTTTTCAATAAATTTTTTAGATTCTCTGCTACTTGTACAAATGGTTGTCACCATGCGCCTTCTTGGCTAGGGTTGAATGTGGGTTCGGTGGTGATCAATGAAATAAAAACATAGCTCAATTTACTTGCAATGCATTTATTCCAGTAATATAACTTAAAGTACAAGGAAGAAGGAACCCAAACTATGGGTTCCTCTAAAAAATGGGAAGCGATAAATACATAGAGGCAAAAGAGCTTCCAAACGAAAATTATAATATTAAATAATAAATTTGGAAATGACAATTTTGACATGTAATATTTTTAAATGTTTGTTCGAATAAAAACAGCCAGCACTTTTAAATCGATGGACCGATGGAGGCCACAAAGTTTCATGGTGACGCTCATTTGGATCCAAAAATTCATTGCTTATTATAAAAAATCATTAACACTTTTATTACTTAATTCAAATTCAAACCAGCACCATTACATTTGTTATGTTTTGAGTATAATTTCTTAATGAGGTAACTACATTCATAACACGGTTTGAATATTCATGACCCATGTCTGTTATAATCTAATTTTGTTTGCAAATTGTCAGTTTTATACAAACATTGTATTATTCAGAAGTTCTTTCACGGTAACAGTGAAGTTAATTCCTTGGAGATTCCAAGATTCTATGATAATTATGATGGAAATAAATTAAATAATACCTCGTGAATAAAATTATTTAAAATTTGTCTAAAGAATATGTAATGAATATTTGAGATACAATTTGAAATAAATCGGATTTCCACTTAAAACAGCAGCTACTTAATACTCCACTTAGAAGGATTTGTTGAATCAAAATGTCAATTTAACAGGACAGTAACGATCTTTTCTTGATACTTTTGTATTAAATAAAGCTTAATCGACGTAGCTAAATGTATATCACTGTTCATAGAGAGTACTTACAGATTATTCCACGGGTACAAATCTCATTGAATATTTATAAAAGTATCTTCGGACATGAATAAGTACTTACAAAGTTAGATTATAAAAAAAATTGTTATCTCACTTTCATATCATCTGTGCACAGTTACTTCTTGTAATATAAAGGGTGTGTCAGAATGTTTTTCGTTTTTAGATGTTAAATAAAAAACAACAATATCAATTAAAACTCGTTTTATTTATTGTTGAATAAGAGATAAATACTTGAAGTTTACTTACGAAAAACAACCGATTGCAAATGCGCACCATTCACTTTTTCACACTCATTTAACCTGGAACTAAAATTTTCAATCTCTCGCTGGAGCATCGCTCTTGGAACAGAGTTTATTTCTTGAATGATTCTTTGCTTCAAAACATTCAGGTTGGGTGGTAATGGATTGTAAACTTTGCTTTTAATGTAGCCCCATTGGAAAAAATCAGCAGGCGTTAAATCAGGGCTCCTCGGTGGCCAGTTGTTGTCTCCTCGGCGACTTATCACTCTTCCAGGGAATAAATCGTGAAGAGCAGCTAATGCGTCATTTGCAACATGAGAAGTGGCTCCATCTTGCTGGAAAAAGGTGTTGCGGTTGTAGCCACGCTGGTTTTGCATTTCTGTAGATAAAAAAGTCCGGCTAATATGGCAATATCGATCAGAATTAACGGTCTGAGTTCGACCTCGGTCATCTTCAAAAAAATAAGGCCCCTCAATTCCTTGACTTGATATGGCAGCCCAAACAACAACTTTTGGCGAGTTCAAGGGTTTCTGATGCAGTTCTAGCGGATTCTGAGAGGCCCAATATCTGCAATTTTGTTTATTCACGTGCCCGTTGATGTGAAAATTCGATTCGTCGGAGAACCAGATGTCTCCTGTAGAGACGACGTACAATAATATAGGAATCGTTGTTTTTATAAAAAGCTCGCACGCAAAACGCGCGCTGTGGTCCCGTGAAATGATCCATGGCTACAAAACTTAACAAGCCGGCCAAGCGTTTGAGACCACTCCCCTCCCCCTGCGACCGGCAGTTCGCACGTATTGGTCAAATCAAAAACGAAAAACATTCTGAAACACCCTTTACTTTTAAAATCATGTTTATTAGGATAGGAAAATTTGAAAATAAACTAAATAATTCCATTCTAATAATTAAACAATTTATTCAATTTTATACATCATTTGAAGGCGATGACTTAGTGATAAAGCATGGTCCACACGTGATATCACGTTGATCTGGCTGTTGCGGTGGGTTAGGGATATGCTAACATCCGACGAAGGGGAAGTGGCTTGCCTGCCTTCCTTCCATGCCTACTAAGCCAGAGGTCCAGAGCTCGAATCTCGGTTTAGGCAAATATTTGTATGATAAGTACGAATATTTGTTCTAATGAGTCTTGGATGTTTGTATATTTATTAACACTAGAAAGACGGAAACTTTTTATATACCTACATTGCCCCAAAGCAGTCAAATGACTGCATTGTGAAAAAATAACTAATGTGTAAAGAAATTTGTTTAAAATTAATTTTTAATATTTCTCATATGATTTACAGTCATACAACAAGTTATTAGTAAGTATTAACAATTTAAAAAAATTACCTCATTTGGGATTCTGATATTTATATACATATATTACTATCTATATTTCTCCGTTATCTAGTATCCATAACACAAGCAGTTAAAGATGCTGAATTTGGGCTAGAAAATAGGTGAGAATAAGAAATAATTATTATCTTTTTAAGACACAGTAAAATGAAATGTATTATTTAACATCATAAGATACACAATTACAAGACATAATAAGCAACGGATGTTACATATATTACTGAAATAATAATGGAAATAGACACTTAGTTAACAATGACTTTAAAATGCTTAAAAACGTCAGAACGAATATTTATGAAGTATTCTGTGAGTCCGAATGTCGTTATAATGCTAATATCTAGGGTATTACAACATGAATTAGGAAGCTAAATAAAGAGGACGGGTGGACATCGTAAATTTAACGGATATCTATCAAAATACATATTGTTTTGATATCGAATTTCACTTTACAAAATAATATTCCACAATTCTTAAAATCTGTTTTTCTTGTTTAATCGAATACCTAATCATCACCGTTTCTTAATATCGAATAAAATTTCCTTAAAAAAATATTCAAAGTTGTTTTGGTCACCAGAATAACGTTCTATCAAACATTTCCTAGGAACTATAAAGTTATCGATAAAATTAATAAAGCCTGTTTCAATATATAGTGGTATACAAAAACATTTTTAGTAAAAAAAATTAACGTTTCATCGAACGATGCATTCATGGGTTGACAGCAAATTTTCTGACTAATATACTATTGTTTATAGCGATGGGCTCGCACCCCCTACACCTCACGGCAAGTAACAGCATGTATACACGCATACAGCATGCAATGCAAACATGCTGTAGCATACAGGCATGCGCAAATGCTATGTTAGCTTGGGTGGTATTATTGCTTAAAAATCCAACCTTACCAAGGCTACCATTACAGGGAAAAAATAAATTAATTACATTATGTACACTGACTTTGACTACGGTGAAAATTGTTAAAATAACTCACTTAAGTGAGTAAGTCTTCTCACTTAAGTGAGAATATAACACTAATCTAATTTTATTTCGATCAAATAGATTAAACTGGGGATAATAACCGTTTGAGGAAATGAAATTTCTATGTAACCTAATTCTTGGAATTGGTAAATATTTGACAATAGTTTTATATGGAATAAAAATCGTTTAAATTATTTGCGATAACGTGATGGGTTCCAAGAAGCGTCGGTGGTGCGTAAGGTCGTTGTCTTCCATGCGGGAGGTAGCACTTCGAACCAATGTGATTTATAATTTTTAATTCATATGTAAACACCTGTTAAGAAATTCTTAGGTGTGAAGTCGACCTACCCACACTTGGTCACGTGGTTAACTACGGCCTAATCACCCTAGTTTAGGGAAGGCTTGAGCACATCGGTCGAATTGTCGACGATGGGTTCTCAATTAAAACAATTTTCGATCGTTACGTATAGAATAATTTTCGGGAAGTTTAGGAATTGTTAGATATAAATATTCATATTAATATTGAATTTATAATAAGATACATGTTTGTTTATGATCTCATTCTTCATATTCTTCAATCTTGATTCTCATAAAGCATGTAATGTACCTTAGCTATATAAATATATTTTGACTTACATCAAATGAAAGGGAAACATTTACCAGTCTCTTTTATTTAATAGGTAATATTCAGATGTCTGGTGTTCATTTGTCTGTGGTACCAAAAGTTCTGCTCGGTTTGTTTGGCGATGGTGGTAGACTTTAGGTTGTCTGGCTTGTTCAGAACTCTTTCAACATTGTTTTTTTTTTAAATTTTACAATGTCACTCGTACGAAAACCAAGTCTTGAAAATACGGATTTTTATTTTAGTGAAACCACGGGTTTCATCTCCAACATGGCTAATAGCCAGCAAATTGCCTAAGCCTGCCGCCATAATTATAATGTTATCAGCATTATTGACACTGTTGGCTAGGTTATAAACTCGCATGTCAAGGGTTACTCTCTTAACCAGGCACGAAAAAAAAAAGAAAAGGAAAATATTTATATTTAAATTTTACACACTCACAACTATTATCTATCCCAAATTAAGCATCGTTACGAGCTTGTAATGTATGTTACTTCACAGATATAATTTGATTGTGGTGATAATTTTACATATATCTTGAACCACTTCGTGACGAAGCATAACAATGAGATGTCGACATTTACTATAAAAGTTATCTTGATAAAGAACCTTTAGTTAGCAATAACTTCGATCACATTATCGCTGCGGTCGAAAGGAACGAAATTCCATTAGACCTTTTTGGACCTTGAATTCATGAATGTTTAATGTGCAGACTTTGTCATACTAAAACAGCAGAGCTTTGCTCTGAATGTGAAAGATTAAGTTGAATCAGGTGAGTGGCTACGTTAGGATAATGATGACTTTGAGCCTTGTAAAGCTGGGGATTTGCATAGTGTTTTATTTGGCGTAATCTTTTGTTGTACTTATGTATTTTTACAGGTTTACATTCTGATATACTAAAGGTTAATACACCTGTTTTATGTTTGATATATATTGTTACAAACTCTTAGATAATTTTATGACTTTTTTACTTTTAAGAACTGCTGTCATGTCGTTCAGTTTTTTTTTGTTTCTTGTTGATTGTGTCTGTGTTTTTACAAATAAAAATATTGAAATTAAAAAAAAAATATTGAAATTAATTTTCGGAGTTTTTTGAATTTTGTTCTCCGATCGATCTCGCAGCTTATGTATTATAATTTGACCTGCGAGACAAAATACACAACATATACCACGACAAATCCCATTTTAAAAAGATAATTATCAGAGACTTGACTTGAAATTTTAAAACACTTTTTAGAAATGCATCATCATGATCTATAATCATATATATGTCTCACTGCTAGGCATATGCCTTCGTACATAAGAGGAACACATGAAGAGTTTGGTTCATAATATCACCACACTGCCTCAATGGTTGCTGTAATAGCTTCCGAAGAATGGAGGAAATCGGGATACCAAATTTTGATAGTTTTCGTTATCGAAACCGAAGCGTTCGAACCACAATAGCAACGAGCGATTAAAAGATTTAATATAAATAAAATATCAGAAACAATAACGTACTTTAATTGATCGTGCAATCATTGTGTGTATAAAAGCACCATAATTTTCTTTTTCAAAAATACATTTCTTAAACTTAACACAACGTTTAAGCTTAGCATTGTGAATATATATAAATACCATAATAAAGGACTCGAAAGGTCCGGATACCTTTAGTTAGCATATATTAAATATATAAAAACGGGTCGAGCACCACAATAAACCGGAATAAATAAATTTTAAGGATCCTCGTAAAAGATGCAGAAAGCTGTCACATCTGTGTATAGAGGTTCATTCTTACGGAATTTCGGGCACAGTTTAGATAATAGCCAGAAGGAAAATGGATATTATGAAATTACCAAAAAGTCTAAATATTCACCAAAATAATTTGAATGCTTCCCTAAAAACTATTAAGTGTTTGTTTGGTTAGCATTTTACGGTTTTGGTTAAAGAGTTTGGTATGGCTTTTTGAACAGTTCCTAGTGTTATTAGTGCTTTAAGGTACAGAAAAGTAAGTAAATTGATTTTTTTTTTAATTGACGATTTTAGTTTTTCACCAAGTATCGTTAGAAAGCATTTTATCTGCTTTCACATCAATAAAAATATTATTGACTGGTGGATTTAAATATTTTCAAAAAATTATAAATGTTCTTTTCAGGTAGACCCTCCAGAGTTTCACGAACAGATGGCATACATTGACTGACTTATTGACAGTCAAACTGTCATGTATTCAAATTGTCATTTCTTCCATCTAATTTAGTAAAATTTTGATAGATGGCGGTAGTGGCATGCATAATTTAATGTCTTGTACTCTACATAATCACTCATGGTGAGATTTTATTGTATTAGATGACACAAATTTCACCGAGTTAACTGATTTAACATTTTCTTAAATTCTTAACGGGGTAGCTCTTAAAAAGATAAAGCCGAAGAAGAAAGCGAACAACCCACAGATTCTTTAATCACGGCGCAACTGGCTATCTTACCTTCAATTTTTCCCCACTGGAATCGAACCCTGGATCTCTAGACTTGAAATCTCAACCACTAGACCACAGGGAGGGTTAAAATAAATTAAATATTCCTTATTGCACACAAATTACAAAGATAACATTCATAAGATAAATACTATACTGTATTATTGTTACTTATTGTACCCAATATCGAAGATTTATGCCAGTCACACCCGTAGTTCACGTGATTGACGGCATCTATCTTGTTTATTAGAAAGTTGATTTCTTGAGATTACGATCAACCTTTATCATGTAATATTTACATTCACAATATTGAAAACACCAATATAAAGACTGATACATTTAAAATCTAAATTGTGGCTTATCGTATCTATATTGATAAAGAACCTTTATTCTGTACAGTTATATAGATGATATTATAAAAAGAACGTATTGTCGCCAATTATTGTTTCTAGTGTGTCTGTGACATTTTCTATTAATCTGTATAATACTCCTGAAGGTATTAAGTGAATTATTATAATAACGGTATCCCCTATTCATCCTTTAATCTAAATAATTGATGTTAGTGTTAGAACACCATATTCTTATTATCAGAACGTATCGTATTAAATGTTTGTGTTATCGAAACGCATATTGGTTTACTGTTCAAAGTTATTTAATAGATTTAGTATGTATAAATCTAATATTCTCCTTTTATATATAAAAAGATATTTATACATTTTCCGTTAAATCTAGATAGTGTTGATGGTTTTGTTATGGACTTAACAACAATATAATTAAATACTGTCTAATTTTCTAAATGACGAATACTTGATACTTTTCGTAATTAGTTTATGTAAGAAGTTTTGATGCGCAAAGTTTAGAAATTTAAATAATAAAGCCACTTATACCACTCTTAAATACATCAATGTAATTGCTCATGCAGATCAGCACGCGTAGCATAAAGAACTCAAGAAACGATTTGTCTACATCGTTATGACATTTTTCTCGAGTTAAGACTTCAACTCCCATACCATGATGTGAGAAAAGTAACGTTTTGAACTTTAAATGCTGCTGATCCGACCCTGGATAGAAGTAAGTTTTTACGTTTTTGTTCACTTTCGTCGGTTTGTAAACCATGTAGAGAAAGTTCGATCTTCGATTCGATTCTTCAGTATTGGGGTTAAAGGTATCGAAAATAAATTTTTCAGTCGACATCCTCGTCGCAACATTTAAATTATGGTTAATATGCTGTTTATTTCATGACACCGACACAAATTACAATTCTGACAATGTCACTATGATCACAGTAGCGATGGGTTTATGGTAAGGAGTATTTATACAAGAGTTGTAGACAAAGTCGAATAGTCCGTACCTCTGTCTACTTAGCAAAAAGTTCTGGTTTGGAATCCCGGTAGGGGCAGATATTTTACGATGAGTACAATTATTTGTTACAGAGTCATAGATGGTTGTATGTTTATTTTGTTTGTTTCTGATGCTTTATATACATATAACTATTTCTCCGTTATGTACTAACACAACAAACAAGCTCTTAACAATGCTTAATTTGGGCTAGATGATAGGTGTGATAGAGATATATAATAGAAAATTTGTGTTATTTGTACACATCTGCAAAATATACAATTAAGGCGTACTTCATCGAACAAAATCCAGCAAATAGTTTATCATAAATGCCCAAATATAATATTTATGACCGTGAGAGTAACCAGTACCTCGGTTTACTAAACGGCCATTGTGTTGTATCTCGGATGATTACGAGTAATGGATAATTAGTGTCTCATATGTGTTAGAATATTATCTTGATAATGGATAATATATATTTTTGCCTATTTGATTAGTTCTAATACTAAGTAAAGTTTAGCTGCAACTTTTCATAGCCAGATAAGCTTCCAAGGCTTCAGGAAAGTGAATAAAAGTGTTGAAATTGTAAAGATTTCCTGAGAAAATAATTTATAAAAAAAACTTATCCTCAACTTCGGCTACATAATAAGTGTCAATAGTCAGCTTAGTGCGTAGGCTATTGTCTTTTATGCGGGAGGCAGCGGTTCGATCCCAGCCACGTACCAATGCGTTTTCAAATCACGTTATCTTACGTACGTTTATTCAACTCTGTTGTTGTGAGAGAAAACATCGTAAGGAAACCTGCAATGCGTGGTCTACTTAAGACCTAAACGCCCTTAATTAAGGTATGCTTTAGCCCTTCGGTGGGACTTATATGAGCTGTTCATGATGATGAATAAATGTGAGTGTCATAATACTATATACATACATAAAACATACACACAAGGCTTATACACTACCTAAATAACAAAATAAATGCTTACAAATATTAAGTTATAAAAAATAAGGTGCAATTTCACACCTTGCTAACTACGTATTCCTGGAAGATGTTAAAATTATCAAGATATTTTCAATTACGTCTCATCTTGAAATGAGCTCGACGCTCTCATTAATCAATGGACCACCGAAAATTTGCAAGGAAATTGCTTTTGCGATTGTCTGCCAATCCGTTTAGTTTCATTTGCGTTCCCTTTGGCAACCAGATCGTTACGCAGAAGCATGTCGTATTAGAGAACTAAATGGAAAATTAGTTAGAACAAAACTTTGAAGCGATGTATTGTATTATCTTAGTCATTAAGCAGCTTCAATCATTATTGTCTTTCATAATTTACTATATTTAATAAGAAAATGATTAAATAAAAACACATATAGGACACTGACACTTATACATATAAGACATACTTTTTAAATAGAAATAGACATCAAGCCCTTATCTAGATTTAGTGTATTTAAAACTAGACTTAAGCCCAATAAGATAAATTATATTTTATATTATTTTATTCACTTCTAAATGGACAAAAAAACTTACTCCCCATGACTGGGTTAACCTGAAGAGCTCTCTGTTAGAGATCAAGTTACTGTATACATTAATTTTTATTTGAGTTTGGTAAAAAGTTTATTCTCAAATCTCCTTTGCTGAATATGCCGTACATATGATTAATTAAAAACAAAATTGAAGAATTTTACTGCAGGTGGGTCACAAACTCACATAATTGCACAAAAAAAAATTAAAATTGTGTATTTTATAATTTATACATTTGAAGTAATAATAAGATAATATTTTTAATAAAAAGTAAGGAAAATGTCTCAAGAATTCATATATTACGTCTGCGTCGTCAACAAAGGGGTGCCTTGTCATGTTGCGAGTATCAAAAGCTCACTTTATGATATTATTTTGTCTTAAATGTTGATAATATACCTTTATTATTTTGACATAAAAGGAATTCGTAGGATTTAACGCAAGTTTATTAGGCATCCACAAAATACAGCCTTAGTGGTCTTCGATTGTGACTGATGCTGAACGGTAGCTTCTTGATATTTTCTAGTTAATCAGCACGTATCAAATATGATCTTTTGCTATTCTAGCCGTGGAGCAGGTCACTGGGTCTCGGTGTGAAGGTGGCCTTAATTTATATTGTGACCTCACCAGAACCATCCTTGACATCGCTGGAGCTTGCAGGCGAAGGTTACCATCATCAATAGTGAGCTTTTTTCGCATTCAATAACATGCAATTAAAATCTTTATTTCTTGTTAACGAATTTAACGGAAAATTATAAAAATATTGAAACATTATAAGTATAGAAACGCACACTCACACACACAAATCCACTCAAACATAAAATGTGTGTTAAGTTTACTTCCTCCGAGTTTGTTTGTTGAAAATTTTTTATTTTTAAATCGCATAAAAGGAAAATTTAAAAAATTAATTTAAATATTTTTAGTGTGCATAGACTGGTAAATAAAATTATATGTTGGGTCAAACGATACACGTCTATACGTATACGGTCTACGAAACATATCAGAAAATACATTGTTTTCCTGGATCAAACTAAAACTATTATTGTTTTCCTTATCCCAATAGAGGCTCCAATTATTTGCGTTGAGGAAAGTCTGAATAGGATGGTGATAGTGTCACAGCCCAAGGCCCAATATTACTTCAAAAATCTAAACAAATTGTTAGTAAATTGCAATTTCTCCTTGATTCCTTAATAACCTAGTTTAACTGCAACCAAATTTTCTTCGTATTTCATTTAATTTCTTTTTTCATTAAAAAATAAGTCGAAATACTGAATATAATAAATAATAAAGATGATTTATATATTTCTTTTTTTCACTGTTATCACAGCAGACCCTTATAAGTAAGCATACAACCATATGCTTAAGATTTCAAACAAAACCTGTATCACGCAGGATACATCAAACTACTCAACACAGAAAATTTTCACTGAAAATAGATACTTATAATTATGATAATAAGGTGAAGATCTCGTTACTTTGATGTGTTGGTTTGCCTAATGGCATCATTAGATTTGTACAGGAAATGCATTACTCAACGAATACGTAGTTAATAATGTAAACGTTCACAGAGAAATACTTTGATGTCTACACGCACATCCAGATTCTTAAATAATGAGGCAAAATAAGCAACTCTATCATAGATTTCTCGCAACGTATTGTGGCAAAAATTTGTTATAAATTAAGATGTCTCACTGAAAAATCATGTTCTGTAAAATATGAAACAATACTCTCAACTATAATGATAATACACAAATTATTTAACTTTTACATTTATAAAAAATTACACCTTACATTTCACTAAGAAACTAATGTTATTTTTAATACGCCTTGAATTTCTGTCATGTGAACTATTAGAGCGTAGTTACTTATCTGCACTGAAAGAATATCAGTTCCGCCACAATACTTGTCTCTCGGTGGTGGTATACTAACCAAGGCTTAAAGTCGCGACAGTCGAATAGGACCGCTAGGCTTCGCAACTCAGAAACTACTTTAAAAAAAGAGCAACATTTTTTTGGGACAGGTAAGAGATATTACGCAGACCGATATAAATCCTGGGAATTCTCGGATGACTTAATAAAATGTTTAACTCAATATGACATCGGGTATGTTGAATTTGATTCGACCTAAACCGATATGAAAATATGACTGTAAAGACGAAAGATATTCAGGACGTTCGACAAAGACGAGTTTCGTTTTGTTAGCTTGAATTATTATTATTAATAATTCTGGAACTCGAAAAATATGACATAACGAGTTAAGAAGGCGAAATAAATATTGTAAAGATACCAAAAAGTGATTTTAACCCTAAAAAGTTGGTATTCTGCCAAAATTATTATAACAATTTGTATCGGAATATCTATCCAGATGAAATTTAGAAGAAAGAAATCATACCATAACTTAATTTCGCAATTTGAACCTCAGCCAGTAGTACACGAAGCTTATGCCCAGATGTAGAACATATAATTCTCCTACTAGCAAAATTTTCTATCTGCAACATTTTGGGTTCTTGCCCTTCATGGCGCATAACCTTGAGCTGTTTAAAGGCTATTACTATTGATTAAAAAGATAAAGTATTGAATCTAATAGATTGACAGCAAGCTCCAGAAAGCCCTGCAGATCCTGAGATCAGTTCAAACTATATCACCATAACTTGCAACGAGAGAACCTTGTAAACGAGAATAAATAATAATATCTTTTCTCATAAAAAGACCTACAATTGGAAATTGTCACAATTTAACACTAGATATATCAGCGATTCGAATATATGTCAACAACAAAAATTATATTTGTTACTAATGTATATAAAATAATATTAAGTTTATAAAACGTACTCTCTAATTATAGCTACAAAAGTCATAACATCATTTCTGAAAAAAAAATGTGTAATATAGTAGGAATTTTGAATTGAAATTGCACGACCAGTCTAAATAACTGGTCTGGTAAATCTAGTGTTAAATGTACTTTATACACGTGTGCGTCTGTGGATATAAATATGTTTGTATCTTTGTATGTCTAGGATTGTGTTTATCTATACGTACTTCATGGGTAATGTGTGATTTGCGTTAAGTGAAGTTAAGTTAAGTGAATTACTCGTATGGGAACAGAGTAATATTACATTATTAGACAATAATGTTTCAGCTTTGTTATAATCAAGTGTGAAATTAAAAGGACTTATTAATTTTCGTATTACTATCACTTTACTTGCTCCTAGTAAGGATATTTAGTAGCTATTACTGCAATTCATCTGCAGCTATTCCTATTTTCCCAGCGAGACCATTCTTTGCCAAAGCTGTAAAACAGACGACGCGTAAAACATCGCACAGAAGATACACAGGAAATGCATTACACACAGCACTAGGGAATAAACAGGCTCTGTTTGTTGGGTAATAGTCGCAAATGGTTTCTAAGCTTGAGTGGTGTGTGTTGTCAATGAGCGTTCATTTGTTCATCTCTTAAAGTGTATTAAGTTTCGTACTTACTTTCGTTACTTTTACGGTTCTATACATTGGTAGATTACTATTAAGTATTCTTTCTATTTTAGTCTACTGCTGGACGTAGGCGTTGTCTTCCTTGCCTTACATAGCTTTAACTTCTTCACATCTGAAGTTTGTTTGTTCTACTTAAGATAGTTCATTGAAAAAGGGGCATCAATATTTTTTAAATTTCATAAAATGAAAATTTTGTAGATATGGTTTGTAATTAAAATTGTACAAAAAAAATCTTTAAGAGAAGCTTTATATTTAGCTAAATTGAAGCTTTTTAGTCGAGGCCCAAAATCCTCTTTTATTATACGACCTGAGATCAAAGCGAAATTTAAGCCCTTGATAGTAACAAGATCTTATAAAGCGGGAGCCTGTAAATGCTAGACCTACGGCATTTAAAAACCTCTGTGCACTGAAGTATGCATTACCTTGGATAAGACAGGTAAAAAAGGAAAATATAATGTGTAATCTTCTTATACATAAAAATGGATTCCATTTCTATCGATGAAAAGTTAAGTAACTTTTGTTTTTGTATTATAATAATACAAATCACAATTGTTTGTTCCTTTAATCCAATAAAGCACGTTCTAATTATATAAAAAATAAAACTAGTAATAATTATGAAAAATCCCTTTTCTTGCCATTCAAAATTGATATTTCTTAATAATAATAAATTATTACTATTTATTTATTTAAGTATAAAATACTTCTATGACTTTTGGGTAGCAATTAACATACTTTCGCTATGTGTTATACCATAATACAAATTTTATAGTGTTGAGAAAGCAGTATACGATACCTAATTAAAGAAGCAAGTACTTTCTTCTTCCATTGGGGATATTAATAGAAAGTTCCAGCTTTTATATTTGGCATTAACGGGCTCTAAAGCTATAACTAACTATATAACTCCTTCACTGTTGCCACGTCTACTTTGCGCACTAAGAGATTTCGTGACTCCTTTCTCTGTCGCACAGCTAGAGCATGAAATTCCTTACCAGCACACGTATTCCCCCCTTCTTACAACATGGGTTCCTTTAAAAGAGGCGTGAAAAAGCACTTTTTGGGGCGGCAAGGTGAAGGTAGCTAGGGCAGTATGTCGCATGCTTCACTAGCTATCTTCACATATGGACTCCTCTACTGCTTATCATCAGATGGCGTCGAATCATTTGCTGAGCTTTATATATTAAAAAAATTCTATGACCTCTTGAATCAATGACAAAAAAAAATTTCACAAACAACAATAATGTCTGAAGAGGTTTGTCAGTAAGAGGGAAAAGCAATTTATTATTGAAGTAATTCGTGGCCAGAAAGTTGTAAGAAGTTGAAATTTGTCGGCTAACGTTTTAAGCGACGAGAGTTTTTGGTTCTTACAAAGAAGTTTTTAAGTTCATTTGTACACGTGAAGTGAAATTTCAAATTGAATTACAAGGCGACGAACTTTATTGTGCTATCAAAGAACTGTACCCCTAGTGTAAGTTTGATCTAATTAAATCGTCTCTATAGTGATTGTCGTTAGCTGTCAAATTTTATCAAAATAACAGACCTGCCTCTGCTATGAAATATTGGAAAGTTCATTTTATATATCAATTTCTCAGCGAAACGCATCTAAGTTAATAACATCTCGATACGCTAGAAACTTAAACTAGGGATCGTTCGTACGTGCTTGATACCTTTGCTAGGCAACATAGTTTGATATAATCGAACAAATGGAACAAGAGACTAAGTAAGTGCATTTGATATTGATATGTAATTTTATGAAAATTAATATATTTTTAAAATATATAGTAAGACGTATAAATACATAGTAAAATATTAAAAAATATGGAATTATAAATCATCAGTTTAGAACTTTCAAAATATGACATTTATGCATGTCAAATCCTTGAAGGTCATTTTTTAGCCTGTGTTACTTCAACCTATAGTAACAGTGTCTACAATGGGAAAATCTACTTCAAACACAAACAATGAGGTGCCAGAGTCTTAAATTCTTTAGCAAAAGATAAGACACGTGTCCCGTAAGAAAGACCTTCAATTATATGTAAGGTTAACAAGGTCCTTTATCCGATTTTTCTCGCAATAGACCTTAACGGAAGGAAACAGAAGACATTACTTTGTCTAATGACGTACGAACACTCTTTGTGAATTCGAAGAAGATCTATGAGAAAATCTAATTTATTTGTACCTCTTCAAAGCGTCCGTTTTGTGAATTTCAATAACCAGGTACAATTTCTGACACGACAGTTAGTATTGCGATTTAAAATTATTTTTACTACTTTCTAAAAGGAAATCGCGATTATTATGGCCGTGTGGACTTATAGTATAGATGTGCCCATGTATATTATATGCCCTTGTTGCAAATTGAACAAGAGACCATGTTCAAATAGCGTCAAGAGTGAAGGACGTTTATTTTGGATTAGACAATAGGTGTTAGTGAAACCGCTGCTGTGGTGTACTGGTTGAAACTACCTTCTTTAGATCTGAAGTTCCGGAGTTCAATTCAAATTTTCTGTTCAGTTTGATTGGTCATTTTCTAAGTTTTTCTAGCTAGCTTCCATCATCTCACCTAAGTCTACCGCCATAAAAGGAATGTTAACCATATTGTTGTGTTCCAGCAGTTGGAGGTAACACAGTCAGATCCTCTGTGATTCGCTTCCACCTTCAAACTTATCTTTACTTCCCCTCAGGTCAAATGAAAGTTAAAGAGAACCCCGTTAAGAATAAAACAGCACTAAATGGAAATAAAATATAATGTTGAAGCTAACAATTTAAACATATTAATGTAAACAATGGTGTTCTTATGATTAACTGCTAAGTATAAAACGCATGGGTAAAACAAATTGTGTGACTTCTCGTGTAACTCTCATATATAGGAAGGCCTGTATCCAGAGGTATAGGCATATGAAGTGCAAAATAATGGTATTCTTCGTTCAGAGATCCCAGAAAGACTGCCTGTTTAAGTGGGGAAAGGCAGACTATACTCCTCGTTTAGTTCCGCAACGTACGATCACGCCAATAGGATACATTGTAGTCTTTAGTTATCACATATTAAGCCAGTTTTTCTTGGTCGTCCAGTTATTATTAACAATAAATTCTATTCATATTCACACAAGAAGAAAATCATAAGATTTTAAGTAATTTTGATTCAATGTAAAGCGGTTATTGAGTTTCTCTCCGAAATCTAAAAATATTAAACTCCGAATAACTAGAAGGCATTGAATGAAGTATCATACAGTTTTTATGTTGCGAGAATTTTATTACTTACTCGGAATTTTCTTTGACTAGGATATATTACATATTAAATTATACTTGCACCTTAATTTACGATGTCATTACATGTCATATAAAACTCAAATACATTCTTTTCACTTCAGGATTTTTACGAAGCAAAAACATTTGTAAAATTTTAATTTTCAAATTATTATTAAATAAAGTTAATTATTGTTAGGTTATTAAATAAAGGTATTACAAATAGAAAATAATTAATAACACTGCTCGCAATACTCATGTGCTCATACTCAAAGTCACACATGCATTAATAAAGACTATTAACCGTACAATTCAATTTACAAAAAATTCATTCAACCATACCTTGCCTACTTGTAAGTAACAATTTCTTTTGAGGCAATTACTTGTTAGATAATTCTAGAAGTTCTCCATCTCCTTTAGTAGTTACTAAATGAGATGAAAACAATCTCATTTAGTTGTTGCCGACTTCGACAGTTATTCGGCGAGAAATCTTGTTAGGTATCACATTCTAATACTACAAGAAACTATTACTAGAAAACTGATATTAATTCGGTTTTTAATTATGATCGAGCCTCCTTTTAAATAACACACTGGCACACGCATTACGTGTACATTAACTACCAATGTATTCACTTTTGTTATGACAAATTAATTTTGTTTTTGATTTGATGAATTCTTAAATAAATTAACTCCTGCCTTTGTTTTAACATTTAACTCAAGTTCAAAAAGATTCCACTGTATATATATTTATGTATATATGTGTAATCTATATGTGAATCGATTTTCTAAATTACTTTTGTTGTCAACAAGAAAGGATCTAATGATGGGGTCCCAGGGAAATCAAGGGTAACCTTCAAACTTTCAAAGCACGTATTTCGTGTTTCATATTTTTTTCTAAAGCTATTCGAGTTTTTATTACCAATAACAAACAAATAGGCAAGTCGAACAATCACCCACCTTACTTTGACCTTAGAAGCTTACTACTGAAAATAGTAAATAAAAGTTTTAAACAAATCTTAACAAAAATAATTTATATATTTTTTGCAGCTGGTTGTTAGTTGTTTCCAGAAACAATAGAAAAAAACAATAATGTATCATAAGTAATTATGACATTGCATAAAAAATATTCCTGAACATTTTTTCATTAAATTTTGTTAAACATACTCTTTATATTTGTGTATAGACAGGTCAATCACTTTTGGCGGGGTTTTATTATAAATGCGTACACATTTCCGCACGAAAGAGTGGCTTGTCTTTTGAAGTATAGAGTTTGAAACAGCAAGTTTGTTTTTATTCTTAGTGTGGTGGAACTGTTCTTAAACTATTTTCTTGATTTTTATTTATTTTCGTTTGAAGAGAACGTCGTATAAAGTGTAAAAATTAAAGAGAAATTTCAAAATGTTCTACGTTATTCATGAACTAGAAGGAATACACCAGTCTTGAGCGATTTAAGTTTCAAAGAAACTTATATGCTATATGTTTCGTGTTTCGGATGAGCACCACTTGTGATAAATACAATACTCATGAAAGGGGTAAATATGGTGAGTTATATAGTAAAATAAATAGTCAGTGTGTTGCATAATATTTCAACTGTCAAAGTGTATGAAAAATGTCATAGTACTGTGTTGTGTTGTTGTTGTTGAAAATGTTCAAAAAACATTTTAATTCAAAAAGCAGGAAGGCGTAAAAATTTATTTAAAAATCGCTGAATATTAAAACCGTTATACTATATTAGTAACATTTTGAATATAACTTCATTAGGTTCGAGCTCCTCGTTATCCTTGTGAATATTTTTTATTAATAAATAATATTGAATAAGAAATCATTTTACCAACAACATATATTTTTTTTGAGATTTTAATTAGTATTGCATAGCACCGGGTTACATTTGTTTGATCAAATGATTATTGATCTTTGGAATCTCACTATATCAGATATTTCGTGCTCATATTATTTGTATACAGTACTAGATGTGGAGATAGTGTCGTGATTAATGGCTGTGTGTAATTATCAGCACGATAACCGAATCATAAGATAGAATAGATTCCTTTTGCGTTATTGGACTAAAAATGAGTTTATTGTTTATGATTTACGAGGCCAGTCATAACGCAACAATGTACTTCGTGTTACAAATCACATTATCACTTAATTGGGTATGAGTATACCCAATTAAGTGATAATAAGTTACTGGTTACGACAAAATTAAGCTGTGGCATTAATTTCCATTGGACATTAGGTCGGTCACTACACAAGTCCTTCGTAAAGGACATATATTTTAAGAATACAACAAATGAAACAATTGAGTATATTGACATTAAGTTTGATTTTCTATTTGTATGTATGTGTTATAAGTATTATTGTAAGTATTTTTTATATTGTAGATGTATTGGAGAGAGATAAAAAAAATTCGTGTAAACATATTAAAATTGTACAATAATAACTTACAGCTTAATTGCACTGCGAATTAATTGCATGACAAATACAAGTGTGTTGTGTGGTAATGTTAAATTTTCGATAACATTATTAGGTAACAACAAACGAAAGCGCGATCGAGAATGGTGCAGCGCCATCTGTTATCGAATGTTGAAGCCAATATTATTATTTTTAATTTTGTTTTATGTTCTATATGTACCAAATCCTGGCAACCCTAAACACAGCCCACGGCAACTGTTCTCAATAAAAAACTGTTATTCTTGCCGATAACATTTCGGCCCTATAAATCACAATTTCAAAGTTTCGTCATACGAAAACTTTGGCGATACAAAATCGCACAATCTTCGCAGTTTGCGACTTGCGTACGTGCAATTTACGTACCTAATACTCCGGTCGAGATAAAACAATGCAAAACAAAATTTTGCCGATATGTCGACTAGAACGACCTCAAACAAGATATTTAGGGAGTAATACCTTCTGAAAGAAGCAATATTACAACAGACTGAAACACATAAAGAAAATAATGAAATGATAAATATAGATAGTTATGAAGGGGGAGTAAGCGACAAATATGAAATGGTCTGTTTGATTGATGATATGGGGAATAAGAAAATGAGCAATGTTGATAACACATAACGAAAGATGAAGCATAGTGCACTGAATACAAAAGAAATTAATAATAGTAAATTACTTAACTCCAATGATAGAGGAAACAACCAAAGTAACCTTAACCCAAAGTATACTATCAGAATTACAAAGCAAGACTACAAGATGAGAATTACAAAATGGTGACATTGAACCTAGCAATGGATTAGCGTACAATTTAAGAAGCTGTTGATGATGTTACATGCCTTTTACATAATTTGTGCTCACAAAGATTAATGATGTCAATCATAATGACACTAAATTAAATAGAGAAGTCAAAAACAAAAAAGCCGCTATCAATGATTTCACAAAGGGTTTCGATCTCTATGTCTTAGTGATTGAGCCTTCCACTACATCTGCTTCAGAATAGGCCCAAATGGGCACGTAGGCTGTGGAGTGGTTGGAGTCCGACCAAAGTTTAGTAGGAGTATAAACCTCAGAAAATACGCTACCATCTTCCAGGTGGAAGTCTACGCCATCATCAAATGTGCGCATGCCAATAGCATTCGGAACTACGTTAACCAAAGAATTTTCATCTAATCTGACAGACAGAAATGAAAATTACTGCTCAAAATGAAAACTGTATTCATCATGCGTGAAAAAATAAAAATACTCTAGGGGAAAGCAACGGAATTACTCTTAAATGGGTTCCTAGTTATTCTGGCAATAGGCAATGAAAAAGCCAATGAACTAGCTAGATCTGTGGCTCAAGGAAAACAGATAGGTCCAGAAACTTTCTGTGGGATTCCAAAAAACGAGGCCATGCACTTTACCAAAAGCCAACTCATGCAGAAATACTCTGAACAATGGCTAAGAATACTTGATTTGATATACTTAAAGTTTCTAATACAGAGTTACTATGGCAAACTAACTACAGAGCTAATAAAGCTCATCAGCAACATCATAAGTTTGATTAGGACTTTAACAGGTCACTGCATACTAAACAGACAATTATTGAACATGAAACTAAGCGATTCTAATCTTTGCAGGTACTGCGGACAGGGGCGTGAAACTCAAATACATCTCTTATGTAATTGTGGACCTCTCATCCACATACGAAGCCTTCATCTGGGGAGACATAATCAGTCCAAATGAAATTAAAACCTTTGAGGTTTGGAAGATTCTAAAATTTTAGGAAACTGCGAAAATCAAGCATGGCATTGGTGGATGATTTTTTATCAACAATCACAAGACTGTATAGTCCTAAAAAACAAGTAATAATAAATATAATTTGACAGGTTTTCACGTTTGTTACCCTTATCACTCAATCATTTAATATTGAACTTTACCTAAGCTTAGAATAATTTTGGGGTACCTGTTGGCATATAAAGTAATTGCCGTAAATTTAAGTATCTATCTAGCAGATTAAATGGATGAATGTAATCGTTTGTGAACGCAGATGTTCAGGTAGGATTATAAAGTTGCTAGATTATTTGCTTAATGGTAATATAATTAACAAAAATATGCCAACTTAACCTTGAAACGATCGTGAGGCTTTAAAGCTAAGTAGATAAAAAAATTCTAAAGAAGTCAAAGTATCTCGTGCGTTACACAACTCTTCTTTACTGCGTTCCAGGATAATATTTCATACGAACGTGCCGAATATAACTTTTTGCTGAGCAGACTATGTAGTGGACATGAAAAAGGTGGCTGTAAGACTGGTGATAAATTATTGCACTATCGATAAATGGGTATTGCTAGCTTTCAAGTGCCTTTTCAAGATGTTATTCTGAAATAACTTTGGCATTTTGCATGTTATAAGAATACTCTGTTATTCGAATTATTTTAAAAATATTTAAATATTATACCTGAAATATCAAATATAAAATTTATGTGCGTAAATTAATCCTTTATTGGAAAAGGTTTCCTTTGCCTCAACTTTCGTGATATATTGATGCTTGATAGGCTGAGCATTCATACCTAGTCTATAATGTGATCTACATAGCATTATTTAACTAAAATTAGGTTTATATCATAAACTATTTCCATAAGAAAAGTTACTGTTTTGGCTACATTCCAGTTCAACTTATTGCTAATAAAGTATGCCAGTTTAATCCTAGAAAAGTATCGAATATCTTACGATTTATCCTGTTCTTTATACCCGCACGATATAATACTGTTATAGCTTAAAACCGACATGATATAAACAAGGGGTTTTTGATAAGTAAATGTCACCGTAGATTTCCTTGGATCCAATTACTTTCGATCCATTTATTCCTTGGGTAATATAATTATAATATTTATTACACTCTTACCTATTTTATAGACTAAAGTAAGCATCATTAAGCAGTTTATGTTATGGATACTACATAAAGGAGAAATATAGATAGTAATGTATATGTAAATATTAAATATATACTAAATAAACATACAACCTGCAAATATACATCCATGGCCTGTGAAAAAATATTCGTATTCATAATTCAAATATCTTTTTCTACTAGGATTCGAACCTGGGACCTCTAGCCGAGTAGAAGGGAGTACTGACAACTTAACCTGACCTCCATCCAACGTGTTGGACTATTTTTATTCAGTTCATTCAAATTAATAATTTAGTTTTATATCATAAGTTTATGAGATAAAGATGTTAGGGATAATGCAATAAATTATAATTAATCCGCTAGTTATTAATATTTATAGGATAGCAGGAAGTAATAATAATAATAATAATAATATTTCTCACACTCAGACCTAGTACTTAACTTAAAGTAAGCAATGGAGAGCTTATGTAATGGATACTATATAATGGAGAAATATGGTAATATGTTTATAAATATAAGAAATATACTAGATAAGCATAAAACATTCATGAATTGCAAACAAATACCCATCAAACAAATATCAGCCTCTTATCGGGATTCAAATCCAAGATCTATGAATAAGAAAACATATTCTAATTCAACAAAATGGAGTAGCATGCGACAGGACATTGGAAGAAATAGAAGAAGAATCAGAGTAGAATTTTGGAAATTCATTTACTTAAAAGACAACTTCAGTTTGCTATTATGTGTCGTTATATGGCCAAAGCTATGATCTATGGGTATGACTTTTGGTGGTGAATTTATTAGAAGCTGTGCTTTTATGAGCTTTCACAAGAGTAATAAACCACAGGCAATAATAAATACGGAGGCAGTAAAAAGGACATAAAATTGTCGGAATACAGAAACTTAGTAATTTTTTAAGTAAGGTTAAGTTAGTTAATAAATTGCCAGAAAAATAAAATATGTTCGGTTCTTCTACAACCTTAGCTTCAGCTAAATAAGCCGTTCATTGCTTGATAAAAATGTACAAAAAACTAACTACATACAAGATTGTATTAAAAAGAATTAATTCTTTAAAGCTATGAATTACTGAAAAGATGAAATCGGCTATAATAATTTAGAATTTACCAATTTCCTTAAGTTCTGAGTATCAGAGATATAAAAAATCTGTTAGAAATAAAAAATTCAAGCCAATTCAATCTTATGGATTATGACTGGCTATCTTTTATAAAAGGACTACCAATCTATAAGAATTATTGGTACGTAGGTATTATAATAACGAGAATGACAAAGCAATATAATTTTCCCATTTAATAGTGTAATATGTAACAGGGAGCCGACCAAATCTTCTAGGTTATATCGGACTCACCTTGATTTGTACGTTAATAAATGACAAAGCAATGTAATAGGCGCATATTTTTTGTTTCAAAAGAGATATCTCTACTGGCAACTGTGTATTAAAGTTGTAAAAGAAAATTTGTAACCTGGAAAATGAAAGAGACAAAATTCTTGCCCCACTGAGTTTTTGGCGACTAATGGTAGGACCCGCCATTCAGTTAATGACTTACGAGAAAAAATTTAGAAGCTGGAATACAATGTTAGAGATTATGAAATGATACAAAAATGGAATATGTTAATAATGATGATAAAATAATACGCAAATGAGAATGATATGATGATGTAACAAAAATGAACTAATCGTACAAATGAATGAATGAAAATGAAACACTGAAAAATCTCATTGAAGTCGCTTATCAACGCTGAATGTTAATTCCATATATTTCACGATATAACGATCTTTTTTGGCATGAAACGACACCAATTTCCGAGATATATAGCATAATATACGAAATAGAATAAACCAACTTCGTCATTACGCGTCCTGTCATTATTGTTTTTGGCGTTTCGTTCGGAAGCAAGTCAACCACTTGTTTTATCACTAATGGTTAATGCATTAGTGGTACTACAGTGTACTACTTCTAGTGACTTGACTTGATATTAAAAATTTATCTCTTAAAGTGACAGATATAAAGAAAAATAATTTTAAATGTTATACAATTTTTTTTGATTATTTTTCAAGAAAATTACTTTTTTAACGAAGGAAGACCTAAATTAGTGTTTGTTGTATTATATGTTTGTAACGCGATTTCCCTGGCAATAGTGAACCGATTATTAAAATATGTTTTTTTTTAGTCTCCTAAGGTGGTCCCTTTGTCACCAAGTCAGGGTCTGATGATCGAAACCCAGGGGAATCGATTTAAAAAAAATCGGCAATACCGATGGCTATTCATAAGAATTTGACCTTAGAAAATGAATACTCAAAAATATGAAAAAAGTTTTAGGCTAAACTAAAAACGGGCTGTTTCGTCGAAATTTAGCGCCTAGGTAAATGTTAAAAATGTCGTATACTAACTTCAGACCAGAAAAAGCGTTGTTTCACGAAATGAGGGTCCGTATGTTAAAAATAACGGTTACAGTAACAGACGTCGCACCCACTAGTTAACGTTATTTTAGCTGTTTCGAACAGTACTGAAATAATAGACTTCATTTATATTCACCGTTATTTGAAAAACATTGAAAAAAAAATTTCAAAACAAATGTTACAATTACACTGTGTTTATCGCGGAAAATGTTAGTTTGTACTAGCAACCCTGACAACTTTGACCATTGGTTTTTTATGCAGTGAAACAGCGCTCTGTCTTACCATTCGTTTATTATGGTTCGTATCCATTACTTTTCACGTACGTATGTTACGTTAATCAAGCGTTTGAAACAATCCCTCGAACCGTAACCTTGTGTTTGATCACCTGCTGTTGCTATGGTTACATATATTTGTATAAAGTGACATTTGTCGTTCACGAGATAGAGTATTATAGTAATTTTGACTCATTTCCCTCTTACATTTTTTTCTATATTAATAATCTAGCTTTATTGTACCCAAGAATATATTTTCATGTAACTATTTGATCTCATAATAAGGTATATAAATATGCGACTCATATAAGATTCATGAAGTGGAATTGTAATATCATCTTCTTTTTTCGATGTTGCCGGAGCATACTTAATACTTTCATTAGATATTTTTTATTGCGTTATATTGAAAATTGGCACATATAAGATATATATCTTAGATATAATTTTACCACCTCAGAAATATTATCAAAAAAAAACTCCTCCTGCCATGCCCGTGTCCACTGTTGGACAAAGGCATTCCTACTTGGGAGACACATGAGCAGTTTTGGATTATAACACCAACGCTGGCCCAATATGGCTTGGTGGTTGAAAGCTGTTGCTGCAACAGACGGGACCACACGCTTAATGTGCCTTCTCATTCATGGAAGAGTTCGACAGCCAAATTCCATTGAACAATCTAGGGTCCATACATGGGGAAAGTTGTTATATTGTCGTTATCAAAACCAGCATTGGAACCACTACGCCAACGAGATAATAATAATGAAACTTTTATTTCACTTTACGCTTTCGTTGGGTAATATTATCATAACAGTCTTTTACTTACTCTGTCATGATTAGTGTTTAAATAAATAATTACATCTAAGATATTTTTGAACAAAAAAGTCGTATAAACTCTGGCCTCTTGTATTAAAGTCAATTTTTTTATTTCCTACTTGAAGCTTAGTTTTTGACAAATACTAATATCTTTTAAACTGTTAATGAATAAATTAAAAAGATTCAATTTCGGTCATTCCCCGCAAACTCTCTGGAGCTCGCCGTCAAGAATCGTAACAAAAAGAAAATCCCAAATCACTTAGAGGCGGGGCTTTCAAAATAAACAAATTGGACCCTCTTTAGAGAAACCGAGTCTTTTTTTTATGTAACAGTAAATTCGCCACTTTCCGAGTTCGTCTAATTTTGGTGAAGTTCGTACAAATAACTCTGCACCAACTTTTTACTTCAGATTTAATTAATAATTAACTTTTTCTATTGTTGGGTGAGCTGGCTCATTTGGAGTTGGGACTTTAAGCAACTCGCTTTCCAAGTAATTTTTAGGCGTGCGAAGTTTTGAAATACCATCAAGTACAATTCTCGAAAGTTTACCATGACTATAAATTGGATGAACGTGGATTCTTGTGCAATAATACTTTCACGAGATGTGTAAAATAAATGAAACTATTTTTTAATGATTTTTTTACAATTTTTCATAAACATATTTACTTTCATATTTTCATGCAGTGCCTAAACGTTACATATACATGGTTCAATTAAAAAAATATAGGTATAAGCAGTCACCTAGATAACAAACCATAATATATGTCTTTGATTGCAAATCAAATTTACATATTAATATTTTGAGCCAGGACATTCTAAATACTATTAACTTTTTTAAAGTTTTCTCTGTTGCAAGAAAGGCAAAGGGAACTAAAGCCCATACAGCCATATCTTAATTACTTAGTTTACTTTATTTCTGACTTTGGGATACTGGTTAATCGCATTCCTTTGTGTGGTTGAGTTTTTGATGACTAATTTTAGGCAGCTTAAAATTAAAAAGACAAAGTATATTTAATTTGTTTTATTTTTGTTAATAACGTTGATAGAGTTTGGGGATGATTTTGTATATATAAATTATAAAATAGAAACAAATGTAGTTTTATTTAAAATTAATTGATGTTCGTTAAAACTCAAAAACAGCTCAACTGATATACATATATTGTTGTTTTGTTTGCTATCATAAATGAGGAATTTAAAAAGAATAGGTAAAAGAATATTTATTAAGTTTTAAGTCTATATATTATAATACAAAACATTGAGAATGAGTAATTTTGTACGGAAATTTGTCTTAATAAAAATGCAAGACTGTGATTTTAAAAGATAACATAAGGGTTTTATTAATTTTAAAATTATAGTAAGTGACATAAGCACAAGGTAAAGGGTCATTGAACTTTGAAACAAAGTTGTCGGGGTCATCTAGTATCAATAACAAAACTCTTCATGATGCTCAATTTATGCTGGCTAATATCGAATATGAAAAAATATGATTAAAAAAGGGCTCGATTCGTCTGTATTCAAAACACGTGGAGGTTACGAAACAACCTCTTACACTCCCAAAGAGATTTCGCCTTCTTTCTCTTCGGGGCACATATCTACACTTCTGGGAGTCTACGGAATACGAATTGTTACAAAATACAATTATGTCGGCCACTCCTAAGGTAAACTTCAGCGATTTTGTGCGGCGTCGATTAGAGAGGCTCTCTCAGATATTTTCAAGAGGGTTTTCAGAACTATTTGAAAAATACAGAATAGAATATAATATAAATTTATTGTTAACTAATTTTGTACAAAGGGCGACCTCATCGCTAAAAGCGATCTCTTCCAGGTAATATAAGCAGTCCAAGAACTTGCGTTTACAAAAATGAAAAAAATCCAGCTTTTTGAACTCTGAACGGCAGTTGACTAGTTGAATGGTTAGTACCTTTGTCTAATTAATCAGACGTTCCAGATTCAAATAACGATAGGGACATATTTTTTTCTCTTTTTAGTGTATTATAACGGCTAATGACATTTGTTAGAACTTTGCTATTGATGTAAAAGTAATAACCTCACAGTTAAGTCATTTCATTTCATTTTCACGGTGTTAACATTAGCGTAATCAATAATACCGTTAAATCATTATGTATATGACATAATGATTTAAAGCCCATAATAATCTTGTAAAATATTACGTTAGCACCTCTTTGTACATTATGGCTTGCAATAAATATATTGAGTATTGTAAAGTATATATGATCACGAATTATGGATGTTTATTTGTTTATGGATGTTTATTTGTTTGTTTATTTGTTTGTTAATTATGGATGTTTGTTTTTACATATCCATATATATATATATATATATATATATATGTTATTATCTTTATTTCTCCATTATCTAGTATTCATAACACAAGCTCTCTTATGTAACACAAGTTTTTTTGAGTGTTTCTCTTCTTGAATTGGCTGATGTACAATAAAGATATATTCTTTTCTATTCTATTCTCTTTATGTTGTTTGATTTGGGCAAGATAATATATGTTAATAAAAAAGGGTCAGGTAGACCTTGACCTTCATCTCACCTCATCCCATCTGATGGTAAATGATAATAAGACCAAAGATATGAGTGAACAACACCCAAATTCTTCAAACACAGAGGAAATAGCTGTCTTACATGCAAATAACGGAACACTACAATGATATTAACGTTACTAGTAAGTGAAACTACGCTCACAATTGGAAGGCCTGCTCGTTTTAATCAAAGTGACCTTTACAAGCTAACCTTTTACCAAAAATATAAACAATGAAGATCAAAAATAACGATACAAATATTCAAATAACCTCGCTTGAATAAAGATAATAAACTTTGCGCTTAGCGGGATGGTTTTGGAAACAAAAGGTTTAAATATTATCTGCATTATTTACTCTACGTGTATATTTACTTCTTAACTTAGAATATTCAACATCCTGTAAATTAGTTACGACACAGAATGTTATCTTTGCATTGTGGATATTATTTATCTATTTTCAAAACCTTTTTATAAAACACCAAACAAACAGAACACCAAATAATACTCATATTCTGTGGTTTTGTGGCCGAGACCACCTATTTCGTATCTGGAATACATTATACTGTTATATGTTAAAGTAAATTATTTTTTCCTTTTGTAATGAGACTGGTAGTACACTTTATAGTAAATAAAATAATTTTAGCTTGTTAAGGTGACCAATCAGTTTTGTTGTATATGTACAATCTCTAACCATACAGTCACTTATGCGAGAATCTAAAAATAAATAACGATAAAAATCCAGTAGCGAACACAATTAATTATTCGCATCTATTTAAGAAGGTATTATAGGAAGTCTTCCCACAAGCGAGGCCATTTAGGAATTTTGTTTTAATCTAAAACGCTAGAATAAAGATGTATTAAGAAAACTTTATTTTGTTAAGTACCCACCGCCTACATATCAACGGCTACATAGCGGGTGCACTCATTAATATCCACTGACCGCCTTGACTGCAATCAAACCGTGCTTAAGAGTCTCCTACTGCAAAACGGTATACATGAACAGTTTTAAAATATTTTTAATATACATTGACAAGTTTGTGAAATTGTTTTTATCCAACAAGCCATATAGGCCCACCGTTGTAGTGTTATAACACAAACCTCTCGTGTGTTTGACATGTAGGTAGGGTTGTGCCGAGCAATAGAACGTATATAGACTATAACAAGTAAATATTCCGTTTGCTTCATCCTTCCATTTTGTATGTGCTTAGTAACAGTAATCTTTAACATATTATTTTGTAATTCAGCTAAATATTTTCTAATAAGTACAAACGTATGAATCGCGATCGAAGTTGTTTTATTCGTTTCTCGAATATCGTTAAAGTAAAAGAATTAAAAAATTGTTAGTTTTAACAAACATTATAGATCTTCTCACTGTATCTCCAAAATCACCAAAAAAATTTGTGAGTTCAAACAGCAAATATTACTCTATTGTAATATCAATACTTCAGGAAAATCCTACTTACTAGTTAATAGGTATTTGTCCGTAGGTAAATATTTTTATCGAAGCTCTATTTGATTCTTTTGTGGGATTGTTTCTGAAAGATTTATAGAGGTATCACCAAATTTAAATTGAAAGGTAAGTTTAAAATTTCTCCAATAAACGACCTTGAGAATAAAAAGTTTCATAGTATATCACCACCCATTTCAGCATCTAAGGAAGCATCTCCACGAGCGAGAGAATCCTCCACGAATGAACGAATTTTCCTCCTGAGTATCTTCGTGACTTGTAAATCGACGAGGCGTTGAGAATAGTTTAGTTGAAAGAGTTTAGTAACCTGCATTTGACAGCATTTAAATATGGTCGCGATTCTCTTGCTGATGCAGATGCAGATGATACCGTTCAGTTTTGCATACGCCATTATAAACCTTTTTTATATTTAGTAACTTAAAATTTAAAAAAAAATGTACTTAAGAATCAGCCTTCAAAATAATAATTTTCAAGCAAATATAGACCTTAGGCTTTTAGGCATTCCAAGTTAACGATTGTTGATGTTTACTCAAATTGTAAATACCCTTTACAAGACAAAATTGAATTACATCCCTTCTGTGAATTTCAAAGTGTTTCAATGTTAAGTGTTACGAGTAATGTTATGTATATCTTATCTCTTGTGTATTAAACTCCGTAATGGCTTAACGTAATATTAAGTCACTGTTTTGAAGAGATAATTATGACTTCACTAATATTGCTTGTGAACTAATATTGAATAATGAATTTTGTCAAACCCTCACTTCCATTTTCAGAAGTTTGCAGATATATATTGAGAATTCGCAGATTTGTATACGAGAGCAGTATTTTTAGCATGCTGGAAATGTAAGGTGTTTTTATTGGTTTTAGATGAGTTTGGAGTTAGACCATCTTTAATAAAAACAACACTCAGGGTCTCAGTACCAAAATAGTCAAGTTAATGTGATGTTTTATAATAACAATTCTTTTTTCAGAATTCCAACATTTATTTGAGGGAAATCACCTCTTAAAATACTGCTTGTGACTGAACAAGACAAGAAGCCTGTACAGTGTACGGCATTAGGGAGATTTGATATATGTATAAGTACTTGGCTGTATCCGAGGCGTAATGACGAAATTGCGTATGTAAATAGTCCTCTAAGAGCAGCAAGGAATTTCTGTTGGTACCTGGATAAGGAAATCAATTACTGGAATGTTAAAGCAAATTTGGTTGTATCTTTGAATAGTAAGTAGTCGTTTGACTGTGTGATATTGGTGAGCGATTCACCACATACAACTGTGTATTACATAATTTTCTGTCTACCCGCAAAGAAAAGTCAAATTATTTGTGTTATCTACACTATATTATAATGAAGGTTTGTGAGGTTATAGGGGGGAATCTCTGAAACTGCTGGTTTAAATTGAAAAATTATATTTATATTGGATAGTCCATTTATCGAGAAAGGTGCCGGAAAAGGTTCACTGCTGGCGAAAGTAAGCTAGAAATATTTGGTAAAAAAATTTCGTTCAAACGTAATAATACTATTAAGGTTTGCGTTAGTACACACGTGAGGTTAGCGGTAAGATCAAGGATTAAAACGAAAGATATCGTAACAACAACGTAACAACTTTTAGCCGTAGTTATATTAACAGTAATGGTTACTATTCAAGAGTTTTTTTTTTAATATACGTTTCAGGACGTTGTAATCTTTTAAATGGGCAACAAAAGCTTTAAGAACATAAATCAAGTCGAATTCGTTTTATTTACTTGTAAAAAATAGAATTTGTCCGTTAAATGAAAAATATTGCATGAAAAAATGACGTGTGAGTGTAAAAAGGACTAATAAAACTAATAAAACTACATATACATTATGAAATAAAGTGACAACTGCAACCAGTGCCGTTCTGGTGCCACCCGGCCATTAGCCACAACTCGGAGCTGTTTCCATTGTGATTTAACATTAAAATAATACCGTGTGTGGTATGTCGTTAGCATTTATTAACTGGGTTTCAGAGATGACGAGATAACACATGATTATTGTAGTTTTCTTGTTGTGATAACCAGACTAGTTATTTATGTATATAGTATTTCTAAAGTATCGCGCTTGTTGGCGTAGAGGCTCGAGTGCCGTAGTTTCGATAAAAAAACTAACAAACTCTTCCCATAATAGGTCCCTGGATGGAAAATTTGATATCTCGATTTCCGCCATTTTTCATGCGTGGTGTGGTGGTGTTGTCACACTTCTCATTTGTATCTCCCAGAAGGCGGCCTACAACTTCTTTCATGGGAAGTATATAGGCTGTTGATGATGATATTGGACTCGTTTCTGTGTAGATAAATAATTTTGCTAAAACAAAAAAAATCAAGTCGAATATTAACTTAACACAATAGTCAAGAAAATTGCTTTTTTTACAAATAAAGTTTTAGTTTTAAATAAGAATCTAAACACGAATTCAAAAAAGGTTGGAATGCAAACAATTCTTTTTTTAAAGCAATCAAAAACGATTCACCTCAATTAATCAACTTGTAACGAAAAGACCATCCTTGAGCGTTTTTCTTATTAAAACTGCTGAACTGTTAATTCCTTTCCGTCCAAAAGGTCCATTCATTTCTTGCTCAATTAAATCAATTTAATTTTGTGTCAAATTTTGTTGCCATTCTAAGAATTGAAATTTGCCCTTTTTTCAAATAAGCCTTCTTAATTTGAATGAAATTATACTTTTTTTGAACCTGTCAAGGCGAGTGCAGATGATTTATGGTAAGCATTTACTTTAGTACAATTTGATAATAATGTTTCTGAAAGGTAAAGAAATATGAACTTTGTTTAATATCCATAGGTTATAGAATCTCTCGCGGTCTGGATGATACATTGGTTTTTTATTTATTCATTCCTTTCATTATTTCATATCATTACCATCTTCAGCCATGATACGTTCCAATACTGGGCACAGGTTTTCCTATATGAAAGAAACACAAGAGAAGGGTCATAGCACCAGCATGCTAGCCAATGCGACTTGGTGCGTGAAAGTGGTGGTGACTTATCAACCAGGACCAAAGGCTTCACGTGCCTCCCAAAACAGCTTGAAATAACAAATTTGATTGACCCATCCCATCCATCAGCGCCGAAGGGGAAAGAGCCCTATGCAAGCACCCTCGCGCTATCCCGTGATTCGGTCCGTATGCCGCAAGGTAGGCAGGACCGTGGGTTAGTGACCCATCCAGGGTCAACCATAGCGACAGTGGATTTTTCGTTATCGGAAACAAGATCGATTGACGACTCTAGGCTGTATCGTTTTGTCATCACAGTTCAAAGTTCTGCACATAAAATATCAGCTGCTATCGCTTGACTAGCTCTGAGGAAGCTGTAGTAAAAACGACCATAACCACCAAATATTTACCGTCACTTTTTGTATGTAACGTCCGTTTTACGGTATTCTTGCGGCGCTTAACCTATAGTTAGACATTGCGTAGTTTATTTGCGATTTTTGTAGAGAATCCATTTTTCGATACGTCACAATCCGGGACAATTTCTCTTAATTTCTTTACTGGTTCAACAAACGGATTTTAATGTGCGCTTCTCATTGTGGCTCAGTTGGATCATGAGGCATTTTTTACAGATTTGCTACAAATGGGTCTATTAATGGTGGGCCAAACCATTGCGCTAATTGATTGGTAATAGTTTAACCCGTTGTTCATTCTTAGAAGTAGAAGTTTCTAAAACGGACGCAGTTGAATCTATAAGGCACACTGCGTAGATTAACCGCATCCTTTCCGAGCACAGTATTGATAATTGAGCTGTTTCTGCTGCATTAGATCTACGACGAAGACGTATAAAAAATCACTCTTACTTCTTTTAATTTTACGTTTAAAGTCGAATGAAAAAACAGTTGAAAGTCAAAGAAGCGGAGTCATATTATTTTTAAATTTAGTATGTTGCCTTACCGTATGCAAAAAGAATAGTCTTGAAATATCGCAATGATAATTTTAATTTTAAACGGCAATTTTTTATACAAATTCCTATTTGTAAAATAGGTATTAGGATAAATGAAGCCTTTAACAAGCCAAGTCAGTCAATAATTAAAACTCAAGCAAGATAAACTATTGTATTGAGGAAAAAGGAAAACAGGAGAAGAAATCTAATAATATTGTTTCATTTTCCAATCGCGCGGCGAGTATATCTTCAGGGTTTTTCTATAAATAAAAAAGCAAAAAATAAGTATAGTTTTTTTTTTGTCTATGTTATGCAACTCTGATTGAGATCTGATGTGACGTGTGTGCTTTTGGGCCTCATACGACTATAACTTAATGAGATTTTATAGACAAAAGCAGTGATCCACTCTGAACCATAAAATCTCATAAGATATATGATAATTTTTCTAAACTCCTGCCATTACTCCTTCCAGAGGCAAACTCATGGCGAACTTCCCTTGTACCATAACTCTTTGTCTTACCAGACAATAAGACAACATTAATCTTGTTTGCTCAGAGAAAAATCACAATGGATTCTATCGACAGCGAAGCATTGCTTTCGTTGGCATTTTTCTTATGAGAAAATATTAGTTTGCCATTGTTAACACTAACATGTTGTTTGTCGACTAAGCTATTAAGTATTTGCAGACGATGGCTTGTTATTGTGTTCATGGGTTTAATAAGAAAGGGCTAAGTAATTGATTATTGCAGAAATCAAATCAGAGTTTTTAATTAAATTAAAAACATGATGGTGTATAAATTATAGCTTGAATATTGGCCCATTGCAATTCACACAATATCTATAAGAAGATTAGCATTGCTCATCTTACAACGACCTAAATAAAACTCACTGATATCTGTTCGAGGGTCTCGTTTTGCTAAGCGGCTATGGTGCGCAGATTCCTGATAAACTAGATAAATATTTCCTGGTAACTTTCATAAAAATCTCCTTTATACAAAAATAAAAAATATAAAGGAAAAGTAGGCTTAGTATCTACACTGCCTAACAAGTCTCAAGTATAATGTACGTACTTACATTTGAATGTATATATAGTTTTGATAACCCTTTCAACAGAAATAAAATAAGTATATACATTCAATTAAAAAAATTAACAAAGATATTAAAGCAAAACCTTGATCCAATCATCGTGATTTATAAAAGTTCTTGATCGGATGTTAAAGTATTAGTTATTTAACATTGTAATATAGAAGTTAGTTTATAACGCAAAAATTAAAAATACTGGAAGAAAGGATAGCCTCGGTACCACTCTCCGTATGCGATGCTCGGTGTGCACAGCCCAGTCGGCGTGCCTACGAACGTCATGTCCGACTTTAAATAGCAGAGTCAGATTGAGGGGGGATCTTCCTTACAGGCTTCCCTTTTTCCCCACATCTTTACTCCAGCGGGCGTCATGCCGCGCACCAGCAGAAAGCGGTCACGTAGTGCGTCGTTGTGGGTTTTAGTGGAAGAGAGCCCCACACATCCCCTGTTACCTTCCCCGGGTAAAAGCTAGCGTCTGGAAGAGATTTCCCACAGCGATAAAAAAGGTAAATACGTATAGTAAGGTTTTATGATTGATATTTAAGTAATCGATGCAGTCATCGGATTGTAAGAGGTTGCAGCTAAAATTCCTGACTGAGGAGATGATATTTACTTGTTTTAAATTGTTCTTCGTGTTGTTGTTCACTAAAATAACTTTATTTATAATATAAAAATTAATGAATACGAAAACGTTATGAATTTAATTTTTTTTAAAGATTTTATATTATTACTATAAACATACTTATTAAATCATAGTATTTTTTAGGAATTGTATCGATATATTTGTATACCAATCGATTTAATAATCAATCAATAAGTTTTGGCTTGCATGCTTGTAAATTAATAAATTAATTTTTCTTTTTAAATTCTATAAGCAAAATTAATTCATTTGAAACTCTTACATAGAAAAGTTTAAGAGAAATTAATATGTAATGCAAATTCATGATTAAACAGTTGTTTCAAAACCTCTTATTAAAACGGACAAGCGGTTCATCCATCAGTTGTGCGAATATTTTAATTGAAAAAGTTTCTTGCATCAGATTTATTAATTAAATAGAACAAAGGCCAACTTAGGGCACTCCGCAGAATGTTTATTCTAATAATGTTCGATCAATGCAGAAACAACACTAAATTATTAATGTGATACACTTAATTTAAAACAAAAGTAAATTTGGCTATGTGGGAAATAAAGTAGTTTTGTTTCCCCGGGCGACCCTATTGGGTAACTGATAAGGGCCACTATGCGACTCACCGCTGCCGGGGATTTACCTACTGCGTGTCTTAGTCAGCTGGATATCGTACTGTAAGAGCATCGTCGTGATATTTTTTTATTTTAATTTAAAGTCCTATGGTGCACTCTCTTCTATAGGTTCTGAAAATCATTAGTACTAACTCCAAAAATAATTTTAAATTTGATGACATTTTAGATGGAATTATATTTGGTGTTAAAAGGTGTCTTCGTTAATTTAGAGTAAAATTTTGGTAATTATTTTGTATTCCTCAATTAAGTTGGTTTTGCCTTTTTGGTGTTGTGATGTTGGTTTTCAGTTTTACTTAAAACTTCTTTTCACAAATTTGAATGGTAAGTTTGTATGGTCATAGTTGGATGGGTGACCATCGGTATTGTCGACTTGCCTGTCTGTTTGTGTTGATTATAAAATATAGATTTAGAAAAAATATTGAACAGTAATACGTGCCTGTAAAAATTGATTGATGCCCTCGATTTCGCTGGGATCTCATCATCAGGTCCAGATTTGGTCCATCCACCTTGGGTCCATCTACATACTCTATTATATGTTAAGTCTTATCAAGTTCATAAAAATAACTCAATCGTTATATCCATGTCTAAAAACTTTAAGGAGTTCCTTCGATTCCTGATGCTTCCCATCATCAGTACTATATTTTGATAATAATGGACCAAACTGAAAGGATTTCCAATCGAATACTGAGAGAATTTTAAAAATCGATCTACAAATGACGCACTGTTTTATATCCATTGAAGTTAAAAATAAAAGTTGAAGATCAAATTACACGTGTACAAAGTTGCTGAGGAGCGTTAAAAATATGTATATCGCAGTAATTTCATACAAATATTTTCGAAATTGTTTGTTTGTAAAGGATTAATCCATTTAAAAAAGGGTTTTGCGACGATGGTTTAATTGATCGAACCGTTTGTGGACATTTTGGGAAATTGCTTACCCGCGTCAAATATAAAAACGGACGGTTTGAAATTTTATTAACTTACTGTAGGTATTAATAAAAGAATTTTATAGATTCGACGAACAATTAATTTTATCTCGCAAAATAAGGGACTTTTATCGAACAGAGCAACTTTTTATCCAGTTTTAGTGAAAAATGCAATAACTTTTTAATAGTACAATATTTTTACTGTCACGAATGAAGCGGAAATAATGGGGTTATATTTTCATATTACGCTCGTAGTGGTTCGAACTGTTATACCCATACAATGTTGACCTCAGTGCTGAGCCCTATCCCAATTATCTCTTAGGCTGCATTGTACGGGAATGATATGGCGATCCCGGTGGAAAGTCACCCAGTTCGGCTCAAACCATAGTGGACGTCTAACCACTCTAAAAATAATTCTAGTTCTTTAATATTCAAAATCTTCTATATCTTCCAAGTCCTATATAAAGTACATATTAACCGCTTAACATTTTTTTTAAAAAGATCTACTACTCCATAACAGAACGCTCTGGTTTCGTTATGAATACAATGTCACTTTCGTCATAGTTGGTCCCTGGATGTGTCGTCTGTACTTCGGGACAACTGCTTAATCTTCTGTCCGAAGTACGGACAGAAAGTTAAGCAGTTGTCCCGATTGTTACGGATTAACGACATTGGGCGTCCCTAGTGGTGTTTTAGCTCACACTCACACTAAAACAATAATGTAATAAATGGACTGTTATTTCAGCTCACATAAGTATGAACAAAATATGTCTATTTGTGTCTTAAATTTGTTGTGAGCTTACAGAGCCTTGAGACAACGGTAGTTGGAATCTAAAACGGTTCTACGGAAAGGTAGAGATAGGAGATCGACGGGTCTTCTATGATGTTTGGTAGGAACCTTGAATTTTATTTTGTATAAAAGATCAGTACAATTGAAAACTAACTTTCTAAAACTTTTGATAAAAATAGCAATCAATGGACATATTGCGTAGATGCTTGCCGTGTCTAGAAGTGCTTTTTAGCCCATTTTGTGAGTGAATACTATTCGTATACCGTTAATTTAGGGTGTAATGGTCAAAATATCTTTGACAATAACGAATCATCTAATTTTTTTGTAAGTACGTGAAATATAGACAGTGAACTGATGACTTAGAATATATGCTACTGAGTTAGGAGGAAGAACAAAAGATCCCATTGGGTCGACGTGCTCTGTGAGTAATCCTGGCCCTACATCAAGATAACATAGGAGGAAGAAGAAGTTTTCAAAAAGCTTAAAAAAGCTACCCAGCTATATCGCGATGAAACGCAGATAGCTGTCTGGTAAAAATTGAGTCCTCACTAGATCTTCTGTACGCTAAATAGATCGCAGCAATTTATATTTCGACTTTGTAATATTGTTGGATATTATCTACGTTTAAGTTTTTAATGTACAGGGTTTTCTCTTTCTCTATGAAACCTGAGTGATCTCTAAGTTCTAATATTGTAATTTTCCAAAAACTATTTAGTTTACATTTCATAATTGAAACTGGGGACCTTTACGTGACGCTGATGTCAGCTTCGTGTTATCAAATATAATTTCCTTACCTTAATTTCTACGGGGTTTCTACGTGCTTGGTAAAGGAGGAAGAAATATCTAGTCAGGTGTAAAATACGTTAAATTGTTTGATTTAGGTGTTAATCTATTGTCATTAAATAAATCAAAATAAGGGTATGTATCATTTTTCATTGCACTACAATAAGATAGGATTATAAATATTTTTTATGTCGATTTAAAATGCTTGAAAACACTTTTGATTGTGTATAATTATATATTAAGGTACTATATTATATATGATTTTATTTGAACATGTTGTTATGTTAGTCATTATTGTTCTGTATTTAAAATAAATGCCCTGGTTAAAATAAGTGGATTAATAATAGAATATATAGTTTGAATGGAAAATGTATTTTAATGTTTATTTTATTATAATAAGCTTTTGTTTTTGTTTAATTTGCGTAACAAAGAGCTTATTATGAGCAATAAATGTGAGAATATCATATCACTGTCATCTACAGCCTATATAAGGCTTACGTTTAGGCTTTCCTACGTGGTAGAAACACCTGGTAGAAAACCAGTGGCTATCACACCACCAGTCTGGCCCAAAGCGTCTTGGTGGGTGAAAGTCGTTGCCAAAACAACCGGAAATAACTGCCTTATGCACCTTCAAAAGCATGGAGGAGCTTGAGATAGCAAATTTGATTGACCCATCCAAGAACCAACCATGGCGAAAGTTACTTTGTTTTTGTTATCTAAACTAGAAAATTCGAATCACTACCACAACCAGCTCCTTGTATGATAATATTTATAAAGTAATCTCGAGCACTATTAAACAGGCTATTTCAATGTATCTGGACTGTACAATAGCGGTTATCTATCGGTTCATTTAACAGGAAAGTTAGTTACACAAGATCGCTACAAACAACATTTGCAATTTTACCATATAATAGTTCAAAATGAACACAATAACAGTATAATTAAATAATAATATAAAATAAAACATACTTTTGAAGCCTTTTATCTTTGGTGCAGACAATATTTGAAATGATTTCAGTTTAAAAACATCGATTTATATTTAAGACGTTTTAGTTAAGTGTACGATATATACGAGTTCCAAATAAGTATACAAAATCTCAGACTATTATGTTATTTAAGTAATCCACGCGCGGAATGCTCAAAAAAATTAAATTAATTTAACTAATTTATTAAAAAATAATAATTAAAATAAAAATTAATTAATTAAGTTAAACAGATCGATGTAAGATACGAAGTGGCAGTTTTGCGATGGTCACGTAAGCCAACATATTTTATATGAGTACTAACATAGGTTTAGTGAAATTGTTACTAAATGAGTCCTTGTTACTGATCAATAAATATTATTATTAATAATACTGTACAATCGCGTAAATATTGAGTATTATCTATAATAAGCAATAATATGAAATAATTTTATTCCAATAACATGCTTAATTACGTTCAGGTATCACGGGTCAATTTGTGTCCGATTTACTTAATAATGCAACAAATGATTAATGAATTACTTGATCATACCAAATGCCTCTGTGGTCTAGTGGCTGTGACCACATACTTATGATCTGGCAGTTTGGGTTTCAGTTCCCTGTGAGGGCAGAAATTTTCTACTCATTTTGGTTTGATGGTATGGCTTTTTTAGAATCATCCAGTTCCAGCAGTGGAAGAGCAGATAGTTTCTCTTCCATGTCCGCTTCCATCTTTATTCTTATCTTCACTTATCATCAGGTGTAATGAAGACCAAAGCTACCTCATTATTATTAAAAAACGGCGTTGATTGTAAATAGTACTGTCCCAAGCCAATCCAACCTCCTTTGGATGTTCCAAAGGAGGTTGTTTTTCAATTTAGACTTATGGAAACTAATCTTTATAAAATATTTCCTTCAAATAGAATGTAAGTACATCCTAAATCAGCATTTTGTAGAACTATCATGAAACTTTATCTTGGGAGGGAGTTTCCTTTTTGTAGAAACACACAACTTACATATATAGAAATCATAAAATAATCTATCACTGATTACAATATTTGCATACAATTTACAATTCTTGTTAAATTTTGTAGATTCATATTTCATGATTTATTCAACTCCTGAGTTTGCTACTGGTTTATAAGCTTAAGCTGTTATTACATATGTTAACTGCACCAGCACTGGAAGTTAAGAGTCCCTATAGAAACAAACAAAACTTCCTGTGTCGAAGACCTTGAAATGCTGGCACTGATCTCTGTAGTAAGAGAACAAAGACCTCTTCCAGCATTCCAAGCGTGCTTTTCAAAAATAAAATAAAATTATCATCCTCGCATCAAAACGAAACTTCTAGATAAAACTCTTTATATAATAACCGACTTTCAAAGAGTCAAAGTTCAAAACAATCTTAAGAATCCTTCGTGGAGAATTTTAAAAATTCAAGATACGTCTAAAAGTGGAACATCTATATATCTTTGAGATTATGAAGTTACCGAAGAAACGTGAACGAGATTACGTATAGCTTCATTGTTAGTAAATTCTTTTGAGACATATATATCTTTTTTATAACAAACAAAGCAAATGTCTCGACACGACTTGATATAGTTTATATATGAAGATAGCTAGGGCAGCATGCGGTAAATAGCCACTTCCACCCTACCAGCCTAAAAATTACATTTTCACGCTATATTGTATAAAAGTGTTAACATAAAATTATTCCAGTATTGTGATATTCCAGTATTGTGTTCTGTATGAACAGGAAATAATATTCCATAAGCTTCGAAACAATGACACGTCAAAAATTTGTGAGAACGTGGAAATTTTCATATATGTCCTTTTGTTACAGCTTAAACAATTCTGAAAGAAACTCTGCAAATACGATTAAATCCTCTTCAATTCGAATGAACATGAAATGAAGTTAAAAATATCGTAATTCTTGTTATTTAAATTACTTTACTATAGTCTTTAGTAAAGATTGAGTCCGATTACGCCAGAATAATTAACATCGGCATAGTATCATGGTCGAAAATAGCTTCTGTGATAGTATTTGAGCTCTGATTTAGATAAAGGAAACAAAGCCAACTTCCCCATGGTAGACTTTGGAATAGTTTTTAAAAATTTGTAATAGTGTCCTGGTACCATGGTAATGGATAATTTACATATATACGAACAGTTCAAGTTACTATGAAGCTTGAAAAGAAGGTTAGACTGATCAGAAACCTTTGAGCAACTTATTCTTAGTTAGCAGCATATTATGTCGTCATAGACATTAAATTATATAAATTTTAAAAAAATATCCTGTTCGATATTTGCTCATCATAATCAAACTATGAAAACTGCAAGAAGGCTGGTGTACTATGTTTAAACCACAAGCTGCGACGTTTTATTAATAGATAGTTGGGGAAGCTAATTATTTTTAAAGTTAAAAATATTTCAAAAATAACACTTCATCCTAGTGTGATGTTCGCGTAAGTCCTATATAACCACACAATTGATATTCTAAATTTAAATAAATCGTTTGTTTTTAATCGTTTGAGGTTGATGTGTAATGAGGTCTCAACCTACCTTTTAGTTAGCTGTGCTGCTAGCTTACAAGCTCAGTTGAACAAAAATATACCTTATTCAATGAAATAAAAAATATATGGTTTTGAATGAAACGTTTATTTTTTCATATTATACAAATAACCACCATTGCATTCGTTTGTTACACCAAGGCTCTCATACTTTAAAGTTAAAATGCAATTATAAAAATGACAATAAACATGATTAAAATATAAAATTTTATACAGAAATTTTTAATAAATAATACAATAACCCAGTATAGCACTTTTTTGACTATTTATATTGTACATATAATGATGGCGCTAGTCAAATGCACGCTTTTGATGAGTGAATTTCTAAAATATTATACAAAATAGAACTTCTATTCTCTGTGAGCGCCGGCAGGCTGGTAACGAACAAAACATAAATCAGCACATTAATCCAAACAACTGACTACAATCAAATAAAACATTAATTAAACACAATTTACAGCAACAACGATAATTTCCATGCACCAAATTCATTCGAATTAGAGATACGTTTATGTATTTTTTGAATAGTTATATCTACAGTATTTACAATAAACTGAAATAAATATACCTATTTACAGTCGCATATTTGATTGTATTATATAGATCATACAATATATTTTACAAACAATTACAATTGAGCATATTTTAACATACTAAGTACGAAAATTTTGATAAATCATGGAATTTTGTTGATGGTATCATTTCGAAATTGATAGTTTATACTTAACATATATAACATAGTTTACAGAAAATAAAATAATTTATACCGTATTAAGAATAGTAAAACATTCACATGATTCAAGGTCAAGGTAAATCATACGAAAAGCTCACCGAAATGTAGTTAGTTTCATGTGTATTACGTCAACATTCAGTGGTAATTAAGCCTATTCTAATTTTGAAATAATTACATTCTATTTTTAAAAACACTAAGCATGCGTGACTCTCGTGATATGTTACAAATAAAATCTTCTCTTATTTATAAATAAAAAATTTATTTACGTTAAAACTCAAGAACGGCTTGACCAATTTAAATATTTTTTGTGATTACTGTGATAATCCTTAAGAAAAGCTTATACAACAGATTTTTTTTCTGACACTGACTCTGTTGGATCACATCAAAACAAAAAAATTAGCAAATTGAAGAGACAGTGAGCTGGTCATGTTAGCCGTAGAACAGACGACCATTGAAGTCATAAAGTTCTTGAGTGAAGCCTACGACTCGGAAAATGTAGTATGAAACGCCCTGAAACTGAAAAATGCCATGAAGATATTCGTTGGCTGGCTGGAAAGGATGTGTAGTAGTGGCTTGCATTAGAACTATGTCGAGCAGTGAACAACCATACAATAGGTTGAAGATGATGAGATTCTTTTAAATTCAGCATAAATATAATAGATTCTTAATTAACTTTACTTGTTTCTTCAATATTGATTGACCTTGAAGATATCAATGAAAAGCGCTTGCTTTAAGCGCGAATGCCAGTTATACTAAAACTTTACTTGGAATAAAACTATTAATATTTCAAATTATTATATTAAGAAAAAGTTAGTGCTCTGTTAGCATCGATCCATGTTAAATGATTAAAGGACATTTTAATAAAATTATTGATTAATAAGATAACTATAAAAGAAGGCTGGTATCTTAAAAAGTTTCGGATAATTTTCTCACGCTTATTTAAAAATAACGGCTTTATAATTCAATCCAAAGTTGTTAAAATTGTTTGTTTGAGATAATTATCAATTATTCTTCAGTATTGATGATACTTAAATACGAAAATAAAATTTCTATTCGAATTAAATAATTAGAAACAATTTTTTTTCGGTTGCGTTAACGCAGCATAGGTTATTTATGATGCTAACTTTATGGTTGAGCACAAACGACCGCATAAAACCAAAATATTGCAAATCAATTCAAAAATATTTAGTTTAGTATTTACTTATTGATAAACCATAATATGTAAGCACTACAGCTGTGTTTTTCTATATCAAATATAATCCTGAAGCTTGACATAACAGAATCTTAACATGATATAACTTCGATATGGTTTCCTGGTCACTGCTCTATCACCTAATTCAACGGTACTCGGACTAGTGAATGGTAGAACCACAGACCTTAAATTAAAAATATTGTCGTGTATTTAAAAACTCGTTTATTATAAATTTATGATTAATTTTCCACCTTCCATGATATTGCAAGATAGATGCTGGGAAATGTAATTTCGTAGATTGGTAGCCCATTTCCTTAAGAGGAAAAAATTACGTCATATCAGAGTCATCAATCTTTTACTAACAAGGATCCAATAAGAAAATTAATTGTTAACGATCAACCTTGATCTTTATTAAAATTAAAATCCAATATTTATCAATAAATCGCTTTCAAGGCTCGTTATTGCTTTAATAATCATTTCTATTTTCTTTGAAACTATTATTAAATTTTGTTACTAAAAATTATTTTATTATTTTTACTAGGATACGGAGAGGATATTTTTTACTGGTGAGAATCTCGTTAGTGTAGTGTTTTGAAAAATAGCAATTTCACCACAGAGGGTGTTAAAGTATATTAGACTTATTTATTACTGTGCAAATTTTATAAACCCGAAATGAAAGTTCATATTTTACACTTCAATCAATCCTTAATTAAAATTATTTCATAAAATCTTTTTATATTAAGTTTCCATTCCGTGTTGAGTTTTATGCCATTTTGTTACAGTGTGCTTTTACTATCAACTAAAATGTATAGTGACGTGAGTCCATGCCTTATTACTCCACCCCCTCCGTAACATCAAAAAGATAAAAGTCTGTGCCCAGGATAGGTGACGATGATGAAGATAATAATTCAACTTCTATCTTTGTATTTAATCACACCAAAACTAGATAATTTAATACAGTTATAACTGTATTATTTAGGTATTAAATTAACAAACTAATTTCTTGATACTCGTTTCAGTTCAGAATTGCATACTCCAAAAAAAAATTAAGTTATATGACCCTTGTCCAATTTAGTTAATATAACCTGTCCAGGAGATCTGGAAACATTTTTCTTATCAAGCAGTCCTGAAAATGTTACGGCACATATATATCAATCAATAAAACCGTTAAAATAAAACCCCATTTTTATTTAAAAATTTAAATTTAAATAATTTTTTATTTATTTTAATTATTTAAAAATTTTAATTATAATCCATTTCAATATTATGTTTTGATGTTGGACTTCATTTCCATAAGTGAATCTGAATTCCTCGGAACTGGCAATCTAGAACGCAACAATGCTGTTAACATTATTGTTATGATGGTAAACCTTCGTAAACTGTTTTCCAAATATGAATCGATTCGCTAAAGATTGATAGTTTTCCAATAGTAGACGAATTCCATTAGCGGGCCAGTATAAATATTATTTTGCAAACAAGAATGACGAGCGAACTCAAAACTATTTATTTTCCTCGTTATAATTATTGAATAAATTTATTTATTGAACAACTGTTGGTATTGAGTATTTATTTAACTTGACACCAATATTGTTGTAGTTTTGAATAAAATGTAATGGTTTTTTAATTTTCTTAAGATCAAGGTTTTGTTAAAATATGCTAATAGGCATAAACCTTAGCATTAGCGTCATTCTAATATATTAAGCAGTTAAAATTATGGCTATTAGCATCATTCTTACATAATTAGTGCGCTTAAGTCTGTCACTACATTATTTATACAGCGTAATTTTTATGCACATTTTAAACAGCATAGCAGCGAGTGCAGGTGGTTGACTGTTGCTAAGTAATATGCGTTAGATGCACTAACACATATTACTTGCCAACAGTCTGCCGCGTACACTCGCTTGAGTCTGTAACAAAATCGCTGATAAAATCGGCCTGAATATCATAGGTCATATGTTGGCGAACTCATAATATGGATGAATTGAGATTATTCATTTAACAAATTTGACGAATGATTGAAGTCTAAAGGAAATTGCCCATTCATGTAACCAATTGCCTCTGAAAAACATTATGTCCAGATTCCTTTCCACGATTTAAAGCTTTATTACATTAACATATTTTATTCATTTGAATGGGCTATTAAAACTCTATAAAAATTAAAATAGATCTCTCTTAATAAGTTTTACGGAGCCTCTTCTGTCAAAATACTTTTCATATGCTTTTATTTCTTTGATTTTGTGATGTCAATGTTAATGCAAAATTTAAGAACCACAGTATATGTATCATCGTCATATACTTAGCTAGCGAGATTATAAAACTCCGAAATATAGATAAAAGCAACAGTATAGTCAAAAATCCGTCTCTATTACAAATGAAGTAAGGGTAGTTTTAAGACCAAAATTTACCATTTTGTTATCTGGACTTTAGAATCCCTTTGTTTTAAGCCTAGAACGTGTGATGTCAAGGCCATTAGATCCTTCTTGTGAAACTCTCGACATGTCGAGGGTCGGTATCTATTGTAGCATAAACAATACATTATCAATGTGGAGGAACAACACGCATACACTATTGTGATATGTATGAACCCATTTGTTAAGTTGGATAAGGTAGCAACCCGGTGAAATCTAACAAGTCCGGGTCGTTCGCCAACATGCGGCAGTAGTTAACCTTGATTATAATGGAGCTTAATGGACAGTGGAGGATCACTTTCTTTACAAATGGAATTAGATAAAGAGTATAATTTAGTAAAATTAGACGACAGAGGTTGCTAGTCAGAGGTCCTGGGTTTGAATCCTGGTAGGGTCAGATATTTATTTAGTAAATTTCTGATATTTACATACTTCCATTTTTCAAGTTAAGAATATTTAATTGAACTTTGGCTATTAAAATTTTATGTGAGTATACTTGCATTCGCGTATTTAGGTGTAATCAATGCTTTAGTTGGCTTCACTTCTGATCCACTTTACTGCCATAATTGTTTAAGTAATCAATATACCGGATAGTTTTATTTATTTATCAGATTTTATTGTAAAAATAGTAAAATTTAGTAAAATAAAATAGTAATAATAGTAATAGTAATGTGTATAAATGATAAAAAAGGAAAAGCACATGGCCAACTATTTCTATAACAGATTTTATTGATTATATTTAGTTATACCATGTTTGTACATACAATAGTATATGAAAACGAAAAATTTAACACTTCACTTTATTTCCTATTATGAGAAAAAAAACAAAATTTAAACCAGTATAATACATATTTGTATGCTGACGAAACATTGAATAAAATAAAAATCAAATAAATATCTTGAATAAATATCTGATGTAATAAATTTGTAAATGAATCACACTGATTGTTTAAACAAGAAATGATAATTTGTAATGAATTTAGATTTTATCTTCTTTTCAACTAAAACAGAAAAATTAAGAATTCCTACTCGTAAACCGATTTCATTATTTAAAAAGTTTCAGACTGTCAGTAAAGAGATTCTTACTTAGTCTTCAAATTTGTAATTAAATCAAAACAAAAAAAAATATACTTCAATAAGTATATTTTTTTTTGTAATATTACAAGATTGTTATGGCAAGTAATAAGTATATACATAAAACATACACAAGATATTTTAAATTATGTGTGTCACGTAATTATATCATTAAAGGCTGGACATATCATTCGATAATACACATGGTTTTTTTTCTACGATATAAGAGATTAACATATATATACCATATTAACGGACAATATATTCTTTATTTAGATTTCTATGAGAACATCAACAAAATGCATGATTTACAAAAGAAATTACGTAAAACCGTTGATTCCTTTATCTTGCCAAAATAAATTTATTATTTCATAATAACAGTCACGGATATCCAGTTTTGAAACAAATTTGCGTTGAACAAAAGTACTTCCTTCGTGGAGTACTTTTTAACCAACGATAAATAACAGCACGGAAAAGGAAGTGCATTCCCATTTCCAGTCAGCCATAAAAAACTTTTTGCTTTCTTAACAAACTCGGAGTTTAAGAACTTTTAAAAATTTAACATTCCTTGTAAGGAAACAACGTTACTAGACCACGGTACAACCAAGAAGAGACGTTGCTCTATATTGTGAGATTGCAAATTGACTCTTATTTTTCGTATTATAGGGTTTCAATTTTCAGCTTTATCTGTTCTTGCCTGAACGACTTTATTTTAAGAATTGTAATCAAGTGAGAAAAACGTAATAGGAATTCTAGGGGATTTCATGGACAACACAATTTCATTGCAATGAATAAAATTTGGAAATATTATGCGGTATTTTAACGCAATTTCATGGTTTATTCACTAACTAAAGTGTATTTTCAGTATTTCCACACATAAGAAATGCTGCTACGACGTAGCAGAAGCAAAGCTACGACGTAGTAACTAATTTGCTACGATGTACTTACTGAAACCACTCATGTTTCAAAATCATAATAACAACGTCAACTCGAAACTTAAATATAAGAAGAATTTGACAATATTAAATATACATTTTAGATATTGTTTAAAAATCCTATTATATTTTTAGGCTGATAATCTGGTTGTATCAGATTTTATGAACCTTCACAAGTTAACCTTTTAATTTTAGGTAAAGTAAAAATTACTAATTAAAATAATTACAATTGCCCGCCTTTTATCGTTTAACAGTATGAGAAAATATAATCTATTTTCGAACAATAAATATGCAATTAATTTTAGACTCCCCCAACAGACCCGTTTCGCTTGATGATTCCATTTTAGTTAAACTATATATACATAAAAAGTCAAATGTCAATGATAAAACTGATTTGACGATTGTATCTGAATTTAAATTGAATTCCCAATTTTTATTCCCAATTTATTTATAGCCCTTGAAGGGTTTTATAAAAAAATAATCAACACTCTTGACACCTTCACTTGTTTTTCTAATAACATTTTTTTAAATTCATTTACGAAAAATAAACTTCATTTATTATTTTTCTAAAAGTCTTTGTTTGAAACAATTCTCATTAAGTGTTTAATAAAGAGAACTAAATAATTTAGATTAATGCTGTTCAAGCTTACATAATACTGGCAAACAAACTCAAGGGAAAGACTAAAATATTAAATTATTCGAAAACTAAACAAAAAGTTTTTAATCTCATCTAACCTTTAAAAGGTGGGCAAACGAAAAAGTTTTTATGCCAAAAAGCTGCGATTATAACTCACAAAAAAGTTTGCCGCCATCTAAAGTAGCAATAATTATAAAATTGTGTTATCGTTAATCAAGTGTTAGTTTTGATCAATAATATGGAGAAATATTTGCATTAAAGTTGAATTGGTATAAATAACTTCTTGTAATAAGCATCAAGGAGACCGTCCCGAAGAGCTTTGAAAGTTTTATACGGAGAATCCAATATAAAAAAAATAACTCAAATTAAAACCTTGTTTAAATATTTAAATTTAATGAAAACTCTTTTTCAATATAATAGTGCTTACCCTATTTAACAAATGCGATTCACTTCAAAATCTTGGCGTACAGTTTCAAGAATGCCTTCCCAACTATTCAAAGTGGAACGGTAAATTCACAAGTCTCCCGAAGAATTCCGATTTCGTACCAAAGAACGTTATTCTAGCGAATTAGATACCAAAGGGGACTGTTACACATTGTTGCGCGTGCAATACGCGCTAAGTATTTGTCAGCTTAACCACGTGACGAAGACTGCTAGCGATGGATGTGTTATGCAGCCACTGTTACCTCGTTGCATGGCGAGAGGATTTTCACCTGTAAAAGAATTAGTTTTAGTACATATGACATGACACTTCAGAACTTGAAGTTTTAATATTAATATTTCTAAATGTTGCGTATGTGTGTTATGCTGTGTTATGTATGTTATATATTAGTGAAAAACAGCTAAACGTTTAACTTTTATCCAACAAAGAACAGAAGCCAATAAAATATCTGTCTTGCTCAGATAACAAAAGCCCCGCAGTAGAAAGGAATTTAATTCTAAATTGTAGTATACTCCACGGTTGAGTAGTAATTTTGTCACGCTCAGCGATTTTGACCATAATTACGTTGGTATAAACATGATTTTCTATTGTTAAATTCCTGTACTAACATTTGAAGTCATTATTTAAATTAAGTAACTCGTACCTTTGACGTTAATCCAAAACCTGGAATTCTTAGAGTGTGTTAACTCCTTCGTATAATACAATTTTAAACGCCTACTGGTAATATAACATTGTTGATTCAAACACAATGAATACAGACGAGACACATAACGGTATAAATAATTTTTAAATGTCATTACAAATATTTAAAAACTCATGAGTTTCTTGCAACGCTTCTTCTCAAAAGCTAAAGTGTTCGTTGGTGCGGTATTAGGGTTTAATTTTTGAGGATTAAAAAGAAATTGCTAATTGTGTCAATTTGAGAGCTTCTTGATTTTCATTTTGATGTCCCATTTAAATATACATCAAATTGAAAGAGACTAGTAACACTCAAAAAAATCAGCATTAATTAATTTCGAATGAATTATTACAAAACCAATTTTAGCTGTAGTACACATTTAAAACCTAAATTGCCGATATTATTGTAATATAACGGAGCAAATGTTTGATTTATTCGGCGATATTTTGTATACCAGGACAACAATCTGTGAGTTATTAGAGAGTTAATTCAGTTTGAAAATAATTAGCTTTTAAAATGGACCTTGCTTTATAATAAATACGGTTCTACTTCCACGGTATGTATTTAACGAGCATTTTTTTATTCTTTTTTTGTGATCACAACAAACATGCCTGAAAACGTTTCTAATAATTATATTAATTTATTATTACGTATTGATAAAAATTGCTATATCATCTTTGATTATATACCGTAATATTGTACCATAATACTGTGGTATTATTGATTTTTAAAATTACATTTTATATGCAATACTTACATTAATAAAGGGATTGAAATGGTTGAAAAGGTCAATCGATAATCACAATACCATTTCTCGAAATATTACGGATTCTGCTATTCATTTATCAAGAATCTATCCAAGTTAAGTCCGAGCCAGTCACAAATATATGCAGTGTTGTACAGCCTCTGCATTCTCGGTCGTAACCTTATGATTTATCGATAGACCTATAACCCAAAATCTCTACAAAAATGAGTATATACCTCTCAAAACATGTACTGAGACTGCAGACGCGGTGACGTCCGCGAGCGAGCATGTGTAGTTGCCCGAGTCGTTCCGATTGGCGTTCGCTATATATAGTCTTGATAGCGCCCCGTTGAAGGTCGCCTCAGTCTTCACACTGTTAACAATAAATTGTTGATACGTAAACGTGTAGGAGCTCGATGGCGTAGTGGTTCACTCTAGTTGTAACTACAAACACAATAAAAAATTATCATCATATTATTTACAGCCAATATAAGTCCCACTGCTGGGCACACGCCGTCCTACATGAGAGAAACGCATGAGTAATTTGGGCCATAACACTACCAGGCTTGTTGGCACAAAGCCATTTTGGGCAAGCCTGGTAAATTGGGCAATAAGAATTATTAGGCAAAATTATCTTACTAAAATTGTTTTATAATAGAGATGATTCATTTACTTTTCTAAAAAAAATATTAAAATACAGCACTTTTTCTGAAGGTTTAAAAGGTGAATTATGTTCATATAAAGTAATTCTTTGATAATGCTGTTTACTTCAGATTGAAGCTTGCTACCTAAACAGAAGCTAGTACTCCAGTATGTGATTATTATCAGACTATTAACGTAAACTAGAATTGTCCTAGTTTGAAACTCAAGATGCTCTTCGGATTGTAGCAGAATTATCAGTGCCTTTCTCTTTTCTTTCACTTTACACCGTTGACCGCTAAGTCACATCTGGCCAGCATTAGGCGTAAACTCCTCATGAGTTTCTCTCGTGTAGAAGCTTTCCTACACGAGAGAAACTCATGAGGAGTTTCTTAATAATTCTGAGCACATAGAGGAACTAAAAACATTTTTTTTTAATTGTTTATTGGTTTAGTATTGTTAGCACCAAAAACCAGTGTTACCCGGCTACCCGCACTTAGCGCCGATATAAAAAACAGCGCGGCAACGGGTCGCTCAGTTGGTCTACAGCCGCCGCACGAATAGGATCGTTACTCTGGCTGCTTACGAATCGATAGTTAGGTGATTAAAAGATTATTTGTTTGTTTGAGAGTTTCCTCTGAAATTATTTGTAAAGTGAAGACTACAGGCCTATTAAATGATTTTCTTGTAACCGATTTTACATCTTATATCTAACAGTATATTCATTAGCTTTAAAAATCATACATTTTCTTGATTCAATACAATATTATTTTCAACTTATTAATTCCAAACCTGAATTGAAGCGGTTGCAAAGTAAGAGAAGCCCTAATATTTAAAAATAACAAATAATTTTCTATCAACTTTGAATGCACAGATTGTCCTCGAGTCTCCGAAAATTCCTTTCTCAAAAATATCAACCTTAATAGACAGTACTTTGAAATTATATTCACAAATTACAATTACTCTGTTAGAATTCCCTTTTGACAAATAACAGTACTAATTGATTGCTGTAGATGTAACTGAATTAAAGCGATTTCCAAACGAGTGCCCTTCAACGGTATTAAGAAACCATTAATTATATGAAAAATCGGGCTCCAGAGCCATTTGTTCGTTACAAATCGAATTTCGATTCATAAATCAAGTAGGAAAGGAAGTATAAATTTAAAAATGTCATTTTTCAGAGAACGTAACTGGAATAAATAAAATAAAAATAGCAATATCCACTTTCTTGCTATCGCAAACCTTGCGAAGTGATTTTAATAACCTTTAAATTAAATTACAGAACAAAAGAGGATGTTTTGGAAGAAGTTAATTCGATTTACAAAAAGTCATTATTATATTTGATACTATAAAACCCGTTATAAAATATTTTGTAACATGATAACGTTATTAAGCATGCTTAATGTTTTAAGAAAGCTTTTCCTGCAATATGTTATTTGCTTCATATGTTGTACAATATCGTACAACATGGCATGACCACCATCATACACCCATTAAAGAAATACAGACGTATAATTAAAGTTATAATATGCTACACCAAGTTATTATTGTTGTATAACAAATATAATATATAACTTTGCACCAGCTAATAATTCAAGGGTAAACCCTTGAAATACACCTCCCTTTTTTAATCGTGAAAAAATGTAATACACCCTTTGACATTAAGAAATATAATATTTTAAATTATATTTTATTTAATATCTTTCAAAAATGTAATTTCTTATAAAAAATTTAATCATCTTCAAAAATTATATATGTGGGAGAGAATGGGAGAGAGGGGAAAAGAAGGAGATAGAGGGAGCATCATACAATGATAAAAATTAATAATAATAATTTTATTGAATAAAATATAGATAGAAATTTTGGGCTATGTATCGTTAAGTAGCATACTTTTCAAGCTACTCGATAAATTTGAGAACAGTCCAGATTTTAATTAACATACCATTTCCGTATCCCTCATAAATCTTAGAGTCTTATTTTGTATTCAGTTAATGTATGTTACATCGCTATTCCATTTCGTTTAAGGCCATATTGGAATAAGAATATTTTGGAATTGGTTTGAATTATTGCTTTTAAATCGTGAGATTTATACGAATCCTGCGGCCAACTAATTTCTTGGATCATTTGAAGAATATTAACGATGCAAAGATGTAGAAATGTGGGCGATGAAGATGATTGTTAATTTTGTTAGTTTTCATATATAATTTAAATTGCTGGAGCGTTGATAATCTGCAACAAAAGTTTTTGATACACCTTCGCTCCCGATATTTCCTTTTCCGTCACACCGGAACACAGAAATAAGTATTTAAAAAACCTTTAATTTTATTATATCGATATTGGTAAAGCTAATAAAATTTCTTAAAGAATACATATATTTTTTTCAGAAAACTCAAACTGGTTAATATGCTGCCTTAGAAAGGATTCCATAAATTTCATTTTAATTTTTTATTTATGAATTTTATTACTGGCAATTATTATTAACCAAGAGTATTTTAATCAGAAGAAAAAGTACGGATGAAATTAAATTTTTTATAAATCTCATAAATATTAAAAAGCGAAGAAATAAATCGTATCAAATAAAATATTGTTCAACGACAATATGAGAACCCTTTCAGAGTTCGTGGTCACGAAATGTCTGGCAGGGGAAATATATTTCTTAAAATGACTATTTCATTTTGTACCTTAAACTTTGAAGCCTAAATTACAAATTCAATTTTGTATCTTAAAATATAATTACGGTATATACCTAAATATTTTTTAATAAACCGAGGATGAAATGAAAAATCGCTATATTAACTTTGTGTAAGTCTTGCCATTTCAATAATTTATCTGTAAATTTTATGAATCTTTTGGGAAAGCGTCATTAATTCGATGCCTATACGAAACTTCTTGTATTTCTTCTATGTACTAACATAACTAGAAGAAGTAACATATTTATGGCTTATCTTCACTGGAGTAAAGGTATCTGGCTGGGAAGCCAAAACGTTCCGACGGTGAACTCTCATAAATCTCAACGTCTTTAAACAAACCAAAGGTGTTGGTTGTTGTTGACAGGTTGTAGATTGTGTAGCGTGGTAGCATCGACGGTTAAGTATTGTAACAAAAATATAATATTCTCTACATTAGGATTATAAAGAGGTGCCAAAATTTTTCCTGTAAATCACACACACACGCTGGCATGATGGCGCTGTCCTACCATGCGTACTTGTACTATTGCATCTTGGGCTAGTAGAACTATGGGATATTTAAAATTAGTTCTCTCGCTGCCTAAACCTAATTTTGTGTCAACCCTTATGATTAGATTTTTGTCCTTAAAAGTCTGTATATTATTATTAATGGTTTTTTCTAACTAATTATCTTGTATGACCTTGATGAGAGTCATCTCTGCAAACTCAAATTTACCGTAGGTAATTTCTTTCACTGGCAGTTGTACTGGTTTATATTTCATTAGCAATATCCAACAAACCATGCCTACAATTTTGGTGTAAACTGAATGTAATTAGTTTAATGCTATGTAGTTAGCCTTCCAAAGAGTTGCGAGTACTCGAAATGATAAACCTCAATTGTTTCTTAGAGTATATTTATATCTTAAAAGTAATTTTATTATTTATATTATTCGTTTGTAATAGCCCGAAAAAACTTAACTACAGCGCTTAATTTAGTGAATGATATGATTTGACTATGACATAATATTTATATTGGATTTCTGACGTCCGTAATGATATAAAACATGCAATCAAGGTTCTCCGTCTTCGAATTTCCATCACAAATTATACATTGTTCTAAACTTCTAATACTTGAATATAGCAATGGCGTATTTAAACCATTTCAGACAATTTATGGGGTGTTAAATACCCCCATTTGTTTATTTGGATCGCCTCCGAGATTTACTGTGGCAACATTAATTAGGTGCAGGCGATGAAGGTAACTGTAAGTTAATTTGTAAATTATAACTAGCGAAGAAGATAATTTTAGAGATATTTGTGTAAAATATTGGGATTGGAAGATTGCCTTTGAAATAAGTCATTTGCTAAGTTTATTTTGTTTGTTTGATTCTGGAATTATGTACTCAAGAAATGTTCAAATTATAACGAAATAATTTATTTCGTATTTACAAAAGCCATTTAACACTTACACTTTCAGTTTACTTTCGTTAAACAAAACAACTTTTGATGTACCAACCATACATATACATTGTTAACGCATAAATTACAAAGATATCTTATTTTAAGCATCCATGTCACTATTTTGAATGAAATGATATGTAAACTTCCCATTTTATATGCATATACATATAAAATAAGGCCCATAGAAAATAGAGAAAAAGCTGAAAATAATAAATGGGAAACACTTCCTTATAAAAATCGCAGCATCTTTATCCAGCGATTCAGTATTCGACCATTAGTAACGGCTCCTAAAACAAATCGCTTTATGTAAGAAACTAACGATCGTAGATACACTGTTGCTTTTAAAATATGTTTATATTATAAACTAACTATTCATATATTATATAAAAAAAATTCATCCATAATTTCTATTAATTTATTTTTTAATTTAAAAAGTACCTTTGATTAAGACCCCCCTCCCTTTTAGAGCAAAAGTGAACCTTCATGTCATGATGTGTTCACTTCAAATATGATATAGTCTTCATTGGAATTCACTCCAGTCTCGAGTCTTGGGTTTCAAATGGTTTGTAGTGCATCAGACTCTTTTACATTGGAGTAATTTGGCTTGTTTTTAACATCTTAGTCTGCGTTATTGAATAAATTCGAAGCGTTACTGAATATTAAAATTATGTCGACTTACTAATTATCTGACTACGTTCTAACATCTTCTCGTTCATTCTAATTGCAAAGAATATACAATACAATTAAGCTCTTTTTAAGTTTTTGCATTTATTTTTATCCCAAATTGGAATCTGGAAAGTCTGGCGAGCGTACTAATGAAGTGTTTAGCTTAATACTAATACCACTTAAAAATACTGTAGTCAAATATAACTGTCACTGGTGCACTCATTGTAATGCCTGTGGGTGCGAATAGGCTAGCATTACAACACAATACAACCAAAGAGATTGCACAAAACTTTTTATTTGGTTTGGCGATGTTACTCTGTAATAACTACGAAAAGAAAGGGATTAATTTATTTTAATTCGTAATAATCATAAATTAACATCTTCAACTGTAATGCAAAACACTGTGTTGCTATGAAAGTAAAAATTGCCTGTAGACTACATGGGAAATATGAATGTCACTCATGCCCTTTGTGCCCGGGTATAAGTGACATTCATATTTTTTGTCTCAGGAATGTCAACGCACATACAATTGATTCTTTATTGCTACTGATGTCTCCGGACGATCTCAACCTTTACTAATCTATTTAATTATTCAATCTATTTTATTTTGAAAATATACATACCTAACACCTCCTCTCTTCGTATCATAATTGAGCAACCTTGTGCCATGCTTCCAGTTGACTTGTCTCGTAGGCTGAGGAACCTCACTGACCACGCAGCGAAGCTCAATAATCGATCCTTCTTTGTAGAACTTATCTTGGAGAGGACGACCGCGCTCGTCCACAATTTCGACTTTTGGCACTGTTGAAGAAATACGTACTTTAATAAATATCGAGTCTATAAAAGAAACGATATTGACATAAAACCCATAGAACAAGGTTCTGAATTGAGTTGAATATTAAATTTAAGTCTCGCATTCTTGGAAGTGTGCTCATTTTTAATTTCACAGCTAATTATAATACATTCAATTCAATTGAATTCTTTATTTTGCGTTCCATACTTACATAATATGAATCTTAAGACTATTAATGACACTATGGACCCTGTCCATTGACATCCTGGACATTGAACCATGTTTCATGAGAACAACCGCCATTTTGAGCAATATATGAATTATTAACAATTATAAATAGTAATAATAATAAAATTTATTATTATTACTATTTATCTAGCCCAACTTAAGCATCATTGAGAGCTTGTGTTATGGATACTAGATAACGGAGAGATACAGATTGTAATATGTATATAAATATCAGAAATATACTAAATAATCATACAAACATACATGACTCGTGAACGAATATTCGTACCCATGATACAAACATCTTCACCTACCAGGATTCGAACCCGGGACCTCTAGACGTGTAGACGGGGGTACTGACCACTCAACCAGATAGTCGTCATATATTTTATAATCTTAAGTGATATGATATTTAATATTTATAAAGAAAATTACTTGGTGCTTCCCAGAGTCCATTAAGGTGGAGATAGGTGGAGAGGAGATATAATATGTTGTTGTTGTGTTTTTTAAATATATATTTATATATCACCAAAAAATATCACCCATTTGTGGACTTTACTTCATTATTATATACTTCATTTATTTTCCATTCATATTTATAAAATAAGCCGTGAGAGCCTAACATATATAATGTTATTGTAGTCAAAAGAATAAGAACAATAGAAGAAGACTGAATCAGAAGTCAATTGAAATAAGACAGAAAATGATATTGAGTACTTACATAGTTAAATTATTAATTGTAATTAAGTCATTATTACCGGAATTGAAATTTGTCACAAAGGAGACAAAAGGGGCATCAAGCCGTATTCCAACCAATCAAATTAATACGAAGCCGATTCATCTTAAGCAAATCCGTTAGCAGGAGAATGAATTAAACCTAGCTGTACACATTTTGCGATAAAATTGGAGCTATAAAGTGCTATATTTTTTCTGTATCATTTTATAGGTATTATTGTTGCTATTTCCTGTCACTTCAACTAATTATCTATGGAAATATTTATGTCTGTAGCAAGCTGTAGTCTGGTAAGTTTTGCTTGAGAAGTTGTTAAATGCGGTGGCAATTGCACTTCTAAGAGGAATTATTTTTAGATCTGGTTTTTAAGCATGCTATTTCTATTTTAGGCAAAGAGAAAATTTCATTGATCAATTAAATAATTAAACAAAGTAAATTTGTGTACAAAAGTTAAATGTTGCACAATACGGCAATTTTAAGAAGGTCTCCTTAAATCAGATTCAGATTTGTTATAGTCAGGAGTCTAAATAATAAACACTAGTCGTTGCAGGCCTTCCAACATTAGAGAAACATAATTATAACTATTTCTATGATGTATCAGTGTTGATAATACGACCTCTACTTTTTTTATCGTTAAGATAAAGATAGCCAGTGTTATTAAATAATGAGAGATATTGACTTATCTCCAGAATCATTGAGATTTCTAGATACTGAGGTGTCTCTAGGCGATTGTTATCACTTACCATCAGGTAAGCCATCAGTTTTATTTGTATTCGTTGACTAAAAAAAGACATCGTTATTTTCTAAAAAAATTGACAGTTATAATTTTAAAGTCTTTATTATTTATATATTTATCTTTCAATCAGATTTTTTTCCTGTGTCTACGGTCCGATAACGTTACATTTTTTATATAATCTCTTCAATATCATAACTCTCTTCAAAAACCTAACTCAGCATAAAGCTAATGCTATAATAACAATATTTCAAAACAATATTATCTCCACTATATCTTGAAGTGGATCGTTTCTAACAAGCAGTTCAATTTTATTGCCAGCACTTATCGGAAAATGGGGTCATTCGTTCCTTTCTTAATTTTATTATTAGCTGGAAAAGGTACACGGATAAAACAATGAAATATAATAAAAAGATATGGTATATCTTGATGAGTCTTTTATAAAGCTTTCAGTAAATATATTATATATTTTTGGCAACGGGACTCTGTTAATATTATCATTCTTCGGTTTTATGATTTTGTTTATTTTTTTATTATATTTTCCATTATTAGTAATAGTAGGAGAGGTTTTTGACAATAACTATTTATTAATATGGTCCATATAAAGGACTTTTATCGTTTATATTAAAAGGTACTGACCGACATTTAAGACTTTAGAACTTTATTGTTGGAGCCATTATTATGTCCTACTAAGTTGGCATAGAAGTAGCTTGACGTTGGTATTGTTGCAATATATTTTATATAAGTATGATAATAAGGTGACCTGGTGAAATTCATCGTTACACTTTGTAATTTAACTTAGGTTTAAAACATTGCCCTGTGAGAGAAGCCAAAAGACTCTTGCTTCGTACAAAAATGTATAGGTGTAGCAGATTAATTTTCTTTGGCTGAATGATCTTAATAAAAAAAAATTTTAGATTTGTCACCAATCTTATTGGCGGTATGGAAAGCTGGTTATAGCTTTTCCTAGGCATCGATAATTATAAAAAAATGAGTCATGGCAGTTTGGGATTTCATTGTAATTTCGAATACAAAGAAATTTACTGAAAGTGCTTAGACGAATGAAATTAGAAGTGAATAATAAGTAGAAAAGGCAAATTCAATCAGGAGTTTTATATATAAGAATCATAATAGACAATAGCGATGAAAACTAAACATATTTTTTGTACTATGTTATGATAGATATAATTATTTATCAACAAAAGCTAAGGGGAACAATATATGAGGATTATACGAGTAAAATATTACATTGTACTTGTTTCTTCGTGAAAAAAGCATTAGTTATTGAGCCGTGAAATAAAAGTGCGATTGTAGCGTAATGAAATTAATCTATTAATGATTGATTGATAAAAAAGTATATAGCATAATTACTTACATAATAATCATAATAGGAAATGAGACTTTCCTATGTAATTTGTGACAAATTACATGATAAATATAGTATTTATAAAATGGTTGCCTTTATTTACAATAAAGACATTTTTTAATAGTTGTTGCATGAAAATTATAATTTAAATGAAGTATGTGGTAATAATATTTTAGTAACGAATCCTAATACATTTGTCATATTTTGCATAGAAAATAAAATTTGTTGTTAAGTTTAATTTTCATCGAAACGTTTTTGGTTAACAAACTCAATGTCATTGAAGTGAAGTTTTATATAGTTTTATATCTATCACGCCACAAAAAGCTTATTAATCCATACAATTATTTTGATTGCATATTATGTACCGACAAATATATTATCAAGAAGTCAAACACTATTTTACATAAATGAAAAGTAATGAGTAGGCTTTTTTTCTTGTTAAAAACGCATCCGTGCTTGAAACGTTGATGTTTTTTTATTATAAAATAAATACTGTACTCATAGGAGCAGAGTATAAAATATGATGTATACAAAACCTTATGGCTTTTATAATGTCGTGGCTGTCTTTAATTAAAAACTATACTTAATTTAATGTTTATGCTATAGTTAAATATTTTTTGTTCGTATTTGTTTTTGTTGACTGCCCTTAAAATATATAAATAATGGAATATAAACTCCATTATTTGAAGTCGTGCATATCAGAATTAATATTCAATAAAATTTTATTATTATTTTGATAAAATACGCTATACATACTACATACTTATTTTTAATTTAGAAGTGTATTTATAGTAGGTCCACTAAATGATACCAGCCATATTTTAAACTGAAGAAAAAACTACTATGTCTGACAAAATTTGTGTGACATTATTGATTTATTTTGCTAACCTGACTAATTATTTATCTTCGCATTTCCCTCGGCTTCAGGAAAACACGGAACCATCCATCTCGCAAGTGGTTTTCGTGGTCGTATCCACATAGGAATTACAAATTGTACTGTAATATTTTTTGTTAACTAAAAGCATATCTCTTTTCCTCGTTTTCCTGAAAAAGGTTTTTCTTGTTCTTAATTACCAGTCAATGTCTTGTTTATGTTATTGCTTGTTATATAAAAACTGTACAAAATATTATAACGTCATTTGAGATTATTTGTAAGCGAAAATAAGATGTTGTGAAAAGTTTCCTAGATACTATTAAAGTTTTGTTACAATTAAACTTAAAAATCAAGATCATATTGTTACGAACAACCTCTACCAGAAAACTACAGGGGAGGTAGTTTCGAAATTATTAATAATAGTAAACGGTTTCAAAGACAAGATAAGAATGATAATTTTAATGGTTGCCGGGTAAAAAAAATGTGATCAAGGCAGCAATGCAAGAACTGATATAACAAGCGTCCATAGACTACGGTAATCGCATTCCATCAGACAGGATTTATGCATTTACATGGGTAGTACCCACGTTACATAGGTATTACCCATATGACTTTACTTTAGAATTATTTTAATATTGGTTGAAACTGTTTCTGTTGTTATATTGTTTGATTAACAATTTTACCCGTGGATTTATTCGCTCTTCTAGTGGATATATGGTGACGATTATATTAAAATAAAATTAAGTTATTTCTTTCTATTTCATTCCCAATCAATATGAAAGGGATAGAATGACTTTTGGTAATGTTTTAATTGAACGTTAAGTTTGTGAAAACTTAGACGAACCATAAACTGAATGTTTTATTTAGTATATGCTCTAAAACAGGACAAAATAAGCTTTAAATCCATTTTAGAAACATCAAATGACTTCAATGACGGTGTATTTTTTTCTGTTTGGATCGGAATGAAAGAGGAGAATGAAACTTTAATGTAGTAAGTGCACAACAGAAATAAGGCTATCAATTGATTTACTTTGATTGGAGATTTTTTCTAATTTTATCAGATTACAAATCAGACATTTTACTCGGTTGAATAAGTGGTATTGGTGGCATTTTCTAAGTCAACGGCTTGCTACAACCATTATAACCTAAACGATAAACAGTCACCATTACAATCACCATAAAAAATCTCACTTTATCGATTGACGGCGACTTTCAAAAATAACGATTTTAAACATATCTACCTTCTTTTACTGAACATGTAGAATAGTGTGAGTCAACTTGACGTTACTCTCTTAAGTTTCTATAAGTTGTTCTTTCTCATATTGAATCAGATGCCAGGATTTACATACTGCAATATCTAACCTAACCTGTTCACAAGATATTAGAAGTTGACACAGAAAATATTATTTTTTTTGTTTTCAACTATGACAGATGTTACTCTTATAGAGCAACGAAACATCTCACCGGCAAAATATATATCAATATGTCAGACATAGGCACGTCCCGGTTTCAATATTCTATCTACAGGTGGAAGTAAGATAATTGTAACTAATGAATAAATACAGAACTTAAGTGAAAGTGTAAAATTATTCCAAATCCCTAAATACGATTTTCTAAGAAAGTATAAAAAGATTGCTTATACTCTCAAAAACCTTGGGTTAGAATACAATATGATAATGCAGAGCAATTTCCACAAAAATAGAGAAAAAAAATCCGAGACCCTATTCGCGGATCCGCCGATTATGCGTAACCAATTCCTGCCTCCGTAACATGCAAATATTTTTATGTCTCGAGCAAAATTCACGCCCGATATCCATTTTCAGTCTATAACATAGTGAAAATAAACAAAAATAAATTGTTTAAGGGTAGCTTGAGGATTTTTTGGTGGCGGATTCTCTTAGTGGGATTTAAAGTGAAAAAATTAGATTGAATACACACTGTTACACTTACACACGAAATACTCCACACCAGGAATATATTCACACATCCACACAACATCAACAATCGAAAAGCTTATAAAAAATATTTTCATTCCATTCGCGTCAAAAACATAGATAGATAGAATATTCCTTATTGCACATCAGTTAATGTCAATACAGAAAGAAATTAGTTACAAAGACATGTACAATGGGCGGTCTTATCATTATATAAGCGATCTCTTCCAGACAACCTTTAGATGGACAGAAAATACAAGATACAAATAACAAAATTTCAATTTGTAATTTAATTTCATTATTCCCAATTTTAAATCTCTTTATTTGTATTCAAATACTTTCATTATATTATGATCAAATAATAACGTTAAGTGTTTCTGAAAATATATTGTACAGTTTAATCACAGGTTCTCTTATCTGAACAAGAATTATTAATCTTATTTGAATAACAATTCTATAGACACTTTGCTTAATAAAACAATAACGTCTAGAGTAAATTAAAATAAAAATTAGACTTAATCTCCATTCATATTGAATGACATTTCCATGCCAAACCATCGAAGATTTTTATTTTATTTTTATTTTTATTTATTTTAAGGGCAGCCAACAAAAACACATACTAACAAAAATATTAAACAGTAGCGTTGACATTAAATTAAGTATAGTTTTTAATTACAGACAGCCACGGCATGCAATGTGGACTAACAGTTATAGTTATATCTTAAGTTTATATATTTTTTTTAACGTTAATATTGAAACACTGATTACAGGGGGTTTACCTTTCTGCTAATGATTTTGAAGTGAGACTTGTACTTTCGTGCACTAAGGTTGAATATGTCCAACTCTCCTACTTTATTGTTCCGAGAAAGAAGGTTATAGTATTTCTGGATCCTGTTTAATGTGGAATGGGAGCCTAGATTGCTCCTTGCTACTCTGGGTACAAACATGTTAAACCTACTGACACGTGACAATTTCCTCGGTGCATTAAAATCAATTTGCTCGAGCAGACAAGAACAATCCAGGCTACCGCTCAACAGTTTGTATAAAAACATGCCATCGAAAAGAAGTCGTCTATCCCTGAGACTTTCAATTTTAAAATATTCAAGTCGGCTCTCATATGATGTTAAAGTCTTCGCGAGGAAGTTTCGAAAGCTCAGGTGCCATAGAAACCTCCTTTGCACGCTCTCAAGCCGTTTAACATGAACATAATATTGAGGAGACCATATAATACTACAATATTCGAGTACAGATCTGACTAGACTATTATATATCTTTATAACGGCAGCAGGATTTTTAAAGTCTTTCGTATTTCTAAGTACGAAACCAAGGAGCCTGAAACCTTTGGTGACTATTTTGTCGATGTGTACATTAAATTGAAGCTTGGTATCTAAAAAGACCCCGAGGTCTTTAATGACAGTTACCTGTTCGAGAGTGATGTTATTTATTTTATACGAAGTATTAGTTTTAGATTTTTTTCTTGTGAACCTCATGTGACAGCATTTACCAATGTTAAGTGTCATAAGGTTACTCGAACACCACTCTGATAATCCATCCAAATCCTCCTGCAGATGCAAGATGGTCAATATTGTATGGATATGCTCATTATTGTGTGGATATGCCCGGAAAGTCCTACTCAAATAGAATGGACTATTTTGTGGAATGTAAACATGGCAACCTTATTACTTTCTTCCTCAATATTTAAATTTAGATAGCTTTGATACTTTGCTATGTGCCCTCAACTATACGCGACGTGAATTTGTTTATCAGCTTTCTACAAAATAATATTAAGTATTAAAATAATATAGTGTGCTTCGCTATCAGACACTGGGCAAGTCCCACACACACAGTGGCGGGTAGCTCCGTAAACGGATTCTTCCTAGACAAAAAATAAGGTATAGTATGCTTAAATTACTTAGTTATAAATTATCCGATACGGTTATAAATGCTTGAAAGATATAATTTTTTTGTTTTTTTTGCCATACATAAATAGTTGAAAGCGAGGCTTGTTAGAGACAAAGCAACTTGCTCTATGGTTGATCCATGTATAGGGTAAATAATGTGAAGTAGATCTCCTGATCTAGATAGAAAAGCCTATGCCTAGGAATGGAACGTATAAAAGCTATTAATGAATATGACATTATTAGTTCATAGAAATTTATCTGCGATCTTTGCGATGCTTTAAGTCTTAAGAATATATATTATCTTTGTAACCACATTTAAAATGTATATAATTATTGTATGAACATTTCACAAATACAGTGAATTATTCGAGAGTATTTCTTTGCTCCTAATACTACACTTACCAAACATTTTATAGCAGTTAATTTTGGTAAATAAAACCCAATTAAGGACAGGTATCTATTTAATAAAACTTACTGTTGTTTCTACTCAGTAAAGAATTACTCCCGTAGGGTTACTAGCATTTTAGGTTCAGAGAGAATATTCTTAACGCGTGTAGCATAACAGTTAAAATATTACATAATTTTATTATCTTAAAAATAACGTCTAAAAGACCACAACATCTCAACTCTAGCTGGACCACTTTTTAATGAGTAAACTAAATGCATTCAACACCATACAACATCTTGCAACAGAATGTTTCTTTTGTTAATTGATTATTCTAAAAGTATAATAACCCGAATTAGACAAATGAACACTATAAACATACTTTATATTCTTTAATCATCATATTTACACACTAACTCGGGTATCCCTTAACATATATGGCGAACAAAACGCCTTTTATACCTATAAACTGTTATATGATATTGTTTTTATTCTACATTGTGGACGTACTTAGATTTAATTTGAAAAAATAATAAATTTCTCTCAATATTAGGCTTATCATATTGATCCCACATACGTAGCTAACAACACGCACTGACACAGAACTTTAATAGTCAATTAATGTCATGAAAAACTGCATTGTACTCAAAATTATACGTATCATGTGTCAATAAAGGATTCATTGCCTTGACAATACAAAAACTACATGAACATAATTGATATTTAAAACTCGCCTTGATCGTTAGGTTTAATTTTGCAACTCTCTTTGTCCACTAATCTTAACGAATACAATTCGGATTCAATGCACAATCTTGCTTAGTACTTAATATGATGCTTTTTTTATATAAAGCACAGTAAATGACTCGATACCACCTGATGATAAGCAGTAGAGGAGTCCATATATGAAGATAGCTAGTGAAGCATGCGACATACTGCACTAGCCACCCTCACCTTGCCGTAATGTATTCGTGAGAATAATCGTATGTATATATCGTATATAAAAAATATAATATATATCGTATATACAAAACTAAACAGTGCACTGTTGAGAACTTTACATTTATAATGTAGGCTAATTGAAATCAGTTTTTCACGAATCACGAAAATCTATAAAAACTCCAAAAAGAGGTTTACTCTTTTCCAAATGTTTAGTCTTTTTAACACAAAAAGACCAAATTTTTGCTTTTGCTCTAACTAATTTCACGTAATTTCCACAATAACATCGAAACAACGAGTCAATAATGGACCATAACCATGCCAATAATACAGATTCGAATTTGCAAGTTCAATTTGCGGTTCGTAGTTCCACAGTAAATGCCACAAACTCGATGGAGTTTCACAGTAACTATTTCTCTGTCATAGTGAAGATTATTATTGGATTGAATAACAATGTGCCTACTTATATTATTGTACACCTACCTAGATTTGTATTTAAGACCTATTTTTGACTGCTGCCCTCATCAAAATTGCGAATGATAAGCTGTAAACAACTCCTCGAAGAGGAGCTCCGAATTTCGATTGGCGATTTGGCCCTTAAAATTCGATTCCGGAAACAATGCCTTGAACAGATCAAAAATAATTTGATATCTTGTGCTCTTTCTTGGTTTGCTCTCCGCGAGTGCTTGCATTGATCCAGCATGATCGCGTTATGCTCTTCATCTATCTTCTAAGTAGGCCTTTGCATAGCTGTGGGGCGTCTGGCCCGATTATGATGATGGAAAACTTCCATCAAATTATAAATAATCGGGTAGATTATCATCTATTATTATTATTTGAACATTTTGAAAAGTAAATGTTAATGTTTTTTCAAACAATACTTAATGATGTAATGTAAAGGGTAAAACAATTCTTGCCGATATTCTTCTCATATCAATATTCTCCGGTAGACTTACGAATAGATCGCTGAATTGGTTTACAATAAATGCATATACATATAAATACCAAAGTTAAAATATAAGTTTTGACTTTGACTTGTATGATAATTAAACATTTTTAATTTGTCTTCTTTATCTCGTCACTTTAAGACAATTTCTAAAATAAATTATTTCACTATAATATGGCAGAATACTTAACAGTTTTTTTGGTTTGGTACGAACTTATATTTTGGAAATATAATGTTATCTAGATTTTCACTTATAGGCAAATCTCTTTTACCTTACAAAAATATCAAACTTGCAACACTTACAACCTGACTCCGAAGAATTATTATGATATTTTAAATGTTTTTGTGAGGATTCATAAATTTTTATGCTTAATGAAAAAGTATATTAATATGGTGTGAATATAATGAAATCTAATCCGTTATGTTATAGAATTTTATATGTTATGTTTTAGCTCTTGGGCTTTAGGCTTACTTTACATAGATGAAAGTTAAATACGTATTTAGATAAAGCCTTGAGGGAGGGTACGTGTTATTTATTGAGTTTCAGTTTCGTAACGAGAAATCTAAATAGACTAATTCCACAATACTGAAACAACAGATTACGATCGGGTGTTTGTTCTAGTAAGTTGTTCCCGAATAAAGTTATGATATTTTAAAATTAATAAAGGAATGACTGAACCAGATCACTATAAGCGGTTAGACCTTTTAAACTACGCAACAATAATTAATTTAGTTCTCTTTAAAAAATGTTTAGATGTTTTATTTCATTTTTCTCGTGTATTATATTTCTAACATTTAATGAAATTTCTTAAAACACACGTTAAAATTTCATTTCAGTTATTTTTCTGTCATGATTAAATAATTAAAGATAACCTCAGATTGTGAACCAATGCTTTGTTCACATACAGACATCAAAAAAATTAGTCACTGAGTAAAGACCCTTTTACACTTCTGCAGCGCACACAATATGTTATATGTTAGAGTTCAGAAACGAGACAAACTGTGATCTGAATATAACTTGATTTATTGTAGAAATAACGTTTGTGTTCTTAACGATGGATCAATTAGAGTTGTTTTCGGTCCCCGCATCTCCACCCTCGAGTAGCAATGCACTATCTACGGCGTAGTATTGACGTCATGGTGTAGCTGATGACGTCACTTCGTAGCACTGCACATCTTCTGTTCTCTTTCTTATACTGTTTGATATAATCTAATGGTAAATATTATCCGGAAATAATGTATTGTATAGATTTTACTATTTCTGTGAGTAATGACGGAATGAAAATAAAGTGAAATATATATTTTTCATTGATATAATATATTTATTCTGTAAACATTTCTTTATTTATACGCCATTACCTTATCTATTAACTAGACTGAAATGACGTCTTTTCGAAGATTAACCTTACTTCTTCTCGTCTGTACTTTCTAACAAATAAAAAAATGATTTTGTATAAATTATTAGAAACATGACAATGTTCGTTATAGGGGTTTGAAAAAGGAAGCCATCAAAGAGCTATCAAAGATTGAAATGTATTAAATAGTATATTGAATAAATGTAAACTTACCAACAACAGTAAGATGTACTCTTCTCACCAAGGGCGGGTGAGTAGAGATCTGACACTCATAGTATCCTTCGTCTCTCTCACTCACGTACTGAATGAGCAGGCGCCAGTCGTTAGGCTGCTCAAAGGCTAACGAATATCTTGAATCAGCAGAATACGTGTGACGGCCGAAGGAAAGAAGATGAAGTTCTTCACCGCGACGCCGGACCCAGGATATCTGTCAGACAAGATGTTCAATTAAAGAACTATAAAACACAAATTACTTTTAAAAAAAGTACAATAAGTACAGTAACAGAAAGTAGGTTAGATATACGACTATACTACTTTAATTAATAGTGCATCAATTTTATTGGCAAATATACTATCGTAAATTTTTGTTTTGATAATTTATATTGAAGTACGGATAAAGTTTAAAATTAAGTGTCATGTAAAGCTATCGCGTAACACCTATAATTAATCACCCCTTTACTGTAGCCACGTCTACTTTACGTACTAAGAGGTTTAGTGTCTCCTTTCTCTGTCGCACAACTAGAGCATGGAATTCCTTACCAGCACACGTATTCCCTCCTTCTTATAACATGGGTTCCTTTAAAAGAGGCGTGAAAAAGCACTTTTTGTGCCGGCAAGGTGAGTGTGGCTAGGGCAGTATATCACATGCTTCACTAGCTATCTTCACATGTGGACTCGTCTACTGCTTATCATCAGGTGGTGTCGAGTAATTTGCTGAGCTTTTTATAAAAATAAAAATTGAATCTAAATGATTCAAACGTTTTTTGTTTTTTTTAAACCAGCGTTATACTGTTCATCCCGGTAGTCACGTTAATCGTTTTCACGTACGAACCCGCATTGGGGCAGCAAGGTAGTACAATGACCCAACTCCTCTATCTCCATGACCAGAGTTTTCACATTTGCACACTGCATGCATTCATTATTATTTTATAACTATTTGACTTTATTTCTATTTGGATAATCATATTTTTTAAAATTTAATGCACGAATTACTTATTAACATTTAATGATATTTATTTTTGTGAAAAATTTACGAAATATTGTTATTTTTAGGCGCTTTATAGCATTCGGTAAGCTTAGAAGTTTATTTGCAAGAAGTGAATCAATAAATTAATGTATATGTTTCTGTATAAAGGCCTGAAACCAGTAGTGAAACTAATATTAGTTTCACTACTGGTTTCAGGCCTTTATAAGCTGTTCGTGTTTGTGCACGTAGATATTTTAATCTTGTGAATAGTGTAGTAGGACAAATAAAAAGAAATAACTCACCAAGAAATTGATACGAGTAAACACTATTTCATTTAAGCTATTTAATAGGGAAGTCAGTCGCTGGTTATATAGTTTATTTAATCCCGTATGGGGAAACTGGCTATCTTACCAACAAAAACGTTGTTAACATTTTTGTTATGACAACAGACTTAAGTGTGATGGTAGAAAGTATCCCGACGTTCTTGCAGAAAGTAACTACCTCCTACCTTCATGAAAGCCAAGCAAGAAATTTCTGCTTCCACTTCTGAACACAGCATATTACTCTCAACCACTTGACCACAGAGGCGGTGAAAAATATATGTTTGCAAAATTAAGTTACAGTATTCCCTTTCAATCTAACAAACCAATCTTCAAGATGAACTTCTGAAACCAAGCCACTCGAAACTTATTAATACACCATCCTTTGTGAGCAAGCAACTATGCCAACAATTTACGACAGAGAGTATATCACTGGTATTTGCAAACACTCTCCAGTCTATTTACAAGACTGCTTCAAACAGTATTACGCCTAGGACTAATGTTTTGAAGGTTGTATCGTTTGATGGATGAATATACGCGCTATTTTGCAGTGAATTCCCAATAAATAAGGCAACTGTTAATTTTAGATAACCTTTTAAGGGCTGAATAATCGTAGCTTTAATTTGTGTGTGTTTTATTATTTTATTAAGAAGAGCTGTTGGACTTACATGTGTGATTTCAATAACGAAAACAAATCAACTGACGCCATGGTTGGTCCATTGACGGGTTATTCACTTTGCTTTTCTCAAGCTTCTGGAGGTTATAGTGGTTTCCTCAGTCGACCTATGCCCAGATTAGGGCGCTTAAAGACTATTGATGATGAATCAAACTAGGATATTTATTTCAAGTTTTATATTTTAAAGGGTATAAAAATAAGGAAGCCAAAGTCAAAGTCAATATATTTTTATTTCAATAGACTCCATCGCATTTTTTTAAATTAAATATTTATGGCTTAATATAAACCGATAATCGTAGATCACACAATAATGTAAGCCAACCCTGGAAGATTGTAAACATTGTCAACCTACAGACAACATCACACTAATGGCAACTTTCAAATATTGTTTTATTTATAAAAATTAACGTATATTTTGTTTACATATTACAATGGTGATATTAAATGTATCTTTACGAATTTACCGAAGAAGTTAATGACTATTTAATAATATTATGTTATATTTTATCTAAATCTGAATGCTGAATTTTCATCGCAAAATATTGCATCTCAATATTTTTAAAAATATGTCTTGTACCATAATTTAGTTTTTCCTATTTTGTAATAAAATTTTAAAATGTATCTAATTTCTTCATTCGATTCGCTCTTTTTGACAGAAAGAAAAACAAATGAAAAATTGAGGGAAACAAAATTTTCCTAATTTGATTCTTATTTTGAAATGTCACCTTTTTAATGTCATGAAAACCAGCCAGATACAAATAGTACAGCCACAGATATTTTATTACAAGTTTATACATATTATATGCGAAAATACTTTTCCCCCGTTCTAATATATATAGAAAGGAAACTGTTGATATTGTTGAGTTGATATTACTGTTATATCATTCAAGCTATCTCTTTCAGGTACCCTTAGGATGGAAAGGATCAAATATAAAGTACTATATCTAATAACAACGTTTAACTATCACTTGGAGGCTTCAATAAAATTGTATAACTGACTAATTTTTCAAAAGCTTCATTACAACTTGCTAACCTCCTTGTCTCATAAATAGCTTAGTTCTATAACGTATTATATCGCTGCTGACGTTAATTTTAACGAATATCTTATTTACTAGTGGAAATCAAGAAGTGAATAATAAGTTTATTTATATGTATATTGGCGCATAAGGAATAAAGAACAGAGACAGACCTTTGACTCGCTAGGAAAACGTAATTAAAAAGGTTCCAAATGGCACATGACAGGAGCTAATGAAGTTCATTTTTGGAGGCCTTTACCAACTAGGAGTCGTTATAGACTCTAAACATTGATTATTATTAGCTTATTATAGTTATAAGATTACTAATACAGAAATAAATAATAAAATTTACTATACTTAAATAATTACTATATTAAGACGTAACTCTGATATATTGTAAGTCACACAGCATGGTATTTTATTTTATAATGCACACTAACTTAAGCAATAAGCAGTACCTTTGTACAATTCTCTGATATTCTGTTGTGTCCTTTTAATTGTCTTTGTGTGTACATAAATTGTGTAATAAATAAATAAAGGTCTATAATATATAATAGAAAAAAGCCTCTCTCATACTACTTAGGATAGATTATCCTATATAGGACAAACCCATATTAATTAAACAAAATTGTCTGGAAAGCAGTCAGCCCATTTGATTGTATGTAACAATCAAAGCCTCAAGACAAGACTTAGTGCAGCCTACTAGCCATTCAAGAAGCAAAATTTGTTAATGCCAGGATATGGTTCAGGTGTAATTATCTGATTAACTTTCCTTTCATACTAAACAGCAAAATGCAGGTCCACCAAAAACGGCTACATTACCTACTAATTTCCAGAGGATTACCACTAAAGAACATGAAAGTTTGCTTACATGAGCTCTCGGTAATAAGCGGGACCATTGGCTTAAGCTTTTTACATTATATTCTTTGATTAATCCATCCAGGTTCAACCAAAGCCCAAGTTGTTTTATTTTCGTAATCTAAATTAGCACGCGTTATTCGTAATATTCTACATTTGAAAAGGATGATACGAATTTTTATTGCATTAAATATTTATATGATCAAATATGGTTAAGATAAATAATAATTAAACGAAATGTTAGTGTTTCTACGTAATTTTAATTTATTTAAACTTAAGAATAAATATTCATTATTATTTAAATATTAATTTCGATATTCGAACTGTAACCCTTGTTTACCCTTGTAAAACAGCAAATTAGTTTCAACTCACTGGAGATATTAAATTATTATTATTTATATGTATTTTACGAATTATGGAATATTATCTTTCATTTTCAATTATTGTTCCGTAACTTCAAAATATACCAGTATTATATTGGAAAAATTTGCATTTAATTCCTGACTGGGGTGATCTCCAAGTGGAAGTTTTCACCGGAACGTGCGACTTAATTCCTCTCCTGTAGGATGCAAGCCTTAAATTTACATAATTTGAATGGTTTCAGTTATTTCAATAAGTTATTCTATTATGATAGGATGTTTGACGTATTAAGTATAATAGAATATTAGATTATGGTTTTATCATAATTATTAACAGCTGATATACGTTCCTACGGAGGGGCTCGAGTTAAATTAGAGTGATTAGGTCTAAATGGACCACGCCGGCCAAGTGTGGGTTGGTTGACTTTACACACAGCTTAAAATTTTTTTTTCGGTTGGAGCAGGTTTCCTCAAAATGTTTTTCTTCTTTTTTTTATAAAAAGCACAGCATATGACTCGACACCACCTGATAATAAGCAGTAGAGGAGTCTATACGTGAAGATAGTTAGTGAAGCATGCGACATACTGCCCTAGCCATCCCCACCTTGCCGGCCCAAAAAGTGCTTTTTCACGCCTCTTTTAAAGGAACCCATGTTATAAGAAGGAGGGAATACGTGTGCTGGTAAGGAATTCCATGCTCTAGCTGAACGACAGAGAAAGGAGTCTTTGCCGTAAAGGGTCCAATAGGGTCCTATTTCGCAAAATTCGATATCCATACTATTCTTCGCACAACATAACTTGTAACACATGCACTTACCGTCTTCTCCCCCAAGTCATGAACTCTACAATGAAGATGCACTCGGCTCCCAAGTTGTGCCGTCACGTTGTTTGTCGAGGAATCATCCTCGAAGATGGGCAGAGGCTCCGAGGTGGTAGTGGATACGTCCTCGTCATGATCATCGTAAGCCTCCGTAAACACCTCGTGCCAAAATGGTACGTTTATTATTTTCTTGTCACCGGTTTTGAAATCTGTTGGAAAACAGTTTTTTTTAATTAATTATGTGTTACATAAAATGGTTAATAACTCTAATTAAAATGTAGCAGTCAGTGTAATTACAGGAAACAAAGTGTATTGTGCCTAGAATGTCGACGCATTTGCAGAGGTCAGTATCAAATAATCTTTTGATTATGCATTCTGCTTGTTAAGAGAGTGAAATGGACGGTTGAATTTAGTATGAAATTTTTAATAAGGTCGATCATATTCTAAATAGTATACACATACTGCAATTAAAATTATGAGACCAGTAAACGTTTTTTCATAGATTATGTCTAAGCTATTATTAAAAATATCAACCACATTTAATTGATCTTCACTGAAAACTGGGAAATCTTTATATTTCACTTCAAACATTTTTTAATTTTAGTCCACGTAAGCCTACTATGATCAAAAAATACATACACAGCAGTACTTAATAAAGTTACGAGTGAAGATGTATTAAAATTTATTTTCCCTGTAGATTGATTGTATGTATTGATGTAGCATTCTTTACCATCTAATAGGCGATAGTTAATTACTATTTACCATCAAATGCTCACCTGGCATCAAAAGTATTGCCATCCCTTTTTTTGTAAAATAAAAAGTATTTTAAATAAATTTGAGAAGTCTAGATAGAACTAGCCGCTGTTTACAAGAGATTTTATTATTATCGTTTACTTGAGTACTTTAGATTGGAAGATTAAAACAAAGAATGGCTAATTATGTAATCCATTGAAATTGTTACGAAAATAAATCCTTATAAAAAAAATTTTATACAAAGCAAAGTACGCCCATAAAAAATGAAACTCGTTTTCACTGTGAGAAATTAATTGAAGTTATATCGTAATAATGTATATTCGTGATATTCCCTTTAACCATAAATATATCTTGTTTGAAACTTTTCCAATAAATCAAATGCCATCTCTAATAGTTGAATGCTACGATGAGTAAGGTCGACAGAGTCCGCGGAGAATTCGTTATATATTCACCAGGGGGAATCGTCTCTTATACTGTTAAAATAATGCTTTCGCTTTCATCTGACTGGGCCAGCAATGTAGAAGTACGCAACATGCTATAAAGTTTATCATCGTCATCCTTGAGTCAGTTTTTACGTCTTAATGTTAGGAACAGGCCTTCCTACTTGAAAGAAGAACAAGAAGCTTGGGCCTTAACATAACCACGCTGGCCCAATACAACTTAATGGTGAAAGAGCTTGCAGTTATCACCGGGACCAACTGCTTAATGTGCTTATCGAATGAAGTAAATTCTTTTGTACACGCTAATGCATACAGAAAATTTAGCAAGACATTTACTTTAACTTGCGATTTAGTATTATTAGTAACAATAATAAATATTTCTTCAATTAAGCATCACAGAGAAACATAGACAGCAATATGTATATAAATATCAGAATATCATTTCTGCCGACTCGTAAACAAATATCTGCCCCTACCGGGATTCGAACAAGGGAACTATGGCTAAGTAGACAGAGGTAATGACCACTTGACCAGACGGCCGTTAGATTTATTATCTACCTGGTATCTGCGGGGCAATAACACATAGTGTCCTGGTGAGCAGTGAGCAAAAGACCAGGAAAGCAGCTGAAGTCATCTTGTCAACCCCAAGAGTTGGGAGCCATAGATTTCACCTGTCGAGCCTTCGTTGTACCTGGAACAATGGGAATAAAAATCAGATTTCTTTCAACGCACTTGTAACAAGAAGGAGATACCACGTTAAACTTTCTGTATGCTTTATATGTTATAACGTTCACCAAATATACCAAAAATATTTGATAGTCTATACTCCTGACATGTTTTCTATATTACCAAGTCACCATGTGATGATAGAATCCTATGGGAATCGAGTGCCATTATCTATTTTAATAAGATAACAATAGTACCAATTAAAATTATCATAAAAATACTAATAAAATAGTTGTATATAAAATTTATTATTATTAGTGTTAAATACCTTAAATATATGTTTAAAAAACCAATTTTTAATAATAGAAATGGTTCCTGTACTAACTAAGCCTCGAGTAAAAAAAAATACTTTTGTTTATAATACCTAGTTGTTTATATTTCTATATTTATTTTTCTTATCAAGTATCCATTACACAATTTCTTAAGGATGTTCATTAAACATATTTTATTACCAAAATTTTGTGGCTGTTTGGCCTGTCAATAAAGAAAATAATGTAACTAGTATGTATTGTCTTGTATGTATTCTCATTCGTCGCCAACTTCCCTCAAGTACTTTATCTTTAATCCTGTCCATTCTATGGTTACCTGGAAGAGATCGCTTTAAGCGATAAAGTCGCCCTATGTACAAAAATAGTTGAAAGTTTTTTGTGTATTTCTCTTCGTGAATTGGCTGATGTACAATAAAGATATATTCTATTCTATTCTAGTTTTAACCCTCAACAAACATTGCTTGGTCTACCAAAGAGTTAAAGCGAAGTCTAATTTTCAATACACATGTAAATAATTTCCATAAAAATACATATAACAGGTTTTAGTCCCGGCCGGGCAGATGTTCACGATACCTAGTTGTTTATATTTATGTATTTAATTTTTCTTATAATAACACAAGTTTCTAATGGTGTTTACTCTCAGCTTTACATAATTTTATGTAAATATGTAATGTAAGTTTCGAATCTTGAAACATTATTTGTCAGGACGTCCTTATAAAGTTTTGCTATGGAATATATATAATTGTCTCACAATTGTCTGTTTATTCAAAATTATTCAAAACGAAAGATCCTCAAATCTCGGAATCAAAACTTTTGCTTCCAATCAGTACAAAAATACGCCTTTATATTTTACTGGTCAACTTACATAGAGCTCTAACAAAACGCCACATAATTCACGAACAATCTTGTCTACCCTCTTTTTATGTTTCCAAGAACTATCTACAACAATCTTAAATTAAAGGGATAACTTTCTTGAGTCTGCCTTGTATACTACTGAGATTAGACTTTGTAATAAATCTTACGAGGCATACAAAATAAAGATAAAATAGTACCTTTGACTTTCTCTTTCAAGTTATCGTTATTTCTTATATTATTATAGATAAACAAGCGTAAAACAGTGTATTAAGAATTGTAGATTAATATAGCTTCTTACTTCACTTAACCGTCATTCAGTCAAGTCAATAAATCAAGATACAAATTGAACGAAACAAAATGACATTTCTAACTCTTCAGTTCTTTTAAAGTAACTGCAGATCTTAGTAATTGTGATGAACGATTTTCAAACGTTACGCTACTTATCATCTCTTTCTGATTCATGTTGCCTTAGTAATTTGTTGGTGGATATCAATATGATTTGGCTTCTCTTTCTCTCCTTTCCTACTCAGTAGCAGCGATGGTCTACGGTACCACACTTTTACTGTCTCTACGTCTACTTTATGCACAAAGATATTTCAAGACTCTTTTCTTAGTCGAACAGCCAGAGAGTGGAATTCCTTACCAGCACATGTATTACCTTTATAAAACATGTATTCCTTCAAAAGAGGCGGGAAAAAGCACTTTTGGGCCAGCTAAGTGAGGTAGCTTGAGCAGTATGTCATGCTGCACTAGCTATCTCCTCTGCTTACCATCAGATGGTGTCATATCGTTTGGCGATTATTTTATTTAAAAAAACTATTTACCCAATTAATAGCCTTATATTTTGATAAATAAAAATGAATTCAGGGCCATAACAGCGTAAGTAGTGTCAGTTTTCTCTATAGTCATTTGTGTAACTTTTCATACGATATAATTATCTTTTAACGATTTATTAAAGCTAATATATGACCCACTGCTTGGTAACACTTAGGCAACAGCTCTCATCCCTATGTGGGATAGCTTCAAAATTATTTTAATAATAATTTTTTTTATGAAATGGAAATTGTTAAATGTTTTGTTAATTTTTGTTCTTGAGATATGTGTTCAATTAAATTTAAATTATTTCTTTTTATAAAAATTAAATTGAGAGACAATGAAATAGTATAACATTGCCTCTTTAGTAGTTTGGATGACTGCTTGTTATTTACATTTTTATCATGTTATGACCGCATTCTTTTGGGGCTATGCTTTGTTATGAAATTGGTTAAAAAACATATTTTATTTTCAAAATTTTGTCGCTCATTTTTGTCAGTCAATAAAGAAAATAATCTTTCTAGTTTTAAACCACAATAAACATTGCTTTGTCTACCAAATAGTTAAGGAACAGTCTAATTTTAAACACATATATAAAAACTTTTTATAAAATACATTAACTGTGTAGAAGAACAGTTACTGGTATTTGCGGTAAACTCGCAACCTCTCAGTTAACTACCAGAATAACTTAAACAGGTATATTTATTAATACCAGGATAAAGTTTAGCAGGAAAATACTGTAATGTCGGCCACAATCTGTGAGACTTAAACTCTCATACAGATTTACGCATTTAAACGCAGTAAATAACATTTCCGAAATTTATCTTCGTTTACTGTAAAAGATTATCTTACTTATCTTACTAAGTTTTCCAATCATAAGACTGTATATAAACAAATTACAAGAAGTTAACAGGAGAAAACGTATTCTGAAAGTTCTGTCCGTCTGGGACGTATTGGAACGGACAAAATACTCGATACAAACTACCAAACTTGTAATGGGTTGAATTGTACTTTCTTATTTTGAATCGGATTCTGATTATCATTCGGAGTTCCGGATTGTAATATGCCTAAAGTTTGTCACTTTGTTGATAGGCGGGTGACGAATAAAATACCCTCTGGCATTGGCTTTAGATCACTGATACCACCCACCACCCACCTGATTCACATAATTCCCTTTGAGCTTTTTATTATCATCAATGAGGACGACCATTATCCCATATTATATTAATGCGGAGGACGAACATTTACGTTTACTGCAGCCTGTGAGCCAAGTGGTGTGGGATTCTCAGGATGGTTGCCCTGAACTTAAACGTACCGTAAAAACTCTCGTCGCCCATTGGTGACCAGGGTTAACGGAGCACACCGTTGTCTGAGTGTGCCCCGTTGAGTAGAAACTAGAATAGTAGAAACCCTATCAAACTTTTTAGTGGAATGCTAAAACCACTACCCTTGTAAGGAGATCAGCATTACCTTCCCCGAAGTGTAATAGAAGGTGACAACGCTGTGGTACAATAAGTGTATATGTAGTTTTAATATTATGTAGTTTTAATGTTGATATTGTATATAACAATAAAAATGTTGTGACAGGATTTTAAATGCTGTAAACAGTTGAATTTCTAAACTAAGAAAAGAATTATTTAAATTTATTAGCATATTGTCATATTGGATTGCAAGTGACGTCATTATAGTTTTTGTTTTTGTATTACTCAGTAAACCAGAATAAAGTAAATTTCATTTGATACTATATAGGGCTATCCACCATATTGGATTTAGTATGATGTCACAAAGATACCATGCATTGTAATCTAAACCTATTTGCTTTGAACCAAATATTTGAACCAAGATTTGAACCAAACATAATAACAAACACTACAAATAAACAATTTATTTAAAAGCCTTGTTATAATAAATTTGTAAGTATCCTCATCATTTGTTATATTCATTATCTATATTATTTTTCCATGAAAAAACCTAATGTCTTCGTCATGCAATTTCAATTTTCTCGGTTTTGTGGTAACGAGAATTAAGTGGCAAAACCAATTCTAGTTATATACGTGTATTTGTGTGTAAGCATTAGCACACATGATAAAGCTTACATTAACGAATACAACCAATAGAATTACCCATCCAATTTTATGCTATTCTTCAGAAGTAATACAATTTATTTAATACATCTTTAAATTCTAGAACTGGGGCAATTTGTAAATACCCGATTAATATCCACTTTAAGTTATCACTATTACCTTTAATTACATTTGTTTATTTTTTCTCATACATATTCCCTGTTATGACGATTTAAAAGAACTTAGTAAATGATATAAGGTATTTTGACTTTGACTTTGACTTTATACAAAACTCTTATATAATTATTTTGCAGTCATTATTTATTAGTGCTTATTTATTTTTTATATTTAATCATAGATTTTTAAACAAACTGACAAATATCATTCAACTTTGAAGCAACTTATCAATAAAATACATTTACAGCTAAGCTACCTACACACGTAACAGTCATTTTGATGGCATTTATCAGAAATTCCATTTTGCATTTAATTTTCCTCGATTTTTGACTGTCACAGTTGGAAAATGTAAAACTTTCGTGTGCCTCGACTACTAAGTACTCGATCGTTTGAAATACAGTTCATTATCATCACAATACATAGCGCGAGAGCTTCCTGTTCTAAATGAATGCTCCGAACAATATTCAGTGCAGCTACTGTGGTAATATGCGTTTGTGTGCTTACTTAGTGTTTGCTGTATTCGCGACACTGTGTAAGCTACTATAAGCACTATGCATATTGGCATTAACGTTCGAAATCGTCTTTAAAATTTCTATCACAAGAGACCAACCAAATTGTTTATTATTTTAATGTATCGTTGTTGGTATAAATTATAAATAAAAAAGTAATAACCTACTTCGAACACTAAAGAGGCACAAAAATCAGTTTAATAAGTTATCCAATGTCAAATTAGGTATTTATTTAAATAAATTTTTTAAACTTTTCACTTTATACTATATTTATAAAGTGAAAAGTTTTAAAAGTGAAAAAAAATTTATTTTATATTTATTTATACTATTAATTTTCACTTTATATTGCTTCTGGAAACAATTTAGCACGAACGCCAAAGAATAATTTAAAATTTGATTTTTTTTTGCCGTTTAAGAGTTTCTAAGGTCAAAGTTAGATGGGTGACCGTCAGTATTATAGACTTGCCTCTCAGTTTGTCGTAGGTTAAATACCTTTAGAAAAAATATGAAATACTCAATACATTCCTTTAAAATTTTAAGTCTACGATTTCCCTGGGATCCTATCATCAGATCCTAACTTGGTGACAATACAACAACCACAAGAGTATTCTATCGAATAAAGAAAGAATTTTCGAAATCAATTCACAATCGACAGTGAAATCGATAAACGTACATAAAAAAACAGTGGAACAGATCCTTCTTTTTTTAAGAAGGTAATAATAAATTAATTTATATTTTACAAATCAACTACGTAAAGTATTAGTTGTTCTATAAAGCTCAACTTACTCACTTTATCTGTCTAAATAAGATCGCGAATTTGCTCATGCTAGGGTACCGATAATCCGCATACGACAAGCTTTATTTATTGACTTGTATTGTATTTTAAAATTAAAAAAACACTCTCAGGAACTCATTGACTCTGTACTAGTTGCTCATAAAACTCGCTCATCACTGCATACCGTAAACCAGACCAAATGCCTGAGGGAACTTTCACGATCCTTGCAGAAAATTGATCGTTAATGTCTGCGACACAGTTTTATTTTAAACTAATGTAGCCATTATCGTTTACTTTTTTATGTATGCCTATTTTTTTGTTCCAATAAATAAAAATAAAAAAAAAAATTGTGCTGATAATTGTTCTGTTTAAACACTACCTCGCTTAAATTGGTAAGATTGATATATGAAATGTTTATTTTGGCACAGGGCATAGAAATCGCAACTAAATTTACAGATGTTTAATCCCCTGTAGATATTTTGGGGCACCCTAAGCTATTCAAGGTATTAAAAGTACAAACAAAACCTTTCTTTCAGAGCACAAATTACACCATTCAAAATGCGTAACCTTTCTACATTTTCCCTCCTTTCAGGAAATCAGTCCTTTTTCTGTCAGTCTAACCTAATATTTACATTCTGTTTGATAACGGCTGTAAATAGGCAAAACTTAGGGTATTTTAGCGAACCCTCTTTATGTCTTGAACTTTTGTAATCCCGTACGACTTAGAAACTATATATCTTTGAATTGTAAAATATTACAATGTTCTCCGTCACATCGGACTTTTTCTGGGAGAATTGTCTGATAAATATCTTGCTACTTTGTTAGTTAATCATTACTTGAACAATTGCATTAGAAATCATTGCGTTAAATACATCACAATAAGTTAATATATTGAATCTTGTCTATACTTTAATGTTTCATTCAAAGATTTTGATCTCATCATTAATTGTATCGTGTCCTATTTAAGAAGCAAAACATGTTTTGATCTGACAATATAAAGGATTTAGGACAAAACAAATAAGTCTAACACAGCTATGCTTATGCGTAGAAAATACTAATATGAAATACGAAAGCAAATATAATACACAGGGAAATGCAAATAAGAACCAAAAAAATTAAGTGGAAATAGTTAATAAATTGCTACGTTATCCCCATTATGATATTATCATCTTATATATACATATATAATAGATCTTCGTAAGTTTTTTTTAAATAAATAACGGCTGGATAGATTTGAGTTATTCTTATTATGTTTCGTTTGTTTTTATTGAGGAGTAGGTTAAAAAATAAAAATACTCAAAAAAATTCCTAATTGGAAAATATTTTGGAAAATTGTCTAACTGGCTTGACGTGAAATAAATTAAATACTCTTTAGCCAAACGCAGTAAAAGCTCCTTAGGTTAGCAAAAAACTGGGAAAAAATCTTCAAGGAAATTGGTTATTGTACAAAACTAATCAATCTATTTAATTTATGTAAGAGTATCCAAATGTCCGTGTGTTCGTTTTCCTCAACTATCAATTTCTTTTCCATTATCTAGTGGACTATCCAGGCTAAAATTGTCTGTTGACAACTTGTTAATTTAACCAAAAAATTCTATTAACAGCACCAAAAAAATTACTTCGTCAAATTTGTGACGGGTCCAAAACCTAGATCGCCTCATTAACTTTCTTCGTCCGTTTCGGACCCATATTCCGTTATTTGGAAACTCTCCAAACGGTACACTTTTTGCTCGAGGGGAGGATTATTATATAACAATGAGATATGCATGCTATTGTTTCAAGTGACTTGTATTTAGTATGCCAAAGAACATCACGGAACTCTTTGGGATGGCATTTTAAAGTGATATTATAGAAATGTGCATTTAGTATTAATGTTGTTGAAGAATGTTCCGAAGCTATTAAAAATGGTATTTTTTATGCACTTAGTATTAATGTTGTTGAAGAATGTTCCGAAGCTATTAAAAATGGTATTTTTTATGCACTTAGTATTAATATTGTTGAAGAATGTTTCGAAGCTATTAAAAATGGTATTTTTTATGCACTTAGTATTAATGTTGTTGAAGAATGTTCCGAAGCTATTAAAAATTGTATTTTTTATGCACTTAGTATTAATGTTGTTGAAGAATGTTCCGAAGCTATTAAAAATTGTATTTTTTATGCACTTAGTAGTAATGTTGTTGAAGAATGTTCCGAAGCTATTAAAAATGGTATTTTTTATGCACTTAGTATTAATGTTGTTGAAGAACGTTTCGGAGCTCTTAAAAATGGTCTTTTTTTACAGAAAGATCTAGCAAATGTCTCTATTCCACCTGATAGTAAGCAGAAGTGGAGTCCCAATAAAAAGGTGGAACCAAGTGAAACTATGCAATAAAATTAATATTTTTGGTTTGTAGTAATTATGATTATTATCTGTCATTAATTAAGTTAAAGTAAACTGTATTTCATCTAGGCGAGAGCTTTATTTATATAAAATTTTATATCTTCACTGATAATTTGATATTCTTTTATTTTTATGTTATAGTTTGCACACAGTGTCCACTATTTAATTCACATATTCCTGTCGCAGGTCTACTGTTAGAAATTGTTTTTGTGTAACTTTCATTCTAAACATTTTTATTTACATAAATAAATAAGAATTTTAGTTATCTTTACAATATAAGACCGCAAAGAATATATAATGATTCAATGCACACGAATTATTTAAATATATTATTAGAACAAAATAATATATACAGCTGATGTCGGTTAATTACTAATAATTAGCAGTTATGTGAGAGTAAGCCATAAAGATTTAACATTGATGAAACATTTATATTTTAATGACATAAATGAATGAAAAAATGCGAAGAGTTAAAAATGAACATTACAACAGCAGAATATAAAATATAATGCCAATTATTTATTAAACTTTCTCATTAATCATAATAATATGCATGAAATTCCTTACCGGCGCACGTATTGTCTCCTTCATACAACATGGGTTCATTTAAGAGGCGTGAAAAAGCACTTTATGGGCGGGCAAGGTGAGGGTGGGTAGGGCAGTATGCGACATACTTCACTAGCTATCTTCACATATGGACTCTTCTACAGCTTATCATCAGGTGGTGTCGTGTTATTTGCTGAGCTTAATATAAAAAATAATAATAATAATATTTGTCAACTCATATTCATATCTAGTCCAAATTAAGTATCGTCAAGAGCTTGTGTTTTGGATACTAGATAATGGAGTGATATAAATCTACGTGTATGTTTATATAAGCATCCGTGACTTGTGAACAAATATTCGTACTGTCATACAAATATATACCTCTACCGGGATTTCCAAACTCTGGCTAAGTGGAGTTTTGACTAAGAAATGGTTCTTACTTATGGATCAGCCAACTAAAAATATCTTCTGAGCAATCAGATAGAAAGAACCAGTTCTAGGAACCACGAGCGTGACTTTGTTGCTCATTACGTTGGCTTATTTTAAACAGGAAATTACATTTTCGCATGTGTACTGTAATAAAAAATAATTGTTTGAATTTCGAACCAAACCAACCGCGACTAACCATGCAGAAATTTGATTTGCTCTCGTAATTGAAACAACAGCGCTTGGAGAGATTCATCAGATATCTTTTCATTGCATTTGATTATCTAATATATAAAAATCACGTTCCACAGTATTTGATATTAAGCAAGTTTTTGACATTTTTGTGTATATTTGGTTAGTCTCAGAATAGCTCGTAGTCCATTTTTATTCCCCTAACTGATCAAGAAAATCTTCAATATCCAGAATATTTTTAATAAATTAAAGATATGAATAAACAAAGTTTTCCGTGTCAGCTAGTCGATACATAAATATTTATGGACCCGATTTTTTTAAATAAATATGTCACAGAATGTTAAGTATGCAGCTGGTTTAACTCGATGTTTCTGGAAACCATCACATACAGATACCGGTATGATTTTCTTGATATTATTTGACGCACAGTTAATATTAGGGACCTATTATACATAGTGATTGGATTAATACATTCTTAAAAATGTAGGCGTTGGATTTATATAGACCTACATATATAAGCGTCGGATTAATACTACCTATACTAACTCAAAAGACGAACAATGTTATTTCTGGTTATCCTTACAACAAAACGCAGTGACATCCTTGATATTGAAACAGTAAGTTCACGTAGAAGCGTCATCTTTAGTAGATTTCGTATTAATCTCCACACAAACTCGACTTCAGATCTCAGCACTGTCGAGAACTTAGTGGTTGGCATTGCTTCAACCAATCGACAGCTTGCTGTCACCGAGGGCGAATAGTTTGCCACGACGAAGTTTGAAGTGAAAAGAGATTACATTGAATAGCATAACGATATACCTATTGCGATAGCGAAAGCAATTTTGACATTCAATGACGTTGTAATTAAAGTATTTTATGAGTTTTCTTACTATACTATAAATTCTAAGGCCTGAACCTATTAAGAGGTTTTATCATAATAGTATATGTTTAGGAAAGTCTCGTTGGACGCATAATATTTGCCTACCAATATCTGCCTAGCTACATGACCCGCTCATTTCATTTCTCATGTTAACCCCCACCAATCTACCAGTTCCTTCCCGCCGCTTGACTGACTGACATAGGTACCCGCGGTGTGCGCCACGTTGCCCTCGTTGTCCCGTTTTCTGTGCCTATCAGTGCTATCCTAATGCCATCAGTGTTGTGCCTACCAAGTGAGACCCGGAATACACCTACATACCTGTATCGGCGGGAGGGTAACGTACCTAGATATGCCTACCTATACAACGAACTAACTTAGTCCAGCACCTTACCTAAACAGTATATTTTATTAATTATACCACATGTTTAACAAATAAATCATTTAATTTTATCTGATTGCATAAATCTCTATACGTGGTTCCAAGACTTTACTACATGAAGGGAGAGTACCAGAGTTAAGATACATCATGCCTCGTACTCACCATAAAATGATAGGAAAATCTACAGGCAGCGAGCTTCCAAAAAGGTTAGCGATTATCAAAAGACAAGAAGTATCACATTATGAGCAATTAATTAATTAATTTACAAAAAATACACAATTGTCTTTTACATAAGCTTATTCAAATAAATTATGTATTTTTTTAAAAACTAATGTGAAAAATCTATATTTTTACTTATAAGCAACATTCCTTTTACAGCGAGAAAGAAGTGTGAATAATCTTCGTTTGCAATACTATAGATTATAAATAGACATACATTACATAATCATAAATAATAATGATAATATAACCAACTTTTATAACATTACTAGCACTTTTAACAACATATAAATATACATATAAATAAGAAATCGATAATATATAATGATTCACATTAATTAATTCCGGAACTCACCAATCAACAAATAATTCTATCGAATAATATTGTGCTATCGCATCATTAGGTTTATACGATTCTCAGAATTACATATTTAGAAATTCGTTTGAGAAATATCCAAAAGGCTTTTTGTAGTGTCCACATATTGTATCTTAACAAAGCTAACTGATATGATATTTTATACATTATCAGTTTTGTAAGAATTTCAATTTTGAACCTTACATAAGTCATCTTTACATTTATTTTATGTTCATATAAAACCTTATTATCGTTAAAAAGATTATCGCTCATATAAAAAAGTGAAAACGCGTGTCGTACACGTTTCATGGTACAAGTGCCGATCGTTCATAACAAAAGCGAACAGTATCGATAAACATTAATAACGAAAACTCTGCATTTTTCAAAGTCTTATCAAGGTCCGGCAGCAAATGTGTTTTGAACCGGAACTATATTAAATTAAATTTTCTGAAGGAGCTCCTTGGCTCTGGTTTCGATATTGGAAACAAAGCAACTGTTGGCATGGTTGGTCCCTAGATGGTACCATCAAATTTGTTAGCTCCTCCGTGATTCGGTATCTCCGTTAAACGACGTCAACGGCTTTTACTCAGCAAGCCACATTGGGCCAGCATGGTAGAGCTATGGCCCAAACTCCTCATGTATATCTCCCATATAGGAAACTACCCAGCAGTAGGACATATATGGAGTTGATAATGAACGTGGGAATTTGACTGTTCCATTTTTGAAAATTATAATTATGAGTGTCTTAACAGTTAATGTCTTTTTAAAGCCTGCCTGAAAAGAACCAATCGTATGAAACGATAACATCTATTTGCACTTAGGGAGAAGCTTTGGATTGTTAGAAATATGACAAAAGGAGCAAATTTCGCATCAACGAGTACTAAAAAATTGTATCCGCATAAAAATGTAACTAAAGTAATAAATATAATTATTCCAAAATTATAGAATATGACTATAAAAATAAAAAGTAGAATCAAATTTGATGGAAAGAGAAAAGTGGTCTCCTTGGGTAAGTCAGTTTAGAAACTCAGTTTAAACAAAATTATCAATGATATAAAGGATATTGATGATGATCAGGCAAGTCTCAAGTAACTCCGTTACATTATAAAAATCAAAACAGTTAATAGTTCAATTTCTATAATGTAACAACATGACTAACGAATGGTAAAATTATTATTTATTAAATATAACGTTTTCAGAAATGTAATTTTGGTATTATTGAATTTTCTTTCAACCCTCAAAATTTGGTGGCGGCGAATGGTCCTCATTAGCTTTCTGTTTCCTGATCTCTCATATTCTTTTATTTGGAAAGTTGCCAAACGGAACACTTTATTTTGAGAGTATTTTACTACCTAACAAGACGTTTTTTTATTGCTTCAGATTTAATAAAAAAAAACACTTTGTCCTTATTAGAAATAAATACCAATATTACTCCAAAAAAACTTGGTACTAATAATACTGAATTCTCAAATAATATTACGGCTTCTCGTTTGGTTGAATTCTGCCAATACCAGTTAGATAATGGCTAAGGGAATCTCTCGCTCCAGTACTATGTTTGACAAAAAAATATAAATTTAATGGAATATTTTTAGATATAAGAAAGCATAGTGCGTAGTAGCGAGTGTGCGTGGTCATTTTCTCGAGATCTGTTGTGACTATCTAACGAAGCGTGTCAAAAGAGTCCGTAGCAACACTTAGTTTAGTAAATATGTGTAACTGTCATTTGGAATTTCACAAGGCAGTGTGATAGGACCTTCGCTCTTCCTAATCTACACCAGCAATCTTTGTAAACTTTCTATTGAAAACTGCAATATTTACAAACACGCAGATGACACTGTTATGGAAAAATTTTGGTCAGATTTCAATGTCACGCTGAAAGTTCTCGTAAATTAGTCCTGAAATGGTTATCTCACAACTTATTACGCTTTAATGTAAATAAAACTAAATGTATTACATTAGCAGCCACTGAAGGATCCCAACCATCTGATTTTCGACAAAGAGCGCACATATTTTTCATTAACAAGTCAATAGCTATTGCGTGGACTTGTAACAAACAACTACACTCAGGTACCTGATTATTATTAATTAACATATCTTAAGGTATGCATAAGATATGTGTTTTTAAGACATACCGTTCAAGATTAATAACTTGTCTAATAGATAATATAATAAAATTAATTTCATACTTAAAATATTTTTTTAAAAGGATGACGTCTGATCTGAGTGTGAGAAGCTATTCGTTTTTTTCGTCTATTTGAATGAATTTTTGGACTATTCGACAGGTGTTCAGAAAGATGGCTATTATTATTTAAAAATCAAATCTATTTAATGTATGCCTGCTTGCTATTCCACACAATGTATGTTATTTAAAATAAATAATATAATATTATTATGTACTGTGTATATTTTCTATTTTATAATTGACGATAAATCTACAATTATGAATTACAATACTGATTAATCGCTTACTGTGTCGCAGTTCACTAGTTATGTTACAGATTTTTTTTATATAAAGCACAACAAATGACTCGACACCATCTGATGACAAGCAGTAAAAAAAATTATAGTATGTATCAAGTCAAACAGTATAAACAGTCTTATTACCTTAACATGTATTCAATGATTTCCCTTTAAATGTAAAGGGAAATCATTGAATTCATTTGAATTGAATTAGATGCTAATCAATGGATTAGCATCTACTTTCTTAGTATCTTCGTTGATTAAAAGTTTCACTAGCAAAATCATAAATAAACTTTATCAAACATAATATTGCTTTTTCGTTTGCCAACAAAAACAGCAAATTTCGATCAACTACGAAGCAATACTGTTTTATTACGCTCGCTGTTTTCTTTTACTCGTTTACGCTTCTGGATATAACACGGATTTGTTTTACTCCTAGCGTTATATTTTACCCGGGTATTTGGCAAGGGTTCGCGCCAATTACAGTTGTCGACCGCATTCGAAATTGATTACTGGGCATCGAAGTGAAAGCCTGCCTCCAACCGATATCGTTGTTGTTCCGTTTCACCATTATTAATAATACCTTCCGTATTTATTTATTATTTTCCTCAGCAAAATTTATTAGGCAAAGGTTTTTATCCCTTCACTTTATAAATGTTTACTCCTCCAGTATTTTTGGGTTAAGTAATTTAATTATTTACTTTCGGCTTCCTTTTGTGGTGTGAGCAAAATTTACATTGATCTAAATAATTGTAATCATTTCTTTTTGGAGTCTTTATCAATACGAATATTACTTTGAAGTACGAATAGTCAACGATTATAACAGATTATGAATTTTACATTGTGTTTTTGGGGCGAAGAAGTTGTTGAGAAACAACTTGGAGAGAACTTATTCATTATCTATCAACCGTTGAAGTAAAGTGAATGGGCAATGCTGTCATCATAGGAGACGTATCTTACTCCCAACACGACAGCTAGTTCACTACTAGCTAGCTTAGCCTACCAAATAGCTACAGTGCAGTCTCACACAGTATGAAGTAACTTTAACCCTTTTCGTTTTTTAACGTTCCTGTCTGCAAGACCGTAACCGCACATTATACAGCTCGGTTACCACTCGCATTATTCGGACGAGATTGGTATAATAGTAGCTGACTGTTGTCACTGGAAGTCAGGCAGTTGTAAGCGGAACCTATATTTTTGTGACCGGCGCCCACGCACGTTTATAGAATTTAGAATGGCTGCGCATAGAATGTCTTCTGACCATAATATCTGACCGTAAAAGCACTTTTTGGGCCGGCAACATGAGGGTGGCTAAGGCAGTATGTCACATGCTTCACTAGCTATCTTCACATATGGACTCGTCTACTGCTTATCATCAGGTGGTGTCGAGTCATTTACTGTGCTTTATATAAAAAAAATTGGATCAAAAGTTTTTCAAGTTATAGGCATTTCCAAATTCCTGTTTCGCTTTTGTTTTCTGGACCTAATTAATGTTCTTTTAGACAATGCATGATTGTCTTGAAATTTAATGAAAGAATGAAAATGACTTGACTTTGCGACAACTCATAAGAGACTAGGCAGCTAGTAGCAATGTCAAGACAGATGGGTTAGTGGAGCTACTCGCATCATCATCGTCATTGACCTACTTTCAACTGGACATAGGTCTTCTTTCACGCACACTCCTGCACGCGATTGCTATTTTTACTACTCACACATGAGAAGACAATCCGAGTAGTTATCTTTTAGCTAGTCAGCAGCTCACCGATAAACTCGATTCGCCTGATCAGGCACCCACCATGGCGTAGTTCGCTTTGTTTCCGTTATGAAAATCAGAGCACTTGTACCAGCCTCGCCATCGAGCTCCTCAAAGGTATGTAAGGTCTGCTCGTTGCAAATTTTATTTTATTCACCTCCACGCTTAACAAGAATATTTTACTTCACGTTTCGACAACACAAATTATGTTGATACTCAAATACGTCAGTAAAACTCTCCATCTACAGAAAATCTTATGCAATATTCGAAATGCGGTGTATTCTACGATATAAATTTTTCACCGAAATCGGGCTGAATCTTGGCACCTGTGACATAATATGATTTTTACAATAAAAGCAACGCTGTGTACAATACTGTGTATTGTGTACAATAAAAGCAACGTGTACAACTAACAACAAATAATAATGTACAGTTGGGATCCGTATCGGCATCAAAAGAAATACGTCCCACTACTGGGCATAGTCTTCTGCATGTGAGACACAAATGAGGACTTTGGGTCATAACACCACTACGTCTGTACCAAAATGCCTTGGAGCCTTCGTGCACCTATGACCTCGATATAACATATTTTGATAGAACCATCCAATTTTCGATATATCATATCATATAATTAAAATTATTATTTAATACAACTATTGACAGACTTACCCTTATTGCAGATAATAATTAATAAGTACCTTTCTAATTTATATATATTTTATTTTATTTATTTTTTTATTTAACAATTTATATACACACAAAGACAATTAAAAGAACACAACAGAATATTAGAGAATTGTACAAAGGCACTGCTTATTACTATAATAAATCTCTTCCAGCAGTCCCATATATGCATTTTATTTTGTAGAGGAGGTGTTAGACTGTTTATAAATAATAGAAAGTAAAGCACTGACCACAAGAAATACCTTTGAATTGAATTAGTAATGACTGACTAAAGTATATATACATCATCATCAACAAACTTCTTACATGAGATAAACACACGAGGACTTTAATCAGTGGATATTAAACTTAAATGGAATGAATTTAGTAAAATTTTACTTTGACATTTTATAAATGCTAGAAAGATTGATAACTTATAAGTTAAAAAACACCTAGATGATATGAATCGGGAAGTGTACCAATTAAGGCTTGACACGTTACTTCGCTGAATGGCAAAACTGATACGCTGTACCAACCTTAATGCCACAGAGAGTTTCACAAAACAGTAATGTCCTTGTTGAGGTTTGAAGCAGTAACTGGGTGATTAATTTTTTGAATTTCCCTTTTTTTCCTGTTTCTATGTCAATGTAATTTTCTGTTACTTCTTCTCATGTTATAATTTTGTGTGAACTGAAGAATATATCTTCGCCGTTTAATTTTTTGAAGAAAGTTTTATTTAAACATAATATTTAGGCTACACATATCGAACCTTTACAGTCCTTATAAAGTCTGTGAGTTCGTAGACACTAAGGTCACTATGTCACAACCCAAATGGATCAAATATTTAAATAATACATCATCACATTTACAGCAAATTTCAATTTCAATTCTTCTTTTATATTTCGTTGAAACTTACCATTTTATCCGTCAACATACACGTAGTAAATCTGTAACAAATAATTTCGTCATTATATTGATTTCAAAATTAAATATATTTTAATGATAATCATACATTTTTCTAACAAGTAGTAGCTATAGCCGCCGGAATTAAAAACAGTTCGCTTTTTTTGTTATGAAAAGAAAGCTAATCAATAAAATTAAAAAGGTTTAAACATCTTTTTCCAGAATATCAATGGACCAGCCAAATTAAATGATTTCTTGATATTTCTAGACAACAGTTAATCTGTAACAAATTTAAATTGTGTCTTAGAGATGTAAAGTTGAAAAACGGGAATGTAGATTATTCCCATTTTTCTAAGATATTTAATTCCATTGTCAATAATAGTTAATCCAAAAATCAGTCAAAATAAACAAATAAAAGAAAATTTAAGCAATTGTTATTTAAATTTACGAAACCTTCTTTTCCGCATTATACCGCATTGCGTACGGAGCGAGTTGTGAAAAGCCGACAAAATATGTTGTTCGTTATCAGACCCATGGGCGCAGTATATATCTTAACGTGCGCGAAGAGAACTATCGACTTTTTAAATTATTGTGGGTAACATGATTGCGTTCCGTTATATTCTATATAACTAGTTTTGTCTTTGGAGAATCATTTTAACAGATATTGGAATAAAGTTTTTTTTTCTATCATAGTTCAAAAAAAGCTTGTTAAGGGCAAAATATTACGTATATAGTGTAAGGGTATTTTCTCATGACGCGATTCGAAATGAGTTTTATTGTATTGATGCTGTCAACAAATCAACCACCAACCAATATATCAGATTATCGGTTTATGATAAATTTTAAGGTAGTGTATTTCACGTTCTCGAGCATTGGAATCAGTCTAAGTTAAATCACAGGTTTGAAGTTAAACCATTATGCTTTAAATACCCTGAAATATCCTAAAAATAAGGCATTATTAATATTCTTGTCAAGTTAAATGAAAAGTAAAATGTGAATGAGTTGATGCTTCAAAATCTCATCAACTTAAGGCCTATTCAGACCTGCGCGGTATTCGCTACGCTTTGGATATCGAAATTAAAGCGGCTTTTAGGTAAACATAGTGTTTTGGTCAACATGTATTCTGGATATGTGTTAAGCAATTCTAATTCCACCTAATTAAGGACGTAGACAATATGCTTTCGTTAATAGCTAATAAAAAAGAGTAATCAAAATGCCCATACATTACACATACTTTAAATAAACCCTCGCTTAGCTATCGACCGTCAATGTCAAACCCCATACATTTTAAATTTAGAAATTTGATTATCGGAATTAGTTTTGTGTAAGACCAAAGTTTCGTCATAGAGGCTAAAACTAAGCTAATATCGCCAACAATACAAATTCTCTTTGGAAAAGTTTCACAAAATATACCCAAGAGTGTTCTAAGCGGTATTTCCATCGTACCACAACGTTAGCAACTAAAATGCTAGTCTAAATAGGGCTTTATCCGTGGAAATCTATACAAAATCCGTTAAAAGAGCGTTATCCTTTGCTTGGTATAGTGTATAAAGCACAGGTCTGAATAGGCCTTAAAGTCGTTTATATAACTGTTAAATAAACCTTCCAAATATGCGCCTCCAGTAAATCCCAACAGAATTAACACATTCATTAACAATGTACAGGTCATTTCGACCTTGATAAGGTTGATTATAATACTGTTTTGTAAGTGGTCAATCGCATTGTTTTCTATAAAATACCGTTGTATATATTGAAAGTCACGTTGTGTTTTAAATTAAATATTAATAATAAATATAAATTTTACTTGTCACCCGATATGAATACTTGCACATTGAAAATGCAATTTTATCTACGTATTTAATTCCATTACTCGCGTTTTCTACATTTAATAGTTCTAGAAATTTGCAAAGTTAATCAGAGTAACTCGGCAATTTTTTATTCGCAAATATTAGATACCCCAATCTCAACATTGTCTTCTAGATCTTCATTATATGATACTCCTATGTTTCGTTCATATTCACCCGATTTAAGTGATCCATTTTGACTTAGCCTGCAAACTTATCTATGCTGATACTAACAAAATTGGAAACTAACAATATTAAAATACGGTTTAAAATAAAATTGTCCTAAATTGTGTTGGCTAACATCAGTAAATAATTGTGCTGACGTTATACAAAGCTATGCTTTGAGAATATCTGTTGAAAGGTAGAAATGGTTTTGTTTGATGATTAATGGATTGGGTGACTGCATTTGAGTATCCCAAGTTTAGACAAAGATAAATAACAATCCGTTAATAATCTTCGAGTCAAAGGTTGCCAAGTGTTTTTTGGGAAACATATTTATTTATTTCTCATCACAAAATATATTTATCACACTTAACTACAAAGTTTCTTCGCATTTTATATGTAAATTCAAGACATATTTTTAAGAAGTTAATTTACACTTAATTTTAGTATATATTTGCCATGTTGTAATGGTTTCATTTAAGATATTGAAAGAATAAAATAAACGTTATGATTAATTTTATTACTAATGAACACAAAATAAACGCAATGAGGAAAACATTTTTCAAAAGCAAATGCTTATTTCTAATTTAAATCTTTTACAACAGTCCCACTATAGATAAATGGTAATAATTAAGTACAATTGGCAGGTAAAACGACACCTTAAGAAACTTTAAGCTGATATTTTTGGTAGCAATCCGATATTTCCGAAATGAAAATATGATTATTGGAAAACTTTGGATTCAGATTTTCTTCTGTTTCGCAAATTGGATTTTTGCGTCTCGGTGAATGAGTTATTGTATTCGCTTACCTAAGTTTCTTAACCTTTGCATGTCTAGACTTGTTTATACCTGAATTTACTCGTTCAACTGATAAAGTAAAAGAATCACTATAGAAGTGAGACATTTGCATCTATAAGAAATTCTTTATTGCAGGGCTCTTGACCCAAATATGGTTACTTACATTATTTTTTATTCTGCGGGTTCTACGGAGATTCTACGGAAATAAAAAGTATGGTTACTTATTTGTAACGTCCTTTCGAGTAAATAACGCGATGGTCAAGCGAATTGAAACTCTAAATGTATTCTCTCTAATCTATAATCGAATCATCTAGTCAGTGTCGTGCCCATAGCGAGAGTCGCAGACAATAACAGTAAAAAAACGTAAATATATGTATAAAGAAATATTCGTCTTCAAATTTTTTTATTTAAATTTCAAATGAAAACCGCTTTAAACTTTTAACTTGCATTTCATTTTAAATATGTCTTTTGTTATTCGCTAGATGGCGCTGTTTGAAATTGATAAATAAATATATCTAAAGCCTCGCTTGGTAATTAATAACTTTTTGATTATTATTGTGCTTTATGTAATTTTATCCTATATGGGTATACATGAATGTAAACCCATTTGAAAATAATATACATCATGTAAACCATGAAATCACCCCTATAAATAAGGTTAATAAGGCTCTCTTTGTATTAATCTTTTATTTATTTTGTTTTATCTTCTGAAAATATAATATTGGTTGTAGTATGTACAATAAAGCAGTATTCGAATCTATGACTAAGTGTAGTGAAATGAGTAGAGGTAATTTTCTAATTTTTCCGTATAAAATTTATTTTTTATATTGTAGTGTGTACATAAATCACTATATAGATTGGTAGAGCAACTTTAGATTGTGCAAATATGAGAACCACACAGTAACTGTTTTTTTTTTAAAGTTAATACAAACCTTTTTTTACATAGAATGCATTTTGCAAATATTAGTTTCTCTATGTTGTTACCAAAATTACTTTAACAATCATTACACTGTGACTTTTAAAGCAGGGACCGACCGTTCCCTCTTATCTTAGACTTTGCACGCAAACCGAGGCTGTGTAGAATGGCTAAGCTATAACGTTCCAATTAACCTTAGACTGGTTGTTGGTGATCTCATTAATTGGGTCATTTTGTACCTCATGTTTGATAACTGGTAAGATTGAAACGCTTTGATGTTTGGGTAAATTAAGTGTTTAGTTTCATAGTTGATTATGAAACTTGAAAGATTATATTAGATTATATACTGCTATTTTTAATTAGTGAAATAAGTTTGCTGAACCATACTGTTACGAACTGGCTGAACATGAGTTTTGTTTATGTATATAGTTTTGATTTTGTACAGCTAGTCTGTCAACGTGGATTTGTGTTTTTGATTTGTTATTTTGCTCTAAGTTCCTGTTACCAGCTCCTTTTTATTTACAGTCAGTACATACAATATAATAACTATCCGACTAAAATGTATAGAAATACCATTCTTTTAAATCTATTTCAGATTTAGTCCCATGGTCAAAACGATTCAATTCTATGAATGTCACTAGATTCTAAAATAGTACCGTATAATGATCCAATACTTTTGTTATACGAAGACTAAAATAAGCATTTTGTTGGCATTTTCTTAAGTGAAATTAAGTAAACCACGTCACTGTGAAATATAATGTTCATATGTTCATATGTCCTAAGGTTACCTGGAAGAGATCGCTTTTAGCGATAAGGTCGCCCTTTGTACAAAATTTGAATTGGCTGATGTACAATAAAGATATATTCTATTCTATATGTTTCATCCAGACGTATCAAGGCTGTTAATAAGGACGAGGACAATATTAATGCCACATTATCGAGAACTAATCGATGTGCAATGATAAAAATAATTACAGACCTATTCAGACTAAACAGACATTTGAACCTAAGTGATTCTGATGTTTTAATAATAGGGTGGGGAAATAGTTAAGTTAGTTTAATTAGTATTTCTCACACTCACACCTATTATCTAGCCCAAAGGAAGTATCATTACGAGCTTGAGCTATAAATACTAGATAACGGAAAAATATAGATAGTTATATGTATATAAATATAAATATCAGAAGTATACTGAATAAATATTCAAACAACCATTACTCATCATACAAATATCTGTCCTACGGGGATTCGAACCCGGGATTCGACCAGATGGTCATCGATGTTTGCAAATACTAGAATAGAATGTAGTATATATAAACAGAGAGAAATATATATCTGGAGAATTTATTTAGTACATATTTAAATACTATATATACTTTTAAATTAGTAAATGCCCGGTTGATACCAAGTTAAAGTTATGACTATTGCCTTTAATTATAATTTATTTGTTTTTCTCATACATATTCTCTGTTGTGTCTGTTGTGAAATGAGTCTATTTAAATAAAGTTATTTTTGACTTTTGACTTTTGGAGTGATATATATGTATATAATCGACCGACCAATCAACGATCTGCTTTCTTAGATACTGCCCTAGCCACCTAAATCTTGTCTCAGTTTAAAAGGTGCTTTTTCAAGACTTTTTAGGACCCCATGCTATATGGAGGAGGGAATAAGTGTGCCGGTATAGTATTCCACGCCCTAACAGCGCGGCGGAAAAATGAGTCATAAAACCTCCTTTTGCGTGAAGTCAAAATGGAAACAATTGAACTTGTCACGTCACTATGACAACAGTTTCAAACAAGAATTTAAGCCTCAAAGGCAAATGATAATAAATAAATGTAAGTATGAAAATAAGCTTCGTTATCTCTCAAAGACTCCGATCTGAGATTAAATTTTCAATGGAAAGTGTGGCAAGAGTTTTCCAAAGTTTATTTAATGAATGGACTAATTCTATTACATAAAAAACAACATCCATCTAAAAATTTTACCAAACCAACAATGCAATGTCAAATAATCTTGAGAAATGAAATGCCAGTAAATGATCTTACATAAGAGGCGAAAATGAACTCAAGGTCATATAGGCGAAGACAACGAGTAGGTTATTCTATTGAAATTAGATAAAACGTCCTCCAAAAGAAAATGTTGCGCAAAAAGAAATTCTATTCCTTTATGTGTAATATTTTCTTACATAATTTGCTCCGTACAGAGATTCTCAAACAAAACTTTTTGGGGGGCTACAGATTTGATGCTTTTATTTTACCTATGAAATGTAGTAGCATGCTTAATATATATCTCGAACAAGATACACAGACATGTAAAAAAGTAATAACGTTTTATCTTTGTGTATTGAAAATTACCAACACTTAACAGTAATCAATAGAATTTTTAATGCAAAGCTAAAAAACACATAATTACAACAGGCGATAATTGACGACCAAAATGCGAATAATTTTCAGTAGTTGAAGAAATGGAATTAATTTTCCTTCAATTAACTTATTTTGACTTACTAAAAATCTTCATAGCTTTGGTTACTATTGATGGAAGGAAAATAATATGTACGGATGGAAATGACAACACTCTTGGCAAGATACAAGTACGATTTCTCAAAGTAAAAAAGAAGATCATTTTGGGAATATGGAAAATTGAGGGCTTAGGAAATAAACTTTGAAAGCCACTGCTCCATCACAATCCTCCGTGATTGCTGAAATACGAAAACTCGGCGTCAGGCGTCATTAGAATAAAATAGCAAGATCAAAAACACAATTCTGTATAAATCTGTATCGATTTTAGATGAGATTGTAAGATTTTCTCTATTGTCATGTAAAATATGTTATTCGGCTGTTTTAAAAATACAGTTCAATGAACGCTACTTCTTAATATGAAGCAGTAATCGAACGGTAGCCACTTGACTTAGTACTTTCATCATATTTCTTTACCTCAGTTTTATTAATTCAGTAAATATGACAACTGGAAATACGTACGGCTTGCATAAGTCCTAATCAATTAACCTTGCAAATTTTGAATTGAAAATTTAATAGCTCCAATTCTAAAAGTTTCTGTTTATTATAAATTACAACTAGCAAATTTAGTATTGTGAATATCTTGACGATATGGTGAATCCCATTGCTGGGCTCGCGGATTCCTATATATTCTCCTATGAGTTATCTACACATGAGGAGTTTAGGCGATAACCCCACCACGCTGACCTTGTATGCGTTGGTGGGTGAATGCCGCAGTAACCGGAACCAACGTGCCTTCTGAAGCATGAAAGAACTCAAAATGAGCAATTTGAACTAAATCATCTAGGGATAACTATAGCAAAGCTTGCTGTTTTCGTTTTTGAAACTAGCTCGAACCAATACGCCAATGAGCTCCTCGTTACCTTTGAGTTACTACAGCTTAAAGCGAGTGTTACGTCGATAGAACTTGAATTGCGATGTTTAATGTACTTTTTGGGCCGGCAAGGTGAGGGTGGCTAGGGCAGCATGTCGTATGCCTTCACATATGGACTCTTCTACTGCTTATCATCAGGCGGTGTCGAGTAATTTGCTGAGCTTTATATATATATATATACCCCTGAAAAAATCAAAAAGACACTTATGTTGACAGCATAGAAGGTCAGTGTCCCTGTTCCACGTAATGCTGGTTCAATGTATTTAGGCGACCTTGCTCACCACAATACCAAGTGGTGTTATTTAACTGCGATCTTCTTTTAGGTTGTGTAAATGCTTAACACTGTTTAAAAAAGAAAATATTGATAAATAATAACTAATTTTTTTATATTATATACTTTCTTTTAGACACAATTTGTAATGTTGTATAGCTTATAATCAGTTTATTTCTAAGATGATAAAAACATTCACATTTTTCTTGTTATTAATTACTTTCAAAGAAGGTTTAACCGAAGATAAATATTATTCGCCTTTAGATAAAGAACTCTTCTCCACTTGATTCTTCTTATCATTTTTACTAAATTCTTTTTACATAATATAATCCCCTTAAGCAACGGCAGAGATACCAAGAAGTCAGCTTCTTAGCTTTCCTTAAAACTCAAACAAAGAACTGTGATTATCCGCGTGGGCAGTTTATTTAATATATACAGAATGATTAATATAAGTATGACTATGTAATTTATCTTATATCAAAAAATAACCACTGATATATTTTTCTACGCTTTGACATTGTCAATATTAAATTGAATTCTTGTTTCTTTCCTATCCCTCCTAAATTAATATAATTAAACATTACTTATAATATGGATAGTTCAGATTCAAGTTTTTTTTAACATTATTTAGCTTACTACCTCACCTATGCCTAAGTACAGTCATATAAGAAGTAACAAATAGTGGGCTTCATTATTTTGTATATAAATATTTAGAATTAATCGTAAAATACGATGGATTTTTAACTTTATGCTTAAAGGTAATCACGTCAATGAATTCACTAAAATCTGTAAAATATTTTAGTGTGGGGCGTAAAATTAAAATACATATCTTATTTTCATAAAATTCTCTAAAATCCAAAAAAACACAAAATAAAAGATAACAAGAATTATGGCTTTTAGATTATTATTTCCTACTTAACATGTTCACTCAGTTTCAATAAAATGCCTGCTGTATACAGCCGGGTACCCATAAAAAGATTCAGCCTTACTAGAGAGCAAAGTTTATGGGATTACTCGTTCTAAAAATAGTATGTAATATATACGCTGTTAAGCTTTTAGTAACAGTTTAGATTAAGTGCTGTTGCATGTATTGTATATAATAATTTATGTATTTTAAATGTAAATGTGACCCAATATATTTGGGGCAGATTGAAATTGTTATGATACATTGTACCTTTTTCAGTATTATAAAAGTTGTTAATGTTCTTCTTAATAACCACAAAGGTTATAACTAAAAGCGTAACTCTAAGCTAAACTATTTCGATTTCGAAACATTAAAGATTAACAATAATAAGCGTAATACCAAAGGTATTTCAGTCACGTCCTCTCTAAACCCGTTGGTACCAGCTGTCATAACATTTAACCAAACTCCTGAAGCCATTAAAACGAAAAATAACCCTCAACACGCCATTAAAACCAACCTTAGGGTAATTGCGGACATATGTTACAGGTTCCGGTAATAACTTCGCCCTTGTAAATACACCCTAAATCACTGGAGGATACTATAAACTCAACACCACTTTGTTTTTCATTAACTTGCTGGTGGAAATTGAATTCATTATAGTTCGCTTAGAAAGTACTCTAAGGGTGAATTTGAATTTTTAATACTTAACGTTTAGCTCTTGACATAACTTACCTGATGGTAAGTAAAGAAAATGCCGAAGAAGAAAGCGAACTACACCCAGATTCTTACACCACAGAGGAACTAGCTTTTACCTCCAACTGCAGGAACACAAAAATACTGTTAACATTATTGCTATGGCTGTAAACTTAGGTAAGATGATGATTCAGGTAATTTTTACTTTGAAACGGTTGTATAATTTAATGATAATTTGGTAATATTTTCACTCCCATGCCTATTATCTATCCCAAATTAATTATAATTTAAGACCTTGTGCTATAGAAGTATCTATATTTATTATAAGACTAACACTTATTTATATAAGACTAAGGGTCAATCGGGAAATAACCTAAATATTGAAGTTAGAAAATTTATTTAAGATAAAGATTATCTAAGATTTATCTAAGATTTTTTTTCTTTTTTTTTAAGATAAATTTTAATAATTACGTTCAAATATTTCTTGAAATGTATCACCTACCAGAGCAAGATATTGTACTTACTATAAAATAAGTGTCGTGCATTTTTATGATACTGATTAATAGGATCGATCATAAAGAATAAATCCCTCTTATAAAACATTGCCCCTTTTTTGCTTAGTCATTTTTTCTTCTTTATTGTAATAAATCTAAAAATCCCTACATTTTTTTATAAAATATTTTCAATTTGTGTAGAATATACTGCCATATATTGACATCCACACATCTTAATTCATTTAACGATCGTCTGGTCGAGTGATCAGCACCCTTGTCTACCTACTCAGAGGTCCCGAGTTCGAATACCGATCGAGGCACATATCTGTATGATAACATCGCTCGTTTGTAAAGTACAAATTATTAGTGTTTAAATTGAAGAAAATATAAATGCAATTTGCCCTCAGATAATAATTACACATGACACGCAACCGCAACAGTTTATACCCCATTGGGATATTGCATCGGTCGTTTAATGTACAGAGTAATTATATGGTATCACCAAACATAATTGTCTTCACTGTGAAATATTTAAAGCGACATACTATGTAGCTCCGTGATAAACATATTGTTACAAAACCCCTTAAATTTACAAGCTTTTGACGGGAACATTGATATTATAAATGTCTCTGTCCCTTATTTCGTAATGGAAAATGAGAAAAGGGATGCTCGAGTTGAGGTTGAACTTTCTCTTGGCATGTTTTCAACGGTTATTGGGGTAGTTGGGTAATAAGTATTGTTTTATGTTGACGAGCGAATAATAGAACATAATATACCAATACAAATGATAATTGAATTACCGCATCTCAAGCGGATAGCTAAGGTAAGTTAGCGAAATCGAAGAGCATTTGTTACGAGGTGCTATAACTACTTCTTCCATCTATTTCATTAATATTGGCAATATTTTAAAACTATCAATCATTCAAATTCGATATCTTGACATATTTTTCATTATTTCGGTTTCGTCTATCAAATTATTTATTATACAGTTAGCAGTCAAAGGAGACGTTTCTCCATTTCCCATTGTTACTAGTTATCTGACGTCACTGTTTCTTACTAATTAGTTATTATTATGTATAAAGAATTAAAGTTTAGAATGGATGCTATTAAATTTGTTTTTGTTTTTTTTTAAAGTATTTTAAAAGCCAATTATATTTATTTTCCATCCAGTGTTCAGTATTACTTTGCTTTGTGTTGTTACAGTGTGCCTTTACATACGTATTTTTCAATTACCAAATAAATATATAATGACATCAAGCAGTGGCATATTGCTTCACCGTCTCCTCATACCATATTGTTACACAGTTATTTATCTTTTGTTCGTTCATCAATAGCTTGTAAACGTTTCACTTCAGGGCGCAGATCTTCCTAAATGAGAGAAACGCATAAAGAGTTTAGGTCAAACACCAATACGATGGCTCAATGCGACTTGATGGCTAAAAATAGTTTTTGTAATAACCAGTACCACCGGCTAAAAGTCCATTCCGAAGTATGCCAAGTCTAATTGACTTATCCAGAAAAGTGGGTTAGTTTTCGTTATCCAAACCAAAGATTTCAAATCACTACGCTATCTTATCTCGATGTAGGGCCAGGATTACTCCCGGAGCACGTCGACCCAATGGGATCTTTTCTGCTTATCACAACGCTAAGTCCCTCCTTTCTTTTTCATTAAGATTCAATAGTTCAACTTTTGTTAATTTAATATTAAGAAAATCGCTTTTTTAATTAATGCCGAAGCTTATAAAGGAACAATAATCTACGTTTAAACATATTCATTTAGATGGAAAAATTGAGAGCACACCATATATTCAACATTACCATCATTAACACAACAAGGAAAACAGTTGAATACTGGGTACTTCAATTTTCAATTTCAGAAACAATCCCCAATTACCACAGTAATTTGTGATCACGACATCGTAATATCGATCGAATTCAAAGCGGATGAAAATTCTTGTTAAAAATAAATCTTTTATTCACAAAAGTAAAAAAAAATACTATAGCTAGATTAGATTAACTAAGGTGTGTCTAATGACCAAACGCACGCGAACTGAGCAAGTAAAGTAAGTTACCTATTCCATCGTAAGGTCACTTACATCACTAGAGGGCAAGTTTGCGACTGATTAAAACAATCTTAACCGGTGTTTAAAATGCCATTAATCACGATACCTTAAACATTTGCGTACCACACGCGTTTTAATATCAGAAAATTGTAGTTAGTATTTTTTTTTTCATACATCGATAATAGAGATGTCATAGAGTATTAAATATGAAAAGAACAGAATAAAATAAATGAAAGTATATTAAAGTATAATGGAAAATTCCGAATGAAGTTGGCGTTTTGGAGTGTGCATCTAAAAATTGCCGTCTACCGTCCGAAAATCGTAGTATTAATGAAATGTGGCATATTATTTTTACCTAATATTAGAAGGCAAGAATGCTTTATAGATGAAAAGTCCTTAACTGAACATAGCTGCCTGAAAATTCCGGATGAAGTGGTCGTTTTAAGTTTTTCATCACAATGTTCTCTGAAAGTTTCCAAGGAAAGTTGTCATATAAAAGTTGATGTCTGAGTCTGACAGTTACCGGACTGTTTCAACTCTTAGAGTTAACAGTGAATATATTCTTTATATTAGAAAGTCTTTAGTTCACACTTACATTCAACATTAAGTAAATTGAAGCATATTTACTGATCAAGTTACAGAATTAAGTAGTTTTCTACTTAATGATACCGATTAATTTTCTGTTTCCTAAACTTGAGATGCTTAAATTTATCAACACGTTGGAAGTAAAAAACCAAACATGAATTAAGTAACAAAACACCAAATTAATATCTAAGTCATATCAACTACATAGAAGGTAAGACATGCTTAGAAAAAACAGCTTTTATTACGAAAGCATAGGGTGGATTCGAAGACCAAAGTCCCTGTCATACATTTGTGGAAAACGATGGGATTTGCGGTTAGCACTCTGACCTTTCCCTCTTTGTTATAAGTCCGAAATTTACGGACATATTTAAATTTGGATTCCTAATAAAAATAAGAAGACTTTTCGCTGGGGACTACTAAAGTAATGTCGTTTTATTACCACCAATATTTAATATAATAATATATTTCTGAATAATGTCAACTGAAAATGACGTAAATATTAAATAAAATTATTTGACAGTTTCACACGAGATTAGAAAACCTGATACGGAAACATAAAAGCCAGAAAACCGAAACACACTCACTCCAAAAATTATATAGATGACTAGGGACTACATAAGAGATTAAAATAGTTCTAAAGCAAAAAAAGACTTATACTTGAAGCACTAAATGTCAAAATTAAAATTAAAATTATATCTAATATTTGAAGGTTAACTAAATCTCTTTGTGAACAATATACTAACAAGAAACTTGTAAGCCGTTGGGCGTAAAAGAATTATTAGGCATGAATAACCCACTAATAATTATTCAACCTTTACAGGAATCTTGGACGAAGAATCCAAAAGTTCTAATTAAGACTCACGTCGATAAACTGACGAAAAAAATTACACGGTGCTGATTTGATAAAACTTTGGACACCAAAAACTGGTGATATAAATATGATAGTAATAAATTTTTATTAGTTGATATTAAATATGTTGGATAATACGACAAAAATATTGATCGAATCTTGTAATGTTATTAAAAAATAGAAATGAAAACGTAACACTTGTTAAGTTATTTATGATAATAATTTTTAAGTAATTCGGTTATGGGAATGGAAAAGGCATCTATTTGCATTCAAAATTATTTTGCAATACCAGATTAATTATAATAATAATTTCTAATCATTTCTGGTATAATACCAGAATGACAGTTTTGTTATTTTTATTACTAGAAGTTTTGCTTGCCTTTTTTTAATATTATCTAATAAATATGATTAAGAGATAAACCCATATTAAGCTACCAATAGAAATATATTCTCATACTACTCTTACAAACAAAAAAACAGTTGTTCGATACAAAACATACTCACTCGACCCAAATATATCTGTGCTAATTTTTTGTACATATAATATATCGTTTTATAAAGTTCTCTGGAGATTATGAACAGTTGGAACACGTTCCCATACTAAATACTAAATAAATAAATAAATTTTCTCCGAAACCCAAAATAATAATTTTAAACTTTAAAGCGCCTCAACTCCCCCGATATCTCTAATTCTAGTTTATCTTTTAATATAAATACCCGCAAACATCTAGCTTTCATATCCCAATGGATGGAACAGACAAATAATTCTGATGCCAAGGGATTAATATAATTACTCTTAATGAGTTGAATTGTTATTGTAACAATCGTGAATCGGCTGGAACGTGCAGATATTCGGGATATTCCCCTTTCTGTAATGTATCAAGTTTTATTTGGACTACAAATAACTCTGTACCTACCCAAAGCGAATTTCTTGGAACCTGAACAGGACGATCTTAAATGGGAAGCAATAGAAATTCCTTTGTGGCGTTTCGTATCCATGGAAATTAAATAAGTAACATTTACAAAATGTATTTAATTTTCATAAAAAAGGGATGGTAAGTCTTACAATTTATTATAACAGTCCAAGTGTTTTTGCATGGAACAGTCTGGCCAGCGAAGCACAAAAGATAACTCGTAAATAATATGGTTTTTATTATCACTTTTGTTTTATAACGTAACTAAGGCAGAAACAGACATATAACTTATATTATAAAGATGGAATATTTCAGTTAGAATTATTCTAAAATTGGCTGAATTATCTCCGCAATTATACTTGTATTGCTCATCATCTTGAAGATGAACAGATACCAGAACCTATAAATGAACTAAAGTAACCAAAGAAAAGGCTCAAATCCGGACTCAAGACTAGATGGCCGTCTGATTGAGTGGTCATACCCCTGTCTTGGATGTTTCTATGTTTATTTAATAAATTTCTGACATTTATAAAAACATTACTATCTCTGTTTATCCGTTATCTAGTATCCATAGCACAAGCTCTTAATGTAATATGTTGACTTAAAAATATGAATCTGAATCAAAAATAATACCTATTCGGACAAATTTATAGATACAATTCTTTTATTACATAATAGACAAACGTGAAACAACTTTCAATTAGAATCTACCGAAAACTGTAAACTAAACTTAAATGTTACTTTGTAAGTGAAGTGTCTGAAGACTAAGGAGGCTATTTATTAAATTAGCCCAGTGCTAAAAATAGTGTAGACCTAAATCTAAAAATGGTTAACTCTTAAAATTCAAGGACAAATAATACCAACTCTAATGAAATTAAAAAAGGTCGCCTAGAGGTTTTGGTTTCATATGTTTCATAGTCTTTAAGGTTCGTTTACAATTAATTACATTCAAATGTTTAAAAGCTACCAAAATATGTGCATTGTCTTTGTGAGAGTATATTTAGTATATTAGGTTATCTGGTCCAACGACCAGACCGTAACTGCTTACGTAAGACAAGAAATATAGATACACTCAAGGCTTAGAAGGCAAATCCGCAACACCTTCAAAAAGTGAGGAAAACCCTAGACAAATGTTTCTCTCACGAGCTGAGTTTACGACCAACTTATCAGCATTTTAAAAGGGGACACGTAAGTAATCTCGCCGGTGCGATTTAGAACCGACAAATCACGGAACCGTACTGTGAATAATTTGGCAGTTACATTAAACTGAGCACTTTTTCATATGAGGAAAGAGCTTTTGTTCTGGTAGCGAGAAAGGGTATTTATAAAAGAAATTCCTGGAAAATGACTGGAAGGATACAAAGAATATTGACGGTGCTCCCACTGGTCAGACCCATATCAAGAGACTTTTTATCCAAGATAATCATAGATGTTATTTTGAACAGAGAAATGAAAACTATATCATAAAGAAACCATGTAAAATGCCAGATTTATGGATTTGTCTATTTCTCAAAATCTAAATCTTGTTTTGTATTAGACATATTTACTTGTCTAACTTATTTCTTTAAATAACTAACTGTGACCTTTCGCTCGCATTAGGAGATACACATGACATTGGTTTTCCGTTTCAACTGTAAATATTTATATTAACCTATTTCATAATTGGACGATTTTACAACAGCTAATTTGTAACACATTCTAGCAAAATTTTACATACGATTTTGTTCTACTTTACGCCAGTGACTCAACACTCCATCTCTTTCGCTATCTCCCTACATTCTGTTACTTTACAAAACCTCTTCACATCTATTTCTACAGCAGACCAGTTGCAAATAATCTGCGGTACCTATTGTTTTTGTTTGTAGTTATGATAAGGCTTACCGCCTTATCATAACTACAATTCGCCTAAACAGCTAACGTGTTTAAATGCTTGGATGCCCATATGAGTTTTAACGCAAGCTAAAATCATGTGCATACAAGTTCACTTAACTTTAATTGACAACTTAATCTTAACGAAGAGATATATGCAAATATAAGTTCATGATATTTAAGAATGTTGCATATTTTTGCGAAAAATTAGTTTTACTAGAAGCGCGATTATGCTATTGAAGTAAAGGATGTTTGAATTTATTTTGTAAATAGTTAATATAAATAAATTACGATTTTTGCTGATATAATGAGTTATGTTTCAAATAAGTAAGCTTGTTAAGTTTATTAAGGCTTGTAGTACAAATTAAATTGTTATTTTAATCGTGTAACAATGCCCCCGGGGATCGGAACTTAATTCCTTTAAGGATTCAGTACTTACAGTAAAGTCCCAGATCATTAGTCTCTGGAGGTTTTATCTCGAATTAAAATGTAATCGTGGACTGATTAAGAGATGAACGACGTCATCAGTCAAGGAAAAAAGCACAAAATCTCTAAGTTAACACGCGGTTCGTTCGGATCGTGACAACCGTTATATAGATACAGTAGGCCTTGGCCTAGTGAATTGCTCTTGCAGAACCCAGGTCACTCCCGTGAAGGGAGTTACCGGCGAGTTTTAGTGGGTATTCCCAGTGTCACTTTTATTAAGCACTGGGCGTGCACCACACACGCCACCCGCCGCTTAGCCAGTGGCAGTTAGGTCCTTAAACGGATTACTCCTCAAAGGTACATTAGTCCCTTTTTTCTCGGCCTCAAAATAGCTAAACCCTTTAGTACCATGTCATTCCAGATATTATGTCAGTTATAGTCCTCACTATCTTAAAATAAATGCATTTCTTGCTGTGATATGGTACTAGTTGTTAAACTATTTCTCAAATCGGCTGTTAAATAAAAATCAAGCGACTTTGTTTACAGGCAGCAATAAGGTATTATAACCAATATTTTTATAATTTCGCGCTCAATTACCTTATTTTATATTTTCCAGTAATGAGTGAAGACAGTGTCTTTTAATTATCTTTTTGTCGTTTATAATTTTTTTCCCATAAAATTACTAGCTATAATCATTTCTACTAGCATAGATAAATAAATATTACGTAAGTATCCTCAAGTAGGGTCCCATGTTGGGCGCCAAAATGAGTTATGGATTTTCAGGGTTTTATATGTAAATTTCTCGACCGAGTAATGCTCACTATTCACGTGTATAAAAGGGGTAGTTGTTAACTAACGCTTCTGCTTTGCCTTATAATAAATTAGAATGACTGTATTTAAATATCTCTAGAATACTCTTAATAGTTTAATGATATCGTGTCTCAGAGAGAAACTTTTAAAGAAAGCTTTTTTTTGAGTGGAGGCGAAAACTTTGGATAGTCCTCAAGCCTTTATGGGCTATTCGCCGCTAGAAGGGTTCTAATCGACAGGCATCACCTCCAGGGGAGGTGTCCCGCTATCTCTTAGAGTCTCCAGGGCGCTCGAGCCATGGGCCAAGTCGAGTCGTGTCGTGGAAGCTAGTAAGCTATTAATAAATTCTTTGTGCAATACAAAAAGCTAATAAAAGGTGAATGAAATGCCTTACAATATTCTCTACCAATTTACCAGTCGTTAAACAGAGATATCTACAGTAACACAAAAAGGTATTTAAGCAATTCACGTGGAAACCCATTGCAGGTTGATGGATGAAAACGGTTGGCGTTACGAGAACCTATGGCTTGATATGCCTTTCAAAGCACGGAAAGCTTGAGATAATAAATTTTGATTGTCCCATCTAGAGATCTATCATAACGATAGCTGTTTTGTGTTCGTTATCGAAACTAGAATATTCGAACTAATACTCCAACGAACTGCTCAGGAAGGCTTGACTTATAAAGGCTGTAAATAATCTCTCCTGAGAATATTGCGCTCCGAGAGCTCTTGCGCTGCCCGCAGCATGTTATTTTCCACGACCTTAACTTGATCGTCAGTCTAGCTAGTTAGATGCCTTCCAATCTTTTCATCTTAACGGCCTTCATTCCTCCTAGCAATGTTTCCTGTCCACACTTCGGGATTTCTCCAGCAGATATTCTTCTTTCAATTGCTTTTCGGAAGCCAGATGCAGCATTTACTCTGCGCGTAAAAATGCCAATCTTTGTGGTACAGCATCTGAATGCTGTAGTATTCAAACGCGACGAAATGTGATCGGCATTCAAATGAGATCCAAATATTTCCACTTGTTATGCACATTCATAACGTTCGTCTGTAGTAATGAAATTTCGTTCGTATATATCTTTGTTTAGAGGATCTGGGTATTTATTTTATTGTACTTTATTTTAAAGTAAATAACTGACAATGACATAATTTATGCACAAAATCTGTCAAAGGTTTTGTACATAAATTATTTTCACGGTATGTTTTTTTTTGATAGGAAAGCCACTTATACTCTGTAATCTTATTACTAAAAGTATTCCATTACGATATGATTATCGTTATATTTATTATTTCTATTGTATATATTTCTAAATTTTATAAAATAGTTTTTATTCTTTTTATTTGTAAAATTTATCGTCATCCGTCAAGTTTAACAATCAAGACGAGAGAATCAATTAAATTTTGATTGTCTCTGCTTTCCGAGAGATATACCTACAGAGGGCGGGAGTATAACTAATTAATTTAATTACTTTCATGCTCATTTACTTAGGATTTACACTCATACGTAATTATCAATTGAATCAATAAGATGTGTGAAATATTTTATACGGGTAACTAATATTAAGTTATTTATTTATCTTTACATATACTTACCAGTTCAAAGCAAGAAGGCCAAGAGCTTGCCATTTGAGAATAAAAAAAGATAAACCCACGGGTAACTAGTAACAATTCTAATATAATCGGCTTTAAATAATACCTCTTAGGTTAAAAGATGAAACCTGCTCTAGGGACTATAATATTTTTTTAAATATTTACGACAACTTGAAAATTTAATTTTTTGACCCGCTCAATACTTCCAGGAATCTCAAGACAAAAAATTAATTGTATCTGCCGCCGCAATTACAAATAATATTTAGATCGTAACCGTTTAAAACATTAATTTGTAACTCATTTATTTCCTTACTTAATTAACATCATACGAGATCATTAACGATGTAAACAAACAATTTGTGTGTTAACAAAATGGCCAAAAATAAAAGAGGGGTGCATATATTTCCTCCGTTACTTAGTTTTTATTCCGTAACCATCTTTTAGAAAGCTTCTCATGCTTGTAACAATAACGGCTTCAGGCTTCCTGTACATACTGTTTTTTGGAGTTCATTGATCCCAGGAAAGCAATTTATTTTAGATGAAAAACTGAATATAGTGATTACGCTAAATGGGAGTAGAAGAAAATAACATCAAATAGCCAAAAGGTAAAACCAGAAGGAGTAATATTACAATACTAAGATTGATTCTATTTTGTTATTTTGGTGAACTGAGCAATGAGTTATAAAGGAAAATTATAAAGGAAAAAATACCAATTTCAAGTGTATATCTTCTCCTTCCACTTTCTTTCCCCTTAAAGGGGGTGTACTTACTTAGCCGCTCACTTTTATTTGCTTAACTGCTTCTGTGCTCTGTACTCTGATGATCTAAGCCACTAGAAGGCTTAGATCATCTACTTCAGTTCTGGAGGTCCAGAGTTGAATTCCCTGTGGGGGCAGAAATTTTCTACTCAGTTTGGTTGGAAATAGGGCTTTTTCAAAGTCCGCCTGGCCAACTACCCAGCTCGCTTATATCTTCGGACTTATCTTCACGTTCAATCATCAGTCATCAATTATCATCTTTGAATTGGACATGTTGACACATGGACATTTGAATTCCATTTTTCATCCTTGCTTGGCATACCTTCATCATAAAAAAAATATTAATTTTCTTTAATAGAGTATAGCAATGATATTTATAAAAAATTATAAAATTTATTACTGCTATATAAATTTTAAAAAATGAAAATTCATTTTAATATAAGTAAATGTAACTTCTCACACTCACATCAGACCGTCTTCCTCCTAATAATACCACTCTCTGCACTTACGTGTTACAAGCCCGTAAGTATTGTTTAAACCAGCTTAATGCTGAGAAATATAAATACATAAATAATAATAATAGCTTAGCTATATTTACTAAAAGAAAGTGAACTGAATTACGTGAAGCACGCAACCATTCCTGTCCAACCAATATTTCTCTTGAAATCGTCGAGGAATTCAACCCAAAAACCAAATAATACCTCTAGCTATTTCTTACTGTACCCTCACATTCTTTTAGACATATAGTTAAACTTAACTCTGCACAATAGAGTTATTGAATCAGTAAAAAAAGTTGTATTGTACGAAATTTCCTCGTAATCCTTCTATTACTAAATAGGCTAATATAAATAAAGGATATTTGTACTTTCATTTTCAAGTAATGCTACTTGAAAATGAAAGTTGGAATTAAAAAATATTTATATGAAGATGTTTTTGGTAGGTATTGTTATACGACAGACGAGGTTCTGTTTGTTTTATTTCAAATTGTATCATAATGTATTATAAATGTTAAAATAGTAATTTTTCTTGCCAAAATTTCAGATTATTATGGTGATTTTCTCATCAACAATATACTGCCATTTGTTGTAAAAAACTCCACCTCAAAGGGTCAAGGAAAGCCGGGACGCCACTTATATAAAAAAAAACATTATAGTAGATGTAAGCTTCTAATTAGTTTCCCTTCCCTTTTATAGGGAGAACAGAAAATAATAGATATTAACAAACAACAAAAACTATTTGTGATTTTTACCGTTTACCGTTCGCTTTTGTGTAACGCGGACTTGGGAAACCTTATATTCTACACCGCAGTTCGTGAGAAAAATGCAAAATAGCTTATTAGATATCAAAGGTCAAAGCACTTTGTAAGGCGAGACCGTTGAAATATTATAAGACAAAAAAATTTAGGCAAATTTTATTCAGCATCTTGCGTGAGTGTAAGCTAAATGTACCTTACTTTTTATCTCGAAGAATATCAAATGTATTTACTTCATGGTAAAAGGCAAACTTTGATTAGATATACTAGCGATATGTTTTTGCACATCATGATTTTATAACATAGTTTATCAATATATGAGATGTTGATGATGATATGAGAGTTTCTATTTTTGTATGTTATTGTCATTATGATGTGATAAATGAGTAGTTGAAAATACTCAATTATCACATTAATCCCATGTCAAAAAAGATAAATAAGAACAGCATTAGTTTAGTAAACATTTTCATAATCTCATTTCATTTATACGACAAGTACATTTATCATAATCATACGGTACATAAATGTTAATGTTAAACAATGAAATGAATGGCCCAAATGGACGGAAATGACAATCATTTCTGTATAGAAAGACGCAATTTTTTTGACAGTACTGTTAAACCTTTAAACATGTATCAGAATATTGATTGGATATTTATTTAGGATAAAGTGCATTATGTATGTATTTTTAATACTTATAAATAGAAAAATAAAAATAAAATCATATCATTTGATTTAGATTTAAATCATTTAAGCTATTAAAGATAAGGCACACAATTCACTCGGTAGATATCAGCATAGCCATTCGGATACATGGTTTCAGTTTTAAAAAACGAATACTTATTATCAGCACTGTAAACAAATACAATACCAACATCGTTTGTAAAATAAATGTCGATATTTACGGAAACGATGACGTCACGCCGCTAAGTGAAAAGATACAGAACTCTGACTGAACTGCGACAAACACTACTGTGATAAGACTTAACTTTGACTAAAATCATCATGGTTAGGTTAAAACTGTGACAACGCAACAACATAAAGAGTATGGCCATTATAACTCTGTTGAAGTTGAATCTTGTCGCAATTCCGTCTGTTATTATATAGTATTTATCGCAATACAGTCCGAGACTTAATGGTATTGTGATTTACCTCGAAATATTTCTATACTAAATACTAAATACATTTTCTAGGAAAAATTATTTTTTATTTGTAACCGAACATTAATGTTTTTATACGAAGTAAGTGTAATTACTTCGTTGTTTAAATTTTGCTTAGCCAATTTACCAAATTTTACATCTGAATTTCAAGAATCTTTACCTATACATTACAGAGCTTTAATAAATTGGGTCTTACTGAAATCCAAGCAACGTCTTGAAACTTGATATTTATTCACCCCACATACACTTCATCAAAACCTGAGGAGTGGGGAAGATGTTCCATCATTGTATATAGTTACTTACATGTAGGACCGTGTCATATTTGAATGTTGTGTTTGTTGATAATAATAAAGAATAAAAATTACAATACGGTAAATATTAATGGTTCATATTTTTTGACCTTCCTTTGTGAAAAGAGGATCGCCAGGTTGATCCTATTTTTACAGAATAATATTAAAAATAATTGTAGCCTTGCATAGAACACAGTTATGTCATATTTGACTTATAAAATACTAACAAAAGAAATAAATGATAATTAGTTAAAGGTCCTCTATGTATATCTGGTTTTGAATTGGCTAATGTACAATAAAGATATATTCTATTCTATTCAATAAAACACGTTTAGCATACGTTTATGTTAACACATATGACTTTATCATTAACAGCCTACATATATTTACATGAATATATATTTATCCCACTGCTGGGCACAAGCATTATGGCAAGTGAACATGGTTGCCATGACAACCGAGACCAAATTTTTTATTGATTCATCTAAAGACAAAAAAAAATTTTCAATATATTTTTGCAAAATTTGCTTTCATTATTTCACATTACTCATGCGTCAACATTAATTGTGACGTTTATGGACCTAATGCAGTATCAGCAAGAATAGCACAAAGTAGGTTTAAGCGTTTGCAATGCGGGAATTTTGATGTCAAAGATGCACTTCGCTCTGGTCGCCCTGTTGCGGATAAAATGGATGCTATTTTTGAAAAAGTGGAGCTAGAGCATGCAGCATGCAGTTACGACATAGTTTATGAACTGGGAATTAACCACAATACAGTTTTGATTCATTTGAAAAAACTGGGTACACAAAAAAGCTCGATATTTGGACCACACGAGCTCACTGAAAGAAAGCTAATGAATCGTGTACTAATTTTGCAATTTTTTATTGAGACATAATGAAACCCAAACGTTTTTTTAAGAGATTGATAACTGTTGATGGAAAGTGGATCACGAATGACAAGAACGTCCGAAAAATGTCGTGGCAAAGGTCGGTCAGGATTCAAAGACTGTGGCAAAACCTAAGTTAACTCGCAATAAGGTGATGGTCTATGGTAGGATTGGAAGGGCATTGTTCATTTTGAGCTCTTACCGCCGGGCAGAACCATCGATTCGGATCTCTACTGGCAACAACTGATGAGATTACAGCAAGAAGTTGAGAGAAAGGGGCCAGAGTTGATTAACAGAAAGGGTGTGGTCTTTCATCATGATAACGTTACACCACATACATTTTTAGCTACTCAGCAAAAATTAAGATAGTTTGGCTGGGAAGTGTTAATGCATCCGCCATATAGTCCTGACCTTTCACCTTCAGATTTCCACCTGTTTCGGTCTCTTTAGAATTCTTTTGGGAACCAAAGAAGGAAGCGGAAGAAGCGGAATTGGAAGAGTCTTCTCCAACTTCCAAAACTACTTGTTCTGTTTTTTGATCAGAAGTCCCAAAATATCTACAGCAATGGGATCATGTCTCTACCTATAAGATGACAGAAAGTCTACAAACAAAATGACACATACATACTGTAATTAAATGTAAATAAACTGAAAAAAAAAATGCTTTGACTTTTCGTATAAAATGCGAAGAAACTTTTTCCCCGACCTGTTATTAAAATCTAAAATGTGTAATAAAATTAATTAAATAACCCTATTTTACGGGCCTTTTCATTGTAAGTATAGGTACAATAAACCTCCAAAGTAAATTAACTTTAGTACCATGTCGACCCTTATCATACCGTTTTCACTTTTTATTGGAATAAAAAAATGTGACACCAGCTAATGAAAATACAGTGATATGTGCTATACAATAAAACACAATTCTTCCTTATATCGGTATAATTTGGTACATATTTTAATTATTACTCTGAATTATTCTACGCTGATCTTGTGGCTAAGATACTTTAAAATATAATTGTCACAATTCCGTAGTGCATGGTCTAAATTGTAGTTATTCGCATCTCTTTTATTATAATTCAATTAGAAGGGATAGAATGAGTTCTAGGAACGTTAAGTTAATTGACACTTAAGGCGTCCATACACCTTTGACGTATTGTAATCAGCATGTTTAATGATGCGCGTCGAAATAAAGTAAAAATGCTTACCAGTCGCCATTTTAGAAACGTCAAATAACGTCACCAGTCATTTGTCTTTTATTGGTTGTGCTGTACTGAAAGAGTAGTTCTGAATTTTAATTTAATTTAGTTCGTTCACAACTGAATCGGGGCTTATGTAATTAGATTTTATTTAAATATACGTGAATAGCTATCGTGTAGAGTAGACTTTGTCTGATTTGATTTCCTCAACTTATTAAAATTTCGTTATAATATTATCTGATTTTAGTGGAATGATAGTTTAAAAAATTATTTGTCTCAAATTCCACTAAACTTTGTTTGTAAAATAATGTATATAACAACTAATAATATATATTAAAATTGTTGAAATTTTATTTCATAATAATGTTAATATACTTTTAATGACCATTCCTTCAGGCACATCAATTGTATCGCTTGAGGGGCAACAACAGATCGTGATAACGATAGAAGAAAGTTTATTTAAAGTCAAATACGATTGTTATTAAAATTATGTTTAATCAAAACGTCAAGTTTTGCAGGCAATCAGAAAAATCTTAATAAAACCCACTCGTAGTTTTTGCCTTCCAAGAACAATTAAAATAATAATACCCTCCTGGATAACTCGCATTGTTTTAGAAATCATGTTTGAATATAAATTTGCTTGATATTCAAAGAATTATGGGTCTGGCTTCCTGTTCGTGACTGGAAAGCATTGATTTCACGAAACACAAATATATTTAACAATTATTATTTTTATTCGACTAATCAGAATAAGGTTGATACCAAAAAGGCCTTCTTAACAATTCAAAGGGTTCTTCAAGGTGTAAAGTCATTCCCATGGTGAAACAGTAAATGGATATATAGATAGAATAAGCTTTGTTTTTCACCGTAAATTACAAATACAGACGATTTACATATGCTACATTGGCAAGAGCGGTCTTATCATTAATAAGGAATCTGTTCCAGACAACCTTAGGATGGACAAGACACTAGAATACGAGACATGAGTGAAGTCGTCGGTGTACCATTTAATTCTATTAGAACATTTAAATAATTTATGTCTTGATAAATACTAAAAAAATACTTAAATACTTAATACTAAAACTTACTTACTACTTACTTAATAATTTATACTTAAATTTAAAATGTTAACCTGCAAATTACTAATAAAAATAGTAATACAAATGTTTTTCTTACAAAGTACATATATATACTAAGTGATAAGTCATACAATAATATAGATTTATATGTATACATACAATTAATATATAGGACTGATAATGGATCAATATAGATCGCTACCAAGTGCTGATATTTAATATTTAATAATTTAATTAATTTAATATTTATTATAAGTTATACGTTTGACTTAGTAGTGTTTATTTTATGATTATTTTTGTTAACTTGGACGATTTACATGGCCTTATGATTTTCTACGCAGCTTCCTGCCTCGTCATATTTACTACATTGAGTAAAAAATCATGAGTAGTGTTTTTGTTGTAACACGTGTCTTTAGGGTACATATTGGCGCAACAGATGAGCCGGTTGGATATACATCTAACCTGAAACTATCTTTGATTACAAACTCTTTTAAAAATTATTTTCTTTTGAAAATATTCTGTTCTATAAACCAGAGTTGCTTAAGAAAGTTAAGTACAAAAATATTTTTTAACATATTTCTATGAACAGCGCTTTTAATGTTCTAAAACACAAACGTGTAACTTAAAATTAACAAAGTTACAATTTTAAAAAGAAACAAATATTAGAAATTTGAAATATTTTAGTAAATTTCAAAATTAAATTTTAAATGGCACATGACAGTGCCTAGACAGACACGATATTTGTCTGAAACGCAGATTCTGTAGTTTGTGTATTTAGACTACGTACGGTACGTACGTTTTTTACCTCTTTACTACGTAATATGTCCATTACGGTTTGTTAGCTAATTTACATACAACAATAACTGAGATCAAAATTTGAAAATTCTTCTTTTTGGGTGACGAAGAAGTTTACTAATGATTTTTACTAATAATAAACTTACTTTCACTCACTTACTTACTTCTTACCTTTACTTTTTTATTTTTTACTTTTTGACTTACAGTTTTGACATTCCGAATGCAGCTTCCATTATATACATTTCTATTGTAACACAGAGAGGAGAGAATTCCCAGAGGTGAGACAATGCACATTATATCATACTCTTTGACTTAACTAATACTCGAAAATACCTCTCTAAAACTAAAAATAAAAAAGAAATTTTGAGCCAAAATTTTATCAATCAATATTATAATGAGAATCCAAATGGCTACTTAAACTTTCTCTCCTTTCAAAGGATCCTCAGATTTGAATATAGATCGATTTATCAGTTTTATTAAATTTCTTTAAATAAATCAATTTGAATGTCTTTTAAGCCTTCAAACTCGGTTCGTGTGCTGTAAATTGCATTTAATTTAGATGAATATTAATAGGGTTGTTGACCAGTCAAGTTTACCAATTTACAGGTCCCAAGTTCGAATTCGGTTGGGGATTTTCGTATTTATATGAAGAGTGAGAGAACTGTTGGTTATGCTGAAGCACAGCACAAGCTCAAAGTATTATTGTGAATAAATGTGTTTTATTTAAAAATTTATTGCCGTAATTATCGTTTTCAGTGACATTAACAGTAAATCAAACTGTGTCAATCACTCATTCCGTCAAAGTTTAATTATTGTGATACAGTCTATAATCCACGCATTCGTTCTAGAACAGCTTAACTGATATGTGCTTGCGCAAGGTTTTTTTCTATATCCCACTTCGAACACATGTCACACCTTTTCTTAATACAGCCAACTAAGTAAGAATGCACGTATGGAGGACTTATCTTGAAACTCTACTTCTTCTCTTTGAAAACTTGTGTTAGAAAACCAAAAATTACATTCAAATCAAATCCTACAAAACATCTACTTATAATGCAATAAACTAAAAGTAAAAAGTACTCACCTCCACAGTCACACAACATTCACAAGTACTCCGAGAAACACTAATAAAGGTCCATGAGGTTTTGCTAATACATGGTGTCTCCATTTTTCACTATACCATATACACACCAAGGCCCTGTCATAACAACATCGCTTCTGCGGCATCTTGAGTGTCGCAGAGGCTTTATTACAAGGTCATTGTTGACTGAACCAATATATATTATTATTAATAAAGACATGCACTTGATGACCTCCCCATCTGGTTGAAGGGGCGGTTCACCAAGGTGACAATATTAGTTCCTGGTACCCTTATGTTCACGTTGAAGTCCCCACCTAAGACGAGAAGCTTGCGGCATCTCTTAACACTGCCCGGGAGAATCGGTCGGTGTAGGTCAGTCTCCAAGACCTTGATTTGAATAAGCCATTTTTGAGGCCCATCAAAAATGACTTGTTTAGTGGATAGTAGAGGAACGCATTTAGCCCGAATCCCACAAACCCCTACGGTTGACGCTTTACTTTAGGAACAATATGTAAATGCGTCAAATGCATTTGCATATTGTCCTACATAATACTCTCCGACAAAAAAAGTAAATACTATGAATAAAAAGGACTCGAGCAAAGCGCTTGTTCTATGGCAGCAGGCGGCGAATAATATCCAGATTTATCAAATTGACTAACATTTTCAATACTATGGTACGTATTACTATTATTTGTGTTTTGGGGCTATGTCTATGACAATATAGTTTTTGAAATTTTGTCTTTCTCTTGATTTCATTGTAATAACACGGATTTTCTATTTTATAATTGCAGTTAATACAGTCTTACGTTTACATTTCAGTTTTATTTTAAAAAAGTCTTATACAGGCTATCCAGTCCTTTCGAACCGCTTTGTCACTGTGACCTAAAGGATCTTTTGGGACTTACCACCAATAGGTCAAAGTAATTCCTTGATCTAGGCACTGTCCAAAAATTTCAGGATTTTCCCAGCTTTAAGAGTTTAAATTTAATTTGGGTTCATCATGTGTTTCCCCAGATGAAAGCTTTATTTGTGGATTCGGGGTCCTTATTTACATTGGGGCTTCACGCTCATGTTTAAAGTACCTATAGACTTTAGAATTACTTAATCTCATATTAAATAAGTGTCTGTTCAGTTTGCAGTGTCCTGTCAAAGTTCTAATCAATGAATCCAAATTGCTCCTGACGAGCTTTGACAGCTCTTCAGAGCATTTGCCATAATAGCCTTGTATTAGAGACTTTGGTATGTTAAACCAGGCGTCATTAGCTACTGTTCTAAGGACTCTTTTATGAGTTTGCTTTCGAGAAGGTGCATAGCCAGGTTCTTTGGGATTCCACGGAAGGGTTTTAGGCCTATAAGATGTCTCTAAGCACCAGACCTAGCTAGCGAATCGGATTTTTCATTGCATATAACACCAGAGTGGCCAGGCCAGAGCCCTAATATGTTCATATTTTTCCTCACAGTCTTTCAATTTTGAATACAGTGTATTTGCATTTATAGCATCAAGCGCTGCTCAGCTATCAGAATAGATTCTTTGATTAACGTTCCGTAATCAGATGGTCTGTACACATTTGATGATTGTGTAGACTTCCACCTGGAAGATTGTAGCGTATTTTTCCAGGTTTATACTCCTACTAAACCTTGGTCGGACTCTATATACTCCACGATCGTTATATACGTTACGCATAAGTGATATTCTAACATAATAGCACCATTTGAAAAAAAAGCATCGTACATAATCCAGTAATAAGACTTTGTTATCTTATAAATGAAGAAATTGACATGAAATTCAAACTATTTACGAAGCCACCTCTTTACTGGTATAGTTTTTGGATATACCAGACACGTTGCAGAAATTGATTTCCAATAATGTTTTTTCTATAGATTTGTGTATATAATGTAAAATTAATTCAATATGAAAAAAGTACAGATGAAAACGTTTGTTAAACGTCTTACCAATGTGTATATTATTTTTATTTTCGCAATCGAAACACGAAACCGCCAGCTCTTCATTAGCATACGTGTTATATTTCAAATTAACTTCGTGAAGCGTTATATTGTTGACACGCGTGACGAAAGGGAATATAAAAATGGCTTATCAAGAGCTGAATAATTCATCTGATAAAAATTCTGTTTAATTACTATGTTTTGTTTTACATGTCATCACAAGGTATAGCATATCTAAAGTAGAACATTTTTATGTCGTTACATCAGTAAAACATGAATTTGTACACACATATATACACACACACACTCACGCTCCTTCTCTCTCTCTCACACACTGACTCACACAAACGCGCACGTGCGCCCACACACACACACACATATTTAATCCTTTATAAATTCGTCACAATGCGCATAACGACACATAATCGGAGCTTCTGCATGTTATCACTAAACCAAATGTTTAGTTTCATGAAGTTACCAATTGTTTATTCACATTTTAAGGTTGTATATGTATATTATGACATTATTGATATTAATTTTGACTCGCTGAACGTGATCTGCAAATCTATATTACTAATGTAAGTAGAATTATATTTTATAAGCAAATTCTTGTGAATTTTACTTCTAAATTCTAAACTTATCTTTTTAAACTGTCATTTAATGTTATGATTTAAATCAAAATATAGTCTTCATGTAATGTTATTAAACGTTGGCAAGTCTTATCAATATAATTTATCTGTTTAACTAATATTATGTCACAGTAAGACATTTACCCAAACGTAGCTCTTCAAATTAACAACAGTAAAATATTTAATTTATCGATATGAAGCCATCTGAGAATAATTTACTAGATAAGAGGCAGCGCAGATCTGGTAAGGTCTGCTATATATGTAGACAATAACACCTGACGTACTTTTAGTACTGATAAATTACTTTATTGTGGTATTGGCATGCGATGATGCGAAGGTATTGACGTGCTTAGGTATTGATTGATTTGTAAGAAGTCGAATTACTTATTCCTTTTTACTGTGCCAGTACCAACCCAAACATTCTATAGACGGGTATTCAGTACAGTGGCAATGTGGCGTTTCCTAATTATACAAACGAACAAAATATGAGCTTACGGTTACAATACAAAACGATATAATTTCTTATTCAGTAACCCAAATAAATTAAATTAAATACCAACAGACAAAGGGCAATATAAAGCCGAAACAGAAAAAGAATAATACGTAGACACCCAACACATTACCCTTTTTACAGACACAAAAGGATAATTTGTCAGCGTAAAAAGTTGTGGCACATTTTCCCTATTATACTCAAGGAGGCGAATACTTAAACGCAATCGAAATCAAGAGTTTTCTTTGTGGCTTTCGTACGCAACAGTCATTAGTGTTCAACTGGGCTTGCTGCCCTTCGCTTCCAAATTACGCAAATATTCAGTGAGGTTTTTTGCATATTCAGAACGTGGAATTTTTTAACCAGAACGCATCATATAATATGGGCCTTTTAATCCAGGAAGATAGAATTGGCCACGACAGCATGTCCCAAGCTTCACTAGCTATCTCCTTATAATAGTGACTCGTGCTATAATAGTTATCAACTATTAGGCGGTGAAGAATGATTTGCTATAGCTGTGTAAAAAGAAACAGTGCAAATGACTAAGTCTCACACAAAATCAAATTAAATTCAATTCGAAGGAGTTTTAGTTGGGTTTTATGAAATAGTTGATAGGTTTTTTCGTATTATTTCCTGAATAAGAAGATAATGATAGAAATAACATTTCTCGTCCTTTTTCGATTCATGAAGCCACGTTTATGGTTTACGGAGAGATTGTACTTGATTGATACCATAAAAATGCTGAGCGTTTATATGTTATTTTATATTATATGATATTTCACATTATTATTAGTTTGATTTGAAAAAATATTAATTTCGCATTTTCTAAAAGTAAACGAATAATTTCATAAAGTAAACAACTCGTTTCCCATTGCTTTAGTTAGAAAACGTTATTAGGAATAAAATAAATTTTATTTTATAGTCTAAATGGCTAGGTACAGAAAAAAATTACTAACAAATACTGAAGGGGGATTTTTATTGCTTCATAAAGTCAACAATCCGTTAGTAGAGGTAGTTAGGCAACGACAAAAAAGCAAATGCAAACAAATTATGTTAAGCAAACATTCCGGTAATCCCCGGAATTTAAGTGCTAACGGTGGGATTCCCCGAGCACTCAAAATTCGAGCAGGCGATACAATTTAAAAACATACTTGAAAACTTTCTGTAAATCGGACGAGCGATTTCACTTGAAACGACTCTACCCTTGTGGTGCATCTAAGCGCGTATTTACTTATAGCAAATATTTTTTTTAAATCCCAGTGTGTTATCGAAAAATTAGCCTATGCTGATATAAGACTTAGTTTATAATGACGTCATAATGCCCTATACACCTCTATCTTGTCATCCAAATAGGTACCTTTACACGTCTATTTTAAAAGAGTCCATGTTATATAAAGAATGAAATTATCTCTGATTAGAGTATCTTTCAGGATTTGGCCCAATATAGCTATTATTACTATTCGTTTTTTGGGACTATTCGATCTTTTGATACTGTTATATCACTGAGTCCTAATAGATATATTGTGAGTTACCATCAATAGGTCAAAGTAGATATACACAGCTATATCTATATACTACTAATTTTAATTATTGAACAAATCTAGTTTTTAGGTAACAGATTCGTTTGTTTTGCTACGACGTAGCACTTATCCCTAGCACTGTAGTGTAATACTGGCGTAGCACTATAGCCTAGCAATACATCGTAACCTAGAGTAGTTCAAATTTATAATTGCAGAATATAGGACTTGTTAATTCAATACCATATTATCGTTTAAAACGATTATTGCGAACCCCTTGACCTCTCTATACTCTACAAAGCAAAACACAATAACAAAAATAAAATAATTTTAGATTGTTGTGCGTGTTCCGTACACTTTCTTGTTTGATTATGCCTACAATACTGTGTAGAAACAGATTGGAATCACTTCTTAAGACAAGGTTATTGTACATTAATTTACAGTTTGCGTGACACCATTCACGATTGACTTAAGTTCGGAAAGGTGACAATATCAAGAATTTTATTAGAACTTATTAAACTCATTTCAGTAAAACACACACAAGTTAAAGTAAGTTGATTACACTTTGATTTATATACAGGACTTAACATTTAGAGCTCTAACATTATGGGTAGTAAAGTATAAATTTGGGTCGTGAAGTGACGTCAGTAGCAGTGTACTTCAGCTAATAAAGTGAGAAAATATGTTAAAAGTGGTCGATAGACGTTTTTTCGTTGACTGTAACTGTTAAAAACTATGTTAAGTGAAACGCCAAATTCTAATAAGCGTGCAAGATGAGTATACTAGAGTATTGAGGAGTTATTTGGCGTAGTGATAGAACGCTCTGGTTTTCATAATGATAAACAAAGCAACTTTTATAATGGTTGGTCCCTGGATAGGTCAAACTATAACCTACCGCCACTTTTTCTTTCACATATTAATATTTTTGCATTTGCACTTGCTTAGCTAATGTGGGAGTACGAGAAATATCGGTATTTAAAAAAGCCTAGAACTAAACGCGTCTAATGCGAGATTTCCGTTATAGTGAATATTAATAGGAATTTAATTTTATTATGGTCGAGTTTCAAGTGGGCTAATTGCGGTAACTAGATATAAAACTATAAGGAACAGACCAATCCTTGCTTAATATGACAGATACAATCAGAATTTGTTACGTCAGTGCCGGCTTCATAAGGCTGTAATTGTATTTGCGCATTTAACCGACTAGCAGAATCCTAATTAGTTCATTATAAACTTTAATTAAACAGCTCAAATGTATATAAAACTGAAACAATCCAGCTACATACAAGGCCTCTGTGTAATAATACGGTGTCTGGATTCTGTGAAATTAGAACTGCGTTACGAGTGGAGTTAGAATGACTGCACTAAAAACGTATTAATATTTTCGGGCAGCCAGAGACAAAAATCGTCTAAGAAATACGGCAAGTACATAATTGTTAATTGGTTGGCTATTTATAATAAATTGGCAATTTATAACAAATTAAATATTTATTAAAACTGTAAATTTTTGTACACTTAAATTATGAGTAAATAATTTAATTCTATTTCAATCTTTATACATTAAAACAATATTATAAGTAACTAAAAAAATCAAATCCCTCGAATTTATTCATTAATTTATCCAAAAACACCGCAGAAGTGGCGATCGCGTATCATGACGTAGAATTAATTAATTCACAAACGCACTGCTTGTCGAGAATTTCATTAATATCTCCAACTTAGCAGAGATTTGCTTGTGAAAATAATTCCTTCCATTTCTAATATCAAGCTCTGTGGGTTATTTGAACAACTCCAGCACGCAAACTTGTGCTGCGTTAGTCAACACTCTACACGTAGTTTTATTAATATTTCTATGAAAGTGCAATGATAAAAGGTATACCCACCAGCTTGACATACAAATTGAAATTTATGTTCAACACAATTATAAAAACACAGAAGGGAATAGATTGAAACATGCCCAGTAGAACTCAGTACAATTTTTATTTTATAATTCTGGTCACTATGCTAACCTTAAACCTGCAGACCTAATAGAAATCCAAAAAGTAACATTTTAGTTTTCGCATGATTCGATTAAGATTAGATTATGTAACAATCAATCTCCTAATAAATAATTTATTAATATAAAAATATTCATATATTTACAATTGTAAAACTTATTATTTATTCAAAAATATCAGTAGCATACAGTATCAAGAAACGACAAACAAATACCCTTTTGCTTACAAGACGCCTTTCATTCAAAAGAGAATAGAAGGAGAACTCGCTATTATAATAGTTGGTGACACAGCATACATAAAAAGCCTTTAACAAAGCCTTGTTTCTAACAAAAGACTAATAAACATCTCTAGTGCAGTTCTTTTGACGAAAAATAAAAGTTGGTCGAGTGTTACAAAGATTCTAAAACAAGAGAACATATAACGAGGAGTTTGTAATAAGTCCAAAAGCCGACTTTCGAGTTTGTGTAGGTGAAACAAAAAATAATTTAATCAACCTTTCTGTTAAGAGAACGAATGTTAACTTTAGCGAAGTTATGCCAGCATTCCAGAGCAAAGCGATGCTGGTAATATGTTCGGAAATATCAAATAAAAAATATAACAATTCATTTATATAATAATATTTAGTCGGGGCTGCCAAGCAAGTATAATAAAGCACTTGTATTAGACAGTCCCGCTCTTTTATAACACTCGCATAAGTATCAGAAAAATAAACAATGTGAGACTCAAAAGGTAACAGGTTTTTTAAAAGAAACATATTCATTAATGGTACTTAAATTCGAGTATATGTGTGTGTGTGTGTGTGTGTGTATGGGTGTGTGTGTATGTGTTTGTGTAATATGTTTATAATCTTTTTCTATATCTAGATCTGTCTCATTGTGACCTCCTAGCCTAAACGACTTAACCAATTGTAAGTAATAAGGTACATTTCGTATGTTTTTCCGGAATAACTTACATTATTAAATATGCTTATTGCTTATATTGTTTTTTCAATCATCCGGGTGTCCGTTATATTATCCCTAAAAATGGTTTAACCAAATTTGAACTAACGAATCTCTTACATAGTTCATAAGTTTCAATTTAATAAATTTACGTATTTAAAGAAATGGACCTTCAATTTCGTTACTCTGATTTCAGCTATAGCTCTAATATAAATAATAACACTGCCTAAATCAATTTTTAAATCAAAATGAAAACCATTCATCGCCTTACTATTAACAAATATAAAAGAATATTTATATTTTAGCTGCAGCTTCGCTTTTATTGGTTGTAAAACTTAGTAGCGTACATGTTCAGCTCAAATTACTTTATATCACAAAGTTAATGTTGGCTTAACTTCGAGAGGCTTCTTAGACATTACCTGGGGAATACATTTAATTATCTTTGGACGTAGCTAATTAGCAAATGAGAATTTAAAATTATTAGCTATGTCTCATTTAACTTCAAGCCCCTATGCAATGGCTATCAAAGTTTATAATCATCTTTTGGAAATACTAAAGAATGAAAGCAATTTTAAAAAATACAAAAATAACTCAATCTTACTATTTAAAAAGCATACAGCATTAACGAGTACATTGATGACAAGCTATCGGATTTCTTCAACAATATCTAAAATAATAATAATTAACAGACCATTGACATAACTGTTTACACATTACACGTAATAAATATTAGAAATTTTACTAAAACTATTGACATTACCTACTTGACATCATACCCAATTGACATATTATCCATATTTTTCAAAGAATTAAAAATACTACAATATTGATAATTCTAGTTATTTATTATTAATATTACTGTCATTCAAACAATTGTAAATCATAAATACTATAAAATCTATTTCTTACATTTAAAAACACACTGATATAATTCTAAACATTCCCAAGATATATAATTATTTATTATGTTTAGTCTGACTTTTTATAATAATAAAGATATAACATGTCAATTTTGAATTAGTTTTAAGTATATCGCATTATGGTTTAGAAATATTTTTTTTGTATGAAATTAAACATATAATATTTTAAAAATGGATCATTAAATACTCATTTAAATTATAACATGCTTTATCAGTCAAAAATGCTATGAAATTCTTAATAAATATTTTATTATTTAATTTGTTTGTATGTACTTTAGCATATAACCCGCCAAACGATTTCTAAGTTTCTTTAAGTAATATTTATATTGGCATAACATATGGACACTTGCTGTACATTTTTAATTTGGATTATAGCAGTATTATTTGGATATCTTGGGGGGTATCTTCTCGATGCGTCGCAATTTTTGGTGAAAAGTGTATATAATATATTATAAATTAACAAAGTTCTAGAATATATATTGATATCAGTGTTAAAATGTTTTATAAAATATGATTTACAAATTGCGGTAATATCTAAGTTTGCTAAGATACGTATAATTTTTTTATATTTTAGACATATATTCAATATTTCTGTATTTTACTCCAAATTATAATGCCGTATATTAGCCATGCATGAGCGTATGCATAGTATGCGGTGAAGATTGATTTAAAGACAGTATTTTTTTTTACTCTCGAAGCATATATGTAAAAGAAGATAAGTTATATTTTAATTTATCCAAATTATCTTTCCCATTTACGTAACTGTCTATATATATTTTCAACTGTTATGTCTGACAATGTCCTTTAAAATTCATCGGTTGTCTGGTTGATCGAGTTAAGATTTTGTTTCAATCAGACTTCGAACTATAAACAAACGAGTTTATACGAGTTCCCAGTGATGAAGACACATACGCACTTATCAGATTTTTAGATTTCATTTAATATAATATTAAATTAATTAAATAAAGGCTACAAAAAACATCAGGTACATTGCCATAGGCAATTAAAAACCGCAACTGACTATTTGTAACGAAGGTCACATGTTTCTGTACAGTAGACCTTTTTACCTTTTATTAGAGCGAAAACTGGCATTTGAAAAGACTACCATCGGATTAGATAGTGGTCGCGTCAAAAAATATCTTTTTGCTTAAGCTTCGGAACTTATATCACCGATACGTCTGTAAAAGATAAAGAAGTAAGATTTGAAGGTCTACTTAAGTTGTTTTTAATGTTATGTAATATTATGATTTTTCTACTAGTAAAAACAAGTTACATTAACCAGTAATAAAAATTATGTTTAATAAAAATTTAATAATCAGGTTTTCTATATTCTTTTATGTCAGTGTCGATAATGGCTTTTAAAAAGACTCCTATACTTCGAGGAAAATATAACTCGTGAAACAACAATATATTGCTTGTAGTTATTTGTTCTATTTAATTTCTAACGGGGTAGCTCTTTGTCTCCTTCTCACCTGTCGGTAAATGAAGATAAGGCCGAAGATGGAAGCGATCTACATCCGGATTCTTCAACCACAAAGGAACTGGCCATCTTACTTCCAATTGCCGAAACACAACAGTAATAATAAATAATATTTCTCACACGCACAACTATTATTTAGCCCAAAGTAGATAAAGATGATAGATAAAGACTTATTTTCACATCTACATCACACACAAGAATAGATCTAAATAGTACATCGGTTAAAAGACAAATTTTAAAATAGATAATACCAAACTACATCAAAAGGAAGACTTATCACTACGAGCAATATCTACAAAACAACTATAGAGTACAGAGCTGCAACATAAGAATAATATAATAGGTATTTACTAGATGTGAATCGAATACTTAAAATTCCTTTATAAAGTGTTATTGTGTTCATATTTTTAAAAAGCATAACTTTATCTATCTATTTCACAAATATCGCTAAAGTAACCCAAGAACGATCTTGAGTAATTGTATTTCAAAACCACTTATATTCAATCAAAATAGAGCTTCCTTCAAAACAACAATACAAGTTTAACAATACCTTTAAAATTAATATTTCCAAACAATTAATTATACTTCTATTTAAACTGTTCTCATAATTACAATAGTAACTGCGATCATTGTGTAATAAATGAAATTATATTTTAGAATTGAACAATTTAAATGGGGTGGTTATAGCGTTGGCTTTCCTCATTATATTAATGATAAAGCAATTTAATTATTTGTTATTTAAACGCAAATTGATTCAAAATCCAGACCAGTGGTTACCTACCAGTTTATGCTTACTCTGTATTGGTAAGTGATGATAAGCCGGAAGAATGAAGCGAGCTATTCTCGAATTGCTCACGCTAGAAAATAACAATCTCGATATTATAGTAACAAACTTATGTAATATGGTTATGGCATATCCGGAGTTAAAAAACTTTAACAACCCGAGCGAAATATGAGCATTGAGCCCTGGAATTCTGGATCTGATGTAAGTGGAACTTAACCACTAGACCACAGGGATAGTTTTACATTTGATAAAAAAATAGGCCGTTATACCATAAATAATATCAGTAACATTAGTATATGATATGACTCATAGATACATTGGTTCTGAGTTAAAATAAATAGAAGCATTATAAAAATATCCAATAGAAAATCATGCATAAATTATAACTATGTTTTTTTAACTTAGAAGTACAACAATGTCTATCAAAATATGTACCTCATTGATGTAGAAGCGGTACCTTAAATACATCCAGCATAAAAACCGCCGACTGTCCATAAAACTCAATTATTCAGCTTTAAGGTCCAATATCAAGTGAGCCGATTCAACACAATATAGCACAGTAGTGAATGACGTAAATCACAAAATAAAATTTGGTTAATTTAATAAATATTGTATTCAAATTCTGTTTAATTATTACTTTATTAACACCAACAAGATTTACATATTAGACTTAATCTAAATGTAATCTTAATCAGTCACTAATTAATTATCTAAATAATGTATTACAAGTATAAAAATAATAATAATAATAATACTGGAGACTGGGAGATTGAGAGACTGGGACTGGGTGATAGACCAATGATTGCGAGGCTCCAGCGGGCAGTCTTGCTCGATAACGCCAGACAATTCTGGCCCCGATTCCTCTCTCTGTCATCCTGACCCTGATAAATATCATCCATATTGCTTCCGATTTGACAGAAACATGTTAGAAGTAATTTCTTATAGAAATAAGCAGTACTTTTGTACAATGTTCTTTTACTCTGCTGTGTCCTTTTTATTATCTTTGTGTGTACATAAATTGTTAAATAAATAAATAAACATTACGTAACAACCTCAGCGACTAGCTCGCCTTGATCAGTACTCTCAAGCCCAAGCCGTGTTTTTATCTCTTCAAGGTAACCTAAATTAAATTGTCCTTGGAATATACTAGATTTCTATTTAAGATATTATCCGTATTCATCACGCAAGCTCTTAATGGTACTTACTTTGGACTTAACAATACATCTCAGAATACTTTCTATAATACACATAAAAATATATAATTGAATTGAGAACCTCATATTCCATAAATAGTCTGTAGAAGTGAATAGGTAATCCAGTTTGCAATCACTTAAAAAGTAGTCAAGATTTTTCTAGGATATTACACGAACAATATCTATTAATATATCACGCTATACTTTCCCCAGTTATGTTCTGATGTTTGACCTTATTTAAGCGACCATTCCAGTTATGACGGAGAATGCCCCATTGAGCTCAGGTGCCCTACATTCTCAAGAGATCAGGCTCAGAGTTAAATGAGAAAGATATAAATATAAGTAGACAATATAAGTAGATATTGATTTATTGGTTTTACAAATAAGATACATCATAATCAACTTTACATTTATTTATTTATTTAATTAAATATTGTTTCAACAGCATCATACCTACAGAATATAATGGAATTTCTCAGACATACGCCAATTAAAGAGACACATTATATTTTATTTAAATATAGAAATAAATAGTTCCATAGATTATTTCCAATAACAACAGAAAGTGTTGCTACAGTTGTACAGTTAAAACTTTCTCTTGTTTAAACGTTTCTCTAAGTAAAAAAAATATCAATTATATTTTTTTGCACGACTGTGCCATACTTTTCGGTAGTTTATCTTTTCATAGTTTTGAAGTTTTGATATAAAAAAATAGATGATTGATAATTTTTCCCCGTAAATGGCAGCTCGTTTTATTTTATTAGGTTATTATTTTCTTCATAATAGTTAGCCAGGAAAAATAATTGTTCTATTTTTGTAAACTGTATACAGTTTACGACGCCGATATTCTTCTGAGCGATTTCCAGGACAACGAGTTTGAAAACCATGCGTAAATGTACACGCCACCGTTTGACTTGGCGCTTTGCCAGTCAAAGACAACGACTGGGTTTGTGAACGTCACTCATTTGCAATAAAACGTGGAGAACGATTCGTTTGCTTTTAACTGAGTTTTCATAGCCTTTAAAAATTGTACGGTTTTTGGCCAGTTATGTGTACTTAGTGGGATTTTTGGTATTCATAGCGAAAAATTTGAAAAGAGAATATTGTTTATTTAGCATATTTTGTGGTAGCTTTAAATGGTCGATGCTTTTGTTTTGTAAGTTATAGCAACCGTTTTCTCGTACAAGTCAGCATTGGGCAAGCGCGGTGGTGTTTTGGTACTGTTTATGTGTTTCTTCCACGTAGGAAGACCTATGCCCAACGGTGGGACGTATATAGACTGCTGATGACGATGATTATAGGGCTAAATTTTGATTAAATAAAGTCAAGATTTTATTGATTTTGCTGCAAACGTGCCTATGTTTTGTAATTTTAATTTTGGACAATGGATATTAAGTCATTTGTGCAATAATGTCAAGATTGACATGGTTATTGACGGTTTGATAGAATTATTAGCTAAAGTCTTACGTGAGAGAGAATTCTCTCACTGTGCTAATAAAATAGTACGTGATTTAACGAAATATGTGAATGTCATGAGAGTTTCAATCTTGACATGTTGCACGTTGCTGGTGTCAGTACATAAGGTTTTCCATGCGGTAGGTACCCCGTCACTTACCAATGTGTTTTCAAATTTTGAATTCGTATTTACATTTATTTGAAGCTTTTACGGTGAAGCCAAACATCATGAACTGCACACATATGTGAAGAAATTCTTAAGCTGTGTGAAAAGTCGACCAACCCGCAATTGGCCAGCCTGGTTGACTAAGGCCTAATCACTTTAATTTAGTGTAGACTCAAACCCCATGGTGGTCGTATATGAGCTTTGGATAATACCATCCATATAGTAATAACTGTCATACGGGAGTACCGCCATCTTACAAGGATCTCACTCAGCTAAACAAATCTATATTGTAGTGTTGTGATCCAGTCGGGAGAAGTGACGTTTGAAGTCAATTAGAAGGAATTATATTGGAACAGAATGATTAATTTTCTTTATCAGCAACCAATATGCATTAACAATCGCAGCTTCAAGAGGATTATTCGCTTACTTATTTTAATAACCACAGCTATTTACAAGACCAATTGTAAAGCATTGTGGATAAATTTATAATTGCCTTGTAACACAGCAATCGAAAAGTAATTTACTCTGTGGTTTTCACTTACCGGTCCAAATGACTTTTGCGTGACCTTGGTGGTCGTTGTCGGCTGTCAAGAAGAGTGATCTTTCCCTCATTTTACTCAGCCAGAGGTCTCGGTCTGAATCTCAGAATCCCGGTTGGTGCAGATATTTGAATTATGAGTACGAATATTTATTTGAGTCATGGATGTTTGTATGATTACTTAGTATATTTCTAAGCATACTATTCATATCATGTATAAAACTACTTAACATGTATCCATAACACAATTATGCTTAATTTGGGCTAGGCAATAGGTGTTAGTGTGAGAAATATTATTACTCTTATTTATATGTTATCTAAAACAAAACCATAACATATTAGATTATCATATGATACTTGAATTTTTTAATGAGTTAGCGAATAACCCGACTGTTCAAACAAAATATTTTATGAACAATAAATCGATCGGGACACTTAGTCCTCCCCCACATTAGTATACAATACAATTAAGACAGTGTCATAACGTTCACGATTATAATCGGTCGATAGTTCGGCAGTTACCCGCGCAATACGAGTTAATGGGCATGAAGCACAAACATGCAGAAGGTCCACTCCATTATAAAATATTAAACAACATTTTTATATGACAATTAATGCTGAACTAGCTAATGGTTTTCCTGAGGGAAATGAAATGTAATTGCTATATCGAATTTTTCTGCATGTATAAAACTGTACGACATACTAAGCTTTTTTGCAAACGCTAAGAAAACCTCTACTAGACTGACCTTTTCTGGGGAAGATACATACGCTAGCCACCGAATGTAGAGCTGATCAATACTATCTATCTCCTCTTGACTGGCATACTACCCTAAACCTTGCCCATGAAAACAATAAATCAACGATTAATAATTATATTTTGAACGTCTTTTCGAAATTTTGCCGCCAAAAATAGAATTCTAAGGCAACCGTTTGTAACTTAATAAATAATTATCTTAATTTTTCTCTGGATTGGTAGAATATAGTTCGACATCTAACATAATTCTGAAGCCTCAGCAAAAGTCTCCATTAAATTTATTTGCATAAAGATTTTTCTTAATTACAATTTGCCTCCTAGTCCAATTCATTACGTACCTATCGGCCATTACATTAGGAGTGACATAAAAATTATAGATAAGTTTCAGAGTCAAATTTAAAATTTATTTCCTATACTGTACAACACAACCAGCGCTTCTAGATAGCATGAAAATCTGTTAAACTGAATCCTGAACTTAAAGTATTCTATTCGTCACTCCAGTTTATATACTCGCTTATGATAAGTACAGTCCAAGCCATTTAATATTCTTTTAATTAAATTTAATCCACAAAAACATTCAAAGCGTAGAATTCTTTACCGGTACCTTCACGTACGGTCGGTCGCCTTCATATAACATGGTCTCCTTCCAAAGAGGTGCGGAAAAAGATACTTAATGAGCTGACAAGGAGGAGGTAGCTGAAGTTTTTTCGCCTGGACATATCATATTTGTTATCAATTAGTTTCAAATCAATCGCTCAGATTTCAAAATATACAATTTTAAAAGTAACGGAATATGTCAAAACTTGGATCTCGTCGATTGTACTTGGTGACAGGAAAGTTTTTTACACAGCTTCTTTTTGCTGTTCTAGTTCATTATTCAACGGGAGGCAGGCAGCCATGACAGTGACAAATACATTTTTGTTGCGTATTATGTCACGGATAACTCTGATATTGGACAGCGATAGGAAGTCAACGGTTGTTAGAGATAGATATTAAGGTTATTTATTTGTGTCTTTTCTTTGTATTATCCAAAAATACATAGTGTTACAACATAAGAAACATAGGAACAAATAAAAGAGACAAAGCTAGTTAGCCTAGATTCAACTTGCCATTGTCGGAGCATGTACAGGTTGATTCTAATTAAACAACAACATTCAACTTATATGAGAGATTCGAAATATATCCATTCTCATGTTGCGTATCTACTTTTGTGATCTAATTTAAACAATTTTTAAGATATCAGTTAATAACTTAAGAAATAACCTTTACCATAAACAAGATTGCAATGTTACTAAATAACACTATTTTAAACAGAGCTCATTAAGCTTACAATCCACACATAATTAGTTTTAATTCTCTTTAAAACGCTGCTAAGTAAATTAAAGTGTCGTATTGGACCATCGATTTATATTAAAAGTACAGTTTTCCCTCTGTTGTAATATGACTCAATAGAACTGGAACATCTTAGATGAATAAACATTAGCGGATATTTATGACAGTCATATTAATAAAAAGTTATGAAGTTCTATAAGCTTGTAATTACTCTTCAATAAAAATATACATTCATAAACACTTTATACTCTTAATATCAGTGCCATAAATTTGACAGATCATAATCTTCCATAAACCTTTGAGGATATCGCTGGCGGTGTGATCCAAGCGCAATAATAAAATAAAATTTCAAAGCAATAATAAAATTTGACATAAAATAGAATTAATTTACATGTTATATGTAAGAATATCATTGTCAGAGTGAAGGGGGGGAAACAAACAGAATGAAGACCGGTGTGAAGTCATCGCCCGCAGCTATCGCATGAAGTTGGTTGCGCGCTTAGCTTCACCCAGTTGCCGCTAGATGTCGTAGGTTGCGCCCAAACAAAGGGTAATAACGAATACGGTGCTACCGTATGATGCAATTTTTAAAATAATTATAGTTTTACTATATATACTAATTTTCAGAGATTAAAAAATCTCTTCAGCTTAATAATGGCTGAAGAGTTTCATAATCTCTGAAAATTTTCAGGAATTGAAAATTCTTTTTGTGTTGGATACTCCATTTATCGGGGAAGGTTTTAAAATGTTTGTGTCATACCAAACTCGTACTTAGTAACATATATTTTGGGACACCTTCGTAACCACCGACAGATCCATCGTAACTTGCCACTGTTAGTTTCAAAAGGAACATTGATTTAGGCATTTACCAATAATTTTAAGATCTCAATTTCAAATAAAATGAGTATACTCGTTACATGAGTTTTTTAATTATCATGCGGTTCGGTGTATAGAAGAATCTAACAAATATGAATCATTATAATCAGTCCTGTCGTTCTTCGTTTGTAATATAACTAATCTGATTTGGTTATATTTATTTAGATTTCTCACACGTGTTGATACTTATTACCACGTTTTTCTTAGCTTGCTTTCTTGTATGTATGTGGCGCTCAAATCTTGTGATCGAGTTTTCGACCACTTCTAATCATTCGATTGTGCTGGAATTTCGCATGCATGTTTGTTTTCGATGACAATACAATATTTAAATAAAAAAATGAATTAAATTTAATTAAATTTTAAATTAAAATTGTTTTCTTTTGATTTTAATTAAATCTACTTTTAAAAAGAACCACCGCAAGATTTATAAACCAAAACTAAAAAGAGTTATATATATTATCCCATAAAAAAAATTATAAAAATCCTTTGTAGAATTTTACAAGTAGCTTGATTTTTGTGTATTCACTGATCAATCTTCAAAGCCCAGAGAAAAAGTTATTTTCTTCTTTTTAGTCCAATTTGTACTCGAGAAAAACGTGGATTTTTATCAATTTTTTTATACGATAATATTTTAAATACCAATATCTTACGGTTAGACATACGAATAAACCATGTTTGCGGTAAACTAGGCTATTCAGTTCCAATGTAAATGTTTGTGTTGAGAAGCAGTGATAGTGTTAAGAGGATTGCATTGTAACACTATATTGTATGCCGAACAATCAACTGTATTTCAATGCTCACTTACCCGCAAAGGGAAACAAATGATCCTTGAGTGAGAAGTACATTACTCCAATTAGTTAGTAGTTCGCTTAGTTACTTGGTGTGTTGGTACTACATCAAACTTAAGTTACTCGCGTAAGTTTGGAATTAAATCAATGTAGTTTACATTACTTGGTTCCATTCTTAATTAGACTTCGATGATGTCACAGAGTACAAATTGTTTTAGCAATTGATTTAAAAGTACAGTAAATATAATAAATTGTCCAAAAACTGAAAAACCTGAATGTATCTATGACATTAACAGTCATATATGCTCATATTTCAGAAACAAAACATGATAAATACCAATTTTTTACTTTAAATTGGAATACTGTGAACTTTTCAGAAGATTGTAACATCCTTGACATGAATTATGTAAATTTGTTTACGGAACGTAACATTACAACAAAATATAAACTTAAATTTAACCTGACAAGCCATATTATTAACACAATAGTGTTTTAATTGTCTCGAAGCACCCATATGTATAATGCTACTCAAGAAATAAAATAAATACTATATTTTTTATAATATAAACTTCATCTTATTTTGTTATAGATAAGACAAATACGGTAAATATCTACGGTGTCCTAAATGAGTCTGATATATAGTGGTTCTTTTTATTGCCGACACTGGCCATCAGCAGTGCTTCATATGCTCTATGGTTTTTTTAAGAAAAGAACGGCAAATGACTCAACACTGCCTGATGGTAAGACATACTTAGCCTATACTAGCTATTTATCACATTACTCACGCATTGCCTATGCAAAATTAATGAATGCGTTATATTGATGGAAACTAATCCCTGCGCTCGCAAGCTAACGCTATCTCAGTGAGCTCTGGCGACTATACTCATCGGAACACGACAAAGTTTTTCTCAGGTCAAGTTTCCCCAGTAGATTTACTAACAGATGGCTTAAATTGACATTCAATAGGTGTACATAAATATATGTAATAAAGTTGAATAAAATATTTTGACTTTTACTTTTCCTGCTTTTCAATAAACTAGATTACTATTACTGGGAGAGGAAACTACATTGGCTTCATATGATAAAGTCGATTTAATTTCGTTATTGTAATAAAATCTCACATTGCTCCAACTAGCTCCTTATCTCTCCTTCTTAATAAATTATTCATAAAATCACATTACTTATGTCGTTCAAAAACATTGAAGTTTGTTTGAAATGCAAGCGTACCCCCATTTTTCTCATTCCGAAAAATCTGGAAACGAATAATTAAAATTCGAATCCGTCGACAGCCGATCCTTGATTAAACTCCATTAGGAGTAATGATAGAATCAGATCTCATTAGCACAAAAAATAAATTCCTTGTAACACTTAAATAATTCCTTTTCCGCCACAGAATTGCATCATCACAATGAAACTGAGCAATCGCATTCAAGTGCTGGTATCGGCCTTTATTCGATTCCAAGTCTTTTCACTATTCAACTCGAATGAATCGATATCGAGAATGCTTTAGTCAGCTCAGATGGAATATTCTATTGACACAGTTCCAATTGGAGACTTTTTATTCCCCCCTTTGATGGGTGCGACTTAATTTTTGGGTCGCTAAACGTGCCGGCTGAAAACAATTCTAAGTTGACGATCCTCTTTTGTGGTAATTTAAAAAGTTAAGTCAACGGAGAGAGACAGCCGTTTGAAATTCGAATCGACCTTAATTTCGGCCGTGAAATGGGAGTTTTACATGTTTATTGCTTCCACATCGATTCTATTCAAACGAATTGAAATTTGGAATCGCAATAGAATAATGAAATTGGAATTGACTGTCTTTTGTTAGGTGAAGATTAATGAACTGTGACTGAAATTATAAAACATTTAATAATAAAAACATTTAAATACTTTTTAAAAAGCAAATTTAGCATTTTCTAAGCTAATTAATTTTAAAACTAATACTATTATCATAATTTTCAACCAACCTAGAGTTTTAATTGTGTAAAAGCCGAAATAACTTTAAAATAGTATTAATATAATTTATTCTCTCCCTATTTCCGCGTGGAACCTATTTCTTTCTTAGTCAAAATTTTTTTTTTGCCATTTTTTAATCTGTACTTACTTAGCTCTAGATACTGACTCCAACGGAATAAGATCTCTCCGTAACCTCATACAACTTTCCTTTCAGTTTACTTTCAATCTCAAGCTCTTCTTTCGTACTGTCTACAATCTCTGTTAGACCAGCATCTATCTGTGGATTCAGTACACAGACTATATTAAACTAAAAAAAATACTAATTATTGCACTGTAACAAAAATAGGATATTCGTATTTACTATTATTTGTCTTAAATTTGACTTCAATTTTCGAAATGAAATGATTATGGTAATTTTATTTCTTTACTGAAGTCAACATTTAATATTGTAAAGTATATTACTCTATTACATATCTTTCAGTAACTAAGATGTATGTAACTGGCTAATTTTTCATAAAAATATCTCCAAAATTAATGAATTCATTATTATTAACGATCAAGCCTTTGTAAAAGTCTACGTTTCGCAATGCTTCAACTTATTCCATGAAATATCACTTTAAAATATAACTGGGAATTATTTAATGAGTCGATAGATAAACAAATTGCGTCACGCTAACGATACTCTATGAAAGGTTTGATCTAAGTTGAGTTGTTTTTTTTATAAACAAAGATAGCAAAGATGCTTATAAGACTGATGCTTAAATCTCTTAAAACCCACCACTGTGCTTCTACGATGGTGTCTGAAGACTTAATTCATCTCCAGAAGAATAAGTTATTGTTAAAGTGCCGTAAAACTGCAACACAACAGTTCAATGACCCATAACTAATCGTGCTGAAATGTCAATAAACACTAGCATTAATTAAAAAAATGGCGGAGTCTTAATACGTAAGGTTATGTCTTCATTGCGAAAGACAGCGGTCCTAACCCCACCACGTACCAATGCGGTTTCAAATTTTGAATTAATATCTACTTTTATTCGACGCTTTTACGGTGAAGCAAAATCATGAACTACACACACACACATGTGAAGAAATTCTTAGGCTGTGTGTGAAGTCGACCAATCCGCACTTGGCCAGGTTAGTTGACTTACGCTTAATTGCCCTAATTTAGGGTAGGCTCGAGCCCTTCGATGGGGACGAATATGAGCCGTTGAGGATAACTAGCATTAATGACTAAAGTATTTTACATAGATGTAAATAAACCCCCTTGGTAACTGAACATTGGCGTTATTACGCTGTCAGTGGACGCTTCGACCCTCACTCGTCAATCCTCTAACTGCAGCCAAATCACCTTTAGCCGTCTACTAACTGGTAATGAGAAACCCGATCTCATACCTTTTCATTATCACTTCTGTTTATAGGTCGCATCTGTTTATCGAAAATATGGTTAGGGCTGTTAGGGCATTGAGGTAGTCAGGTCATAAGGAAATGGTAATACCCTTTCCAATACTTGTTAAGTTTACTTAACCTTAACACATAGCTGTCTATACAGTTAGATTCTATTGAATTTTAAATAAGAATTGGTAATTTAAGCTTTTTAGTATAAAGAAAATTTTGCAATATTTAATAATAATGATAATATTTCTCACACATTACCTAGCTCAATTTAAGCATGATTAAGAGCTTGTGTAACGAATACTAGATGACGAAAAAATATAGATAGTTATATGAGTATATCAGAAATATACTAAATATACATCCCTGAGTCTTAAACAAATATTCGTACTCATCATACAAATATCTGCCCCTACCGGGATTAGAACTCGGGATGTCTGGTTAAGTAGATAGAGGTACTGACCACTCAACCAGATGGTCGTCGATGACGATATGTTTATATAACACTAGCTGTCAACCCCAGCTTCGCATTACCTAATGAAAAAAACTCTGCAAACCAACACAACAAAAACATTATCCAATTTGATGCACTCCTTCTAAAATAATGCACGTGCGTACATTTCAACATTTTTTTCGTTAATTGGTTATATGACGCGTACTACAAATGCGAATCAAAAAAGATTACAACGAAATATTATCTAGGCCTTGATTGCGTCATAAATATTTAAGAATAGCTTCTAAATTACAGCTATTAGGGACGATCTATCAATGTCAAATGAAATTGATATTTAGAGATATTACGGTCAAATCGGTGACACATTAGCCGGCTTGGAGAAACTTATTTATTTTGTAAACAATAAAAAACATTAAAGGTTAATTATTTTTATTTTTATTTGGCCAAGTATGAAGGAGCCACCATTGGCTCCTTCATACTTGGCCAAATAAAAATACCTGTTTGACGTCGTGGACAGTATACAGCTCAATGGCTTACACACCTGAATGCTTCACGACTTTTTTATTTGACAATAATTAGAAAAATATTTTCGTAATAACTACCTACACCCTGGTGTTATTTAACTTAACACTTGGTTAGATAGTATCCAAACCTATTTATAGATGAAATTTGTGGACAACTACAATATACATACATAAATAAGGTTATAATACATACATAATGCATACATTCATAAGGTCCCGCTTTGTACAAAATTAGTTAAAAGTTTTTTTTGAGTGTTTTTTTGAGTGTTTCTCTTCTTGAATTGGCTGATGTACAATAAAGATATATTCTATTCTATTCTATTCATATTCCTAGAGAGAACGAGGCATTGCAATAGGCCAGTACTAAAGAACCATACCGCAGCGCACCATTCTAGATTCAATAAAATATTCATTGAACAACCGCCATAACGTTACGTCTCATTAGCACTTCAAAATAATGCACGCCTTACAAATTCTCCTAGCTTCTAGTATTTTCGAACTGAGTGGCTGGAATGTAATTAATTAGATTAGAATATTCATTTCAAAATTTAGTGAATTTTCTTTTGTTTGACTCAATACAAATATCTAGCAATACAAATAAATCATCGTTAGCTAGTTTATAGTTGTTTATTAAACTTTCAATTTTTTTCACGATTTTGGAGACGACCTTAGGGCATAACATTAAAATCTCATTGTGAAATAATTCCTAGCGATTTATTTTTAATTTTAATCTTAAATTAATATAAATCTTATAAGCTTTGTTTAAATTTTTGTCATCTCCATCTATTGTTTGTCTATCGGAAAAATATAGATAATCAGATGGATACCATGATCATGATTATAGCGGCTGAATGACGCCCAATACTGGACATAAGCTTCCCCAAGGTTCTCTAACTCGACTGGTCCTACGCTGCCCGTATCCTTAACCAGTTCGTCGGTCCACCTTTTCGGAGGCCTACGCTGCCTATTAAACAAACGCCACTCGGGGACCATTTTGCCCCACTAGTTATTAATCGTCCTGGCAATATGCCTTGTCAACTGTTAGCCAGTACGGCTCGAAATTCTTTGTTGAACCTAGTTTTCTGGCGGATCTCATCATGTATCGTCAATATGTTTTTAAATATACTAAATGAGTAATTGTTCATAGTCAACGTACAAGAATGTCTTTACGACCATCTTGACGTTGTGTCAGTATATATGGGTAGTTCCAGGTTTTCCATTCGAGGCAGTTCTTTGTATATATATCGTAGCCATATCGTAAATCTACGAAAATTCTCGCATTTCATGAAGTGAACAAATCTACGAAATGGCCTCGGCATATATATTATATAAACTTTGTTCTTCGATCATTGTTGTTTATAATTTATGTATGCATATTTCTTATATCTTCTTCCTCAATTTAATATATTAAAATGAACAGCTGTTCGTAAATCTCGAAAACTTTGCCCGATTTACATAGTTTCTTTTTGTTTTGTTCGCTTGAGTACAAGAACTTAAATGCAGACTTAAAAAATAATAAATCAAATAAATTTATATGTGAAATATATATAACAGCGAAAGTGATGTAACGGTAAAACCAAATATAACTTACCACGTTGAAAGCCGATACGAGCTCACTCGTGTCTGTAACAAAGAAATAATTTATAAATATTGTATTTTTGTTGCTTTTCACATTTAATTTTTATTAAAGGTTTTAATTTGATAAACATATGTTTCAGTCAATATAACTGTTAGAAATATTTTTGTGGGATTATTGTTAAATAAATTTAGGTTACTGAACCAGGATTAATTATATTTTCCAGGTCATATGTTTCTGCATAAGATTAATGTACTTGGTGAAGTTTTGCCACTTAAAAGACTCTTGATAATGTTTTTCTTTCAGCTTCACATTGTATTATAAAGAATATATCAAATATAAAAAACACTATTTTCACATTATCTAAACATATAAAAGGCTGTCTGATTGATCGATCTGACAACACACAGCTCAAAATACTGGACGGATCAAGCTGAAATTTGGCTCACTACTAGTTATTATGACAGGCACCCGATAACAAAGAATTTAGCGAAATTCAACTCTTCAAATGTTAATAAAAATAATAATTAAATCATGTATTACACGCGGGTCGAACGCTAGGAACAAATATAACGTAAACACAGGGAAGAAACAATCTTATTTCACACCCTTCTCTTCTCCATAGAATAAACATTTCTTTTATGGGAAATGTACTTTTACAACAAGCTCCCAATCGATATCAGGGAATTACCTTAAAGTACATTTTAAACTGCGATAAAAACGAAACTATCTTTGAAAGATTACTATAAAGTAAATATACTTAAATATACTAAAGCGTAGGAGTAAATTTTTTAACGACGATTTATCAATAATAAAAAACCTGTAAAATTAAAAATATTGATGCGTAATAGTATAAATTATTGGTAAATGTAATAACGAATAATTAAATGCTCAGGCGTTTCTGATTCCGCTTCTTCTCCAAAGAAATAGAGTTTAATTTTGGTCTATTTCAAAGTGAGTCCATTTAAATAAAGAGAATCAAAATCTGTTATGTATGTAATACCTATTACGTACATAACAGATTTTGATAGATGAAATATAAATTGTTAATGTAAGGTATCCTCACAATTTCCTATTGCTTATTGTCTCGCAATATACTTGATACAGAAGGAACGTATTTATTTGGTTCCTTCGGTTCATACTAATTAAATTAAATAATTCTGATTGTGTAAATCCCTTTGCACACAAGTACATTGGTAGCTTAGTATTGGTGTATAATTAATGATTAAACGAACTTACCTTAAGTGATGTTCTATCATAATTATACGAAGGCTTCGTCTGAAGAGATTAGGAATACTTGTAGTAGCGCGTACCGTGTAGCCATTCATACACTATAGTTGAGAGAGAGATAAAAAAATTATTATTTTTACTACTAAAATAATATTTCTGCTTTTATATGGCAACACTGTCGTCGTCATTCTCATTTAGTTCAGAGTAATTCTTATTTTATTTGAGAAATTTACACACCAGGGATGCATAGGGTGGGAGGGAGCTAATCTCTTCAGACGAAGCCTTCGTATAATTATGATAGAACATCACTTAAGGTAAGTTCGTTTAATCATTAATTATACTTTGCTTCGTCTTCGAGATTAGGAATACTTGTAGATATTTAGAGACGTGAAATTTCTAAATAAAAACATTAACAGCGTAATCATTAATATCTGTAAGCTTCATATTTACTTTTTTTTTTTTTTTTTTTACTTAAGAAAAAAAATTTACAACACAAGAAAACTGATTAACTAATTATGAAATAAATTACAATCCATAGGTTTATTCTGATTTTTGTAATCTCAAGAATCACTTGAATTTTAAAACAGACATTGCGAAGTTATTGCTGTTTTCTTGTATAACAACGGGTCTTTGATAGACCAACCTGCGATCTTTCGTATAAGGTCAAGACTGATGCCCTGATAACGTGCAGCAGATGCTGAAGCGTGTCTGGTTAAATGGGCTGTAAATATATTTGTATCAATCCCACTCTTATATAACTTTTTACCAAACCACTAATCAATTGAAAACATACCTGTTTATATGGACTTTTTTTTTTTTTTAAACTTATTATAAATTTATCAGTTTTCCTCAAAGAGTTACTAAAAATGCACTAGCTGGACGTATTTGGGGTTTTCTTTATAAAAAGGTTATATTTATGTGGTTTGAAGTTAACGGGCTCGTGATGTTTTTAATAGTTCCAGTATTTCTATAATTTTATTTTTGCTTTATTTTATTTATTTATTTACGTAAAAACACACCAACAGCATACACATTAATCTGTACAAAAACTCAAATATACATAAAAATGTCCTGATGTATACACCTATTACAGGCGTGTATAGCATTCTTTAGATATTCATCATCGTCAAAAAATTTACTAAAGAAAAAAAAATATTTATGAAATAAAATATAAGAAATATATATATATATATATATATATATATATATATATATATATATATATATATATATATATATATATATATATACACATATATATATATATATATATATATATTTAAAATATATATATATATATATATTTAAAATATATATTATAATAATCTTATCATTCGTAATAACTTCGATGTTTTTGCAACTTTATTTTAATTAAGGTTTGAACTGTGTGCTGTCACGAGTGTTAGTAATGTAACAACTTTTTTTTTTTTTGTTAATGTTTCTATACTAATTTCAACGTGTCGGTATTAGTTTTATAGAAAATTTAATCCAATCGTTGGATTCCAGGTAACATCATATTTAGGCAATGGTGGGCATAATCGATACAAACCCTTAAATAATCTAGTAATTCTATCGTCATTATTTATTTTTACATTAACAATCAAAGATAGTGCGGATCTATAGGTATTTAGTGAACTATACTGAGCCCCAGCATGATAACATTCCGTCAAGAAGGAGCCTGAGGGACTGATGCTTCATAAGCATCTATTATCTATTGTGTAGAATACAAAAATTTAACTATTTTCTAAAAGCAACACCATATTGCATTTTCCTTTGCTGAATTTGTCTAAAATAGACCCACACATGTGGACCCATTATGTCTTAATAGCTTGTTGGGACGCTTCTTGGCGAGGGATAATTTTTGCGGCTACAAGTGTGACCTTGTTGCGTAGTTTTCTGTTAGGAATAGATAATAAAATATTGGAATTTATTACCAAGTAACATCATGTCACAACACAAGCTTTTAAAAATAGAAAACCACGGCTGTGTTGGCCAGAAAGGAACAACCACTATGCCGCATTATCATTTATTTGCATTACATTTTATTCTGGATTATCTGTGATAATTTTAGGAATTATTTTCAATATAATCTATATTGGTGGAAAAGCATAAAAATGTAATTGTCTCCAATTAATGTAACAACTAAAAATAAAACAAAATAATTAATACCTAGGGCAACAGTGTCTCTGTGCCAAGAGATATATTAATTGTATTTCTTATTTAACCTTGTTGCAAATCAATAAATATCTGGTTTTCCTAAATGTTTTACAATTTTACTGAAAGTAAGGTTGGTTAGCTCCCACTCTAAATCGGGATGCAAACGTCGCAATTCTGCCACTACGTTATCTTATGTACTAATACAAGATTTGTAAACATAAATATTTTTATTTTCGCACCATTTCCATATCTTATTTGTGACAATTGTAAGATGTGGAAATCGTACACTTGATGTACAATTGTGTAATCAATGCGAAGGATTTTATATTTGACAATTTTCAAGTTCTTTGCAAAAATCATCATACTAAAATACGCAGCTAATATCTCGCAATAATTAATATGCATGTATTTTCGTCATCATTACATTACCATAAGCTGCCCCCCACCCTGTTTTGCTTGCATCTAAAATATTTCTATACAATAATAACCGTGTCTAATTGGGTTAACTGAACAGACTAGATGTGCTTACCACCATTTGAGATCATGAAATATGAACTCGGGTATAACCATATAGATATTATAATCATCAGTTTTTTGTAAAGCAAGATATTTACAACGTTTAATATTTTTTGTGTATAAACATATTGGTTTAACTAGTCGAGCAAATTGACGTATTGTATCATCTTTTTATATTTATTAATTTTGTTATTTCTATAATTTTAAGTTAATTTTTTTTTTTTTTTTCTATCGGAAGAGCAACATGAAAAAAAAAATTTTTGTATTAATAATTAAGCCTTCATATTTGCACACCTTATTTGGTGTTAACACATTTTTTTTTTTTTATAGTTGATATACACATATTTTCTAAATATAATATATTGAAGAGATATAACCCAAAGACACTACTACAGGTTTCATTACTTTGTGAATACTAGTGGAGCAGTGTTTAGCCCAAAAGGGAGAACGTTAAATTCATTTTTTTTTTTTTGTAAAAACTAAATAATAGGTATTTTTTAAATGCATTATTTTATGGGCAATAAAAAATAAGTGTCTTTTATATTAATTGTAATCTAAAATATATATATATATTTTAAATAATTTTAAAGTCGTCCTTAAAACCTCTAATGATTTGTCGTAATAAATTTATTTAATAATTTAAGGTTTGGAATAAATCTATTTTTGCCATTAGGTTTAGGCATTAAAAAAATACTTGAAATGTATTTTGCCCATGACATGGTGTACATTCTGATATTACACCCGAGGTTAAAAGTTTGTCAATAGAGATGTGAAATTCATTTATTTCATTTAAGCATTTGGAATATGGTATAAAGGTCTGTTTTGAAGCGGTCAGAAAAGGTATTATATACCCTTCTCTGAACCACGAATAAATAAAAGTATCATTTGTAATGAGCTTTCATATATCGTCATATAAAGATAAACAGCCAGCAGCGTGTCATACCTCACTTATGGGCGAGTGTACTTACACCTGCGTGAGAGCGGTGGCGATGGACGTCCTGACGTACGCCGGAACGGTGTCGGCGCTGGTGGCCGTGTTGGCGTAGGAGGGGCTTGGTAACAGCGAAGTTGCTGCATCGGAGGTCTTGATTGCCTCCCTGCTCCCGCCTGACTTGTCATAGGGAGCCGAGGCCGATAGTTTAAAGAAAGGGATTGATTAAATCTGGACTGCAAGAGATTAGCAGACTTAAGTGGAGGTATTGTTTTTAACTCGGCTCCCGATTTATTAATGGTTTTTGCTGTTTTCAATATGTAAGTTCGTTTTTCTCCAAATAAATAACTGTCAAGTTTCGTTTCTTTATTTTTGACTTGCAAATATTTTGGTAAGTACTTGACTAATACAAGGTATAGTGGCTGCTTGCTGGTTTTGTTTATTTTCTATTGCTGTCCGATAGTGCAACTTTAATATATGGATTTAGCTTTGGAGCACCAAGTTTTAAACAATATTTGAATAGGAAATATTTGCTGAGCAGATCATTTCCTTTGACAGTCCCATGGTTACTATACGTACTCAACAGACAGCTAGCTTAGCATGTATTGCTGAACTGTAATTTTTATTTTAAGAGGAGTTTCTCCTAATAGCTCAAGTATATTTCTATCTAGAACAATAACAGGCTCAGACTGTGTTGTTAAAGTGGAAGGTATATACTATTTGAGCCCTGAATATAATTTGGCAATAACTCAACAATCGTTATTATTATATATATTGTAGACTCGTCTATTTTATTGTCTAGTAAAAAGACAAACAAAAATGTACAGAAATAAAATATCTCAAGTAGGTAACAGGTTCAAGGCCTGTACTCAATAATTGGTCGTGAAGGAAACATCCTTATTAGATGAACTCAACACTGATTATCATAAGAAGCTCATTAAATAATATTATACAAGGCGATAGTCTTTTCAACTACCCTCATGTATATATGTTTTTTTTTTTTTTTGTGAAGGTAGCACTCTTTTAAATGCACTCAACACATAAAAAAAAACATACCTGCAATAGGTATATTTTAAAATATTTATTGTAAAGATACGGTTACCTTTTTGTAATGACATTTCTGTATTAGACTCGCCTGAAGATGAACTGGACATTTCGATTTCTTTTCTTTAACCTTTTTTCAAGTTTTTTATATTTTCCGTAACATATATCATATTACGGAATATTATTATTAACCACTATCTCTATTTTTATGGTTAGGCATTATTTTTCCTCAATAATACCTTTAAAATAGAATATTTGAAATATGACGTGTTGAACGGCCGGGCACTAGAACGCGAATGAGAATGACGACGACAGTGTTGCCATATAAAAGCAGAAATATTATTTTAGTAGTAAAAATAATAATTTTTTTATCTCTCTCTCAACTATAGTGTATGAATGGCTACACGGTACGCGCTACTACAAGTATTCCTAATCTCGAAGACGAAGCAAAGTATAATTGACTTCAAATTTTAACCAAACATTTGGTTCAGTTTAAAATTATTTATAATATTGCTTTTGATTATGTGTTCTACTTACCATAATTATCTGCATACAATCCTATTACAGGCTTTTCTAGGGTTAAAGATTTACCTATTGTTCCCAAATCTTTTAGAGGTAGGACGAACATTATTCTGCGATTTTAGAGAGCAAGATAAAAGTCTTGAAGCCAGATATTTAAAATAAATAGAAAATATAATATAATTCAATATAAAATAAGCCGCTCTTAGTGTAACTTTCAACCTAATTGAAGATTCTCGATCATGTTTTTTGTCCGCTGTCGAATCGAATGAAAATGATAGAAGCGCCTCTTCTGAAGTGTTGGAAACTTATTTTATATAGATTCGTTTTTATAAAAAGCACAGCAAATGACTCGACACCACCTGATGATAAGCAGTAGCGGAGCCATATGTGAAGATAGCTAGTGAAGCATGCGACATACTGCACTAGCCACCCTCACCTTGCCGGCCCAAAAAGTGCTTTATCACGCCTCTTTTAAAGGAACTCATGTTATAAGAAGGAGGGAATCCGTGTGCTGGTAAAGAATTCCATGCTATTGTTATATAGATTTGCTGTACGCAACTTTGATCAATTCGTCTTGATTCGAGTGATATTAACACTACTGTAACCTGATCACATACTAAATAAATCCGCCGTGTACTCGCTCTACATTACGATAATGAGCCTCGGGAAGTATTTTAACAGTCAGCTAAAATTTATATTAAATTAACAACATTATTGCACTTAATTAACCAACGTGCTAAGTTAATCTTTACATTAAATATTTATTTCAGGTAATTTATAAGTAAATCAATAATTATCACCAAAGTTTGATATGTGTCAGCCATGTCGTCGAGTGCTCAGTAGCCATGTCTCCTAATCCATATGTCCAGGGAGGGCAGATATTTGTATAATGAATACAAAACTTTTAGGGGGCTAATCAGGTCATGTTTGTGTTTATTTAAAATATTTGTTGTTTTTATACATATAGCTATATCTTTTCCTCCGTTATCTAGTATCCATGATACAAGCAAGATGTTAAATTTAGGCTAGATAAAAGAAGTGTGAATGAAAAACATTATTATTAATGTTATGTATATCAGGTTCTTATTCCGAAGACAACACTAGGACAGATAAACACAAACAATTTTCTATAACATATCTGTATTTTCGTAAGTTTAGTCCATTCATACGATTAATCTTACAATGTCTCCTAAATCAAGCAGCTCTATCTCTGAATATCGCATAACTAATTAAGGTACATTAATCAAGACAGCAAACGTTTACAAATCTACCTAACAGATTAATTGCCTCAGTATTTCTACAACATATCACGCTAGCAATAGCGCTTCAAATCAAAATCAACCGCAAGACGCTCACCGAACTTCAGTCCCTTAGTAACTATGTACACTGAGACACGATATTAGATTGAGTAATCGAGTTTACCATCAGTAGATAAGTACCGATTTCCGAGAATGAATGATGAAGTTATAAACTAACGATGACTCTGTATGTGTGGGGAAGAACCTGACATTCAAGTAAGATCAAATGGGAAATGTTATCGAAACTACTTTTTTCCTCTTTCCTAATTCTGCCTAGAAACAGTTCACTATTTTGTGGTACCACGGGACAGGTAGCAAGTGTCTGGGCAGTATTACCATCTCTTGTCTTCAGAATGTCACACACCAGTGAGGTTTAGTTTATTATCAAGCAATTCATTTGCTTGCTTGACAATCTCTCAAATTAAAACTGTAACTTCCTGTTATTAAGCAAGTCTCAACTGAGAAATATATTTATTAAATATAGCCAATTACACAATTACAATTATTATTCGTAATCTTTATTAAATCGCTGTTCGTATGATCTATATTTACTTTTTTATGCTACTTAGTATAAATACATATCTGATACAATTTAATTAGTAACAACAATTTGACTTTATGTCGTTGATGAAAAGTTTCATCATATTTTTTTTTAAATATTCATTTGCATTAATCAACTATACTTTTTTAAATGTACAGCGTTCTGTTCCACTGGCTTGCGAAGTTAATTGACGGCTTCAGTGTTAAGGCTTGGTTGATTAGGCTTATTGCGTTGGAGAGCAAACGCACTGATGCGTTACACAGATTCCGTGAACACGCGGCACGTCAAAGATTGCAACGGCCAAAAACGAAACGCAGCAGCTTTTACGAAAGCCTTTCTGATTGAGAAAAGTGCATTTACGAATTTCGGTTGAGAACTGAGAACTGGTTTTTTGTTACGTGCTATTTTTCATGCATTGAAGCTTCTTATTACACATTATTTTATCTATAAAATAAGCAGTAATTATGGAGTGAAATCGCTACATAAAATAAATACATAATTGATATGAATTAAGGTGATATCTTTAAAACATATCGAAGTAATCTAATAAAAAGTGTATATACAATACTTTTTACTAATTTCAAAGGACGATTATGAATCTTAACAAAAATTTTAAGTAAAACAAAATTAAACATTAAAATCGTAAGAACGTTTTTGTTTCAATATTTCTATTATAACAATAAACTATCTATATATAACAAATACTTAAGAGTATAGTTGAAAGAAAAATTGCTTTGTATATATTTTATGTGTATTTAATTTAATGTTATTTCAATATATATAGTTATCGCGTACTCAGATGAAATATATAGGGCTTTATAGTCATTTGAAAGAAAAGAAGCTATAGAAAAATATTATTTTTCCTTTTCTATCATTCCATTTTTGAAAAATCTGTAATCGCCAAGAATGGAATCATCTTAAAATTCAAATTTTACGACTTTAAACGAACCTCTTTTTAAATACATGGTTTATGTACGATAAAATTGTTAATGTGTAAAAATAAAATATATAATTATTTAATACCTAATATATCACTGTGCAAAAGACTTATAAGACTTTGTCTTGCCCGATGAAAACCAATAGAAATGTATCCCACAGGAACAGTAAGTTCCAATTCCGAAAATAATAATCTATCTGTGTGCTTAATTGCGTCGGGATCTGTTCAATCGATCTGGTGTTATTAACTAATAAACATTCATTCACACTTTCGCATTTGTTAAGTGATGTCATGTAAGACTTTAAAGGACCATTTAAAGATAGAACAATGATTTATTTTACACCATAACTTAAATGAAATGAAAAATATTTGTTTGAAGCATATCGATTTCGAATACGGGCAATATTAAGAAGCTAAACGGTACAAGGTCTTAACGCTACATCGAGATCCTTTTAGATAACCATTTTAAGTACAAAATATACAAGATTTTGATAGATGTGAGCAAGTATTTGCAAATGAAATAAGGTTTTCTATATGTAGCTTTGAAAGTCGAAATTCAGACAAAACTAAATGTTAATATAATACAAAATTAAACAATCTCCTTACACGTTATGTAATTGGAGAAGTACTAAAAATTCCACTCTTAACCGAATTTCGTCGTGAAAATGTCATTATGTAATTTTATTCTTTAAATTCCGGCGTTGGAAAGCTACCAAGAATTGCAACATAGTACCTGCTTTTATAGGGTTGTCAAATGAATTAATTAAACACTACTAAATATAATAAAATGATTGCAAATTTTCCAAGGTTTACAAATGTTTCTATGTAGATACTAAACGATGGGAAAACATAATCATTGTAGACTTGTACTTTAAATATATTATTATTATTAAATATATTTATCACACTCACACCTATTATCTAGCCAAAATTAAGCATCATTCAAAGCTTATGTTTTGAATACTAGATAACGGAGAAACATAGTTAGTATGTATATAAATATCAGAAATGTAAATACTTAATAAACATAAAAACGACTCGTGAACAAATACTTGTACTCGTCATACAAATATCTACCCCTACCGGAATTCGAACCCGGGACCTCTAGACCACATACGCCAGTCGTATGATAATACAACTTCATTAATTTAATGTATTTCTAGAATAGGAAAAATAGGAAAAATAAATAATTTTAAGAAGTTATCCTTAACAAAAAACTCAATAAATGAAAAGCGAAAAAATTATAATATATTTTTCATCAACATCTTTAAAAAATCAAAAGTAAAAACAATTAATATTATATTTTAATCACAAAGAAAAACACAGTGACTAGTAGAAAGCCACAAGTCTCAAGTAAGTGATTAGAACAATTTTGACAACTTGTTGGCTGGTATTCCTTTTTGTGTTGTAAATGTGGGCCCTTACCCCACGTTGGATTGTGATAGCTTGTGGTTAGTCCACTTTGAAGTATCAAGGCTGTAACCATAACCCACCTTAAAAATTATAAATATCCACTTCGTAATGTGAATTGGCTTATATTTTGTTAAAATTTTTACAGTTTCTTTTTTCTCATTCTGAAACCAAATTATAAAGAAAAATATTTTACAAAAGCATTTTAACAAGTTTTCATTTGTGGTTCACATTCCACCCCGTATTATAAAAAGTTTTGTCTATCCAACTTAGGAAATATCTTTTCTTTTGTAAATCGACTAAATATTTCTTCAGGCAACCCTTAATAAGACTCGTTGAAATGTAACGCCCAACGCCTAACTCGCGTGATATTTTCAGCTTCAAAATTCTCAGGCGACTTGTCCATTGTAATAGCTACGCTCAGACACAAATTCTTCTTTCTTTCTTTTGTTTGTAAAACTCTTTAACGGCATGAACGCTCATGGAGGCGTTCTAGTCGTATTTTAAAAAATACAAAGGCGAAGCTTACGTTCTGTGTAACAGGGAGCAGTTTTGTTTGGTTGCAATTGTAGGTCTTATTTGAATATTTAATTCATTTAATAGTGCTATGTAAGACAGACCGCATTTACACATCTAGTAATATTATAGAACTAAAATTAAAACGTACTTCATCGAACAAAATTTTACAAATAGTTAACTGTAAATACCCTAATGCAATATTGATAACCGTGTGAACGAGTGACCAGAACCCCGGTCTACTAAAAGGCCTCGATTTCGTATCTCGCTATGAGCGGATTTTTTTCGACGAGTACAAGTAATGAATAATTAGTATTAAATAATGTTATCTATGTAATTGTTGGATGGCAATGCTTAATGACAGTTGAGTTTTATTATTTATGCTTTTTAATAGACTGTCGGATCTGTCATCTTTTTTCCATTCCGGCACACACACTCATTTACTGGAATTGGAAAGAATGACAGATATGTCAATTATGTAAAACTGACTCCATTAAAATAAATAATTATAAAAGTGTCAAATCAATTTGAATTAAAAGTCCTTAACAAAAATATTGTTACTTATAATTAATTGGAACCTAAGGTTTATCTATATCAAAAGGGTCGTCGGCTTCCATTTAGAAATTCTTATCAATACGTCAAGTATTCAATATTGCCGCATTTTGGAGTTGGATATAGAAATTGGATTTCAGATCAAGATTATTAAACTATATTGGATGTTACATGAAATTAAAACTATTGAAACCATATAACCTTGGTCCTCGTGGTCTCTTTTAGTATATTTTCTAGGTTATGGTTGTTTGACTGTTATGAGTATTAGAAACTACGATGTGAATCAATGTAAATATATTTAAGTTGATTTGCAAGTCTGAGAAGAGATCTCTCCTTGCCAATAAGGCTACCTCTTGTTTTTTCTGTGGAATTAAGTTTATTTATTTAATTGTTTGAATAACCTTCTAACAAAGACATACATCTAGCTCAAAGTAAGCATGAATAAAAGTAACTATTGTCGCAAACCTCCTTGTCATATACTTTAAGTACTTTTTCGGTTTTGACTTCTAAATTCAAGTGTTTGTCATTCTTAAAAAAAAGTATAAATTCCAAGTTGCCATATCACTTAAAAGACTTGCATCCAAGCCAGTAAAGCTTAAAAAAAGTTACCATATCAGCCAAAAATGGTTTGATTAATCTTTATATTTTAATTACTTAAGAAAACTCACGTGAAATATGAATTTCATCTTTAATTAAAATTATATGTTGTTAGTGTACTTAAAATAAAAGATAATTTATAATTTTGGGTTTTATAACTGTAAGACATTGATAGTATTTGAGATATAAGTAACTATTACAGTCAAACGGTACTTCGACCGGGATGAGACTGTTAATAATAAATAGAATAAGCGACGTTGAGATATTCTACTGTTAACTGAGCGGGCCGTATAAATACGTCGATGCTGCGTAACGTAAGTGACGAATCCCCGGTTAGAAGTGAATAAGCTATTAGATTGAAGCAATATTTACTAATCTAAATTTTGTTGTGATTAGTTTCCATTAGAGTCAGAAAATATATACCTTTGTTCATTTTTTAAAATCATTTTACTAAAGGCTAATTTGCCTCAGTGGAATTAGTCATTCATTACTAAGAGCCGATATTTTAATGGTCAGATTATATTATTTGTCAAACGAATAATTTTAATTTTTGGCATTCTGTATATATCCATATATCGGGCTGCTAGAAGGGATTTCTTATAGAAATAAGCAGTACCTTTGTACAATTCTCTAATATTCTGTTGTGGCCTTTTAATTGTCTTTGTGTGTACATAAATTGTTAAATAAAATAAATAAATATCTATGGAAAAACTGTTATTTCGTCAAATGAAAAAATATATCAAAAATCTAATTTTCGTAAAAATCATTCTTTCGATAACAGTTTAATGAAAATTGAAATATCTGTTCTAAGTATTATAAAATAAATAATTATCTGTAAATGCTATCAATTTGATAATATTCATGGCTCTCTGCATATTTATGGTCAGCAGATATAACGAGATATTCAAAATCTTTCACTTTTTTATTGAAACAATTTTCAGAATTCTGAATTAAATTAAAAGAGTTTTCAGAGATTAAGTTTTGTTTATTTATAAGGTTATTTGTACACTATACACAAAGTCGTAGAAGTGATTTTAAGAAGTGATACAAGTTCTTTTTTCAAATTGCTATCATTACGGAAATTCTCATGCATGATTGGTTTGGATAACAATGCATGGTGAGCTAAGTGACGTTATTTTAAATCCAATATGGACGACGGATAAAGATGGCGGACTAATTATTTTTGAGCACGCCTGTTTTATGAGTATAAACTAAAGGTTTGCTTCAAATAAACTGACTTACAATTGGTGATTAGCAAAAAATATAAGTAATGGTAAAAACCAGTTACATTTATTTACTAGTTTGTCGATCTATCTTATACACTTGTGTAATTTCAACCCTACGTTTAATTTCTCTCCAATCATTGTACCTAAGACGAATTAATCTCAATGTAAATCGAAGTAAAAGGTACATCGGAATCATAGATAGGATTACACACCTTGCGACATTGGAATAAGATTTATAATGTGTATTCAGCTCTGACGACGACGTATCTAGGGCATTTCTGTTAAAATAATATAGGCATACCCTTGTTTGCCAACACTAACGCACAAAGTTTATATACGTAGTCAATAATATATAAACAAATATTCCATTAGTTTAATGAACGTTTATATTTCTTTAGTTAATTAAAACTCACTTCAAAAGACTAAAAAGGATGGTGTTCACAACACTTAAACAAGCGATTATTACTTAATCGTCGATCTTTAACATTAAAGTAATGGAGAAATGTCGAAAACTGATGTTTAACTTTTGAATGTTTGTGAAGACCAGCCTTATATTACAACAAAATAAATCAATCAAACCAAACAAAATATTAAAATGCTTAACAAATCAATATTTTAGTGAATATTTAGATTTTAATAAGCCTAAACTTCCTTAGAAAATCTCTTTAAATTTCCTATATTCTATAAAAACGCAGGTATTACCAATTGTACCTTACCTAGAATTTCGTTTACATTTTAAGACGTGATTCTCTAAATACGATTTGGTTTAAGAAAAGATATTAAATCCCACACAGCCTATATACAAGTCAAATTTAAGTAAACGATTCTTTAAATATTTGACTAAAATTTCTCTAAAACAAACACGTAATTCATTGGATCATGGACGATAGTTTCGTTTTTGTCAAAATGATGCGTTTTCGTGAGAATATTACGTATTTCTCGTTACTTTATCCAGTTGTATGCAATAAAATTCTTACAACAGAATATTTTTATAATGAATTAGTAAATGGCTTAGCAGAATTTAAATACTACCATTAGTTTTAGGACAACGCCGTTTACTTCTGTGGTTTTCTGGGGCGGGGCACGTAATACTGAACCTTGCTTAGAATTTTTTTCAGCACCTTCAGGGATAAATGAAATTCCATAACAGTTGTTCTAAAATAATATTAAATAACTTGCTTGCTTCACATAAATAAATAAGTGGAACTCGTCACATAAATAACGTTTGGAAAGACTTTAATCAAATGCAATTCAGTCTTAAGATATTTCGTCTAGAACTGGTGGTCTTAAACACGGCAAGATAAATGGAATTGCGGTTCTATCTCATCCAAACGAATTGCTATCTAAAGTCAAGAGCATTTAAGCTGTAAAATGAAATAGAATTTATCTCAATTTCAAGGGCGAAATCCTTGAGTTTCTTCTAGTACAAACCTCTCTAATACTGCAAACATTTGTCTTCGTAGCCACGTTTCAAACTGTATTCAAACTTAAACCATTTCATACCGCCTCAGGTCAAAGGCTAACCGATTTTATCGACAGTCATAGCTTTGTTAGTTTTTTACTACGAAATGGAAGTGGCGTTAGAGTTGAATATTGAGGAGTTTATTGGTGTTAACGCTTGTGTTTAGGTAACGAATAAATTAAATTCTCGTAAACGACTTAAAGTTTTACTCGTATAAGGTGACAATACAATACAGTAATTTTTGCACTATCATAATTGCAATAGTGGCGCCGTAAGTGGTAAATTGGCGAACTAAGCTTTCAATAGTTAAAAGTCTCTTCATATGACAGTAGGTGGCGGTAACAATTGGGTCTTTACGTGTTTGCTTATAATTACTTACCCTGTAATGACTATACTAGCAAAAACAAAAGACGAAGATGATTGCAACGGGCGATTTCACGACCGTCTAGTCTGCTACTCCTATGTACTTAGCCAATTTGGAATTCCGGTAGGGGCATATATTTTTATGATGAGTATGTTTTTTGTTTATTTAGTATATATATACGGATGAAAATACAGATGTATTTCTTCGTTAATTTATCAATAACACAAGCACTTGATTATCCTCACACACTCAGTGTTAAATATATCATATCTCTACTCTACCTTCTGCAATTTCTTCCGCAAAGCAAGAAAAAGTAGTCCCTTGCTGCAAAGATATTTAGTATAACACGGTCTTCTTCATAAGCGGCATAAAAAGGCAACTTGAAATGTGACAAAGTTGAGGTGGTTAGGAAAGTAAACTGCATGCTGTTTGTGGACTCTACCAACTGCTTACCATTAGGCAGTGATGAGTGAGCTACTGGCCCCAATTCCATTTTACACGGACTAAATTTCGAATCAAGTTTATCTCTTTCAAACCAATTCATTAAGAAGGAATAGCATGATTTTAAGAAATGTAAACTTAGTTGACATATAGACGATCCATATTCTATTGACATATTTTCATCGGCATATTTTATGATGCGCGTTAAAAAAGGCAAAAGAAACGTTCACTTCAATTCACTGGTCGTCTGTCTTTTTTTGGTTGTATTGTACTGAAAGAATAATACTGAACTTAAAATTTATTTAGTTGGTGCACTACGGAATCGGGCCAATGACGAAGAAATTTGCATAGTACCTACAATCCATACACAATTGATATATTTTAGTTCAGGGGACCAGAGGCTAGTAGGGGTCAGAGGGTTGTTGATAGGGCTTCCGATAAATCCACTAAATCACTACCATATAATATAATTCCTGTAATTACGTAGTACTATCACCAAATAACATGAAATGAATTTCAATTCATTTGACAAGGTTATACCTTTTAGCTGTGGTAATACCTACTTTACATTTAAGACTTCTCCAGTAATTCACACGTAACACACGTCCCCGTCGTATTACGCGAAAATCCCCAACGAATTTAATTAGTAACAATTTCAGAAACAACCTTAAAATTTTGTGGCACTTTACCACTGTCTTGATTATTATATTTTTAATTTGTTTTCGTCAACAATATTGCTTTTCTAAATATATCTATACAAAAATTAATCAAGACTTAATCAAATTTTTAGAAAGAGACGGCTTGCTTGTTTCTTTAATTAATGTCATGGTGTCTCACCGGACACTAGTCTTACCATTCAATATACAGTTTGAAGCTATTATAGAAAATGCTGAAAACTTATTTTTAGCAGATTTTCCATGCAATATGGTTTTAAAAGAGGAGTGCGTGCTTCTAAATACGATTATAGTAATTCTTAATAGAAACAAATATCCTCTACAAAGAAATATTAGTCTTTCGCTCGATGTTGGGTTTTGATAATCTGTCTACGAATGCATTTCATAACGGGACCACTCTATTGATGATACTCAATAATTGGTATGACTTGGTACTAAATTGTTAATCTACTTCTGAGGCTGACGGTACTTATAATTTTTGTATAATATTTAAATACACGTTTGAACTTACTCAACTATCACACATTGTACAAGTAAAATGATATCAAGAAGGAAAGGGATGATGTTATAGCCCAAAAAATTCCAAAACCTTTTAAAAATCCCAAACTATTGACCTTACAATATCCACTGTCAGTTTTAAGTCTAGGAGTTACCAGCTAGTTTAGAAGACTCAAAAGACTCGAGACCTGTGCTGGATACAACGACTAGAGTCGTGAGAGCTCAAGACCTTTTGCCACTGTCAAACATGTGAGTCCTCGCAGTAATCATCCTCACCATCAACAGCCCATATAATATGTCCCTCTAATGGAGTACAGGCGTTCCGGCATAAGAAAAACACATGAGGAGTTTGGGCCATTACACCAGCACACTGTGCCGATGCAACTAGGTGGATGAAGGCGACAGCCTTCGTAAATAGCCTATACGAGCCTTCCAAATGTTCGACGGAGGATCCTAAGCTCTGAAGAGCTCAAGCTAACAAATTTCATCTCATTAAGTCTTCAAAATATAAGTAGAAAACTCAAATCTTTTAAACAGTTAGTTAATTAGCTAGCTTTTTCGATACTCATCTGTAGACCCGTCTGTTGGGTCGTGTGAGTAGATATCACCATCATTTCTATCTCTGTCTTAAGGTACACTATATTTTGGAATGAAAGCAATGCGGTATCAACATGTCTTGTCGCTTGTAACACATCAGTTGTATCAAGTAATTTCTTTATATTGTTTGTGTCTATAGACGATGGTGACCACTTGTCATCCGTTGAGCCTGGCAATGAGTTATCCACTTTTTTAAAGCAGAGGAAAGAAATGTATGTCTAATTATCTGCATTGAAGAGCCAGGCAGTTACGACTGTCTTCCCTAGAACTACTCACTAAAACCTACCACAGAAACCCACACCTCCAATTGGGTATTCACAATAAATCCAACCACCCCTCAACATTATAAGCTCATGCTGCTATCGACCTCTTCTATTATAAAGGAAATGTGTTATCCGCCTAATCAAAGTTTCGGTTAACTCAATTATGTTTCGTAAAAACCTTTTCTTATAAATCTACCCTATTTATAGCATCTTCCACGCAAAGAAAACATTGGAATTTTGCCAACCATAGAAATAAACAGCCTAATAAAACTTACTTATATCAAAGTGACATGCATTATTCAAGATAATATCTCTAATTCTCAAACTCATTCTAAATTTAAATCAAAAAAACCAAAGTAATTAAATAATATATTTAGATAGTGTCAATGACTAACTTCAGATCCTCATCACCAGCCTATATACGTCCAACTGCTAGGCATAAACCATCCTATATAGGAAAAATTATGAGTAGTTTCGAACATAACACCATCACGCTGATCCAGAACCGCTTCGTGGGTGAAAGTGGTTGTCGTAACAACTAGAACCTTGTGTTAAGAACACTAGGGGTCTAGTGTGATTTTCAATCGAATTGAAACCTCTCGATCGTGTTCGTCATCAGCTATCAAATTGTACGGAAGCAACAGCAGAAGCTCTGTTGCGAAGTATTGAAAACGATTTTTTATAAATTCCATTATCAGTTGAACGCAACTAAGTAAACGTCTCGATACGATTGTAACACATACTAGGGGCACAACTCGAGATGGACCGACCATTACAAAAATGGCTTTGTTTTCATAATCCAAACCAAAACACAAGAACTACTGCGCCAACTAAATCTAACACTCCAATTAGAGGCTTGAATTAAAATTACTCTTTTGACAACTAGTGGTCAAATGGCCAGTACCCCAGGTTACAGGCGACTCGGTCTCTCTAAAGTACAGTGTGGAAATAACACTTTGAAATTCAATACAAAATCTGCTATATTAATTATAAAAAATGTTTTAAAACACCCAACCGATAATAATTATATTGCCATAAGATTTGTATGAACTTTGTTAGTGAATGTTCCAAATCTGTATCGTAATGTAGTGTTCACATTGTATTTAAAGTATATTCTCTGTATAACAAGATTAAGAAGTTACATGAAAGTCCTTGATTCGGTAAAATAAGTACCTAATTACCCAAAAAGACGTGTGATTTCAACGCAACTAGCTAACGAGACCCGATTAACTTTGTAATTAAATTCTCATTAGCTGATAAAAGACTTTCGTTAGCTATATACTACACTTATTCTACTATCTTATACTGCGTGAAGTGAGAGGGCACTATTAGTTTTTATTGGGGAACAAAGAGGTTCATTATTATTTTAGTAACAATAAATGAGCCGCTTATTTTGAAAGTGGCCTAACTCCATTTATCTTCAAATCGAGATATTGAAATTTTTGCGTTTCAATGAATTTAAAAATATACGTTTAAGATACTAAGGAGTCATACTGCTTAAGAGTATCTAAGGATGTTAAATTTAAAGTTCCTGTTAAAATAGTGGCAACTATTAAGTAAATAACGTGCGTTTACACGTCAACATTATTGTTATGAAAATTGTGTATACCAAAATTTAGAATATACATATTGCGTTTGTAATAAGCTACTGAGGTAGTCAGCTTGGGATACGGTAATGCTTTTTGTAAGTCGAACGAGAAAGCAAAATAATAATAATAATAATAAATAAATATCTTGATGTAACTATAAATGGAGTTAGGCCACTTTCAAACTACACGGCTCAGTTATTCAATTAATTCGGAAAACTTATGTGTAAAAAATGTATCGTATTTTCTCTGAATATAAGCAATCTGAAGTGCGTCACTGATAAATAACATAAAGTTGTACATGTAACCATGGTAACCGGCAGAAAATTGAAAAGCGGAGTTAGATCACTTTCAAAATAAGTGGCTCAAATATTTATGATCTATCTATAATATGACCATGAAGCTTCGTATATTATTCCATGTCCTGTCTTTGATTTTTGTGGCTTTATATTTTTTATCAGCAAATCATTTAATTCGGATATTTGATCGATATCTTCAAGTTAACCTATATATGACAGTGTATGTATAGGTTAAGTTAGAGTCTAGTAGGGGAAAGATTTACCGTTAGCGTAAATAAGTTTGACACCACTCATCCAGGGGCAAAGTAGTCGTATTTTTATTTATTTTTCAAAGAGAACAGTAGTAGGAGTAGATATAAAAAATATATAATGTTTTTACTTACGAAAAACGAAAATAAACATTGACAATATATTACGTTACTAAATTTAAAAAAGTTGTTCCATATAATATCGCTGCTGTATACCTATTTCTAACATAAACATACTCATAGTGTGTCAAAAGAAATACCTAAAAATATTATTCAGAAAAGCAACGTAAATCTGTATTTTGATAAGTTCGGGATGGAATGATCTTTCAACGATCTGATTTTTAGTGAAAGTCAGAAATCTTTATCTTCGTGGAATGTGATAGACAGAAGAATGTAAAAAAAACTCTTACTAACAAGCGTCAGGGTCATACAAGTGCTTATATTCCATCCAGGTTAACTAGTCAACTGGACTAGGTAATTTGAGAATAAACAATTCCATGAATACTCTTCGGTCAGGCTAAAGCCAAATGAATCGATTCTGTTGGATGATCAGAATCAAAATATATTTGCCTCAAATTTATAATAGAACGGGATAAAAATTATTTTTGGAAACATCAAGTCAATTGACAGTTAGACAAACAAATGTTTCACTTAATTTAATCAATATGGTTTAGGTGTGCTTTAATAGTCTTAAATGCACACCAAATGATGTCACCAACCATTTGTTAATTATGGTTAGATTTTACCTCAGAGAATTAAAAAAAGAACAGAAATCCACCTTTATCAATAAAGAGTTTTTAATACAAACGCTACTATTGCTGAAGAACATAATAAATTTGCAATAAATTATAGGTTTTCAATATACTGAGGCAATTTAAACCTAGATTTAGTAAAGAAACGCGTATTCCAACCGTAATTTTAGATAAAGTGAACTCTGCTTGACACTAAGCTTACAAATCAAATATTATAAAAAGTTAATCTCTTTAGAGTTAACTATAACATGAAGTTTTGTTAACTTACGAGCTTATCACCCACAGATTCTCGTTACAAATGGTAAAAAATAGATGCTGATATCGAAAATATATTTAAGAATAAATTCCTAAGCCGCATATAAGCAGATCAGAATTTCTTTTACAAACTGACATCTTATTTTTTATAAAAAAATATCTGAAAAGTATAGATATAAGAACACAGTTTTTGATCCAGTTTACGGAAAGCTGTATTCGCGTTTTCGGTTTGGAAGCCATTGGCTGTAGGAGGGGATCAATATCACCAGATCAGTATTTTATTTTAGTTCCGGTAAGCCATTAAATTCGCAAGCATGGCGCCCCCATATCAAACGCGGCAACCCTAGGCCTAATGCACACGGCCATCTGCACATGAAACCTTTACGCCGGGACGACCAATTTTTGGGCGTGTGTGTTGCTTCAGAATTCCTTACGTTTAATTTCTTATCTACTAAAAATCGGTTGTGTACGGGAACGACGACATAAGGCTGCGTGGAGCAGGTAATTGCGCCTGGCGCACTTTTATCACTGTTAAATTAGTATTTAACAGTGATAAATACACGATCGAGTCGTACTCAATGCCTTTATATAAATACGACCTACAAGTTCCTTTTAATATTATATTAATGAAGATAACTTTGTTCTAAAATAAAGTTACATATTTCAAAAGACAACCTGTATAAGGGCTCATTTACACAGAAGCTACGCACACATCTACCATATTATTGTAATTCGAAACACATCATTAATCCTTGTTAATCTTAATTAAATCTATTGAATAGCTGCCGAAACAACCGGCCTGTGTTTCTTACAGCAAATTGCTTGTAGTTAGTGGGTGGGGTGGTGATGAAGTGAAAACGCTTAAGTCCTTCTTACTTCAAGATATACAGATACTTGTCACTTTGATTGTATCTGAGCTTTTTAATGTGTACTGTAAAAATAATCAAACATTTTATCTTAATGATGATTTACGTATAGTAGGTATGTATTGTCCGTTTTGCAAACCCCATTGGAGACAATCCTGTCAAGATTTGAGCTGTTCAATTCACCTATTTTAAGCACAAGCGAGCCAATTGGTAAATAAAGGGTAGGTTCCTTTAAAAGAGGCGTGAAAAAGCACTTTTTGGGCCGGCAAGGTGAAGGTGGCTAGGGCAGTATGTCGCTTGCTTCACTAGCTATCTTCACATATGGACTCCTCTACTGCTTATCATCAGATGGTGTCGAGTCATTTGCTGATCTTTATATAAAAAAAAATATGTTTAATTTTACAATGCACAAGAAAGTTACTTGTGATACTGAGAATAAAAATTAATTTAAAGTTATGCATTTCGATACCTCCACGCATTTTGTAATAAATATATATATATATATATATATATATATATATATATAGATTTAAATTGGTGTAAAGACAATAAATTTACATTTTGGCGGCACTTTATTTTGTGGCTGGCCCTGTAACACGGCAATGATTCAAAAATCTTTATTTCCTCGTCGTTATTTAAACTATATTGTTACAAATCACAACAAACATACCCTTTGGCAAATGTCCGCAAAAAAAGATATCTCTTTTATATTGCACTAAAATTGTTTTATTTATCGTGGACAATATACTGAGGGTAATTTCCTGCGTACAGTTTCACGGCGCAATTCAGACCATTTGGCACTTTTTGTCAGTTCACAATACGAATTTATATGTTGTTGTATTACAAGTTTATGGGTCGTGAACCGCGGCGAACTCCGGCGTCTGGACGATGGTTTATTTTGGCTTTAAAACAAAAGAAAGAAAAGAAGTTTTAAATTTGCAAGTTTTTTGGAACAGTTTGCTGTGAGCACTACGTCTTGGCTATCCTCTAAACATTCTAATATCATTGTCAACGATGGCAACCAAAACTAGTCCTAATAATATAACAATAACATATAAGATAAGCAGTTTATCCCGGTTGTCACGACAACTACTTTCACCTATGAACCCGTATTGAGCCTGCGTCAAACAGATACTCACCTTTCTCAGCGCACAGCTAGAGCATGGAATTCCTTACCAGCAAACGTATTCCCTCCTTCTTATAACATAGGTTCCTTTAAAAGAGGCGTGAAAAGGCACTTTTTGGGCCGGTAAGGTGAGGGTGGCTAGGGCAGTATGTCACATGCTTCACTACCTATCTTCACATATGGACTCCTCTACTGCTTATCATCAGGTGGTGTCGAGTTATTTGCTGGGCTTTTTAAAAAAAAATTACTCTAAAACATTATAATGCGACGCGCAGGGATAGAATGACTCAATGAATGTAATTGCACGTTATAGGTCACAAAATAGGGACTAATCATGAAACAAGGACAAATGCAAGTCATAATACATATATATATATATATATATATATATATATATATATATTAAATCTTAGATAAATAGTAGGAACAATGTGTCCGCGATTTCTATCGCGGATATTTCTATCATAAATTTCTATTTATGATTCCAAATACGAATAAAATTTTACTTAGCAAAGAGTTTCCACTCGCAATAAGTATCTTGCATAACATGGTAAAAGAAAATGTAATTTGTGATAATGTACGATGATCGCACGAGAAGAAAAAACTTTGTTTGACGTCAGATCGTATTTGTTAAAGAGAAATGGAGTCGCTTAAAACCGATATTTTTTTTCAGCACGCTTAGCAAGAATAAAAACACAACCGCACTTCCGGAATCTGTATCTTCCTTATTCCAACATCACAAAGTTTGAAATCGACTGCATATGCTGAGCTTCACATAAAACCTTTTAAGAACCTTGCACAATCGGAATAAAAACCATTTTCGAAAGTAACAAAGCTTGTGTACTGTCATGTAAACTTAAGTCTTTTTCATTTTGAGATTAATCTCCACGGATTTTTTTCTCGCATTTCCATTCTAGTTTCACGCTTTTTGTAAACAAAAACAAAAGATTTCCAATGCGAAGTTAAATTTGGTTTGAATGCGTTACTTTTATTGATATCCCCATACATACGTAAGAGGAATTCAATGCAAAGTAAAACTGAGCACAATTATCAGAATGCATAATGGGACGGAATTTTTACATAAATATTTTAATATTCAGGAGTCGAGTTAATTCACCTTTTTATACAATAAGTGTGGTAAGAATCCCACTCTGATGGTAAGTGGTTTCCGTAAACGCATTCAACACCAAGCGAAAATATTATAAATATTAATAAAACTTTTTCAGGTTTCCTCGCCTAAATATATAAACTTCTGTTATTAAAATCACATGTTATACACACAACCACACACACATTGTGTTTGTGTGTACATATAAATGTGTGTGATATCACTTGTTATGTATTGTTACTAAAATTTTAATTAATCAAATATAAAATTGTGTTCAAATATTATAGATTAGGTTTATTTAGTTGTATTTCTATTTACTCTGAAACTATTCTATATTTTTGTATATTTAACTTTTTATTTTGTAACTGTATTTTAACTTAACTGTTCCCTATGTATTTCTCTTTTTTAATATGTTGATGTACGATAAAGATATATATATATAATATTTCCCACTCATCTGCCCTTAAGAATAGCAGCCTAACATTGCGTAAGCTTGAAGTACAAAACATAGTATTCATTCACACAAGTTGTAACAGGTTAAATGCCAGTTGAAAAATTCATTAACCAACTTTAGTGTTTAGCTGCTAACTGTTTGTAGCCATTGCCACATAAAACTAATCCTTATGGACTTGTTATTAGGCAACGTTGATTTTCTAAAGGAGTCGAATTGCAAGATACAGTTGGCAGGGGACCAGGCTATTTGTACGTGATTGGAATTTAGTAGTCTTACTGTATGCTCGGTTTGTGTAGAGGTGGTTTTTCCAGAAATGGATATTTCTTTTTGGTGAAAAACTAAATCAGTGAAATTAAATTTACACAGGTGCGTTTTAAGTTTGCTTCTTGCAGAGGTGAGCTTGAGACCAGTCACTCGTCTACTTAACTCAGAAGGAGGGTAAAATATGATTTAAAAATGGTTCTACGCGCGTCTCAAGTATGTTTGTATGCATTTCATTGTGTCCTGTAGCCTAAATGGCTTGACTGATTTTGGATAGTAAGCTGTCATTTGATTCGTATTCTTCCCCGACATTACATAAGATAAAGCTTTTAAAAAATCCTCTTTTTAATGTTTATTTCGGTTTTTAAAAATTCACTTGTCGATATTGTAGCATCCAAATGTTTAATTAAAATTTTATTTATTTATTTCACATACGACGTTTTCATGCCGTAAGAATTTAAAATGCTTAAATTATCCAAATACATTTTAAGTACATCAGTAAAAGATCTATGTTCAATCTTAAATATTTAAGTCAGTGATACTGTGTCACTATTTATTTATTCGTTCAAGAGGGTTGTCTGATGGCTCTTGAGAGTGGAAGGATGAATCTTCTAAGAGTAAATCTTCGTAAGAGACCTTCTTTCGCTGGATTATGAAAATATAGAGATCGAGAAAAGGTACAAGCGAAACACAGACATTTGCGGGTACCATTATTTGTATTAAGAACAATTTTCTCTGCTGTGTTACGCTTATCATACGGCCGTCAGTACATTCATCTTCCTTGTGTTATACCGTCTAAACAGAGTAATATTAGTTTAATTATATCAAAGGCTAATGTATAGAAACACGAGAAGTGAATTAACAATAGCCATCTTGAAATTATAATGTAGGGTAACGCTTTCGAGTCTGTTGAAGGATATAAAATGATGGATCCAATTTTTAGTTTTGCATACAATTAAATATTTATACCCTATAAGAAAGAATGAATTTATTTCCGTATAGGGGAGAATGTAAGGTTTATTCAATAGTTTTTTTTAAATAATATATATTGTTTATGTATTTAATAATTAGCAAGGTTTCTGATTTACAAATTATAAACCATCATTTCGTTTATGTGAAGGATTTATGAATGTGTTGTGTATTTTAGAATTATCTTTTTTATTATATTATATAAAATTTACAATATATACAAAGCATAAATAAGGATATACTTATTGATGATTGATAATACGAGTAATTTATTATTTTTTACGTATTAGTGATACCAGCTTGTATTATATAACTAAGGCTTGGACTGGCTGGAGTAGATCTCTTTTAGAGATAAGCTCTTGTTTTTTTTTCAAATCTTTGTTTGCAAAACTGAAGTTCTTTTCTGTTACTGAATTGTAATAGGCTTTAACTAATTAAAAACTAAAAAAGTAAGTTTTTAATGTCTTTTTTATAAGATTGGTTCCTTTAACAGAACTCAAAAACAAATGTTACTTGCGACGCTTCTTCTCAGCAGCTACTAATACGTCGAAGCAGCGGTAGGGTTAATTGGGAATATGAATAATAGTGTTAGTTTTAATTTTAAAATAATTAATTTAAACATAATTTAATTCTGTATCTGGGACAATTTGCAAATACCAGTTTAATAACAACTTAAAGTTATAACTATTACTAGTGCTATACCTTTAATGACATTTATTTATTTTTCTCATACATATTCCCTGTTATGACGATTTAAACTTATGAGTGTATTTAAATAAAGTTAATTTCACTTTGACTTTGACTTAGTATCTGCGATAAGTTGGTGTTAAGTTGTTTCCTGTAGTAATAGAAAGAGAAACACCGACTTCAATAAATAATTTTACAAGTTATTGACGCAAGGAAACGTTATTATTTATTAATCTTTAACGAATTTTTTCTCAATATTTTTTTTGAAGACTGTATTTTTGTTAAAAATAATTTTCAAAATTCAGAACAACTAAAAATCTCATTGATTAACAAGTACGGGAATAAGTTTGTAAATTTCTATGTTAAATATTTTTAATCATTTAGCATTATTCCTAGGAATGTTGTATGTTATAACTGTAAAGCTAATGCCTGAAATAAATTCTAACCATTGTCGTTATCATTTAAAACTAATTTCAAAATCTATTTACTTTCCTCAACTTCACAATTCACTAACGCGGTTCTCCCTTTTCAAAAATTAGATTTCTTCTCGTGTCGTAATAATGTAAGTTGTATTGAACAAAGTTGCTATTTACTCGTGCTTCAGTGAGCCAAGAGGGATATCTACGCAAAATTGTCAATCCCAATATAAATACGTTAACAATTAAATATATTAGAGTTATTGTTAGCTATTACACGATGCTTACTTTGGGCCACATAATAGGTATAAGAGTGAGAAATATAATTGTATTATATTATTATAAGCGTACTTTTAAACATAAAATAATAATCAAAAGATAATATACTTTCAATCACACCTATTATCAAGCTCAACTTTTTTTTATATAAACCTCAGCAAATGACTCGACACCACCTGATGATAAGCAGTAAAGGAGTCCATATGTGAAGAGAGCTATTGTATTTCAGCATGAACATACTTGTATAGCCACCTCCTCCTCGCCTACCAAAAAGAATCTATATTGTATGAAGGTACACGTGTTCCCCGCTTACCGGAAAGAAATTCCACGTTCTGGTTGCGCGACAAAGAAAGAACCACGAAATCTCTGTGTTAAATGGACGTGGCGACATTAAAGTGTGATTTCGTAGACAATTTACCGGTTACTATTACACAGACCATTAATTTGCTATCCTGAGCTGCTCTGTGCTTCAGAGTATATGTTATTCTGTTTCTCCAGCCTTTTATGAGAACCCCTTTCACCCTCTTAGCTTTAATCTCTAAGCTAATTTTAATTTAAACTTTTATGTATTTAGTTATTTAACAATTTATGTACACAAAAACATAATTAAAAAGGACACGACAGAATAACAGAAAGTTGTACAATGGTAGTGCTTATTTTTATAAGAAATTTAATTTTAATATATTAAGCTAATAACTGACTTTTCGGTATTATAATTATATTCTCCAATCTTAACTTTCATAAAACTGTGTAATGTATCTAGACTGAATAAATGAATTTTGACTTTGACTTTGACTTTGACTTTGACTTTGACTTTACTTTGACTTTGACTTTGACTTAAGCCGCAGTAGTCCACCGTGGTGGTGTAAAGCCCAAACTCCTTGTGATCCTTCCAAGTAGAAACTCCAGCAGAGGAACGGATCTATATACTTAACAGTTGCTATTGATAACTATTACTATGACATACAATTGGATTTGCTTTCAAGAGTATTTTTCTGCTTTAAAAGATATTGCTCCTCTAAGATTATTTTTAATAGAAGCTTGAATTAAAAATACACGAAACTGAAAGCAATAGCTATATAAACTATCAGTAAGCCCGCGAAAATTATTTTCCTGTTGTCTTTTCCCTTAAGATATTAAAACGCCACAGACGTTGTCGCAAAAACTTATTTATCAGAATGATTACATACAAAAGAGACACTATATTTATTTCTTACTAAATCACTCGGTGAAACATAACAAGTTAGCTTTTCGATAGATATTTCCACAGAGTATTGTTAACGACAGATTTCTTTAGTTTTTGTTTTATAACTATGTATATTCACACCTCACACAATTAGGTCCTGTAAAATTGTTCCTCTGATGACATTGTCCGTTGTTTAAGTAATTATTAATATTAAATTTTGTTCTTAATCAATTTCACTTCATTGGTTAGTTGCATTTTAATTTATCTAGAAACACCAGCTCATTGCCAAGATACGAAAAGTATGTTTGTATTTTGGTATTATATCATAGTGATGTTCATTTATGATTCCATTTCATTAATACTGACAATAAAAAAGAAAAAAAAAATTTTGATAAATGTTTCACAATTGAAGGAGAAATCGGCGTAACTACACACAGTGGAAGATACAGCCTCCCTTTTTTAAGTCTGATAAAATTATTCATTGTTACAGATAATAGTAATATGAAAGTTTTCACGCACAATAGAAAAAAAAAATTTTGATAAATGTTTCACAATTGAAGGAGAAATCGGCGTAACTACACACAGTGGAAGATACAGCCTCCCTTTTTTAAGTCTGATAAAATTATTCATTGTTACAGATAATAGTAATATGAAAGTTTTCACGCACAATAGAAAATGTATAGTAACTGAAACCTATAAGTAAAAATAAATGACATTAACCTTACATACAAATATAATAAAAATGAATCGAACAATAATAATTTTAAAGAAAATAGCCAGCACTCCCGAAAATTGAGTCCCTTTTATAATATGACATAAATATAGTGAAATATTAGAACCTTTTGTGTGCTACATTCAGTATCATATAGTATTTTCATAACCTTCTCATAGACCATTTCTTTTGCTACGTATTATAATGTATAATATTATTTAATGAAAGAATTCCAAAAAATATTCTGTTCAAATAATGCTTTGAATAAAAATCAAATCATTAAACCTGTATGACATTTTACTGGCGTCTGGTAAAGGTCACGTGTAGATAACTCCGCCTTTTTGTCATATTGTGTTTATTAGTAATAATTAAAATTAACGAGACGTGACGTAAATTAACGTATTAAGGTATTCCCTCCTTCTTATAACATGGGTTACTTTAAAAGAGGCGTGAAAAAGCACTTTTTGGTCCGGCAAGGTGAGGGTGGCTAAGGCAGTATGTCACATGCTTCACTAGCTATCTTCACATATAGACTCCTCTACTGCTTATCATCAGGTGGTGTCGAGTCATTTGCTGAGATTTATATATAAAAAAAATATTTCTCTAATCACTAACAGGTACTGGCAATAAAGTCAGTGGATTATCGTTTTAAGAATTTCATTAAGTTTGTGTGAGATTTGTGCGTAAAAAAGGAGGTGGGAGGCCTAAGGTCAACTCTTAAAGTACTCTATGGTGCGCTTAGCGACTGCATAGTCTATGCTTTATTATCCAATACTGTTACTTAATTTTCATCCATATAACTTAAAACTCACCAATATTTTTAAGGTCTTTATTCTTTTGACTTTACTAATAACCTTGTAATATTGTATTTATTATATTGTTGTGTGAACATAATACTCTAAATAAACATTTCTATAAACCTTTAAAAGATATACACATAATATGAATAAAAGAGACAAAACATTACATAATTACAAGAGGCTTACAATAATAATAATAAAATAATGATTATATAATGATTGCGAGGCTCCAGCGGGCGGTACTGCTCGTTAACGCTAAAATTATCCTGACCTTGACTGATCTGACTAGCTCTGCCGAGGAGTATTCTCATGACTCTCGAGTCGTCAAGGAAGTGGGAATATAAAAATATAATTATAAGGATATTTCTCACATTTATACCTATTATATAGCCCAATTTAAGCATCATTAAGAGCTTCTGTTATATATATTAGAAAATTGCGATGGAATATTATAAATAGAAATATGTATATAAATATACTAAATAAACATACAACTATCAACAACTCGTGAACAAATATTTGTACTTATAATACAAATAGCTTCCCCTGCCATATCGAACCCGGCACTTCTGGCTAAGTAGATAAGGGTACTGACCACTCGACCAGTCGGCCGTCAACAATGGTAATTAGTGAGGCCTTAGTGACCGGCGGTAATCACCGTGCTTCGGATGTCATTGGGTTATATGAACTTCGATCCGGATAAATGTATAATATTAACGTTTCTTATATCATGAGATTAAGAAATATATCTAAGTATGACGTAAAACTAAGCTATTGTAATAAAATAAGGAGACAACAAGTTTTTGTAACTTGATTTATAGACAATAAAGTTGATATATAAAATCTTCTCTACGTCATGCCAAGTCACTCTGCTGAGTTCATATATTGTGTGTTCAAGCCTAATCCATGTCAGTCAAGAACAACATGTCACCCTAGTATCGTATGTTTATCACGCGTTTGTCAATTTGTTTTTGTCATGTCATATTCACGCGACACATCATTTTGAATGAGTCGCGACGGAATAATCTTGATAAACCCGCTTGTGATAATGTTTTTCATTTCACTAAATTTATTATCAGATAATTTAAAGACATTTTATTAAAGAAAGCACAATAAATAACTCGATACCGCCTGCATAAGGCGGCTTGCGACATACTACCCTAGTTACCTCAACCCTACTTCAAGCCTATTTTATAGGAGCTTGTGGTATATAAGGAAGAAAACACAATATACTTTTAGAGAAAATTCTAATTTATAACAAATGACTTAACATAAGAATCTTGATAACATTGTTCAATTAAATTCTTTTACCTGGACACTGACTTTTCCGCTTTTCCGCAAAATATGGTGACATAAATTTATCTTTAATTATACCTGTTTCTTGGTTTTGCTAAATCTTGAACAATTGGATTTAAGAATGCCTATATTCTTAACGGGATATTATTTAATAAAGCAAATAAAAAAATCAATATTTACGGATTAATAACACTAACTTCCATAAATATCTTAATATGCTACATGAATTTACTATATTACAAATAAACTGAAACACTTCTTGCAAGAAGCATTGAAACATATATTTTAATAACTTTACACACTCACTCACACTCACACTCGCACAATCTCTCTCTCACTCACACACACACACTATACACACAACACGTTCCTGTATTACTCTCTGGGGCATACTGATATTGAGTAATCAATTTATATTTACCAGAATTCCAAATCCGACATAAGGTATGCTTACTTTGATATTTCTAAGCTTTTATGTTTTACTTTGATTTACTTACTTCTAGTCATAAAGAAACATAGGTACACAAGTGTACAGTATTTGAATAACCATGTCGATAAAATGTCACTGGAGTAATGTTAGCACATACCTTGCATGTATCGCGCATACAAATATACAACATTATGTTAAAATTTCCGTGCTTGGAATCTAGAATGTATTTACACTCTATAAGAGGGTATATATCACTCTACAGAGGAGTCGCTTTAGTATGAAAATATATTATTCATACTAAAGCGACTCCTCTGAGTGGCGAACGAAATGTCAAATCTAAAAAATATGATTTGATCGACATATGTATAGAGAAGGAATATCGAATGGTTTTGGTAAACATAATGGCGGACATTTAAACAAGACTTGTTGAAGTAATTTTGTTTAATGTGTACTATTTAATATCCTATTGCTTTTAGTATACTTAAATATATTAACAAATAATGAGCGAAGGCAGATTATGTAATTATCTTTCGATGCAGCGATTAATATATTGTAATAAGCATTATAACCACATATGTGGTCAAGTGGATAAGACCACGTACTCCAGATCTGGAGGTCCGTAGTCCCTTTCCAAGATAATTGTAGGGAGCACAGATCAGCGCCGAAGGGGAAAGAGCCCTATGCAAGTACCCTCGCGCTCTCCCGTGATTCGGTCCGTATGCCGCAAGGTAGGCAGGACCATGGGTTGGTGGGGTCCCTTTCCCAGTGGGGGCAGAAATTTGCCGCACTTTTGGGTTGGTGATTTGGATTTATCTAAGTCCGCTTGGCCAGCTATCACCAAACAGTTTAAGGTTCACCAGTCAGTTCCTCAATGGTTGAGGAATCTGAGTGTAATTCGCTTCCATCTTAAACTGTAATCATAAAAAAAACTACAAAATATTCAATTTGTAATTTCAGAACGATTGCATCAAACTGCCTTATTCCTTTTTTGAGTTTGTATAAAAGTTTACGACATTTCTTTTCTGTTGTAATGCCGGGGTGACCAACTAGCAATGTAAAAAACCATTCATGGACTGAACAGCACACTTAACTAGAAGGAATAATCGTTAGAGAACCCTCACGGATTGGTGGCCTGGAGTAGCAACAAGTAACTTTACAGGCGGACCGATGGTGTAATAACATGGTTTAGTAGATAATACCTTACTGAATGAGGCGAACACAAAACTAGGGGGATTGGGTAACATACCCAGGGTTGATGTGGGCTGAATGATGTCGAATAACTTTGACCTTCGATAAGTATAGGGTTCAATAATATATGTTGAATTCTGACATGTAAATTTGTTATGATTTAGGTAAATGAATAGATGCGTTTGATTTTAAACTGTTTTTAATCTATCATTTTTAAATTAAACAATTATGTTTAGAGTTTTTGCCGCGTAATGGCGGTGTCAGTTCGATGCTGTATATTGTATTTCATATAGTATGATGTAGTGAAGTTTTTGTCATAAAATTGGTGTAGTTTTATGACAAAAAGGGGCGTTAAATCATGCAATATAAGGGATACATTATTCAGCGTTGATTGTTCACTTACGTGAGATGTTTCAGTGTTTCATTTCCATTCATTCATTTGTAAGGTGATTTCATCTATTTTACATCTTTTTATGATTTCATTCTCATTCACTTACCGTTTCATCGTAATCATTATCATAACATTCTATTTTCGTATCATTTTATCATAATCGCTTACATTGCATTCCATTTTCAAAAAATTTCTTTTAAGTCAATAACAAAATAGCGGGGCCTACCATTAGTCGCCCAAAACTCCATGGGGCAAAGGGCTACATTGCACCAGTGTCCTGGAGCCATAAATAAAGATAAAAACTACATTAATGAAAATATGGCTTAAAGGTCTTAGTTACCAGGCCAAATAATTGAAAAAAAAATAATTATTTTTAATTATATGTTTGCACTTAAATGTTTGTCCCATGGGGTAGTGAGGGTAGAGTTAGGGCGCGTAGCAGAGCCATGCGCGGCTCGCACACACTCTAGTTAGTGTTGCGCTTCAACAATAATATATCAGAATTGTAATACGATTACGTAAGCAAAATTATTAATTGATAGATTATTGAAACCCAGCACAAGTAAATGTATTAATGCTCAATAAAAAACGGGTTTTTATTTTAACTCTTCCCATTTTACTTTTATAAGCTTTCTTCTTTCTTAACAAAGTTTAAATAAATACATTTCAACAACTTTATTAAAGTTTATTCATTTACTTGAAGATCATCTAACAAGCCATTATTTAACATCTAAAACAAACTCATCAGAAAAATTTGTGTAGCGAAATAAATGCGTAAACATTACTAATTTCCCAACTAATTGCGAAGTAAACTTCTTACTGAAAAAACCTTTAATATTTTCTCAGAAGAATTCACAAAACAATTTTAAAACCATATAAAATCAAAAACAAAATGCTGGCGGTTGATCGAGCAATGTTACATTAAAACTCTGCAACTGCATTCAGCTTTGAGTTATTTCATTTTACTGTTCAACTTAAATAACATTGTACGATTATTTTATTTAAGAAGTCACTTCAACTAGTTTAAGTTCTACCATAAAGTAATACTTGATTTTTGAAGTCGGTTCAGCGTTGGCTTTTGTAGTGCCAGTTTTATTTTTACATTTTTGGCTTAATTAGTCTAAGTTATACAAACAAAAGGTGTTAGGTAAAAAGTAAAAACTCACAACGACTAAGTTCATTAAATATTAGTAAAATGGTTTTGAAATTCAATCGGTTAGTTTTTAATTAATAAACTACATAATTAATACATTAAAGAAATAATAAATGATTTTATAAATTTTTGATATATAAATAAAGATATTTTGACTTTGACTTTAATATCTGGCAATGTCAAGCAAACAGGTGGTCCACTTGATAGTAATCATTAATTGCAATACAGTAAAAATGAAAATTGAATAATTATTCGTTTTAGCAATCTTACTAAATAATATTAATATTTCTCACACTGTACTCCTTCGTTATGGAAAAACGCAGATATACTATTTTTTAGTGTTCTACTGAAATCAAATCAACATTTGATCAATCTAAATCCACATTACTACCAATGTACAGGCTGTCGGGTTTTGAGTAGTCAGTTGGGTAGGATCCTTCGTCAGTGTGATTTCTACAGTAGTTCTATCTATAATTGAGTGAATTAATTTATTAACATCGACCCAATAACCAACAGAAAATGTTGTGTTGCAGTGTTAAAATGGATAAAAGGATACAGTCATCTGACTAATGCAGTTGTATTCGTTATAAGTTTAAATTATGCCAAATAAAAATATGAAAAATATGGGATATTAAATAAAGAGTTTGAATCGTGTAGTGCTGTATGAATATTGTCTCTTATGTTGTCAACATAATGCTCAATTTAGTCTGTAAGAATCTACAAATTTTACATTTTTTTTTACATTTTCATCTCAATCCTTTGGACTTGAATCCACTAGCAGCATGTTTTTTTGCGGTTTCTTATGTAATTCATATTATAACACCCCGCCAAGGCAAATGAATTGAAAAGGTAATTAATAACTATGATAAGGCATATGAATTATTTATACATTTTAAATATGTCATTTAAAAAAACTGATACATTTTAAATATTTGTCCTGGGTCGAACTGGTGAATTGCTCGGCAGAACCCAGGTCACCCCCAAGTAAAGGGCAATGGAATTACCGAGGGGTTTTTCTCTCTCTTATTTTGGCACAAACAGTCACTACATTCATGAGGTAATTTATTTATTTTACATATAAATATAGACAACGAGTAACTACAAAAATTGTTTTAGTGGGTATTCCCAGTGCCGCGATTATGAGGCATTGAATAAACGATTTCCTCCTCGTGCAAAAAGGTATAAATGTACTAGGTAACCTTTAACGTAGTTTGTATTCCAGGATTTAAAAAAATGGAAAATATTCTCATCTTTCCCTGACAATTAGCTATTTATATATAAAAAAACAAACAATGAAACGCTTTATAAATGAACGTAATTAAGCAGATGTGTTCATTGCTCTCTGCCCGATTTTATTTAGCTCTTAAAAAACTACACAATCTCGCAAAGATACATATCTTGAATCAACTCTCTCGGAGAAGGAAAAAACATTCAATAAACAAGATCTATAACTTTCCGGCTGGTTTCGTTAACTAAATGAATCAATCCGTTTCCCAGAATTAAGACTCCATATTATCACAGAGGAAATTTTACGATAAATTTTTTTTTTCAGTTTAGTAATAAAGTGATTTGTACTACCCTGTGATTTTGAAAATGTAATTTAGTAGTTTATTTTCGGATCTCCCATTATAGTTGTTTTCTCTAGAACTATAAAATTTGGCAAGTAATACCGCCCTTTACTACATATGTAAAGAAAAATCTGTATACATTTGTAGTAAAATTTAGTCTTTATTTAAAGAAAGTATTCTAAATGTGTAATTTGTACGAAACTCTCGGTGCGCGAGTGAGATTCGCACTTAATTAGTTTTTGCTAAAAAAGCACAGAAAATGACACGGCACCGTCTGATAGTAAGCAGTAGAAGGAGTAGATTTGTAAAGATAGCTTGTGCACCATGCGACTTACTATTCTGGCCATCTCCACCATGTCGACCCGAAGGTGGCTTACGTCTCTTTTGCAGGACTTTTACATTACACGTTGAAAACCGTACATAATTTCAATATAAACTAGACTAATTTCCTCTTTACTTTGAGTATTAAGCTATATCAGTAAAAACAATAAAGTTTACAATCAGGGTTCGATTATTTAACGCTCTTCGTAGTCACCCCATTCAGAGACTATTAGCGTTAGCGTTAACATCCAATGTGTGGTTTACCATACACATGTTTTTGTTTCAGATAATATGCTGTTTTATTGTTATTGGAGTTGACACATAACCTTCCAAGTACTTACTGTACTGTGTTAAATACGGCCACAAGTAACACTTTCCTTTTAGCAAATGGAATGGAACGACACCAGTGAAGCCGGCAAATGGTGCAGAAACTAGAAATATTTTAATTAAGCCCTCGCTACAATGCTCAAAATAACATAGCTGTATTACTAGATGAATCTATGAATTTAGTACTATTTTGTGTGAACACACTCTTAATTAGTTTAGATAAGAATATATTATTTTTGTTTATGAAATGCAGAGAGCTAAAATTATTAGATGGCACGAAATCATATGAAACATGACAAAAAATTAAGCAAACATTATTCGTATATGAAAATATATCTCTTAGTTTCAAATATCATTTAAGTTTCGAGAGTTCTTGCATTACAGCTTCTTATATTAATATAGTTGTCAGTTACTGTCACGAAAAGTGAGCTCGTTGGCGTATTGTTTCAAACGCTCAGATTTTAATGACGAATTCCTCAATTATATATTCAATTAAGATATTTAGTCTTACATTTAAACATCTGTATGATACAGTATCAAATAAAATAAATCTACTGAACGGCTGTATATAAAATCTAAATTTAATTGACCGCTAAGTATAGTACAATTTTCTGGAAATTTTTGGATTCTATAATTTTAGCTTTCATTATTAATATTAAGCTAATAATTTAATACTTCGCGGTCTTTTAATTATGTTCTTCAATATTGACTTTCTTAAGAGTAGGTAATGTACCTACACGGTATAAATGAATTCTGACTTAGACTTTAAAAACAAATAAGTATGGTTGATTTTTAAATGGTCAGTCAAAAATTAAAATCTCAAGCTCCTCCATACTTCCTCCATGTTTTTAAGTCAGCAGCTTTGGACCACCAAGTCTTATTGGGCTAGCCAACGCAGAATAACAAACAATTACGGCCCAAACTGCAGACACAGCATTGAAACTTATATAGGCTGTTGATGATTATGTCATGATAATATTTAATGAAAATTATACCATCATCTGTCCTAAATCTTAAACTGTACGATATCTACCGAAAATACAATAACATTATTTTTAAACATCGAGAAACAATACTCGATGAAGAAGTATACATTTATTTCTGACAACAACAAGCCATTTGAAAGGCAAAGAAAGAAGAAAGGCTGCACTGATTTCTGACAATTCGTATAAATGAAGTTTAAAAATATCGTTAGAAAATATACTAAATATCAAAATCTAAGACCGTAGATAATTTTACGATGCGCACCACAATTATATTCATGAGATGAAAATGAGGTTAACGAAGATATGTGCGAAAAAGAAAATGGAGAAATAATTTAATTAGCTCTCAGTTTGACTAGGATAATGGCTTAAGATCTCTAAATACCTTTTTACACAGTTTTGGTAATAAACATATTCTATTTTTAAAAAAATCTGTCATAACCTTATTTTTTACGTACTTTATCTTTTAAATATTATAAAAATATAGGCATTATTTGAAACAGCTGTTTATAAATATTATTTTACATTAAATGAAAAAGAATTTAAGCCTCGCAGTCGGCTGACAAATTATTAGGTACAAAGGGGATGTCAAAGAAGATTAGGTGTGCCATCTTTAAGCCGTTATAATTTATTATGTATCCATATACAAAAAAGCTCCGCTTTACTTTTTAGAGTAAACGAATAATATTTTGTATACTAAATAAATTTACTCGATTTTTTAAACTTAATACGATACGTAATATCTGTTGTATAGCCCTTATATAGTAACATGGTTACATCTCGTAAATTCTTTTTATATAAAAATTAAATTATAACATAATTAGAAAAGTTAATATAAGGATGCAACTAAGAACTTTTTGCAAGTTCAAAATAATTATTCTGTTAATAACTGCATCATTTGTTGGATCTATGTTTTTACAGTCTGTAAATTTTCAGAAATACTTGTTTAAAAAATATAAAACCCATCAGACCTGCTTGTTTCACGATATTATTAGATTGGTCATTTAAAAATAAGTTTAAGAAAATTTGATTTATATAAAATTAACTCTTTTATTTGTAAATAATTGGATATCTTTCATTCGAATACTCGGTTTTACTTTTAGATTCATTATTCTATGGTTACTTGCATAATCATATTTACCAACATCCTTGTAGTTTTTTGAATAGTTTTGTAATAAATAATAATTTATAAATATAGGAACATATATTTAATTTAATCGGTACTTGAATGCACTAGTTCATTTTCTTTCCGTAATCGTAATCCATATGTAATTTCCAAATTATATAAGTAAAAAAAATATATCGACTACGACTGCGTGTCATAAGATAAGATATAATATCGTGTACATAAATAACAGGGAAACACTTACCTAGTTTCAACACTATTCACTAAAACACAAACACACACACACAAAATCCACCAGTTTATCTTCCAGCCACAAAATTGTCACAGATTACCGTCACACAGTTTTCCTGCAGAACGTAACTCGCACCAACTTTTACGAACGACTACGAAAACCGTAGCAGACCTTAGTAGCACGACGTCGGACCGCTACGACAGTAAAACTGAGACTGTGCGTAGTAGGGCCCGCCCTCTATCGGCTGATTAAGTTGCATAGTTAAAACGTACACGCAGTATAAGTTTTTTGATTTTACGTAATTATTAGTTTTTTTCCGTGGTTCTTTTATTTTAATAAATAAGCATAATATTTACATCCTAATGAAATCTACTTCTCCTACAAGATACACGCTCAAGTCATTACAATTATACCACCACCATAATTATTAAATAATCAGCAAATATTCTGTAAATTATTCACTTGGTGAGGTTTTATTTATTTTTATTAATTATAGTAATATTTAGAGAAAAGTTATATGAAAGCCACTTAATGTTAATCCTGTGAAAGTGAACTGAAGTGAAAGTGTTCAGTTTGATGCTCTTATTCACTCTCGAAAGTATCGCTTGTCATTGTTTTACCCACTGTATACCACTTAATGAATATTACTAACCATACGATAGCTTGTGGACTCTTTCACACCCACTTTATTTGTTAGACGTTTAGTATATTTGTCTTAGCGATAGTAGAAGAAGAAGAGAAGAGTGCAGCATGAGACATACAATCCAAGCAAACTCCACCTTCACAGCCTCGGCCTAAAAGGTGATTATTTTAAATTGATGATGTTTAGCAGTAAGAGTTCATATACGAAGATGGTGGTGCAGACCTAGCCACGTCCACTTTGGCGACCAGGTGCTTCACGCTTCTTCAAATCAGCCCATGATATGGTATAGGGGAATACGTGGTCAGGAAAGATTCCGTAATTCCGATTCACTAAGTCCTTAATCTTTAAGATTCTGTATATTCTCATTTATATATGTATGGTACTGCGTCACAGTATTTGTTAAAAGACAGTCTACTCGGTGTATTGTTAACTATTTATCATAGTGCTGGTAATACGCATTTTTTTCGGAAACCGTGCATAAATTCTTGGCCAAAGTTTAGCTTGATTTAATGCGTTTGTAATAATTGTTGAATTTTTAAAATTCTTTAAGTCATCCTTTTATTGTCAGTACAAGCTATAAATAATACTAATGGGGAATTTAAGACCTCTTCTTTTTTTGTCTTTTTTTACTGAGGTTTTATTCTTTGGCAATGTCAATGCACTCTGAGTGTCAGAGCACTTTGCTTAATGAGAATTTTGAAAGTGCTAAGCGTGACATTAACCTGTCATAGAATTGTATGTGAGACAGCTTTCACTTGTCTTGCTTAATAAGTTTGTCATTATATCGTACCAGAGAGAGGATAAAATAACATATTAATATTTTGCTCCTGTGTGAAAGTATCTTATTTTGTACGTTACCCACAAGATAAATCTTAATTCAGAAAAAGAATAATCTTGAATAAAGACTCGACTCACTAATTCATAAAAAGAAAACAACATTTAACTTTTGAAAATGGAACTATACAGAAAAACTAATTTCATTTAATACAAAGAGTTTTACAAATTTTAAATTGAATTGTTAATATAATAAGTTATATATTATATATTGTGTTTATATATTGTGTTGAATTATTACTATTATTGAGGACTTCGTTGGCGTAGTGGTTCTATTGATCTGGTTTTAAAGCTACTTGTAAGTGTGTAGATCGTATTTTTACATAGCACGTCACGCGCACAAGGATAAAAATTAATGTCTTATAAATGACATTTTGCAACAACTTCGCCGACTTTACCGCCACTTAAGATAAAATGCTATTATAAACAGCTGGTCGCATATCTTACTAACATACAATAGAGGCTCAAAATGATGATGATTATTATTCATTTTTGCAGTAATATCGCAAAATAAGACTACTATAATTAGCAAAGAAGATGATTCATTCTCCGCGAGTCTACTTTATGGAAGTTTCATCCCAACTCAGACACGATAATTTACTTCGACCTTGTAAGTAACAAAATAGGTCATATGCTGCCTAAGCGACAGCTAAACATCTTTAATAAACAGTAATTGTATGTACACAATTGAACACTTATAAAGTAAAAGCCAACTGAATATTCGTAACTTTATTTCGTTTAATTAATAAATAATTAAGCTCTACGGAGTTCTGTAACATTACGATACAAAGATTAAGAGAATTACATAGGATTAAGATTTTTTATCACTGGCTGCAATATTATTGTTGTTGCTGGTAACAGTTTAAATTAGAATAATTATAATATATTTTATTATTTTAATAAAGTTAGGGTGAGGTGTAAATTTTTTAAAGTCATAATGTTACAAATGCTTAAAATTTAATTATTAAAATTTATTTCAAATCTCTAACTTAGATAGTGTAGGAAAAAGTATAATTTTGAAAGTGTAGTATTAATTTTATGGCCATTGTATTCATACTTCTTATACAATTCTGTTATAAACAAAATTTATTTATTTTTTTTAATCAAAATTTGGGAATTGGGAACGTAGAAATAGTATAGTACATATAGCCACTTAGAATGGGCCTCATAAAATGGTTCAAAGTTACCCGAAGAGCATTGAATAGGCCAGAATTTCTCTGCGTGATTATAGGTACAATTACTACTTACTATTCATTATTGTTTGATATTTATTTACTTATTTATTTTATTCATCATTGAAAAAGTATAATTGTCGGTTTTTATGCCGAAGGTATTCTGTGCCAGTCGATCAGGAGAAATAGTAACAAAAGGCATATATGGCGATTAAAGGTAAGGTAAGCATAAATTAATCAAATAATTACGATACTCAACACGAACTACGCTAATATAATAAATATACATTTACTACACAATGAAAGTAAAATTACTTGAGTACATTATATATAATATAATATCAATACATAAGAGTATAAATACAAATCAATAATATAATAAATACAAGATATTGTAAGTCCTTAAATAATAATCTCAAATAATTATTTTTAATTCATGATTCTGTTATTTCTTTTATATTTTCAATTATTAATTGTTTCATAACGACTTTATGTAAAAAAGTCACTATTTTCAATCCTATTTAATATGAAAGCGAAGAGGTCAAATTGAAAACAGCTTCTATTGAAGTTACTAATCCTATTTAAAACTCCTTAGTGTGTTAATCTGATGTTCTGACAAAAGCTGTAAACTAAAGAGAAAGAAAAAAGAAAGAAAGAGAAAGAGAAAGAGTAATTTAAAAGAAGCATGTTAAAGATATCAACTTTTGTAGATAGCATCTTTAAAACTTGATGATGTAAAGAAACACATTTGAATCTACAAACATGATTACTTGTTTGTATTATAAATAGATATTTGACTAATGTAGGTAAATAAAATCACTTTTGTTAATTATACAAGGACAAAATATACAACCTCTTCACATAAAATATGGAGATATGAGTTAATATACAGCAGATATAAGTTATTTATTTAAGTCTATTAATGAAAATAATAGGTGTTCGTAACTTAATCAGTAGACAATAAATTATTCTAAAATCAAGAGAAACCGTATCAGCATATCAATTACAAAGTTCTTCTAACTCTGTGACGTCAATCTCACAGTAAACACATTATAGAGAATGACGTCATGAACCTACTACTAGTTTTCTGGGCTATAATTTAAATTCATAATAATCTACCATTAACCATTTATTAAAAATAATGGTTCAAATAGTAAAAAAATCGATAGTTTTATGTATGATACCAAGAATGTACAAAAAAATCTTCAAAAAATTATTAAAACATTAGATTTTAATCAATTTAAACATAAAATAAAGTATCATAATTGAAATATGTTATTGTAAGCTGACGGATTTTTTAAATGACAAATTCTAAATAGCTGCCTATTTTAGTAATAACTAACGTTTTTGTAAAACTTATTTTGTGATACATTTATTTCATTTAACAATTTGTCCACCTGTTGAAACTTCACAATTAACTTGACATTTATATACACATGTTTTGAACAAATAGTGTCTTTATCTTAATCTAAAGAAACAATAAAACTGTCTGAACGTGGAATAAGAACCAACTAGGTAACACCCTATCGTTTTTGTATAGAGAGAATCGAGTGAACAACAAACATGCTATCTCGATTATTTGCATCGAAAAGTAAATCGATTTCGTACACAATAGCCGTATTATAATGAATTCTTTTCTGCAATACGTTTTAAGCGTTAGGGATCATCCTAGCCTGTACATTTTGTGTCGAACGAGATTTGGATTTTGTTTTTGTGAATATATAAAAATTCAAGTAGAAATCAGATGTTTAAGTATAGGTAAAACTTGTGAAGCTTCCAATGTATATTACATAAAGAATAGAATCCTTTTTTATGTACTTTATTCTATACAATTACATTAATTTAATTAGACCATACTTAAGTGAAAGCATTAATTAATACTTTAAATATTCCACGAAAGTAATTTTAACATGCATAAAACTTAACACATCTTTGATATCCATAAAAAATGAAACATCGTACATTATATTATATTATTTTAGTAAAAGTGTTGTTAGTAAAAATGACGAATGTGAGAGTTAGTGAATTGTGTTTCCTTATTGAATGAATTTAAATATATATAAGGCAAACGTACTGGCTATAGGTCTATAACGGACAGCGCAAGCTATTGAATGGCTCGAGCTGAAATTTGGCAGACTAATATATAATATTCGTAGGCTGACTGGGGTGAGAGGTATGAAAGTCGGTAGTGGCATGCATTAGGGGAGACCTATATCCAGTAGTGGACGACGATACAATAGGTTGATGATGATAATGAAAATGATCAACCCTTAAGAGGAGGAAAAAGCGTTTTTGAAGCTAGTATCATAAACTCTGCTATTAAGTTGTTATATCTTCAATTAGAATTATTTCAAAATTCAACCCAGGAGGATGAAACAGGAAAATCATGTATTTACTTACTCCCATTAAGTTCGTTAAATCCCATGAAAAAACACACAACGCGGTTACTAAGCCTGATATAGTAAGATTACATTACGGTTGAGTACCAGACAAATAGTTGGTATTTTTGACTGTGTATCAGACAAATGGGTGATGTTTGGCTGCGCACTACGAAATAAACGGCTAATTAGAACAATAAACTATGTTAAACAAGGTTAATTAACTTATTAAAACAATACCGAATAGAGAAAAGTTAATGACTTTAGATTTGAATATTTTGACATACTAACATACTCTAAGATTGCCTGGTAGAAATTGCTACCGTAGCAATAAGGCCGCCATTTGTGCATATGTTATTTTTGTATTTTCTTCTGTGCTTGTCCAAAAAATAGTTTTCTTTTATATTATATACAAATAAAAACAATTATGAAGTAAGTAATTGTATTAATCTTCTTCGTCACTCGCTTTACCTCGAATCGAATCTTGTCTTTCCAAAGCCCTAATGCAGCTAAGCAGACCACAAATTAGTGGCTTGGCGTGTATTCGTTAGTGGTGAATTGTAGATAATACAAATTTTTCCATCTACTCTTCTTCTTCTTATATACAAATATATATAGCGGTTCGTTAATAAAATATTATTTAATTAATTAATTAATTGCGTTTTTTTTGCTTTAGTTCGGGTATGGATTAAATGTAAAAATAATTTGAAAAGTACTGAAGAAAAGGAAAAATTAGCCATCACGGTGTGTGTGCCGCAACTAATATAATATATATCCGAACATATAATATAAAATTGTTACCAGTTTTTAACAACAAACAAAGTTTTTCATGAAAGAGCATTTTGTTTTCAGATATTTTATTTGTTGATTGTTAATTATCATTTATTTAAATATGTATTAATATATTTTGAGCAGCTACCTCCTTAACTTCCTGATACTTTTTCAAAAAGTATAATGTGTTTCTTTAATTGGCTTCTGCCTGAGTAATTCCATTATATTCTGTATGTATAATAATGCTGTTATAAACAATGTTTAATTAATTAAATAAATAAAATAAATAGAATCTTTTAATGTAAAAATATCCACTAGCCGTTGTGAGTCAATAATTCATTGTTACTCTGCGAAATAACGGTCGTCTCAATAAATGTCCGAACGAATTTGTACCTTGATGTATCAAAGCGGATCCATTTTATTCAGAGAAAGATTTCAGTTTATTTCTACCGTGATATTTTGACCCTTACCCAATATTGGCAAGTTTTTATTAATAGTGTATGAATTCTAAATGGACTCCATGACTTTAATAAACGTTCAAACTAAAAAAAAAAGATTACATCACTGAATAGTCAGCCCAACGCACGTATCACATGTTATAAATATCTACCAATAAAATCTTTTAAAACTAGTAACGAATAGTAAGATTGCTGTAAATAATATCTAAGGATATTTTAACTACGAATTAAAGTGCACACATTATTTGCCATAGTCAACGTTGGGAGGTGTGAGCGACACGGCATGCTTGGACATCTCGAGCCAAGGTTTTAAATATGTAGAGCGCGGGGATCGGGCGCTTAGCATTCCTATTACCTCTACTTCGAAGTAATCAACCGCATAAGTTTAAATCCAGCCTAGACACGGATTCTTAAGTGTGACGCGCAAGAGGCACCGTATGACTTCGACTGATATAGACATTCCTGGGGAGAAGAAGCCATGTGTATTAATCAGCATTTGATATCGCGAAATAAGGCTTTACTAAAGACCACTACAACAAAGTGTAATGAGATGGGTGTTGAGAATGAAACACTCACGTCTGCTTTGTAAGCGTAAAAAAATATATAAAAATACAAATATCAAATATAGAATTATACAAAAACTAGCCAGTCCGCAACAGTTGGGTTCCAGAATGTCTGGGCTCGAAATGCCTCAAACCTCGATACTAGACGCCAACGGTTATTCTATCTTCATCGTATTCGTTGTAATTATGCTAGCCGTTCTATTTTGCACAGAATTGTACACAACTATCAGGAGCGATTTCGTGAAGAAGATATTTTCTTTTCGACTCGCATTCGATTTATACAAGACATTTTGAGCCTACTGCCTTTATTGGAGACCTAATAAACAGAGGTACCTACATAACCCTGAAATACTCACAGAATACAATAAAATGCACATTTTAACTCTCATTTGTAATTGGAATGTCATGGTCATTTCTTAAGGCACCATAAAGATATTTTCACGTCATTTCACTTAACAACTTGTCAAAAAATACCTTGTTACTAATTTCAAGCTACCAAGTACCTATATACTTATGGAAACTAAGATAACTTAAAGAAATATGCTTTCAATGTCTTTAAACTGTTTTATATGGAAGTTTGTTATCATTACCACATATTTCCTCTTACATGTAATATGTGTACTACCCGCTAAGATCTCTAGAGGCTTTAAGATAATTAAAAACCGATTGTACTAGGATAAGTGCGGCTTGACAGGTGAAGCAAGTAAGCAATTTCCTCGTGTATAAGTTGATTCTCCAGTGGAATCTATTCTATTCCCTCAACTGAGAGACAGCGAAGGTAAATTTACGCTCGATTAACTAAGAAAAACACACGTACCCTTAAGATTTACTGGACCGGAGAAAGGCATTATTTTTTCGCGAGATTCTTCCTTTTTTACATTGATAGGATTTAGCATAAACCTATTCACCCTCTTTGATAGTGGCTGAATGTTTTGCTCTTTTAACTATAAGATTATTAATTTGCCTTGAGTGAAATTTATTCGATGATAATTCTTCTAGCCAATACTTGGCTAGATTTAGGGTTTTATAATAAGAACATTATTAAGGTATTTCGTTAGTTTCATCACGAGTGTGTATTCCTATGGCATTGTCATTAGATGCGTTTTTTGCTCGTAATTTTCTTTTCAATAGATATGACATGAATCGTTCGGTTTTTGAGATGTGATAATGAAATATTTGTATTCGACCTTTTTCAGAACGTAATAAATTCACCTTTTGACATATTTCAGTATGCGTGACGATTGAGGAACGTATTATAATAAAGGTGATGTTCAATTAAAAATTCGTAAAATATTTTAAAAATATCGCATTTTGGGTGAATTAACGCAAGTAGAAGCTAAATATTATAATCATATTTAAGTAAAAATATAGGTGAACAAGCATCCAAAACTTTTATAAATGTTTTAAATGTATCAATCCTTTCTATCTGGATGAAGGGTTATGGTGTAAAATAACCCTAATTACCTCTTATTTTATACAAAATATATTCGTATTCGAATTGTATAATTCAACACATTACTGAAAGAGAGGTGGTAGTGTTTTAACCAACCCAAACTCTTCAACTGTTTCTCTTATATCGAAAGGCCCGTGCTTATCTATGTAGACAAGTGTTAACGGAAGAAAAAAGCCTAAAACTCTTGAATAATAGAAAATTGGATAATAATAAAGCAAATTTTCAAATAAATAAATAAACGAAACGTAGATAAACAATTAGATAAGTTTTAATTAATTTAAGAAGTAAATGTCAGAAGTAACAATCAGGCTTTAATCAAAACTAACAATATATAGAGTTAATTTTAGTTATACTTTTAAATTAAAATCAAACCTAAATGTACCGTTAGCATTACGTACTGGTCCTTGAGCGAAAAACAGATTTCGTTTTGCTTATTTATCAGGGCCTGGGCGAAATACACCTATCGCTTTGTCTGCTTGTCAGTTCCTAGAAGAAATATATACATAAAGAATTAGACACCTACCTTCCGAAATCGGATGAAATATAAAAATGAGTGTTCAATCCTCGCTATCCATTCACAAATATTTTTTTAATAATTATTTTATTAATACACAGTGTATTACGGCGTAATAAATTAACAAGAAACAACGCCATTTTCATAATACTTTGTATAAAGCAGGACAGATATAACTACAAATTTAAGTCACAAATCCAATTTATATTATACGCTAGAGTCAGAATCCAACGTACCAATTTATTCCATGTGGCATAAACGCAACAATATCTCTGACCCGACAATTAACCGTACCACCGTTGATAGAAGCCAACTATAAATTATTTCACACCATAAACCGGCCGGGTAATAAAGCGGTCTTTCCATTACGAGTTGGTAATATACATATTGATCCATTTCAATGGATGAGTTTGGAGAGGAGACATTTGTGACTATTATGGTAAAATATAATATATTTATATAATTGTATATATCATGAACGATTTATTGCATATCTATTTTTTATTATTTGCGTACACGCGTCTTCCTTAACTTATTGCCTTTTGCGGGTCTTTCTACCAGTAATATAATAATTATCATGTGAACATTGTATTTGCATGCAGTATTATATACCTAGCAGTATTGAACGTTTAAGTGCTGAAAATTGATTGGGTGCTGCATTTTTAATTTGGTATATTCATGTCATAGTGTATCATAGTGAAATTTTTGTTACAAAATTTGGGAAGTTTCAAGCCAAAAAGGAGCGATATGTTGTGCATTATTCACTTATGTGTGTATTTTCAGTGTTTCTTTTCCATTCATTCATTTGTAGGGTAAGTTAAGGTAAGTTAGGGTAAGTTTAAGGTGTTAATAAAATGGCAGGGACTACTCTTAATCTCCAAACACTCCATGGGCCAAAGGGATACGTTACACCGGTATCCCGAAATATGTAAAATGTGGCTGTATGGGCTTTAATTCCCTTTGTCTTCAATTTAATAGGGAGAAATTTACAAAAAAATGGTTACAGTTGTTAAAGGAGGTAAAAATAATAATTTTCCAGCTGTCAGTGTCATTTGAAACGTCAAAGTAGAGAAACAAGTATTCGTATATCTTGGAAAATTCTCTTTATTTTCCTCGATTTCATTGTATTTATTGTTTGAAGATGTCGGAAAATGGGCACAACGATGCGTAAGAAAACACAAGTGTCGTTCGTGATACGTGATGAAGAAGAGAGGCGCCACAAAAATGGCGTTAGTTCCTTACAGCTCGATCCTATACAAGGGAGATTATTTTCCGCCGGGCGAGATGGGATTATTCGTGTTTGGAATACAGCAACTGGTGTTCAGGATAGGTATATCCAGAGCATGGAACATCACACCGACTGGGTGAATGATATAGTGTTGTGTTGCGGCGGCAAAAATTTAATTAGTGCATCTTCTGATACGACTGTTAAGGTATGGAATGCACCTAAAGGTTTTTGCATGTCCACTTTACGTACGCATAAAGATTATGTACGGACGCTGGCGTATGCCAAAGATAAAGAACAAGTAGCAAGTGCAGGTCTAGACCGTGCAATTTTCTTATGGGATGTTAATACATTGACTGCTCTCACAGCAAGTAATAACACTGTTACGACTTCAAGTCTTGTTGGTAACAAAGAATCCATTTACAGCCTTGCTATGAATCCTCCAGGGACTATTCTTGTCAGTGGGTCAACAGAAAAAGTTCTTAGAGTTTGGGATCCACGCAATTGTTCTAGGCTGATGAAATTGAAAGGCCATGCAGATAATGTTAAGGCTCTTGTCGTCAGTCAGGATGGCTCTCAATGTGTATCAGGCAGTTCTGATGGAACAATAAAGCTATGGTCTCTGTCACAACAGAGATGTGTATCCACAATCCGTGTGCACTCTGAAGCTGTATGGGCTCTATTAGCAACTGAAAACTTTACACATATCATATCTGGTGGACGCGACAGACTTGTAATTATCACAGAGCTCCGTAACCCTGACAATTTTATGATTGTTTGCGAAGAAACTGCCCCTATACTAAAACTCTGCTTTACAGCAGACCAACAAGGAGTCTGGGTCTCAACTTCGGAGTCTGATATTCGATGCTGGAAGCTTCCTCCTCGTAACTCTTTAAGTTCAGATATGTACAATCAAAATAACTACAACACTAACAATGTATATCAAACTCAACCCTTATATCACATTCCGGGAGGGCCTGCAATCAAACATTACACAGTATTAAATGATAAAAGACATATACTAACTAAAAATACTGCTAATAATGTTGCTTTATATGATGTTCTAAAAGCTTGCAAAGTTGAGGACTTAGGTGAAGTGGATTATGATGAAGAAGTAAAGAAACGATTTAAGATGGTCTATGTACCAAACTGGTTCAATGTTGATTTGAAGACAGGCATGTTGACAATCCATTTGGGGCAAGATGAAACCGATTGCTTGAGTGCTTGGGTGAGTGCTAAAGAGGCCGGACTGACTACAGAAAATGATCAGAAAGTAAATTTTGGAGCATTACTGCTCCAAGCACTTTTGGAACATTGGAACCATCCAAATAGAGTTAATGAATCTGGCTTGAAAGTAATTGGGAACAATTTCTTTACTGTACCACTACATACACCATTGATTTTCAGTGAAGTTGGGGGCCGAACATTGTACAGACTTCAGGTGAGAATATAGTTTAAAAATTAGTAATTTAAGGAAACATCTTTTCCATTCAACCAAAGTATATTTTTTGGAATACTCATAACTTTAATCAATACTAATATTATGCAATCCTGGGTCCTTCAAAAGAGGCATGAAGAACCAACTTGCAATGCATAGTTTCATTTGCACTAGCCACATTTTTATTTCATTTCCACTTCTGATTACCATCAGGTGAAATGAAGTTATTTACTTGATCTTTCTATAAAAATAAATAATTTAAGAAAGTTGTCATTTTGTGAATATCTTTCTAAAATGTGTAATAGTGGTTTATGTTAAAACCTTGCAGTGAACAGACTATTATGGCAGCTAACATTGTCTTTAGTTTCAAGCTGCCAATTACAGTAAACTGCAAAAAAAAAAATCTATTCTGTCATTTATGTCCATTCCAGGTAGGAGATGCAGGCGGTGAGAATGAAGGAAACCTCCTTATTGAGACTGTGCCATCCTGGGTAGTTGAAGTAGCTATAGAGATGTCTGCACCCAATCTTAACAAGTTGCCATTCTACTTGCTCCCACACTCTAGCTGTCAGAGTAAACAGGATCGACAGAAGAAGGTAACTTTAAGTTATTTATACTTAGATGCCGATAGGCAGATAACCATTATAACAACAAAATTGACAAACAACAATATGTGTTTATTCATTGGCCAGCATAGCCCAACACCGACACTGACACCCATACCGACAGTATTTAACGACACGACATTAGTCATTTAACCGACGCGATACGCCGCGCAGGCATTCTTCTTAACGCCAACATAGAAACTTGTTAAGATATATAAGTCATACACAGTGATGCCGGCCGACATTAGTGGGAGACTTGTTGCCGATAACATAACGGCGCCGGCATATCAGCGACAGCGAGTCAGATTTCTTTGACATCAGAATCGGGTTGTACCAATGATTACCATATGATTTCATAATATTATTCGTCCAATGATGTTGTATAATCAAGTCCGGGCTGGCCAATGTAGAAACGCCCAATATTATAACATTTTAATTTAACTCAAAACCATTTTAAAAGTTCTTTTGATAATACACAGTTGTTTAGAATCAGATAAATAATATAAAGGAACGACTTTATCTAATCTTGATATTTTAAAGTTAAATTTACTACAATATTTTCATAGAACAACAATCAAGCGTCGTGCTGTTATTAAAAAAAGCGCACTGTTAATGAGCTACTAAGAACCTAATGAAGGTACATTCGGTGCAATTTCATTAAGTCAGTCGAGTGAGATAAGCCGCCCGCACTTATATTTGTGTTGCTCCGCCGGCCAACACAAGAAACGGAGCAATTTTTACTTTCCCTACCCCGCTTGTGTGTGCATCCATGTGCTACAAATAAAAATAACTTAATCCGTAATCAATAAGACTAATATTAGAAAGTCGTTATCAATTTATACGTCGCTGTAGTTTTTTTGAAAACAAAATGCGTGATTTTTCAATGATTGAGATTTATTTATTCATACGTGCGATTTTTTAACAAGTAAAATTAGTATAACGATAAGTGTGTTTTATTTTATCGCCGATCGATTGAGTTGCTGATACTAAGGAGCTTGGAAAAATTTGACTACCAAAGTTACCTTGTATTTTTTTCCTAACAGCATTGTTTATTATTGTTAGGATACTTATAAGCATATTGAGTTGGGCTGCCTGAGGGTGGACTAGTGAATTACTTTGACAGAACCCAGTTCACCCTCGCGAGGGGTAATGGAGCTACCGGGGAGTTTTAGTGGGTATCCCCAGTGCTCAGGTACTGGGCGAGCCCCACACACGTCCCCCACATAGCCAGTGGTGGATAGGTCCGTAAACGGATTCCTCCTCGATAAAAAAAGGATACTAATAAGCACAATTTAATTATTGGATGGCTGTATAATCCGTAATATTTTTTCCTATACAGGACCGTTTAGTAGCAAATGATTTCATTCAATGCCGCAAAGTTGCGGAACATGTGGTAGAGAAGATAGTAGGTGGGGGTGACAATAATGGCGCGGCTGCAGCTAAGACGAGTGACGATGGAAACGACGCACCCGAAGAAAGAGTGGAACTTCTGTGCTGTGATCAGGTAAAGAAAGAAACACACAAAACTCATTTACTAATTGACAATTTTTTTGTACCATTTAAATGACAATCATGATTTAAACTTAATTTAAACCTGTGGTTGACAAAACTCAGTTGTAGTACTCCTGGAGGGATTTCATTTAGAAACAAGCTATATATTTCTATAATTCCTCCATTAAATTAGTATAGTTATAATAAATAAACTCGTAATAAATATTCGCTAAAAATTATTGTACTTACATCTATCCTTTAGTGGTTTAGTAGGCAGAGGAATGACTACTCAACCAACATATCGTCAATACATCCATCGTGTGATAAACTCATACCTCTTGTTATTTGCACCTGTTTCATTTTATTTTCAGGTATTGGACCCCAACATGGACCTGAGAACAGTCCGTCATTTCATCTGGAAGTCAAATGTGGAGTTCACTCTCCACTACAGAGTGCTTAAACAATGAAGGCACCTCATAGTATACTTGTATAAATCACAGTTTAAGAGTTGTTTCTCCTTCCGTTGTATTATCGAGTGATTAAGTGGCGACAAACATGGTTGTGTGTGATTTCAAGTCTTGAAAAGTTGCCATACCTCAACCTATCAAGCCTATTTAGTAGTAATGAATGTGCTGTAGTAATTAAAGAAGTATGTTTGTGTTTTTGTACTATAAACACTCGATATTAAATTAAATTTTCGCATCAGTAAGTAACAGTAACTATTATATCAAATATTTAGATTACAGCTTAATCAATTTTTTTCTATGTTATTTCACTGTGTTCAGTATACTGTCTACTCCTTATAATCACAGGATAGTAAAAAATATTTTCGTTAATAAGCACAGTTTGAAAAGGCACCAGATTGATATCAACCTTTTCAACCATGGACCTATGCATTGATATAATTATACATTGAAAATTGACAGTTTGTATTACTTACTTTAACATTTCATTTTCAAGCCGCTGGTATTAATTTATCTTTCTAATGCTTAAGTATCAACCACATTTTTACATTAAGTAAATTCCTAATCTAAAATATGTTTATAAGCATCTTTCGAGTGTTCTTGTAAAAAGTGCTAAAATTGTTTACTTATTATTTATGAAAATTATTTCTTTGTTCCACAATTACTTTTTACGAATGTTCTTTTGACAATTTGCAACATAACTGTTGTAATATGTTTTTCGTTATGCTTGTTAAATTATTGTTTAATTATATATATTAAATATATACATTTCATTGTATACATTTTAGTATTTTTAAATAAATTGGAATATAAATAGCTTAACTGAAATAAACTGTAAACATAGGCTATATGAATTAAAAAAATATTTAGGTATACATACTTTTTATATACTTAGGTATAAAGAGCAACGACGACATTGCCTGTTTCCTAATAAGTACGTAGTCAAATTTACGATTTACGCATTTAAATTTAGTATATTATAAGAACTATTTTTCTTGTGCGAATTTGACTTAAGCCACTGATAAGACACGTTCTGTATGTAGTTTTAAAGTATGCATAAAAATGTCGTGTACATTAAGAAACTGTACACAATTTTGATCATAGATACGAGATATCAGTAATTGTTGTCTTTTATTATCACATATATAATGGTAACACAGTGCACCTGTTATATTTAACGCAGATTTGTTATTAAAATCTTGACGGTCGCCATTATAAATGGCGCCTAAAAATTTTATGTATACGTATTTTTCTGTACACGACTTCAATAAAGACAATTTAATACTGAATTTTATATAGAAGAGTAAAATTAAAAAAATAGTTTTGTCAATAAGAGAATAAGTATACACCATATATTTCCTTCTTCTTAAGACTTTATAGCGATATAGATTTGCGTTGTAACGTTGAGGTTGCCTATTTAGTTTTAAGTAAATGTTATTGCTTGTATTCGTTTTTAGTTTCTATAAAAATGTTTTGAAATCATAATCTGTGAGACTAAAACAGTTATCGCTATCTCTGCATGATAGTTATACGTTAGGACGCGACAAGGCATTTAACTAGTATTAATAAAACTAGTTTCGTCATATCCAAATGTATTATGATATTGATCATGCATGCCTGGTAATTACGGAGTTAGCACAATATTAATACCATATATCATTAAAATACATAAAAAATATTAGTGATTGCAAGTTGAAATGTCACTTTATCAAGCCGAAACGTCAAGTGACTGTAAAACTTCTATTTGCAGCAATCCGATAACATTATTTAACAAATAACTTTAAAATTTTAATGTTAAATCCACTTAAAATAACGCTACATTATAATAAGACAGTCCGTAATTTCAATTAATGTAAGAGGTGTGTATAAATGAGCATGTGACCACAAAAAGTATTAATTGAAAAACTCAATGGAACATACCTGAAATGTCCGCACTGTTTCTTACAATTTAACTGTACCTTTTTTTACATTTATAAAAGACATGTAAAGTAGGGATGTGCTAACACCGTGACGTAATGAGAAGGTTTTTTTAATTGTACAATAGAGAACTCTCACACTATCTTAAATGTTGATTGATAAGATGTGTTCTCGTTCTCTTCGACTCTTTGTGGAGCAACATTTGTAACATCATAAATGTTACCTAACGTAATCGTGTTGTTTAATATTTCGTCACAAAAGCATGCAACTGCGGTAGGGGTGCCCTGTATGAGTGCTTACGAGATTATGATCATGAAGAGACTTCTTGGAAGAAGTCGAAGATGAAGAAGAGATTGTTTTAATGGATTCTCTATAAAATAGAATTTGTTATTATAATTTAATAAGCATTACTTTTGCTTGTTTAGCGTGAACTTAAGAATTATAAATAAACAGGTATCTGACGTTAAAGTATAATAAAAACTTAAATAAAACACAAATTATTTAACTTTTCAATCCAATAAATCTAGCTTTGGAAATGCAGTCACACAAAACTGCAAAAGATATCATTATGACATCATCATATCAATTCAATCACAATTTCTTATCATTTCATCGTAAAATTGTATTTGATTTTTAGAGGTACAATGGTTTTTAGAAATATACTTGCAGGTTATAATTTTTTTGCATTTATGTTTTATATGTTCGACCATAGATTCAATTTTGGTCTGCTAATGCTATGCTGTGCTGTTTTTATGAATTTACAATCGCTTTAACTGAGTTTGGAGTGCAGGCACATTTGACCATGAGCGACGAAAGAGCATGAGCATAGTTGGTGTATTTTGAGTATATTTAAGAGAAGGCGTGTGAACATATTTAGTTTTCTGAAAATTCATGGATTGACCCACATCTTCTGATTTCACACAGAATTTCGAATTCACGACATCTAAGTCTCGGTACGCCGTTATAAGTACGGTATCATCTGCAAACTGGTACACAGAGCCGTTGCCAATTACATTATTATATCTTTAGCATATAATAAGAGGCATTATCCATGTTGTGAGATTTTTTAGTGTTTCATTTCCATTAATTCATTTGTAGGGTAAGTTCATTTATGCAACATAGGACCTACGATTAGTGGCAAAAACTCCATGGGGCAAAGGAATACTTAACTTCAGTATCCCGGAGCTAGTAATATAAAATAACTACATTAGACATGGCTGAATGGGCCATGTCTAATGTAGTTATGGAAAAAAACAAAGTGTTGGGACTTTGTGGGGTTGGTTTGGTGCTGTATATTTTATTTCATATATTGTGTTGTAGTGGAGCTTTTGGTTATTAAATTGGTGTAGTTTTATGGAAAAACGATCGTATATCGTACAATATATAAAATACACCATTCAGCGTTCATTGGTGACTTGCGTGAGATTATTAAGTGTTTCGTTTCCATTCATTTATTTAATAATTTATTCATTTATTTATCATACTCATATCATTCCATTATCATTTTGGTATATATTATCGTAATCTCCTAATAACATTTCATTTATTTCCATTCATTCATTTGTAGGGTAAGTTCATTGATTTAACAACATTTCTTCTCATTTAATTATCATTTCATCATAATCATTATAATAATATTCCATTTTTGAATCATTTTATAATAATCGCTTACATTGCATCCCATTTTCAAAAAAATTCTCGTAAGTCATTAACAAAATAACAGTGCCTACCATTAGTCGCCTAGAACTCAATGGGCCAAACGGCTACATTTCACCAGTATCCTGGAGCCATAAATAAAGATACTACATTAACGAAGATTTGGATGTATGGCGCAATGCTATTGCCTGTCCCTATTGGATGAATTTTCTACTACTCGCACTGTCAAATAGAAAACCCCAAGTAACCTCACAAAACGACGAGCTCAATTATATTTAATGTAAATCTGTAAATATTTATGTCATGAGAAAATGGGCGGAGGATTATTAATTCGTTCGTTTTTCTACAATTTCAATTATACCGCACAATTTAAGACCAATGCTTTGTCATGTAATAAATTAGTTAAAAGATATTTTCTTAAAAAATTTTCAACCAAAGCCGAGAATAAGTCTATCGAAAAAAAACATTGTAATATTGGCACAATTGGTCATGTTGACCATGGAAAAACTACTCTTACCGCGGCTATAACTAAGGTTCTGGCGAATGATGGCTTGGCCCAGTATATTTCATATGATGAAATTGATAAGGCTCCCGAGGAGAAATCTAGAGGTTTGTTTTAAATTTATCTACTTTCATCTTTAAATCACGTCGTAATGAATCTGTACCCTAAAAAAGAATTTTTTGGTAATTGGAGATATCGGTCTATTTAAAATAATATGTCCAGTGCCTCATAAACAAGACTCTGTAGAAAGATTGTTGATATCCAGAATAATTTGAATTATTTAATTTTCAACTAAACTAAACAATGTCTTTTTCTATTTTTATGGTGTTTATGTTAATAAACCATATAGATCTATAGCTATGACGAAATTTTACAACTAGGATAAATAGTTTATTATTTTTGCTATCATCTCAAAAAAAACATTCTGGAGATTTTGCACGATTAAAAATTGCCTGATATGTGGATACTGGGCACTTAAAAGATAACAATAGTTAATTATGAAATTAATTTTATTATGATACACTATTTTCTTTAGGTAGTCTTACATACAATTTATGATGACTTAAATAGTTTGTTGTAACAAGTAACAACAAACAAGTATACTATGACAACTTTCCCCCATACCCCGCAGTAGTTAAAAACTGTTTTGGGGGTGCAGCATCACACTGCAACCATTGACTATTAAAACTTTAGTGTAATATAGTTACTATATTTGTGTGATGTGTGTCAATGACATATTGAAGAATAAAAGAATTTTTACAATGATCCCAAATTCACAACTGCTATCAACTTTTTTCTAGACTACTTCTTGTAGTGTAAAAAAGAGCACACTTGGAAGAACTGTAGAAAGCATAGGCTAGAAGGAATGTAAAGATAAGAAACTTGATATGAGATGGATACCAAAAGAATTCAATAAATAACTCTATAACCTTATTATTTTAGGTATAACCATAAATGCAGCACATGTGGGTTACAGTACGAAGTTACGTCACTATGCACATACGGACTGTCCAGGACATGCTGACTATGTACGCAATATGATATCTGGGGCATCACAGATGGATGCTGCCATCCTAGTTGTAGCTGCTAATGATGGTCCGATGCCACAAACTAGGGAACACTTACTATTGGCAAAACAAGTTGGAATACAGTATATATTGGTGTATATTAATAAGGCTGATATTGTTGATAGTGAGGTAAGTTTGTGTGTTTTATTACTTACAGTTGACTTACAGTTATTAGAAAAGCCATAACTCTAAAAATTATTTAATATCAGTTAAAATATAAAGTTAGTACTCCATTTCGCAGGATTTAATTTTTTTCCTAAGGTGAAAATGAGGTATATGCTTTCCTTCCAGGTTATAGAATTAGTAGAAATAGAGATGAGAGAACTATTATCAGATTTTGGTTATGATGGGAACACAGTGCCCATGATCTATGGATCCGCTCTCAAAGCTTTAAATGGTGATGAATCAGAACTTGGTTGGTAAATAGAATTCTTATTTATTTAAGAAAGACTGGGACTAGACTTGATTGTATTGTACTAAAAACTACATAAACAATTAAGATGTAAATGTCAATTAATAGCGATAGAACTTTGCACATTAAAATATTATATAATAACTAGTTGGAAATAATTCAATTAACAAGATAAAAAACCAATTTTTTTCCTGCTAGTGGAATTTATCAATAATTGTTACGTTTGTGAATACAAACCAAATGGTTTTGCTAGATGGCGCCACGATGCGTTCCATTCGTTATGGTTTTAAATGGCCGACTACTTAAATTTTACTTTTCTATTCGACGTTCAACCATACAAATCGCCATTATACTTCTCAGGAACTCCAACAATAAGAAAACTACTGGATACAATAGATAGCTATGTTCCACCTATAGTCAGAGATCTGAAGTCTCCATTTCTAATGCCAATAGACAATGCTTTCACAGTCCCCGGCAGAGGCACTGTAGTGATTGGTACCATAAAGAGAGGCATTATGAAGAAAAATGATGAAGCAGATCTGATTGGCTTTGGTAACAATATCAAGACTACTTTGTCTGATATTCAGATATTTAAAAAGAGTGTTTCTGAGGTAGGTGTAATTGTAAATTATATTTTGGTGGTGGTTTTAAGAATCAGTTAGATGAAAACTTAATATAAAGAATTATAGATCAGAATGCGTTATAGATTTGTTGTATATAAGAATACCTTACTAGCTTTCGCCCACGGCTGCGCTGTTTTTATTTATTAACTTCTATACTCTTCTCTTCGTACATGAGAGTAATATATGAATTTAAATTATACTGTAAGTAGCAGATATCGTGATTCACTTCCTTTTATAATTTAAAAAGTAATAAATATTTTTAGTATAATTATCATGCTATTACTCTGTTATTTTGTTCACTGTCTGTCCTAAGAAAAGGCTTCCTCCGACGTCTTTCATTTATTTCTCCTGATACCGGTTTTCCAGCTATTTTCAATATGTTTTGTTCCATCTTTTAAGAGGATTGGTCTTTATTCAAACTATCGTTCATAATGTTAGTATTTTGTTTCAATTCATTTTGTCAAGCGTGTTAATGAATGTCCAGAAACATTTACTTTTCATAACCTCAAATAACTATTTTAATTTACAGGCATTAGCTGGTGACAATGTAGGAGTTTTACTCCGAGGAATGAGGATGAAATCGGTTGAAACAGGCATGTTACTGGCAGCAGCTAAGAGCCTCGCTCTAAGCAACCATTATAAAGCCAAGATATATTTCTTGACCAGAAACGAGGGAGGTCGAAAGAAACCAGTCTTCTCGAAGTATTCTCAGCAAATGTTCAGCGGAACTTGGAACATTGCTTGCAGAATTGATTTAGGTATCAATATCTTTGTGAATCAACCGATTTTACTATTGGCTACTAGATCTTTGTTTTAATTCGATTGTATCAAACTTTTTATAAATACTTATTTCATCATCATCAGCCTATGCAATACCAACTACTGGCCACAGCCCTTCTTGTGGCAGAAACACATGAAGCTTTAGGGTCATAACACTACCACGAGCCCAATGCGAGTTGATAGGTGAAAGCGATATCATAACAACCGAAACCAACGGAGGAGGTCGAAAACAATATGGTGAAAGTTTCTTGTTGTCATAATACCAAAGAGCAGAAAACAATTACGCTCAGGAACTCCTCAAAATGTCAATTAAATTGTTCCAAATTAGTTTTTAGGTTCCGAGTTTAAGAAGGTGGTCTGATTCTGAAAAATATTCAGTTCAGTATATTCAATTCTCTGAAGTTGATGAAAATGTATAGATAAATTAGATCAGTAAAATACTACTTGGCACTGCCAAGAGATGTTTCCTAAAACCTAAATTTTAATACATTCATTACTGTCGATAGTTAAAAACCCTTTAGAACGTTAAATAAGGTCAAAAATTGAAGACACCTAAATATCACATCAGCTGTTTATTGCAAACCACAATGAGAAAATAAATGTATATAATATATCATTTATGTTTTGTGTGTACTTAAAAAAAACCTATATAATGCAGAAAAATTTTAGTTATATAAAAAGAAAAGTAAATATAGTAAAAACAAATAATCAAATATTGTACATAGTAAAATATTTGGCCTTTGATTTTGTCGACATTCTTAAACAATACCAATAAATTGCACACAAATTATAAAAAGACAACAAAAGAAATATACACATGGAAGACGACCTTATATTGTATTTAAAAAATAACAATAATTGACATTATATTAAACTATCTGCCGTAAGTCTCAAAGGAATATTTTATTCTCTCAATCGAAGCAGAAATTGGGATATTTGTGAATTGGAGCAACCTAACAATTGGATCCATATAACTATTGCTGTTTAACTTTATTTAAATATTCCAGATCCATCGATGCATATGATGATGCCAGGTGACCATGGAGAAGTGTACCTAACGTTACTAGAAGGTATGGTAATGACACAAGGCCAGCCTTTTACAATACGAGAGAACAATGTGACTGTGGCAACGGGCATAGTTATAGAGACACTACTTTCAATAGAAGTGCCAAAGGGAAGGCTCGGGAAAGTCGTTATGAAGTATGAGTAGCTGTGATTGTTGTAATTATTTGTAGATATTTTTTAATAAATTATTTAGTTTTAACATTTTAATTTGTTTTATATTTTTTCGTCTGATGATGACAAAAATTACAATACTGTATAGGAGATTCCTTTGCCTACCATATTACGAATTTTTAAAATTAAATTTATGGATTACTGGCCTAATTCCTATGATAATAAAAGCGGTTTATCGAGAAACCAATACCACCAATTTTGCAGCAGCCATTTCAATACCAAGCGCTGTCTTAGTATTGAAGGTGTCTATAGGCAACCGCTTAACGTGTCTAATCGCTCATCGCCATAACTTATTTTGACTTCTTTACAAGTCTACTGTTACTTTAATGTCTTGTAATACTTGCCTTATAACCCAGCAATGGATAAGCAATTTGGTCGGTTGTATACTATTTCAGTTGTTGTATCTATAATGTACGTAGCTGATTTGGTACACAACATTTGGATTGCATTATCACTGTGTGATAAATCCTCAGATCAACGTTGACTTAAAGAAAGTAAAAATGGTTAATAAAATAAAACTCTACACAATTTTATTCATTATATATTTTTTGTCAGAAGGTAATTAATACAGTGCCAAAACAGTAACAAAACATTAGTAAGAAAAAAATCAAGATTGCATCTAGCTTCAACTACTGAATATTCTGATAAACAATACCCTACACGGTCTGATAGGAGGACAACATTTAACACTTATATTTCACAACATTTGAACAAGACGTTGGCATACACTATTATCTTTATATAAATTGTGAACTATTATAACACCGATACTCCTAATGGATATTTAATTCCGCTACGATATCCAGCTAGGGCGGTTATGTGCGATTCAATAGCTTATAGGAAATTTTGATGTGACGCCTTTATACGAGGTATTACAATTACAATAAACAGTTATAATCAATTTGTCTAACAATAAATAAAGTATAATATTATTATTAATTAGCCAATGTATGTAAATTATGTAGGTGGGTGAAAGTATTTAGCTTAACAGCCTTTGATCTGTCAAAAATTTTCTTAATTAGCTGGCTTTCAATAATCTATCTAGTTAGTTTTGCATTTCCTTGCGACCTATTTAATTTTCAATACATGAGAAATATTTCAAAATTTAACAAATCTTGAACATCATAGATTGATTATTGAAACCCAGCAAAAAGATACGCTTGTACTTCAAGACGCCACATGAAAGTCAAGAGAAATTCTATTCGAATTTCTTTAATTTAATAGAACAGTAATAAACGCACATAACCCCCACACTTTAATACTGCAATGAGCGAACTGCGCCTCGGTGACCACACCTTCCAAAGTAATAACCTGCTCTAAATCAGTCTGTCACGATAGCTGTCACCATGCTGTGTATTAGGTATCTAATAAACATTAATCACAAAGATACGTGTATACATGGCTCTAACATGGAGGAAAGGAGACTTGTCAAAATATTATTAATATTTAATTTAATTATTATTACAATTCTTTATACCATCTATGTAAAATGCCGTTCTCAGTATCACTACCAATTATTGCTAAAAGTAAAACCATTCGGATTATTTTCCCTGATATTTCTTCTATCTATTTATTAAATGGGTATATGGCCTTAATCTTCATACTTGTTATGAGTATGCATCTGAAAATCGACTTAATCAGTTTTAAAATAACATCTACTTTTGTACATTCAAATTTCAAATGTATGATGAATTTAATAGCAGTTATAATGTGTATGGAAACAGGCAGATGTCATTTCACATTATATTCTATTTTCGATCCTAATAAACGTGATTAAAGTAGGTTATAGGAAGAACCAAGATTTTGCAATTTAAATGAAAGTTATGTATGTATTTTTATGTTGTTGTTTAGTGATGTCTTTTTATTGATTTAATTTACGTTATTATGTCAAACTATAACCGGAAGCAGTAAAAGTGATTTTATTTTCAGTAATGTAAGTGAAAAAATTGCCTCTTACCACGAGTTATTATTATATTACCAAAATCCATCATACATCATAAAATTACATTTTTATATATTTATTTATATTTAAAATAAAATATTTATTAAGAAAAATCAACCTTAGCTATTTTTTTTAGAATGTTCCATTGAAATGACCCAGAAATAAAAATTAAATTTGTACATGTAGTAATGATTGGTCGTAATACCGCGAAACAGCCATAAAATGCTATGGGTACCGTCAGCGAGTGAAATGAACTACACTTACATATAACATCCTTGGTCCAATGCAGAGCTAACTTGGCATCTTACGAAATACTAGGGCTTTTTTTCAATGTTTACCCGCTTTATTCGATATTGCACATCTCAACTCACTCCGCCGATCCAATAATCAATTAAAACTCCAAGATTAAAAACGGTACAAATTTACAACGTACAAGTTGTTTACAAAAATACCTAGTGTTAATTGGAATCGGCAAAGAGGAATTGTTGCCATACAAAAAAGAATTACAACAGAGTTGCCAGAATTAAAAATTGATTACCCCTCTGTTATGTAAAACTATGTGCAAATATTCAAAGGAGGTAAAGCGTTACGTACAACGAAACTAACGTTTATCAAAATGCAATTATTTTATCATGATTACATAAAAAATATTTTCTAGAAAAAAGCAATACAGACAATAGTTTTTGTGCTTAATGTATTTTACATAACCGAAGGGAGTTTACTTTGATACACATTAAAGTTAAACATTTGTGTACTTACATGGGCGGGATTGTCCCTCGTTTTGAAGCTTTGAGGGAATCCCTTCCAGTGTCAAACTAGGCCAACTCTAGCATTACATTTTTAAGGTTACAGATCCAACCTAACTTATCTATAAAAACCAAATTAAATTTAACTTATAAATGACAGCGTGGCATTAATGTCAGCCACAGCGCTTCTTAATGTGAGATATACAGGATAGATCTCTTAAATTGTTTAGAAGTTTAAAGACGGCGTACAATAAATTCATAATGAAATTAATGCTAATTAATATTACAAATTCTGTAATAATAAATCATTTACTTTTCTTGAACAATTCTCTGCCTTATTATAAAATACCGGCTTAAAACATTTGGCTGTCTCTATCTGTCGTTTTAAATAGAAACGAGATAGCATTTGTTTCAATCCAGCGTGATCAACTCAAGAAAGGTTATATACATGAAAAAATCACTTTTCAATGTGGACACAAAAACTGCAAACTTTTGTTTGTAATAAAGTGTTATTAATTAGTTTAGGTTAGAACTGTTCCCTAAATATTTTTTTCTTAAATGTTGGTACTATGCCCTAAAATGGGTGAGTATAAGTTGCCCTACTTTGGCATTAGATGGGATTTTCCCATGCCGTTTTAAGAGTTACACTCTTAAAAGAGACGTGCATTATCAAAACATATATAATTAGCACACCATGATACAATATTTTCGCAATACCGTTACCACGGAATTAAGTTTTAATAAGCTCATAAAATTCGATATTCACCACAGACAGTATATTTTGTATTATTTTTTAAGTATCTTAAAACATCTAAGTATTTTAACGGACAGATCCAAAGTTAAACATGAGATAGGACTAGCGAACTTTCCTACAAAGCTTTGCTAAAACAACAATATAATAATAACAAGAAACAATGATAAAACAGAAATCGGCTTAAATACACGAAAATAAAGGGCATTTTACAGTGGCAGTGTTGCTATAGATCGGACATGAAAATGCTGTTTACAATATTGACAAAATCAAATTTCGTTGAATAGTGTTCACATGAATATGATTATAATATCTATTATAACTTATTTGTTATGCGGCCGTACAAAATACGAGTACATTTATGGCAAACACGTACAGATATAATGTGATTACAGTCACAGAGCCTACCCCGAAAAACGAGACAAGTAAATGATATATCGTATTTTGATATTTCCTAAAACAATGTACGACACAAACTGTCAAAATCAGTTTTTTCACTATCGCCATTAGTTTTTTGAGAGTAGGCTCTCAGATGAAAAGTAATACAATCACAAAGAAGATAATTCTGTTGTGCAATCTAAAACTAAATTTAAATTGAATGCTTCCCTTTGTCCCAATATAATAAGAAAGGGATAAAATGATTTTTAGAGATATAAAGTAAAGATTCTGGCAGATGACATTACGGGCCTTACTATAAGCTCTATACAGTTCTATAGTGTTTAGACACGTTCGTCCTTATGGCATTTGCAATTGCAACAAAATATATAAAACTGTGCAACTATATTAAGCTTATACAGTAAAGATACAAATAGAAAGTACTGTCTATATCATTTAAATTACATTGCATTGAAATTTGTAAAGTGCGCAAGAATTAAAGGCTAAACTGCTATAAATTTGCCATTTTAGTAATGTCAAATGACGTCAGTTACCGCAATGAAAGAGCATCAAAGTTAAGCTTAAGTGTAGTCACAACAGAATCAGGATCAATTTCCTCGATTCCTTTGTGCATGTACTAAAATTAAATTTAAGTTCGTTCTCTTTCATCACATCAAAAAAAGAATTGTTAGAGAACAATTCTTTACGTCACCAGAGGGTGACGTCATTTGGCGTTTCTAAAATGACAGCTTTAAAGTTAATTTGCCTTAGTCTAACCCATCGAAAACGCAGATTGAAATCAAAGATGATTGTCATTCGATCCTTTTCTTATTAAAGTAGAATGAAAGAGAGGCCCATAATAAAATTTTAGTTTGAGTGGATTGCAGCAGGAACGCCATCAACGGCACTGACACAATTATCTAAATATAATAAATGTAGTGAGATTTCAACCATCAAGCACATTATGAAACCAAAATAATTATTATCATCCCATTGCATTCGCCGCTCCTTTAAAACTGATTCAACATTGTCATTTAAATGTCACTTAAAACTTAAATGTTAACATACAAAACACTATTGTTGACGACATACATTGTAGTTTAGCACCACGTTTAAAACTAACTATTCGATATTACGTATGCCCCTATAACAAGTCCACTGAAGACTCGATTACATGCCGTGTCGGAACGCAAGGAATCAAAACAGAAAGTCACACGCTGCCGGCGCTAATACTCCTGTACTTAGACATCGTCCCAAGTGTAAAAATTAATTTACCAACACTTACAACTAGAAAAATATTATAGAAATTCTCACTTACATTTAAGAGGAACTGGCAAAATAAATCCTGTATTACCATTTTTGACTCACCATTAAGATACAAAAAAAACCAAATTTGGTCCACAAGTATAAAATTCATAATGCCATTCCTATATTGGACTGAAGTTAAAGGCGAGTAGCAAAAATATTAGTACACTATGCACACTAAACTATGGCTCAAAATATATCAAATCCGCTAAAACCCAATAGAAAAATCGTCTAGCGTTACGGCAAACCTCGTAAGCGATATTAAACTTAAAAACCTAACAGAGTAAGTGATAAAGTGAGGTGGCTGAATTATCGCTAGTCGCGATCGGTACTAGCCACCGTTATTGTCCACACTCATACTACTAACTAACACTTGCAACGAATACAAAAACACCCCGATACACTTTCACCGGTTACACTTATAAAACAGTGATTTAAACAGAGTGGAGTATTTGTGCACATGATACTATGGAGTCGAACTACCGTTCGCCACGACAACCCTCACCACGAGAACTGACACATATAATACGCTAATTAGTTACACAATTTTGTTCTAAACGACGATTCTTGCACTGTTATAGAAAACACGAACTATAGATACATAGCTATAAGCTTTAAAACCGTTCCCGACTAAACTAACTTCACCTTCAAAGGCTTCCACGATATCAATCTACACAACTAGCATCGTTTAAAATAGATAAAAACCAACTAAGATTACAGCTTTCGGGAACATTCTACAATGAGTTCATAAACGTCTTCAACGTTTCTTGAATAACTTTTGTCTCTATAAATATTCATTCATAAATTATTATCAAATTCGATAAAGCTCTAAGATTGATCCTCATTCACATAAAACAACGTGTTTAGAACGCTTTCCTGGCACTCGAGTGCCTGTTTAAACAATATTTAAACTTATAACCTCTTGGGAGAAACATCTATTCCGTAAAATAATAACGTAACCACAATACAGTCTTGCCGTTGGCATCACCTCATGTCTAAACAAGTTCTATCGTACAGCCTATGACACCTTTAGCGCAGTGTCACACATATTTTGTACATTCAGGATTACTGGAGCAAAAATATAGATACATTGACGAATTAGTTACTAGCAGTTACAGTTAGGCCCTTACGCCGAAGTCCGAGACCTTTCGGCTTCAAGTACGAAAATATTTTGTGAAAGTAGTGATCTATACTTCACTAAAATCTCAAATATCTAAAACATTGACTAATCAATAAACAAAATCAATAAAATAATCAACAATAGCTATATGAATATTACTCATGCACATTTTTCTAACTATAAAATTCTAGCGTTCAACTTTTCTTAGGTTATACATTTGATGATTCTTCTTGGTCATTGAAGACACTGAAAAAAAGCTAGTAAATTTGCGAAACATTGTACACAATATTACTATGACACTAGGAGATATAAGATTTCTGTAAACGAGTTTTATAGAGAGCCTAAGAATTTGTCTCAAAATTTCCTTTTTGGAAAATAAGCATTATGCTCTTATCGTCACCAAATTTAAAGCCGAAATAAATTGAATCAACTACTCATCATTGCTGCAATAAATGCGTCCCAAAAATACTATATATTTCGCAATTTTACTATCTTTTTTTTGATTTTAGTAACAATAACCTGACGCCGAGTTTTGACCATCATATTGGCACTGTGTTAAGAAGACACAATCATTTCTTATTCGGAAATCTTAGTGCAGGTCTAAGTAACACAGCGCCATCAACTTGACTAGCTGTCTTCATCTAGTTCATGACGCGGCTTTATTTAATACAATTATATTTATTTTCTAGCACCGTAAAACTTCGGAATCAGACAGCTTGCGATGGCCCATAAAAAGTCGTAAGGACGTATTACTGATAAACTTCAGGAAATTTTAGAACATCCCACTTACATTTATTAAATATGTGAGCGTTCACTATATTGGGTTTGAATTAAGTACTGTATAGTTTTGGTATTATAGAAAATTTTTCTTTAAGGACTAAGTGAAGGACATTTTATTATAATTAGGTTATATCACACACATTATTCTTATAAAGATATGCTGTCACAAGCGTTGGTCACATAGAAATTCAGAAAAAGTTTTATTAATATTATATTAGCACATTTATCCTTAAATGAAAACTAAAATAAACTTAAATATAGCACTGTTTATCAAAAGTTTGGAGCTTTCTGGGATTGAGAAAATGCTTAAGGGGAAGCTTATACTATTTAAAAATTCCAATGTACACTGGACGGAAGGGAGGACATTAGAGTTCAATTCTGTAATGAAATGCGCTATATAATTATAATTTTTCAATCGTCCTCGAAAGATAAAGACATTAATATCCGTTTGTTTGTCTTTTAATTATAAATATTACAGAATTGAACCCACTTCTGAGCTAACTCAAAAGGCATTCATGAGCCAGTATTCTTTTTTAGAGACTGGGACGTTTTATTTACCTCCATTTTGAATTGCAATTAAGCATGATGCTATCTCTTTTCCACTCAACCGAGACTACAGAGATGGCACCATTTTAAATTAGGGTTAATTGTAATTCAGAATAACACGTATTTAGCTAATTCTATATTTAATTTCGTAATTCACAGCCATCAAACGTTAAAGCTGATATACTGAAGTATACCTTTGTTTGTCGTAGGCCAATAGGTATTTTAGACAAATTATTAACAAATATAGAAAAAGATCATCTTTATTAAATTTCAAACTAATGTCAATAAAATGAAATTACCTTAAAAAATTGGTTTTTATTAAAATTTTGAAAAAAGTTTATGTATGTCTCATACCTCTTTGTTTAATTAACGTCCCAATCTCACAGATCTAGTTTAAAAGAAGCTAGTTGTGGTACTTTCGATAGAAAATTTCACCGATCACTTAACAATAATAGCTAATTCTTAATTTGGAGGTAAACTACAAACAAGCGCTTTATTAAATTCATAGCCGTTGCATTTGATTTCATCATAACGGTATCTAAACATCGTATATTAATAATAGGTAAATAAATTCATCTGACAATTCAAAACTAAATAAATAATAACTAACAATCTTTGCTTGCTGCTCTATTGAAATTGCGATTTCGATATATCTTTATTTACAGCATTAATTGTCTGATAATCAGAAGTCGAAGTCTCTTCATCATCCACTCCAACCAACTTTATGTGGGTAGTGTGGTGATCGGTACAATCGAATCATATAAAATATGATGACGCATTGTTACAGAAAATTAAAAAAGAAAGTTTGATTTATGTAAAAAATTATTGCAATTTCAATATAACAGACACACATGTCCATAACATCGAAGGACTGATTCTAAAATCAAAATATACATTTGTGGTCGTTTTTAAATTTATCTAACAGTTAAAACACTTTCGATATACAGTACAACGATATAAATATTTAAAGTTGGCGCGAAAATAAGTGTTATTGTAAAGCCTATTGTAAGATAAAGTTTTGAGGTAATAGTTACTTTATATGGCAACTTTAGATTTGAAAGAAGCTGGCGTAATTAATAAGGAACTCCTATGAAATGTTGAAAAGAAAATATTTTTACTGAGCTGCAAATATTGGTTATACCATTTAACAAGATCTAAGGAGCCCATATTCTTCAGCGAAATTTGACACGTATGATTAAAATATGAAAATCTTCACTTGATTAATATCCAAGCTTTATCTTTTGTGAAACCTCTCTACGTGAGTCGATTTCTAATAAACAAGGTGAAAAAACAAACTTCAATACTTATCCACTAAATTTAGCTAAGAAACTAAATATTTCATTGTGCTACAAATATAATAAACTCTTTAAGAACAGGACGAATAATTTAAGACATTTTAGTAACTAGTTTTCAACACATGCTTGGGGAAGCTTTGAGTTTTTTCCTATTGAGGTAAACTATCTTTAGTATGGCGACTGTTCGCCTAAGGCATTTTCTGACCATCAATACAGATTTAGAGATTTTATGAAGCCGTATTCCAAATCAAATGAATCGATTATTATTTAGTTGTCGAAAGGGCATACCTAATGCCAAGTACTCATTTACTGTGAGCTATAGCCAAAATACCACACTAATTATTAGTTTTGTAAAGTTTGATAAGACCGCCTTATTTTTATCAGTCAAATTATCAAAGAAAATATATATTTTTGAATACTGTACAAGCGACTATGGGCTTATTATATACGTTCCCTATTATATGGATGACTTTATTTGACAAACTACGCTATATTTCAATGGCTACTCAAGCATTTATCCAGATATATCGTATTATAGCATGGCCAATATAAAAATATTTTAACAAAATAAAAGTCTGCAACTTGCGGTAATATAATATCGATATCGATATTTTAGTAACAACTACAAAGAACATTTTTAGTATACGACGGTAGTGTCAATACACGATAACTGATATTTTTTATACTTACAATATTAGTGTGCAAATCTCTTAAAAATCTGTTTATATTAAAGAAGGATGAGCGACGCACGTAGCTTACTAAATACATAGGAAAATATTCTGAAAGATACTTAATCTTTCACTACATTTTGGCTTAACCAGAGAAAGAAGGAGCCAAGGTTATGATGGCCACGAATTTCTTCCGATTAATTAACTTATTTTGTGTCCAAGAATAAGTCATTCGAATATACTGAATAAAAAACTATAGGAGACTAATAGATATGACTAACATATGTTATAATGAAAGTCATTTTTAAATTAAAGAAAAAAATCTGATCATGTATGGACACTCACCAATAAATTTAACATAACTAACTTTTTAAAATAACTGTAGTATTAAAAAATTAGCTACTAAAACCGCCACTATTACACTCTGGCTACACACAAATTTTGTATGCTAAGTGCGATTGATTGTACTAATAACCATTCTTTATATATTAAAATGGAAGCTTGGGGCTGGGTTGATACTTTAAAATACGGGTTTGACTATAACTAGTATATAGAAATGAAAATAAAAGATTTGGCTACAACAAATGGAAATATAAATCTGCCAAACAGCAAACTTTTGATAATATCCATTTTTCTTACAAACCCTGTTACTATCAAATACTGGTTAACACTAACAAAATGTATGGATCCTAAATTCAAAGGGAAATGCATCACAAGTTCCAATAACAAAACCAGCAACTAAAACTTATTTAACTTTAACAACTTTATACTTTTGTACGATTACCAAGAGCTTCGTATAAAATTCATGCATATTTATACAGAAAAGGCACTACGTCTGTTGAGTAATAAAAATATGACTTTGGCGTTTTAGGGTGATTCTCTGATAGCGGCTGTTCTGTTGTTTTCGCTACTAAAACTAAATTAAAGTATATTGCCACTCTTTCATTACAATACGAGAAGAAAATTACAAATAGCCGTTATGCTCATTAGACTAAACTAAGAAAGCATTTTCAAAGCTACTTCTTCGACACAAATCTAAAAAACCAATCAAAATAAATCCAAAATAATATAATTTTTTTCTAGAGGTTATGTAAGTTTAATTAAAGTTTTTCTATTCCTTTCTTATTATAGTGAAATGAAAGGGAAGCATTGAAATATTTAGTTTTATAAATTGGCAATAGAACCGTCGCCATAATCTATTAACCGTGCATATAAAACTTTGTGCTAACGGTACCATATTAAGTGACACCCTTAAGTGTTGATTATCAAAAGCTACGCTTATAATACTTAAAATCACCAATAATTTCATCGCTCCTAAACTAGAAGACATATATGTCCAACATCAATATAAAATCATTATTCAGATTTAAACGAAGACCTATCGAAAGCAACAATACCTATTGAAATTTAGTAAAATATGCTACTGTTTTTAATTATCACTACGGCTGACCGCTGAAATATTGGGATTGGATACTTAACATTAATTAAACATTTGATCTACCACGCATGAACACTGCAACCAAGAGCAAGACAACAATTCTACAATTTTACTAACATTTCTTAAATTTACTACTTCGTTATAGACTATGTAAGCTCACATTACTGTGCCTCTACTATAGTATATTATGAGTAGTTAAAGAATTTATTGTAAATTGATTTAGTAAAAATAATAAACGCATTAGCGTTTACATTTCTTAATAAAACTATTTAGTGTACTGTAAAAAAATTGTACAAATAATTTGCTTTATCCAGAGAATCACCTTAAAAATAACGACGTTACTCAGCCGTAATATACGGGTATTCATTTACAAATTTTAAATATTTTATATGCCAAAAAAAACGTTATCTTATATCTAACACGAACTTAAGATGGAAGGTATAACGATATAATTTATCGTGCCTGAGGCATTAATAATACGGTTATAAAACGTTTGAAAAGCATTACTAAAAGAGATTTTAAAAAAGCTTTGGGACAATAGAAATAAGGGTACAAAACCCAATTCCGACTACTGATACCGCTGAGCACTTCCATCTTGAAAACGTAATTAAAAAAATAAACTATTCTAATCTGATGTGAGGAACTGACTATCATATATAAAATTTCCTACATTTGGCCGTAAAAACATCACTCTAGAACACAAGTGTGCACCTTAACGCCGTTTAGATACGGTACCAATTCGCAAGTTAAAAATTAAGAATTGACAAAAACTAGCCATAAGTCTAACGAAGCATTTATATAATCAATTCCTAATCCCCGCCTTAACTAAAACTATACAAATTCATTGAAACAATATTCACGTTGAATAAATAAAAAACAGTGGTACACTTAAACGCTAATAGTTCATAAATTCATTTTACATACTTTTTGTTATTTGCACGAAACGTGGTATAATAAAATAGTGTCAACTAGTTGTAGAAACATCACATTTTTATTTTGGTGTGAGCGAACTTTTTAATTATTAAAAATTTGGTAATCAGTCGGTTTTAAATACGCCCTCTAATAGATACCATCTCCAGCACCTATCAATTTTCTGTCATAATGCGAAATCCAATTTTAAATTCTTTGGATATCTTGCCTATGGAAAAAGCTTTAATCATCTAATATATATATATTATAAAAGGAGAAACAAAATGAGTTTAGAGTTAATTTTGCAATGACTGCAAGCTTAATGTTTATTTTGTAAATTAGAGAATGGTTGAAAATGACATCACTTTCTCATGAGATGAATTGTAGTCTGGATTAAGGGTATGCTTATGGGTATGGTGTGGGTATCATTTCGGTTAAGAATATAATGTAATATTGCTTTACTATGAACTCTATAGGCTAAGCAATAGAGCTCAAGATTAAGGTTGAATTAAACTGGATTTAAATTAAAAGGAACTAAGTGATCGTAATAGACCCCTGATAGAAATGCTTAAATGGTTCAAATGTCGGGTAAGAAGAAGCATGTGTTTGTGTCTGTTAGATTTATTAGCTAACGCCATATGAATGACGCAAGGCTCAAGACAGACAGACTGCATTCCAACTTCATAGAAACTGTCTATCAAACATACACTTGTTGGGAGAAGCAACACATAATTATTACATAAAATTACATATAAATTATTTTGCAATGTTGGAACCTATTTGGTTTGTGCTTTGCAAAGTACAGCGGTGCTGATCAATTATTGACTTATTGAAACATCAACGCAGCTTCTATAAAACCCATATCCAATCTAGACTGTGATCCGGTTCGCAGGATCCATTTTTATTTAAATTACAGGATCGCCACAAGGTGGACTTAAGTTTACTTATAAAATTGGACATTGGATTGGTTGGCAGATTCTTGCAACTTGGCAGTCTGAGTGGAGTAGATAATGCAATCTGTTTAGAGCCTGAGGCAGTTATGTGTTAATAGGGAATGTTACAAACAACTTATTGTCGAAAAGCAAAAGGAAAGGTGATCAATTTTGAAAGTTCATGAATTCATATTTTTTATATGACTGTATTACTATTTGAACGTGAATATAATGGGTAAAGGTAGGTTTTGTTGACAATATTATTGTCACAATAAAAAAACAATTGAATCTTCTGTCCTTTACGAATGACATAATTAACTGGTAACTGTTAAAGTATTTTATGTACAAAACCTACTCAATGCCACAAAAGTTGCAATATGACTCCACAGAATGGTCATGAATGGAATGAATATTAAGTGCATAGTTTAAATAATTGAAGCGTATGCAGTCATTTTTTATGGGATACATGATTATGAGGAAGTTAGATAGGCAATAGCTAGCTATTTATTTTTGCATAATACCTTTTAGTCTTTACGAATCATTAAAATATATTGACACTAGAATCAAATATAAATGCAGCGACAATATTTAATTTAACCGGTTTTAATTTATTTAAAATGAAAGCCTAAAGGCATGTTTCGACTATGAATATGAACAAGTCTCATGAGTAAATAATTTGAAAATAGAAATTACTGGTCATTAATCAAAAATGGAACATAAAGTATTTTTTTTTAATAATAGGTTTAAATAAAAATAAGTTTTGTTTCTAAAAACTTTCATTTAGAAAATGCTCTTAAATGATTTCTTTTTGAATTGTAATAGAACCTTTATAAGCTTAAATAACCACTCCAATTCTTCTAAGTGAACCATCCAAGTAATCTTATTGTAATTTAATTTAAAATTCATTAAAGAAGGTACGCAATACTAAATATTTAAATAAATATGAAATAACAGTCACGATAATTTTTAAATAGAAAAACAAACGAAAAAGTATTTGTGACAAAATATTTTTTTCATCTAAAAGTATTTTGAGGTATAACGTCCTGACGATAGATATTTTGTAACAAATAAAATTTGATATTTTGTAATGGTAAATATATCAAATACCTTCACTTTTCTTCGCTCACACCAATAAAACCAATTTAGCAAGTACCAGTCCCCACTAGTAACAATATACAAAGACGTAATACTTTAACCAGCCAAGCACGATTAGATTACGCAAGATACTGGCGTACGAACTAACCCTAAACACATATCCGAATAACATCATATATTTTTTAAACATATATTATTAATTATTTCTGGTCTCCGTTATACCTGTGTTAGTCAATTACGAATACACTTTTTATAATCTTTTGAGTAATTTAAATGCATTAGGTTTTCTTTAGATTATCCTAAAAAGTGTAAGACGTAATTTTTAATAGTTTTTACATATTTTTATTGATGATATGATAATTATAGGATTGCAACGACCCCATTTCATAGAACTACTATAGGTCTTAACATAGACAACGTGGAGTGTGGAACCTTATTTTTTTGGTAGGAAAGTATTTTAGTGTTACCATATAATTTTACTATAAAAAGGATAAAGTAAAAATTATTTATTTGAAAAGCATGCTTTTAGTTCATTTTTTTTTCTTAAGGTCCACACTCCAATTTTGAATAGAATTACGTTTAAAGCCACCGACCTATAGTTATAAATTTAATTTAACTAGTTACAAACGTCATCCAATCCGGACTTCGAAATGTAGAAGGCTAAATGGCTTGAATAGTCCGAATACAACCCCGAATTCCACTTTAGCTAAACGACACATATTAGCTCGTTCTATTGGCAATTTTATCTTAAAATTAAGGAGCTACAGCAAAATTGAGAACATTGAATATTTGACAGGGTTCGGGTTAAAAGCCAGCAATAAAAATGCGTATAGCAAGTTTTCGACATTGCCAATTACTTACCTAAATATTGCGTGATTAAACTTTATTTTAGAATGGGAATTTTGGGTGTTTCGTATTACGTTATTATAATAACAGACATATAAAATACGTGATAACAGTGTATACTGTGTTTAGATAGTGATATAGTAAATATTAACAAACACCCAAGTTACAAAATGTCTAATTACCACACTGACGGATTTTCTACTACTTAGTAGTATTTTTGTCGAATTGTCCTGTCAATAATTACCATAGAAAGTTAAAACACAATATGATAGACCATAAATCGCGCTTATTAATATAATTTTAAGACTTATTTGGGATTGACAAGTCTATTCAATACAAACTAGATAAATTCTCTGAAACTACTGTATTTAGTCATGAAAACGTGTTTAAAATGACTAACGACAGTTATATTGTTAATAAAACAGCCCAAAACGCCCAATTCTAACCTAAAATTGGATTTACACTTTCAGTTAATAGGCCCCGTGGCCAAATAATGATACGGGTGTCGATTATGCATAAACCTGTTGTCGTACCTTTGGTTTTTCTGATAGAAATCATTTCGAACCTTCCTGTAGTTCTGTGTTCGTCGCTGGTTATTCTTATTGGTGTTTTCTTGTTTGTCCGTTTGCTTTGACTGAGTTTTGTCGCTCTTGGGGTCTTGCTTAGGCGGCTCAGTAGAAGGTTTTTCCTGTATAGTGAGATAAGGTTAATAACGTTAAGAGGTTCCTTGCCGAAGAATTTAGAGCGCTCTGGTTTCAATTGAGAAAACAAAGTAACTTTTGACTTGGTTAACCATGGTTAAGAAGCGGCTTTTCTAAGTAACAGTTGGTCTTAAAGAATTTTACTCAATCCAGCAATCTATACACGTCTTTAAATATATGTTTCTTTGTATATTACACTAAAATTTTTCTATAACAAACACATAATTTATTATACTTTTTCGAACTATAGTGTGCATAAGCCTACTTGTAATATATTATTGAGATAATCAGTGACAGGATAATAAAAAAATTTAAACTATATTTATCAACCTATGCTAGTTATCATCATCTTCTGCTGTGTACAAAACTTCCTACATGAGGGCAACATATGAGGAGTTTGGCCCATAACAGCACCACTCTGGGCCCATTTAGTGGTGGGTGAAAGCGGTTGCCGTAACAACCGGGACAACGTATCGTACCTTCCATAGCACGAAGGAACTAGAGATAGATAATTTGATTGACCTATCCGGGGAGCAACCACAGAGAAAGTTGCATTGCTTTTGTTATCGATATTAGAGATACCCAACTACATCCTCAATGCAAATTCTTGTTAAATTACCTCCTTATTGTCAGAAGGAGGTTGCTTCGAGTGACTCTGGCTCGAAGCGTTTGTCGATGTGTCTGGCGTTTGCTTCGATGGTGTTGCTTGCGCCGACATTTGTGACGTAGTTTCCGTCTAAAATATGAAAATAAGTAGCAAAATAAATTAAGAAGTTCGACAGTACTCGCTTAATTGTTATGTGAAAATTAAAATATAATTTAGGACATTACTGCACATAAAATTATATTATTTATATTAATTATCATCTTATCTATATTAATGTATGCCATGAATTTAAAATTCTGTTTTTTTTATTTGCAACAAAACGAAAGAACTTTGTCAATACTTATATATCTTAAAAAGCTTTTTAATTTTGACGATAACATTTGATAATTAATAGCTGTGGTAAAGCATCAATAGTCATAATCAATAATATTACATGCGTCTGCGCAGGCGCATTAGGCGGCGGCGCCAACGCTACAGTGAGAGTGAGATCGCACCACATAGCGCATCTGGCACGTCTAGCGCAAATGCCTAGTTGTTTCACTGCATCCGCCAACTGAAGTATCGCTGTAAAAGACAAAACAAACCACATTATTTGAATAATAATTTCATACAATGTGTTTATAAAAGTCATAAAATTTTAAGAGCTATGAAGTACTATAGAACACAAATTAACACAATTGTTTCCCAAATAGAGCATTATATGAGTGAAAAACTAAGACACCTATTCTAATACTTATTATATATAATTAATATCACATAAGTAAATCTAAAAAGATTGCATAAGTAAAAGATTATGTCCGTAGTAAAACTCACAAATTGAAATACATTATTTTTCTATGAACCCCAAAACTCTAAGTTATTATTTTAACAAGAACAAAGTGTATCCAACATCAATTTGGTATACATAAAGACAAATCTAGTACACAGGCATTGTCTAAATACTTACTTCTCAGCTTTTTTGTATATCCAGCAGGCCTTTAATATGGCATAAAGGTCTGTTGTACAAAATTTTAAAAAAAAAGCACCTCTTTCTACCTTTACTATGTGAATTAGTGTTACCTATTTGGCAGAACATTTCAAATGAAACTGGGTGACACAAGATCTCTTCAAATCTTGTGGTGTACCGCAAGGCTCAGTCCTAGGTCCACTGTTATTTATTTCGCCCTTATTGCTGATAAGTCTAATATCCTTGTATTTACACTGAAAATTATGTCATGGTGATCGGCAACTAAGCTTGTGCTAAGATAAAGACCTCACAAAGATATGTCTTTCGTCCTCCAAATATAGTGTTCTATGAATTTATCTCCACCTTCTTCTACTTAGATCGGGTACCATAACATAACTTTGGTCCATTTATCTCAATTGCTTCAAAACCTCTGTTAGCTGAGCGTTATATAATTTTAATTTACCTACATCGTACTTACCCTTAAATTACTAATGTAATTATTGCTCTTGCTTGCCTTAACTCCCGGAAACCGTATTGATATACAAACCAAAAAATGGATATTAATGTTCTGATCTATATAATGTCTTGTTAGATAAAATATAATACTACTGACTACGACTACGACTGGATCCGCGGTCACCAGAATACTTTGTGTAAATCTATATTGTTCCAAAGAAACATTTATAAATTATTAGTAGTATCAGTATGTTATAATATTTTACCTATATAAGTATAAAACCATAATAGATCACTCACGATCCTGCCGATATCTGCCTCCGTGAGCATGGGGTGCTAATTCCCTCCTCCTAGCTGCTTGTACGGCTCCTACAGCGCTACGCCACGAAAGCATTGCACTTTCAATCTCACTATGGGGTGCTCTGTAACAAATAGCAATATGTTGATAATCTCTATTTCTTTACATGTAAAATGAAACGTGCGTATGTTTGTAGGGTACTGTTATTAACGTAAGGTAAGAATACTGAAAATCGATGAAAGCTGGCTAAAACTTACAAGTTGCATCAAAATAATGTACTACAAAATTGTAGGACTTTAAAAATGTCTACGGAAAACTTCGCGTTAACATGTATTTATTTTTCAAGTAAATATAAAAGGCAATTTATGAAGACATTTTCACCAACAAAATATCAATCCTTTTATTTTATTTTCATGAAAACTTCCCTACCTGCCTCCAATCTAGATATCCGAGGTCAATTTTCAGGAAAAGCACAGAAAATTTCTGCTTGGTTTGGCTAGTTTAGTTAGCCACTATTGCAATAATGTTGAAATTTAATTTATTAAAATATAAATTAATCTTAATTTAATCTGATTAATTCGTTTCCGAGACATTTCTTTTTTTTTAATATTGTATTTACTTGCAAATGCATCTTTAGGTAACATAGTCAGATAAAGGCCAAGGGCTACCCTGTTGAGAATGTAAATTAAGTTTTCTATTACTTACATCTCAGACAAGTTTTTGACGTCATCCCGCCAAGAAGTCGGTTCAAAGGTCCCCGGATCCAAACCGCTCTTCTCTTTCTCCGGCACATTCTCTTGTCCTCTTTTCAAGACCGTAATCTTGGGGTCTTCAGACTTAACTGGCTTCTTGTTTTGTGCTACACATACACTCGCTCTTAGGGTTTCCATCTTACCCATGAGGGTTAATACCTGGAACAAGAATAAATCCCGAGTGAAAAGAGTTTTAGATTTATGAAGGTAAAAATCATAATCTGTATTAATTTGTGAAAATTCTAGACATAGATAAAAAGCATTTAAGACATCTCCTGTACGAGTTCTTCATTTGCAGAGGTACATAATCGAACCCAATCTAAGCTGGCAAGATCCAAAAAAATATGAAAGGCGCCAAATCTAGAAAATATTTCAACCTATTGTTGACTCACCATGGATCTTTCAGTTTGGAAATAATAGTCCACTTTAAAGAAAACAACAAAAACCGAATAACAAAGCGTCATCGACATGAGTAAAAGTAGTCATCGTGTAAATTACGTATTGCCTATATTTAATTCTGGAGGATATAGACTGATATATCGCGAAAATCAACTTTGATAAGATTAAATAGCCATTCCAGCATGAAGATGTCTTTCAATAATCTCTTAAGATATTTATTTATTTATGTACACATAAACAATTAGGTACAAAGGTACTACTTATTTCTAACGAAAGACTTACGACAGGAATTTGTGAATTAAATATTGGACACAGTGCGCATATAATTTACATCTACATAGATATATACTATGACATTTAAAGAAAAATAGGAATACTTAAATACTAAATAAACGGTAAAGGTAAATATATACCATAATCTATACTACATATAATATATAAATAAGACTGAATACAAAAAAATAAATAACAGTTTCTTTTAGTTATGACCGATTTTATGTAATAGAGGACAGGTAATGATATGATATTAAGATATTGTACCCCAAAGAGTGTAAACCAGTATAAAATACGAATAATGATTGATAAAGATGATTGATAACTAATAACGATATTAGCAGATATGCATAACTTCTAAATTTGTCACTTTTCTGGTGAGATACATTATTATTTTAGGTACAGAGCGAAAACGCGAATTTTTCTAAAAAGTTCTTACCTTAGTATGCTCTCTAAGCATATCGACAGTCAGTCTATCAACTCTGGTGGGACAAGGTGGCAATCTTGGAACAGGTATGGAATTTGATGATGAAACGGCTCGACCTGGATAGGCCAAAGCTAACCTAGCCTCGGTTCTTTTCCTCTCTCGCTCTAATTGACGCCACTGTTCGTAGCAGGCGTCAAGGCGCGCATGGAGAATACCAGACGAAGTTGCTGCACTTCTGCGAAGTTTAATAATGATAGTTAAATAAAATACAATAGTATATTATTATTTCCAACTTATTATATCAAAATGCTGACCTCATATTCCTCATAGCGTAGAATGGTGCCAGAAGTGGTAGATCAAGCATCGGTGATGGTAGTACGGGCGGTGGTACGGGAGGACTTGGGCCTAATAATGCGCCAAGACCTAGAAATATTGTATAAAATATGTACCTTTTAAACAGAATCTTATATCAGAAAATAAATCTTCAGTATAGTAATAATAACTTAGTGGTAATTAAACTACCACTAAGTTATTGATAGCCATTAATACAATAAAATAAATAATATTCTATTGATTCTGTTGAAAAGGGACCTTTCGCGAACTAAAAAAGAATTAAAATTCTTAAAAATTACACACTTACCAAGGTTGAAAGGAGTATTATCATGCAGAAAGGACACGTCAACATTTAATTGGTTCGGAGGCGGTCGATTCCTCATCAGCAAACTCATTTGTCTCGCCAACTCTTGATTCTGTCTCAACAAGGCCTGATCCCTACCCATTAGATTCTCAAAATTCCTCTGCTCATTCAAACCGTTTACTTGGAAGTTATCTCGTGGCATTTGATTCATATCACGCCTCTGCATATAATCGTTCTGGTGGAAGCCGTTTGGTTTGTAATTCATAGTATTTGCCCCCGACACGGGCGTTGATTGATTCGGAAAGTCGTAGTTTTGACCAATTGGACTCCGTTCGTTCATTGGCATCATATCGTAGTAGTTCTCGCCGTTAAAGTTTTTCGGAGGCGCCTGCTGGAAACTTCTATTGTAGTACATTTTATCTTGCATTTTATTGAAATCTTCATTCTGATAATGCCCATTATCCATGGGCAATTTAAAATCCATATTATTCTGCATATGGTTCTCTTCTCTTGGACGATCTAAAGATATGTTGAGGTGGTTCAAATAGTTCAGTAATTCGCCATCTTGGCTGGACTCTTTATAACCATTATTTGGGTACCTTTGAGCATTGTTGAAAGGGTTCTCATAGTTATTGTAATTCATGTCCAGATTAAGACTATTTGGCCTAGGATAGTTCATTGGGAACATAATGGCATCAGGTAGTGAGTTTCTTTGGCTCGGTTCGAAAAAGTTGTAAAACTTCTCATCATACTTCGGACTTGAGAACTGTGCGCCGCCAATCTCTTGCGCAGCGAGTCTAAGTAAGTTCAGCTGCTCTGGTGTAACATCAGACCCTGAATCAGCCACTGGATCTATACCGAGTAACGAGCTGACGTCACTTTCGGGGTAATTGACGAAGTTTGAGCTTCCGTAGCCATTTTGCATGAAAGGAAAGCCATTCTGCTCGTTTTGAGCGAAATTGTACATATTGTTCTGGTAGTTGAACGGTGGTATGTATGAGGTGTTCGTGTCATTTTTTGGATATTGGGTGGTGTGTGTCGGCAGTCGGCTTATAGCTTTTTCCGATGATTGAATCGCGCTAAGAAACAAGAAATAATATAATGTAACGTACATTGGAACTTCATGGAGAATTGTGATAGTAAACAATAACTTTAGTTAATTTGCCACTTATAAATGAATGAAACCCAATTCTTAAGGGAATCAATAAAAGAAAATATTTGTAAAATAAATTTAATAATCTTACCCATTCCCATCTGAAGGTCCAGTCTCATCAAGGATCTTTGTGATGAGATCCCGGACCATTGAGTTTTCTTCCATAATGCGTTCCGACTGTGAAATATAAATAAAATTATCATAAACTAAATCTTAACTAACTAATCAACAATGATAGTTACATACAAAGTAATAAAAATTATTTCAAAAGAGTTATATTTTTTTGCTTAATAATTATTGGTGTTAGTTTTATCTTTATCTCATTGACTTTAAGACCAATACAAGCAAGTGCATCCACAGTGGCATTGTCCAATTGATATTGACAGTTCAATGCCATCAAATTGACTGTACAGTAAAATACATACTAAGAACAACATTTTGACCTTTATACTGACCATATGACAATGCAATAACAATTATTTTTGATAAAAATAAATATAATATAAAAAAAAATTACTAAAATATAGAAATATTTTATTGTATATTCAAAACAGTTATATTAAAGCATGTTGTAATATTTGTATGAATAATGTGCATAGAGGAACTTGTTGCTGCTATAAACTAAATAGAAATTCTGAAATAAACCCCATCGCAACATAACAAAGATATTTTGATATTCAAATATATCATTCTAGATTCCACTCGCGACTGCACCCATGTAGAGTATGGTCTCTCACAAATGTTATATAGCCAATAACTTTTCCAATAAATGGACTATTTAACACAAAAATAATTTTTAAATTCCATCCAACCAGTAGTTCCAGAAATTACCCCCTACAACGTCACAAACTTTACCTTTACAAAATATTAGTATATATTTGTTTATAAGAGTATAACTTATATTAATTAGAAAACCATAATACTAAATCATTTAAATTTATTGACCTTATTGGCCATTTATGTGACAAACGGTGTCACACAAATGTAAAATGTGTTATATTCAATATTTATATACTACACAAATTAAACATTGTCATAATCAAGGATACATTGAGATTTCTGGGGAAAGGAAATTTTAGAAAAGATTTTTTAAATTAATAATAGGATCACTTGTTTTAAGGTTTTGCGATTTTTTAAATTACTTTACTTTGTTTTTATTACAGATATTGAACAATATTATCCAAGTAATGGCAAAAGAAGCTGGAGAATAGAGACCCTAGTGGTCTCTATCCCCCTAGAGGAAGTAGAATAAACAATGACAGCAGGATTAAATTAGCGAAGGGTTGCAAAACAGACAAAACAGGAAGATATTGGCATTTACCAGAAAAAATACTGAAATAACACATTTTGTAGAAAATTTTGTGATGATTGTAATTTTAAAGTGAAACAAGTCATGTTTAAGAATAAATGGCTTATTATTGTAATAAATAGGGTTAACAAATTTGTTAGATAAGAAAATTAAAGCATTGTTTACAGAAAACTGAAGTGACATTGTAAGTATGTTTTTGATTTGTTTAATAATCAAATCCAATAAGATATTTTTGCTGATAGTCATATTTTAGATTAGTCAGGATTGGTATGTTGACACTGAATGTTTGTCATAATTAGTTTTTAATTTTAGAATTATTATTTATTGTGTTTAACCTTTGAACGTGTAACCCATTGTAGATAATAATTATATAAAGTTTAAACACAAATTGAATAATTTAATTTTAACTGCATCATAATTTTATTCAAGGTAATAAACTTGATTTAAGCCACTTTTCTAATATGCAAAATGAGAATTAAATTGCATTAATTTAAGCAATTGTACAGTGGTATTATAGTATAATATATATTTTAAAATGTGTCAATTTAAATACTATTGAACATTGAAATTTAGTTTGACTATAAATGTGTGACAATTTATCAAATAAAGTAACCAAAAAATGTGTCATGTAAGCAAAACAGTTAGAACTGTATCATTGACAAGACAGTTGTTCATTAAAAATTGTAAACAAAGTAATCTCTGCTCCATTCATTATTACATCAGTAAGTGAATGGGCAGTGTAATATCCCAGTATAGTGCATACAATGAAGGACATCCAAATAAACATCACACAGAGAAAGTAGGAACAACCTTTAGCATATTGTTTGTCACTGCAACATTACCTAACTATATTCCAATAATAAATTAATTGCATTTATGGCTATATTGAAAATTTTGTGTAATATTTGGAAAATTCTTTCGTTGCCTTGTTATTTTGTCCTCTAACGTGCAAACTACATAATTCTAAAAATATTATGTGCATTCTTCAGATGTCATCTTTGGTTGCGAGGAAATAATAATATAGATACACACGGATTTACCACTTTATTAACTCATATTACATACTTATATTATTGGTAAAGGAAAAACAAACACTTATTGCGTGCATTATTATGATATTTTCCCGGATTCGAGGTAAGAATGACAGGCCAAGACATTTACTACACCCAAAGGAAAAACACACAAATCTAAACAACACTTCATAACTTAAACTTACCTGATCTGGTTCATTTTCCACGGTTTTGTACGCATTACTTATGTGACATAAATCACTGAAGGCCATTTAAAATAAAAGTTATTCCTTGCCACGATACATACGAGCTTTTGGTGCTAAGCCATTTTTTGGATGACCTACATGTGTATGTATAGAGTTGTACAACATGCTACACTGGCGACACGAAGGTGTTGCTGTTCCTAAATCAGAAATTAACAAAACAAATCCTACATTAGAACAAACAAAATAATGTTCAACTTACTTGAATAATTGTTATTATTTGCTGAAATTTAATTCAATTGAAATAAAGTAAAATTTGACTTTAATGCATATTTTCCCGCGTTGTACATAATTTTTTAATTTATAACTTTTAATTACTGTAAATGTCATTGCAATGAAAATATTTTTGCCCAAGTCAGTTAGTTATAAAGTCGTACCACTGTTTATCTTCGATGGAATAAATAAATTATGGCCCTAGGACAGTAAATGGTTAAAGTAATATTGTAAAAGCATAAAAATGAATGTAATTTAAGTTTCAGATAACACAATATAGAATATTTGTGGCAAAGAAAATAAAATATGCATGACAAAGAATACAAGAAACTCTAAGGAATTAAATTTTTAAATTGGATTTGGATTTACATTTTTCTATTGGGTACATCATATTTTGCATAAACATATAAAAATATCATTATTTTATAAATCCATTTCATCAAATTCTTTTGCCTTTACCTTTTATTATATTGTGTCGTGATATAATTTGGATAGAAATGGCAAATTTATGTTGTGAAAAAGATGTATTTCTTTGGATGTTAAATCGTGCAATATATGGAAGACAAGATTCAGCATTAATTGCTGATTTTCTAAATTCTTTATTTTATAATATGGCAATACTTTCCGACACACTCGATATATAGTTGCACTTATGTCATGGGTGTATGAGCTTAAGTTACCCCTGACTTCCCTGTAAAATGTATTTAGATCTCTAAATAAAAAATTGTCAAAACACAAATGAAAAAGATAACAAAGATAAAGAAATATATAATACTATGGAAAGGACTGGATAGGTCTGAAGCAACGACCAAGTTACTTGGTCTACAGTCTGAAGTCTATAGAAATATTATTACTAATCTGTAGTCACAAGATAGGTTTTATAACTTCATGGTTTTTATATTTAAGAACAATGTTTGGATATTTGCTGCATAAAACCGAGTACACAGATTAGAGAGTATGTCTAAAGTATACTTTTTATCAAGTGCTACCATAAAAAAAATTAGTGAATAAATAAACATGAAAATAACGTCATCTAGTAGAATGCCTTTTACCTAAATATTTATACTGAACTTTATACAATACGATATGCTGAAAGAATCGTCAACAATAGACGTAGACAGAAAAAATAATATTACTTCAATCAATCAATGATTGAAGTAATATTATTTTTTCTGTCTATGGCTGTCTGGTGGCGCATGAACCAAATATGTTATTTTCTTGACTTGTCAATAGGTGGCGCATAAACCATGACTGTTACTTTCTTAACTTGTCAATAGATGGCGAAGTTAGCTTGATATTAAGTTTATTATAAACGTGGAGTGGGAGGTAAAAAAAGAAGATTAAAGCCATAGCTACAATACTTTAAGAGCTTTGCTATGCCATTCACTCCTTCCGAGCATATTTTCCTCTACGAATCCTATAGAAATAAAGTTTTTAATTTTCATTTGTATTATAATTAAATAAAATTAAGAAAAAAATATTTTAAAGATTTTTTTAAGGAATTTGTTTCAAAAAGATATTTTATCGACATGCGGAGGCCCAAAAGTGTGACAAACTGTAAAAATTATTTTAGAAGCAAATATTGGTGCTTAAGTCGAAATATATTTTATTACCACAAAACATTTACTGAAACGATGCAATGAAAAACTTTCGCACATTGGAAACTATAATACAATAAGTCAATTTAATTAATATTAAAAATCGTAAATAAAATCGTTTTAAATATTTTTTAACGAATATTTTATTCTAACGATTTCCCATTGGCTGTTTGCGACTGAAGTGTTTAAAATCACGCACGGTAACAGCTCGGCGTATTTGCCGTTTTTTTATTAAAACTAAAAACCAACATCAAAACACTAAAAAGGAAATAAAACAATTCAATCTCAGAACTTATCTAATTTAAAAGTATTGTTTGGAGACGGAGTTTCACTTTGTAGATTTTTCCGAAACAACTTAGCACCAATTATTATATTAATTTTTTGAAATATTTTTTTGACTTATTAAACTTAATTAAAAATCTAAGTTTAAAATATTTTTTTCACAAGTTTGGGTGATAAGATTCGAAGATTAAAGTTGGATGGGTGGATAGTTTTTCATTGATTGTATTTATTTAGTATTTAACACATTATAAAGTATAGCACAAAAACTACTCGTCAGATCTCGCTCGAAATTTAAATGAGTCATTCTTTCGAATATATAAAATCAACAAAATCGGTACATAAAAAGTTATAAGGATGTTAAGTTGTAAGGTTTTACACATTAAAAAATACAATCGAACTTAGAACGTCCTCCCTTTTCGGCTAAATAGCACGGCCATAGACTTGGCACTGCAGAAAGAGGAACCTCCTTAGTCTCTCCTATGATCGTATACTCAAACATAATGTTAAGAACACAGATTAGAAAGAGAATGGTTAAGAAGTGCAAATGTTTTTATGTGTAGACGGCGTTTAGCCAGTAAGTACGTCATATTCAATCGCATTCATTATAAAATCGTACATCGCCTCTATTTCGAGTGGTTGACAAGTAAACGTATATCAAATTAATGGAGTTTACAACGGAACAACGCACAGTGGCCCTTTGTGACGCACTAGTGCAGCTTGTGAGTGCAATTGAATCAGCGCATGGCTTCAGTCGCAAATGTAAACGAATTGTATCTGCCTTGTGTACTGTCCTTAGCTTGCTTCGTGTTAATTGTGATATTCTGGGCGAATTGAATTAATGCAATGGACGCTGGAAGAAAAGCAACATCAATAATTATATTATATATTGTTTGCATTCGACGTGTCTATAGTCGGCTGAGCATGCCACGATCAAAAACTACAATAAATTATCTGTTTCTTTTAAGGAACTGAATTTAAACTTTTTTGTAGTAAAGGTAGGTAAGGTTAGCAATCAGAGAGTGGTTTATTCTTATATGATATAGAATGGAATGTCTTTATTATACATCAGCCAATTCAAAAGGAGAAATACATAGGGAACATCTTATATAAATAAAGTAGTCGAGGGAAGTTTGCGACGAATACATGATAAATGATATTACACACATATGAACTTACGTAACGATAGAATGTATACTCTACATAATACATAATTATGTAAATATATATCTACTAAAATACGTATAATCACAGACTACTTAAGAGATGAATATATTATGAATGAAACGTATTATTTTCTTTAATTGATTGGCATTAATTGGCGTACATGTAATAAGGACGCCAATTAATGCCAATCATTGAATGTAATTTTAAAACTATATTAAAGATACTTTATTTTAACTGAATATTGAAGCGTTTTATATTATTGATCGATAATTTTATTAATAATGAATTATTGTTTAATTATTAATATTACATTTGTACGCCGATCACACATATAGTGTCACTTAATAAATTCTAAAATCATTGCTTATGAATCATGTTAAAAAAAAAAATTCTTTATATTTCATATTTGGTATGTTCAAAATGAAGTCTTTTAGGTCATAATAATTTCACTAATAGTCAAAACAATACTGTAAAATAACTTCCATTTTCCGCGTACATACGCAATAATCAAACAATCGAGAGATGTCATTATCAGTACCCATTTTAATCCTCGCTTTCATGGAGATATAAATTGGATAATGTGCTCAGCAGGTGGCCGCGCGCGGCAGTGACAGGTGACGTTTTGGCCGTCACAAAGCCAATATGGCGGACCAGCGTGGGCATTTGGGATAATAAAATAGGGCTTTGGTTGTATTTCTTTGGGGTATAGTTTGAAGAGCGGGTGATTCTTTATTAATCACCGGTTTTTCTAACTATAAAAACGCTTTTTTATAAGGTTTATTTATGTCTATACACGGATCTGACAAATTAATACATACTTCCAGACTCTAAATAATATGAAACTTTGCAATAATTGACTATTTTAACATAATATCCTCATTAGGATCATTTGTATCAAATTTTTTCAATATACTTTCAAAATAACTTGACATTAAATCAATCAAGTACCCTGTTTTTTGTATTAAAATATTTTTATATCATTAAATGTTGTCGATGGTGTCAAAATTATGTACACATTTTCATCAAATTATTTTTAGCAATAGATTACAAAAAAATATATAACCTTTTTTTACCAAATTAAGTATCCACGAAGAATATTTTTAATCATGAACTAGTTCAGAATTATATGAACAATCACAAAGCAGTAGTTTCAAACAGCTTGAGCTCAGAAAATTTAGCTATCTAGTACCCAAAGCACGTTTGAGATTTTGTATATATCGCTGTATGATTTGTCCAAGAATATATATTTATTTCAATGAAGTATTTTTTATTTCTTAATTTTCAATCGTTAATTTGTGTTATGACATATGTTACACAAAATTAAGGTTTATATTTAAAGTAAGGACGGTAAATAGCAATCAGAGAGTGGCAACAACGACAACTAAAGTGCTATTAGATCCCCACGGAAACATTGCAAATCATAAACAACCGTAATGCGCGATGTATTACGGTTGTTTTTGTGATCGTGAGCTGCAGAACGCTGAAGCACCTCTTCATCGACACCTATAGATTTAAACTAATTGACTTTATTATAATTTACTTTCGACTGTTTCTTTTTAATAACATAGATTTGTGCAATATATAGACCATTTGTTCAATAATCGTAATGAAAAAGAATGGTTGGCCGGCGACAGAAAAAAAAACAAATTACGCGTTAATTTGGCAAAAGTTTTAGAGTTATAGATTTTGTTTATACTTCCGTATTTATTGCTTAAATTTTTACTTTCCTTGTATTCGTAATGAAAATGATGTTTACTATTGGCGCCCGAGAGGCCACTATTTATTCATAAAAATTAAACTGTGTCAATACTAGGCATATCTATTCAAAACAAGTAATCAGCAAGCGGCAACAATAACTTCATATTCCAAATTCAATATTTTCCATAATATGTGTACAATTTGTATACATATTAAAGATATTGTCATGGATACATGAAAATACCATTGTAAGTAAAGTTATTACAGTTTTGGTTTCATTTGAATTAATATGATACCAATGTACCTAGTTTTTGCCCAGTTTGATGATAAGATAATTTTAATGGAATAAATAAATGTATTAAATGGTATATGGTACGGCAGACGGCGAGATATAAGTTAATAAGGTAATTATTATTTTATTTTACTACTATCTACGAGCAGTAGGCAGACTTACAGAGTCATCTTCTGGGTTGGCTTCGTCTTCGTTCATTGGCTATTTCGGTTCTGAAGTTTAAGTGTTAAGAAAATTCAAGGCGATGTATTTATATCTAGTTCCAGAATGTCTACAAATCAGCAATTTTAAGATTTTTTTTTCATATTTCTGGTATCTTGGTAACTATATCTAATGGTCACTTACCGTCAACGGGTGAGTCATCTGCTTGCTTCTTTGACATTAAAATATATATTATATTTGAGTCCATCATGGATTATTGATTTTAATATTGTACAAAATTACGCAGAGAAATTAACTTGAGACCACCTAATGATAGGTAGGTGGCGTCAATATGCGAAAATAGCTAACTGAACATGCGGTATACTGTCCTAACCACCTACACCTTGCCACACCGGCATAAAGGTGCTTTTCTACGCCTTCTTTGAAGGAACCCTTGTTGCATGAAGCAGGGAATGTATATGCTCTTTATCTTGATATTTTCACATCAATATTCCACAACTCAACTAATTAATTATTAAAAAAAAATTATTAGTATCAACTAAGTAAAATAATTTTAATACAACATTAAGATTCAGTATTCACCAAAAATGTAATAAAAGGACTTAATGCTTTTAGTAACCGTTCTCTTTTGTTAACAATAATCCTGGCCCCGATTCAACGATTTGAAAAACAAAAGGCAATACGAATAAAGAATTCGATAGAAATCAAATCAAGAGTCCGTCGGTCGTAAGTGGGAACGAGACGACATTATCTGGTTATCATTGCGACAGAGAGAGATAAACGCAACGTTAATCCTATTGGCTTATACCAGGCGACGTTTGCCACGATTGGTCGCTGTGCCTTATTGAACTGTCACTGTAGACCGTGGTTTAGGGGGTGAACGGTAATTCGGGGGCAAATAGGGGGAGGAAAGTCTAGGAGATACAAGGGTGGGTAAGGGTGGAAAGCCGTTTCACAGAATGGAGTTTGGCGATTGACTTGTGGGTAGTTTTTGGGGTTCGCTTTGAAGGATTGATTACCAGTGAAAAACTGATGGTCACAAAATAACTGATCAAAATATTTTAACTTTTCAATGGATAATTATGAAAATGAAAATGAAAACTATTGCTTGCCTGATTTTCACCAAAATTAAAGAGTAAAAATAACTAGTTTTTTCCAAACCACTTATGTTTTATTTGCTTGAAAACTTTTAGAGATGGTATAAAAACAATATTTTCACAGTTCACTAGAATCAGGCATGTTAATGTTGTGACAACATTGTGATTGATTTCTTGAACACCTGACAAAGAAGTTGTTAATTCCTATCGAAATTCAATCCTGCTTATAGCGTGCAAATTCAATCTGCTTATAGCAGTATTTAATTTGCACAAATATTTACCATTATTTTTCCAATATTTCATTTTGGCTCTAATGCCAATTCCCCTGATAAATATTTACCAAGTGAGTGAGGAGAGATACATTAACTTTATTTTATCGGTCAAATCGAATTATTCATTTAGTTCTACGTCACAAAATAAAGAACAGGAGATTCTCAAAAGTTAAAATTGTAATTATAAAATAATTTGAAATATAACTAATAGAGCAACACAAGTTTTACATGCAAAATAACAGGAGGTGTTAAGAACTGGCCATCAGGCAGGTTTACAAATAGTTTTTAATGTTTTTTACTTTTTCTTTATTTTGACAGAAGGTTGTCATTGTTGTTCTGTTTCTCTTCTTCTTGTTAACTTGTATTTTATTTCGCTATATTTTATATTGGTTTTCTTTTACTTGAATATATTATTACTCTGAGCTGTCCACCCTATTATTTACTCCGTTACAGTAGGTAAGTTAACTACTTTCATATTACACGTAACCGTTCACAAATTAAATGTTATCAATTAAACAAGCAATAGTTATTTCGTGTACTCTACCAGACATAAATATGTTAAAACAATATTTGAACAGCTGCAAAATAGAATCATTTAAATATGGTTAGTAATATAATCTTTGAGTGGCGTAGTTTTTAAATTTAAAAAGGTTTTATTCCTGTTTTTAATTTACATACAAAAACTAGGTCCTGTATAATACCTTACCACGTATATTGTAACACCTGGAAACACAGTTTTGATCACTTTTTTCGAAATACAATTATTCATTAAACATTTCATTACATAGGTAACAAACCTTGTTGTTTATCAGTAATATAGATGTTCTAAGCAATATTCTACAATGTGTATTCTACTTGCAACCGAATTTAGAACTTGTTCCTTTTTTAAATTGGTAAAAAATAACGAGGCGTTAAAGCTATTTTTGGTTAGTGCTTAAATAAATGAGGGCTTGCGGATAAAATCGCTATTATTAATAACAAATAGATAAATGTTTATTTTTTATTTTTTTATTTATGTACACATAAATGGTTATAATAAAACTGACATAAAACCATTGAGTACAAAAGTACGACTTATTTCTTGTCTTTATTTAAATTAAGTATCTTAGGCAAAATATCATGGCATAAATATCGCCATAATCTGTTTTTTTATTAAATGTTTTCGTATTAAAACCTATTTGTTCAATAATTCTTGTGTTTCGAAGTTTCAGCTCCTACCACAATAAGTTCAACAAGTCCTTAAAAACACCTACGAAACAATGACATTTGATATTTCCCCCAATAAGACTGCGTAGGGCGTGGCAAACAGCGAGTTCCCGCCAAAAGTGGCATCAGATAGGAAAAGTCAAATTGTGCCTTGCGATTTCATTGGTTGTTCCGTTTGGAGGGAAACGGTATGACATAGCATTTTATACTTTAACGGTTACTTGCATTAAAATTCAAATAAAGTGTCAATGGAATAGTTATAATGTAGGTTTTAACCGCCTCTGTGGTCCGAATATCAATTACCAAGCAGAAATGTTCTGCTCAATTTGGTTGGTGGAACGGCTTTTTCTATGTCCGCCTGACTAGTAACCACTATCTCACCTAAGTCTGCCTACATAATAATAATGTTAACCGCATTGTTGTGTTCCGGCAGTTAGAGGTAAGATAGCCAGTTCTTTAGCGAATGAGGAATCCGGGTGTAGTTAGCTTCCATCTTCGGCCTTATCTTCACTTACCATCACGCGAGATGAACGCCAAGAGCTAACTCTTGAAGAATAAAAAAAGGTAACTAGCTATACTTGTAAATTTCTAAAGAACATTCTGCAGAGGGCCACCCTGTTATCAAAATATAGCCTGTGACCTATTTTCAGAGCTGCCAACTACGCGAAAAATTTCATAAAAATCCTTTTCGGAGGAGTTCGATAACAAACAACTGTGACACGCGATTTTTACATATTAGTTTTGTTTTCTAAGAGTTCTTGTAATATGATATTTTACACAGGACACCTCCATATTTTGTTTTGATGGACTTTAGTTTGTTATCTGTGAAGATATGACAAAAAAAACATAATTTATCACTACAATTGAATGAAAATAAAACTAGATGCCCAAAGCTTCGATTCTTCTTATTTACGACAGATTGCTTTAAAATTTTATTGTTTTAGATATACGACAAAAATAAAAAATGCTTTAGATCTAACGACCTTGACAAATATGGCGTGATAGCTCTTATTTTGTTATCGTATCGACGCTTAAAATAATGGTTAGTGCTTAAAGTAAACTTTACACCAAATTATATATTGAGAAACAATATTGCATAAATATTCTACATTAGTTCAACTGAAAATATGCTAGGTTATGTTTTTAATTTGTTATATCTATAGGTTTAACCTTCGGGCTTAATTATACGGTAACGTCTGTCACTTGTCGTGTCTGCCTGTGGCTTAGTACAAGTATTAAATTTCTTAAAAAAATTAATTTAATTTAGCGTTTAAAACCTTCTTAGTAACAAGTATATCATACCATAGCAACAATGTTTTCAAGTACTTCGTAAGTATTGTTTATTTGACAACCGTTCGTTAAAAGAATGCGTTTTAAGTGCATTACTTCTCCTAACAGAAAAACTAAATATACATTATGCGTATATATATACGTATATTTTATTTGACTTTTTGCTGTTTTATTTCTTTCAATTTTTATTTACCTTTGTGTGTATATAAATTGTTAAGTAAATATAATAGGACGTAAGACCATTTCTGCCAATGTCAAGTATTAGAAACATCACTCGATAACTGTAGAAACATTTGTTCCTTTGTACAGAAAACATCTTCTTTCTTTACTTATCCACATTGTTATCTGCTTTGGATTTTCTTACTTCCTATATAAAATACATTAGTTCTATATAACAACGGAATTCGAAATTATATTTCGACATCTATTCAAGGCTGCATTATACTCTTATATTCAATTATGTCATAGTGCAATAGATTTTGCAACAGAAATAGTTATGGGCAGACTCCGACTTGACCTACCAAATATTGATACAAGTATGGCTGAAATTGCAACTTACGATGTATACTTCGTAATTAGTGTGATATGGTGTTAAAGGGTCAGTACCGAGGACAATCAAAATAAAGTCAAATTTACATATTCTGCTTTGACGTAAGTAAAATTAAAAAAGTAAGTACGATAACATTATGAACCCCATTTTGGGTAACTTATAATTCTCAGATAACTTTTATCCTATTTTATCGCTATTATAGAGTAAGTATAGGTTCGATTATAAGAATCATTCCTACTCTTTTTATGGTTTGACATTTCGCTTCTTTTGTTAATAGTAATGATATAAATATTTACTGTTGATACTAAGTCTCTTGTTTCATTTTCTTCTGTTGCTCTTGAGTTGTTTGGGTAAGAATAGTTCTGTATAATGTATGATTAGTATAAGTTAGTGCCTAAGTGTAATTTTTCCATTTTCGCTGAGGTGCCTTTTCAATTTTTCTTATAGTTTTTTGTTTTTATTTATAAATAATACGACGTGACGCTGAAAAAATTTTTTTTAATAAAAACCTTTGCCATTACAAACATAAATATATAAATGAAACTCAGTATTGGTGTAACAAAAATAGTTGTAATAAATGTTTCAAGATAAATGTGTAAATGAAAACTAAAACTGCATTATAATCGTCAGTTTTTACAGATTTCCGCTTTTACAGATGGTGTAGAGTTCTGTAATTGAAAACCAAAATATCTATTCGCGCTAAAATCTACAACGTCATTATTCTAAACGATGGGCCAAGGGAACACCGCTGTAATGCCACAAATTAAAGCTTAAAACGACCGCTTAACAGCTGACCCAGAAAGTAACTCCCCTCACCTCCATATTGAATGATCCACCCGTTATGTTTTCCTAGGATAACAGATAAGGTCTGAGTTTTCAAGATGCATTCTTGATTTGTTGCTTAATCCTTAGCAACAAAATTATCTCGTACCTGGCTTCAAAAAAGTACAGCCCAAAAGTAAATTATGTAAGTATCAAAACTATTTTCGTTTTAAAACATATTATGTTATATTATAGTTCCACTTAGGCAATTACGAATTAATTTTGTTAGTCTGTTCGAGTGGGCAGTACCCTGTTTACTTATCTAGAGGTCCCGGTAGGGACAGATATTAGAAATACGAATTTTAGTTCGCGAGTCCTGGACGGTTGTATGTTTATTTAGTAATTTCTGATATTTATACACATATTACTATCTATACTTCTTCGTTATGTATTATCCATAACATAAGCTTTATAATAGGTTAGATAATAGGTGTGAATGTGAGAAATACTATTAAATTATTATTGACAACATACATGGTATTATTATTGGTAGTATTCATATACAAACCTAAACGTGAGTATAGAACGTCCCAGTCATTTTATGTGTAAAAATGTAATTGATTTCAAGTCCCCAGGAGTATAAAGCGGCTCAAAAAACTTAAGTTCTCAAGTTGAGTATATACCTGCTTCTATAAAGTAAGTGTTTATGGTACTTATACCTATATTACCTAAATGAATGTAAATTTCAATTGAAATATTTTGCTAAGAAACCATAGATATCCTTTTTTAAATTATGAATAATTATATATAATTTAATGAATGTAAGATGATGTATGACGATATAAGGTGTTAATTTCCGATATTGAGCACTGACATTTACCGTATAAAGCGGAACATTATTAGCAACATTCAATATTACAAAAAATGCCATTCTAAAATATGTTCGTTAAGTCATTATTAATATCACATTTTTATTTTCCTTTACTATCATGTCATGGATGTCACCCCATTCCTCCCAGTCTACCCCGCGTCAGACGCGAAAAGCAACGGGGCGGGGCCGCCACGCCTTCAGCCAAGCTTACAGTAACGGTACCGCGTCAAAAGTGCTCCGATCGCCGCTGTGAGCGTGACTCCTTTGCGCTTAAAAATAAAACGCCACAGATTATACGCCCGAGCTGTCAACAATACAATTTCGCAGAAACCTGTTTAAAAAACTTTCTTATTCAACAAAATAAAAGGGATTTAATAAATTGCTTAGTTTTTATTGAAAATAAAAATGTGTTGAAAATTAATTTGGTAATATTTTTAGAGGAACCGTATATTAGTGATTAAGTGGACTTTATTATTGAATCGTAAGGATGGAAATCGCGCAAACTCCTTTGCAATTGACACAGGAACATCAAGACAGCAGAATTACATGTAAGTATAGATAAATTATACATTTTATTTTTTTCATGCGATTATACATGCGATATTCGCTATTATAGACTTTTACATTAAGCTATTAAATCAATTTTATGAATGCTGTACTACATTAACATGGCTACTAAACCATGTGTAGCACCAATGCCTCTTTGTTACCTATATTTGATATTATAAAAAGTATAGTTGTTGTATGAGCTGTTATATGTATATAGATAACAAACATTCAATAAAAAAATGTTTAATTATATAACTATACAACATCACCTCATATTACAGGTAAAGCCGAAGTCACAATAATCTTAAACTATTTACTCTCCAAGCCTCTACATACCGTGTTTGAAGAAATCTGTTATATATTGATAGATGATAGAATATAGGTACAAAAGATTAAAAAGATATAAATATATATATATGTATAACTTCTAAACTGTATTCCAAATCATTTATTCTACATTATACAATATTTACTATGAGTAAAAAAAACAATAAACGAATTCCAATTGACAAACTCACTTTCTTATTATGTATAGGAAAAAGATAGCAAAAATTTGGAACTGTCAATTAACTTTTTAGATAAACCTTACAAAACTTTAGAAGACTTAGGAAATGCTTTCAAAAACCCACTAGTTTTTCATGGTTTAAAATTGGATACATTTTAATCATCCTTGTAGATAGGCCACTGAAAAATCTGTTACGGCTATAACTAAGGCGTAGTCTACGACGTAGCATCGTTGTCCGTAGTCATAGCCGCTGCTACGAGCAATCATTACAACTGAAATAAAAACATCTTTAAGTATTAATATTGAAATTATTACTTTGTCCTAATATATCATTAAATTAACTTAGAACGTGTTTTTCCATTTTATTTGTTGAGTTCCATTGTTAGTGTAGTTTTCAATCGATAATTGTTAATATTTAACTTTATATAAAAATATATAAATTATTAAACGAGTATAGACTTACGGCCGGTTACTTAAGTATAATAATAGGGATACGTAAGTATTAGTATTAGTCAAATGTTAAGGAGTCCTCAATGCGACCATTGGCCATTTAGATTAATTATATTTTTTTAATTTTAAAAGCACTATTTAATGAAAATTTTACGTAAAATGTAATCAGGTAATGAAAACAGTAAATTTATTTAGTAAGACACATATCACGGAAATTACACAAATAATAATTATGTCACTACAATAGTATAAGCCGACACCTGGCACAGGTCTTTAAATAAATAAAAAACTAAGTCTCAATAACACAGGAATGATACACTAACATAAATGTGTACATTAATTAGAAAATCTGCTGAATATTAACTCACCTCTTTTATCAAGTAATGTTGAAACATCGACATTACTTTATAGAAGTGTATTAAAGTGAAGTAACTTTTTGGTTTGTAAAAAGTCATATACACACGTGTATAAGTAATACTACTAGGCAGACTATTTATCTGTGCCGATACCTATATCGATATCATAAAAAACATGCAGCACCTCTAGATGATACAAACTCCTTGGAGTATTAATATGTTTTTATGAAAAATAAATAAGTATTGTCAGAATTGTAGTTGTCTGAAAAATATATTGATTTGAATGTCTTTTTTTAATAATAGTAAAAACTAATAAAAAATTCATAATATATTACAATAAATCAGCGGAACGTAGGTGGTAAGGGTTGTTTCATGCTGCTCTAGCTATCTTCACATATCGCGGTGACGAGTCAATTGCTGTGCTTTTTATTTAAAAAATTTTTTTTTCTCCTAGAGTAAAAAATATGTGCCGCTGTCAGACAGCGGCAATACAAAAGTATCATAACGGCATTACGATACCAGATAACTGAAATCACTACGCCAACGAGCTCCTAGCTGAGATCTTGGAGACGGCCTGGATTCAATTCATTCAATCTGCAGGAGCATTATTTTCTGCTCATTACTAGCTACCAATATTTTACCTAATTTTGCCCCCATAGAAAAAAGTCAGTGCCATGCTGCGTCAGTGGGGAGGTAAGTTAGCCAGCTCCTCTGTGGTTCTGGTATTCGGGTGTAGATCGCTTCCATCTTCGGCCTTATCGTCACTTACCAGGTGAGATGAGGGCAAAATGCCCCTTTAAGAATAAAAAAATAATGTCATCTACCAGTTAGATGAATATAGCCTCATCTTCATTCAATTTCAAATTCCAACACAGGACTGTCCTCTCAAATACACTTCAGTTCACACACGAGTCACCGCGCGTCGAAGCTATCTATTTGAATATTCCCGCATTAGTATTCCCTCCACGATATCCTGTAACTCCGGGTCTATTTGACTGATTTTCAGCCGCTCCATGATTTGCCACTTTACTCGGTCAAAACGCGACGTGAATACGAAACAACTATTGGTCCAAGTCTACTGAAATTTCATTTTCGTCCCGGTATAATGGACTCGCATTTTGAATATTAGGTTTTTATTAGACCTTTGGGGTGTTAATTTGGATAAACAAGGGTTCGGTTGAGTTATGTGATTGGCTTGTTAGACATATATGTATCATAAAAATATTACAGTACATTATAACCAAACAACATATGTAGTATTTTGATGTTAAATGATCTTCTAGAATACTATTGTTAATGTGTTTAACATGTTACATATTTTCAGTTGTGTAAACGTATAACTTAAAGCGTCTCATTTAAGAATGTTATATCTAATCTTCTATATATAATAATGAATTGATGTTTGTTAGTCTCGCTAAAACTCAAGGACGGCGTGATCAATTTAGATAATTTTGTTGTGTTTTATTCGGTTTCATTCAGGGGTGATTACAAAATTAATTTAACTGGGAAGAATATCATAAAGCAACAGTAACACACATACAACTGAAAAAACCGTTACAACCTTTTTTGATAAACATTAGAACCATTCGTCGTACACGTGCCCGCAGCGTTTCGAAAACGGATATTTGTATATTTTGTTAATTAGCAGCTGTTAATACAACTTCTTTCATAGAAACGTATGACACGGTATTAATTTTATGTCATATATAACATGACACAGCAGAAATTAGTTTATTTAGTATCTTTAAGAAAAAATATTAATGCAAAAATAATCTTAATTATAATAAACTTTATTGATAACAAAGTAAACAAGCAAATAAACATACACAGTACAATTAGGCGGCCTTCTTGCTTAAAAGCAATCTCTTCGAGAACTATAAATTCGGCGAAGAATTAATACAAATTAAGTGTTTTATAAATACTACTCCTAGTTATTAGTCTTATGTTAATGGGGATTAAATTGAATGGTTATTATCCATTCCTTTTACGAGAACGGCTGTTGTAGAGGTTTGAGTACTCTAATTTCTATAACAAAAGCAAGTTATAGAAACTAAAGTACTCAAACTAACCTAGTTATTAGTAGTTTTCACCGTGCTTCATTGCGATTGGATCTATTGAAACAAAAACAGTTATTTCCAGATTCTCTGTACTTCAGAAGTCACGATAAAGCGTTGGTCCTGGTTTTCACGGCAAGCGATTTCACTCTAGAGTCCGTCATGTGGTAAACTCTTCATGTTACTATCACATATAGGTAGGCATATGCCCAGCTGTATGATATATAGGCTGTTGATGGTGATGATTCGTAATAAATATTACTTTAATTATAGAATATTTAAAACTATTAACAATTAATGACAATAAAAAAGCAGTAAGCTATTGGTATGAAAGCTTACTGTTTTTTTCTTTAATGCAAATCACATCATTATTCTTACACATTAAAAAAAACGCTAAAAATATAAAAACTAAATTGATATAAAAATGCATGAAAGGGAATAATATAAAAGAGAAATAACTTTATTTATAACAGCGTTTCCCAAACTATTTCGTCAGGAGACACTTTTTCCAAAATGACCTGTTAACTCAGATCCCCTTAGCCTAATTACGTTAGAAATGCAATCCAACCAGTTTTCGTTTATATCGACTCATGAAAAACCGATTTCGACGCCAAGGGGTTGATATCGACCACTCTGGGAATCCCCGATTTATTTATTAATATAATTGAAATTTTTTATATTAAATGATTCTATGGGTTCCCGTAACTTTTTTGTTGTGTGTGGGAATATAATTTTTTATAAATATCTAATATTCTGTTCCTTATCAAAGCGAGATCTATAATTAAAACAATATTTATATTAGTTTGATATACAAAACTAAGCCCTTTTAAAAGTTTCAGAGTATTATAATGGGTTTTTAATCCTACATACATTGTTAAAGAAATGCATTTAAAGTAACCGCAGTATTTCGGTGGGCGTTCGAACGCCTAGAAGGTTTGGAGGGGCGAAATTAATCAGAGAGGCTCAAGAGCTTGCCGCGTCAAAAGAAAAGCAAATAAAACAGCAAGCGACAAAGTTTCCCGACTGGCGGCACGACAGATCTGTGGAGACGCGCCAAAATTTTATTTTTGTTTCATTAATTAAACCGTTCGTTTTCAGTTCAATTTTAGTTCCAGTTATCTGTGTCCATCTAATTTGACTTCAATAAAAAGGCCGGAATTACTATTCTATTCTATACTAGGTGCTAGACTCTACAGAGCCATCTGGGTGGACTCTAACGCCTTCCTATGTCGGTCATTAGAGGCATAAGGGTGAACTACATCAGGCGTTTCGGCACTGTTTCTACTCTGATTTGTCATAGGGAGAAAGAGATTTAATCCTTTCAAATAGCTACCAAAGTAGCTTTATATCGCTAGACAATAATAAAGAATGGAAGGTGTTCCACCTTTCATTTGAAATAGGTAGAAACACATAAACATAAGCATTGAAATGTAATCCGTAAGCAAAGCTTGCTTAAGGTATACATAAACTAAATTTTACATTTTTCTTTCCCCGACGTACTCTCCAAGGATCCCGAGTTCCATTGTAAGTGCCGCACTCAAAGAGACAAACATTGATTTATCTTGATACCGGGATTTACTCCGCACCTCCCTCTGACTTCCAATTTCGCAAACGGAACTTTTTATGTGTCTAATAAAATTCCCTTTTACATCTTCCATTTCCTCCTCAGTAATATATCGGAATGTTATTGCGGTGACACTGTATATTTATGAGTGTAGTACGGAGGTACTCTTTATGTATATTTTGTGAAACAGTTATATGTGTTTGCCTGTGGTTTTAGTGACACAGATCACTACCTAGATTGTGGCGGATTGTGGCATACGACGACGGAGTTTAGTGGATAAAAGTGTTGCATTAAAAATACGTACCAACGGCTTGCGTGTCATCGATATCAACCGCTAAAGATTATTTAGATGCAGCAGCGTGAATGATATTTAAATAGAATAGAATAAGGTACATAATACGGTAATAATACGAGTAACAACCAGGCCCTGGTTACGGCTTATACGCTTTCCTTGCTTGCCACCTATGAGCTTGAGGTTTTACTTCTAGTAAAGAATGACAAATGTTGACTAAATAATGTCAAATTAACATGAAATTTACTTATAAATATAGCAACTCAATATTTTCTTCATAAATTTTTCATAGGCTAGTTAGTCTATAACTTGTTTTCTCCGTTTCTAAGCGGTCGGTAATGTAGCATATTATTCTGCATAAATTTTTATAACCGCCTGTGTAGTCTAGTTGCCGACCACCTACTTCAGATCAGCAGGTACGGATAAATTCCCACTAGAAATATTCTGTTCTGTTTGATTGGTGATAGTACTTTTTCTAAGTCCGTATATCTAGCTTCAACCATATTACCTCTGTCTGCCACTATAACAATAATGTTAATAGCATTGCTGTGTTTTGTTGAAGGTAAGTTAGCCAGTTCCTCGATGGTTGAGGAATCGGGATGTAGTTCGCTACAATCTACGGTATTACGAGTATCTTCACTAACCATCGGATGACATAAAAGCTAAAAGCAACACTAACAATACACAAAATCGTCTCAAAATATTGCTGCCGAATAAACAACTTACGTTATATTGTATTCCTGCGCGATTTTTGTCTGTTAGTTGAGAACAGGTAATCTTCTTCTTAGCCGGTCCTTTCCATGAACCACTGCGTGTTCAACAGTCGTTTCCCACTTTGAGACATGCCTGAAGCTCATGCATATTGTACCTAGAAAATATAGAAATATAAATACCATAAAGAGTATGTGTTATACAAAATATATAATATCTGAATGTACATGGATCTCCTCGTTGAGCCTGTAAACATTATTAAAAAAACGTAAAAAGGTAACTGAAAAGGGGAAAAATGATCTAGGCAATTGAGACACTTGTCTAAACGGTATGATGGACTGTGGACTATGGAATACAAGGTTTGACAAGAGGAGTGACTAGATCAGTAGATTGAAAACAAGTGTGATAGATAGTCTAATGTTTTTGAGCAGTTGACTGGAGTTATTAACTGGATTGGCACAGTGGAATAAACACCTATTTTTTATATATTATATAAAAAAAACAGCAAATCAACCGACATTGTCTGATAGTAAGGATTGCGTAGCAGCATGCGACACTACTATAGCAACCTTACCGGCCTAAAAAGGTGCCTTGTTACGCTTCTTATGAAGGAGTTCATGTTGTAGGAATACGTGTGAAATAAGGAGTTATGCACTCTGTCAAATAGCGAATTTGTTACAACGTGACAAGAGTTTTAGGCTTGGCTCCGTATCAGTCAAAGTAAAAATAGCATAACAAAAATTTTTCAACTCGACAAATTGGAGCGTAAACGAGTATAATATCAAAGCCTCTCACAATATGTGCTCAATATAAAATCAATATGACCCCAATCGGTCCCTTGGGGAATCCGGGACACATGCGGTCCGGCGCCGCTGCGAAACGGGATTACGCCCGGTTGATACTCTGATCCCGACGTATACAAGCAAATAAAGAATCGACGGAATATGGCGACACCTTTATTTAGGTTTTTTATGTCTATTGTAGTAGGCGTAGTGATTTGAAGGCTTGTCCCTGGTCCATCAAAATTTATTATCTAGAGCTATTTCGTGCTTCAGAAGGCATGTTAAGCTATTTGTCCACAACAGCTTTAACCCACCAACCAGTGGTCTTGTGCTCAGCAGGGACATCGATAGGATATTGAGGATGATAATGTCAAGTCAAATAAGCAGTACATTCTGGAGCCAAAAGATATGAATGCCTTCCTTGCTCAGTAATTTTCAGTCTTGAGGGAAAGGTAGAGAGTTTGATTCGCTTAACTTATCAGGTGTATCTTGCTACTTTTTGCTCATGGACAGATCTTAGTTTAAGTAATAAATATAAGGGCATAATATAAACAGGTTTTTGGGAAATATAATTTTCAATAATACATTTGTTGTGTTTTGAAACAAGTGGAATGAGTTCAGAGAGACTTACAGCTAGCAGGGGAATGGTGAAATATAATGATTATTTTGACTCACAACATAGTATAACCAGCATCAGGAGGCCTTCACTGAAATTCCAAATATAATATGATAACAATTTTATGGTTAAACCAATTTTAATAAATTTTGATGTTTCTAAAATATGATCAATTTAAGATCATAATGAACAGGATGCTGTTTTGTGCATAATGCTCTAAATTTAGATTAATATGACGTTTCTAATATTTGCTGGCCTTTTTTATTAAAATCGATAGAAAGAGATGTTCTGTACTTAAATTTCAATTTCTAGCTATACTGAAAGTCATCGTAAAAAGCATTAGGTGGTGCGACAGAATTTAATTTGTGTCGAATGGTTCCGTACCGTCGTCGCGTCGCAGGGGTCTGGCGGCGACAACTCGATGCTCTCATCAAATTATCTTACTGACCGTAGACAGCAAACTCTAATAGACAATACAAACGTTCTTGGCTGCTGCTGTGTTTCAGGCACATTTCATGCATTTATAGAAAGATTGACGGTTATAAAATTCACGGTTCACGCATGAAATTATTGACATTTTACTGAAGTTCCAAAAAAATTAAAATATTTTGGAAATTTGTGGAGATCGGACTTAATCCTTCCTTTACAATTAGTTTTATTAGTATATAAGGCGAAGCGATGGCTACTTCATGCGTCATTTCTGTGAACTGTTGCTGCTACGTATCAGCAGTGAGATATAAAAAAGCTGTTGATGGTATTTGAAATACATTCTACAATTTCTAAAAATTCTTTACTTTAAATAAATAAATAAAAATAAAATAACTAAAAAGCCTGAATTAAGGCACTGTCAATCTAAATAAACAAAATTAATAAAACAATATCAAAATATTTTAAAGAATTAATATCAAATGGAAACTATGAAACAAAAAACAAAATGTAATAAATGTTAATAAAAATCAAAATACAATTAAAATAATACGTGTAGAATGAAACTTAGTTAACCAATTGTAATTTTAAATTATTTTTAATATGATAGATTTTGTATTGTGTTGTATGATCACGTTCTGGAAAAGGAGGAAATATTACATTATTTACACTAAGAGTATGTGATGTACCTAGACTGAATAAATTTATTTTGACTTTGACTTTAACAATGTACTCAGATTTTTATATAATCTTATTATTTTTATTTCGTAATGGAAACCAAAGCGACAACTCTTCTTGTTTTAAAACCACAATTTTTATTCTGGTAATATTTTCCTCTGCCATGTCTATTCAACACTACTCTTTTCACCCTACGTGTAGTGACTGCTCCTGACGCTTAATATAGGTAAATAAATAATCACAATGCCAGCATTGTGATTGTGAATCACCAATTATCGCTAACTAGTCGTGACGACTGTAATTCACTTTTTCTGTCTACAATTGATGGTATAGGATTTTGGCGTTTGCAATATGAGGAGAAATCTTCAACGTATAAAATTCAGTGATGTTTGCGATGTAACTTAATTGTAGTCTTATTACTTTGTGTGTTTGTTGTGTTAAAGATAATAATGTTTGAAATTATTAGTTTCTGTAATCAAGAGCTGAAGGCATCTTCAAATACCTAATGAATTTTTTTTTACTAAATATACTACGTATGATATCATTTAATAGTTTATTCAAATTTATACCATGTAACGCCTGTTCTGAACACAGCTTTAACAATTTGTGTAAATTATCCATAATGTGCATAAATTTTATCGCCAACTAAGTATGAAACCACATCAAACCTTATATTCCCTCTTTGATCGTTAGGCGCCCACCAATCACTTAATTGATTTGTCACATTAGTATACACTTAAGTTATTTGCTTATTCCAAAACCGTGTCCAAATACACTTAAGGTTGAAATTCCACTGACATTGACTTTAGCAAACTTTTGAAGGGTACTCCAGGGGAACGATTTGAGCCCTTGCGTTATTTCATAGTAAAGTGGCAATTCTATTAGAAGGGGTGAAATTTGGAATGGTTATTTTATTAGCCTTATCGTGATTAAATGTTTATAGGTTGAATTCTGTAAATTCAATGCATGATACAAATGAGTGCAATATTTTGAGTTAGATTTTAGAATTATGAATTTTATACTCTAAAAATATCGATTAAACGGAAATAGTTTAAATTAAACAAAAAGAAAACAGAGAAAAGGAAGACGTGATAAAAATTATTAAATGCAACCGTCGCAGTATAATACAAAATCTAATCACTTCCTTTTTCCTCTGTGAAGCAGTTGTACGAAAAGATAGCCATTAAAATTAATTAACTATTACCATTAGAATTTAAATATTGAGTATTTTATATTTTTTAAATGTACAAAGTATTATTTTGTTTATATTTATTGATATACGTATATTAATAGTATACACATCATACTTCTTTATATGAATTATATAACTACGGCTGGTGATGGCTGGAAGAGGTCAGAAATAATTTTCACTAATGACAAAAGATCATAAATATATTAATTTTGATTTTTAGTCTGATTGTCAACTTTCATATTTTATAACCATAATTTGTATATGTATAGTACAGTTGTTTTAAATTTTTATTAGTCTTAAGTAATAATATTTATAGAAAAAATAAAAAGTTATTACTAAAGTTTAGAAACATTTAATAGTTACCCTATATTTAAAAATAAATCAAAACAAACATAGCTGTGACTTTTTGATATTTTTGGAGATATTTTAGAAATAAACTAAAACGGAAAACCGCTATCTATTGCGATTTCATTGTTGGACGTTCCTTATCAATATTTGTGGTCGTATTTTTGTGTGATAAACACAATAACTTTGATTTTTAGTTTTATCACTTTTGCATTTAATTTCTGTGAGAAAATGAATATTTGAATATAAAAAGGGAGGTAATGCCTACCTTTATTTGTTCTGAACGCGTTAATGCTGTCCTACATAGAAAGCAAAAAAACAATGCCACACTTTCAACCTTTTTACAAGAGATTCTTTAAGTTTCTGGAGATAACTTGTGTTTTATTATCGGTGGTATTCAAAGGCATATAAAAGTTTCTTCGTTTAAAAGACGCTGAAAAGAAGCAATGCCATCTTCAGCAATCGAAATTACGTATAAGGTTTTTAATTTTATCCATAGATGCAGTTAACAAGAACTGAAAAATTTAGTAAATCCAAAATAAATGGGGTTGCGATGGGTCATCTGGACAAAGCCAAATATAGTTAAAAACTTCCACAGTAATCTGACCTTATTTTAAATGCAAATTTGTTTATAACCTCTTTTGTTCCCGTCAGATTGATTCATGAGCAAGCAGGCGCTATTAGCTGGCAAAATCCAGTACCATGATCTGTTTGTATATTTTGTTATAGAATATTGTAAAAATTCTTCAGGAAAAACCAAATTTGTTGTTAATGAAATAGTTAACCAAATACAATCATTGATTCCATCAATATTTAACAAAGAAGGAGTAGGAGTTCAAATAAAACCAACTATTTCAACATGTTTTATTCTCGGAAAATTCGGTTACAAAAAATCTTTACCTTAGATTTTTCTATATTCACAGACTCCATCTAAGAGGTTTAGCGCTTTCTTTCTTTTCTTTTTCGCTGCGATTTTTATATTTTATTTTATTTTTTGCAGCCGAAGAAAACACGTCACCTCTCCGCTGGTCGCCACCCACGTCTGCCGCTCTTGTAGCAGCAGCGTTGGCCCCGCCAGCTCTGAGACCCTGGCTACCAGATCCACCATCAAAGAAATCCAATCATTTGGGTAAGACAGGTTGGAAAACCTTTCATTCATAATTGCACTAGCTTCGACTAGACTTTTTAGGGGAAATAACAGGATAACAATCAACACTGGCTCCGATTCCGTTGTGCTCGGATACGTTCAGTTGAGAAAATGATCCCACTTAAATAAGTAGTGTGTAACGTCTAACTGTCAACTAACTTAACGTTCCAAAAGTCATTCTATTGAATTACAATGAAAGATGTGCAAATAACTGAAATTTATGCTTCTGTGGTGTTTCCTTTACAATTGATAAAAGATAATACTGAAGTAGAAAGTTGCATAACATTCCATTATAATAAGATCTGTCAAATGAATATTTTTTCTTAATACACAGGTCTGGTGTGCGTGGTTTGTGGAGACACTAGTTCAGGCAAACACTACGGTATCCTCGCCTGCAATGGCTGCAGCGGTTTCTTTAAGCGGTCAGTGAGAAGAAAACTTATATATAGGTAAGTGAAAATTATAATCAATTTTACGACCTGTAAGTAGAGTACACTAGCCCAACCAGGGAGGAATCCCATGCTAAGCTTTGGGTTGAGAATGATGAAATAAAAAATCCAAATATCTCTAAATAATCTGTGTTGTACCTACTGTGCTTAACTTTTATGTCTGTAATTAGCATCTAGTTCTTCGATCTCAAACATATTAAATTACATTACTAAATTACATATAATTCCTATGTGTATAAAAGTGTATATGTGTCATAAACATTTGACCTGGTGAATTGCTCGTGCAGAACCCAGGTTACCCCCATGAAGGGCAATGGAGTTACCGGGGAGTTTTAGTGGGTATTCTCAGTGCCGCTCTATGAGGTACTGAGTGAGCCCCACACACGGCCGTGGCGGGTAGGTCCGTAAATGGATTCCTCCTCGTAAAAAAAAAATGTGTCATAAACGTGTCTTATTATTTAAAAACATACACAATATCTAAATTATTTAATTTGTCACATATCTTACACATATAAGTTATTTATTTAACAATTTATGTACACACAAAGACAATTAAAAGGACACAATAGAATATTAGAAAATTGTACAAAAATACTGCTTATTAATAATATATATAGTTATATTAAAATATACACATAGATGAAGATATAAATATACAACTTATATATTTCTTATATTAATGTTATTTGATATAATATTGCTTCTTAAAACACACATTTAATGTTTCATTTTTTTTATCATAATTATATTATTAAAAAGACCTCGGGTTGTAGCAGAATACAGAGTGCTTTGTTCATATCCCGATGAGAACAAAATTAATTGTTCGAACCTTTTTGCACTTCTGCAGCGCACACAATGTAGTTTGATATTATCTATTGTTAAAATGTTGTCTTTAAACAATATACTGTTTAGATCTGTATTGTGTGTGATGAAGAAATGAAAAAAGTCATAATCTATTTGTTCTTCTAATATTATATGAACATTTAAATACTAGTTAGGTGATATTGCACAAAAAAACGAAATAATTCGATTTATATATTTATTTAATCATAAAAATTAGTCAAGCCGTTTTAGAGGAGTTCGATAATAAAAAATGTGTCACGATATTTTTATGTATTAGTTTCCTACCAACTTATATTTCTTCGTTATCTTGTATCTATATCAATCAATTGTATCCATTCCTTACAAGCGCTACAATCTCACATCAATTTTATTATTTTCATAGTTTACTGACAAAATAGAAAATATTAGACTTAAACAAAACAAAGTTTATTAAGTACCACGGATCAAATGGCCCAAATATGTTATTTATTCGTCGTAACATAATTTAAGCTGTTTACGTAGGTGTCATAACGTTTCTGTGCCGCACTTGTGACCTCAATGGCGTTTGTGTTATGATATGACTTTCTTTTTCGATCTATAAAACGCCCTAGTTACTTACTTTAACAAATAGACCATATAATTTGATGTTGATACAACCCGCTTTAGTTACTGTCGTGTGTAGTTTTCGTAATTTTTTATTGTATCGGCATTGTGTAACAAATACGCCGTAATAGTGCGCCTTCAATTATGTGCCCTAGTGTAAGTTACAATCGAATTGAACCGTTTCGATCGTGTTTGTTGACAGCTGTCAAATTGCATGCAAATGACAGCAGCGCTTCTGTTGCTAAAACTACTTTACAGTAAAGTACTTTTTATAAATACATTTGTCAGCAAAACGCAAACTACGATTGAAACGTTACGATTCGATTTAAAATACATTAGTGGAACTTCAATCTGCTGTTAACGTCAGAAGTTTATCGTTTGGGGGTTGAGGAATTTTTTCAAAATAAATACAGATCTACTCTCCATGTCAGTATGAAGCCACACTTCAATGCTATAATAAATCGACTTCAAAACAATAAAGATGCAAAACGAAGTTTGGAATCGGAGCTTCACTTTCTATGGTTTCTAAAAACAACTCAAGACTAAACTAAAAATAGTTTTAAATTGGATATCTTTATAAAATTAGTTATTTTGCCTTTTTAGTGTTTTGTAGTCAGTTTTCGTGCTTTCGGTTAAGAAGTAGATTATATATACAGTATACGGTATAACTCTATAGCTTTATTAATAATCACTATTGGCTTGTCTGATCCCTTTTATTCTAATAGGCTTATACAATACTTATTAGTTATTTTGTTATTGTATCCAAAGGGTATAAATTACTAAATAATTTCTCGAATTCAAAATTTAAATTCGTTTTAAATTTCGAATTCGGTAAATATTTACAACAATTTAAATGTCTATTCATTTTCAATTCTTTTGTTTTTAATTTTGGATTCCGTAATAAGTTATTACATAACCTTTCTTCTATGTCCACAATCGTAATTTTTTTACTTGTATTGATAAAAAGAGACTACTCATTATCGATTCCTGCTAATTTTAAAGTTAAGAAATTATAAATAATTTAAGGAGTATTTACTTCACACAATATGATTCATGATTCAATACAACTAAGTCCACAGCATGTTTCATAAGTTATACATTGACACACTAAATAATCAGCTTCAGTTTCAAAGAATTCGGATAATTTACACTTTTTCTAATAAACAAAACTCCTTACAATGTGCCTTGCCAGTCCAGGCTCGATAGTCTGTGGACGAGTTCTTTTGCAGCTCTCTTCTTTTCTGATTTGGTTGACTTTGTTGACACTCATTGTAAGCGGCCACTTCTCGAAGGAGGAAAAACGCGTGTGGAATTAAGAAACTCTAGGCTCTGATGGAAGTGCGACAAAAAACAAGTAACTAAATTTTGTACATGATATTGAGATGAAGAAAATGTCGTGTTGACTCCGTAAATCAGCATGCTCCTTAGTAGGAAGGGGGGAAAAGTCAACCGGTTTTTAGGCAGTTTTTGTGACTGCAACTCTAATTACATGCACAGCACGACGCTGTAATCTGTTCAGAAGCGGGGCCAAACCCCTATCTTAATCATTATTGTTTCCAACACTTCTATCTTATTCAATTTTATCTTTATTGTATGATGAACAGGAACAAATATTTTCCATAAGAAAAAAATCCATTTATTGATCTCAAATTATTCAAAAAAGGTTGATTATTTTGATAGTGCTATGGAGACTGCCGTAGAGTACTTGAGTACCCTGAGGAGTCTGTCTGGAGTCGATATGAATATATATAGACATTTCTTATTTCGAGGAAAACCAGACCAGATTTTATTTTGAGTGTTCTTAGAGTTTGTGCCGCAATTAATTAAAATTGTACATACTTATTTCATTTAAAAAATTCTTTACGATAACTTAAAGCACTGAACCCACTGTAGCAGTACTGGGAATTTTCGTTATGTTAAAATTACTATGTACCATGTCACTGAAACTCGTAGCCGTATCACAACCACCAGCGGTTTTAAGTTACTACTAAAAATTCCTGCAACGCTCAACGCATGTAATAGTTATTGTATTAATCGTCACGCAGACCAAAGATATTAAATCAAAATCAACCCTCCATCAATCGCGTGTAATCCCTATCAAAAGAACACAACAGCAGGTCTCATCTGTATGGAGTGACTGCTAAAAATGACAATGGAAAAAGCCGGCGCGCGGCACTTGTATCCACTTAATCCACGATGGACATATTTCTAATTCTTACTGCATCTGTGACCTGGTTCGGTTGTGGCTATGGAGGGTAAGCGGTAACGACCACGATTTATAAGTTATCTATTGTTTTTAATCGATATTTTTAAACTTACAATAGATTCCAAAGCATGGCATTATTTATTCAGTTTTAATCTTAAACACATCGCAATTAACTTTCAAATGTCAGTAATAATATTAAATGAGCAGACACTATTAAAAAATTGATAAATCATATTTTTGTATATTGACAGTTTGTGAGTAATAATGAATAATTGCATCATATTTTATAAGCAACGTTTGGTATTTGATAAAAACCTGTAAAACTTATATCAGCGGTAAAATCTTATATTTTACTGCATAAATTACAAAGTAATAAATATTCTAATGATCTTCTTTATTATTTCACTTATGATGCAATTTTGGTACATTTGCAAGGTTTGTTATAAATTGTATATTTAGTTTTTAGCAATCTCTTTTTTTTTAATCTTAGCTTTCAGATGACGCTATAAAACGCTTTCTCTTATACACCATAGAACATACTTTATTCACCCCAATCACTGGTATTTAATTCGATGCGAATTTCATTTGCGTTTTTTATGCTGGGGTATTTTGGTACCCACTCGCTGCTTAGCGTTCTAAGTGGGGTACATCTAATACCGTTTGATATCAAACAAAAGTGCGTGTGTATAAATAAAACAAAATTGATTTGGTGATTTCGTATCTGTGTCTTTGTATGATTCAATTTAAGTTCCGGAGGAACTATCTTAAATAAACAATTGTCCTTTTTTTATAGATTTATAATTATTTTTTCTTTTAGAGAGGTTTTTCCTTTTAAGCATAACAACCGAAGCTTCTAAACAATAGAAAGTATTTTGTCTGATATTTCATAGTTTAAAACTTTCTTTTTAAAAAATATTGGGATTGAGGTCGTAAAATACTTACCTGTTTATTGATAATATACAAGATACACTTGTCTTATCTTAATCATATATCTGGTCTGGTTTAATTTGATGTTTCATACAAAGTAGTAGCGGGGGTGATTTTTAGGTAAAACTGATGTTATTATGATTATTTTTTGGTTTAGTTGTTCAAACCTACGTATAAATACCTGTACCTATATAAATACCTGTTTGAACATATACAGTATCAAAGAAATTAGTATAGGTATTTAATTTACATTATTTCCTTTTTTATGCATGTTTTTTAACGTAATGGCGTACGGTTTAATAAGGACAGTATCACAAATACGGTATGGAAGAAAGATACATGTCCAGTAACAATCGATGACGTCATCAAAATCGCTGCCAAAAAGATATCCATCCCTCACATTCAGAACCAACACAAAGCGATGATATTAAAAACCATTTAACATTTGGTCCTCCCTAAGTGCCGTTTCAATTAATTCGCCACGGACCCCTAATGTTATTAATTTATTGTGTAAGCGCCCTTACTGATATATCGTGGCATGTGTAGCTTCTTTAGGACCAACAAATTGGTTTTACACACTTTCGAATGATAGTTCGTTACACAGATGTCAAGTGAAATCTTTTCATATAGGCTAGCGTTAGATTTTTTGGTTCGAAATTAGATCTACTTTCAAGATTTTGCGGTTTTTACAGCTTTATTTAGATTTTGTCACACAGTTAAAAATTATGCAATAAAAATGTTTGTGCAATGGGCAGCCTTAAACTACGATCTCATCCAACGTTTGGAAGTACAGAGTACGAATATACTAAATTTCTGCAAGGTATGGATTTGTAAAGAAATTACTATTTACTTGTTTATTTTTTGAGACCAAAAGTTTATTGAATGTGATAGCCAGTATAAGATTATAATAATAAGTATCCATAAATATAACTATGACAGAAGATTCTCTGATACATAAACATATTTACATAACTTATATAATAGTTACAAAAAAATATTCTCGTTTGAGACACAATATTTCGTAGCTGGCTGGCCAAGTGATCAGTAACTACAGGCTACTCAATCAGAGATCACGGGTCAGATTCTCGGCTAAAGCAACTGTTTGTGTGACAAGCATGTTTGTTTTGTAATGAAATACTAATTGAATTTAATTTTGATGCCAATACTTTTGTAATTTCAATTTCAATTTCAAATTTTTTTTCGGGCTACGGTTATTTATATATTTGTGTATGTATATGAGTTATCGTGCCATAGTCGTCGAACAATTTTCTTTTCCAATTAGACTTTGTCATTTGTGTACTTAGTGTAATAATTATGAAATCAAAGTTGTGAACTTCGTTATGTTTCCATTGCACCGTAAAATACAATTACTCCGACCGAAAGAACGAAAGCAATCAAATCAAAGAAATTACCACATAATCTCAAACAAGGAAAATGCTCAATCGAATCTTATAGTGAATACAGCAATCTGCTGGCGTAGAAACTAATAAAGATTAAAGATATTTCATTACTGATAATCCCCCACTAATAGGCTTATGGGTAAGTTGACATTTGTTGCAGATTGTGAATGTAGTGGACTTGTGGTCCTAGAACGCTCCCTGGGTTAACGCTACTTGAACTTTTTGAATAGCGACGCTGCGGAGATTGTTATAGGCCTTGATGTTAACAGGGTGACCAAAAATAGATAGGGAGAAATCATTTTTAAAAACAGACCAAGTATAATTTAAACACATCATCAAATAAGCTAAATAGTTATCGAAATAATTAAACAATTAGCAGAAAGAAGCAGTTATACTGACTATTGATGAAAGGAGCTGGTAACGGGATAGACGATATTCACGCGCAAAACTTGCAAGGAGGCTTCTTAGTGGAAGACATACCGCCTCCTTGAAGTATTGAAGAGCGGCGTGTGACTTTTTAGAAGAAAGCAGAGACGGGTGATCGCTTTTTGTTTTTTCTTATTTTATAATTGATTGTAATAACATGTTTTATATATTTTATTTGATACTTTTTTAATCCCTGGTTTGGTTTTAATTGTGCACACAAATAGATATATTTATTAATAAATAGATATATGCAGGGCCGGATTTAAACTTATTGCCGCCCCTGGGCACTGAAGAAAATGCCGCACCTTCTAATCACTGTAATTTTACTTAAATTCATATATAAATTCATTTTAGTTTTGATATCTTAATTTTAAAAAATTGAAATAACTAATTTATTGCAGAAAATTTATTATATAAATTATCTATATAATATAATATATACTTCAATAACATAAAAAAAGTAAAACTATTATCAAGAATCAATTAATAATATCGGGCAATTTTGATAACACTGTAAAATTTTTATTTTCAACTTTCCTAATTTTGCCGCCCTAAAAAATTTACCGCCCTGGGCTAGGCCCCGACTGCCCCTATTGTAAATCCACCACTGGATATATGGAACATGAATCTCGAACATTCTATAAAATGTAACGTTTGACAATATTTGAGTAGAATACAGAATATATAGGCGATAGATTTTTCAAACAAAACTCTTATTTGTCTAGGTTCATTTGACAGTTAGCAAAAAATAGGACGGTAGTTTGTTCTCTTTGGTATTGCAAAATTTTTAATGACCTTATGTCTTTATAATAATAGTTGTTTTCCAACTGACTGCGTTTGTAAATTAACTTTTATTGTAAAGACCTATAGAAGATTAATAAGCTTTGAAACTTTCCACCTTAGTGATCTATTGTGTCCCGCTTGCTCTTAATAATGTTCTTGGATTGAGGTAATTTCCATATTATAGTATCTTAGCACCTTTAGTAGAAAATAACTCCGGCAGAAGGAAAACACAGTCCGCTGACACAGATCTTCTCGTACTCCCTTCCCATTTCTCTTATATGTAATAAGTATAAATATAAGTATAATAATAATATAATATTTCTCATACTCACACCTACTATCCAGCCCAAAGTAAGCATCATAATGAGCTTTTGTTATTGGTACTAGATAACGGAGAAATATTTATATAGTAATATGTATATAATTATCAGAAATATATAAAATAAACATACAAAGAGCCATGACTCATGAACACATATTCGTATTCATCATCCAAATATATGTCCCTACCGGGATTTGAACCAGCGACCTCTGGCTAAGTAGACTGGATTTGGCATAGTCTTCCACTTCTAATTAAACGTCCTAAAACATATTCTCTGTTAAATTTCTTGTACACGAACATTTCTACACACTCTGATATTTCTTCATCTCGTCTACGTTCCTTCTATCGCTTGGTTCCGTAATTCCCTTTCAAATGTGTCAAAATCAACATCAAAGACACCTTAGTTAAAAGGACCCCATTACTGAGTTCTGATAATCGTCAAAATTTAAACTCTATTGCCGCTTCGACGAACATATTAGCTTTACAGAAGAAGAACCTTCTCAGCTTTGAAATATTTTTAATGACATTTGCTGATTGAATCATTACACGTCAATATTCTTAATATTAATATGTTTGTATTTTTCATTAATCTTTATTGAGCAATATACTCCGATGCTTTAGTATCATTAATTCATTTATTTTATATTGAGCTTTCTGTCATAGTTTCGCTTTTATTTATTTTTATGTATTATTAGATACATTTATTTATGTATTATATTTTTTTATATTATTGTATAATTTTATACTTTTTCATGTATTTTTCTCACTTATAATTATTATTTATAAAAGTCAACTCTCCGATTTATGGTCGTCTTGTAGAGTTGTTCATATCGATAAGTCAGCTTTTTATCACGCTTATTAACTCTGTTGTATGTCAGCGTCAGATTATGTAATAGTTTTTTGAGCTACTTCCTTTAATCCGATTTTACTAAAATTTTGCATACAAGTTTGGTCCAGGAGACAATATAATATTTTAATGTTTATTTGTCATATGGTATTAGTTTTATCTCTGCATTGTGTATGTTTATATGCAAAATAAAGAATTTCTATATATCTGAGGCGTTATTTGTGGATGACAGGTCCACAGAGACTCAGAGTATAGTATTATTTGGTATAATTAGTGAAATTTGAATTATTTATTAAATTCGTACAACATTTTTAAAATTATTTAACAATACTAGCTCAAATTTGAATCCAAACGTATATTTTTAATTCTAGTGTAATTTGAATTGAATAATGTAGGACCTTACGATATTTTTGCAAATAAATAATGTGTTAATTTTATTATCATACAAAAAGGTCATTATTGTTTCATGTTCCGTTTCACAGAACCTAAATTACTTAGATTATAATTTTTAGTGTCCTTTCACAGGTCTGAAATTACACAAAAGTGACATATGCTAAAAGTTTTCAGTTTCCTTGTACTAATAGGTGTCTCTATTACAGATGTCAAGCGGGAACCGGGCGATGTGTTGTGGACAAAGCCCATCGGAACCAGTGTCAAGCATGCAGGTTGAAGAAATGCTTGGCAATGGGCATGAACAAAGATGGTGAGGAATTTGAGATTGTATCATTTTATTACTATTGCTTAAATACTCTGACAGTTCGACTCCTGTCTGTAAACATGTAAATATTTCTTAGTTTAAGAATTTATAATAATAATATATCACTCACCCTATTATCTAGTCCAAATAAAGCATCTGTATGAGTTTTGGTTATGTATACTAGATAAAGGAGAAATATACATAGTAATATGTTTATCAGAAATATACTACATAAACATCCATGATTCGTGAACAAATATATGTAATCTTTATACTTATATATACTTCTACCGGAATTCGAACCCGGTATCTCTGGCTAAGTAGAGAGGCGTTTGTTGGGTATCTAATAATATTTTTTCATAATTATATTTTTTTTATCTAGCAGTCTATTTTCCGCAGAGTAAAATTTTTGATTTATAATAAAAGTTTCTATTATAGACAAAATATTGCTTTTTACATTATTAGATTATTATCCCTATACCAAGAAACAACATAATTATAAGCGTTACAGTTACATTAGTATAGGCTTACATATGAATACGATACCAAATTCAGTTTTGCAGAAATCATAATACTTTATTCTTCACAAATATACTAAATGTACACAGGGGTACGTCTTCCCAATAACGTTTCGCTTAATCGACTCCGTGTGACGGATGCACGGACAAGCAGATTTGTAAGCGCTCCTGCGGGATACCGTGTTTGATGTGTGTATGACATGTTTGCCTAATAGGGGATCAATTTAGGGCTACGTGGGAACTCAGGACGATTTATTATTTCTACATGTAAAATACTTAATGTTCACTTTATCGGATTTGGAATTACACTGTAGGTATACATTTTTGTTATAAATTACGGCAGAATACTTTAAACTTACTATTTCTATTATTTTCATTTTATTTTAGATTTTATCAGTCATACCAAAACACTTAATAAAATAGTTAAGTATGTAATTCCCACCTACATCACTATGTAAGAAGTAATCCCCCTTACTTATTATGACACTTTTCAATTTTTTTCATAAAAAGCTCAGCAAATGACTCGACACCACCTGATGGTAAGCAGAACATTCCATATATGAAGATAGCTAGTGCAGCTTGCGATATACTGTCTTAGCCAACTCCACTTTGCCGACCTAAGCAGTGCTTTTTCATGCCTCTATTGATGGAACATATGTTGTATGAAGGAGAGAACACGTGTGCTGGTAAGGAATTCCACGCTCTGGCTGTGCGACAGAGAAAATAATCACGAAATCTCTTTGTACGTAAAGTGAACGTCGAAACAGTAAAAGAGTGACTCCGTAGATCAGCACGCGTGTTCCTGATTAGGAAAGGAGAGGGAGGTTTAAAGTTAAAGAGCTATTTAGAGCACTCTCGATGGTACAAACGATAAAAGACATTAAGCGACGCTATATCGCGATATAAGTACAGAGACTCTAGGGTGTCCGTTACCACTGCATCGCCAATTATACCTGCATATTTAAAAAATAAATAAGGACAACTAATGAGTAGTTCTAATTAGGATAATTGTAATAATGGCTTATAATAAAATGGATTCATGTTTTTATTTCCACATAAATGAGATAAACAAAACAATTGATAGGAGAGATGAGCTTTTACAAAATCTCAGTCTGTCTACTTAACTACAGGCCCTGGATTCGAATCCCAAAGGGAAAATGGCGATATGATTAGTACTAATGTATGTTCACAGTTCATGGATTTTTATATATTCTTAGTATGTTTCTAATATTTGTAAAATTATATTTAATTTTGTAAAATATACAAAATTAAATGTGAATTGTCTAGAGCTCTTTATAGACGGTCTTCTGGTCGAACTGCTTAGTTCGAATACCGGTAGAGGTAGATATTTGCATGATGAGTACAAATATTTATTTAAGAGTCTTAGTTTTTTGTTTATAATTTTTTTAATACATATTATATACAAGCTCTTAGAGTTGTTTACTTTGGAATAAATTTGAGTGTGAGCAAAAATTTTGGGATGACTTACTATTTGAAGGTAGGTTTACTATACACACAACTCGAAACTTTTTCACTTAACCAACACTTATAACAAGAAGATCATCTCACCTCTTTAGTGTGAACACATAGGAAGGGTTAAAAAAAAAGAAAAAAACAGACATATTTTTAAATTTTTAAGACACGTGTCGCCACGTGCCAATGACCGCTCCGTATACAAATTATGGCTTACACACCCCTTAAATATATTGTTATACAATTTTTAAAACTAAGTCGTGCATACGATTGTTAGTTTAGTTCAATTGGTTCCATTAGAATTGGTTTGGTGATGCAAATGCTTTGAGATATTGTGTGTATGTTTTGAATAAAACACTAGCTGACAAATTAGTTTAGTTTGTTCTAACTAAATTTTGCGAGATAGTGTCATATCAGAATGAGGAATGAAATGTTATTAGAAAATCATAGTAAAAATATTTTATTCAACTTTGGCACATATTACTTTATATTACTTATTTTTACTACACTCATTGAACGTTAACCTTAACCATCTATTCGTAAATCTAAAGGGGTGTTTCGTCCTGAGAAGAACAAGCAAGAAACTCAGCAAGATTTATCTATTATTATAATAAACTTGAATAGTATATATATATATATATAATAAATAATACATACATCACGTGTACATCATATTTGTCACTACAAAAAGTACATGTGTACATCATATTTCATTTAAATAAGCAACTATTATATGTAATAACAATAAAAAGTTCTAAGTAATCAATATACCGTATCCAGAGTCCTTTAAATAAAAATATCAGAGCTTAGGTATGACATTTAAATATCATTTTCTCGGGATCTCGACCTTCCAAAACAATATTTGCCTAAGATTTTGATTTTTATTGTTCAGAAAGTGTATCTATTAAAATAATTTATTCATTAATTATTTAATTTATTTTTTGAAGACTACATCAAACAGTTTAATGAAAAACACTGCTACAAAGTTCTATGTTTCGGAACATTTAGGCGATAAGAATGCATGGACTATTCAAAAATGCAATTTAAATAAACTTAAGCTGTAATCAAACTGAATTGAATCTTAAGCAAATCAGAAATGACGATACGTGTCTATGTATAAATTATTGCACTGTAAAACAAAAAAATATGTTTGTAATACATAATGACATAAGGTAGGTAATTAATTAAGGTAAGGTAATTTGTAAATGTATTTATAAATACTGAAGGCGCATGAAGTTCTCAGCCTTTAGTATTTGTAATGGCATTTACAAATTACCTGTTATGGAGTTAGTTTTACAAACTTTTTTGTTTTACAGTTCGTTATTTTATACATTGGTCTGTCGATTTAAGCTGTCTACGTTTCGTCTACCGCATCATTAACATATTTCATATAATACTTAAAGCCTAAAGTTAATACTTCAGTTTTTTTTGTTATTAGTTTTAATAATAATTATCCGTATGATGTTGCAAACAATGTCACTTTAAACAAATTTCCCATAGACCGCAAACCCTTTACACCATAATGCCCTTAAGCCTCATCTAATAAGGTGAATTCCGCCTTCTGCCACACCCCCGGTATAATGAGCGGCACATTCTCACAAATAAAGATAATTAAGCAAAAACTACAAAGGCTAGGCCCAGGGCGCTCGCGCTTCACATTCAAATGAGCACCCCTCGTTACGAGATGTTTAACCGCAACTTTATTTCGAAATCTGTTGGAAACTGTTTTACGATTTCATTAATGATGCATTTTAATTCCAAGCATTCGAACGCGTTGAGATCTTTTTTCAGGTTATTACTTTTGATCCACTCACTTACTTGTTCAAGTATTTCGTGGCAAATACCTTAAACATTAAACATAAGGGTGGTGATTGAACGATAAGTGATAATTATATCCGCGCTTTATTTAATAACACTCTAAGGGCCTCGATAAAATGCCTTTCGATAATCCATATTATATTCTCAAATTTACGGCTGAAGAAAGATTTCCGTTACCATTACAGATAAGGAAGACAACGAACTGCTTTAGACACTCCGGTTCCGTCTTTGATCCTTGTTTAAAATATAAAGAAACTTTAAATAAAATATTTTTGCTCTTTTAAATTTTTGTTTAATTTTATGAAAAAAATACCGATAACTTTTATAAAATAAAATTAGAATAGCAATCAAGCAAAAATATAATGCAGATCACCTAGTGATATTAGACTACAGACGACACGTTAAGTCTTTTTTTTTCAATGATAATTTTTACTTTCATTACCTACACGCGTATATCAGAATCAAATATATAATTCTATGAGGGCCAAATGCATATTTTTTAATAATATTTATTCTTATTTTTCAGTATATATTGAAAAACCAAGTTCTAAATATTCTTGCAAAAAAATTCATTTACTGTTATTTGTACCGAAGACACAGATACAGCTACTAAATAAAACATTTGTCATTAAAAGTTTGACCTAACAAACGAAAGTTAATAATTAACTTCGAACAAACAATGCAAATCACCAAAACTGAGCACTCAATTCGCTAAACAAAAATCCCGGCAATCAAACTTGAAAGTCGAATTTCCATTTTCACGATTACCATAACGCGAGTGCGCCCAACAATGAAACGTTGATCCAATTTAACACGAAAAGAAAGTGTCAAAAAGACGTTTCTGAAGTAATGAGGGCGCAGAACGCTGCCCTGAGGCATCCCTGACGAGGGTGCCTTTATTACTTTAAGCTTTGTATTATTTTGCTCTCGACTCGCTCCTGTGAAAAGGACGCTTAATTCGGTTACACTTTGAGATGTCGAAGCGAAGATCTAATTATCCTCGGTAGCAGGGATGGTGGCTCACATTGTCAAAAGCCTTATCGCGTTCAGGTAACTAAATTCATTGGGGAATTTTGCTTATTGTAGATTGTTAATTCAAATGGATGTTGGAAACAAAGTTCTTATTAAGGGTTGTTTGTGGATAGTAATTTACAATAAGAAAGTGCGTAGCACGGACCAAGATTATTTCGTTTCTTTAATTTCATAATACACATCATCAAAACTGCAATTTTCTATGAATATTATATTTAAAGTATTTGTAATAAATAATAAATTTATATTTTACATTATAAATAACAGTAAATTGAAAACGAAGAATTTCTCTTTGTTATAATTTCATTAGAAGAGTAGAAAGCAGAGAATTAAAGATTCATTTGTAAAATTAAATGCTAATGGGATGACTTTGTGTTTTAATCCTCAACTGTACCTTCTTCGTATAGTAAGCTCGGACTTAAATTTGTACAGATGGAAAGAAAACTGGTCGAATATTATTAAAACAACTTTAAAACTTTACTATTAACTTTATTATTAATTACAACTTTAAAATAAAGTGTATCTCCGCAATCGATTGTTGTTTTTGTAAAATATTAAAATATAGGGCTATTTCAAAAAACTTTCACTTGATATTGCTTCGATTAATATTGAAAATTTTTAAATGTGGAATGGATGTACGAGAGTGATATAAAATACATCGCTTCATTAGTCTAGACACGGGATTTCAATAATCGAGCTATGGATGGTTTCGCTTGAGAGGTGTTCATTTAATATTCTCTCTCTTATATATATGTCAAAATTCAACGCTTCATAAGCAAGAAATTTTTGAAATGATCATTATTCAGTTTCTGACTGTACAATAAATCCAACGTCGCGTACCCTAACACTTAACTGTTTATACCAGAGTTAAAGCTACAGTAACAGACACTGATTAATGCGATTTTAATCCCACCATAAAACCCCCAAATCCAGCCCTGTATTAATGACCAGCTCGCCCCTTAAGGTCACAAGTCCCCATGCACTCCAATCGAAATTGAACTTTAACTACATCCATATATATTTAAATTTCTAATTCCATTAAATATCGATGAATGATATAAATTCGACGATATTTAAATCCAGATTTCTAACTTTTAAGTCTGACAAGTGTGAATTCAAATACAAAAGGCTTAGAGTTGCGTTTTCAACAAACGTAATATTAGTGGTGTAACTAGAATTGACTGAAATATAGTCTTTAGCTACATACACGTATAGTTTAAATCGGATTGTTTTGTTGGGATCAATAAGTATTAAGCCGCGTCAGTCTGACAGAAATCGTTTTCGTACAAGTATTAGTTTTACAGGGGAGTGAGCGAGATAAAAGGATTTTGGTGAGTCTCATCTTAGAAGGGTTAAGGGTTGTGCTTGTGGAGTGCACCTGATCTGAGTTTGATTTTATTTTTCAATTATCCCGGGTTACATCTGTTCGGGTTCATTGTGTTGTTTATTTCGAGAGACAGTTCCACCTTGAAATATATTTTCGTTAACATTTAATGGAAAGCTCTACAATAGCTAAAATATTATACCACAAATTATTTAGAATAGAATAAAAAAGATTATTTGAATGATGATTTAACTTTAGTGAATATTTTAAGAATACGGAGAACTGTACTTAAAAGTTATTTTAACTTTAGGATACTGATTCATAATCAGAACCACTATTAGAAAAAAAACAAATTACTAAAAACTACTTCCTGTTGTAAATGACATAAATTATTTACAAAGTTCTTCAACCACAGTTAAATCAATCAATCAATATCAGAAAATATATTCGATCGAAAATCATGAAAGATACATACATATATAATAAATACAAATTTAATGACGATAAAATGTCAAGTTATTAGTTATATAACTCTTATTAGTTATTAAAAATGAAAAGAATAACTTTAATTTTTTAATGGTTAATCGATTTCTGGAATTAAGAGATGTTATTGCTGAGATTGCACATCAAACGCTTCATATCCGAAAAAGAAAGGTGATTATGCTCATACACTTAATATTTGAAAAATTTGGAGAAGTAAAGTAAGCTGTGCTCTTTACCATTCATTTATTCCAATTATATATGAAAGGGATAGAACCTCTTTTCGGAACGTCAAGTTGACACTTAGATGGGCCATATAATATGGACTTATTTGAGACGGGTTGTTTTAAGATACGAGGTAATAAGATAAGGCAAATATGCTTACTATTTCACCATTTTAAAAAACGTCAAATGTCACCATCGGTCGTCAGTCATTTTCTAATCGAAGTGTAATGAAAGAGTAGTATGTCTCAACGGAACAGAGGCTATTGATTATGTTATAATTATACGGGATTGTATAGAAAATCCCGAATAAGGAATTTAGAAGTTGGGTAATAACTACTTAAATAATATATAAAATATCACTTTAATGCTTCTTTTAGAAAATCAAAAATGAAGAAACTGACTTTTAACTTAATTTTATTTTTAAAAAGGAGAAGTCACAATTATATGTATAGCTAAGACCGAATAAAATCCTGTTCTTCAGTTGCGTGTACTTTTAAAACTTTCAATATTTAATGATTGGAACATCAGAATTTTTATATTTTAGAGAACCTAATTTTCAAAAATAATGCATGGGGACTGTACTATCAAAAATCATATAAAAAGACACCTGTCTCTGTTACACCAGACTGAAGACGTGATGTCCCCGTCTCGCTCCCTCGACACCGGGAGTGAGACCTCAAAGATGGCTGCGGCTGTATGTGGGAGGGGCAAACTGATTTATAGTGGTGGGTTGGGGAGGGGGTAAACTATCCCTGTGTGGGTGTTAGTTATTCGTGTGCGGATCGCCTTGATTTAACTTTAAGTTGTTATCGCTTTACGTATTACAACAAGAAAGATATTATACATTTTGAATTCGGTTCAACGAATTCCTAGACTCAAACTCTTTTAAGGTTATATGTACTTATACATGCATTTTCATGAAACAATTTTATGAATTTTTAAAATTTTTATTTTAGCAATGTCTTAAAGGTTGGTACAGTTCAGAAATAATTTTTATCTGTCCTATGTATAATTTGTTCTACGTTCTAGAACCGTTTCTTTTATACTTGCAATAAGTTTTGCCATTTTAACATTAAAAGCTTTTTCGTCTAAGTTTAACAGTTACAAAACGGTTTTTATCGAATTAAAATTTCATATTGCGCTTATTAAGGAATCACTCGCAGATATGTTGTAGGTACTAAGTAATTTATGTTTATATAGCTTATTGAATACTCACAAAAGTGCTTTGAATACAAAAGGAATTTATAAATTTATTGTGGTATGAACTTTGATTTAATTATACATAAGAAATAACTATTATTAATCTATTCTTATATACTAATATTCAAAAGAGGTAAAGTTTGTGAGGTTATAGGTGGCAATCTCTGAAACTACTGGTAGGAATCGAAAAAAAAAATTGTGTTGGATAGTCCATTCATCGGGAAGGTTATATAACATTTGTGAGAGACCAAACACTGACATCTGTGCTTAATAATTTCTTGGATATAGGGGGTGTAATAAGTGAGCTAAAAATGCTAGATATCAAATGATAGAGAATAAATACTTCATCATGCACAAAATTATATGATGTTTGTAATTTATGAGTTAACATGTAAAGTTGGCATCATAAATGTATTTCATTTAGTGTGAGTAAACTGATTAGTACAATAATTCAATGATTTACTAAATACTCATTTCGTAATACTATAAAAAAGAAACATACTTTGCCAAAAGCTTTTCGATTTACGTAAGAATCGGTTTTCTAAATATCTGTACTTATCATGAAATTGTTACAGGCAAATATTATATATGCACATTATTGAAATTTAAAAAAATACTAATAAACAGGGATTTTGGTAGAGCAACAGAAGTTTTGACAACATTTTTATAATTTGTATGTGTCTGTATGTTTGTTTAAGTATCACGCAAAAACTACTGCATGAAACAAAATGCCGTTTTCCCTGATGTATTTCTTAAGGCGTAACTTATAATATAGGTTCTATTTTAATGCAGGTTACTATCTATAAAGATAATTCTAAATTCAAGGGCCAAATTTTGCAGACATTTTACGTATATAGAATAGTAATAACATTACTATTCTACGAACGAATTTTATAAGTCGACTTAGAAGTGGTATAAATCGTAGAATAATTTTAGTTTATACAGAGCCGCATTACTCACGGAAATATGACTTGATACATAAAAAAGAAAGTGTATTACATCACCAGAGCATATACACCCCCTCCCCTACGTACGTATTTGCGAAGTTAAGCAGTAAAAGGTGCCCGTTCGACTTCGAGAGGCAATAAAATCAAATAGAAACTCCCCTGCCTCCCCTGGGGTGGAGGAAGACGGCTGCTTCGACCTAGAAACATGTAAGAGACATTTTTAGAGAATTGTTTTTGATTGGTTGATACATTGTTTACGGTAACGTTAGACGGTGGGTATTTTTTAGGTTTTTATTACTAATTGATCCGATGAACTTTGTATTACCGAACCATAGTTTCACCCGATGAGTATATAGACACTAGGTTTGTACTACCTCATCTATCGAAAGTTATCCAAATTAGTAAAAAATTACATTACAAATTTGAATCTCACGTCAGTGAGAAGAGTTACCATACTAAATTACCGATTTTCAACCATTATTTATTTGTTTATCTTAAAGATTTTTCCATATTTTTTTTATAAACTAACATTATAAAACATAAATGGGTCAAGTTGTATTTTAAACGAGAGTAACAAACTGCAATTCATTTTTATATAAGTTTAGAAGATAAACATTAAAATACAAAATAAATATAAAGAAAAAAGGCATTTGCTATGTCAAAGAATACCGAATACAAAGATGGCCCACCGAAAAAACGGAATATTAAGGAGTTCCTTAATACAACTGGTGTGTTTTTATTCAACTGACTGCTGCTTTTTTAGCTAGTGCAGCATGCGACATACTGCCTTATCCACTTCCAACTTGCCGGCCCTACAGGTGCTTCATCGTGCTTCTTTTGAAGTCGCGCTCATGAAGGATAGAATAGCCTGTGCCTAAAATATACTTAATGTTGACATTCTAGTGACAAGATATTAATAGTGATGAAGATATTTAGCTTAGCGTTATAATTATTATATATCAATAGTAATCTATGAAGATTACTTTAATTTAAGAGAGGTTAAGTTGAGAATTTTGAGCTCTTATCCGGCTTACATTACAAATAACACTACCTTGTAGTATTATGATTCTGTTATGAATAAGGTAGTCAAAGCTCACTAAAATAAAATATGATAATTGGAGCTTCACTTTGAAGCACTAAATTATAATCGTTCTTAAATTACCTTCAACTTCAAAACACTAAAAAAGTAAAAATAATTCTATTTTTGTCTTTTTGCTTGTTGCAAGAAATACATATAATTATAGATATTGTTTTCTCTTGATTGTTTTTGGAGGGTAGTTCTCTATATCCGAAGATCTTCAACAGGAGAAATCCACATGGCGCTAACCTGGAACTATATTTAGTTGATCATAAGAGGAAGTATCAAATCGATTTAAAATTGTAGGAGATATCGCATTCTAAAAAATTACATTCGAACTGAAAAACCTTTTCTTTGTTCTATATAAAAATATGATCATACATACCAAATGAAATTAGTAAGCTTACTTGTTTACATATTATAATTTTTAAATTTTAATTACATTCACCATTACCTCGTTTTATTGTTGAGTGAAAGCTTTGGGGGTAACTTTGTAGACTGCAGGGGTCGACTGAAAGACTATTGCTTTATTTTTGCGGACGGTACGTACGTGACATCGGCGTATCCGGGCTACGCTTTTGATGTAGGGTTGGCAAATGTGAAACAGATATTTGAGAAATTATAAGAAGGTTTTGAGAACACCTCTAAATTATGCAAAAAATTGCTATTTTATACGAGTAGATAAGTAGATATGACGTGAAATAATGAAGTATGAAGATATAAATTTATCTAAATGAAAACCAATGACTAATACTTATTTTTTTAATTTATCGTTAACGAACCTGGAGGAATTAGGATGTCTGGAGTGAACCTGCCCCACACCCTCCAACGCAAAACGCGTTGCGTCTTGCGTATGGTCACAATTCTAATACAACCTACGATCCTATCAGTTATTTTCCCCTTGACCATGCCCTTAAACCAGTTAAGAAACTTTCAATAGACAAGAGTGACATAAATGTAAAAATAATTTTTAACAACCCTATTTACTAAAGTAACGTTACCCCAAGGTTAACGCCACTATCAATCATGTTTTTCGTACAAAATCTCTTGCTGTATATTTTGAAACATATTTTATTACCAAGGGACACATAATTGGGTTTTAACTTAAAAATTGTTGAAACCGTACTTAAGTACCTATTAAGCTAAAATAATTTGACATTATTTAATTATTAAGGGGTAATGTGATTATAAGGTTGAAGACGGAAGTGAGCTACACCTTAGCGAGCTCAACCACAGAGGCACTAGTTCAACAATGCTATGAAAATTTTAGTTATAGTAACAGACCTAGGTAAAGTAGGGGTAGCCAAACCGAGAAGGAAGTTTCTTCTTCCACTGAGGCGACGTTGAAAAAATAAACCAACTTAAAATTTCTGAACAAAGTAGAATCTATAGAGAACTCTAAAAGAGAAAAATATTAATAATGCCAAAAGTCCACAGAGTAAGCTTAAACATACAGCATAGCCGCACATACAGCATAACGCATAACACATGGCTCAGGCGCAAGCATTGCTCCCCGAAATCTAATGGGTAAGTCTGTTACTATAAGTCATACAAAGATCTGTTCTTAGGAAACATGCCATCTTTTTTTTAATGAACTGAAAAGATTTCATAATCCATACATTCCTATAGCTTATACAACTGAGTACCTAGATTTCAAAAAACTGGTACTCTGATCCAGATATCGATTGTGTTTGTCATAAGCAGAAAATGAAATTCTTTAATCACAGGATTCTTATGAACAGATCTTTGCATGTCTTATAGTACCAGACTTACCCATTAGATTTTGCCAATGTAGACTGCGGAAAAATTCGGCTTGCGCCTGCGCTATGTGTCATGCGTTGCTAAGAGCTCACGCGGCTATGCTTTTGATATTTTGTGAAAGACGCTGAAAAGGTAAAATCCATACACTCCTATAGCTTAAAATATTGTTGGTCGTAAGACTTTACTCTTTGTTCGTATGTAAGGGACGCAGGCCACAAGCCACATTACAAATCTAAATGACGCAACAAAATAATATTATAATTTACATGTGATCATACGTGCTTACTTAGCTTACTTATCTTTATAAGATATGCTTTTGATGATATGGTTATTCTTTACGTTTACTTATCGCTAAACTACCTATCAACTTTCTTCGACAGCGGTACAGAACGAACGTCAGCCGAGGAACACTGCAACTATCCGGCCGGAGGCTCTGAGGGACATGGACCAAGAGAGAGCCTTGAGGGAGGCGGCAGTGGCTGTTGGAGTATTTGGGTTAGCATCAATAATTATTTATTTTATTATTATTCTACACACATACAGTAAAAAAATACATAAATTGGTACAGTACGTCAAATAAAAGTTACATTATCACATCATATTTTCTCTTCGATTCCCAAGAAGGGGCTCCTTATAGGGGTGCTTATTATATTATTTTAATTAAACTGTCAATATTAGTTCGTTTTTTTAACTTGACAAACTGAACATAAACATTTAATACTTTACTAAATGATCTAATTGAAGCATCTTATTTAATGAAATATATGTATAGAATTTAATTCAGACAACGATGAGTTATTTTGCCAATATAGTTTTTCTACTTTTAAATTTAACAACGGAGTTCTTAATTTAAAAGTCTAAACTCTTTCCCATACAGCCGTACAAAGACGCATTAGTCAAAGTAATTAAACGTTTGAAACGATGAATTTTCAAAGCATCACGGTATAAAGGATCCACAGAGCTCCAGTCAGCTTTCCGTGCCGCATCACACGACGCGCCACAAAGAAAACTGTGTGCATACAAAGACTGTTTCCGAGAGAGGGGTCAAAGTAAAAAATATAAGGATATCGAGTAAATTTATATAGAAGTAAAAACGGGTACGCTGAATTGACGAACTGGGGATAGAATGAGTATTTAATAAAATTTTGTGCTAATTTTGCTATGCCTAATTTAAATTTGAAGTTACAAAAATAAGAAAGATAGGTGAATTCACCAAAAAACTAACCAGAAATAAAACAAAAGCTAGCTATTATAAATTTCTCAGTTTGAAATTCTAAAATCCTACTACATGAAAACATTGGACCCTAATTCGTCATACCTAAGATTGAAATTAAGTAATTGTACTTAAAAATCAACATCTAGTTACATAAATACTACATTTAGATTCACACTAAAATTTTGTTAGGGGATTGTGGAGTACTGTAGAGTAGTGGCCTACGTTAAACTTTTTTAATACTGTTTTATAGTAATTGCAAGGACAACCGACAGATGTCACGCTTAGCAATTAAGAGATATCGATTAAATCAAGTCAATCAAATCAGAGAAGGTAAATGATTAGCGCGTTTCGTTGTACAACCAGCGCCTTCTAGTAGATTAAGGAACTATATACCACATGTTCAACTGTAGATAAAACTTTTAGGTAGCATTTTCCCTAAATGGCAATTAAACTGGTCAATGGTTCCAATTTGACAGTTCTAATTTTTGCTATATACTCTTTTCCTAGAGATCTATATAAATAATGTATGGCAAATTCATATATTATCTGTCTTAATAATTAAAAAAAAAAGTTGCTGTTAACAAAAAACAAAGGAAATAGCTTTCTTAGAGTAATCGTCAATATTGAGCAGCAACTAAACGGTTATTATTTATTTGTCCCATACTAAAATAAGATTTAAAATTCTATTTAGAACCCTACAGTCATAGCTCTTCACACCCACGTTGGCTACATTTACCATTCAAATGCTCAATTGGGGTAGTGCTGGCCAATGTACCAGTAAATCATTTGGTATGCAAATGTAATATTTATAGAAGTCTTCTTGGAACTTATGGAACTATATGCCATCAGGGTTCCGAAGTGTTTTATTCAGTTTTTATGATATACCATTTATACTCATGATTTAATGTTGTTATTGTTGAGAATATAGCTTTCAAATGAAATCATTTATAAGTCTCTTTATTCTCAGTTGGGTAAGTTGATGATAACTATTCTTAACTTATACTAAACCTATGTCAGCAAAATAATAAAAAGCAGTTTTTGTCCCCAATAAATAAATATAATAAACAAAACAGAAATTATTTAGCTTGTATACATTAAAAAATTTTAGACTGCGTTGTTTTTTACTCTGAACTAAGATTTGTCGAATGTGTTTGCTAAAAAGTTTATCTTGCTCGAGTATTGTAAGAGGCATTAAATTGGATAATTAAGAAATATCCTTAATTATCACATAAAAACAGGATAAAATTATCCTTTGGTGTTATGCTAAATCAATATCGTTCAGCGTGAATTTAGTGATACAACAGACACTAAAAACTACCAAGATTGAGTATATTTTGTATGACTATGACCTCTCATCCAATCGAAGTCTACATCTGTGGAGACAAGACCGTAATGTTCATGGAAAATGCCCAAAACAAGGAGCTACACTAATCTATTGGTGGTAACAATATATCTTCCAAGTCGCACTGACAAAACAGTTTCAAAGACTGTATGCAGTCTTAGTAACTTATCTGATTTTTAAATCCATAATTTAAAAAAAAAAATGGGTTATATTACGTGCAACTAATGGGATAGTGTTGTCAGCATGAAACTAAATTCTTATGGGTATGGATTGCCAAAAACGTCACACCAAACAATAAAGATAATTTTTATAATATCTTTTTTTTTAACCTTTGAAATTAGTTCTCATGCTTAACATAAGTATTAAATGCTCATATATTTACGTTTTTAGAGAAGTAAGCCAATGGTGCGGTCCTATTCTTATTTTGAACGTAAAGTACAAACTACATAAATAACATCACTTGTTATTCCACCAAGGAGTTTCTAATTTACTTTATAATGCTGGCACAAATCGCGCTAAACTCCTTTGAGCGGGAAGGGCCATGGAATGGTCACTCAGTCACCCGTAGCCACCTTTGATCATCCACCGCGCTAGTGACTTGAGGCTTGATTTACGTACCGTACTTCACAGACCCTTCAACTATTTATACACCATAGATTAATGATATGAGTATCTATGATACATAGACAGTTTCAGAGAGAGAAAAGTTTATTATCAATAAATAGGTCCTAAGCATCCAGACAGAGCAGGAGGCAACAGAGAATTTTAATAGTAAACTTTTTTGATTTGGTTATTGCTTTTTTGAAATGCCGTTAACGGACATAAAACTAATAAAAGACTTGAATAAAGTTTTAATGAATAATGGTCATTTAGTATTTTCATGAAGGCACTTTGTTGAATAAAAGATGGTGCTCCAATTATTATGAATTTTTATATATAACTATGCAGAATTTAACACTGGATCAAAATAATGATAATAATGATAAAATAGCAGGAAGATACGACCAAATATTTCTGCAGAGATGTTATCATCTAAAATTAACAATAGTTAATTATTTTATGTTAAATAACTCTACTAAAAATTACGTTACGTTATCTTAATTTATTTATTTTAATTACTATTAATTAATTTACACTTGTTTGGAGATTTTTCTTGTTCTGTTACCTTTTGTTTGTATGTACACAATAATTGATTTAATAATGACTAAATAATACTTTCAATCGGCTGTGATGAGTTGTTGAGAATGAGGTATTTGGTATTTATTTATATATGCAAAAACCATACATATCATAGCGTGGAAAGTAAGTACAAAGGAGACAGAGATAAGTTATAATTATATTCATTTACTGAAACTAAACTTTCCGTTAGGAGTAAGCAAAAGTTACAAGTTAATATATTATATATTCTTATAACTTACTTCTTACCAGCGAACTTAGTATTAACTACAAACCGCCACTAACACCATCTTTCAAAAGTATTCCAAAGTGGCGATGGATAAAATTACATATAAAGCACGACAATCAGACCCTGATTTTTTTCCTGTTATTTTTATTAGCAAAACACCCCTGAATTAAAACGAAAAAGGTTCATTAATATTCAAATCTGACGATTTTTAGTTTTTTTCTAAAAAAAACGTAAAAACAACACAGATTTATATTTTTCTTAAAAACCGACTTTGGCCTGACTTCGTATTCACGATCTTAATTATATTTAAATTCAGTACTACTCCTTAAGTACATTATCGTTTCTAAAATGGAGACTCTTCAACATATTTGGATTATTTTAAAGCGCATCATAAAACATGCCGATTAAAATAAGTCAGAGGTGACGTAACTTGACATTCATTAAAGTCATTCTATCCCTTTTTATTGAATTGGAATGAAAGAGAAAAGAAAATCTTAAATACAATTCAGCCCGTGCATAAAGGAATTGGGGCAATTATGTCACTTCCTTTTGTAGTAATATTGATAAAATGTGATGCATTACATACGAGTGTTACCTCAGTGGTACCTTTTTGACTTATATATAACCTAATAAATAAATACATACATATAACCTAATTTATTTGTTGTATTTATCACGCTTATAATTCTTTAAACGCAGAAAACACTGCGGTTGGTACTGGAAGCGGGAATTTTTATAATGTTCTTGTTACTGCGATTATGTCACATTTAAACCGTCCGCCGGTTTTTGTGTGACATGGTCCACAGTGAAAGTCAAATATTTTATTTAACTTTGATACGTAATGAAGGTTATTCTAAGCCACCTGGTCGTAAATCTACCAGCGATTAAACCTGTAAAGAACAGTAACTCGAACATCACAAAATTCCCAGTCTAGCCTCAGTGGGTTCAGCGCCTTACTCATTATCTTTAGATACCAACATGTTTACATAATTTGGTAGTAGCGAAGACTTCAATTAATTTGGAAATATTTGCAAGTTTGCCCTTTTCTAGGCCACCAGTGTCCCTGGCTATGGCGCTATCCCCGGCCCGCTACCCACTACTGTCCCCGCACTACGCGACGTTGCCTCCGCCGCAGCCCCAGCAGGCTGTACAGCCGGATTCCTCTCACGACAACGACGAGAATGCAAATCAGAACACGGATAGTGATGGTGAGATGAAAATTGTAAAATAAATTCAATGTTACGACGTAAAGACAGATCCTGGCTTAAACAGGTTCACATATTTATAAATATTAAAGTATACAGCTAAGGTGGTGCTTCTAACGGCAAGTTACTTACTTACCCAAAGAAAACTCCAGAATAATATGATATAATGAATGTGCTTAGCTGGAGAGGTAACTTTATACACAATTATGTTTTTACCCAGTGTCATCACTTTAAAATAGAATGTTATTATGTGATTAACACAAATTATTTGAACTAGATATTTAAGGTCGAAAAAATAGATCATCAGTTTTTCAAGAGAAATTCATATTCTTATAAGAACACAAAAATGTTCATTATCTTTATTTCATTTTTATATGGATATTTGTGGTTAGGGCTCGCATAATGCCACAAACTCGTCATGTTTTTGTTTATCGATAAACAAAATTCGGAATTTTTAGACCTTATTTATATCTCCCTGGGATAACTAGTGGAATCTAGTCTGTTTTATTTGTGTGAGTTTGTTTGCGAGTTAACAGTATTTGGTAATCGTGTTAGGCTGGTAGGTTATGTACCATTCAGTTTAATATTCAGATTTCTTCATATTTCTACACATTATGTTCCTTGAAATGTTATTTTATACAACTAAATGTACATTAGAAGGTACTGAAAAGGCTTCGTGTTTCCTTTTACTATACTATAGTTTATTTTAAGCCTACACATCCCTGTTACCTTCCACGGGTAATGGGAAGCCGTTAGCAGGGATTTCCCATTAGAATTAAAAAAGCAATAGATTGGTTAATTGAGGCAAAGACAAGATGAATTTCGATAATAGCAATCGAATCGCTAATGGTATAAATGAATGGGATTTGACATAAGCTCTCGATTAGCAATCAAGTGTTATTGTCAAATTTCATAAAGTTTTCATTAATTGCTTCGCTTGGATTCCTATTATGGAAATACATCTTGTTTAGGGCCTCAGATTACTAATGGATATATTTTCATAGCATTCTTTATCAACGATGTACTATTGTACATTATTTCTTATTTCACCCTAAAAAACAGAGTTGAATAACACAAAAATTGTATGAGATCCTTTACAAAGAAATTGAACCTAATAACGTTAAAAAATCTTCTTTTTGTAAGTTTTTTTCTGATATGTAAACAATTACTACTATAAAAAATAAACAAATGTAACTTTCCAGATGACAGCATCGACGTGACGAATGAAGAAGACTCCACATCATATTCCCCACCCTCAGTTGCTAGTTACACACAGAACTGCTTACCTTATAGGTAAAGAAATAAATACTAGGATTAATATTCATTATCATCAACCTGTAAACGGACCACGGCTGGACGCAGCCATTCATAAATGGGAGATACACATGACGTGTCCCTACTACGTTTGCTCAACGGCCGTGATGGTAGGTAGGTAGGGTTGCCAACCGTACTATAATATATAGTATTGTACTATATTTAGGGTCTGCGTACTATATATTGTTAGAGTAATATGTACGCAAACATACAATTTTTTTATAACTTATTTTGGAAAATAATATATTTCGCCGATGGAATGTAGGCAACCCTAGTGGTAGGTACTTCCTGATATACGGAGGAGCACGTAATAACGAATTTTTGGGACCAACTGTGGTGGAACAGACCGCTATGGTTTACCAGAGCGGTCTGTTCAGCAAGTTAACCTACCAAGCTGGGTTTTAAAATACTATACAAGATTGATATTTATTAAGATTGATTTAGCTTATGAGCCTTATATATCAAAATTAAGTAAATTGGTAGGTTATTGAATTGAAACTATTAAAAGAAATCCCAAAGCAATTCTATTCTTATTAAACTTGAGACATTTTTTCCTATATATAACATGAATAAATGTTTGATTATCTCATCGTAAAAATCAAAAGTGGCTGGACAGAATTAAATTAAAATGATGGAGAAAATCCAAGAGTAAAGGCTAAAATATAATATATTTATAAATTGCTTATAAAGTATGGCAAATTGTCAGCTCGTCCGAATGAGCAAAACTTTATTTCTTCCATCGCCATTTCGGATAAATTTTAATAGATGGCGTTAGTGGCAGGTTGTACTTAGTTGATGGAAATTCACTGCGTACAACTAGTTGTTGATAAACATAATTAAATATTCTAGTAAGAGAATCATCAGCCAAAGTGTGATATAACATCGAATATATTTATCATAGAAAATACCTACTTAAATAAGCACAAGACCACAGATTACACATATTACTTTGGCACAGATTATAATAGTAGCTCTTGTCACATATCCAAGCTTGATAGCTTGAAAAACCAGCCTCGTGTATTGCCTTCCCCCCCCCCCCCCCCCCCCCTAATTTCATTTCAAATGACATCAGAGTCGAAGAAAATTAATTAAAAAGTGATTCCGCATGACTCCCTTAAAATGTTTAATTTCGAGAATTTCTTTGTTACGGAATAAGGTTCATTTGTTAATAACCGCTTTCAACGGAAATATTAGAAAATTAAAATGAGAAGTAAGCAAAGAGAGCATCTTTTATCTTTTGCATTAAAACTCGTCTTGTTCCTCAGGCCATTAGGCGTGGAGAGTGCAGCAGAAACCGCTGCCAGATTGCTGTTCATGGCTGTCAAATGGGCGAAGAATTTGCCCTCCTTTGCAAGCCTGGCGTTTAGAGATCAGGTCTACTAGAAAAATAATATTGATTAATTTATATGATGTCAGAATAAATACTTATTACTAATTATTTAACCGGTCTGGAAGAAAAAAGTAACACTAATTTAATTTTTATCAATTTAATTTGTAAACAGCGCCATCTCTTATATGGTTTAAAAACATTCCAACATGCAAACAAATTAAAAAGACAGTTGCCATTTCACATTGCAGTCGCTAGATGGCGCTTATACAAATATTATTCGTAATAAACTAACATATTTTATGTCGTCAAAAATTCTGACAACTTTTATTTTTGCAGGTAATATTGCTAGAAGAAGCGTGGTCGGAGCTGTTTCTTTTAAACGCTATACAATGGTGTTTACCGCTTGATACCGCTTGCGCAGCCTTGTTCGGCAGCGATCAGACTGACCAAGGTATTACGCAAAATCTATATAAATATACAAAAAATTACAAATCTATAACCTCCTTTATTTATGTTGATCAAATCAAAGCTAGTGCATAGTATATAAAACAGAATAATTAGTTACATAAAGGAATATATTTCTCCAGTTAGGGCCGATTATGAAAATTAAGATAGATGAATGATCGATCCAAAACTAGTATATTTAGTTTCCAAAGTTTTACTACACATAGCGGTTCACGTGTGTTTGTTTTCCTATTTGATAAAACTCTTGCGTAGTTCTCAAATGACAACGCCTTGTTCAATATCTGTGAATACTGGCAACAATCAAGAAATGTTTTCATTTTATGAACTTAAATAAATATGATTATTATGGGGAGTACATTAATTATCTAAACCCATGTCATTAATCAATTGTCACCACTAATTTATTTTCTTCTTCAAATTCAATTAACTTTAGAATCCGAATTCATTATACCAACGCAAATGAAAACTATTAGCAGTGGGTTCCGTTTGCGATAATTACCTATGCATGAGCTAGTTGGCATGTATTGTAATGATGTTATCGGATATCTATTGGCTGTCTGAAACACAACGAATTATTATTTTATGAAGTATTTTAATAGAACTAAATGTTACACACACATCTTTCTTGAGTAATCTGTCCATCATTAGATTGTCTGATAGAGATATCTAATTAGATTTAGTATGTTTACCCTTTTCCCATCTGTGGGGCTACTGGAAGAGATTTATTTATAGAAATAAGCAGTATCTTTGTACAATTCTCTGATATTCTGTTTTGTCCTTTTAATTGTCTTTGTGTGTATATAAATTGTTGAATAAATAAATATTCTATATTCTATGTAATTATTATGTCTATTGTGTTCAGAGAACGGTATGAACTCGCCAGTGTTGCGGCGACTGCGCGAAGTACTGGCTCGATACCGCGCGGTGCTGGTGGACCCTGCAGAGTTCGCCTGCATGAAGGCCATTGTCCTTTTTAAGTCAGGTATGTGTGTAAAACTAACATCCATATCTACCCAACCTTTTGAAATAATTGATTTTAGGCCCTGTTATTCGTTATTTATAGGAACGTAAATATATTATATAAAATTAGTTGTCAACTTGTAACATTTTGGATTATAACGGTTTTTCCAAAGAAACTCACATCTATATGCCATATGGTTCTATCTATATGCTATTATTACCCTAGGGGTTAAATTTTATTGTCAATAAATTTATCTTATGATACCAATCTCTCCTTTATGCAAATTAAGTTGCGAAAGCGACATTCCTATAATAGTTTGTTCCGAAGCGCCTTCGCGCTACTTGACCAGCGCGTAGTTAATAGGTGGTGTGTGGTGGGTGATGTTGCAGAGACCCGCGGGCTGAAGGACCCGCTGCAGATCGAGAACCTGCAGGACCAGGCGCAGGTGATGCTGATGTCGCACGCGCGCGCGGCGCACGGCGCGGCGCCGGCGCGCTTCGGCCGCCTGCTGCTGCTGCTGCCGCTGCTGCGCGCCGCCGCGCCGCACCACCTCGAGGCGCACTTCTTCGCCAAGACCATCGGCCGCACGCCCATGGAGAAGGTGCTCGCCGACATGTATAAGAACTAAATAGGGGTGCCCGTCTCGAATCGATCTGTAGTACTGCGTCGATATTCAACCTGGGAAATCTAAATTCGATCTATTTTGATAAGAACGGACTGTTGTTTCTGAAAAAATTGTACATTAAGCACTGGGAACAGTAACGGTACGGGTGGGAAAAAGTAAAGTGGCTATTGTAGTGTGTCGCATGCTGCACTAGCTATCTTCACATATGGACTCTTACTGCTGACCATTATTTATGTTTGACTTTGGGATATCGGTGTAACGTATCCATTTGCATCATGGAGTTTTTGGCGACCAACGGTAGACGCCGCCATTTTCTTGTAATATATTTTGTTCGTTATGGTTTTTTACCAAATCAAAAACTCTTATTAAGCCTATAGAGATGAAATGCTTTGTTTTTTTAAATTAAAATGAACTGTAAATTGCTGCTGACAATCGTGATAACATTCCATATTGCCTAGCATATAGCATACAATATATGTAGCTTATCGCTTTATTCGTAAAGATACTTAAAAGTAATTTGAAACAAACATTTAACTAATCAATTAAGGTGTAAATAATTAGAAAACGAATGTAACGGCCTCATAATATTGTATTTGTGTCGTAGGCTTGTGACATACCGACGTGAAAATATATGTTAGATTGTAATTGTACATAATATAATTAAATGTTTGTAGAATCAAACTATTCAAGTGATACTATGTTATAATACCTACAATAGGCCATAATTCTTATTTAGTTATTTCGGTATAATGTTATTAATAATTAAGTTATAGGGCATACGCTTGTGTAAATAGAAACTTTTTTTTCAATTATTTGGCCTGGTAACTTAGACCTTTAAGCCATATCTTCATTAATGTAGTTTTTATCTTTATTTATGGCTCCAGGATACTGGAGTTTTTGGCGACTAATGGTAGACTTACGAGAAAATTTTTGAAAATGGAATGCAATGTAAGCGATTATTATAAAATGATACGAAAATGGAATGTTATGATAATGATTACAACGAAATGATAAGTAAATGAGAATAAAATCATATAATGTTTTTAAATAAATGAACTTACAAATGAATGAAAAACTGAAAAATCTCACGTAAGTCATTAATCAACGCTGAATGATGTATTCAATATATTGCATGACTTAACGATCCTTTTTGCCATAAAACTACACCAATTTCATGACAAAAACAACACTACAACCCAATATATGAAATAAAACACACAGCACCAAACCGCCCCCCGCCATTACGCGCCAAAAACTCCAAATAGAAACATCATTAAATGAAATCTTATGTGAAGTGAAGTGTTATGATGATACAGAGGAATAAAATATTTTACCCTAATTTATAATTTAAAAAGCAATGGATATCATCAAAAACACTTACAGTGAAACAATCTGAAACCGTAATTCATGGTAATAAAAACGATTCTTGCTTAACTATTGTAAATTTTTTATGAGTAGAATATAATAATCTCGGATCGGGAATCAAACCACTAGGAATAAGTTCCAGTCGGCCACAGAAGTAGAATACTTTAGTACCATGTCACACCAATTATTGAGTTTACTAGTATACAACATTGTAACTAGATATTACTGCTTACTTATCTATATTTAAAAATAGATTTTTGATTGCACTGTAAAACAAAACATGTATATGTTTGTAATACTAATACATAATGACAAGTGATTTGTAAAGGTCATTATAAATACTAAAGGCTGAGAGTTTCCTCTCTGCAGCTACTAATTCGTCAAAGCGGTGGTAGGGTTAATTGGGAATATGCATACTTGTGTTAATTTTAATTTTAAAATAAAACTAACAATTTATTTATTTAGTACATATTTAAATTCTATAACTGGGACAATTTGTAAATGCCCGGTAGATAACCACTTAACGTTATCACTATTGCCTTTAATTACATTTGTTTGTTTTTCTCATACATATTCCCTATTATGACGATTTAGAAGAACTTAGTAAATGAGTTTATTTAAATAAAGATATTTTGACTTTCACTTTGACTATGACAACGTCCATCTACTAAGGTTGACTGTACATTCTACTCGACTTTTCAAAGAAGTGAAACAGAAATACAATTTTAATGGTTTATATTAATTCGGCAAAAAAAATTGTTAAATTTCCAACATATTACGTAATCCACTATACAAACACCCTAACTTACTTAACGTTATATTTAAAAGATAGTTATTAAATATATATCAGTGACAGTCTACACGTCTCAATGCCTGGGCACAGCCTTCTAAGATAGAAGAAACACGAGGGTGTTGAGCCATAATACTGCGACGCGGGCCTAATGCGGTTTGGTAACTAAGACAACTAAGTTTCAGCAAATATTTCTATATCTGAAAACACGTTTCTAACAATAGGTTGATTTCGGATATTGCATTGTAATATTGGATATCGATTCAATATTACAATATATACAACCAATAAGTTTTTACATTTTAAAATAACTGATTTATATGTCGAGACTGTTTTGATTTATGTTTAACGATTAGATACTTAATATCGATTTTAGATATCGTCTATCTTATTATATTCTGCACCATAAAAGCTAAAAAATCAAACGTAGATAAACATCAATGTAAATTGTACGTACCTACCTAGAAATTAATTCATTATTTTGTTAATCACTTCACACAATCAACTTATTGTTCGTAGAAAAACTATTATTAATCTTGTAGCTGATATCGATGTTTGTAAAATTATGTACCTTTTAAATATTATGAGAAACTGCCAAGTGTAATCGTTTGAGATTCATAAATTACATGAATATTACTTAAATGTAAACTTCGTTGTTTTACTTTAATTTTGTACATAAGTAGCACTCGCACACCATATTTATTATTAACTCCGCAAGAAAAATAGCATTGCCGAGTCAGCTCGTCTAATTTCGAGTCTGGAGTGGCAGTGGGAGGGGCGCATCGCAGGAAGATTGACGGCCGGTGGCGAAAGGTCCTCGAGCGGCGGCCGCGTACCAATAGACGCAGCGAGGTCTCCCACAACATGAACCGACGACCTGTTAAAGGTCGCGGGATGCTGCTAGAGGCAGGATCAATCAGTTTGGAGACCCTTGAGGGAAACCCATCTCCAGCAGGTCAACTGCACTCTCTCGGCTGCTACAATGATAATTTAATTTAAAAATATAAATAAAAAATTAACATTACGCATTATGATGCGTAATTTAGATTTTTGCTTGTGTTACAGTTAGATATCGAATAAATAGGTAACAAATTTAATATTGATGCAGAATATGTGACATTTTGAAACTTTTTTTACAGCCCTCATCTTTTATAATACCAGGAAAAAAATATGGATGGCATCAATTTAAAATTAATTTTAAAAGAAGTGATGTTTGAATTAGAAAAAAACCAAGGGAAAATATTAAAAGATTTTCAATTTAGAAGCGGTACCTTTGTATTTGTTTTTATGTGTTTAAAACAATTATTGATTAGATTATTTCAGATTTGAAAAGACCAAAGCATATCAGTTTTCCACGGCCCGTCTAAAGTCGTCATCTGTTTTGTGCCTTAGCTTTTTTAAACAAGCTAATCGGAAGCCGCAAATAAACAGCTTCATTAATTATTCGAAGACCAACAGCTATTTTATGTCCCATTAAGTAAGCACCTCCTGGCACGAAATAATAATAATGCGGTCTTGCTCGATAACGCCAGAATTGTCCGCCGATTCCTCTCTCTATCGTCCTGAACCTCGGCCGTCTGGCCTCCTCTGTCGAGGGGTATTCTCCCATCCCTCGAGCCGTCGAGGGATTGGGAGGAGTTTCAGTTGATTTCTAAATAACAATTTTCACCAAACTTACCTTGTTTAACCAACTAATATAGTTAAATGTCCACCTAATCAGTGTTTTAAAGAATTTGAAGTGCACTTAAGCAGTAAATTTGTTAGCATTCGGTTATTTTAGGTCAAGGACATACCTCATCTCAGACCCCATAGCCAATTTACTTTAAAAATACTAACCTTATTTCTGTTGTGCTTTATGTCTCTGAGAAACCGATTTCGACCCCAAGGGGTTGATATCGACCACTTTGGGAATCCCTGTTTTAGATGATCTCTTTAAATTATAACGCACATTAACTCCATTATCTATGTATCACGAGCATTTTTATACATGCCCTAAGACTATAAAAACCTGAGTTTCCTAACCGTCACGTAAGATAGCATTAATTAATTAGTTTGCAGTGACTCGCCAAACAGCATAGTTGAAAGATATATTATTACAATATATCTAAGATGCTTAATTAAAGAAATCCAAAATAAAATTGTTATTTTCCTGCTACTGTTGATAAGCAAATGGTAAACAAGAATAAACTAAAATAAAGCTAATCAATGTCGTTGCGGTTTCAAATGTAACCTGCTTATCTTAAGTTTACCCGACAACCGTAATAAGAGGGAATAAGATTCATTTTGTCTTTAATAGGAAAAGGAAATACACAAAATAATGGTTAGGTTATTGTGACCTAATCATTACTGTGCTCGAAGGACGTGCACATGAAAATCTGCAATACAAGATTAGCTTGTTAACAGTGAAGTTGTAACTAAGTTGTCAAAGTAGAATTATTTATACAAAGCAAATAACTTATGATCGAATGAACCTCAGAATTCCTTGCTTGAACTGTTCGATTGAAAGAACACAATTATGCAGGAGATAAATAATATAGGCATAATCACTGTTGTTGAACTAGTAGACAGCGGAATTAAGTCATCAAAAATTAACACCAACTGCAAAAAACAATTTAATATAGAAAACTTCTTGAACATACAAAAAAAAACGATGAATATAGAGCCTCTTCCTTCTTTGAATTCTGTTAAAAATTACTAGCTACCGCACTATTTTCTCTCTTTGCATTTTAAATAAACTGAGCGAGAATTAACGCAAAAATTCGGGACCCCTAGTATGAGTTTAAATCGTATCGAGACATTCACTATCGTAGTTGCATTAAGCTTATAATCGAATATATAAAAAAACATTTCCAATTCTTCACAATAGAGGCGCTGCTGTCGCTTCTTTACAATTTGACAGTTGACGAGAAACTCGACCTAGGTGGTTCAATTCGATTGAAACACACACCAGTGGTACTGTAGAACTAGCGTACGTTGCTTGCGTAACGAAGTTCTTATTACAAATGGATTACAGTTAAAAATTTATGAAAAATATTATCACTATTTGATTTGCGAACTAAATGGTTAAAAATACATAACAAACAACGCGATGAGTCACTGGTAATACCTAAATGTTTGAGTCGACGCCCAGCGACGTGTTTTGTAATATTGTCTTTTCAATGTTTACGGTTATTTTGGCGCAAACAATGAGCATAGTAAATCACATAATCGGTTTAGTTTTATTATATGTCCTACATTGAGCATGTGTCATCGTGTATCCTGTACATACTAAGGTTGTCTGGAAGAGATCACTAAATAGCGTCAAAACGTAATATGTAGAATAAGTAAATTGTGTAAACTTGATATTTCTGGTCTCAAAAAATCATATTATATCAATCTATTAATTGACTGTACAGTACTACAATCGACGTCATAAACTATAAACTCGCACTTTTAAAGAACCTACATAAAACAATTTAAAACCATATTTAGAGTTAATGATGCGGATTATGTTCGGTATAATTTCGGAAGGTAAAGAAAAGAAGTGGGTATACAAAAACCTTAAATCATAATTTTTTTGAACAGCACAAAAAAAATCTCAATACAATAAAAATAGTTGTTTCATTCTAATTACAAACACTGCGTTAACTACTCAAAATTTGCTTAAAACAAACATAAAATTATCGGTTATCAATATTGTAGGTGAAATAGTATTTTAGGACATGAACGACAATCAACTGTAGAACCACAACACAAGCTGCAGATCCAGGTCATCCATTGTCGTCTGTTTGCCCGGGTACCTCTATGCGTTTGTCAGTTGAAGTACAATGTACAGTACCCAAAGTCTAAACTAGGAGCACTGTGCATTATTTAGCGTCTATCGTTGCAGCAGACGTTCACACACTCTCCTTCTTATCTGAGAAGAGAATAGCTCTCAATTGACGTGGTGGCGTGCGAAGTGCAGGCAGATTTCCCAAAGGCTTGTTAATAACGTAGTAAAAGTTCCAATAATTTCTGGTTTTCGGTAATCGGCCGCTCAGCTGAGCCAAAAGAAAGTTTTTATGTCGTTACAGAATGGAATACAATATTTAAGACACGTAGCATTTCATTTGACGTTCGAGTGCAAAAGTGTACGGTATAATTGATCTCCAGATCACAAGAAGGCTCTCCATCCAGCTTACGGGTACCTAATTAAACCCATTCTATTATAATTAAAGTTATCCCTTAATCGTCTGCTATGGAAATAATGAAAATCAATTAGTGAGGTAGCAAGTACCTTTCCTAATTACCTCAGAGTAGGTATTTTTTGAAATCTCTTTAAATCAACTGGTTAAATGCACCGCCATTTGCTGTAATATGCATATTTTTAGACAAGTCCACGTTGTTAGTCTAAAAAATAGAAATAACAGTAGTTTTTCTGTGTTTGAGAATCCAGGTGTTTCTCGTTGCTCGAAGGTAGTATAAATGTTAGATTATATTTTGTAGTGAGTTGTACGGTTTCATCACCATACATTGTAAGTGAACAACCTACATAAAACTACGCATCATAAATGATTAAACATTAACATTATCGCGTATACTTGTAATTAACTAATAATAAACAGTGAAACTTATAATGATATTATTTTTCGTAGTCTAAGTGACATAACCTCTAGCGTGGTAACTGGCCTACAACACTATCAAATTGTTCGCTAATTTTCTGATATTCACAAACTTATTATTATTAAATGTATGGTTACCAAAACAAAACAATTTGAAATTATTATTTTAATGCTTAAAATCACAATTAATAGGAATAGTTTATGGACGCAAAATAGGTAGCCGGTTCCACTAATTTCCATTATTAAAACAATTCCGGTTCTTGATAAATGCCTCCAAAGACTATCGAATTAGTAATTTTCTCTATGATCATGTAACTAAACGGCCGATTTGCTTCAAACCGAATGCCATCATTTACAACCTTTGCGTTAGGCATAACTACTTCACTATCAGTTGTACCTTCTTCTGTTACTTCTATTTCAGCCTTATGAATAAATTTGGATGCATATAAATTAGATCGTGCTATGTTGTACAATCTTGCTTTTGACGGATGGAAGAAATCTTCGACTCCTAATCTGTCTCTAAGAATTTGTGTGAGATCAAGATTAGATTCAATTTTAAAACGAGGTATGAAACAGTGGACTTCCTTATCACCGTTATGATTGTGGTTTATTCGCATTCCCCGAAACAATTTATCTATAGTAAATTCGTTGAAATTAAGAAACATATCCTCTACAGATACTCCAGGGTTTGGCAGTAATATAATCAGTGACAAACGATTTTCAGTTCCGTATGGAAGCTCTAATACTTTGGCATTTAATTCATAAATATTTGCATAGAAATATGGGTGTCTATTGTACATCATATTGACTTCACCAATTTTTTTGCCATCATTGTCGAAAAATGGGAGCTTCTCAGTCAATAAGGAGTTGAAGGGTAAGGTCCATTTTCCTTTAAAATAAACAGCACTAGTTAAAAACATTCGTGAATCATAGAAATAACTGCTGTCCACAAATTTTGAGATCCGTCCCTGAGTTACGTTTGAAATCACTTTGTTTATTATTCTTGCAGTAGCCTCAGACCGTTTGAAGTCTAGAGCGATAACGTCAGTATCATATTCACTCTTTGCTGCCTCTTTGAAATCCTGGAGCAGTAGGAAATTTTCATCTATAAAAATCACATTTATTTTAGCAACTTCAACTGCATCTGTCTTCACTTTAAGCCATTGAGCTATGCTCTTGTACTCGTCCCGTATTTGGTCTGGATTATTCTTTGTCACTCTAATAAGGTTGTTTATTTGTTTACGCGTGTTTCCTATAGCTCCTTCGGAAGAAACCGCCAGAACTGTCCAGATCGTAAACGGTGAAAGAACTAAGTTTGTCGCCCTCGCTTGAGCTTTCGCCGCATGGTATAGGAACTCAACGGAAAAGTTTCCAATTCTCTCTGCGAGTCCGTGGTGTAGATTTTGAGTAGGTGCGTTTTGTCCTCTACATAAGGCCATGGTTAAGAATAACAACGTTACCATACAACAACGCATTTTGTTTCAAATCGATCAACACTTTTCATAAAATTATATACTATTTATAAGAAATAAATTTAGTCCACAAGAATGCAATGACTACAGAGCGCGATATGACAAAAATACTTCGTGGGTTTGACTGACCGATCTTGTCTGACGAGCTAAAAAATTACCTAAGGAGGAAAACTGACCGGTTTATGAATTATACCTAGCTATGCGCGGCTTAGTAGTTGTACTGTATTCAATTTAGCTTATATAAGCTCCTTCCTAAGAGAGGAAGAAATTAGGCAAAGATCAAAACGTTGAGTCAGCGTTAAATATTAAAACAACAATCGGTAAAACAACACACCATAGCAACAACTTGTTTCTGAGATCTGATGGCAGAACATGTCTCGTCAACGAGCTATATTCTGCTTGTGACGGCAGGCTCTGGGCCCGGTTGTTACTATAACCGGTTTAACCCAACAACAACGGTTGGGGTACGACCGATTGTTATTAATGACAGTCGTAATAGGGTGCGATAACCACGTCTCTGTTGAATTAAGCAAACGTTAGGCAAGTCACGTACCTACCTATATCTATGTATAAAAATAAACTTGATTTCCTTATCAAAATTCAATTAATTTATTAAATAAGCATATCTTATTCAGATATTAACTTAAGACAGTGAAATTCACTTTGCAAACCTGTAGCACTTTTTTTTTGTAAAGGTGATTCCCCAAATTTCACTGTGATTGACTTGATTCAATAAAACCATTTCAAAAAACGAACGCGTTGCTATTGAATGATTTTTAGAAGCTCTTATCATGAAATATGCATTTACCATAGTATTCTGCCTATCTTTATAGACACATGAGCTGAACGTATGTTTGTTTTAGCAGTTTTTTTTTATAATTTGGCGTGTCTTGTGATTAAATTGGAATTGAAATCAAATCATTTATAGCATGATAATGAATTCAATTCAAATCAAATCAAATTATTAGAAAATAAATTAATTTATTTGATTGTTATATACATATAAGGATGGTTGTGATAATATTTTGTGAATCCTTTCGTATTAGTTATATTTCTAGAAAAGCCTTGTATATTTTGCATATCATTCGATTAAGGTCACTTGAGCTTCGACGGACGTGACGTCAGCTCCGACAGAATAGTAAGGATTTAAAAAATATGATCCAACAAAAATAACAACTATGCTCGCTCATAGTTGTTTTTTTATTTCGAACTAGCGTGTGTGAAACTCTGATTAAGGAGACAAGTTTTAGGTGTACAAGTTTTACTTGTCTCGGTGTTTTGATCTATACATTTTTTATATTAAGCTCAGCAAATGACTCGACACCACCTGATAATAAGCAGTAGAGGAGTCCATATGTGTAGATAGCTAGTGAAGCATGCGACATACTACCCTAGCCACCCTTACCTGGTCGGCCCAAAAAGTGCTGTTTTTCATTTAAAGGAACCCATGTTGCACGAATGAGGGAATTCGTGTGCTGGTAAGGAATTCCACGCTTTAGCTGTGCGACAGAGAAAGAAGTCACAAAATCTCTTTGTGCGCAAAGTAGACGTGGCAACAGTGAAAGAGTGATTCCGTAGACCAGCACGCGTACTCCTGAGTAGAAAAGGAGAGGGAGGGATAAGGTGAGAGGGATATACTCTTTAATCGAATTTTGCAAGCAAATTTGATGCTCACTTTTAGTTGGTTTTCGATTGAGCTGAAATCTTGCATCAAACTACAAGTACCAATAGTTCCGATGATAATTAAGCCAACTTGTGTCTATGGAATGAAATATATGTTATTTCATCTTGTGTTTTCCCGCGTATGCGTTTTTCACTGTCAGATGTATTTTGTAACAGTCCAGCTTTTACCGTTAATGGATTTACATGTCCTTTATGGAAACTGTTGAATTTTCATTATTAAATAGATAATATGGATAACATTTTTTTGCTACATACTTTCGATAGTTCATCAGACGAAGGTGACGAATTTCCGAATTTCGTTCATTTTATGTTTTTCACTGTTGTTGTCCATGAACAACGGTATTTCCTGGCATTCTATAAAATGTTCCATTATAAACTTCATAAATAAGAATAACCTAAAAATATAAAAGCTATTCGCCCTCGCCCAACAAGGGTTCTGTACGACTTTATTTAATAGAAAAAATAGATTTATCAAATTGTCATTTGTTTGTGAAGTATAGGTAATATCGCTATAGGTACATTTAAGCTATAAGCCAATAGGAAGTTAAAAAATCGAAAAAACATTTTTTTTTAAAAGATGTCAATCAGATGCTTATTCTGTGCAAATTTAAACACTGTAGCCTGTTGCTGTAAAACTTGACAGTGCGACAGAAGCATACGTGACTGATAGCAGTAGAGTAAGGACCGTTCTGGTAATGCTTCTGATACGGAATCCTAAAAGCGATAAAATATAATTTGAGTACAAAAATAATAAAACAGAGATCATTTAAATAAAGCTTGTTTTTCACTATATGTAGCTATAGACACTGAATCTTTTAGTGAATTGTATACCTAACGGAATTGGGGTCATTGTCATTTCGGGGTAATTGGTAAGTCAGTCATGCATGATGAGCAATGCGTACGTGATTTTGTCAAATTCCAGGAACCGTATGTATTCAACATTAGGTATGATGATTACCTAACTTTGATTATAATAACAATGAACCATCAAAACAAACTTTCAATTTATTTTGAGATCAAAATCATTATCACTTCCGTCCCTTTGCAATATCCCGACCCGCTTACGCAGACCAAGGAGTGTCCTTCATGATCCGGACGATCCAATTACGAGTGCAAACGCGCTCCTGCACACACACATCACGCACTAGGTACACTTTTCCTTTACACCGCACCCGTCGTACAAGGGTGCGAAGACCCGGTCTACATTCGACGCGCTATACCAGGTACAGATACGTACCTGGGCGCTTCTCTCCTCTACGATACGACTCACCTGAGCCGAGGTCCTAGCCTTTAGAGGCACCCTCAGGTTTGTCGCTCCCTCATGGCTCGAGCGCCCTGGAGACTCTAAGAGACAGCGGGGCACCTCCCCCGGAGGTGATGCCTGTCGATTAGGACTCCTCCAGAGGCGAATCGCCCCTTAAGGCTTGAGGACTCTCCAAGGTTTTCGCCTCCTTAAAACCCCGGTAACGCTGTAAAGGCCATCTGCGGCCAACAGTATTAGTCAGTCCAAAAAAAACCTTTGAAATAATTTTTATAGTTCCGGGATAAAAATGTAGTCACATTTTTGAAAAGGTGTATATCTTTATAGACAAGACATCAAAATATGTATACATGATTTTTTATATCATTAAATGTTTTAGATATTACTTTACCTCTTTTTATTTTCAACGTGGTAGATTGATCTTCATCTCAACTTTTAAGTGAAATGATGATAAGAGCGATGATGGAAGCGAGCGTTAGTAACTATAGAGGAACTGACTTCTTATCTCCAACTGCCGGAACATAATAAGCTGCTACCATTATTACAAGAGCGGCTAACTTAGGAAAGATGATGGTGGCCAACCCTAGGACCAACAAAACCGAGTAGAAAATATTTTGCCCCACGAGAAATTAAACCCCAGATATCTCATTTTTATGTGTAGAAAAGAAATGTAGGTAGCGTAAATAATCTAATAAATTATGTTTTCCTTTTAAACAAATTAAAATCAACGAAATCTCTTTTTTATTGTACATAAACGATATACATATATATTTACGATACCTAAATTTCTTTTCTACTCCAAAATGTGCGTTTTTGAGAATATACGTGCTTCTCCGAATATTATAGAGTTATATGCATAAAATACTTCTGATAGATTATTAAAATAACCAATAAGTTACATACTATGCAGAATTGTTATATGATTATGAACTAAACTATAAACGAGTATAGTATTGTGACTAACTTCATTTAGTTCTGTGCTTGTGTTGAAGCGGGGAATGTGATATTAATACTTGAATCTGCATCAGATTTACCACCGTTAGATGGTTATATTGTATTTAGGAAGCAGTCTTCAACCTGTCCTTCTAGTGGGTGTTAGTTATCTTTCTACACTCCAAATAGGATTTAGGTTTGAAACCTAACCTAGCAGACCGACAGAGCTCTCGTTTATAATTTTAGTATGGATTGTTATCCAAAGAGTTCACTTTAACATTGAAATAAATCTCTTAAAAAAGTTCCAATATTACTACTTTATAATATTGATGAATTAAAAACTAAAAACAATATTATCGGATCATGCTAGCTGTTCGTTTAATAATGTCTTGTGTACAGTGACGTATCGAGTTTAAATTAAATGTCGGTGACCTCAAATCCGGTAACGATAAGCTCAAATCATTCTCATTATAGCTAGAATGTGGTACTCAAAATCTTTAAACTCGATTTAGAAGATGGAAGAGAAATACACCCCGATTCCTCAACCACAAAACTGGCTATCTAACCTCAAACTGCCGGAACACGATGCTGTTAACATTATTGTTATTGCAGCTGACTTAGGTAAGAAGGTGGTAGCTACCCTGACGGACATAGAAAAAGCTCTAATACCGATCAAACCAAGCAGAAAATTCTTGAACCCTGGACCACAAAATCTGTATTAGGTAGTGGCGGTAATATCGAGATTTTTTCTCAAAATCATTATTATTAATTACTTACAAGGAAAATCACACTCAAATAAATGTGTGTGGCCACGAATACGAAACGATTAAATCACAGAACTAATGTTTGAGATAAGCTTGAAATATGATCTTACGTAATTATTAAAGTAATATTTGCGTATCTATTGCTTAATGTTCATTGAAGATATCAATCCAAGACTAACGTAACCAAGATTTTAAACAAAAACCTAGCTTAGATTTTATATTAACTTTTGTTACCTACTAATTACAAGATTTAAAAACGAACACAATAATCTATTTTATTTAATAATAGTAACATTTCACACTCACGCCTATTATGGATAAGTTATGGAAAATAGATAAAGGAGAAATATTTATAGAACTATACAACCGTGCAAGATTCGTGAACAAAATGTATCCGTACTCATTATAGAAATATCTAGCACTACGGGGATTCAAAGAGGTTCTAAGGTAATGTTCTTACGACCAGATGTTCGTCAAATATGAATAAAAAAATTCAAAAGAGTAACGTCGCATCTAGATCATAAGTACCAGTTATTTTAAATTCTCGTTAAGTATAATCAACACCACCATCTGAAAACCCATTCTTAAGGTTATCTGGCGACGTAGAATTATTATTCAAATATGGTGCACGGATTCTGCGCTAAAATGGTAAGTCATTTACCGCCTCATGATAACTTTTAAAGGCATTTCATGTAGCTGTTAATACAAAAACATAACATCTACCTCTACATGACTAGCACCAAATTTACACACCTTGAATACTTTATGTGTTAGCGATTGTACTTTTACTTGGAATGTTATTCAAATACTACGTCTTAAGTCTTGGGAAATATTTTACAAAAAACGCTAGTGTAAATTAAAAAATATATATTATTATCTAATTGAAGTCTCATACAATAATGAGCCTTATTACTTAGCAATAAGGTACACGATAAAATACATCTATAAATTTATTATGACCTTTGATCTTATGATACAAAACACTTGAGATACAAGATTTACCAGTTGTTTCAACGGACAAGGTTATTATACCATTATACATTTATATGAGATATTTCAATTTTTTGAACTCAACATTTTTAAGATAACAGAGTAATCATTTCTTATCTAAATATTAACTTTAATAATATTTGTTTGTCATTTCAATTGCTAAGCCATTTTGTCAAATATTCATTCAATAATAATAATAAGGAACTTATATGAATGCTTCATACAAACATTTAAATAATGAGACTCCAACTCGTTTCAGAATTATCACTATTCCAGTAAAAGCAACTAGGTTCACTACACCAGTATCTATCTGTGTTATAATACAGTTTTACAGTGCTTAAGACAAAGGAGAGAGAAATTAAAGTGAAAAATTTAATTTATCTTCATTTAAACACAATATGTCATGCATATACAATTAAACATACAAACTAACTTTCTGTTATAATTATAACGATAGGACACAAAATATAAAGATATGAATGCTCCATTTACAATCAACATGTTGATAAATGTAATAATAATAATATTAATAAACTTAATTGCACAAGTAATTCATATTTGACTATAGTTTCTGTGGTTTAGCCATTGAGAACAGAAAGTATAAATAAATCTATCATTATACATTTCTCATAAATGTTTCGTTATTTGTTGATAGTAATAAGACTTTTTCTTTGATCGTTCAGGTTCAATAATTGTATAGAAAATCAATTAAACTTAAGGAATCCTTGATTCTACTGTTTTTTGATGTTAGTGACCAATTGCTTACTGACAGCATAAGCACATCGTTAGTCCTCAAATGATAATGACAATATTAATAAACAATTAGTTGATAGATTTAAATATTTTAGTTTGTGTAATGAATTAAGTACATATTTTAACTAATCACATATTTTCTGTAATGGACAAATTATTGTTAGTATATGGCAAACAATTTTTAAGAAATGTATGGTGGCCAACATCAAAACATTTTGTAAATTACTACGAGGACAGCAAAATCACAGATAATGGTAATTATTTACGGACACTAAATAGTTTGGTTAAATTATTTCCTTGATTAAAACAATATAGGTTCTTGATAAATGCCTCCAAAAACAATAGAATTAGTAATTTTCTCTATGATCATGTAACTAAATGGCCGATTTGCTTCAAACCGAATACTACCAAAACGATTCGCAAAGTCTGCAGCGGTCACTCCACTGGCAGTTGTCCCTTCTTCCGTTACTTCTATTTCAGCCTTATGTATAATTCTAGATACATATAAATTAGATCGTGCTATGTTGTTGAGTCTTGCGTTTAGCGGATGGAATAGATCTTCAATTCCTAACCTGTCTCTAAGTATTGGGGTGAGGTCAAGATTTGACTCAATTTTGAAACGAGGTATGAAGCAGTGTACTTCATCATCACCATACTGATCACGGGCAATTTTCAGTTCTTCAAACATTTTATCTATGGTTAAATTGTTAAAATTAAGGAACATATCTTCTACAGAAACTCCAGGATGTGGCAATAGAATGATCATTGACAAACGGTTTTCTGTTCCATATGGAAGCTCCAATACTCTTGCTTTTAATTCATTGATATTAGCAAAAGGATATGTATGTCTATTGTACATCATGTTGACTTCACCAATTTTTTTACCATCATTGTTGAAAAATGGGAGCCTCTCAGTCGATGAGGAATTGAATGGTAAGGTCCACTGTCCTTTGAAATAAACAGCACTCGTTAAAATCATTCGTGAATCAGAAAAGTAACTACTATCAACTAATTTAGGAATTCGTCCATGAGTTACATTTGAAATCACTTTGTTCACTAATTCTGCAGCAACATCAGACTGTTTAAAGTCGAGTGGTATCATGTCAGTATCATATTCACTCTTTGCTGTCTCTTTGAAGTCTTGGAGCGGTAGAAAACTTTCATCTATAAACATCACATTTATTTTAGCAAGTTCAACTGCATTTGTCTTCACTTGAAGCCATTGGGCTATGCTCTTGTACTCGCCGCGTACTCGGTCTCGATTATTCACCGACACCCTAATAACGTTGTTTATTTGGGTAAGCGTGTTACCTATAGCACCTTCCGAAGTCACCGCCAGAACTGTCCATATCGTAAACGGTGAAAGAACTAAGTTTGTCGATCTAGCTTGTACTTTTGATGCATGATATAGGAACTCAATGGAAAAATTTCCAATTCTTTCTGTCAGTCCATGATGTAGATTTTGTCTATGTACGTTTTGTCCTCCACATAAGGTTATTGTTAAAAACACAAACGTGAACACGTAACAACGCATTTTGATTTAAATAAATTGTTAAACACTGCTCATAAATGGATTTTCTTTTTTAAGATTTATAAACAAAATTCACAGGGATAGCAATGACTGCAGAGCGCGGTATGACAAAAATAATACTTTGCGGGTTCGACTGACTGACCCCGTCTGGCGGGCGACAAAATGAGCTAACGAGGAAAACTAACCGGTTTGTGGCTAGCTATGCGATTTACGTTATTTGTAATTTGTCCGCGTCCACTGTTATTTCTTTACCAAACGACACTATTAAGTTTTAATGTTAATTTACATAATTGCTTGCTATTTTGCTTTGTTTTGACAGTTGACAACCAAAACAATGTAGTAGGGTTGTTCCCGCTTGCCTTTGTATCACGTCACAGGTTCTGTGTATAAAATTCATTATTATATTAATAAAGGTGAAGATGATTTAGCAGCTCGCTGAAGCCTTTTGTAAATAACTAAGTATGTTCAAAATACCAAGATTAGAGATATGACAAATATTGATAAATTCAAGCCCACGTATTATGTTCATTTTTATTAGCAGGATAAGTTTCCAGACTCTCGTGATGCATCTTTAATGAGCTTAACACTGTTACGGGAACTTCAACGGGTTCTTGTTCAATCGGGCGGCCGATCTCCGCAAAGTCAAAGTCCCAGCGCCTTGGCGTTGCTGAACACCTCCCGGAGGCTACCCGGATTTCCCAGGCAGTTTGCCCTCTTCTACATTCTAGTAGAATGTGAGCGACTTTTTCTTCTGCTTCCATGAAAGCTCTGTATATGTGGCTGTCCGTGAAACTTAGATTAAAAACGCTGGACCAGGTTATAGTGCGATCATTAGTGTATTTTAACCTCAGGGAACTTAATCAAGTTAAGGTGCCTCAATCGTAAGGCAATGAGTGATGTTTAACATCATATTAATTGCGGCAGTCGGAGTTGTTCTCATGCAGCCTGTGATAGCGCAGCGTGCTAATCTTTGAAAGCTTTATAATTTGGCTGCACAGGTCGATAATTCCGATCATAGGCTACCAAAAGACAGAGCTATGATTTACCATTGGGCTAATGACCACGGGAACTTATCTCGACCAGCAGAAGCAGTGTGAATAGGAAAGTATTCTTTGCCTATAAATATAGTACCATAAAAAAATTGATGTTATGTTAGCGCAAGTGTGTTCAACATGTTTTTTAATAAGGTTGGAAAGTTAAGCACCTAGATAAAAATAAAGAGCCTACCATATATAATGTCTGTATACTAATACGTTTCATCAATAACCCTGGACTGATATTTTAGAAGTTATACAGCCTCCTGAGTGTGGATGCGTGTCGCTTGGACGGCCCCTTTTCAGCAACAGGAAATAAGGAGAATTACTTACTTGTTGCCCAAATTGTTTCGTTTTATATGATTTTTATTTAGTAATTAATAAGTTATTTTGTTTTTAATAAAGAGTTTGATTTCAATAATTTCGCCTGTTTTCAATAAATTCCTATAAATAATTCTAAAACCATATTAATTATTTAAATAAATATAAACCGTTATTAAGTAAGTGCGGAGACTTCTGGTTAAACGCCCTATTTTCCTTATCAATACTTGTATTTTTATAACACAAATCAATTATTGCTTGTCCTCTGATATAAGTTAAGCCTATGTTCCTTTCTTGTTTCACTGATCCAATGTATTTCCCCTTACCCAAAGTAATAGGTAAATCAAATTCGCAGTATATACCTACCTGACTCTTATCCCCTACTATGGTGTTAATTATAATGTAGCAATAAGTATAATATCTTCTTTATTTTATTGTAGAGATATTTTTACTAGCTGTGATATTGTATATAAGGCATATTTACAGAATTTGACACTGAACAACATATTTTATTGTAGATTAATAACCGACCACGCGACTACTTCTTCATTACATAATACTAAAATTGTATTATTTAACTTGAGCAAGAAGGATATTAAAAAAGTTTCGATAAAGACAACTTTTGTCCATTTCACTGGAGTTAATGTTGTTGGACAAAATTAACTAACTTAAAGTAACTGGGCTAACGAAGAGGGGAGAACTTGGGAGAAATTAATCTATTATTGTTTTTTTTTTCAATTAAAAAATATCTTATGACTATCGACAACGCCCGATTCTGATTGGGAGCAGTAGGAGGGATTCATCTGCGAAGTGAGAGATTCGATGTTGTTTAGTTAACAGTCTTTTTTAGTCTCGATATTTTTCTAAGCATCATAATATAATTAAATATTGTTTACATGTTAGGTTCTTTTTTGTTATTATAAACTTACAACCAGTCCTATTATTTGCGTATTTTAATAAATGGTTTAAAATTTCTCGGGTCTATATTGTCTTGCTTGCTTAGATATTCCTTGCGGTCACTCTAGAGGTAAAATACTGTATTAATTGTATTTTGTGGTCAAATTGCCCTAGTTGAATAAAATTTATTTTTACGGTTGAATATTTGTAAACGAGACCAATTTCATTTTTATAATAAGGCGGAGATACGTAAAACCGCTCGGCATTTGGTTTTAATAATATTTAATAAGTTAATAAACAAAATTAATATTATTTTATTTTATTAATTCATACATTAATATGGCCTTTGATGCCTACTGCTAAACGAAGTCCTCCCTTAACTGTTCTGTGCAGCCTATCTCCGTGATCCCGATAATTTTTAGGTATCTACTATTAATAACAGTGATTTCACATTTCATTAAAGGATTTAAAATGTTTCGTCAGAATCCGGCCCATTGGCGTACTTTTTGTCTATTGAATGTATGATAAAGTGACATTGGTTTGCGGTTAAGTGTTGCGTAAGTAAGGAAAATATTTGTTTTTTTTTCAGTTTTAAACTTGATCTACAATGAATGACTGACGCAAGCCTAGGTATTTTGAGCTTGAGGAAAGTGAGATGTCACCGTGCGCCTTCTTGGCTAGGGTTTAGCGTGGTTTCGGTGGTTATAATATAATAAAATTATACATATATATATATTACTGACCGTTTTATTTTAATACGTACCATAAAGTAGGAAGAAATAAAAAAATTAAAAGGAAGAGGGAACTGTTACAATAACAAGGTAACTTATAAACTTATGAACAATAAATCATATATAAAATAGGTAATGATGAGAGATTATGATGATGGTGATGTGATGATTGTTACTAACCCCAAACTATGGGTTCCTTTATAATATGTGTAACAATAGAAAATTTAATGGAGATTCCCAACGAAAATTAAAATATAATTGGAAACTTGACAGACGTGATTTTGAAATGTACTATTTTTAAATGCTTGTCCTTATCAAAAGAGCCAGCTCATAAATCTATAGACCGAAGGAGGCCACATCGTTACAAGATGACTTATTATTTTCCTCAATAAAATACTGCTGAGAAACAATATATATTCAAATATCCGCTTATCTGTGCCATAATGGCCGCGTTTCCGTTGTCATTTCATTTAGTTCGTGCGAACTTATAGTTCAGAGCGCCTAGACAGGATGCTTTTCCATAATCGCAGAATGAAAAATGTATTTAATTTAACAATTACGCTCATATATTTTTACACTTTGGAACCATAAAAGATACATAACTGATTACGTCGTTTGACGTTTCTAATATGGCGACTTTTCTAAAATAATTTATTTATTCGCCATATGTTTATTTTATTAACTGATTTAAAAATGGGTTCTCAATTCGGTTTGTTTTTTTTATTTTTTTTATATTTCTTACCTCAGAATGTCATTAGCCAATTTTTAAAATTCTTTCGGTTTTTGAAAGGACATATTCCAGTTTAGTCTTATTATTATCATAGTTCAGTTCTAATGAAGAGAAGCACGAGGAATTGAGGGAACTCCTCAAAGTTAATAAACATGTTTATAGTGATTTTGGTATTTTTATTAACAAAAAAAGTTTCTTTCGTTAGAGTATATCCGTGATCCTGGGATGGTGTGATTCCAGGACATTGAGGGCAATCTTCAAATTTTATAGTCGCGTATTACATAATTCATATTTTTTGGAAAGCTATTCGGGTATTTGTAACCAGCGACAAACTCAAAATTGTGAAAAAAAAGTTTAAAACGTAACTAAAACCCGACTTCGAAGTATTGTTTTGAAGCCGATTTATGTCAGTTTTTTCGCCGATACAAATAACCCAAAAGTGTATGGATCATCTAAGTGTCAATTAAATTGACGTTCCTAAAAGACATTCTATCTATTTCATATTTAATTAGAATGAAAGAGAGGCAAATAACTTAATTGTAGATTAAATGAATAGCAGGAGAGTTGCCACCCATGTAAGACAGTTATTTTCTTTTGTGCGTGACATCTAATTTTGATAAAAAGTGAACTTTAAAAGCAGAGCCATAGAGTTCATCATATAGGTCACATAACTAGTCACTGATTGAAAATAACATCATTGTATATTTGGTGGAAAACTTTCCCAAGACGCAAAATTGTACAATAACTGCAGATGCAATAAAAACATAAGATATGGCTTTATGTGCTTATACACTTTGCTTTCCTTTTATTGGGAAAACTATTAAAAAAACAACCTTACTCCTTTATTCTTTTATTTAGCTGTCATCATCACTGTCCAATTTTTTGCCTTGGTAACTCTTAAATCCTTCTACCAACACTCGCCCTATCGCTTTCACCAGACGAACTTTGAACCTAGCCACATTCAAATAGGAGTCATAGTCCATTGTAGAGAGATCTCTTTCGATATAATACTGGAATGTGTTCCAAAGCATTTCTCTAGCTTTTAAAATGTGGGATACTTGACTGGAAGAAAAAAGTATATACATTCATATGTGAACCGGAAAATGACTCTTATTACAACGAAATAAGCTCACAAAAGTTTTTAATGCTTGAGCTGTAGACATGTGTAAGTCTTTTACAGTGATTTACATATCTTACCTAGTAGGCACATAGATACTGAGGTTATGTCTTGGAAGAGTGAGTACCGTTGTATTGCCGTCCTCTTCATCCTGGAACAACACGGAATTAAATGACAATCAAACAATTTTTTGATACGATTTTATCAGTTTTGTTAAATTTTATTTTGTATATCAATATTTCAAGGATACTCAGAGGATTCAATTGCTTAAATTTCAAATCAATGGGCCTTTGTCTGAAGTACACTCTCGTGAATCTCATTTTCTCAATACGATTCTGAAAAGGACGGCTGTTATTATGATATTTAGACAGGGTGTCTAAATATCGTGATATTAAACCACTTCATAGGTGACGATTTACTTGTTTAAAGATTGCCGATAACAATACTTATCGTTCATCGTTAATTATAAAAAGAAGTTAAGGAAGGAATATATTGGTTTTTATGATAATAGTATCTGATATACTTAATTTTTTAAAAGGCTCTGTTTTCAAATTCTATACCATTCCACATTCTGCGATATCAATTAATTATAACATTAACATATCATTTCCATACACAGAGGATTTTTCGCAGTGATTATGCAATGAATGACAAAAAACTATTATTTTAAAGGTCATGTCGTTGAATTACGATGCTTTATGAATTATGTTGTAACAATCTAAACATGCTGCCAGAGGTATATTGACGAGTAACTACTTATTTAATATTTTCTCCTTTGTACAGGTTATAACGCAGATTAATAAGAAAGAAAATATATGATTTAGATGGGCTAATTATAATTATGTGAAGTACCCACGAATCACTCACTATCGTTATTCACTTAGAAGATGCTGGCGGGCTGGTACAATCTATAAATTAAGCTCTGTCAAAAGCTAAAATAATAAATAAAATAAAACGTATTTTTAAGTGATCACGTTTCTTATGTCTCAACAATAAACAATGATTGCTTACAAAAATCTATTTCTTACACTGTAAGATTGTTTTTTCATTATTTCCTAGGTAGGCAAAGATTAATACACCCTAATCAACCTAAATGCATACATAATATAATTCAAACGTGGCTTTTTAAAATTTATATTAACGGTGACGATTTACGTTAAATGTTTAACAACTGGTTTGTAAGGAAAAAGAAAAGTGATTATTTTTTGTTATTCTCGCATTTTTTTACGATTTGCAAAAAAAATAACCAAATCCGTCCAACCGTTCTCAAGTTTCTCAGCGCTTATCAACAACAACTTCTTTTTTTATATAGAGTGATTTTTATCAACTTACCAATACTTTTTCATGGATGTCCCCTTTAGAAAACAATAACACAATATGCGGCGACACTAAAGAAGTATTGTATATGACTAATGCTCTCCGCTCGGTCGAATGTCTGCCAGAGTTGTATGTGAGCAGTTGTGTGTTTGCGGTCCGTTTGGATATACCATAGTTCACGCTCTCCGAGCCTATGTGAGCGCGATCTGATGTACTATAAATTAAAAAAAAACTATACATAATCACATGTGATTGGTGGAAGTTTGCCTAGCTGGCTACCACTATCTTACCTAAGCCGCTGAAGCAATAATGTGAACAGCATTTTGGAGGTAAAGTAGTCAGTTTCTTTGGTTGAGGATCCATTTTCAGCCTTATCGTTACTTAGCATAAGGTGAGATGAAGGGGATATTTATTTTAATTATTAACGGGTATCTCTTGACCTAATGGTAAGTGAAGATAAGGTCGATAATGGAAGCGAACTACACTCCTCAACCACAGAGGAAATGGCTATCTTACAGTTTAGTTTACAGTATTGTTATGGCGGCAGCCTTAGGTTAGTTGGTGGTAGCTAGCCAGGCGGACTTAGAAAAAGCCCTACAATCAAACAAAGCAAGAAGAATATTTCTACTCCCATGGGGAATTCAAACCAGATCTGAAGAAAGTGGTCACAGCAACTAGTCTATACAGGCGGCTAAATAATCTCAAATGGTGTTTATTCTGAAGTAAAGTCACTTGGTCGGCATATATGTCATTTATTTATTTACCTCGTGAACAATTCAGTAGCGGTCGCTAACTTGCCCTTGGTCTTGACACGTTTTCTGGTAATTAGCAGGGAGTTAGACCCTGCGAGGAGAACGGCCGAGGTCAACTCGTCGACTCCAGAGAAGCGGGTCAGCTCTGACGGCTCAGGGTTCGATTCCACGCCCGACTTTAGTAGCTGTTCTAGGTGGAGCGATGATAGGGCTGTGAAAAGTATTGTTGTATTTACATAAACCTTTTGTAAAGTGGAATTATTTGAATTTTGAATTGTTGTAAATGACCTAGAAATTGGAATGAATCAAAATGATCACTAATATTTGCTTACACAAAGTCAGATGACCATCTTCCAGAACATGTATAGGTTGATATTTTTTTATCACTATCAATAAGACAAAGGGTAATATAGTAACTTAGTAGTCCATACTGAGTAACTTTTAGAAACATCTTTTTTTGCGTTATCAGCGTTGGATTGTTTCCGTAAATTTAGATGGCCTTAGAATACTTTAAAACATTGTGCTCTTATAAATTCACCCTGTATAATATTTCAAGACCTACATTTGACATATCTTAGCCGATCCTTCCTCAAGTGATGTTTGTCGCACCAGACGTCGCTGTCTCGGCCGCTTTGACTATCCAATGTTTCAAATTCATTCTGTAGCCAATACAGCGCGGAGAAGTCACACGTGTCGCTGTATGTGCGTTTTAGGTCCCGAAAATCTAAAAAAACATTTTATTTTATAAAAATTAACATAATAAAAGCAACTTTATTTAGATAGGGATACGAGTGCAATCGCCTGTTTATACCAAAAAACATAATATCCAATAACTACTAAACATAATTTATTAAATCAGATGAAGGGCAATGTCTTCCCAACTTAAAATATTTTAATATAAATTTAATTATTTAAAACATATTAATTTATTAATATAGAAAACATTTAGATCGATCCCAAAACCTCTGCTTTAATAAACATATGTACTGACTGAACCACGCCATCAATTGAGATTCCAAAAATAGCTTACCAGTAGAATCTTGCGTGTCTTTAGATACTGGCAAATCGTTGGCGCAGTACGCGATGACGTTAGCCACAGATAATATATTTCCAATGGCCGCTGATATTAAAAGACTGTAGGCAAGCCGTGGACGAACAGGAAAGCTAGATAGCAAGCTGCCTAGACGAGTCATTTCTTCTGATGGGGTCAGAGCACCTGGGGAAATAAACGACCATTTTAACATTCGGTGTAGTGCACCATACGCGTGCTACTGGACTTAAACCTGATGGCTGAACATCTGTATATATTTCTGTAGCACTGTTTAAACAATTATTATTGGGATTGATTATGAATTAAACACTGTCAATCTAAATTTAAGAGCAGTGTCTCTCGTTCTGTTTGCACAAACCACTTTCAGCATCTCAAGTAATTTTGGATAAACCCTTACATCAAAATTCTTACCTAAATCAATCAAATCATTGACAGCAAACTCTATAGACTTCCTACTAGGCGGTTCTGGCAACTGCGAAAGGAAATCTTCAACCTTATCTCCTGGAGCATAAGTCTTACAATCCAAAACTGTCTGTTCTAGTGGCACTCGTAAAATTTCCGGTGAATTGTGAGGAATGAGTTCCAATTCTTTCTCTTTGGTATATAATCTGTAACAATGACCTAGAAACATGTGAAAGAATTACTTTAGAAGGGTAAAGTAAAAAAAAATCCCTTTTTTATGTCGTTGGTTACTTATTGTTATACCCACTGGTGGTTATAAATGAAATCATGTAATTACTTAGACATCTATATTTTAAGACTTATCTATAACAACTAAACAATAGAATATATAAATATATAACAAATATAAATTCAAAAATTATTACATAAAATTCTATAAGACTAACCAGTCCACAAGACCCACTTTTTAGTGTTTTTTGGTGGTATTTTTTTTGTTGTTATTTATATTTATTATTGTTTATTGGCTGGGTCTTAACTAGTAATTATGTGATAATAACCGTGACAAGGCCTCACCTTTTCTAACCATAGCATAGATTAATAGAATCATAATAATTAAGACATGGCTGCCAAAATGATTTTAATGAAGTTTACTCAATCATGTAAAACACAATTTATTCAATTACACTATGTACAATATTTTTTGTTTTCCAGTTCACCTTACTTTCTCGAGCTATATATTAAAAATAATTCTAATAGATTATAAATATACTAAATTTGTAACTAGTTAAACAGAATTGTAATACTGTTTTATATACAAAATTATAACATATTTATAACTTAAGTTAGTTACTTCGGTGCTTACTGTATTGAAGTGGATTACTCGTAAATGAATCTTAAAGCTGGTGGAATTACATAGAATGACGGATTTTTAACTGCTAGCCATGATATATAGCTGGGTTATTTTTGAGGGCCGCCTCTTAAATTATTTGGTGACATTTAAATGTCAAATCAGTATGCGCGTGCGCGGCTATAGACTGGACTTTGGTGTGTGTTGTGTGTGTGTGTACGATTGAAGCTCTCTCTGTCCACTTAACTCACCCGGTTGAACTCTTCCCGCTCGCCCTGCTCTCTGTTTAGCACTTGACTGTGACACCCAGGCTTTTTCCAATGATGCTGTCCCTATCATAATAAGAAATACGAAAAAATACTGAGAAAGCTTATTCTTAATTATAAATCTGTAATTGGTTCTAAATAATAGTAAGACATTAGCGGAAACAACTGATGGTAACTCAATAAATACATTCTTATTGGGTATAAATTTTTATGAAGTTTTAATGTAATATCAGTAAAATATCACCAATAGCTCATATACCCCACTGAAGCACCATTCATACGTTATTCTTCAATATGTAACAAAGGAAAGTCAATAACTGCTACGAACCTGTTCCTTCTTTGGTCCTATGCTCCTTAAAGACCCCGCTGTCTACAACGTGTACGACATCAGGTATAGTAATAGATGTCTCTGCTATGGTGGTAGCGAGGACGATCTTGCGTATTCCAGGCGGCGGTTTAGCGAACATTTTGATTTGATCTTGTGTTGATAATCTGGAAATTCAATCACAAATATACAAAAGTCGACGTTACAAATATTCAAAGTCAAAGCCAAAATAACTTTATTAAAATATACTCATTTACTAAGTTCTTTTAAATCGTCATAACAGGGAATGTGTGTGAGAAAAATAAATAAATCTAATTACAGGTAATATAATAGTGATAAATTTAATTTGTTATTAACCGGGTATTTGCAAATTTTCCCAGTTATAGAATATAATTATGTATTAAATAAATTATTAAAAAATTAAAACACCAATATGCAAATTCCCAATTAATTATTTTATTCAACAACGTTCCATACAGGGTTACTTTGCAAGGGCATGCCAAATATACTGGAGCAACTCAAAACAGTAATTTAATCTTCATGTACTGTTCATAAGATCCTTTGTGTCGCTCGTTTGATATCTTATGAATTAGGCGCCTCGCTGTCCATTTAACATACACAAGTCTATAGTTATTTTAATGACATTTTGTATTAAATGTAACAAAAATGTAAAGGTAAAAAATATAGACAAATTGCATTATTAATAATGGTCACGCCTTATTTTTTTTAATTTGGCAACATTTTTCAAAGTAACCCTGTATATGTACACTTATCGACCATCAACTCTAACAGCATTCGTAAATCTACTGGGAGTATTGATATTTGAAAAATATACAAGAAACTCAGTGAGTATCAATAAAAAAACAATGATATATTGTGGTTTTTATCATTTTTATCAAAAAGGTCAAATATAAAAATTTAATAGAAACATATTACAGTATCAGTGTGTCCATTCAATGTTATCATCTAAATATTCCTGAATTAAGTTTTTATTCATGATATGACAGTTACAGTTATATTTGGCAAGATTTCTACATGAATGAGTAACTTGTCTCGGGGAGTCTGGAGTTTGGAACAACAAGTTTATTTAAAATGTTTAATATTCAGCTTTTGTTCGTATATGAAAATGACAAGGTCAAGTGTTCCAGATACTGAAAGTACTATATCATTACAGTTTCCTTACCTAGAATGTACTGGAAGCACCATATGTGTAGTAGATTGACCATAGTGTTCATCAAGCAGCATTTTGGTGTATTTTATTTCGGCCCAACCTGGTAGGAACACTAAAATGGCGCCTTCGGATTCCATTCTATCTACTGCTTTTATTACTTCTACAACCTAAATTTTTTTAAATATCAAAGAAATGCCGAACAAAAATATGTCCCACTTGATGGTAAGTGGCCTATAATTAAATGCAATATCAAATAATCCATTGGTGCTGATTGTGCATTTACATCCTGAAGACAGATGTTAATGCCTGCCATGTAATAAGCTTTATAATATCGATATCATGGCAATAAGCAAATTTATTGATTCGCCTAAAGCGCTCATAAGAAAGGAGTTTGCAGTATGACGTCATGCCGTGGTATTTTGATGCATGGCAGGGCAACTGTATGTAAATAGTGTCATATTAAAAATGTATAGCGAATTTAATTTATTTCAAAAAGGTTCGCCCACCGAACTTCGAATTATACATAAGCTGTCAAAGTGATTGTGATTTCATAGTCTTTTTAATTGTATTTGGTTACTATGATAAATAAATATTACACTGGCTAATTTTCCTTCACACACGGCAGAAATACTAAATGGCAGTGGTACCTTAGTCTATCACCTAGTTAAATCAGTTTTTAAATAAAACATATATGTGACATGCCCCGCCGAAGAAGTGCCCTTGATGTCATTTTGGAACATTTGAAATATTGTTTTAGAGTTTAACGCATAGTGAACAATATAAAAATATGCAATTTTTATGACTTGTCTCACATCTTTTGGGACTACATGTCATAACTCTAACTTTTACATTACGTACTAACCTCTGGGCAGCTTACAGCCGGCTTGCAGTTATCCTTTTTTGAATTCTCCAAACTATTGTTTAATTTCAAGCCATACTTGCGTTGGATGTCTTCTAGATAAGACACTTCTACTGGAAACGTTCTTCCTGGCACCTCAATGACAGGACACGAATCGAAGTACCTGGGAGTGTATTATGAAGGCTTAGGACTTAATTGCACTAAAATTTCTACTTCATAAATTTTCGCAGGTATAATTTCATTGCTTCTACCGCCATCTAGTTTTAAGTTCTAGCAACAAATATTGATTACAACTTCTTTCCAAAAAGGTTTTTCATCTTTTTTCAAAGCTTTTTTTATGAAACTACCTAAATTATAATACAAAATGCTCATTACCTGGTGAAGACGTCTACATCTAATGTGGCGCTCATAATAACAATTTTCAGTTGCGTGTTGATAGCCAAAGCTCTCTTTAACAAAAGAATCATTATGTCTGTATTGATGTCTCGCTCGTGCGCTTCATCTATCATCACATGGCTGCAGCCTTCGAGTCCTGAGGGAAATAAGAGAAATTCATTTAAAAGGAAGATCTTTTTGTATAGGAATTCTTAAATATTGTTGACTTTTTACCGTAACGTATAAATATATTTTTTATTTGACAAATAATGAATAACTTCTTCTTTTTCTTCTATTTCTTCTTATATATATAATAAAAACGAATTGTGGTTCGTTAGTCTTGCTAAAACTTGAAAACGGCTTGACCAATTTAAATAATTTTTATTGTGTTATATTAGGTTTCATTCGGGGGTATTTAAAAATAAATATAATTGGGAAAATCCTAAAGAAAAGCTTAAAAATATGAAACTGCAAATTTGTTTATTATGTATGGAAAACTAACTGATACGCTAAGGATTAAAACTCATTTCTTCCATCGCTACTTCGGGTTTCTTTTAATAGATGGCGTTAGTGGTAGTTTGTCGGTAAACAAAGTTCACCGGGTCAACTAGTTAGATAGAATTGATTCAAATTTTTCAAAAACTGTTTCTTATCTTATATTAACTAGTTGCCATTAATTTATTAATATTTTATATAATGTGTTACCATAGCTTAATAATAGTTTTCGCCTTCAATTTAAAAGGACATTTTTAACGAAATCTAACACCTTATTTACAAAAGACTTTTTACTATGTAATGTTGCAAATGATGTGATTAAATTAGTCATGACTTACACTCTGTCACATTATTATGACAAATTCAATACAGATGTTGGAATGAAGATTACGTGAATAATTTTTTTGTGTACTTAAGCTACGCAATAACCAAATGTAATCCGATTTCGAAAACGGGTTATTCTTTAAAAAGGTAAACTGTACTGTATTGTATTTATTTTCAAAGAAAATTTACTCGAAAGACATATAATTTATCCACCCACACACATATAACTTAATACCAAAAAAGAGACTTTTGACTTCCGTTTTCCTTTCTTGTAAAGTCGCTGAAACTTTACCAGAACTCAAGATCATATGCTACAGTGGGCTTAATTCTGACAGCTCATTGCAAAATGAAATCTAAGTTCAGTGTCCCGCTCGACAAACTAGACAAGAATAAGAACTGTCAAATTACCTACATTAGACAGTTTTAAAGGATCTATAGACAATTTTAGAGGCATGTAGGTAGACGCTTCTTAAATATGCATTTTAGGTTATTTTACGGTTTTATTTTAAGTTGAATACACTTTTTAATGTTCTTTTATTTTGATAATTGAATAAAAGTTTTTTTATTGTCACGTGACATGATATTCTTTTATATTGACAGAATTAGATGCAATGCACTTAAATTAAGTTTTAGATAGTGCCCTTCAGAATCGGGCCCAATGTCTAAGGAATGCTGATAATTTTATTTACAAATATTTTTATATAACTACATTGTAGATTATTACGCCGCGTAAATAAATGATCTATATGCCTGAATGAATCGATTTTCGCTACACGTTTGATAGCTTTGTTGATATGGGTTTGTGTTAGGTAATGTTTTGATGAAGATCTTCAGAGATATATAACATTACTACCCACGTTATGAAATATTGAATTAATAAGTATACACAAAATGTATTTACAACAGCTAGACTTCAATTCTAATTTGCAAAACTAATGTCATTCAATTTGAATGAATTAGGAAAAATTATTATTGATAAAAAATTTAAAATTATTCCAGAATAAAAGTCAAGTGAGGTTTGAGAAATAGAACCAATACTGATTTTAAATATATTGAAGTCTGATTTTATTTTATCAAGATAATACAATCTAAAAGCGCTTTTTAGATTTATAGTATGTTTTTTTGTGAGTATCTGACCTGGGTTAGTCTTAAGTCTCCGCAGTAGTATACCCGATGTGCAATACAATACGGACCCGCAAGGCGGTTTAGGCAGCTTTGACTGTAACCGCACCTGATATCCTATTGATTCGCCAACCTATAAAGAGAATGGATAATTTTTAATTATCAATTGCTGTTCATTAAAGTCGAAGACAAAAGATTTTTTTCAACTTTGATACATATATATTTATTAAACATCAATCTTAACAATCTAATCGTAAATCTACCGGGGGGTCTTGGCCTGCGAAGAGCAGGTAAGAAACAGAATGATTTGTCCTTACCTTTATAGTCATTAAGATTGTTTGAAAAATCTTAAAATTCATACAGTTCAATATTAAAACTAAATTAATTGTTTGCTTCATAAGATTTCTTTAAAAGGAATAATTATAGGGATACTTCTACAAAAAAAATTCCTCCACAGCTTCGTCAGGTTCATTTTGATAGATGGCATTAGTTGCGTATAAATTTAGTGATCATGTATACTTGTATACATTTTTAATGAGACTAATTTGTATCATTTCACTTTTGTACATTTGATGGTTATCGAGCATAAATTTTTTGATTAGGGTCTTGCAAAATGACTTAGAATTAAAGCTTTTTCAAAAATTTTGATTTACAGTTTTTAACGATATTTATACTACTTACATTAATGGCTGGAATCTGGGTATTTAATGTGTGCAAGTAAAAGATTTGAGGACTATGATATATTTAAAAAATTCAAGAGAAAATGCATTATTTGCAAGAAAAAAATATTGGAGTGTGTTAAGTAAAAAATTTGTAGAAAAAATATTATAACACGAAAACTTAACAATCGCGGAACATTCATGTGGTATTTCCAGGTAGACCTAGACGTCAGGAATCTAAAAAAAAATTGAATGTCATTTGGATCAACCTGTATATCACCTTCATATACTAGAAAAGAAGTATTGATTATGCAATAATATATTACAAGAACTAAACTTCTTAAACATAGCAATATGTTCGAGAAGATATTACAAGTTCCAGAAAAACGCAGAATATAAAACGACTTATAAAGGCTACCAAAATTTTAAAATTATAGAAATACCTTACCTCTTCTCGAAGCTCGCTAGCCACTCTCTGGGCTAACCCAATAGCAGCAACTCTTCTTGGCTCCGAGACTATAGCCGTAGTACGAACGCCGCATTTTCTCAAAATAGCCGCCGGCACACGAGTGGATTTCCCACACCCCGCTGCTCCTACGATAACTAAAACGCGGGAGCTTTCTAAAGATGACGTGATTTTTTCACTGCAAAGATGGTAAATTAGTTTTTTTAACGGGGTCTATATATCTATAACTAAATCACTTTACGGGATAAAATTACTGTATATGTGATTCCTAATACTCAAATACACGACTATAAACCTAAATTTATGTATGGTACAACAGGTTATATAAATATTATAGCCAAAAAAGACTATTCGGAAACAATTTAGACCATTAAAAAGGTGTTTGCAATTATCAACCTTCAAACACGTATTCAAAATGTAGGTTTTAGGAAGCTCCTATACACATGTCATATGATTAGTTGATATCAATATAAATATTTGTCTAGCATCCATAAATCGAGAATATAATGCCTTTTAATTCGAGGAGGGATCCTTTTACGAACCTACTAGCCACCTGATTAACGGCGGACATGTGTGGGGCTTATCCAGTACGTCATTAGAGCGGCAATACCCAGTAAAACTCTTCGGGAACGGCCCTTTACTGTGGCGACTTGGGTTCTGCCGAAGCAATTCACCAGTTTGAAAAATATTAATATTATAACAGACAGAGATGCATCCATTTGTAATAATAATCATGTTTGGCCACATAACTGTAAGTATTCCATTAACTGTAAGTATTTGTATTTTATTTGTACTGTAAGTATTTCTGTGTGTAAGTATTCTGTATTTAGTTCGTATTCCCTCCTTCTTATAACATGGGTGCCTTGAAAAGAGGCGTGAAAAAGCACTTTTTGGGCCGGCAAGGTGGCTAGGGCAGTATGTCACATGCTTCACTAGCTATCTTCACATGTGGACTCGTCTACTGCTTATCATCAGGTGGTGTCGAGTCATTTGCTGTGCTTTATATATAAAAAAAAATTGATAAAGTAGCAGAACGTCAAAATGCTACTTCACGACTAAAAAGTTATAAAAATAAAATTATTTTTATTAATCATTGGATTTCGTAGAGAACTTTCATCTTCATATACTACACTAGAAAGTTTGACAAAGCGCAAACGAAATCGAGAGTTCATACGTCACAGTGACGTACACTACTAAAGTATTGAACGTCACTTTGACGTTTCAGATGTCGACGTTTTGAAACTAGTGTTTAATCATCTTGATTATTACAGAATTCGGTAATCATTCCTCTAGCTATGATATCCAATAAAATATAGTTAATAACATACAGATTATTTTCACGCATAATGTAATATTCTTTGCCGCTACCTTTAATGTTCCTTTCACAACTGGATATACAAGGATATATTTTTTTGTATAAAGGATTTAAAAAGCCGAACCTCCAAATGAACTAACATTTTTGTTGGTATTATAAGTTGGTAATAAATAAACATATTTATTAAATACCAATGTCAATCATTTATCCGCTGGTATGCAGCGAACATTATAGGTACAATTGTTATCGGCACTTCGCAAAAAATAATTTCACTAGTTTCTGAACAGTGCTTGAGAAACTTCGTTCTACGTCATAGTGACGTCTATTTGGTGTCAAACGTCATACGTTCATTGAAAGTAAAATCACTCTCGATTTCAATGGTTGCTTTCGATACGATGCGATGCTGTGACGTTTTGAAAGCCTACTACAATAATGTTGGAGTAGGACTTTCTACTTAGTTTTTTGTTATGAAATTACAAACAGACGAGTTCAAGACCATATAGTTATGCTTTTTAAACAAATGCCTGTAAGATAAGAAAGTTAAAATTTTCAATATAAATGTAATTATGTCACTAATGTCTATCTACGTTAAATGGTACTTTAGTATCTATTATATCAAGCTTATCGTTTTGTACATCTTTTGAAGATAATAAAAAATTATAGTTATTTCGCATACTTCTGACAATGTTTAAATGTTTTGTTAATAGGATCATATCATTTTCAGAAAAAAGTAAAAGCTTGCTTTGTGTGTTGGCAATTTAGCACCAGGTTAGAGGTTTTGAAAACCAAACGTGTATGCTTAATTAAAACCATACATCAGAGTGCAAATGCATACGCAGACAGTTCCGAGTCAGTGAAAATTTTTGGCGACACGATTTCACTTGCGCGAATCGGGGTCATCGCTGCCTCGATGGAGAGCAAACGGGGCCATTTGCCGCTTTCTAAATGTTATTTCGATGCACTTTCGATAGAAACGTCTAAGTAGACAAGGAGAGGATATAAGTTATGCTGTCTCGCTCGGTGCAACGGATGACGAGATAGTGAAATGGAAAGTTAATATGACGTTTGTTCTGAAACGTAATATCATAAAAAATATTGGCATCTTTGCTGAGAATCTATATATAGTGGAATTATGATATATTAGCCCCGATTCTGTTGTGCATAGACTAAAATTTAATGTAAGTTAAGTAGTGCTCTTCATTGCTATCCGACTAGAAAAAGATACACGCATTCTTGCTTTATTTTACGCACTTGAGAAAATATGCTGAAAAAATAGGCAAACATTCCAAAATTTTCAACAAATTGATTCTAAAAATATAGTCTATATCTTTATGTACCATATTAGCAGTTGGGCGATATTTTGATCGTATGTAGGCTTTATATATGGGTTCGAATCCCGCTAGGAACATGTATTTGTATGATGAGTAAGAATATTTGTTCAAGAGACGTGGATGTTTGAATGTTTATTTCAGGTATACATATTTATTACTGTCTACATATATTTCTCCGTTATCTAGTATCCATAACATAAGCTCTTAATTATGCTTACTTTTGGCTAGATACAAGAGATAAATATTATTATTATATTATATATAAATTAAGAGTATATAATCTTGCTACACACGCAAAGACAAACGAAAAAGATTTTGAGAAAAGCAATTGACATTTTTATCCAACTAAAATATCTATGAGAGTTGAAGTTTTCAAAAAAGTAAAAATTCATAAAGAAATAATATTGAACAGCAAAAAGGCGCTTCGCTTATTTACATTGCCCTTATGAAGAGTTTAATATTTGACCTCAATTCCCGTATCTGTACCCGGCCCAAGGTCGACTAGGTCAAGGCCACGAACTCCGAGGCCAGATAACTAGGTCTCAAGGGCGTCGATCGACTTCCGTCGCCAAAACCGGGGCACTGAGGCCGAGGTACAGAATAATGTAGAGCAATGTTTGAAGTTTGCGATACAAGGTCGACAGTAGGTCAGCTTGTACTGAGGCGAAGGTCAAGTTGTATCCTCTCTAGGATAGTAACAAAGTTAACTTAGATGAAGATGTTTCTTTCATTTTTCGAAAACTATTAAGCCGTAGGGTAACTCAGAAACAACACGTAGGGTATATTAAAAAAAAGATGTTTTGAAAAATACACAAACTATAGAACACATCTCATACCGAGGCGGGGATTGGACAAAGAACCACTCCCTTCCAAAAAAATGTTCTGGCTGTTTAGTTACCCAGCTCTGAACCATAATATTATGAATTCTTTCCGATATTATTAATATTGCGTTACAAACTCACGTCTACCTAATTCCGAAATGATTACATTACATATGAACAGTGTAGCATTTTTTCCTTCTATGTATGTATGTATGTATAAATCTACTATAGTCAACAAAACATCATGAATTTTTATTATTGAATATTTATAGATTTAATGGACATCATAAGTAATTTTTGTTGTTTATAATATTTAAATATCAATTAACATTTCTATAAGGATAGCTGGGCCGCGTTCGGGAAGCAACACTGCATATTCGCGGCCCATGCACCGTAGTCTCTAGACGAAAGTTTTCAGCCAGTGATGACGTGGAAACCAGAACGTGGCCGTCAACAATAGGCCTTATAAGAAGGCTCTGACACCCAAAGGGCAGTAGAGAGGGCTATGCTCGGAGTTTCTCTGCGTGATCGAACCAGAAATGATGAGATAGAAGAACTGCCGTTACCGAAGTGGCAAGATCTCATGTAGAATACTTCATCCTAATGAATTGCGACCCTGAAGTGACATGGGAAGGGTCATCAAGTAGAAGCCGCGTACCGGGAGACGCAGGGTTGATAGGCCTATCACAAGGTGGACCCTCGATCTGGTAAAGGTCGAGAGAAGACACTGGATGCGGACAGCGCAGAACCGATCGGTTTAGAGGCCTATGACCAGCCGTGGACGTTTATCGGCTGATATGATGATGATTTTTATAAGAATTTTATCTTATCTAAAGCCAAAATGTAATAAAATATGTGCCATACAATTTTTAAGTTCAGGTAGTGGTCCCAAAAAGTAGTAAACTATAATAAGTATATTTTTATTATTCCTAAAACATGTCTCTTTATAACTAAGTTTAAACACTCAATTTTTTTTATAAATCCTTACTATACCTAACATTCCCTCCACCAACCCATGGTCCTGTCTACCTTGCGGCATATGGACCGAATCACGGGAGACGCGAGGGTACTTGCATAGGGCTCTTGCATAGGGCTTTTTACTATACCTAACAATCAAACTTTGAATAATACGTCCACGTTTATACCCCTGGCATTATGACACTCCACAGATTAGTGACGAGTGCGAAGTTTCCTTCAGCCGGCACTCACGCGAAGTGTGTGAAGAATAACTGCACTAGCAGTTACCGAGAAGTTTTAACGGGTATTATCAGTGCAGATATAATCAAGCGCTGGGCGAACCACACACACCCGCCGCTTTGCCATTGGCAGGTCACAGACGTATCAGTTATGGGAATGTAGACCTGTGGGGATAGGTCAGTAAAGGAAGGTCAAAGAACGACCAGCCAGTGGCGAGTACGTGTCAACGGATTCCTCCTCGCAAAAAGGTGTAATCTATCCATAATACGAGGTCTTAGTAATATTACTTTAGGCTTGAGAAAAGGTGTTACTGGAAAAATATTATTAATTTACGTACTTACGCGTAATCATCTATTGGCAGAGGTGTCAATTCATCATCATACTGCTGGAACGTCTGTTTTAGTCTTCTGTCATTTCGTTCTAGCGTTTGATTGGATGGCTGCTTGATATTCTTCCCATAGACAGGATGAACAAGAGATGACGCGGCTGTATTGGTAAAACCATATGTTAGCGAGTCGATAAGGGAGACCTATGCTAAACGCTTACAGAAAATAATTTCTTTAAACATTTTCATACTCAAATAGTTCTCAAAATTGGAGACGTTGTGTAATTTATATTACAAAAAATTTACCCCTGTAGACCAACGTCATAAATTATATGTTATATGCAGGATATAAAAGGTTTATGAAAACTCGCATTCGTATATTTTAGTTAATATTGACTTACCTGAGATATCATCGGAGTCTATGTCGCCTTCATTATCAGAGAACTCATCTGTTAGATAGAATTAAAATTATTAATCCTTATTAAGTTATTGGAGGGTACACTATTTATCCGTGTGCGGTTCCAGTACGCCATCGGACGCGTCCCCCGGGTTGCGGATAGGGGAATGCCTCCCAGATATGGGGGGTACCGGCTTCGGCCGGCGCGGACAGCACTGGGTGTGGCTGCCTGCTTTTCTTAAAAGCAGGCATTGCACAGCCACATAAGCCCGTAGCCTTTAGGGGTCGGGAGCCTGGCGCATGTCATTCTGCGCTGGGCTGCGAGGAAGAAAACCTCTATAAAAAATAACCCTGTGGTGAGCTCCCTTCGGGGGGTGGACGACGACCTTTAAGGCTGCGATCTGCTCCAGATGAACTGAGTAGGCATTTTACCTCTCCTAACGTCTGCTCATGCTGCTCTATGTGTTCCTTTCTGTCGAAAGGAGACAGTTGACGCAGCGTCACTTCACCTATTTGAGGGGACCCTTCCAGTCCCAGTGGCTACCTCCGGGTGGCGTGGTATGGCGAGCCTGCAAGGCTCGCGGTACGGCATACATGCTTCAGCTGCTGTCGGGTAATCCGTAACTCTTTTCCGGGGCCGGAGACCGCCGGGGCGTTTGCCCGGGTCACGTGGAAGGAAAACCACTATACAAACCCACGCACACCGTTATCCCCACATGGGGACCGGGGATCGACACTGACTGTGTGTGCCGGGTCAAGTGGAGTAAACCACAATAAAAATCCCCTAATCCTAAGGTCCAGGGGTGCCGAGAGGACGAATGGCCGGCGGGGTTACGCCCGTCCCAAGCCCTATGTGTTATGGTGGGGTCACCGCGCCCGTAAGCGGAATCAAATTATGGATAGTGTTGGTAAAAATATACTACCCCAGGAGGGTACCTCTCGCACCGCGGGGGGAGAATCCCTCTCTGTTGCTTCGGCGACAGGCTGCCCCATCGTTTCTGGGGGGGGCACCCACTATTCCGGGCCCAGCCCGTCATTACAAGCAGGTGCTAGACGCTCGGCAAGACTGAGCGCCAAAAATGTGGTGGTTATAGAAGACATTCTTATAAAGAAAGCGGACAAAGCTTCTTCTCCGAAAATCGATGGTGCCGAAATTAGGAAGACCAGGCTGTTGGGCTCATCAAGGTGTTCTTCATATGAGAGTCTAATATCGGCGAGCTCGCAGCCCATGGAGTCGCTGGTGACCCCTTTGGAACCGGCTCTCGGACGTCTTTGGCGCAAGAGGTCCCGCAGCAGGGATGAACCTGCAAGGAGCAACACTGACTCGGAGCTTGAGGGGAACATTAACTCGAACCCAGATTTGCTGATCCGAGCTGGAACGCCATCTAAAAGAGGAAGAGTTCGGCGGGTAACAAAAGGCGGAGACAAAGGACTTGCCGCCGCTAAAGCAGCCTTTCTTAAGGCATACGAGGAAGACTGTAACCAGCAAGCTGAGCAGGGACTTTTAGAGTCAATGGAGCTTTCGCGTCAACAGAGGGCTGCCCGGCTTCAAGCAAAGGCAGCAGGTGCACTTTTGGATGTGAGTACCAGGGAGGCAAGTGAGCGGGATGCAATTGACCTCAAGCAGCAAGTCACCAACGCTCTTCAAACAATAACAACGGTCGCAGAAAAGTCCAACAACCTTAAGGGCACATACATCAAAGCCCTGAAGGAAGCGCGAGAGGCAATCGAGGAGGCCACCGTTGAGTTAGTACAAAGGTCTGTGAGCGAGGAAACCGCCATACTCAGAGCTGAAAACCGCCGGCTTCAGGAGCAATTTGAAAAGATGTGTCAGGAAATGGCCGAACTGCGTGTAGAAATAATGCGCCAAAACCTGAAGCCAAGCTCCTCTAGCCGAGATGCTGAAAAGGAGGTGACACCAACGGTGTCGTCAGTGGTGGTGGCGGCACACAAAGCAAATGCTCGCAGTAAAACCGATCAACCCCAGGCGGAGCATTCCCTACCATCCTATTTTCCGGAGCTTATGAAGGGAATCATGGAGCAAGTTGGCACAATGATTAGTGCACGGCTGGAAGGCCTCGAAGTCAGTGGACGCCTCCTACCAGAAAAGCGCTATCGACCCCCATTGGCGGCTGATATGCAGTTGGGCAAGGTCGACCAACTTGAAGCTGGCACAAGGAGGGAGCAGTCAGCGAATGTTGAGGCAGCCTCTCCTTATGCTATCGCCGATAAGGATGGCACCAAATCTTTGGCGGCTTCCCGAAAGGGGAAGGCTGGTAAGGCTGCAAAGGGTGCGGCCAAAGCGACTAATCCAACCATAGCAGTTCCCGAGTCGCAGAATTCCCGTCCCCTTCCGCCAGCTCCAGAGTCACTAGATGACCCGTGGACTCTTGTGGTCAGGAATGGAAAGAAGAAGGCGGTGAACTCAAAGCCGACACTGCAGTCGGAGGTTGCAAAGTCAGTGGTACAGCCACAATCGAAGCCAACCACGAGGAAAAAGACCACACCACGCCATCCACGTTCTGTTGCAGTGGTGTTGACACTGCAGCCAGGGGCAAAGGAAAAAGGCCTTACATATGGGAAAGTCATAGGTGAGGCCAAAAACCACGTCAGCCTTGAGACTTTGGGGCTAACACAGATGAACTGCCGGAAGACGGCCACGGGTGGACGGATATTCGAAATACCGGGAGCCGCTAATGGCGAAAAGGCTGACGCACTGGCCGCGCAACTCCGGGGGCTTTTTAACGAGGCCGAAGTAAAAATCACTAGGCCGACAAAGACAGCAGAGCTGCGGATATCCGGCCTAGATGATTCGGTAACGCCCGAGGAGGTGGTGGCAGCGGTAGCCCGGACGGGCGAATGCTCTACGAGCCTCATTAAGGCGGGAGAGGTAAGACCGGATGCCTCGGGCATGGGCGCCATTTACGTTAAGTGCCCTGTGCCCACGGCCCAGAAGGTGGCTCAGGCCCAACGAATACTGGTTGGCTGGGTGTCAGCTCGCGTCAAAGTCCTGCAGGAGCGGCCAGCGCGCTGCTTCAAGTGCCTGAGGGTTGGACATGTTCGTGAGATGTGTCCGTGTGAGATGGACCATAGTGATACATGCTATCGCTGCGGCCAGACGGGCCACAAAGCCGCCCACTGCACTGCGGACCCACATTGCCTGGTGTGCGATGCGGCCCAAAAACCGGCGGGTCACAAGCTTGGGAGTGCGGCGTGCAAAGCCCCACCCCTGAAACCCAAGAGGGGAAGGCAAGCTGCTAGAGCTACAACGTCCCAACAGCCCGCAATCAATCCTGGCAATCAGGCCGGGACCACGAAGGGTCCGACAGCCATGGATTTATAATGGCAGCCTTCCGCTTCCTGCAGGCGAACATCAACCACTGTGCCAGGGCACAAGACCTGCTCCATCAGAGTATGGCGCAGTGGCTGATACAAGTGGCCTTGGTGTCGGAGCCGTACTTCATCCCGGTCAGGGATGATTGGGCGGGGGACATTGATGGCATCGTCGCACTGCATGTCAACGCCTCTGCAGGCGCGCTTCCCTTGAGGAGGGTAGAAAGAGGCAGAGGCTTTGTAGCAGCGGAGATCGGGGGTACCCTTGTGGTGTCAATTTACTGTCCCCCCAGTTGGAACCGGTCCAACTTTGAGGGGCTGTTGGACGCAGTAGGGGCGCTAATCGGCCGACGTTTGCCACTCCCGGCGCTCGTTGCTGGAGACTTTAATGCTCACTCCCCATCGTGGGGTTCTCCGGCTGCCAATGTGCGTGGTCGAGTGCTAGACCGTTGGGCTGTAGCAGTGGGACTCGTGGTTGTTAATAGAGGCTCGGTAGATACGTGCGTAAGGCCGCAAGGCAATTCCATTGTGGATGTTACCTTTGCATGCCCGACTCTCATACGCTGTATACAGGACTGGGCAGTTCTCGAGGGGGAGGAGACACTTTCCGATCACCGGTACATTCGGTTCAATGTCACCCCCTCCTCAATGACGCCGGAGAGCTCAAGCCGGGCGACCCGGAGAGAGGTTGGTCCCAGATGGGCCCTGAAACAATTGGACGCGGACATGCTCCGAGAAGCGGTGCAGGTAAAGTCATGGCTCCCGATGCCTGCCGAAGTGGAAGTGGATAGAGAGGCAGCTTGGTTCCGAAGGGCTATGTCGCAGGTGTGTGACGCGTCTATGCCCCGGGCCAAGGCGTATGCCCACAGAAGGCAAGTGTATTGGTGGTCGGCCGAGCTGACACTGTTGCGTCAGGCGTGTACTGCAGCTCGTCGCCAGTACACCCGCAGCCGGAGGCGGAGGTTAAGGGACCCTGCCAGAGAGGCGGATTTTCACAACGCCTACACCGCAGCACGGAAAGCCTTCAAGGTGAAGATCGCGGAGGCGAAGACCCGAGCTAGGCAGGAACAACTGGCGACCCTGAACAGGGACCCGTGGGGCAGGCCATATCGTGGAGTACGTGGCAAATTACGGGCATGGGCCCCCCCACTCACGGAGACCCTTGAACCCCACGTCTTGGGGAACATAGTGACTACCCTTTTCCCACCAAGGGCGGAGCAGGGGCAGCCCTACTTGCAGTACCCGTCAGTAGAGCCGGCTGTGCCGAGGGCTGACGAGGTACCGGAAGTCACCGAGGGAGAGCTAGGAGCAGCGGTGCTTCGCATGAAAGCGAAGAACACCGCCCCCGGCCCGGACGGTGTCCATGGCAAGGTGTGGGCACTAGCGTTGGGCCCGCTGGAAGAACGCATGCGCCGACTTTTTACGGCCTGTTTGCGGCAGGGCAAGTTCCCGGAACGGTGGAAAGTAGGCCGCTTGGTTTTGCTTCGCAAGGAGGGACGTCCGCTGGAATCGCCATCGGCGTACCGCCCAATTGTCCTACTGGATGAGGCAGGAAAACTCCTGGAGCGGGTGATTGCTGTCCGCCTCAGAAGACATCTAGAGGAGGTTGGCCCGGATCTTTCAGAACAACAGTACGGGTTCCGGCGGATGAGGTCCACTTTGGGGGCGATATTACGAGTGAAGGCAGAAACGGAGGAGGCGGTAACCAGGGGAGAGGTCGTCTTGGCGGTGTCTTTAGACATCGCCAACGCCTTTAACACCCTCCCTTGGGAGTGCATTAAGGGAGCGCTGGAATTTCATCAAGTACCCCTCTATCTCCGTCGAATCATATCCGAGTACCTCGCTCGTAGATATATTGTATACCAATCCAGCGAGGGCTTAAAGAGGACAAAGGTCGCATGTGGTGTTCCACAGGGGTCGGTCTTAGGGCCGCTTCTGTGGAACATCGGCTACGACTCCGTGTTGAGGAGTTCAAACATCCCAGGGATCAGCTTGGTGTGCTATGCTGATGACACGCTGGTGCTTGCTAGAGGCAAGACATATAGGGATGCGTCGGTGTTGGCGACAGCTGGAGTAGCACAAGTGGTGGTACACATAAGGCGTCTGGGACTACGGGTTGCCCTCGAGAAGTCGGAGGCAATCTGTTTTCACGGACCCCGCAGATCCCCGCCTAGTGGAGCTGGAATTGTGGTTGGAGGAGTGCGGATCGACCTGAGGAGATCATTCCGATACTTGGGGCTCCAAATAGATGGGCGCTGGAATTTCCGCGCCCATCTTGAACTGCTGGTCCCCAGGCTGTTGAAGGCGTCTGCAGCTCTTGGGTGGTTGCTGCCCAATGTGGGTGGGCCTGAAACAGCGTGCCGGATGCTTTACTCAGGCATCGTTCGGTCCATGGCTTTGTATGGCGCCCCTGTCTGGGCGGAGACCCTTAACGGCCGGGAAATTGCTCTCCTGCGAAAACCGCAGAGAGCGATGGCTACGAGGGTCATACGGGGGTACCGGACGGTCTCTGGCGATGCAGCGGCAGTGCTAGCGGGTTCTATCCCCTGGGACCTGGAGGCGGGGGTCCTCGCATCAGTGTACTATTGGCGCGAGGAGGCACGTTCCAGGGGACAGGATCCGGCGCCACATGTGGTGGAAGACCGACGCGAAGGGCTACGGGATGCAGCGATAGAGGTGTGGGCGCGGAGGCTCACACGCACGAGCGTGGGCGCACGCACGGTTGGGGCGGTCAGTCCGATCCTTAAGCAGTGGGTGGAGAGGCAGCACGGTGTCCTGACGTTCCACATGACACAGGTCCTCACGGGACATGGATGTTTTGGAGGATACCTATGTCGAATCGCTGGAAGGGAACCAACTGCCACCTGCCACCACTGTGACGGCTGCCCTGATGAGGGAGCACAGCATACGCTTGCGGAGTGCCCGGCATGGGTGGAGGAGCGACGGGCACTTTCTGCTGCTGTGGGGGACGACCTCTCCCTCTCAACCGTCATCACTAGGATGGTTGAGAGCGACAGGTCATGGCAGGCGTTTCACACCTTCTGTGAGGCCGTGATGGGGGCGAAGGAGGATGCGGAGAGAGTGCGGGAAGCGGCCGCCATCTCTGGTATCCGTTGCCGTAGGACGGGGCGACGTAGGACGGCCTTTGGGCGTCTTATGCCGCCGTAACACCTGTTGGGCTTTGGGCACGGCTGGGGGCCGTTACCTGAACTGCACAGCCCAGTCGGCGTACCTACGCACGGTGCGTCGACTTTAAACACCGGATGGTTTGCGGGGAGGGGGGTCCTTGTTTTTTATAGGCTCTTCCTTTTTATCCCCCGCAAAGTGATCCGAGATGGGACCAAACTACGGTCGGGCCGCTCCATCGATACTACGGCGAAATGTCTTCGGGCCATCCCGTGTTGTCGATGGAAGGCGGCTAGGTAGGTGCGTCGCTGAGGAGTTTAGTGGGTGAGAGCCCCACACACCCCCCTCTTCCTCCTCCCCGGAGGTTAGGGGATCGGCTGGTAGAGCTTCTCCTCAGCGTCACAAAAAAAAAAAAAAAAAAAAAAAAAAAAGGGTACACTATTTAAACATAAATTGAAAGAATGGCTATTACAAAAACGCTTTTACAATTTAAATTAATATTATAATTGGAATAAACTTTAAAACAATTTTAACAAAATTAAATAAATTAATAAAATTAATTAAATAAATAATACTAATTAAATACATATTATATGCCATAATGTAATATTGGTAATATACAACAGATTTTATCTTAAGTGCATCAAATAGTATGATCTATTGTACACAGAATCACAATAAAATTATCTTATCTTATCTTATCCGTTTCTATTAAGTATCCTTTTACAATTGTCATGGTACTATGCGGTCAAAATAAGGTCAATAAATATATTTTATTTAACTATACCTTCCTCATCTAAACTTGAATCCTTGAGCAATGGTAATTCCTTAATTTCTTTCCTAGCTGCTTCTTCAAACGTTGCTTGGTATATTGACTCTAAAACAATTTAATGATAATTTACATTGATGTATGTACAGCCAGAGCCATCCAGAACTGAATGGCTGACCATACATCATGGTACTGAAAGATCTGGATGAGTGCAGCCGTAGAAAGCTTCTACTTTAAAGAGAACCTTGCAAAAGGTATAATAATTGACTGAACAAATGAAACACCTAAAAATTTTTATATATTTTTTTCTCTCACTCACACTTATTATCTAGCCCAAAGTAAGCATCATTGAGCACTTGTGCTATCGATACTAGACAACGGAGATATATAGATACTGAAATGTATATAAATATTCAGAATATACAAAATAAACATACAAATATCCATGAAAAAAGATTTCTACTAATCATACAAATATTAGGCCCTACTGAAATTCAAACCAGGGGCCTCTGCCTAAGTTGACAGGTGTTCTGACCAGACAGCCGTCAAATAAACATCAAGTTAACAACACTTACTTATTTCACTTTCATAATCATCCCAAATCTTGTCAATTCTATTTACAGAGTTTTCACTAATACATGCTCTGATTGGTGGGTTCAATGTGCTTTGTAGATTATTGAGCACTTCTTGATTATGTATGGGATTACCCATTCTGTCTACATGCTTATTTTCATGCAGCCAATTGAGTGCTTGACACGCTGCTTTGTCTGATGCTACACTTTTGGATTTTGCTGTGCTGTGAAACAAGTTATTTGAAATTCATAACATTCTCAAATAACTTGAAAACTAAAGCTTAAGGTGAGCCTTTACTGTTCTATATAAACAATTCATTCTACACATCCCACTTATTCAATATTATCCCTTTTTTTCAATATATGTTCATTCCATCTACAGATTAAGGAATGCATTTCAAAGGCCATATCCTTTTAAGCAAATATAAGCCTTTAAACAACTGATAGAAGTTTGGGTTATGTTACTGGTCTTAAAGTCTAAAAAAAGTATATGATGATGTATTTTTACAACTGAAAGATTTATTGTAATGTGCCTCTCTTGATATGGCCACTTAAAATTAAAGATCTTTATTATCATAGAACCTTGTGAAATTATACCTTTCAAACTTCATTTTATTTGGCCAAGTGAATGCATAAGTGCAAACCCATTCTCCATTAGGTAATCTCTTTTTATTCCCTTTTGGTGGTGTTGACATTTGCTTGTAATAAATATCAAACATTTTCTGAGGCACTTTACTTGCTAATTCATTCAGTGTCTGTTTCGGTTGTGGGAATAATTGTGATATTTTGTGAAGTTCTGTAAAAAATATAAATAAATGTCAATGTAGAAAAACAATCTTAAATGTGTAATAATAATAAAAAGGTTTTATTCCCTTTAATACAGGTGATGAAACTGAAATGTGCTGACGACAATAATAACTGGACAAGGTTATAAAAAGCTAATAAAATACATGTGATAGTATACACGGGCCTGTAAATTGTTAATTTCTGTCTTTTGTTAGTCAAGTTTTTAATAGGTCTTTAGATTGGGAAGAATAGTATTAGCCCAATTGTGAAGACTATTTAATACTTTTTACATCATTCATAATTAAAGTTATGAAAACACAGTTGAATTACTCTTCTACATTACGTTTTTCTCTTTTTTTCTCTTGTAATTCTGTGATATCACCATTAATTAAGCCTTCTGAAGAGTATATTCGATATATTTTCGTTGTACAGGTAGATTTTAGTGTAGTGGTTTTCCAACATTTGCATGTTTGTTGAGTACTTTTAGTTAGACCTGAAATAAAAGTATACTAGTAAACTCTCAGGAATGATATGCAATTTTAAGTGCAGAAGCAAGCTTATAAAATAATATGATTTCAAACCATCATTAGAACCATATACCACCATAACCACATTACAAACACAATTTTTGATGTGTGATGAGTTACTCTTACACGAAGTGCTGGTATCACTTAATTGTTCCATGAAAGAACTTGAATACTTATTTATACATTCGAATTGAGGTAGTTAAGAGTGTATTGTGAGATTTCTTATGTGATATTTACGCAAGAAAATTCTTCTTTTACAGACAAACACTGTAAGAGGTTATGGCATGGCTTGTACTTACAACTATATTTTCTTACTGACGATAAAACGTTATTACTTGCGCTGTCTGTTAATAAATAATTCTTCCAGATATTAGATCTAGCTAGAAAATATCTGGATAAAAACATGATTTATTTAGTGATTTTAATACTACTTTTGTTGAGTACACTTTATAGACCTTTCAAAATAGTTGAACCTAATTAAGAATCTCCTTCATGAAATAAACTATTTATTGGAAAATGATTTCAAAGCGAAGGAAATGACCATGTAATGAAAATAATGGGAAATTGTCCAAAAAACATAAAAGACCGATAACACAAATCTGATTCAGTATTCAAACACGGAATGTCATTTTGACATTGACAATTAACATACTTATTTTTTTAAAAGTTATGCACAGGGATCTTGCCAGGTAAAACCAAATCGGATATTATTTTTATTTGACAGTTAGCTTGGTCATTTTTCAGCTAAAAAAATAATTATAAACGTAAGGTCGTTGATATAAGCGGGTTTTAAAATTCTTAAGAGTTGTTTCAATAATCAATAAGGTAAAGCTGAAGTGAAAGTGAGAGGTATGAACAAAATGACATGTTATGGTGGTTTAGTGGTAACGGTAATAATGCTTCATTACGTCATGTTGGCTACAAACGTCAGGAATACTCAATAAAATATTATTTGTTACAGGATAGTGGTAAAAGCCTTTGATACTTAATAGCAGTTGAAACCTCTTTTGATGGAAATTTTATTTATAAGGCATGTTCTGGTGCTGGTATAGAGAATTCTAAGTTAAGGATTTAGAGAATGATAAAGTTACTAAATTTCTTTGTGCTTGATTTTGTATAGAGACAGTAATCCACGACTTTGAAGACCGACACGCGTGCTGCTGAGTAAATGGAGACAGTGGGATAGGGTCCTTACAGAGTAAGCTGTTTGTTATATGATAATGACAGGAAAACGCTGCACTCTGTCTAGTTCATCGAGGGAGTATCATTCCACGTAACGGGTTCCTGTCAGACATTTGGGTAACCTGGTCTGTAAGTTATCCTATTGTATCTAGATATTATCATAATGTTATTATTATTATGTAACACAGGGTTGAATACATACACACAACGAGGTTACAGGATAGTGTAAGAAGCCTTGTTTCACAGCCACTTATAAAGAAGTAATAACATAAAGAGTGGGAAGTCCGTCTTCGTCCGTCTTCCCACCCTTTATGTTATGACTTCGCAGATCAGCAGGGTCACCCCTGCAAAAGGTTCTGTGATTAACGGGTAATTTTAGTGTTACTATGATCAGTACCCCTAGTGTGAGTATCAGTCATATCAAGACGTTTCGATCGTAACTGCGTTCACATAATGATCGTATATCTAAAAATACGTTTCAAATACTTCACACCAGAGGCGCTACTGTTGATTGCAAGCAAATTGACACCGGACGAAAAACACGATCTAGACGGTTAAATTCGATTGAAACTTACACTAGGGTTCCTTTTTTGAAAAGGGGACCTTTTAAAAAAGGCACGATAAACTTAGATAAGAATACGACTAAGGGTCTAGACCATATACTTCAGCATTTGCGCTAGAAATTATATTATTTCAATAGGTGTATTCCATTGTTGACGACGAACGTATTTAGTTTATGTTTGTAGTTCCATTTTGAGCTCTATTTCGTCAGGAAAACGGTCTAAAAAGCATACATTAAAATTTTATTTGGAAGTGACCGCATCAGTCCTTAAACTATTAAAATTATTTTTGGCAGTCTGTCGTATCTTTATTCATATAAGGCAGGGCTTGCCAAAGATATCGATTTAGGTTCGATATAAACGAAAACTGATAAAAGTTTTGTATCAATAGGAAAAAGAAGAGAGATATGATTTTTAAATTGTTTGTTTTTTGCTTACATTTGTTTATCTTTGGCTTTCTCGGGGATAGAGGCGCTATATGCTGAAATACGAGCTCCAGCCTAGTTCAGCAACAGATAATCTTAGACCTAAGTAACATTTTTAAGCTAATATAAAAAAAATAATAAAGAAGTAATTTGGCTATGGACCCTCACAGCTAGAAAAATTATCAGCAAATAGTTTGGCGATCCCTGATATAAGTTAAGCTTAAGTGATGTGTGTGATGAACTTTAATTTTCTGGCAACTCCTTTTTTAAATTATTTTGATCGCATAGTATATGCTGAGGCCCCTAATACTAATAGCTATTTCGTCGATGACTCATTCGTGTCAAAAAAAACAAAAGAAATAACAAAGACGTTACTGTAAGGAATATTAAGTAGTTAATGGAGTTGTAAACATAATGTAGGTAGGTATGTAAATGTATTTTAGTGATAACTCTATGGTTTGTGGAACGCCTCTAATGAGACCACGTACCGTAGTTCTGTCTAGATCTGCCGAACCTCTGTCCGGGGTTCAATTTTCAGTGGGTTCAGTAATTTTCTGCTCGGTTTGGTTAGTCACACTATTAACTTACCTATGTCTGCCGCCATAACAGTTATGTTAACAGTATTGTTATATTCTGAAAGTTGGAGGTAATACAACCTGCAGTTCCTCTGTGGTTGAGGAATCCAGGTGTAGCTCGTATAATCCAGGTGTATTGACAAAATTTATGTTAAAATTCCCCAGCTTGTAAGCTTATCTATCGATAGATAGGATCTAAAGTAACATTAAGTACAAACACACAGATGTTGCAAGGTTTATTTTAAGGGGAATCTCGCCCTCGTAAAATCTCATATTTTAGACAAAGCAATACCATTGGTATTATCGAGAGGCATGTTGTCTAGGGCCTCAGGGTAGCAGCAGTAACCCTATTGTAAGTTTCAGTCGAAACGAACCGTTTCGATTGTTTATAGCTAGCTGTCAAATTCTATGGAAACGACAGCAACGTCTGTGTTGTGAAGTATTTAAACTAATTTTTTACTTATACTAGAAGTATTGAAAGAGCGTTCTCTTCAGCTGGATATTTCGCCTGCTATATAAGAAGCCGTCTGTCTTGATGTACTTTTTGCGCGAAAAGTGTAAAGTACCTACTTATATTTCCAAAATTTTTTAATTACCATCTATTTTCATAAATGATTAAAAATAAAACCTTAAGATTAGAATGATTAGAATTAGAATGAGATTTATTAAAATGAGATATTGTTACTTAAAGAAACTATTCACCAATCTTGCGAGGTCTTGTAAATGTCCAGTTATCAATCTCGTTGTATTGCATTCCTTAAGCGTGACACAAAATTTGAGTTAGGTTAATTAACACTTTACAAACATGATCATAAATAAAAATAGTATGCCAATTATAGTTCATTTTCCTTAAGTGATTACTAATTATTGTTTCTATATTCAATAATAAAAATACTTTTTGAAGAAATAGGTTACTTTGTTTACTAAAAAGATAAAGTGTACTAACGTCACTCTGTGGGAAGGAAGTACACACAATAATATTTTGTATTATACCTATTGTATGTTTACAACGCTAAGATAAAATAGCATGTATTATTATTTAATACAAAGCTTTATATTGTATACCACTTTAAGATAGCATGTACTAAAGATGAAGATTGAAAAGAATATCTATTTGGTTCGGTAATTTATTTGCTGTCTAAATTAGTATTAGTAATAATGAGTATACTTAATGATTACTATTTTATGATTACTATACCTACAGCAATATTGTAAGACATACATTTTAAAAGAAAAAAACATTCTACTAAAATATACAGCTCCTCTGCTCATAATATTTGTTTAAGAGTTTGCTACTGTTAAATTTATCAAAGAGAAATTAGTGTTACCTCCAGTTATTAAATTAAGCTGTTTGTAAAGTAATTAAAGCAGGAAAATGAAACTAAGTAATGAATCAGACGTTATTGTTAATTATTCACATATCATTACACGAAATGCAGTCTTATATTGAACTTTAATCTAGCCTTAGCACTAATGAGTTAATTAAATTACTAAAACATTGTCGGTTTCGAATAAATGCCTCCAAAGATCATTGTCATTGTAGTTTTCTCCATCAAGAAGTAAATAAAAGGTCTGTTTGCGTGAAAGCTGGGGGATGATATTCTATCAGCAAATATTGCTTCAGTTACTGCCGAAGCAACCGTCCCAGACTCCGTGACTTCTATATCTGCTTTATGTACTATGGCTGACACGAACAAACTCTCATTTGAAACCCTATTAAATCTTGCTCTGTCCGGTTGAAAGATATCATACACACCCATGTCATTTAATGGCTTATTCATCACTACATTTGTACTTATATGGAACCTTGGTATTTTTACGTCTATTTCCTCTTCACCAAAGTCCTCAACATCTTTTTGTAGCTGCCTAAATATATCTTTAATACTATAACTAGCTAGTTTCTTATAAGCTTCTGTGACTTTTACACCAGGGTATGGTAAAAGGAACAACATACTGTATTTTCCATCATTACCATAAGGCAACTCGAGAGCGAAGGATTCCATTTCAGGAATATTTGAAAATGAATATGCTGCTCTGTTGTACATCATGTTGACACGGCCTATAGCCCTCTTGCTTTCATCAAAGAATACCTCTTCTTTCGTATCAGATTTATTGAACGGTAAAGACCATAATCCTTTGAAAGAAATTACGTTTGTTAATATCATTCTTGCCTCAGCGAAGTCATCTGAGCGGAGTACATTTCTGACGTTGGCACCAGTTCTCTCAATCTTCTGGTTGGCAATGTTAGCAGAATTGGGGTTCCGGAAATCCAAAACTTCGACATTCGCACCGAAATCTTTTTCAATCGAGTTTCGGAATTCGGAATGCACCTTAAAATTGTTATCAAGAAACACGAAGTTCTGACTGGTCAATGTAACACCTTTTGTTGTTGGATTCAAAACGGTTGACGTCAGCCTTTTGTAACCTTCTACAAGCTTAACCCTATTATTAGGAATTAAGAAAGCTCTGGATAGTTCGTCGAGGCTGTTTCCTGTAGCACCAAGAGCCACTCCCGTCATTAGAGTCCATATTCCAAATGGCGAAATGACTACGTGACCACCTGCTTCAAGCTGCGTATGATGCACAAGTACTACACTAAAGTTCCTTGGTCTATCGTTAAAGTCCACTTCACAATAACACGACCCGACGCAGAATATTAAAATTAGTACGGTCCACATTGTGTCCTCGACGGTCTCCCGCAATGTACTGAGCAATTATAATACGAAACAAGATACTAACTAATTTATAACCGGAACGATGACGATCGATTGTGAATCGTGATTCTGAGAACATACGAGTGGCTTTTATTTACAGTTGCGTGTTTATTTGTAAGCATAGTATAGGTAGTTTCATTAACTGATGTCTACTTATGGGACCGGTTTAAAGTCGTGATCACCGGGTCGACTGTGCAGTGGAACAATATTGAAACTTTTTGACTTTTAAACCTTTGAAGCCGTATGATCCATCCACACAATTCGTTTTTATTATTTTCTTGTCTCAAGGTCCCCGGGAGTATATTGCGGCCCAATTGACTAATTTTCTATCATATTTGTTAAAGTCCCCCCCCCCCCCTTTCACTGGTATGTTCTATATGTCGATGGCGGGTTTCTGTTAGGGTTTGCGGTTAATTTTTGTAACCATTTAGTCTGTGAAGTATACTCACATACAACATACGTAGTTAAAACCTTCAACTGCTAACTGGTAAATACCAATACATGGAATAAAAAATAGTATTTTTATTGCATTATAATCCTTTAGACGGACCCAACGCAAGTTAAATTAGTTTTTTAACAGTAAGTTTTTAAATCATTTTCCTGCGTTTGTATTTCTAATTGACGTACTCGTAAAAATAGGTTTTCCTTAATTAATATTATTGAAGGCTCATGGACGATAACCAAAATATTTAACGTAGAGGTATTTTTGTGGAAACTATGAAATACATTTTCCTAAATAACTACCACAGGAAAAAATGGATTAATGTGACAGTCAACGGTAACGTCAGCAAATATAAATATGTCTGTGATTGTAAGTAATATTTAAATGTTTTCTTCTTGTGTGGAATGATATTAGAAGCAAGTTATATTATACATTAAAAAAAATATTATTTGTTACAATAAAGTCGTTGCAAGCAAAATATTATGTTTTATTAACTTTTCTTATATTTTATTCATTTTATGCTTAAAATCTCGTCATCATGATCAAAACTCCTTTTTGATCAATAAACAAATGAAAATTACTGATTGAACAAGTTTAAAAGTATGTAGTCGAATCACATTTCATTCGATATTCTGTTAAGCTTCCGCTTAAATTTCAATATTTAAATCCTTTTTAATCTTAAGTTCCAATAATTTATTCTCGAATACTAAAGTAATTGGTCTCTTAATTTGCATTCAAACTTGTTTCCTAGTTTCGAAAATGAGACGCAGAATACACAGATGTCAATATATGATATAATATAAAGTTGCGAGTCTACTGGAAGAGATTTCTTTAGAAATAAGTAGCACCCTTGTACATTCTCTCTGCGTCTAATATATTTTATTAAATTGTTTTTATGTACATAAATTGTTAAATAAATAAATAAAGTTATTTCTTCGGATTTTTTATATATTTATTATAAGCTGACATGAAAGCCGTGGACTAGTTTCTATCTTCGTTTATATTTTTTATTAGGTCAGCTAAGTTCACCTTCAATTCTCATCAGACAAAGAGATTACCAGACACATTTATTATTATTTTGTTTTATGTGAATCATGGAACAGACCGATAGTGCCTACCTAGTTACTTCCTGCGTAGTTTGTTACTTATTACTCACCAGGGACAGCTGCGTTTCATATAGTCGTCACGAAATTCACTCCTTTTCGTCACAGGAAATTCCTAAAAAGCGTAGGGTTGCCACAGATAAAACGCCCTGTACCATAGCGTACATTCCAAATCAAAAGTTCTTATCATTCACAGCGCTGAGGGCGCTCTAAAACTACCAATTGGAACCACTTTAAGTGCGCTTACAGCGCTGTGAGTGCTCGTGAGCGTGATTTGGAATGTAGTTCTTCTAGTGTGAATTTATTATTAACACTAGAACACTTAGGATATAGTTGTTTGTCAATGGTTAAATAATATTATCTGTTATATAATATTGGAAATTTCTTTTATATGTGCATTTGTCAGACAAATGTAACTATGATGGAAACCTTGCGTAGAAAAGTTTTTCGCTTGTCTTTTGAATTATTAAAAAAAATACTGTTATGGTTTATTATGTATAAAACTTATGTGAAATACACTACCATTCTTAATTGCAGTTTATTTATTAATTCTTCATTGCACAAAAGCACAAAATATGAAATGAAAAGGAGAGAATAATTTCTAAAAACGTCAAAATTTAGTATAACAAGGAAGCACTGCACTTACCCTCTTACGTATCTATTATAATTTATAAACTTAAGAATGTTTAAAAACGGGAAAGAAAGAAAAAATTTCTATTATTTGCTTCGAAATTTCTATTAAATTTTAGAAAGGTTGATTATCAATCAATACAGAAAGGAAAAGGAGTAATGTTAATTTTTAGACAAAATCAGTGTACATTCAATAGCTTTTTAAATCAAAATATTTTATATTATAAAGCTTTTTTACTTATTCTGGGTAAGTAAAGTATAAGAAACATTATCAATATTTTTTAGATATCATTTTTTTCGTCTGTAACATGTAATAATCCATTAAATATGCATAAAATAGAATGGACAATTTAGGTAATAATTTTAAGTAAAATTACTAAATCATTTAATGGGTACCCACCATTTAATTTATGCATCCCAATAAATCGTGTTCTTACAGATGGTAACCCTATTAGTATATCGTTAACATTTGATGATTTTATTGGAACGTTGAATTAAGTTCTTAGTAGACATAATTTATAATTTTAATATCCGTAAACACGTTTAGTATAATTAATGAACGTGTATTGTATTCTACGTGAGACATTTGTGTCAATTCTATGGAAGATAATAGGAATATAATGATTTTTCAAAGGTCATATTTTTTGTCACTTAGGCGAACTTATTTTTATCTGCATATATCACGTTCTATGCGCGCTTCTAAGCAATCGACAAATAACGACAGATTGTAATTAAATAGTATTCTACTGTAGATAGTGTGAGTTTCAATCGATTAACTGACTCGATTGTATTTGTCGTGAACTGTCAAATCTTATTTATTTATCTTAACAATATTTCAACAGCAATTTTCTACACACACAGAATATAATATAATAAACAAGACACAAGCCAATTAGAGAAACACATTATTTTACCAAAGAATCATCAGGAAGCCAAAATACATTAAGACACATTCAAACAAATGAAAAAAAGCGCCTCTCTTGTGAAGTATTGAAAACCTCTTTTTAAATATGAATTTGTCAGCTGAATGGAAATACAATTGAAATGTCAAAACACGAAACGAAACTAGTGTATTGGGGAAAATAACGTATGTGCTTGTAAAATTTGTTATATGTGCATAAAATTTGTTATATCTACTCTGTGGGCTCTTTCTTCGCGTGTATAAATATGTAAGTGAAGGTAAGCAATTATACGAATGAGTGTGTGACAGAGGGACTAGATGTATGTTAACAATGAGTTTACAAGTGAAGCAGATAGATTAAAATCGATCCATAAAGTAATCGATTCTAAATTATCTCTTATCTTATGATTAAGGATGCTTCTAAAAAGTACGCTGACGCAGAATACTCATTCTAATGCGAATACGTTAATTAAGAGGATACCAACCACAAATAAATAGAAATAATTAAAGGAAGCCACCGATAAAACAACCGTAGGATCACCTACAGTGGTTTTATCGGTGGTTAATTTGCTGATGCAAATTTGACGTCACATTGCTGATGCAAATTTGACCTGGCAAAACCCGCATCGAAAATAATCGCTATGTATAGTATAGGTTGGGGAAAAAGTTTCTTCGCATTTTATATGAAAATTCAAGACATTTTTTTCAAATGTAATTTACATTTAATAACAATATGTGCGATTTTTTTCCTAGATTTTCTGCCATGTTGTAGGTAGAGACATGATCCTGTTGCTGTAGAAATTTTGGGACTTCTGATCAAGAAAACGCAACAAGTAGTTTTGGCAGTCGTCACTACACTGCTGGAAAAATTCTGAAAAGACCGAAACGGGTGGAAATCTCACGGTGAAAGGCTAAGTATATGGCGGATGCATTACCACCTTAATTTTTTTGATATAAAATAAAAACTCATGAGCCAAAGTGAATTTAATTTTTATGGGAACAACTATTATAGATGCTATCAAAAGAAACTCGGCGTAATCAGTGTACAAAGATATATTTTTTTATGATTATGTATACACAGATTCCGCCAGTCTTGGTCCTTTTGAAGTTAGCTAGAAATAGTTTTTAACTTTCTTGTTATATAAGTATAAACCTTTTTAAATTTGAATAGTTATGTGTATGTGTATGTATGTATATCATGAACAGGAAAATACAAAATAAATAAATTAAATCGTTTTTATTGCTTAAGACTTAAATATGATACTTTTTTTATGGTATGTATCTAAAATTCTACTAATCCATTCATTTTTAGTTACACATTAAATTTTAATATACGATGGGCTTTGAATAAATGCCAGCGAAGATTATTGTGGTCGTAGATTTCTCCATCAAGAAGTACATGAAGGGTCTGTTCAAATAGAATTTTGAAGCTCCTATTTTATTAATGAAATTGGCCGTCGTAGCGGCAGACGCTACGGTACCAGCTTCTGTCACTTCTATATCAGCTCTATGTACGATAGCAGATACAAATATATTATCGTTGGAAACTCTCCTGAAGCTTGCTCGGGCTGGATCAAATATATCGTACACGCCCATATTGTGTAAGGGCTTGTTTAAAATTACATTCGTACTTATATGGAATCTTGGGATTTTAACTTCTGTTTCCTGTTCGCCATAACTTTCCTCGTCTTTCTTAAGTTTCTTGAATATGTCTTTCAAACTGATTTTAGCTAGTTTCTTGTAAACGTCTATTATATTTACACCTGAATATGGCAGCAAGAAGAGCATGCTGTATTTTTCATCGGTACCATAAGGCATTTCCAAAGCAAACGATTCCATTTCTTTAATATTGGAGCTAGCTAGCACGGATTTCTGATACATCATATTCACTTGACCAATGATTTTACCTTTTTCGTCATAAAAATCTTCAACTTTTGTAACTGTTTTATTAAACGGTGATGCCCAGACACCTCTGAAAGAGATGACATTTGTCAACAACATCACAGACTGTGCAAAATCACTTGACTGCAAAACATATTTTACTTTAGCCCCAGTTTTCTCTATTTCAGCGTTAGCAGCCTCCACTGCTTTTGAATCTTGGAAGTCCAAAACGTGAATGGATGCTTTGAAGTCATCTTCAATTTTTTTGCGGAACTGTGGAAATACCTTGAACTTATCGTCTAAAAACAAGAAGTTGGTGCTAGAGAGGCTGACATCCGCAGTCTTTGGGCTTATAACTGTAGACAGTAGATTTTGGTAGCTCTCTGTATTGTTTTCGTTGAAAACGCTCATTAAAAACGTTGCTCGCGCCAATTCCTCAAAGCTATAATTTGTGGCTCCCAGCAGCAATCCCGCCAATAGTGTCCACACTCCAAATGGTGAAATAGCAACATGTCCATCTGTCTCGCTTTGAGTGTGATACACTAGTTCTATACTAAAATTACGGGGTCTTTCACTAAACTCAACTTCACTATAGCATGTCGAAAAAAATGAAAATACAATAATAATGGTCCACATTCTGTTCTCTTTCGTATCTTGTTATTTACTGAGCTTGTAGTATAGAACAGAAATTAGCTTAGTGACTGACTAGTACCAATCAATTCTATAGCGTAATCCATTGAAAGAAAGATCATTATATACTGTTAATATCAGCGGTTGCGTTGTGGACCGGAGTAGGGACCGGTTTAAAATTATTATTCCTATACCACGTGAATTTTACATGAATAATCTGCTTTTAGAATTATCCTCAACGTAAAATCAACTGATTTTCCCTTGTGCGTTTATTTCATCGATATATTTAATGCACATCAAACATCACAACATGCACAACCTCCCAAAATATAAGCTAATTAGTAATTAAGAAGTAATGGCAAATATAAAAATTAAAACCAACAAAGATATTCGCAAGTCAATCTTGCCTTAGACAAATAACACGGCAGTTACCTTCAAAGGTTCCTTTCTTAGCCCGAATCAGACGAAGAGTTACTCATTTGTTGATATTTGTTTTATATTTTTCATTCTATTATTCGAATAAAATAATAATCAAAAAGTACTTGGAATAGATTATTTTTCTGGGCGCCGAATTCACTAAGAAGTTTGTATGCGTCGAAATAAAAAAACAACTTTTTGCTTTTAGTAATATTACGAGAAGCTATTTAAAAAGCAAAAGGAACACACATTGAAATAATATCTAATAATGTTTATAATTAAATTGCGATTAAGTTATGATTCTACGTAGTGCTACGGAGTTAATGAGCCGATTCGGAAGTTACAGCCTAGGGTCACTTTATCCCATTGTCACGTTATGTTTAGGAAAAGGAATGCTAAATTTAGAAATGTCACATATATTTTGGCATTTTTTTTTCATTGTAAGTGTACAATAGACAGAGCATATACAAAGCTCAGCATTAGTAATATGAGTGAAATGATTAGAACTTTAAGATACTGCTAACTAAACAAATCTTTATAAGTATTGTGGAAAGGAGTATCCAATTCCAACACACCCTAGATGTGACTATGGACTATTAGTCCAAAAACGAAGCTTTCATCTGGGGAGGCACATAACCAACCTTAATCCTAGAAGTTAGGAAGTCAATAAAGTTTACGGAAAGTGCCTTATCTGAAATAGATCTTTCAAATTAGTTATAGTTGGTGAGATTTACTATCAATATAAAGTTCAATTGATTAGTACTGTTAATGCCCGAGTTTATCTATGTTTATCTTGGTACATCTGTTAACTCAATTATGTAAAAAATTAACCCCCTTTCTTGGTTTTATTTGCATAAAAACAGATACATTTTATTGCTCTTTCAAAAACGAAGGAGATTTCGGATTGTTTATATGTTCTTTTGTTAATTTGGTTTGACGGTTGTTGTTGAAGATTAAGCTCTACCTTTTTCTATTATATTTTTCACTCTTGACCAAGGTTACTAAATGTACCATTAAATTTTTTTATATATGTCCGAACCAAATTATTATTATTTCTATCACTATTAAGTATTAGGTGAAATATAGGAATGACGATGGTTTAGATAATAATCTCAGCTGATATGATGATCATGATAATCTTTTGATTTTCTAAATATAATTTTCGTGATGAAAAAAACATTTTTCAATAGGAGAAAGAATGCTGCTTTCGTAAGCAACTTTATAAGCTGTTGTTTTTATAAATATTCATAAAATAAGAAAAAAGGAAACAGACTTTGTTTTTTTTAAATATTTTCCAAGAGAATCATTTGGTATCATATTATGGTACTAAGTACTTTCTTACAATATTCTGCTCCCTGAAAATTATTGTACAACACGTGTTACGTTTAATTTCAAGAATTTAAAAAAAATTAAGAGTTCTTAATGCAGCATGGGTGTAAGTAAAATAAATTTCGTAAAGTAAATCCGCCTTTTGTATATCTAACATTAACCAATTTAGTTTCGATGTAGACTGCTCGATTTGAACTTTGACTTTGACAAGCGTTAAAAAAAGTTAATTTTATCATTAGTTAACTCTAAAAGTTTACTATTTGTTAGCTACTTAAGTAATGTTTTTGAGTCGTTTTTTCTTCTGTTACAAAACATTATTTGTTACGGACTGGCTAGTTTTTGCATAATTCCATTTTTATATTTTTTCTTTGTTTTTGAAATATACATTTTGTTTTACTAACCGTTTAAAAAATATACGCTCACGAAGCAGACTGAGAGTTTCATTCTCAACAGTATTAACTTTACGTCAATCTCTAATGTTACTTTGCTCTTGTCGGAAGTATAACGCTTAATTAGATATTAGCTAAAGTTGTTAACTAATTCCACAGAGCAACCTATGATGAAATTTAATTACTGACTAAATTATAACAGTGTATAATCACCGATGGAAATGAAGCTTTACAGTATTCTACCACTTTGCACAACTGCAACTTAGACCGAAAATACCTACGAAAAGTATAGAAAATAACATTTTGTACTGTCGTTCCTTCTTCCAAAAATGGACCGGAGTCATTACTTTTTTCATTAAACATTGGAGAAAGGCTTTGGCTGTGTTCCTATGCTCTGATATTTTAAAAATTAACTCGTCTTGTTTGCTGTATGTAGACAGTAGAAAAACTAGCATTTTTCAATGGGCTTAGTAACTCACACCTATTTCAAAATCTGTAAAATTTCAGATAAATAACCATCGAGACACTATTTATTTGTGAAAATAAAAACAAATGACAAATGTGTTATTGTATTCTCCCCTCTCTTGAGTCCTCGAGGGACTCGGAGGATAAAAATTGTTTGACCATAAAATAATAATAAAGCTTTATTTTCAAAAAGTGATACCTGCATTATTACTTACGGTTAATTACAGAAATATATAATATATGTATAAGGAAAATTATAAATAAAAAGCTGACAGAAATAAAGTTTATATCAGCGTTAAGTCATTTAAGTACATGTAAGTTATATAGCATGAATTTTAGAATTTGTATTCTAAAATTCTAGGTAATATATTGAGTGTGTGTGTGTGTCATTCGACTGGCATCATTGATTGTATCTGTGTGCGTGATGCGTCATAAATACACTATCTGTGTACCTTCATGCGTCAGTTAATCAAGTAGTTACAATTTGTAATAGATTTTTCTCTTCTGTGGTTGTAGCTACACATTTGAGAGCTGGATTTACTTATCCTTCTAGGTGTTACTATGAGAGACATGCGACGTAAGACGATTCCCAAGTATAACACAATAAGTATTCATTCATTCAGAGATTCAATTGCTAAATTACCTACATGACCTTCAAGTGTATCACCCTAACAAATACGTTTATACATCATCGTGCACATCATTGTTCTTTGTTTCGCACTGTTAGATTCAAGGTCTGGGGTTTGGACCAATTGTTTCATTTACTGTAGGATTTAGCCGACTTTAGATTTAGATAGAGCCGACTCTACTGACCGCGTGTTTCTTTTGGCTCTTAGAGTACGTAATATAGCCCTTGCTATCATTTGTATGCATAATTTAATTAAGTTATTATACTGATAAATTAATAAGCTATCTTACAGTCGATATGTAACACAGTATAAAGCAACTAAATATTGTATTCTATTCTACATTTACTTGCACATAATGTACAGTCCGCGTTCTCTTACAAGCGAGTGGCTCTGACTGATAATTTTGGACATTTCTTAAGCATCTTTCGTTACATACTTACATACAAAAGCCCAGTTTCAAATATCGAAGGATAAGTCGCATGCACTCACACGTATCCCTTATATAGATATTAAACCTTTTCTTGTATTTGTTTGACTTTTTTTTGGAGTTTCTAGTGGGAAAAAGTTACAGATGAAACATGTCACAGGTACTTAAATCACTTTCTGTTGGATGTGTGTGACTTATATATTATGTATATTAGACGAGTTCGTTGACGTAGAGGTTCAAGCGCTCTGGTTTCGTAAAGAAGAACACAGCAACTTTCGCCATGGTTTATCTCTGGATGGGTTTATCAAAATTTGATATTTCTAGCTCCGGAAGGCGCGTTAAGTCTTTGTTACGGCAACCATTTTCATTCACCAACCCGCATTGGACCAGCATCGTGGTTTTATGCTTAAAACTCATATGAGTAATGTGTTTTATCCATGTTGTAAGACAGTGGGATATATAGCGACTGTCAATGATGAATGAGGTGACTTCTTCCCATAAATAATAAAATATTTTAATATTAATCTTTGATAGTCGAACGTTGTTTAATTTAGGTTGAACAGAATATCAGACAATCATTCTACCCTTCTTAGCGAACTTACCATAAAGTGTTTAAAACACTCCGTATGAGAACTATGAAATTGCAAGCAGCTGCAGAACTGGTTCGCTTGAAGCAACTAAAGCCGAAGCTGCTGGGGCAGCCATCTCTCTATGCAGAACATGTTATTGATTACAAATATATATATTTTTTAATTATAGCTATTTTATTCATCACATAAAGCAGTTGATAGAGGTAACGAAAACTCCAGCGGAAGAAATTTCACCAAATTAATTTCAATAGACTTATTCATAAGAATATGTTATAGCAGGGAATGTTCTACCAAAATTATGCCTCAAAGAAATAATAATTATTAAGAGGACTGTGAGAGAGAGATGTGTATAAAACACCTTTGTTAAATAAAATACACCAAAACTTGTCAAAAATTAAAATGTATATTTTTTTTATATTAAGCTCAGCAAATGACTCGACACCACCTGATGATAAGCAGTAGAGGAGTCCATATGTGAAGATAGCCAGTGAAGCATGCGATATACTGCCCTAGCCATCCTCAACTTGCCAGCCTAAAAAGTGTTTGTTTACGCCTCTTGTGATATTTTTGTACACTCGTAAATTTATGTCATGATTAATCTTATGATATTCATCCTGAATGTGTTTGATGAGATGAGGATGAGGGTCCGTCCCTCACAAGATCGTATCAAGCAAACACCTTTACATAACTAAAATATACCGAAACTTAGTTTATGATCAAACCGCACAAAACTATATTAATTTCAACTAGATTCTTACGTGGTTTAGAAAGTAGAAGAAAACGGTTTAAATTATTACAACTATTGATTTACATTATGTAACATTATACATACTTACATACATAATATTGATTGAATTTGAACTGCCATAGAAAGAAAAATGCAAAAATATTGCAGTGTAATTTTGAATAAGGTTTTTATCCCATGGACATGAAAACCTTTTTTCGCTAGTTTTCCTAGTGACAAGGTCAGACTGACCCTATCCTGGGGAGGAAAGGAAGAGTGTGGGGTTACCACCCGGAAACACCACGTGACGACAGGGCTGTGCAAGTCGGATTCAGTCCCCACCTCACACGGAGCCCAAACATCGAGGATTCTCCCTAATACAGTACGAGCCAACTGTAAGGACTATGTGGAACTTGGGGACCTCCACTACCCACTAAATATCCTCTCCGCGCTGTTCGCTTTGGCTTTCGTTGGCAATGACTCGAGCTCGCACGAGAACCTTTCCCAGGGTTTCCGTCTGCACCAGCCTTGACAGAAACTACAGTGTACCATTTAAAATTATTCGACATCAGAATCGACAACGGACCGCTACTTTTCCAAAATCAACTGCAGACCAATCCAAATTACGTATAAAATCCTGTCTCAAATATTTTTCTAATTAAAATAAAAACATTTACCAATTTAAAAACTTAATCAAGCTTATGTCGTCTAACCTTACTTGATTGAACAACGCCGATTTAACCACCCTGATCTAGATAGGTGTGTGGGTGTAAGGATATTATTATTTTCTTGCTAGGTATTGTATATGGACGACGGTTACCAATTACCATTAGGTGGGACAACAGTTTGTCATTTTTAGATATGAAAAAACAATAGATATTATTTAATTATAGAGGCGCCGAGTACTGTTAAGAACAAAAACTCAAACACTATTTCAACCATTCGTTCGTGCAAACAACAATACAAGGCTATTTTGTATAATGATGATTTAAGAACACTAGATTGATATAAATAAAAGAAAGTTATCAATACAACAAAAGACGATCTTGACCATATAGTGTTTTCTGCGTAAAATCTCATCACTCCAAGGAGGCCCACGTTCCCGCCACCTCATCTGGTATCCAAAAAATTAGTATTTAGAACAGTATCGCGACATCTTTATGATACTTGGCTCGTTAAGTGAGCTAATTAGAATTTTTATAACTAGAATTGTGTGCCATTAAAGTTAGGCGTACTAGCTACACAATTCTGTTCGCAATAAAACTAAGTCAAGTACTCTTCCCGGTTGTCGGATCATATACCTCGACACTAGTATATAAAAATTAACATTTCGATAAGAATAAAAATAATATATGAACCAATAAATGGCACACAACATATATAAATATCAAAACAGGATCTTTTGAAACTCAACATGCACTATTATAGCTTACATAAAATAAATAAAAAGATTAAAATATAGAGCTTACATAAAAATGTAAATAGCAATTAGGCGATGTTGTATATTGATACAAAATTGTGTTATTTACTGACTTTAAAAATATTTAAAAAATATTTTAAACGTAGACAATCCCCCATCATTATAAATGCTAATTTTATATGGCCTCATTCCGAAAAGTTAATTCGGTTTAAATGCAAATTATATATTTTAAACTTTAAATTTAACTATAAGTTGTTTCCTTGTTGATTCATTCAGGAAGTTGAGGCTTATTTTATCATTTCGAAGTGTGATAAGTAATTTAATTTTTAACAAAATTACATGTTCAGGGAAACATTAACAATAACAGCTTATTTATTGTAGGAGGCCATGTAGGAAGGCCTTCCCACGAGGGAGAATCACATAGGGTATTAGTCACGACGCTTTTCCAATGCGGGTTGGTAGGTGACATCCGTTGACGGTGCAACCGGGATTAACGTCTTAACCTGCATGTGAAGCACAAAGGAGGTTTTAAATTCTGGTTGACCCTACCGGGAAAAACCATAGCAAGGCAATGGACTACCATTTCAAGAGTGCTCGATCCCTGGATCGAGCAGTTAAACTTTGTCATACGAACTTTACAAGAAGGTTAAGTCGTCGGTCGTTTGGGTCTGTTCTCAGCAGTGGGACGGTCAAGACTTGACAGGCAAAGTTTGTTCTCATCATATAATCCTGTGTCCCATTAGAAATTGAATCCGCGAACTGGTTTAAATATAAGGAAATATTGTACAATCGGAAACTTTGTATCTTTGTAGGGTTACGATGTAAATTTAGCATAGTTTAAGATTATAAAATGGAGGAGTAAAGAAAGCAATAAATAGCAAAACTTACTATTAATAATGACTAAATTTTACCTACTGATTTTGCTTTTCGTTATATTTCAGTTAACACATGATCAAAAACAATAATGAGAGGTTTCGCATATTTATCAATCTATAACTTTGATACATAATCTCTAAAATTATATTTATATTAAATCGTTCTAAGATAATATTTAGGTAAGAAAATCTTGACCTGTCTACGTTTAGCTAATCGTCATTTAAAATTTAAATTCTACTTTAATTCGTAACTGATGTTTATTTATTTATTAAACAGTTTTTTGTTGAAATAAAAAACCTTGATCACGATAAATCTAAGAATAATTATTACAATGACCCTGAATTAAAAATAATAATAAAATTTTATTTTCATAAGAACGATAGTATCACAAGTATAATAAAAATTCACTCTCAATGCATGTATACAAAATTTGTTAATTTGGCGATTCACTTGAGGTCAATCCAATGCTACAAGTACATCAAATCGAAAGTGACTTTCAAAGCAATCAAAACAACGCTGGTTCACCATAAACACCAGCAAATAATATCACATTGGCACTTCTTTCCATTATCAAAAACACAAATTCCCTATTCGCTTCAAACCTCTGTCCTAAAATCCTATTTTCTAAGCCGACAACGGTAGAAGAAGCTGCTGTAGTCCCTTCTTCAGTCACCTCGATTTCTACATTTTGAATAGTCTTCGAAACATACAAAGGACTATCAGAAACACCAGGCAACTGAGCTTTCTGTGAGTCAAATATGGAATATATTCCAGAATACTGGAGAGGCGTTATCAGGTCTTGCTTCGTTGATAATTTGAAACGAGGAATCAGAACTTCCACATCAGTGTTGCTACCAGAATTTCTTAATTCAGTAATCCAATCCTGACTTTGTGTTGCTAGATTATTTAAAAGTTTTTTGATAGGAATACCGTTGAGAGGAACTAGAATCAGCATGGAGTATTGCCCAGTTTTGCCATAAGTCATTTCCAGCACTTGAGCTTCTAACTGAGAAGGGTATGCTAAATTATGAGGTGCTTTCTGATACATCATATTCACAAGTCCGATGGGTTTTCCTTGAAAGTTGTAGAAAGAATCCTGTTTTGTCTGTGTGGGATCAAACTGTTGAGTCCAAGTCGCTTTGAAGTAAAGCGCGTCTACTAAAACCATCCTTAAATTGTTCAACGATTCAGGAGTTATAGCATTAGTTATAAAGCCTTCAGTAGCAAGGCATATATAATAATTTATACCGTTTGCCAGTTTTGTAGTATTGCTTGGGTCTACTGAATAAATGGCAGTATTATAAACAGTTGCAGCTTGACAAAATTCAGTATGGACTTCTAAGGAACAGTCATTGAAAATAGTGGACTGTCCTTTTAAAATGACATCTTCCTTATTGCTCCTTAAGAAGCTGTCCACAGCCATATGCAACGTTTGGGTCTTCCTCAAATCTTTTGGAAGCTTCAACCCATTCATCAGCTCAAAGAACGTCTCCCCCGAAGATCCTTCAGCTAATAAGGAGAAGAGACTCCAAACAGAGAGGGGTGATATAGCAATATTTTTCGTACCAAAGTTTTCTTGATACGCTAAAGTATTTTCTAATAATTGCAATGCGAATTCGTTTATAGTCGCAAAGTTTCCGTAATCAGAAGGTGCCGCGTATACCGCGGCGAAGATCGCGTATGCAATAACCTTCCACATTATACACGACTAAATTGCACAGACTTGAACGTACTACTGATTCTGAAGAGCGATGCTATCAATTTCAATGGGCTTCTCACGTGTGTTGCTCACAATGAGTATCGTTTGGTTAAGCAACGTTTATCATACTAACTTACTACTAAGGGCTTACATGATATTTTTCGCAGCATTAAAAGGAATAAATTAGTTCCAGTCATTCCTGATTCGAGTTGTTGTAATAATCGATTAGTGTCGCAGATAGACAGTTTCGGATTTATTTCCTTGATAGATTATCAGAATGTTTTATTTTAGTTACTAATTGGCTTGCTATCGCAAAAAATTGTTTTTATTTGACTTAAATGATTTTTACAACGATTAAGTTCCGTTTGATGTTGCCATCAAGGGTGTAAAAAATTTAAGGTAATAATTATAGGTGAATGATTTTGTATTATTTTTAATTTTAATAACACATATTTATTTTTAGAACAAGAATAAGGTAATTCTCAAAGTATATATAGGTATTCATGACTTTTTGTAAGGGGATACGAAGGTTGTTCAGACGTATTATAGATACTTATTTGTCATGTTCAAGTTACTCTTTGTAGACGTCAAAATTCGCATAAAAAGTAGACAATATTGTATGAATTAGAATTTATTTTAATTGCAATGTAATCACAAAAATATTTACTTAGTTAAAAATAACTTAGTAAAGGCATTCATAGACGCCGGTTTACAATAACACTCCCTTTCCGATCTTAAGTCACCCACCCATCTAGGTGTGACCAGAGCAATCATTGCTTAACAATCGCGATCAATGGTCGAGTACACATTACGACACGTATTTAGTTCATTGATAGAAGTGAAAGGAAATGGTGTCTTCTAAAGCTATTTTTAAGGCTTATTTCAAGCTTTTATGATTAGAAGTGCTTATGTTATTAGTTAAGGACGCTGTTTTGTTAAGTAAACTCGATCTGAGTGTTCCGTGCAAACTACAAATTGCAACCTTAGTAATATAAATCGCTTTTAAAGATTATGGGTTCTCACATTCCAATTTATTATTGCTTATAAAATTGTTCTGTGATAACTACAATATAATCGGTAGAGAATTTTATTTTATGCCCTTAACATTTAAAATAATAATAAATTTTAAAAAAAAATGTTTATGTTTTACAAATATTATTTTATGATGATATTCTTGATCGTGTTTGTAGTAAACTGTAAAATCATTTGGAAACTTCAGCAGCGCTTCTTTTATAAATATTGAAAACTCCTTCCTTATATTATAATATGCATTTGTTAACGAAATATATCTTCAATAGAAACGTATAAATACACGATGGGTATAGATAGAGTAGTGTACTATATGAATAGGTAGGTATGTTACGAATTGACCTGGTGAATTGAGGTCACGTGAGGGGCAATAGAGTTACCGGGGAGTTTTAGTGAGTATTCTCAGTGCCGCTCTATTGAGATACTTAGTGAGCCCCACACACGCCCGTCGTTTAGCTAGTGGCGGGTAGGTCCGTAAATAGATTCCTCCTCGTAAAAAAAAGATATGTTACGAATAAGTATTACTATTAAATTGTTTTAATTTGCGTTTTTCTCTTTTAGCTATGTACAACAAAGGATATACCTAGATAGAAGAACTATTCTAACCATCACCTCGTTAAGTCTTGTGTAACAGCAAAATAACATAATTTAATGTTTAATGTACATAAAGAATTCTGAAATCATACGGGTTCTTAGTCAAATGTAGGCGGTCCTGTCAACGACTGACTATTATCTATAGCTCGTTGTATAATGTAGGTAACAGAATAATTGAATGCTAATTAATATTTCGTCCTATTTATATAGGGATAGGTAACTAGATAACAAAGTATTTGTAAATGGAAATTTTTCATTAAAAATATACATTTTTAATTGAGCTCTTGGTGATTTTCACTAACAAGGAACACCTCCCAACCGCCCATCGCCGATCTATATGTATATGGTATCATTTTAAAGGTCTTGATGAACTGATCACGAATATATAAACATCTCGTGCCAGTTTTGGGTTTGGTACCAAACAAATTGATTTTTTAAGGGCTTTCATTTGATATCCATATCAAATGTGTAAGGTAGGTTTGAATTTTTCGAAGCGTCGGTAAAATGGCCTAATAATATAAGCTCGCATGCAAAAAATCATTTTTCCAAAAATTTCTGTAGCAGCTGTTTGATTTTATTATTTAAAAATAAAAAAAAATATTTTTCTTATTGCGTGTCTGATTTATAATTTTTATTTTAAAAATCTTTGAAAAAAAATTCTGGTCGAAAAACCCAAAACTGGCACGAGATTTTTATATATTTGTATTCAGTTCACCAAGACCTTTAAAATGATACCATATACATATAGATCGGCGACGCGCGGTTGGGAGGTGTTCCTTGTTAAAGCTAGTTAAACATCCTTGAATTTTTATGATGAATAATGAAATAGTATTGTAATGAGCGCCATCTGTGATGAATATGGCTACTCATAAGATGCAACCATGCCATAGTAAGAACGGTTTTATTTATTTTTGGTCCGTATGTATGATGATAGATGGCGCTTTAATCACAATGATATATGCTTTAAATTTTCATAGCCGTACAATAACTATGACTTTAATGCTTTGAAAACATCATATGAACGATTGCGTGAGAGTTACACGATATAGACAAATTTTATTTTATTTATTTGTCGGTACAATAAAATAATTCTTTATAATTGTTCTTTGATACTGACATTACCATTATAATAAAAGAATACAAGGGACTGTCTGGTCGAGAGGTCAGTACCTTTCTACCCTTGTCTATTTAGCCATAAGTCCCGGATTCGAATACTGGTAAGAGCATATATTTGTTTGATGAGTACGAATATTTATTCATGAGTAATGGATATTTGTATGTTTATTTGGTATATTTCTGATACTTATATATCTACATATTACTATCCATACTTCTCCATTATCCATAACGGAAGCTTTTAAAGATGCCAAATTTAGACTAGATTTTTGTGAGTGTGAGAAAATATCATGTACATTAATATTAAATATTTTAAATTCATTACTGACGAATCTATACTAATACAGTGAGTGAGGATGAACGCGATATTCTCAGGAACCGCTGGTTGGAATAGAATCATTATTTTTGAGTTGGATAAAACTTTTATCGGTGAAAAGTTATAGGCGGACACTATGTTATATATTATAGCTACGTAATTCTTACCTCGAATTCGAAATGAAGTGAATGAAAACACGCTGTTATTATAGATCTTCATATGATTTAGTTCGTGTATATATACGTCGTTTATTATCATAATGTAGTACATAATTGACGTAGTGCTGTAACGTGATAATATCTCGTTTAATTAACATACTGCGTGGATCTGACAGCTGTTTTGAGAGCACACGGGCTGGCAATGCAACCCTGAATGCAGTGGAGAACTTTATGTCAATGTCAATGTTTCTTAATATAAAAATGGATTGTTCATTAATATCTCGATAATCTAATAACTTAACATCACATTAGTGATTTAAAAGGTAAAAGAAGAGTTGCTTAATTAAATATGGAAAATCGTCAAACTGTCGTTCTACAAAACTATCATTTCTTGAACCGCTTCTTCTGATTATTTTGAAGAGATGTCGTTAGTGGTAGATTGTAGGTTGGTTGTATAAAGTCCATGAATAGAAGTAAATTTTTTCTATAATTAATTCTTTCGACGAGACACTCAATCAACGTCATTATTTTTCTTAAACACTATCATGTTGGCCTGCTACAAGTGGTTGTAGATAAATAATTTATTTCACTTGAAAATTGTTTCATTCTGTTCGTGGCGTGGTTTTACCTCAATGATAATGGGGGTAAGACTTTTGTCCAATATCTATGTATATCCAAGCGAAACGTTGATTTTTTGACTTTTAAAATAGTCCTTAATTGCTCTAAATGACCAATTAAGTTCTAAAAAACTTAAAATCTTCCTTTTAATAACGGCATCGATTTTTCGGTTCATCATTTTAAAAACAATAAAGTGTAGGATATGAAATTAAAGCACTTTATTGTGGCTATTTGGTGAACTAATCAACGCGGTAATTTCGATACTTTTAAAGTTTATTCACATTAAAAATGTTCATTTTGAACCCGGGCAGCCATGTAGATGATAACCAGCTCAGATACCGTGTGTCCCCATACCAGTACGGTGCAGTGCACAAATCCACGTCGCTTCTGATAATTAAACCATAACACCCCGTCTGCTGTTGCTCTTACACGATATACGCGGCGACAGCTAAGCCGGCTATTGTTGCCAGAAATTAATTATACACACGCCTGATATTGTTTTTGGTAACACTGCTTCTTGGGTGGTTTCCCTGAAACCCTTTTTCAACTGACTTCATAAAGGAGGAGGGTATCAATTCGTCTTCAATTTTTGTACGTTTGTTACGTGGTTACTCTGTCAATTGTGAACCTATTTTCAAAAATATTTTTCTATTCGATAGAATTTCTCAAGAAATATTGCAAATAAAAATCTGAAAAACGATCTGACGTTACGAAAACCGATTTCTAGAAATGGCGTTTTTTTCCTACATTGTAAACAAGAAATGATTTCATTTGGAATCGCTCTCTTATTGTGTATTTCTGAATCGATCGCTATCGCTTTCATTTTGACGTTCGCCATTTTTCCATTGCCGCTTAACTGATTATTATTGTGAGGTTTCGTTTTAGTACGCAAGTTGTGGAGTTACATAATAAGGTTACAATTTTGTATGTAATTGCTTTTTTTCCTAAATAAGAAGTCAAATCAAGAATGGACCGAAGTCAGTCGCGAACGAAAGTGACCAAGTTTTCTGCATTAACGAAGGATGTAATCGCCCCTTCTCTTAAAGTCTCAGCAAAAGTATTAAAGAAATTATGATTCTACAAAAAATTATAATTTGACACTAGCAACTTTGTTTTAAGTACTACCCGAGACTAACACTCGTTGACTCCGTGGCTCGCTACCGTAAATCTAAGTAATACAATCTAAGTAGTACGTGTCTTATGTGAATGACAAAAAAAAGGTATTTTTAATAGAAATAATCAGAAATATTATCTTTATTTCATTGTACTGTATATAATTAGGCTATTTATTAATTGAGTCGAAACGCAACTTAAACAACAGGCCAACTTCAACAAAATGGACGGCGGAAGTCCCGGAAGTGGTTCTCTCGCACAATTAATTATGCCGCGGGATAATAACTCATGCTTCATTAAACTGAAAACTGAAACAAAGCACCGGACACTTCAAAATGCTGAGCAATTTATAAATAACGTTAATTTTCCGTATATTCTTACGGTTTCTGGTTTCGTGTTTTGGTGTGCTACACTGACACGACACGCACACAGACACAACTATATATTTAGTAAGCATGATTGTGACACTTTGATGCTAGATGCAATTAGCACATTTGGGAGTTATCTGGTTAGTTTTTCAATGTCAAAGTCAAAGTTAAATTATCTTTATTTAAATAGACTCACTCAAACAGGGAGTATGTATTAGAAAAATAAATAAATGTGATTAAAGATAATAGTGATAATTTTAAGTTGTATTTGCAAATTGTCCCAGTTGTTGAATTTAATTATGCATTAAATATTAAAATTTAATTTTTAATAAACCGGATCTTTCCGGAGTTTTGTGATACAATCATTTCATTATTTCGTCTGTGTTTAAATTAAAGATTTTATTATTGACACTGATTTGTAACATTTTTCAAACATTTGGTGGCGATGTGTAAAGGGAGAGACAGATCTTGCCGAGTTTTTTGCCTGTTCTTGTCAGATCAAGAATGAGGTAAATTTATGAACAGCAACCATCAAAGTTGAATGACATATTTTGACTTTGACTGACCCAGAAAGCACTAAGTAGAAGTAACCTCTCACAACGTACCAACTTGCCAGTCCATCCACTGATTTGAAATCACTGTCTTAATTGCTTATTCACTGCTGAGTTATAAAACAAATGTTAAATCATTTAATAGCTTCATATTAAATATTCTATCTACGAAGTTTTTGCTAACGAGCAGTTGATTTCTGACATCATATCTATTTCTCATCTACAATATGTCAAACTCAACGCCTCGTAAGCTAAACTATTTTGTAGATAGATTATCAAAATATAATACTCAATACTAAATATCTTAGGTGATAGTGTAATATTTTTCAAAATCACTATGGACCCCGTCGGGCATGCAATTTGCTGAAGAAGAAAAGATGATAGATAGAGATTACATAGAGAACATATAGGAATAAAATTATGGCGATCTTATGTTCAAGCGAAAATTATTGATTATTTAGGTATTTCTAAATTTATCGTTTCAGAACTTATTTATTGTTTTAATAACCACAATTAGGCGTGTTAATATCGATTCTGTCACCCATTTTACAATAGTTTCAAATATCATAGTAAGCGTGAAAATAATAACAGTAAATTCATGTTCAGCCACTATTATATTAATTTAACACAAAACACAATGAAAAAAACGTAAGGTTATTATGCTAACTTTTGATTAGAGCCAATGGTTTTGTGTCTGTACGTCTCAAGCGATGACTAACAACTGAACCGACGCTCCGCCGCCATGACAGTCACATCTCCATTCGTAACTACCCGCTCTAATAAAATAAGATATATACGATATATCTAAACCGATATTAAAATCAATATTTATAACAAATAATTTGAACAAAACATAATAATTATTAAAATCTTAACGTTTATTTAATCACGCACTCTTATGTATATATGTATTTTATATAAATAATTCGACTTCTAGTTTAACAGTATAGGATACAAATTCCCCAGCTCCAAATTTAACGCTTCGGCAATAATATCAATGATTTCTTACACTGCATGAAAACACCACTACCTCAGCAGTATTATATGGCTGTGATTTATCTAGGCCCTTTTTAAATACGTTGACATATTATCATATCGAAATACAAAAACAATGAGAGATGAAAGATATTTACCCTAATAAGTTTAAATAAAATCGCATAATAAATTAAGTTTATCCATTCCATTATTTCCAAAACACAGTCATGATGCGGCCTCATTTAAGAAAGCTGTTTCTAGGTCATCCCTTCATGCGGGAGAGTGTCGCCACTCAAAGGACTTCATATTTATTACACAATGTTCTAGCCATGTAGATAACATGTCGTATGAACTATGCTTTAGGAGTAAAAATTCAACGTAACCTTTTAAAATCCTAAGACGAATATGTTATGACGTATGTTCTTGCGCTGTGCATCGTCATTATTAGTAAGTGTTGTCGTTGTTGATACTAAAGTGAATATCTGTTATTACACTTTTTTAATGTACAGTAAATTTAGGTGAATTACCATTAGAAGTCTAATGTTTTATTACCGCTTTCGCGAAACCGTAATGTATGTAAACATAACACAGGAAAGGCAGAACATGGACAAACTTTTTTGCAGTAACGTTAGTTATCAAATATAAATATTGAACCCCATATTTATTTTTAGGAAATTTAATATTCATAGAGCGATACTTAAGATCAAACTGAATATTGATGAGACACGTTTTTGCCTATTCAGCACTGCCTGCAATTACATCTTAAAATAGAACTTTACTTGTTTAGCAATAAGAGTCATTTTGTGAATTATTCGGTATTTTAAAGTACCAATAGAGTTATTTAGGCCCAATAATAAAAGTTTGAGGACAGTTCTAAGTCGAAAACTCGTTTTTCGATTTTTTTATAAGAATTAAAAAGTACCCTTAATTTAGAATGATAGGAAATTTTACTGAAATAAACATTCCTTTTTTCAAAAATAATTCAAATTGCATTTAAAGATTTCTGTAAAATCACCTACTAGACCCAGGATCATAAGGATCAATTAAAGCATAATGTTGTTAATTAGGTAAAGATAAGTAAGTATAGTTCCAATACATCAAAAAAGAAGGGGAAAGTATTATAATTTAAAGATTATTCAAAAAGTTTTTTAATACTCAAAAGTTTTCCTCTCAATTTTAGATTAGATACTGTCAGTAAGGCTTCATTCTTTCAACGGGCAAATTCGCATAAAAATATTAACGAAAACGCAGATGAAAGAAAAAGTAAGGAACTGAGTGATAAATACAGCCCTTAATAACGTGACAATGATTCTATTAACACGACAGCTGGAACGTTCTCGTTTGTTTTACGAACTAAAAGAAAGAATATTAAAATATTCAAGTACTCGAATCTTTTATACTAATTCCCTGAAGAGCAACAATGTTCTTTAAATTATTTTAAGACTCTCAAGGGTATAATTTGTAGGCTGTTCACTGATTATCTCAAAAACTTCCACCTTTAAGTATATTTGTATTAAGCGAATGCCTTGTTGAATAAATTAGCATTATTCTCAGTTTCAGTTTCAATGGGGGAAGTTTTGAGAAATTTTATTTATTACAGTTCTTGTGTTTGAAAGTTGACTAATAAAAAAATTAATGGTCATCAGAAAACAATTTCTTTTTATCTGAATTAAGTTTAATGAATTACTCACCAATTTGCTAAATTTATGGTCTATATTTGATCACTTGTTTCTTCACCGCACTTTAAAATTGATATAAATTATTACCAGCATTGCAGAGAAATTTAGAATGATTTGTCCGCTATCAGAGTAAAGGTTCCCGCTGTATTCATATTCACACGACTCAACAACACAACGGTTCACACATCGAAATTTATATGAAAGAATCCAACCTAGTGTTCCATTTCATGACTTCCTTTTCAAACTGTCATCAAACATTTAGAAATTTCCAAGCAGGTATTAGTTTGGTGTGCCGAAATTTTTTAAATATGACCAAAATAATGTACACATACACATCTTCAAATTCTGTATATAGCAATATGGACTCAATTATAGTGGCAATAAGGAAAAATATGGAAGAAAGAAAAGAAGTTATATTGACTTACATCAACGTAATTTAATAATAAACATTTAGATATTACTAACAAGCTTAAAATTTGAACAATACCAGAACAAAAAAGTCATATAGGTGCATTTAACAAGAACCCTATTTCAGCATAACGCTTTAACGACATTCAATATGCCGCAGAAGCGCTGCTATTATAACTGGGACTTATTACGTAGTAACTATTAATTAATCTGCGCTTAGGCATTACAAGGTTTTTGAAGATTACATACATATTTTTGAAGCCCTTAATGTATGAAGATGAAATATTAAATAAATCAGTTTCTCTCGAATCCGAAAAAGAATAGATAAAACGAATCAACAATAGCCAATTCCAAAAGCAAAGATTCATTACTATATGGGACATGAATAATTTTTTCTAGTTTGCATATTTATTTGCCAATACACATGGAAGTACGGGAATACAATCGCTTTCAACCACCAACCCGCATTGAGTGCTAACCCGCTATCGTGATGTGGAAGCCCATATTCATCATGTGTTTCTCCCATGATGAAACTTTAGTTTCGGATACTGAAATGTTCTTCCGAATGCATGTATTTTAGATACTTTGCTGCCTAGACATAACAGTAATTCTTTATTCAGAACTTAAACAATAATCACTATAATAACATTGTGCACGAAAATGTCTGCATTACTTTAAAACATTCACTAACGACCACCTCCAGGTAAAAGAGGCATTAACGTTTTAAAAAATAATCTTGATGTAATTTCTAAAAGAAATAAAAAATTAAATTAAATGTTTGTGTATGTGAGTGATTGTCTTTAGCCATTCAATAGTGCACATTTTACATTCCCACATAGTCCTCGGAAAAATAACCATTTATTTATTTGTCTTACTGTATATCGTAGGAGATAAGTAGTAGATGCGTCTCTTCTATTCAGCGAGTCTGCAAGATTCTAATTTTCAAATGTTATGAGTTCTCCGCTAATTCACCGTCATTTGCTAGTCATATAGAAGGTTTATTACCACAAAACATTTAAAATGTTATATTTACTTTTTACTGAAATTGAGGCGATTATTCACTTTTGGTTAGCAATTAATTATTTAGGTATGTTTCTTTCTCGTTAAAGTTACTTTCTCATTCGATATCTCAATTACAATAAAATTTTGATACATCTTATCTTCGGTCCATTATTTCCTAATATTCTGTAAAATGCTTTCAAATATTTTCAACAAAGAAACGAATTTGGATTCATCTAAAAATACTAAGAGGAAGATTTGAGCTGGAACACTTTAGCCTTTTATTCCTTTGTCAACAAAGGAATCAGTAGGTAATTGAACAAGAATCTGTAACAGTCCGCTGTCGGCTCCTACAAATCTTGCTCCATTATCAGGATTAAGCCAAGGAATCTTTATGTGGGTTAGACTTGGGGACGGTGAGAGCTATAATGATACAAATATTATAACGTTCTAAATCTTTGCACATTGAAATCGTTTGATGGTGCATTTTAAATTGTTGAAAGGAATAACGTATATAATTGTATTACTATATTTCGGTAAGAATATACCATCATACTCACGGGTTCATTGGAAGATATCTCCAAGCCCTCTATAAATACCCCTCGCTCACTCATTGTGAATTTTTTATATAATAATCTTATTACAAGTGCAATGAAGTGTTATCTAATTTATTTCTTATTGTGTGTACAATAAAGCATATAATATAATTTCCGTCGTCTGCTATGGTGTTCAGTTACTTGCAATTTCTGTGTTAAGAATAATAAGAAACCTTACCTTCAACACAAAAATATAATAAAAAATAAAATAAAGATACAAAACATTAAAAAGCTCAGAAGACAAAAAATTTAAATTTAATAAAAAAGAACTTCATAGTCCAATCTCTCAAAAATGGGATGGGTATGTCTTGTAACATCAAGAAAAATTCACATGTTGAATGCTCTCCACACACACAGTAAGCCATACGTTCACCTGATTCTGATACAACTTCTCAATCGGCTCTGGAGACTTTATTATAGGTGGAATCTAATTGTACAAAAGCAGTGTTATTTGGGTGCGTGAGTTTATTCCTAGCCAGTTACTCTTACTAAATAACATCATTATCTTTCTTTTCTTCTCTGTCTAATAACTTAGTATAAACAATTGCTGATAATATAATAATTTATCACTTCTTTCTTATACATATAGTATAGTTCTCTCTTTCACTCATATATTCCTATTCTTGCTGTTTTTGATGTATTTATATCGATAGTTTTTAGTTTTATCGAAGATATCTTAATAGTCCATGGTTTCTGTTTTAGCCCAAAAGCAGCGTGAAATGTCATTCTTTTCTACATCATTATAAAGCTTTTCGTTAATACAATGGCAATTTTATTTATTTATCAGATTTTATTTAACATTCGTTCGCTTAGCTTCTCGTAGCTGTACAATTCCAGCCTATCTCGACATCGGCATTATGCAGATGAGATGTCTGCTTGTCTTGTACAATCGAACGCGGGTCTCTCCCGCCGTGAATCAACTCGATATGCTAAAACCTTATTTTGCATTTGGTTGGCGAACGATGGTTATATTTGGTTACTAGTTGAATTGAAATGAATTGATCATTCTATCTCGGGTGTACTTATTTTCCTTTTAAATTACTTATAATCAGGCTAAGAGTTCACCAGATTTTTTGGTTTTTAACACTTTTCTGGTTTTGAAATTCTTGTATAGTTTTGTCCTCCTATTTTTCTCTGCATTTTGAGATAGTGAAAAATTAATTATCACCCGTATATCGTCCGGTGGGCTGTAAGGGACGGACGAACGGTTTTATCAGAATAGCGCGAGAATTTACCCATACCATTATAGTACATAAAAACTATGATTTATATCCCATTACTTCGTCAATATTTCAACCATAAGCTGATGACGCAGAAATTGAAAATGGATTTACTCTGCCATTCTGTGCAAAAAATATGACGGTAAAAAATTGGCGAACTGAGAAAAGGTGTCTGTTGCCTGTTTTTTATACTTTCTATGAGAATTTCTTTAGGATAACACGGTGCGATGATAAATACGAATATACGAGGGAAATTCCCAAATGAAGCCAATCGGGGATTCTGTATCGACTTGAGGCATGCGAAATCCCAAATTATTTGTAACGAAATGATAAGAGGGATAGGTAAGCGAAATTGACGGAGAGGACCTCTCTTCTATTATTTAAAGTAATTGTTTATAACATAAGATTTGAGAAGACGTGCTAATAGGCATCGAATATTCTGAGTGCTAATATGCCATCAGCGTTCATCATCAACATCAAAAGCATGTAAGAAACACATGAAGAGTTTGGGCTATAACACCACGACGCTAACCTAATGTGGATTGATGGGTCAGAACGGTTTCCATGACAACCGGGCGACGACTTAAAGTGTTTTTTCAAGCACAGAGAGCTCAAGAACAAATTTGATTGCCCATTTGCCATCCAGGGGTTCAACCATGACGAATGTTGCTTTGTTTTTCATTACGAAACTAGAGCTTCCATTTTCAACCTAACAAACCAATTATATTTTTAATCATTTATTAACATTAAAATCTCACTAACCCGTCACTCTATCCAATGATTTTTATGTTAAGTTAAGCCTACATTCTGAGGATATTTATTTGAAACACAACGTCTCATTCCTAATACTAATTAAATGTAATCTGAATACAATAAGGCCCGTAACTTAATGTACATGTTTGTATATGGAGTAAATTCATTTCCATGATAATTGTCCTGTTTAACAAAACGTTAAATTCACATGCTTTGTCCTCAGTTACAAATTTAACCGCAGATTAAACGGTCTCGTAATTAAATTTAAATGTCCAAATGCACTGTTGTTTATCGCAAATGAAATTTCTCCGGAACTGCAGATTCTAGAAGTTTGCGATAAACTTTTTGAAAGCAAATCAGTGTGTTTTGATAAATTGAAATTGGTTTTTGGACTAAAACTTTGTCACGTACCACCGTCTGCCCATGTTTGTATTTTTTTTGTGGATTCAATTAAATTGTAGTGACTTTGACACTCTAAAACTGGTTATATTAGAATAAGTAAAGCGAAAAATTATTAACTGATGCATTTTCTTTAGTCATTTCATTATTTTAGGCAACGCATAAGCAGTGATGGTACTTTTTATCGTTTACGATAAAAGCCGTCAGGAAAGTTATGATTAGGCCAAAGATGGAAGCGAGCTACACCCGGATTTCTCAACAAAAGAAGAACTGGTCATTTTACCTCCAACTGCCAGAAAACAAAAATGCTACTATCATTATTGTCGTGGTGACAGACTTAGGAAAGATGGTGTAAACTGCATTGACACCAACAAAAAGACATTAAAATAATCAAAAATCTATTTGAATCTTTCTGTATTGACTCTCAGGACTTTTGTTCAAATTTTTATGTCGTATTGAGAGTCATAAGCACTCTATAATAATAATAATAAGAAGAAGAGATTGGGACTGGGTGATGGACCAATGATTGCGAGTCTCCAGCGGGCAGTCTTGCTCGATAACGCCAGAATTGTCCGCCGATTCCTCTCTTTGTCATCCTGATCCTCGGCCGTCTGGCCTGCTCTGTCGAGGGGTATTCTCCCATCCCTCAAGCCGTCGAGGGACTGGGAAGAGTTAAAATTGATTTTGAAGTAAGGTACCCCCGGTAGATTTAGTAAAATATTTTGGCTGGAAGAGATTTCTTGCTAGTGGCTTTCTTGTTTGAATTATTCTTTTGTTTTATGAGTACCATAAAGGATATACTAAGCTACGAGCCCGAGTCATTGTCGCAGTCAGCCCGGGTAGGATGTTGAGTGATCAGTGGGGGAATGCTTTTACTTCGATTTCCACACACCCCTACAGTTCGCATCGTACTGTAGGGATGATATGTGTACATAAGTTCCAGCTTACTGTGAGAACGTAGCCTATATGTCACAACTGTTGTAAAAATGAGCTAGAAATTTAAAACAAGCATTTCTATCCCAATTCCCAGCACACTGGTTGGACACTTTGCTTTAGTGTTTTCGTTTCGTTTTTGTTTCAATTTCTGCCGCGCACAGCGTCGCGATATTGTTGCTCCACTCCACTGACAGTTGACACAAACTTTCCTTTTATATAATATTTTAAGCTTTACAGGAATTTCCGACGCTTGCGACTGAGGCTTCAAAAAAGTATTTTCACGATAATTTTGCGGTGAGGAGAAAAGCGTAATGTCTGATGAAGCCAGATGTTGGGAAGCCGATGAAAGAAATGGCTCAGGTGGACCTGGATAAGGAAAACACAAAATGGAGCACGTTGTTTTCTATTTTATTATTATATTTGTTGTTATAACTGCAACAAAAATACACATTATATTAATAGTCAATTATTTATTTGCAAGAATATAGAATATAGAACAAGAAATATGCCATTAATAATTTTTAAAGAACCCTAACGTTCACTAGGAAATTGTATCTAAAATACAACACAGTGAAGCGGAATAGCATTTTGAATTAATATCAAGCGGTACTATCCCACCAGTAGGTCAAATATAATATGTATTTATTCCGACAGAGCCCACCGGCAGTTTTGATGGTTGAAAGATTGTTACACATTGACACATAAGAATGCATAAAAATAATTTAAAAAATGATGTACATGATAAAATATAATTTCATACTTTTTCGACTTTAAACTGCGTTGAACACTCTGTATAATCATACTTACTTACAAAAATGGAAACAAACATAAATTGTTTGGGCTTGATAGCGATAAGCTGAGCAATTTGAAACGTCAGTAATGTCAAATTATCAATTCCCTGAACGCAGAAACGTCAGTGGGAATAAGGCTGTAATATGCCACAACAGTTATCTTAGGGTTGGTAACGTAAGAATCGATTAAAAATATGTTTTATGGAATATTTTCATGTTTTAAATGAAAGACTAGAATTTTTTGAGAAAGAAACGTGTACGTTTTCATACAACCAAACACATAGAAAGAAACATATCTGTTGTTGTGTTATTTCTCTAATTTATTTACTTATTTCTTTAAATTCGTAATATGTCAGTTTACAGATAAATCCATCCCGCACGCATGTCATAAATAAACAATAATAACAAATAAAGTTAAGCTGTACAAATGTATATCAGATAATTACAAAAGCAACATTTATTAAAAAATTGAATTACATTCACTTATTTGAATTGAATTAAAATTGGTGGGATATCATATCATTGTAAAAACGTAAAATAAAAGTTCGAATTTATTCAGCATTTGCCTAATTTCACATTTGGAACTTTTATTTTGACGTTTGCTTATGTCATTATGTAAGTATTTTGTAAGTATTTACTTATGTTACAATAAAGTCCTGATTTATTAGTGTAGATACAATACTAATATCTTATATAAGTCCAATAACTGTGTAGCTTCATTCGCAGTTCATTGCCTGTATATTAAACATTCCAAGGTTAAATATCAAATTAATAGTTTCAAATGAAATCCATTGACTACATAATTGGAAACGTAAAAAAACAATATATGAGGACCGTTTGACATAAAAAAGAAACTCAACGAAGTAAATAAATAAATCAAGTGTGAAAAAATCACAGATCTCAAAGTAGAAAATAATGAATTTGTGCATAGCAACCCTAACACTATTGTAACTGACCTAGTTCTGGGAAAATTAATTGTCATCTACAGTTCGGAAACATATATTGCTGTGTGGCCACAAATAATTATGTGTGGAATTCAACCAAGCGCAATGCGACCACGAGCTATGATCGAGGCGATATTGTAAAATTTCATTTTAAAATTATTTACGTGAAACTTTAGGTATTATTTTTCAAAACAACTTTATAATAGAAATATGAGGATGTTGGAATCACGTTTATTTATTTTTACAAGAGATTATCAAAGTCATAGCCGCAGATAGGCTTTTATGCTACAAGTAAAGGATCTCGCTTGTGATGCGCCTAAAGAAATCTTCTGGTTTCATTACAAATGCAAACCAAATTTCACCCTATCGATCTCGATTAATCTTCTAATTAGCTTCTACGTGCTTTATGAGCCGTAGTTCCATTTTGTAACTGCCACTGCTTTCACTCACTCTTAATCAGGCTCATGCCCATTGCTTGTAAATGGCTGATGACAAGCACAAATACGAAGAAGATTTTTCCATGTGCACGTCACACGTCTTGCATCATCATCATCATCAAAAGGGAAAATTGAGAAATCCACATCAGTTTACACCACCAAGCCCATTTACTGATCGTTGAATACAGCTCCAGTGTTCATCGAAACAGAGGCTATGTGTTTTCCGGACGAAGTAGCTTGAGATTATAATTTTTGACTGACCTATAAACCATGATCAAAACAAAATCCTAACTCAAAATATTAGACCAACGACATCCACATTTTTATCTGTAATTTGAAGCCACCGACATTTTTTGAGATGACTTCTTTAGTGACACAGACGTGACTATAATATGTGAATTTATCTAATATAATGTACAACGAAGAGGATACCAAGAAACTAAAGAAAGCGTAAAATCAATGTTAAATACTAATAAAGATATAATAGGTTGGAAAAAAAGTTTCTTCGCATTTTATATGAAAATCAAGACATTTACAGTTAATTACAGTATGAATGTGCCATTTTGTTCGTAGACTTTCTGCCATCTTGTAGGTGTTGTGGACATGATTCCGTTGTTGTAGAAATTTTGGGACTTCTTATCAAAAAACACAACAAGTAGTTTTAGCGGTCATCTCTTTATGTTAACCTGACACTGCCTAAAGAATTCTGAAGAGACCAAAACAGGTGGAAAACTGAAAGTGCAAGGTCAGGGCTATATGGCGGATGCATTAACACCTCCCAGCCAAACTCTTATAATTTTTGCTGAGTGGCTAATGATGTATATGGTCTTGCGTTATCGCGATAAAAGACCATACTATTAATCAGTTCCGCCCGCTTTCTCTCAACTTTTTGCTTTAATCCTATCAGTTGTTGGCAGTAGAGATCCGAATCGATGGTTCTGCCCGGCTGTAAAAGCTCATAATGAATAATGCACTTCCAATCCCACCATAGGCGCAGCATCACCTTATTGAGAATTAACCCAGGTTTTGCTATAGTCTGTGAAGCCTGACCGATCTTTGACCACGACCTATTTTGCACGTTATTGTCATACGTGTTCCACTTTTCTTCACCAGTCCTCAGACTCTTAAAAAATGGTTCGGTTTCATTGCGATTCAATAAAGAATCGCAAATGAGTACACGGTTCAGTAGGTTTCTTTCAGTGAGCTCGTGTGGCACTCAAATATCGAGTTTTTTTGTGTACCCAACATTTTTAAAATAGGTCAAAACTGTTTTGTGGTCAATTTCTAGTTCTTTAGCTATGTTGTAACTGCTGATATACCGATCTTGCTCCACTTTTAAAAATAGCATCCATTTTATACATTACAGGGTGACTAGAGCAAGGTGCATCTATGACATGAAAATTCCAGGACTGAAAACGTTTAAACCAACTTTGTGCTATTTTTACTGACACTGCATTAGGTCCATAAACGTCACAAATTTTATTCTTTTTTATAATAAAATTTTAAAATGTATCTTATTACTTCGTTCGACTCATTTTGACAAAAAGAAAAACAAATGAGAAACAATGGGAAACAAAAATTTTCCTTAACTGATTTTTGCTTTGAAATGACAATTTTTACATGTCATGAAAGCAGCCAAATACAAATAGTAGTTAGCTGTAACAAGTCAGCCAGGTTGAAGTCAAGTACAATGACAGTGATAAACTAAATATAGATAAAATTATTAATTCGTTCAAATTGATTAATGAAGATATGCCGATAGGGTTTCCGAGCCACTGAAGCATATTTCAAATCAATCAGAATACGGAATTGTAAGGATAATTCAAGCGGTAAGAATAGCAAAGCTAATGAAATTTGAGAACCGGACCACTATCAGTGATCAGATTGTAATAAAATTGAAATGGTTAAAATAAAACTCTGACCTATTCTAGCTAAACTATTAGATAAGAAAACCAGTCAGTCTGGTAAGGTAACTAAGTTTATTGCCGAACCTTTTCTGGCAAGACAAAAAAATAAGAATGAAGTAGAACTATCATCTTTAAAAATAGTTCCATAGATGAATTAAATAGTATGAGTTATTTTCCTTATTTAAGAAATGATAGAACACAGACGCCATAGATACATTTAAGTTTGAAGCTGATTTATATTTTATTTAGACTCTGAACACTGACACAAGAATAAAATATTTTCAATCTATGATATAACAATCAAATATTTGAAAGAGGTTCACGTTTCCTTTAAATAAGGTTGTGAATATAAGAGAATCAGTTTTAAGCACTAGTGCCAAATGATTTTGAGAAACCATTTATTCTTCCATTAAACCATTATTAGGTTGACCCATAATATTGACCCATGTTGACTAAAATGTTACGACTTCAATTTATTACTGAACTACTTTAATAATGAAGAATAAATGGTTTCTCAAAATGGAGTAAAATTACCCCTTGATAATTCAAGGGGTAATTTTACTCGAGGAGAACAGGTAAGAAACTCAGTTCTAAACTCTCATTCAGAATTTTTCTTAATAATCTTTATAAGCTTATTAATAGAAACTGATGAAATGATACTAGTTTTAAAAAAATTCCGCAACATAAATGTAAAATCTTACAATATTGTATATTTAGAGCTGTTTTCGTGCATAACAAATGCATTCTTCAGGCGGCTGCTTATGAAAAATATTGATATTGTTCCCGATTTCACAACATACTATCTTAACGCCCCCAGACTCAACATAAAGTAAAGCAAGCTTTCTTTTTAAAATGATCAGCCACACAATAATGGGAATTCGTTATTCATCGAATGAATATATTTCGACGTCAACAGAGAGAAACCCGACGAATATAAACGCTTGGAATATATTGAATAGCGCAATCCAATTGTTGTTCGTTTGGTAGCTTTTACGAATAGTTTGTCTTGTGTTGGATTTAGATAAGTGTGATAATAAATACTAATACTACAATATCTATAAACTTAACAAATCCGTAAAATTTAATCTATAGAACGTCCATTTTAGTGAAGATAGATATTCAAGAAAGAAAAATATATATCTTGTAATAAATATGGGTAATCCTTATTATAGGAGTTCGTTGGCTTGTCGAACGCTGTGTTTCGATAACGAACCCGAAGCAACTTTCATCATTGTTAATTGGATGGTGTGCTTGAGTTGATGGGTCAATCAAATTTGTTATCTCGAGCTTCTCTGAGCAACGGAAGGTTCTTCAAGCTATTGGTCCCGGTTGTTAAGACGACCGCTTTCATTCACAAACCATTGAGTCGGCTTGGGGCTATGGTCTAACCCTTCTCATGTGTAGGAAGCTCTATGCCCTCCATCGGGTCCAATATTACTTGGTAAGGTTATATTGTGACTTATAATCGTCATCAACGAGCTATACACGAGCCAAAGTTCAAAATACGATGAAACATGTCATGTCATGTAGCTTATGAAAATTAACTGTAAATGTTTATACACGGCGGAAATGTTTTATTTCATGTATGTAGTATTTTTTTTTATATATCAGTTAATATGTTGCGAGACTTTTAAAGTAATTTCAAGGCACTGTATAATTTTCCTTCTCAGTTTATATACCGTATTATTTATTACCTATTCAATGGATGAACAAACGTCTTAAAAGTAGTAACTCACGCAATCTGTAACGTTATCTATTGTAATAATAACAGCAATTTGCCTGAAAAGCATAGGCCATCATCAAACAGTTCCATGAATAATTCGTGAGTAATTTCACGTCGGTAGGCGTCCTCGCTGAAATTAGTTGGGCGCGAGCAGCGCCTGTAATTCCACAACTGAATAGAGGACAATTTGCGACGTCACACGCACGCGTGACGTGGTTAAGTCTCAGCGGATGCGACATATTTAATATGTACTTTGTACTTAATATTGGAATAGCTGCTTAATTTGTAGGCATAGAAACTGTATGAAAGTGTTAGAAATCAAATTTTAAATTGAATAAAACCTATAAGACGGAAATTGTTTATTTTGTCTTGTTACGAAGAGATTTTAAGAAACAGATAACTATTCTACTAACTAAATAACTATAGATATATATATATATAACTATAATATAATAGATAAATAACTATAAATATAATGTAGAAAAGAAATAATGTAATTTTTTTATTTATTTAAAACTTTATTAGACGTTGTTATGTAAAACATACAAAAAAGAAGAAAACAGTTTTTATATAGCACACAATTTATGTACAAAGAGCGGCCTTATCCCTAACAGCGATCTCTTCCAGGATGGTCTGGATATACAAAAGAGAGAAAGAGTTGTTAGCGACGTAGGGAGATTATAGGACTTATAGAAAGTTAATAAACGTGTAATGAAACTTGGGATGGATTTCAAAAACTAAGTTAAGGGGACATTTTACAAAAATTACAGTTAAATAATATTACTACCTATAGGTGGGAGAGCAACCATATATCAAGTAATGAGTAGAGAGGAAGAAAAAACATACCTTTAGCTGACTTTGTGATCTAGGGCTTGCTTCATATGTTCTCAACTGAATTCATCATCAATAAGAAAATATATAATAAACATTTGTATGGACTTTTATAAAGAGTCAGAAAAATCCATACAAAAGTAACAGAGTTTTTATTTATCTTTGACATAGGTCCTTAAATTATGGAACCTCCAATTCTAAGCCTAATATTCTTTTCATATAGCCATGTTTTCGTTGTACGATATTTATTCACATGACAAATTATTATTGTTCAAGAGTGTCCTACAAAATACGTGGTTATCAGCGTTTCTTCAAACCACAGGAGAAGGTAGAGCATATCGTTACAAGAGATCCTACACACCCCTTTTACCAATCTGAAGGGTTCGATAACCAGTGGATGCAGAAATTTACGAGCTGGTTTGGTTAGTGGCAGGGCTTTATATAAATCCATCTACCTAACCACTAAAGATAGTGGTTAGCTAGATGGACTTCTGTTCCACTGTTGATGTTCTTACGTACGTAAGAACGTACGTTTGTCGCTATAACAATAAGTTTAATAGCAATTTTGTGCGGCAGTTGGAGGGAAGATACCCAGTTCCTCTGAGGTTTAGGAATCCGGGTGTAGGTTGTTGAGAATGAAACTCTCAGTCTGCTTCGTAGGCGTATATTTTTGCACTGTAAGTAAAACAAAATATATATTTCAAAAACAAAGAAAAAATACAAATATGGAATAATACAAAAACTAGCCAGTCCGCAACATAGTCCATTATTGGCCTTGTTTTCAAATCCTAAAAATTCTTCTGTAAGGGCCAGCCCAAGAGCTACCGTTAAGAATAAAAAATGAGGTAGATGCAGAGATTACCATGTCCAGGACCAGTTTGTTTGTATCTACAAAAGTTTACAAGTTGTACAATGTTCAGGATCATTCTCTTTGAATTAGGAGTCTCCTAAAGTGAACGAGACACGATCAAACATCGTGTAAAATATTGGCCGAAGCCATATGAATCCACGTTAAAAACGATAGCGTGAATCACGGGAGTAGTAGCGACATTTGGTTAAAAATAAAGGAATTGATTATATTTAACTTAACAACTTCATATCAAAAAGATAGTGAAAACCATCGCCTAATGACACATGCATTCATATCAAGATATCACTTGGAACGCTCCTGGAGTAGGTGCGTTGTCATTATGGAAACCAGAGATATTAATATCTCTTACGCCGACGTCTGTCGTAAGAATTCGGACTAAATATCGAACAAAATAATCAACTTTCAACGAGCTGACGAGTTCCTGTAGTTTTTTAAGTAAAAATGTTTTGTTACACGCCTTGATACTTCGCCAAAGTATAGAAAGATCTATTGTCTTTGATCTTTCGATACTTTGGCTACGATGGAAGATAGACCAAGTGTTTTCGGAGTAAAGACTGGTTCGTATAGATAGAGCATCTACTTCTTACTGAAAAGGCACTTTTTGGGCAGGCGAAGTGGAACTTGGCTATCATGGCATATGGATTGCTCCTGCTGAATCACGCGGTGTCGAATCATTTTCTGGCATTTTATAAAAAAACCCAATGTTAAATAGTAAAACTATAGTTATCATTTTACAAAAGTCCAATAAAAATCGCTTCAAATGTTCAAATAGTAGTGTTCTAATAAAAACATTAAAAGTTTGTAGATGAATTGTCAAAAAGCAAATTGATCGTATTTTGTCTGTAGATTGCCGAAAAAGAATTGCTGGTCATAACGTGCTTAGTGATATACCGGTCTCAGTGGGGCTAGCCGTGGATGCGATCATGATATGACACGATAAAGTTACAATTAATGATGCACTATATATTTATTCCTGACAATTCCTGGCGAAAAACACCAATGCTTAGAATTGTCAATGATACATCAAAGTCAATTTCAATAGGTTTTCTCAATAAAAGCCTTCCTATTCATGTTTGCTCGGGTGCTGGATGAAAGGGGTATTGATGACGTCATTAGTGAATGCGATAACCACTCCAATTATAGCGTTTGCTGTATGTCTTTGATTGACTGTATCCAATTCAAGGTATCCAGGTACAAAGGTAGTTCAAACTTGTGTACTGGTATACTTTTCAATTACCTATTATTTCATCTAGCACGAAGGACTTATCTGGAGCTTACCAACCTATGCAGCTATCCCAACAGTGTTATCAATATCTTCAATACCAATGCATATATTACTTTGAGGGTTTAAGACAATCATTATTATTTTTCTTTTCCATTCTTCTTTTCTTGGTTTCTTGGGTTTTCTGCATCGATAATTATGATAACGGCTGACTTTAACCAAGTGGGTATCATCTAGGATTGGGTCATGTCGGGTTTAGTGAACTCAGCTCAGCTCAGCTCGCTGTGCTGTCACACTACATTGTACGAATTTGATATTATTGAATTTATTATTATTTCCGAATCATTTTTTATCTTCCCAGTCACTCGATGACTCGATGATTAGGGATGAGAGAATACGGTTTACAGTTTCGGATGCTTAAATATTAAACATTTTATGCAAGCTATAAGTTTTCTTTTTTCGGCAGTTCGTTACTGACGTTAAGTGGTTCGTAAATAAATCGAAGTCGGAAGCGAGCTACACCCTAATTCCTTAAATACAGAATACAATTATTTAATTGTTATATACCCAACTGCTGGACCATAAAGATTTTATTAACATTCGTGAAAGTTGAACGCAATGAATTGTTTGTTATTTGTTGTATTGTTTATTACCTTTGACTTTTTTCCTTGCTCCTTATTTTACAAAATAAAAAAAATACAAAGGAAAACAGTACGAACCCGCTTTTTAAGTATCTCTATATTTTTTCACAGATTTAACGTATGATTGATTTATGTAGATAGTAGACAATATTCTTAAAGAGTTAACCTCAAAATGTTAAATGCTTAATAATTGTTAAAGTTTTCGGATTGCAATCGCGAATCTTGCATGGAGAGGAACAATAACTTAATTGTTTCATCAGGAAGCCATGTTACAAATTGTACTGCGGTACATGGAGCAGCGCCATCTATGAGACGACCAAGAAATTTAATACTATGTTTGAAATAAATCCGTTTTCTGTTAATACACTAAAGAGCATTAAATTCGGGTCACCGCATACTGTTAACTGCTATTAAAGTTGACAAGATCCAAACAAAATAAAGTAACTGTCGGATAAAATTAACAATCCTTATTCTTAATACTCATTATTCACTTATTCCAACTTATTACTTGTTGTAACTTTTAAAATCGCCTTCATGTAATAAATAAATATATTATTAGCTTTATAAATTTAGTTAAAAATCCTGTAGTTTTGCTACTGAATTATTATTGTATATTTAATTATACACATATTTTAAGTTACTTTGTAATCTAGTCATTTAATTTTTTGTATTATCGATATAAGAAGATATCCTTTACTAAAATTTATATGAGAGTGTATAAATTAACCACGACCATAAGAAGTCATGACCATAAATAAATTTATTTGACCATTTTTTTAGGTTATTAAAATAATTACAGATTAACTCGTTCAACGTGAAATTTTAACTGAACAGTGATTATTTCAGTAATTCCGTGTAACTGAATTGGGACGAATTTCAAAAGCTTGCAACTCAATTGTGTATGCGTTGAAGCATTACAAAATGTAGTAAGAGTAGAGGATATGGCAGTAGGTAATATAGAGTTTAACTATCGTGTACTTGGGTAAAATAATCCCGCCTACAGACATGATTCATTTCATTTCACCAGCGAACTACCAGATACTCAGTAGGCCACCAAAATTTGGTTATATACCAAATATCCGCACAAAGAGAAGAGGGTGTCTTCTTTCCTATAGTGCGGACAAGAGAGTGACTTCAATATGCCCGAAACCACTATAAAAGTGAGTTTTGCTTAATAAACGCAGTGTATTATTAGTAATGATAAAGGGATTGACAGATTTTTTTAAATTTAAAATATAAAAATTCATAATTTATCAAATGTCTATCAAAATATGGCCAGGTGTTTCTATTGGAATATGGGATTCTTATAAAAATTAATATAATTTTTTTTTTGGATTTAGTTCACTATTCAGTAATAAATTAATGTTGAGATGCAACTAGAGCCATGCAACTAGTTGTAACTAATATACTTGGTAATTGCTAGCTTTATCTAGTGTAATTAAAATTTTTGTTCTGCAATTTTGTTTGACACAGTATTTGACACAGACTCCACCTTTGAAGTTATCTCTTTGAAATAGCTTAATATATATATATATATATATATATATATATAGAATAAAATACTGACCTGATCTGATGCGGGAGCGAACCTGTAAAAACAAATTATACTAGTTTTACCATTATGGTCATTTTAACTTTTTGATGATTATTTAATATTCAACTAAAAAGTATAAGAATTCAAAAAATAAATACCATATCCATTTTGACAGGCTCAACTGCAATCAGTGGTAATGAAGAGCAGTGAAAGAGGTTTCTATCTCACACCGATGTGTACAAATTGTCGCTTGTTCGTCCGCAGCGACTGTACTGACTGTACCAGTAACTCTATTTTTTCTATTTTTAGTTTAATTTATTTGAAATTTATCTTATTCTTGGTTAAGATAAATTTTACCGTATAACTGTTATTAATTGGTATATTTTAAATGATGGGTATATGAATTGAATTAAAATCGTCTTGAACTTTCATTGGACCTTGTATAGAAGATGTTTGGTAACGACTAATGTTAATATCGCCATTTGAACATTAAGATGTTATCAGAATTATAAAATATGTTTCAAATTACTTCACACAAATATTGTGTCAAAATTTATTACTTTATGTGTTAAATTGACAACCTTAGATATTTGGTTAATTGTTAATAACTATATGACTATGTACACCTTGTTAAGGTATTTATGTAACAAAATCTAAAACCATGGTTTGACATTTGGTCAATAGATGGAGTTGTAACTTTGGGGCCCATTTCTACATGGCGGTGTTAAGAGTTTTTGCAAAGTAATAACTACACTTGCATATTGATTGTTTATTGTTATTAATATTTGCTTGTCTGTACAGCATGTGTGTTTAATGAATATATTATACGATTTCTAGAGAATGTCGTATCGTGTATCGTGCTTTTCAGTGAACAACTAATTCTCTATCTAGATATGGTATATAAAAGTTTTATTTTGTATTAAAGTATTATTTAACAATATAACATGTTAATCAATTACAGTTACCTCATTACCCTCAAAACTCACAGCATCAACACACCCACATAACCTGGCGTAATCTCTAACAAGATATTATTCAGTTTTCCGTCTTGTTTTCCAATAAATTACGAACTTCCTTGGTAGACGCGCTCAACTTCTTGAATATCATTAATTTTAACGAACCCACAATCCACTGGTATTAATCAGTATGAGATGAAGTACAATCGTCGCTTCATAACCATTAACACTTACTTTTTCAATCAATCTTAATAACTAACAATAAAGGCTATTTTTGTTTATGAAATGTCACTCTATATTTGTCACTGACAGTGTAGAGTTCTTCATTATTTGCGTTAGTTAGAATATTCATAAAAGTGTTTTTAAGTTCTGATGAAATTTGTCATTTCTTATGAGTCTTGTCATGAAATTTCTTGGTGAATTTTACGGGAGCCCTAATCAGGTCGTCGGTTTACCTACCAAGTAGATACCCTACACTATTAAAAGAACCTTCTCGTGTAGTCTACTCCACGAAACTTCTACGTTTCTTACGCTTCTGTCTTGAATTATATCTAGATATTTTCTGGTGTTCCCTTAGAATCGAAAGAAACCATGCCAGGAGTCTAATTCGTTATATAACATTGGTGCAGGTTCAGCTATAAGACCAAATATACCATCAACGAATTGGCCACTTTTCGCCACAGAAGATGGCACAAAAACTGATAATAACCTTTCATCTAATAATAATAAAGTTATATCTTGATAATCTCGTGTTTTTTATAAGTGGAGCTACTCTATTAAACTAGGTAAAGTAAAACTTTGTTTTATTCTCAATACACAGCTGTTCTCCCATCGACAAAAGAATAGGTATTTCGTGACTTGTTTAGGTAGTCGTGGAGAATGGAGATAATATTATTACCCCAATCTTGCCAACCCTTACATAAATCCAATCTTTTATATCGGGGTGATCTTTTCAAAGAGATGATTGATATAAGTGTTGTCTTTTCTGAATCTCAAATAAATGTGGCGATCGGGGACTGAAACCTCTGTAGGAACACGAATTTCTTTGGATACTTTTATAAGCCTGTAGTGATAGGGGCGCACTGAGGGGCTGTTAGAGTAAAAATATTTTGATAAAAAGGATAGCAAATGGTATATCTGTGAGTGAATGCAGCACGCGACATACTGGCCCTGCCACCTCCCTGTATTGATGGAACCCAAGTCGAAGGAACCAAGGCGACAAAGAACGGAGTCACGGAATCTCTTTGAGAGTAGACGTGGAGACAGTGAATGAAGTCATTCGTTCGACACGTACTACTACACGCGTCCTATTGAGAAGGAAAGGAGAGAGAGGAGTTCAAAAATTTCTTCAGGTTATTCTGTTAGTGCGACGCTGCAATTAGTCCAGAGTATCGAGGAGATATTGAATCGAGTCATTGGACCTATTTAATGAGATAAGCACCCATTGATAGTACACTTCTAATAAAAAAAAAGTACTAAAATTGCTAAAGTTTGCATAGATGAGATTTATATAAATTATCGTAAAACAGTGCCAACATTGTACAGCGTTCATAGCAGCGGAAACGGAACCCTATAAGGTGATTGCTGTATAAATAAAAATAATTGATATAGATCTAAAATTAAAAATTATGAAACAAAACGCATAAAAGGTTGTCATCAAATTTTATTAAATTTGAAAAATAGGTTTTTAATATCTTTCATGAAATATATTTCTGCATTGAATTCTATGTTTTATATAAAAATCACGTGTCAACGTATTTATCAAACTCCCTCGAAACCGATTGAAATTGTTAGTGTGAGTCTGAGAATAGGTTATAGGCTATTTTTTACCCCAGGTGATGAAGGTGGCCCCTTCTAGATTTTTTTAGAATTAATTTATGTTGAAAAACGTTTATGGGTTCAGCTAGTACATTTAAATTTTTAAGCTAAATTAAATTTTCTTATTACGTTTCCAACCTTAAAACCATGCTTAGCATAAAACAAGCTATTTTAATATATTTTTTATTTTAAGTATTAACAATGAAACTAAAAATCCTAGGACATATCAAAATCTGTGTGAGTAAATAACGCTAATAATGTTGCCCTAAGCCCGGTCCCGTGTGTCACAGATTCCCAGAACAAATTGGATTTATCACAGAGAATTGCGAAGAAATTGTAAATAAACTCGCGCGTGGTTCGTGATTCAATTCTTGGGCGAAGAGCGTGACGTGGAGATCTGTGTATAGACTCTCGAGTGTTTGCCTACAGTACCGTGGCTTAGTTATAACACTGTTAGTGATTGTATTTGTAAATAATTACAAAACTGACTGTATGTTTTTATGTATATAAGTTTCTTTAATACGCCATGATTTATAAATGCCTGTATGTATTTGAATGAACACGACTGTTAAATTGCTCAGAGCACCTTTGTTACGGTGGAAAAGCTTTTATAGCTGCCCATGTGGCGAATTGGGCTGCCACTGGGTTATGTGAGACTCTCCGGGGGGTTAGGGCCCCTGCATTCTCACTAAAAACTTACGTGTTCCGCTTTGATCGAGGCTTCAACGCACGACAGTGTATTTTTCGCAATCACTGTCATGCGCCGAAGACTGGACGATTCTAACCGTTACAGGTCTGATTACCTCTGGGAGTGCTCAGTGCACCTAGATACGGGCTACTTAGCTTAGGGTCGCGCGTTCTAGCTCTGGCTGTCTTCATAAGAGTCTTATTAAATCGTATAAGGTCACTAAATAAAATCGTTCCGGTTAGAACAGTGAATAATTGAACTAAAAATGCTTAGACAATGGCCGAGTTTCTCCTAACTCTAATTCCAATGTCGTAAACGCAATAATTTTGCGAAAAAGAAAATGAGCTATTTACAATTACAATTCTATTTAAATTTTCCGGCAGCGACGAGGTAAATCGTGTTTGGATGATTTATGTGGGAAGTTGGCTTTAAACGTTCCTTTGCAACGGTAATATATCACAGTAAATAACAATGAAACAGACATTATTTGCCTAAGTAACATAACGCGAGGCGAAAATTCAGTACACTTTTCTAAGATTTTTGGAATTCCGTACCTTAAAATGAAATAAGGAAACCTTAGAGGAGAATGTAATTTAAAAAAGTTACTCAAACAGGTCCACTTATATATATGATAGCAAGTGCTCACGATACGACTATGTCTAAATACAACGGTAATAGCAGTTGGGTAGCCTGTAATTCCATTGCCTACCTTTACTACTACTACTAGGGTAAACCCTACCTACATCACAGTAAGTGCAACACTGCACCATTGTCGAAACAGAAATATTGTCTTTGTATCTACTCAGAATCTACTGACACATCTACTCTATCTAATCTACATCTCCTCAATCATCTAAAGAATGAGTACCTACTCAGATGATCATGCAAACTCTACCATCCACTTTGCTATTAGTCTGTGTCTGTCAAGACCCCTAACCTCAGGAAGGTGTGAGGTATCAAGCTTAACATCAAATAGCAAGATCTGCAACCCCAAAGTCAATAGTATGATATATGATACTCGTAATGGTATCAAAACCGGTACCCAGTATTAAAACTTAGGTGGAATTCATAAATATAAAAAAGATAATAATTTTAAATAAGTATTTCTTTATGAAAATTCGTCTTAATCGATTATAAAAGTATTTCTAAATTAATTTGTTTTCATGATGCAGAATTTGCATTGAGCAGTAAATATTATTACATTTTATATTTTTTAGAATAACCACTGATTTGAAATGTATTCTAAAGTTTCATTTAACTTTCCTTTAAATTTTAATTAAAAAATATCCCATTAAATGTATTGACAATTGCAGAACCGTCATTGGTGTGTCACCATCAAGTCAACCACGGGGTGATTCTGATAACTTTGATGGTACTAAAGAGTTTCGGCTTGACATAATTTTAGAACACCCGGTATGATCTTCTTTATATACAGATGAATTGTACGTGATATGGTGTTAGTTAAATATATAATAAATATACAATAACCCTAAACTTTGCAGTCAATTTTGCTAAAAATGTTTATTTTTTAAATATTGTTTTGTACGGATCCCTCAGCGCTCAAGTCCAATTCGGCCTTGGCTAGGTTTTTAATAATATTAAGGTAATAAACAAATACATATATAAAAAATTCAATAAAACTTTATCTTCATTCATATTATGCAATGTTTACGTTTTCTATTCCGTATGATTGCTCTAACAACAATTTGTAATACTTTTGGTATGTTTAGCGAACATTTAAACGGTTTGAAATTATCAGAACCCTTCATTTGTTTCATGAGAGTTTTCTTCATGTATCACTATGGTTGGAATAAAATAAATTCTTTTTGGAAAAAACTTATCGGAAAAGGTAACGTAACATTTTTGAGTGTTATCCTTTCAACTCCACGCTGGCGCAGCCATGGGCGAAACCTAGCTCATAATATACATCTACAATAGCGTGAATTAACCTCCTAACGTTCCTCTTTATAAGCGTTGAGAGACAATAGTGTAATTTATCTACAACTTTTACTCGATTTTGTTAACATCAATTTCCCGGATTTTTGAGTGACACATACAAAATGGCGCCCTTGTTAAACATAGATGATATTAAAAATATATATATTATCCAGCTCAATTACATGTCGTGAAAGGATTTCCTACAAGTATAAACAGCTCTCAATCCGTATTTCAGAACTATGTATAACATTGTCAACTCAGAATCCACGGCACTGTAAAGAAACTAGCCATATAATTTCTCTGGGGAGACCACTATATGTAAGCCGAACGCGAGAGCTATTACGTTTAATAAAAATACAAATATTAAATTAAGGCTAGGCTGGATTTTATATTTCAATATCGAAATTTTAATTGCCAAAATATTATACAGGATTAAAAATTATACAATGACGAAAAAAATATTTGGCAATGAGGATTTATGACTTACAGCTATGACTAATATTTCAGCAACCTTAGAATGGACAGGATATATAAAGAGGCCTGTAAGTGGATTCCTATTCGAAGAAAAGTACATAAATTGTTCATATATAGTAAGTAACTATATAGTAAGACGTGACATCCTGTTGTGGCCATTAAACCTGCGAACTCATACAATTCTTACATATTACATATTCTCTATTCATACTTACTGGTCTACGGAGTCACCCCTTCTCTGTAGCCACGTCTACTTTACGCACTAAGAGATTTTGTGACTCCTTTCTCTGTCGCACAGCTAGAGCATGGAATTCCTTACCAGCAGACGTATTCCCACCTTCTTATAACATGGGTTCCTGTAAAAGAGGCGTGAAAAAGCACTTTTTGGGCCGGCAGGTGAGGGTGGCTAGGGCAGTATGTCGCATGCTTCATTAGCTATCTTCACATATGGACTTCTCTACTGATTATCATCAGGTGGTGTCGAGTCATTTGCTGTGCTTTGTATATAAAAAAAGATTTAGCGTTTTAAGCTGACATGTCAAAAAATAAAACAAAAATTTTTAACCTAGTATTCCGGTTAACAAGAAATTTGTAAAGTATTTAATTTACTTGATAACGGAACAACAATAGAAACTAACAGAAACCAATTTACTCAGAATTTCCAAGTAACGCAAACTTCAAACTGACGCAACAACAACTCTGTGTCAGATCTACTTCGTCCCTCGGACGGTTAGCCCCGAATTTGTAATCCAAATTCAACTGAATCCGGAAAGCAATTTGGGTTATATTCCCCTGTGGCGTTCTGAATAGTCGCATAACTTCTAAACGTCGAAATGGAGTTCGAATAATCTGGAATTGAATAAATTTCATTGGATATATCTATAACAAGTATTACTATGTGTAAGTTTCTAACTCCATAACCAAGATTTTCGCGGCGTATGAACACATCGCGTTCCGCGGTGGGCGCACGGGGTGACGTCACGTGAGTTGGTTGTTTTTTCAAAAGACATCCGCCGACCACCGTACCTCCACGATCACATTGCTGTGAAATTTAATTTTAATTTAATTTTATTAATATTTAATAATAATTTTACTAGTCTGACACTTTTATTATTTTCAATAACGTTACAAATCTACCAGACCACCAGACATAAATAAATAATAGATTTTTTTTCTAAAAACCCGTATTTCGTATGAAATACGGGTTTTTAGAAAAAAAAATCTCCACGACTTTAGGGTAACCATAGGGTTACATTTCATTTAGCAGCGAATTTACAGAGGCGATTAAAGACGTGTGAAGGGAAAGGGTAGCCAGTGTAAGTCAGGACTCTCAGTAATCTCAGGACATGAAAGGCCTCTCAATATATAAGTGGCGTTGCCATTTTTTAAACAGATTACTATGCCATAATTGTTTTTGTTAAGTTCTCCTAGATACAGGAAAGGCAAAGGTAACTAAATCCCATACAGCCAGTTCTTACTTAGGTATATCTTCTTTATTAACTTTCGAGAAGATTTAATGAATATGAAATTCAAAAGAAATCGTCGAAATTATATGAAATTTTACTTTATATCGCCTCAGTTATATTGTCCCTGCTGTTGTTATAACTGGCTATATTCTTTATATATTTTTTGCGTGGGATTTATAGTAAATCGTAATAATCAAATAGAAATGATATTATATTCCATTCAAAATTCAGATAACATTTATTTTACAAATTACATTAATGTTACTAAAATTGCCAGATAATAATAATCAAATCCAGTCGGAAGCCTCCATAATAGCCAATGGCGATGTTGACACGAATATTCAGATATGACCTAGATTACTGATTTTGAAACGGTTGTATGGTGTGAAATATATACACTTTATTTATATTTCACATAGTTTGTACTATGTTGAGCACATTTTTATTTGATACAGTATGACTAGAGACAGAGGATAAACTATGAATTAACTTAGAATGAACGCCCGAATTTCGTTAACGCTCAGTGAGCCGATGTTTATATGGGGTGATGTTCTTATAATGTTTCGCTAGTTAGCCTGCTGAGCCTGTGGACTGTATTTTTGGAGAGAAGTGGGAAAACAAGGAAACCACGTCTTGAATCGTCACCGGTATATTGACAACAACGAAACATATAAATCAAAACTACAAAACAATCTAGTATCAAAATATATTAAAAAGTAAACTAACATAAAAAAGGGTTTATACAAACTACCAGTAACACACTTTTGAAATAAAATATACAATAGCCATGCAACTCCTACAAATACCCACAAAAAACTTCCTACCTTTTTTCACACCATAACGCAACAAACTGCTTTGTGTCTGAAGTATGAAAAGTTGTAGTAGACGATAGCGAGTCTACCATCAGATAAATCAACGTATGAACTCAGTCGTTAAAATTTTTCATCGCATTAGTAAATTGTGACAGAAGCGACTTACTGAGTCTGTGTATGTGTGTGAAAAACTTATGTTTGTAAATTTTGAAATAAGGTAGTTAATGCACTCTAATATTAAAATTTAAGAACATGTAGTCGCTCTCGACGTCACGATCCAATTTTCAATATCTCGCACGTGACTCCGAGAATGGTATTCAATTTCCCAGAGTTTGTATTAGAGAAATGGTATTTTTAAACTCAGTTTGTGTTTTCTGAGGATGAAAACGTGACTCTCAGAAGCTCTCCAGAGCTGAGTATACATTGTAAATTATGCGAAAATTTTTTCGAGAAAATTAACCCGAAACTACAGGGCAGGGTATTTTAACAGTTTTTGCTTTATTTGATGATTAACTAAAGTAGTTATTGTTATTTTTTTTCGTAAAAATAAGGAATGAAATTCCTAGAGTAGAGATCACAGTGTATCAAAGTCAAAATCAAAATATATTGTACAATTACATTACAATCGTGAATCATTAAACACTTACATAGTGAAAAAAGAAAAGCTCGTTGGCGTTTTGGTTCGAATGCTCTGGTTTCAATAACGAAAACAAAGCAACTTTTGCCTTCTTTGGTCCCTGGATGGGTCAATCAAATATGTTATCTCCAGGTCCTCAGTGCTTGGCACGCACGCTAAGTATTTGAGGCAACCACTTTTACCCACCAAACCACGTTGCTTCTATCTATGGAGGTCTGTGTCCAGAACATAATAGGCTGCAGACGAGTTAAAACAATTGAAACCGTCTTTGAAACATTAAGTAATTCAATAAGTACGTATCTAAATTAAATTTATTTTTATGTAATCTTTTATTTTTTATTTATTTATTTTTATTTCAAGAGGCGTGAAAAGGCACTTCTTGGGCCGGCAAGGTGAGGGTGGCTAGGGCAGTATGACGCATGCTTCACTAGCTATCTTCATATATGGGTGGCTATTAGTGTTATTGCCCATATCTGTATGTTAATCGCCGGCTAAAATATATAAATATTGTTTTTTTTATATAATTTGAGGCTTGCCCTCGATTTTACTGGGTTCCCATCATCCGATTTGATTTGGTGACAAGTGAACTACTTCAAGAGTGTATAGTATGTATAATGTATTAATAAATATTTTTTATATATAAATACTTGAACAAAATATAACCTCCTTCTTTTTAATCGGTTAAAGTATATATGATATAACGTAAAAACGGAACAATTACAACCAAATCTAAAAATATTCAATAAATGATGTTTAATGATATAATCGCTCCTTATCAAATCTTATCTTGCAGAGATAATTTGATTAAAATTGAACTCAGATACATGGCAAACAACACGAGTTAGGTTAACTTTAAATATAGATTACAAGTGTTTGTGTTGTGTAATTAAAATGGTTACTAAAAAAGTTACGAAAAAAACTGGAAAAGTAGAAAAAACAGAGAAAAAAGTGAAACCGGGAACTAACAATGTTTCTAATTCGACTTATGTGAGTAACTTGAATATTAATATAGAATTATTATCGTAACAATTTACAATACTCGTCACGTGACCTTAGAATAATGACGATAAGGAGTGTATAAGGGCCTAATTGGATGTCAAAATGGCTCCCATTGGCTGCTGTCCGTCGTCACCAGTAATCAAGATCAAATATATTTTAATATCAAAATCTTTTTTATATAACAACTAGGTACACGAATCGGTTTAATTCACGTATGACTGTTGGGTCGATATGGAACTATCCTTCTGTCTGTTATTTTTCTATGGCTGTGACGTGGATTATTTATTTCCTTAGTAAGCCCGTACCTTGAGATCGCTCTTACTCCATTCATTATAGGCTTTTGTAATGCAAATGTTTCACTTTATGTGTTTTCGTATGTACACAACAAAAATTTATGCTGTTTATGACTCTTATTACATTTCAAAGTTCAAATAACTAGTAAATTCAATATTAAACTGCACGTCAGTTTAATATCACGCGATAACTTTCTATCGTTAAATTTATTGGCAACCGATATGAACCAATAAGCATTACATCACATGGCCTCGTGACCTTATATATGAGCGAACTTAATATATCTTTATATAGAAGGTAACAGTTTGAAATCGACAAAATACATAAGTGCAGTATGTAAGGTATTAAAAAATTGACAGTGAATTTTTTTGTTACTAACCAGGGGTCGTAATTTTTTACCATATCTGTTCGTATTCAATTGTTCTTGGGTACAGAAATATTTTCTGGATTTGTCTGGCTAGCCATCACCACGTTACCTAGATCTTATTTAGATTAGCCGCCATAGCAATCTCCTTATAACAATATCGTTCCTATACCTGTCGGTCTACCAGACCGCAATGTTATCCTTTCATTATTTTATAAAAATTGAATAGTCATACCTCTTTAAGCAACATAATTTGTCATTAATTTAAATTAAGAACAATTTCTCTGTTCAAGTAGTAACAGTACATTTTGATAAAACGGTACAAATCGGTCCGTAATACCGGAATAAGAAAACAAAGTGATTCAAAAATAAAATGTAGAAGGCAAAGTAATGATTTTCCAAAACTCTTCAATTAAAAATATTCTCATCTTGATCAACATTCAATATTTTTGATAGAATTGGTAAAAAACATACGAAGACCATAACAGGATTATATTTTGATATTTCATTGGTTTATTATTAATAATCAATGTCAAAACTCAATATTTCATATCAATTGAAAAGAAAGCCAGCCTTGAAACTTTTGGTCTAAGAGACTAAACGCGGCTATACGTGTTATTCCATCTAACGCGGGTAAAGGAACATTAACAGTAATATCTCTGTGTTTGGGAATACTGTTATAGCTCGCTTTAATCAAATTAAGATAACGTTAAATAAATATGAAACTTCCACGGCCCTTAGATGCTTAGTTAGTAGTTACTTATGTTAGTTAGATTAGTAATCATTAAATATTGCAGGTGCTAAAACATTCTGGCGACAACAGATTAAATAATGAAATTCAAGTCTTCTAATCACACTAGTGGTAGCTTTTCTAATGTATTTATTATTTACTAGTTAACCCGGTAAACTTTGTATCACATGTAAACCACCACTACCGCCATCTATTAAAACAAACCCGTAGTAGCGATGAAAGAAATAAAAATTTTAACGTTTAACTTGTCAGTTAGATGATTTTACATACTAAATGACTATTTTACGGTGGTATATGAATTTTTCTACCTTTTTGTTTATTTTTAAACCACCCGTGAAATAAATCTAATAAAACATGAAAAAAAATTTTCAAATAGGTCTAGCCGTTTTTGAGTTTTAGTAAGACTAACGAACATCAATTAATTTTGATATATGTATAAGAAAATATGACACATTGTAGTAAACATAATTAATAGGGTCAAAAGAAAGCAGAATGTATTTGCTTATTTCGTAACGAAATTTCTTCTAGAACCCGCAACAGGATATTATCTTCTCGCATCGTTTGTCAGGGTAGATACCATCGCCCTGTCTAGTTTGGCGCCACAGAGCTGTGGTATAGTGTGACGGAAAAGTAGCCAGTGTAACAACAATAACATTTATTTCTGGCATCAGGGCCCAATGTGACAATAGAGCTCACATAATAGTGTTAGTAAAATTACGTCATCACTGGGAACAGGCGAATTTTTCATGTATTTCTTCCATGAGGAGTTTGAGCCTCACACCGCCATGCCGGCTCAATACAGATTGGTGTGTGAAAGCGGTTGCCATAACAACCGGACCATTGGTTTAACGGAACCACGAAAATCTCTGGATAACAAACTTGTTTTACCCATCCTGGGAGCGATGATGGCAAAATTGCTTTGTTTTCGTTATCAATACTAGAGCGTTCGAACCACTAAACTAATTACATGCTGTGTTATAGATAAAAGGAAAATAAATAAAACCAGTTTAACACAGGTGAATCGATAGCCCTAATTGCAATATTCTTGTTTACCATCAACAAAATAATAAAGTTGATAATGATATGATGCTCTAAGACAGGGTATGGGAGGTATTAACATCTCGTGCTCAGAATGTTAACAAACCTGTTATATCTATTATGAGTGTTTTATTTTATTGCTCACGCGCGAAACTAGCAAGGCTTCGTAGCTGGAGATATGCCGCCTCCTTGAAGCATTGAAGAGCGGCGTGTGACTTTTTAGAAAAAAGCCGAGTTCGGCGATCGCTTTTTGTTTTCTTTCTTCTTGACTACTACTATTTCTTTTAATTTACAATAGATTGTAAATACTATGTTTAATTATTATTGTGATATTTAATTATGATTACCATTTACCAACGAATATGTTTTATGCCGATTACCACATTATCATAATCAACATCATTAACCGCCTATATACGTCCCATAGCTGGGAACAAGCCGCTCTACATGGGAAAACCATATAGCTTGGGACCTTGGCCCAATGCGCCTTTGTGGGTGAAAACAGTTGCCATCTGGGACCGACATCTACCACATTTGCCACTAAATTAAGCCGAACAAAGAAAATCACAGATTATTCAAGCTTATGTAGAATAAGCTAGGAAAACAACATTTTTTCTGTTTCAGAGCTGTACCTTAATTTCGGGTTTGATAATACTAGCAGTCGGACTTCTATCATACAAAGTGTATGACATAGTCACATATGTACCAGAAATGCCGGAGATTGACCTTAACGCCTGGTGGGGTCCTAACACCACTAGAGATGCTCAAGATACTTCAATAAGACCATTCAGAATAATTTTCAGTGAAGCTGTAAGTAGTTTTTATGTACCCTTAAAGTAGTATTGTACGAAATATATTGTATGATTCATTTCTGTAAAGGAATCTTTGAAATACATCGTAGTAAATAAGTCTAGAAAATAATTATTTATTTGTTAAAGACGCAATAATGGTACACATATATTGTTTAACTATTATTATATCTATCTATCTAATCAAAGACGTACATATCATAAAGTTTAGACAACAACTTTTAATTATTATTATATCCTTTATTCTACATATAAAACACAAGAGTAAATTAAACAAGCTGTTGAGGTTGCTAGGCAACAAGAATAACAAAGCTGTCAAAATATTTATTATTAAAAGGAAATTTTTTATAGTTACAATCACGTTTTATTTGTGTAGCTAATTTTATTTCTTTTTATTATTAAATTTTAATTTCGGGATCAGTTTGGACCGTAGACATGGAACCGGATCCCCAACACAAGCAACGCTTATCTCTAGCAAGAGATCTCTTCCAGCCAACCAATAATCAACGTCGAGATGGAATTTGCGGGGTGACTAATTGAGCGTACAAAACTTAAGAACATACATGTACACTACCGCTACTATTATCAAAACTCCTTTAAATTTTTAATTGAATGAATATCATAATAACAATAGATCACAAAACTATAACATACTGAATAATTATATAAAAGTGTTTATGGGCTTCATTTCTTAGATTTAAAGAACAAAGATCACATAGATTAATCTAAAGCCAAGTATTCCCAAAGTCTATAGAGCAAGAGACCCCTTTTCAAAAATAACCAATACCTCAGATGGGAGTCTGGAGTATATGGGGGTATAGCATAACAATTTTCTTAAATATCTCATCTCCATTTTTTCCTGTTGATACAAAATACTTACTAATTAAAAAAATATTCCTTTTTCGTTTATGTCGCCTCTGAGAAACCAATTAGAAATTCCTGATCTAAAGTAATAAATTTCTCCTTTGATGGCTTTCTGTTATGATTAAAAGCCAGTGTCAAGTTTTGTCAAAGATCTGAAGTAATCTTGTCATTCCGCGTTTAGTAAGTAGGTCAGTTGCATGTTAAATCCCAGCGCATAGGTTCTGGTTGTGACTGCAACGTATATCCCTAAACCTTGTTGATTGTGCCAGCGAAATAGATCCTGAAAAAGTTCTTCCACATATGATATTTTGATACAACACCACTTCAGTTTTACAGTACCTACGTTCCTTGGTGTCAACATTTCATTTCCTAAGGAAAACTTTTTTAATATATACTTATGTATCTTAATATATTATATCTTAATATACTGATGGAGGTCGTAATCTAAAATAATTTCCGGCAGCTTAAATTACTGTTTTTGGTTAAGATAAATTGTCTTAATAATTAAACCTTGTAGATGATATTTCGGTCAGTTCAAATTACATTAGAAGTTAAACAGAATAGAAAATTTATTTATTGATTTTATAAACATCATAGACTTCTAAAGAGAGGGACAAAAGAGGTTTCTTGCCTGTTCTTCCAAAGTCAAGTCATTATATACGTACCAAAGATGAATAAATAGTTTGACTTTGACTTTGTTCTTTACAAATTAGATACCCAATGACACACCCTTACCACCCACACACACATATGAAAACTGATTTGTGAATATCTTACACATATACGACATTGTTGCTGAAAATGCTTGAACCATTCGGATGTGAAGAGACTGGTAATCTATCATACAGGTCTCCAGTCAGACACCAGTGTCTCACATAAAACGTTTTGATTGAGATGATAATTATTATTAATGATAGTCAAAGCCAAAAGTCAAAGCCAAAATATCTTTATTTAAATAGATTCATTTACTAAGTTCTTTTAAATCGTCATAACAGAGAAAAAATAAATAAATGTAATTAAAGGTAATAGTGATAACTTTAAGTGGGTATTAACCGGCTATTTACAAATTGTCACAGTTATAGAAATTAATTATGTATTAAATAAATTATTTTAAAATTAAAACTAACACTAGTACGCATATTCCCAATTACCCATGATAATACTAATTATAGGTTTAATAACATTGGTTGGAAGCCAGGGCTACCACCAGGTCTAACTATGTTATACATATAGGTAAAAATGTTCTTAAAGTTGAAAAAGCTTCAACTGTTTCAGTTCAAATAACTTTATTAATGGAACCTAATAACAGTTCAATGAGAAAATGTTTCCTTTCGTATTTCAAAGTATGAAACTGTGTTTCTTCAGATGAGGTGGGAAGTAGCACCTTATAGTTAAACACCATAGAGTGCATATTTCAGGTGGGATTGGTCGTCGTGTCTAATTTTAAAAATCCTTCTTCTAGATGCTTTCAGACTTAAGACGAAGGTTCGATGATTACCGTCGCTTGAAGAAGACAAAAACTCTCGAAAACGCTGCTTGGACTTACGGCGTTAACTCCGAAGCATTTGCACAATTCTTTGCCTATTGGATATTTAAATACAAATTTAGTGATCGAGAAAGGCTCTTGAACAGATTTGACCACTTCAAGACCAATATCCAAGGGCTGGATATACATTACGTTCATGTGAAGCCTCAAGTTGATGCAAATGTTAAGGTAGGAAACTAGAATATTCTTTATTTATATCTAATATTATATACAATTTTAATAGGTATACTTAATTCCCCTAGGTACCCAGGTGAAGTCTAAAATCTAATTTTGGAATTTAATAGTCACATAGGTGCTTAGTTCACCATTATTTCACCTAAGTTTACACTTATTTCATCTTGTGCCCATGTAAACTAAATTTTATTAATTATTTGGAAATTCAATAATCAAAAGCCAATCAAGTTCAATTAAAAGTCCAGTGCCTTTTAACCTTATCTACTGCGGTAATATCCATTTAGAATATCACTGGAATTGATAGATGTGTATGACCTTGAAAAATTTGGGAGAAATTGTTCGTCTCGGAGTTGTTCTAAGGTGCATTGTCACTTTTAAGATGTTTCCAGAACTGCCAGTCAGACATTGTAAATCTACTTCAACAAGCAAGTTATGAGTAACTTTGTCAATAGCTATAATGATGTAACTTCAGAATCATATATATTTTCAAACAATATGGGATAGAAAAGAATGGGTCTCTTTGGACTGGGCTATCCCAGTCCTGAAGATATAAGGCTGCTGTCTCCGGGTGTACTTAGTAAGTACATCTTGGAGGTATTCCAGGACAGCGGTCAGTAGGATTAGGGAAGCACAAATGATCCCATTGGGCCGATGTACTCCGGGAGTAATAGTACTGGCCCTACATCAAGATAAGATAACTTTGTCAATAGCTATAATGATGTAACTTCAGAATCATATATATTTTCAAACAATATGGGATAGTCTACTACTTTTCATATTCTATGATCATATCATCTTGTATAAGACTTCTTGTAACGGCTACGATTTTGCTTAGAAAGGGAATGAAGAATATATACAAAATACTACTTCGTCATTTATTTTACACATTTCTCCTTCATTATTGCAGGTGTTACCTCTGGTACTTCTACATGGATGGCCGGGATCGTTCCGGGAGTTCTATGATGTCATCCCTTTGCTCACAACCGCTCGTCCGGGATACAATTTTGTTTTCGAATTAATAATTCCTAGTCTTCCTGGATATGGGTATTCTGATGTATGTTATTGTAATTGTTTGTGTAGTCGGTATTAAACCAGAGGCATTGCCAAAGCCAATCTTATTATGTCTAAATGGATAGTCAAACCATTTGGATTTAATAAAATTATGACATATGGTCTGCATTAATAAAGATGGATTTATACAATGAATATTACTAAGTGCCACCACCTGTCAGTCTTTGTGACTCGATTCATAGTAACTGGAAAATTACAAAAATTTCTGTTCCTGGACCGTTCTCGCTATCGCCTCAGCGAGTCTTGTTCTGTATTCAAACTTAGCTGTCCGCCGGGCGTGACGTGGGCGCAGCGTTAATGTGTGATTGCCCGTTACATTTTCAACACGCCACGATGCCCCGTACCTTTCGCTGTGTGCTTTGATCTTACTTAGTTAGATTTGATATTAGTACTGAGGCAAGCCATACGATATCAGACAATGGGTTTTTTAAACTCATGTTCATTTTTGGGAATTAAGCGCTTTTATAACAAACACTTAAAGTATTAATAAAACAATTTGAGTTAGCGACAATTATCTATGTGCTATCAAGTCATAATTATGATTAGTTTGTTGGCATGTTGGGTAATCTAAAAAACTTGTTGATCTTGAGATAACTCATGAATTATTATCACTGTTGCATTTTAACAAATTCCGTTAATAACTTTAATACTGACATCATAACTGACAATGATTGTATGTAATGCAATCTTTTTAATGCAGCAGACAGTATCAAATAGTCTGAAGCATCCTATCCGAAGCACTCTATAAAGATCCATAATATTTTTCCAAAACTGTATACTGTATACCAAATCAGTCAAGCTGTCACTAACAAGAATATTATTTTTTAGGCAGCAGTACGACCTGGTTTATCGCCAGTACATACAGCAGTAATAATGAGGAACCTAATGAATAGATTAGGCTACAAACAGTACTATGTACAAGGAGGTGACATGGGTTATCTCGTTGGGTCAACCATGGCTACAATATTTCCTAACGAAGTACTAGGGTTTCATACCAACTTAGCAATGGTTATGGGGAAAAAAACTATTCTCCTTTGGTTATTAGGAAGCCTATGGCCTAGTTTAGTGGAAAAGGACTATACAGATAGATTGTATCCGTTGAAGGACAGATTCAGCTTTTATCTGGAAGAGTCTGGGTATATGCATTTGCAGTCTACTAAGCCTGATACTATTGGTAAGTTTGAAAATAATTACAATTGGAATTAAGATAATAGTTAGTAGCTAGTAGTTTAGGATGTTCTTTGATTTGTTAGTCAGCAAATTTTGGTAACGCTCACCTATTATATACGCGAAATATGTTAAAACTCAATGATATTTAATGTTTTTTAACATTCATAGTGTATACATTTCTAAATTACACGTTATATCCACCAATTAATAGCCGTCATATACGAACGAGAAGAACGATTCATTTAAATTTAAATCTTAAGTACATATCAAAGTGTATTTTTAAATAATAATGAACGTGACCTTGACTTTAATTCTCCTTTCCAGGTGTTGCCCTTAATGAATCTCCAGCTGGCTTAGCAGCATATATTCTGGAAAAATTTGTCAGCGGCACAAACATTAACAACAAATACGTGGAAGATGGTCGATTGGATCAGATGAACTTTGACGATCTTCTAGACAATATTATGATCTACTGGTCAACTAGTAGTATGACTACAGCAGTTAGAATGTATAAAGAAAGGATTGTCAACAAGGACGTGGAGGGAGCTATGACAATGTAAAATTTGTGACTACATATGTCTATTTTTTGGTACAACTCTGTACAAGATTTTAATGTTTTGTGACTGAGCCTGTTACTGTAGCAGCACAGGGTGTTTTTCTTTATTATTTACTTTAATTTTATTGTCTTTTTTGAAGATTTCTTCTACATAGTTGTATTGTAAAGCTTAGAAGTAACGTGAGACTTAATGATACTTAGTTTTTTGACTCAATTTTTGAACCATTTAAATTAAAAAACCGATTACCAATCCATTTTATGTGTGGTGGAACTGTGCAGTAAACTAGAACTAAATTTAATAACTCGAGCAAGCTTCACCCGGATTCATACCAGAGCGGTACTGGCTATGTTCATACTAGAGAGGTACTGGCTATTTTCGCTCCAATTGCTGGAACACAATTAACGTTAACGTTGTTAAGGCATCAGACTATCTTGATGGTGGTAGCTTACCAGGAGGACTTGGAAAGAGCTCTACCACCAACCAGTTAACAATAAGATCTGGTTTCTCTTTTCAGAATACCAACGGAAGTACCAACATGGGCATTGAGACTAAAACACGAGATATTCTTTTTACCTGAGTTCATGATCCGATGGAAGTACCCCAACTTGCTAGGCACCACCACATTGGAGACAGGAGGTCACTTTGCAGCGTTTGAGGTGCCAGATGTATTAGCAGATGATATTTTTAAGTCAGTAAAGAGTTTTATCGAGTTCCATAAGACAAAGTGATTGGAACTGAATAAAGATTAAATGAACCTAAATGTTTCTTTTCCTTTGTGGCGTGAAGCAAATAGAGAGTAGGAAGATATAAAGTAAGACTTTAAATTTTTCATGACATGTTTAAGTCCTAAAAATTGTCTCAGTTTATCTTCAAACTGTTCAAGTTAAGGTTATTTTAGAGTTCTTATTCTTGCTATCCTTTTCCTATAACATAAAGAGAGAGCGGGATATACTGAACTTTGATTTATGTCAGTGCCTTCAGAATTCAGACCGCAAAGAATGTATCTAAACAAATCTGAATTTTTAGAACACAATTTAAGATAATAGAATAGGTATTATATATTTTTTTCGCCATGAAGCATAATGACATATCAAAATTGAAATACCGTTTCAGCATTTTCTTTCTTCTATAATACATATGTATGTTACTAGTCACATGATAATTTCCTTTCTTGACATTTATATTCGGTACAGTATAAGTTGAACAAGATTTTCCCGAATAAAACCTTTGCTATCTAAAAAAGACTCTAAAAAGCGATTTGCACGCAGCCATGTTTAAAAAAAAAGAAAAAGCAAGGTAAGTCGTGGACGACGGCACGGCAAATCGAGTTACTCAATTTAGCAATGCTGACTCGATTCTAACCGATTACTGCGCGAATTGAGAGTTGTATTCGTCTGTTTTGATTAAGCAATTTAAGTGGAATTTTAATAAGATGGTGTGGTACTATCCCCGATTCGATTTGCAAATCATTTTACGTTACGAAGAAGTTTAATGTGATATTTTCATTTTGTTGTACTTTAAAATAAATAATAATTGATTCACAGAATATAACCTTCGATCAAAAAATAAAATAATGTCAAAAAATACATGTATTTAGTCTACTTACATACTTTTATGAAAGTAAAGATTTAAGAATGTATTTAAAAGCACTGAGTTCTTGGCTTAATATTAATAATAATATTTAAAATATACAATTCAGAAACTACCAGCAAATTGTACTATACTTCATTTAATTATTAAAACCATTTTGATTTTATACAGCTATACACAAATTATTATAAGGAAGGACAATTTAGTAGATTATTTTATTTGAAACTGTGCCATACAGCAGTCTATATAATTAAAATGCGTTTTAAATATAAGACTAAATAATTTGATTGAAGAATAGATAAAGAGAACACGAGAGGACCAGCACCCGTTAGCGTTATTACTACATTGATATCTAGTGTCAAAAGTGGTTCTTGCGGTCCTTATTTAATAATCTGTAGTCTTATCTCTGTCTTTGATTACTTTCTGTGGATTTACCACATTCATCATTCAAGGGCAGTTTCAATACTCATCTTCTTTGTGATTCATGTACATCAATTAAATGTGTGTAATTTTTTTTATTTTTATAGAAAGTTCGATCAAATGACTCTATTCCACCTGATGGTAAGCAGAAGTAGAGTCCAAATAAGAAGTTGGCTAGTACAAGTGAAACTATGCTAGCTAACATTTTTTCCTCGTTATACTATTCCAAAAGACTTTATATAGTAGAACAAAATACGCTTCTACTCGATAACAGAGGCGTTGAAATTTGGTTTGCGTTCACGTAAAAAATGTCGAGTTGAGTCTAGACGTTTCCCGGCTTAACTCGATTGTTTACGACTCGAACTGCTTTTAATATTTCTGCTTCCGCTCCTTTCCATCTTATAGATTATGTATAGGATTTTGGGGGTGTATTATCAACTCTTATTTATATTCAGTTTACGGCCTACTTATGTTTTGGTATAACATCACGTGACTTTAGATTTTGCCATGATGCTCATAATAAACCGATTTGAATGCGATTATAAAATGCATCTTGTCTAGGCCCTCTAGCTTACTTCCGGTAACCTTAGGACAGTGAGAAAATAAATGTACCTAGATTGTACGTCTTGAATATAATTACAGAAATATACGTATTTAAAATTTCAGATTTTGGAAATTTTTACCTAGAAATTTAACATATAATATATTTGTTACTTTAAACAACTATTTCTCCAGAAATAATTAGAAAAAATTTAAGGCTGTTCTCCAATTGGCTGTTTTTTTGTCATGTAATTTATCTAACAATAGTGGACTGATTTTCAAAATTCTTTATCTATTCGATAGAGTTTATTCCTGAAGTTACATTCATTCTAAATTTCTTCGAATATATTTAACAAACGACAATCAGAGGCAAGTTGCCAATTTGACGGCCACCCGTCTAACTTTGAAATCTTAGAAACTCAGCACTCAAAAAATTTGGGAAAAAATGAAAAGTTTTAAATAAATCTGAAAATTGACTTCAAAACACTAAAAATTTAGAGATAATTTAATGTAAGAAGTTTAGATATATTTTTTTTTTGAGTTGACGCTAAGTTGTTTATCAATAACAATGCGATGATTGTAGTAGGTGAAGAATTTAAATCTTTCTCATTACCGGCATGGCCGGCTTTGCAAAAACATCTGCTTTGCAATTCAAACGGTAGGATACTGTTGCCATGAATACTTGTATATTTGGGACATTCCAGACCTTCGCATTGCTGAGAACGTGCGGAAAACATGCCCAAATACCCAACAACTAATATATATCACTTTTTATTCAATGTCGCAATCCGATGAGATGTAGGTTTTCGAATCGAAACTGTTGCAACAGTAAATAAATACGTACTAATTCTACAGAGTATGAGTTTTACATCTGCAATAAGCTTTAAGTAATGAAATGTAAAAAATAAGAAAAATGACATTAAAAATTTGTGTTATGGAGACAAGATAACATATAAAATTCCTTTTTTCACGCAATATTCTAATGGATCTACTGGCTCTGGCTAGACGTTAACCTTGCGAGGGGCACGTTTAAGCAGCGTCTCGCTGTAGTAACACTAAAAATACTTTTTTAAACTTCCCGGCTACCCTTTTTGGGCTACCCCGTTTCTTTTTGTGGAGTTAAGTGGACTCTGCAGAAGCAATTGGCAATCGTCTGACCGACTGATAATTTGAAATTATCAATTTCTAAAACATATTAAATTTATCTGTGTGTACAAATTATTCACCTGGGAAATTTTTGGTGGTGTAGTGGCTTAAACACTTTGGTTATGATTACAAAAATGGATGGGGCAATTAAAATTAGTTATCATGAGCTACATCGTGCTTAGAAAGGCACGTTTAGTTGTTGGTCTCTTACTACGGTAACCGTTTTCACTCACCAAGCCGAACTGACCGAAATCAATATGGTCTTATAATCCATTTCCTCGTGAGTTTCATCCATTTAGTAAGGTCTCTGCCCAGCAGTGAGACGTTTCAATAAACGTCTCACTGCTGGGCAGAGACCTTTAAAAAACTATAGAAGTATAGTTCTTCTAATACTAAAAATTTGAATGTTTGTGAGTTTACAGGTATGGCTAAACAGATTTTACAGGTATGGATTTTATTGGATTTTATTGGTATGAGTTTACAGGTATGGCTAAACAGATTAGGACGATTTTAAAGAAATAGACCATAAACAATAATTTTTACGAATTTCCCAAACTCCTTATCGACGACCAAGTAGTATGAGTGGGAAGTTAATCGATATGAAATTTCACTCGCAACATTAATTTTGGGACTCAGTCTCAAAAATATAAGATTTTATGGCAACCTCAAACCCCGGTGAAGCGAAACAACGGTCTGTGGCACACCTCATTTGCCTCCCAAATACTTCGCAAGATACCGGCTTTCGCAACCAAGGGTCAGGTCTATATATCAGGGTAAGGTCATAACTATTCTTTTCCTACGTCATCAGAAACAATAGGATCTGCAATGAGGTGTTGTAAAATAAAAAATGAAAAGGCTTTTTATTCGTATATATTTCTCGTTAAAAATAATTATTGCCTCCGGGCTTACTAAATTACTCGTAAATTAGTGTTTCGATTGTTTTTACCCGACAGACCTGAAGGATGTTAAAATTTTTTCGAGCGAATGAGGGTTTTGTAGTATCTTTCCATTGTGCCTTCTTGTAGTTAAAAAAGTTGACCGATTTTGGAGTAAGGTGTAAATAGATTCTGGGCGTGTCATAGTTTTTCCAAATTAATTCATTATTTATAATCTTAATTATCACGCTGATTTATTAAATTGTCTTAAAAGTGTACAAGAAAATCAAAGAAAATACTATTTGACTATATTCCTCGTAGTAGCATTTAACTAGTCATAACAAATATTTCTAACTCGTATTAATTTTTCACATAAATAGTAATAACGAGTTCTAATACAAACTAAAATAGAATAAAGTGAATATTCTAAAAAATTTCAATAATAAAACTATATAAAAAGTAATAAAGACAAGTTAAAAGCAAATCTAACAAAATAAACTCCAAGATTGTAACCGTATTGTTTTATTGAATAACTGGCTGACTGAAAAAGATCTCTTTCAGAGATAAGTCCTCTATTGCATAACATTTATTTGTATTTTATTAATTTTTTTTATATATATTTTTACGACGACGAATTAAATAATGAAACAATAATAATATACATTCAAACTATAATGAGCATGGGGTTCTGTATATTAACTACACACCGAATTTATTGATTAGTGTTAATTGGCTTGAGTTTAAGAAAAAGGAATATTTTAAAAATAATTAATATAATAGTCAAAAGAACATCCAAAAACACTTATTTGTTTAATATTTTTTATATTTCGTTATATGGAAAAATATCTACATTATCGTTGCTAGGCTTTTCACACAAGATCGCGATGCCCCTTCCGGGCAATCGTGCAAACTTATGGATGGCAAACATGAAAATTGCAATTAGGGCTATCGAAAGAAGTTAAGGTAAGGTAACGATCCTTATTGCATTGTCTGTTTGATTTTTGATTTTACACGTATCATATCTTTAGAAAGACTTGTGTTTCGAGCGTTCTGGTTTTGATTACGAGCAACTGTTGACATGCTTGTCCTTTAGATAGGATAGGATAGAGACTCTTTTGTACTCCAGAAGGCGCGTTAAGCCGTTCCGGTTGTTACGGCAGATAAGAACTGTATCCAGCAGTTAGAAATATAGGTTGTTGATGATGATGCTACTTTTGTGCGAGTATTTGATTGATTGACAAGCAATCTTACGCTCTTATAATAAAGTAAAGAATATTTTAAAAACTACACTGAATTTCAGCCTTTTTATACTTTTTTAATGGTTATGTCTATATTCTCTTTTATCAAATTCACTTATATCATATACTTACGCCATAATCATACCGTCTGTAACATAAACCGTTTGTTAATGGAGTCATTTTATTTATACTGTTCTCTCGCTTTTACATTAGATACAGTATTCATAGTTCTCCCCTTCAAATTTGAAGTATGCAACAAAGAATATACTATGCTGAAATAATCCCCGTTCCGTCTGTTCCGTGGAGCTACAAGCCTCTATATAAATTTAAATAAACCCAAAACAAAATACAGTAATCCATCGTGGAATCCAGTTTGGAGTCCGTCATAATTCTGTCTTGACTAAGGTTGCCACTCGCCAGTTTCCAAGTCAAGAATTAAAGATTGGATCGTTTGTTTTCATAACGAAACTGTGTTGTTCGCATTGTTGTTTCAGATGAAATATTTACAATTATTGTATTTCTTTATTTCGTAATAAACCGGGTTTGCCTCGATTACATAATTATGTAAGTTTCACTTTAATGAAAACATTAATTAATGCACAAAAATAGTTTCAATTTATCACCGAACACATACAACAGGTATGGACATTTAAAAGTTAAGACTTGTAAATATGATTTACCAGGTTTCTTGTTAATAAATACTTTGACTTTGACAAGTCTAGGAGAGAGATATGAGAAGTTGACTATATGAAAGAGAGGGAACTAGGTACGAGACATTCTGTGGCGCATGGGCCGCATGAACATATGATGTCGACGGTACGCAAGTAGTTGTTGACTATAAATTTAGTAACGCTGCTAAACACGGGCGAATACAGATAACCTTATAATACTCCAATCGCTATACCTAATACAGCCCTCAATGTAGCAAGATGAGTTGGAGACGTTTCGTTCCATAAAATATTTTAATACTATTAAGACTCAGATAATGTGTTTGAATTTTTTAACTAAAGAAATGTGCCCAAGGGAGTGACTAAATTGTGTGGTGCTATGGACAAATAGAAAGGATAGGAGTAAGAAAAGCAAGTTATACTTATTATTTTTTATATTGAAAAGCTGGCAATGAGTACGCTGTTCATATTTACAGCAGTTTATACACAATGGAAACCGTTTAACCACGACCTGAGCTATTTCCCGTAAACTTTCCCAATCTTGAGACTTGCAAATTTAAAAAGAGTTCTTCTTTCATTTCGTATCATAGCATTTTTTATTATAATCGAGCGATGCCAACCCTAGCCTGGTCGAGTGCGCTGAAAAATGAATAGGAATTAATTCGCCAAAATTATAATTCTACAGTTACGGCTTTTGAGGATTATTTTCTTGACGAAGGGCTGGTCGTGCGGATTATTTATATACATAAAACGTCTATCTGTCTACTCCCTGATAAGTATTGTACCTGTCGTGTTAAAACAACCAATGGTTTTACCGTAAAGTGTATTTGCGATTCAATTTTGTGACACCAATTATTGTCAGAATGAAATATTACTTACCTTGATGTGGGGCCAGGATTATTCCCGGAGCTCTTCGACCCAATGGGATCTTTTGTACTCAATTACTAATATTACTTACTCTCACACCTATTATATAGCCCGAATTCAGCATCATTACTACTTAACTTACTTATATTTAATTAAATATTCTGTAGTATCCGAGGTGGCTCTATCTTTTTCAATGGTTAAGTAGGAGAGCCTATGAGACTTAGAGGCCCAACTACACACATGGCAAAAGATATATGTTTTACACTTATTGAACTCGTCGTATCATTAAAGTGTTATTTTTAAAGTGTGTATTTAAAGGATTTAAAACCACTGTATACGCATTAGAATTAGCTATGTGTATGACGATAACTTTAAAAATTTTATGCCAATTAATAATTGTTGACAGTTTTAGTGTAACTAATAAAAATGATATATATAATTAAATACCGTTTTTATACAAAGGTTTGTCTTACTTTAAACAAAATCATAAAAACTTTATAGTAAACTAACACAACATAAACAAATTATTATTTTGTTTTGTCAAAACAAAAGTCTACTTAAAACCAAAGTCAAAGTCAAAATATCTTTATTTAATAGACTCATTTACTAAGTTGATTTAAATCGTCATAAAAAGAAAAATAAATAAATATAATTAAAGGTATAGCACTAGTAATAGCGATAACTTTAATTGGTTGACTGGAAGAGATCTCTTTTTGAGGTAGGTGCTCAATTGCATACTACAATAGACATTGATTTTAAAATAAAATCAATGTCTATTGTAGTATTTAGCGTAATAATGAGTTTATTAAAATATCAGTATGACCAAGTTGCATTTAATCCAACGCATTTTTAAGAACCAACAATTTTGATATTTATTAGTAAGGGATTAATTTGAGGGCTTTAGTTAATAAATAAAAAGCAAAACACTGAAATGCTTCACCAAAGTTAAATACTTTCCAAATTGAATTGGCAGCCATTAACCCATTTAATATTAAAATTAAAATAACTTATAAAATGTTAAGGGCAACATTACAACTATTAGGCTAATTTAATTATCTTCAATTTTAAGATTCTGCCAAAAAAAAACTAATATTTATATATATAAATGAAATAAACAGTTTAAATTGTTTTTTTTAATAATAATTGGTAGCTAAATGTTGTCTTAAGATCAACCTTCAAGCAAGCCTCGCTTATGAATAATACAATATAATTCTCCCCGCTTAATGACGGCGTGCCTGTAATTTACGGAGATAGAGCTTTGAGTTATTCTTGTTATGGCGTGCGTATTTGATACATAGGACATATAATACTTCTTTTGGACTACAAAAGTACACAAATCTCCATATATTTAATGAGCAGGAAGATTACTATTGTATGTTGTCAGCAAAATTATATCTTTTAATTTTTTTAACAGGGAAAGTAATACGAAAACTGATGTCCCATATGCTACCGGCATCCTGAAAGCTGACCATCAACCGAAACTCTTAACGCGTTTCTTTCATGTTTGAAGGCCCAGCAGTGGGAGGTTATATAGGCTATTGGGAAATACTTACCATCCGCCTGGCCTTGCTGGCTCGAAAAAAACTATTTTATTACGAGGAAGAATCTGTTTACGGACTTACCTGTCTTAGCGGCGTTTGTGTGTTGGGTTAACACAGTGTCTGATAAAGGCAGCGCTGAGAATGCCCACTTAACTCAACAGTAACTCCGCTATCCTAGCGGTGTATTATGACCTATTAAATGATCTGTAGTGAAAAGGAGCTCGTTGGCGTAGTAGAACGAATGCTCTGGCACCGATAACGAAAACAAAGCAACTTGCGCCATGGTTGGTCTCTGGATGGGTCAATCAAATTTGTTATCTCGAGCTACTCCGTACTTTGCCGTTGATCCTGGTAGTTATGGAAAAGACTTTTTCCCGCCAACCCGCATTGGGCCAACTTGGTGGAGTTATGGGCCAAAATCCTTGCGTGTTTCTTCCATTAGCTGTTAATGTATAATGAATTAATGAAATGACCTGTATATATTATAATTATGATTATTGGCTGAAGTAGCCAACTAGAAAATATATTACATCGTGGAAGAAAAACCAGTCATTTAAAAACACATTACAGTATCAAATGTAGCAGCAGCAACGGAAAGCTGCTTTGTTGACGCCATCCGCAATACATATTCGATGCCGATTAACATTAATGCGAATGCTCCAATATGTAAATTGATTGATAAACGGATATTACAGTTCCTACGCGAGTAAACGAAATCCTGATTTATTTATTAACTATTTAGGTTGTATCTTAAACAAGTAATTTGAATTTAGGTGAAGTTCGAATTGACAGAAAATATAACATGTTTTTTTAAAACTATTATCATCATCAGCCGAGACACGCCCACTGTTAGATATTGTCTCCCCAAAGGATTTTCAAACAGACTAGTTCTACGCTGACTGTATCCAGCGGCTTCCGGCTTTACCAGATCGCTGGTCCACCTTGTAGGAGGCATAACAACGCCGCGTACCGGATAACGTGGCCGATACTCGAGGATGCCGCTACAACGGCCGTCCGTCCTTCTGGTAATGTACCCTCGTCAGGCTCGCAATCCAAATTTTTTAATGATTTTCTTATTTCAACAAGCCTTTAATTTAATTACCTTTATAAGGAATATTTTATGAGGTGAGTAGGGATTCGAGCGCTTTGGTGTCGTACACGAAAATCAACTAACGAAAATAACTAAATAACTACAATAATAAAATAAAATACTAACTTCGAAGGCATAAATGTACAACGTCGTCTGAAATCTGTAATAACAGCGAAATCACTTTTTAAATGTCACTAGGTTCCCAGGAATCAATGTCGGCTCAACAGTATATTGTAGAAGAATTAATATTGACATTAATTTAATCTACTTTTTAATTTTTTATTGTCTTTTGGGGTTGCTATATAATATTTGGTAGCCACCGTAAAATGAAAATAAATATATCGAGTGTCTATTCAATTCAGTAAACAAAGAAAAAAACGTCAGTACTGGTAAAGATAGGAGGAAAAAATAGAATTATCGCTGTCAGAAGCACTCTTCGTGGAGGAGACATATTTCAAGACTGGTCGTTGTTAATCAGTGGGTAAATAAAAAATACGTTTTATTGCTTTATCTGTGGAGGATGCTAAGTAATACAAAAAGACGTCTGTGAACTGAAGCATGATTTAGACGCTAGGACAAAAGGTAAATTTACGCATGTAGAATTCAGTGCGTTTTTATTATTTTTCTATTTAATAGTGATGATTATTTTTTTTCACCAATCAAAATTTAAAATATTTATTTGGTAACTATTACAGAGGCTGAAAACATCTTTTAAGTCGTCAATCGCCGCTTCTTTATTGCAGTTACATACTCTTTAGACATAATTTTTTTTTTCATTAAGATTATTAAATAATAAAATGAGTTTTAATCGCTTTTTAGGTATTGACCAGACTAACTCTAAACTGTGTTATTCATTAGTGAGAAATGAAACATACATAATGTTTTTTAATTGAATCGTCAAAGAATCTTTTGAGAAGCGGAGAAGTCAGAGATCCAATTTTAATTTGTCTTCCCGATAAATATATCATAATATTATCACCGCGCGCGCACACACACATGGACACATACGCACGCTCAGACACATACACACACACACACACACACACACACACACACACACACACACACACATACACACACACACACACATACATAGATAAACTCGCAAACAAACATGAATCAATAAAATGAATAGGCATGGCTAGCACAGAGGAGACCTATTATTGGCTAATTGTCTCTATTATAAATGCTGGTCTTCCAAATAAAATAAGAAAAATAAATAAATATTAAAATATCCTTCTGTACATCCCAACTAAGGTGGAAAGAATTACATTTATATCAAGATAGACTCAAAAGAATATTGCTGGCCTGTTTCGTTTCACTTAAAAGCATGTTTAACAAATAGTTACTTGAGAGTTGTTTCGGTATATTTTTATAATATTATACTGAAACAACTCTCAAGCAACTATTAATATTATAATAACAACTATAGTGGTTATTATATTAAAAATATTAACAAATTTATTAATAAATTTATTATAATAACAACTGATAATACAGTTTAATGAGCTTCAGTAAGTACTGCATAAATTATGATCCTTTAAGCATAACGACTCAATGTTCCAAGGATTTTTGGTAAGGAGAGTAATTAATGTTTCATAATTTTATGAGAAACTTTGTTAAATTCACTTCGCAATAAATATAATTAATACGGATATTAGAACTATATGGATAAGACCTAAGTAAAGCTTTGGCGTAAGCTTTTGTCATAGATACATCAAATTGGATCACTATTTTCTTGTCTAAAAGAAGCTATGTTAAGCAATGTAGTATATTTTAACAAGGTAAAAAGATGTGACTTAGTATTAAAAAAAGATGTGTCACAAACTATGTAGAGAAACTATGTTTATAATAAAGAACATTCTGTATTATAAGCTTGTATTAAAAAGGTTTGGTTTAACACTAAAATTATTTTACTATCACAATTATTTTTACTAGTTGACTAGTTGAACTTTGTATCACATACAAATTACCACTAACGCCATCTATTAAAAGAAGCCCAAAGTAGCGATTGGAGAAATGACAGTTTTAATGTTTACCATTGATGATTTTCTATATTAAAATAACAATTACCAATTGTATATTTTAGCTTGTTTTAGGATTTTCCCGGTTATTTATTATATTAACAGAAAAAGAATTATTCAAGCAATATTTGAATGGAAAAATAAAAAATGATATAATCGAAACTATATCGACAACGTACCTTTGATAATTCTATTCTTCTTCTTTGATATGTACTCAAAGCTTAAACCTAAATATTGGTACAAGAACTTCGAAATCCTGTGAGAGGTTTCGTAGACAACTTTAAACAAAGCAACTAAAGTTCGCCTTTTTTATTAGAGAAGATCTTTGTATGCGCTAAAGACTGATCTTGTATCACTTAGAACATTTTTTATTTTGTTTAAAGTGATAAAAATAAAGAAACAATAAAAAATAAAAATGGACTTTCCTTGTCTTTATAGCATTAATGTTTTATATTATTAGTGTTATAATAAACGAATTAAAATTATTCATTAATATATTTAAAGATATAAAGGTATTTGTGTCGATGCTTCATTATGTATTTATAGTTTCTATAGTATCCAGATAGGAGTGCAAAAGTAAGCTAATTTTATAGGTATTTTCATGGTATCGTTAACATCGGTTTTTAGTTTTTTAAAGTGATAATGATGTCATACACCAACTCACATTATAGTATGTTATGACTGAAACCTCTCCAGTGTTTGTGATCCTTCGAATACTTACTACAAGTACTTATACTTGTAGTTTTGACTTTATGAGAGTTTGACTTTAATGATTAAGATTATTTGCTGAACGTCAATTCATTTGTTGAGTTTCGTTGTCTATTTCCGAAGAAATTCATGAGATCCAGACAAAATTTTAAGGGTTGAACCTTTAAGAATGCTTATTTATTTAACAATTTATGTAAACACAAAGACAATTAAAAGGACACAACAGTATAACAGCAAATTGTACAAAGGTACTGCTTATTTCTATAAGAAATCTCCTCCAGCAGCTCCACATATGGGTGTGTGACAACGAACGGTAGAAGGGCGTGTAAAAACATATTTAGATAGAAAGAGAAATAATGTGTTATAAACTATATTTGTTTAAATATAATAAATATCGTCTTCTCTTACTCCTCTCTTCAAATAAATAGAAATAACAACAAGACAATAAACTTTAATACAAATTAAAACTGTTCATCAATATAAAGCATTTCCGTAAATTGTATTTCACGACCATTATTATGTTTGGAATGAAAAACGTGTCTGTAATTACTATCTCTAAAGTTGATAGTTTTCGCCACCCGAAACTAGTTTATTTCGGGTTTTGCTCCAATCAGCGTCTGGGACGTGAGTTAATCAGATAGCTTCACACTTAGACGGTGTCTCCAGTTGATTAGCTTAGGCCGGGTTAATTTACTTTCCGGATATAGTTCGATTCGAGCAAAATAGTACGCTTGTTCCATCTTTCACAGCAGCAAAGGCTGCGATGTAAAATCTGCTGTTGTTAAGTATGGTATGGTTTTATAGTATATGAATTTTTAGCATCATATGAATCATATGAATTTCTAGCATAAGTCAAAAGGGACATTAAAGCTAAGACCGTGCTACAAAATATTACCACGTGATACTTATTTTTGCGGTTTGTAATCTGTGTGCAAAATTTGAACTAAGATGCGTCGCGAAAAATAAGTCTATGCGAATTTCGATAGTTTGTACCCAGTTTTAGTTTACAAAATATTCGCGCAAATTTAAATAGCGCTGCAGCGAGTTGAACGTGTGACAAAACACAGATTTGGTTGTGGAATTATTTTCAGTTGGTTTTTTTTGCAACCGCTTGCTTCATTTGATCTATTTCATATACATGGCAAAATCTGCGGGAACAATCAAGCTTTAGGGCTGGCCATTACTGTTTCTAAACTTGATTTCACAACTTCCGTTTATTATTAATGTCTGAGAACGTCAAACGTCGCCTTAAATAAAAATGACAAAAACAATTAGCAAGTGACAAAGTGTCAAATATTACTGATCTGTTTTTATCTTGAACATTTTTCATTTGAAATTGTTAAAATTAAAATAAGTTATAAACAAAATATTTTAGTAACTATATTTATTTGGAAATCTTAGTATGACTAGTAGTAGTCTTAGTATCTTAGTAAGGTAAAGATGAAAAGGAAAGTAATGGATAGTACAAAACTTATAATATATAGTATTTTATTGGCAACAATTCTAATCGTCAGTGATTGGTGATTATGTATAGTGAACTCTCGTTTGTTACTATCAAAGAGTTACAAATATGATACTCGATAGGCTACAGTATAATATTAAAATCTCCTCTGAAATGGGGTATTTATGAATATGGCAACAAAGTGAAACCGGCATTCTGTGTTTGACAGCGAACGAATAACAAAGTATACACCGTATAATTGCTGTATGATTTTTTTGTTGTTGTATTGTTTCATATTTTGTTTGTTTAAAGTTAAGGAACTTATGGTAATATCCGTTTTTTACAAACTCGTTCCCTAAGTACTTCAGATCAATATTATAAAACAAAATTGTAATAATTTAAGCAACAAGTTTATATACATAAAAATGTATATTTGATGAAAATTTCGTATAGCAGACAATAAAGAACCAATCATATCCCTTTTTACCGTTTTACTTTAGGGTGGTTGCGCACTGGGCTTTTTTTAAATAGTAGTTTTGTAAATGTGATAGTCACTGGTGTTATGGTTTGAGAGATTAGGTTTTTTGGTGAACTCTTGCAATAAGTCCTGTATTTTGCTGCACTGCTACAAATTAAATAACATTATCTAATTATCGTTTTATATTGACACTCTCGTCGATATTGACGCTCTAGTCTATTTAGCTATATGCTGCTCGTTATAAATATGAGGAAGAACAATTTACAATTTTAAGCCACTCTTAAATTTATATGTCATGTCTGGAACACGTTTGTGTACCTAACTCAATACTCTTGACAGTTGGGTAACCTTGACAACACGCGGCAGTGTGAATAATATACAAGGCAGCAATATATATTTTTATTATATATATTCTTTCGTCTCCTACAGCTCGAACTCACTCACTCTCATATAGTATCTTATACATGGGTACGTTATGTAGTGTAGGGGGTATTGAATAATTGTTTGTGAAACGTTATTAACTTAACAAAAATTTTGTTTTACAAGTTTAAAATAGTGATATTGTAAAATATTTGTCTTCATATTTTACATAATTAAATTCCACTCTAGTTTAATAAGGTTAGAGCTGAAGTTCCCTACGCCCCTTATTTAGTCTAGTTATAAAAACTTGGTATATAGAATTGATCCTCCTTTGATTCTATTCCTGAATCGTCTATTGTTACTACACCTTTATGAACTAAGCAAAAGACGAAACAGCGTAAGAACGCTCTAAAAGTATTTATCACGAAAATTGTTAGATTCAAATTAGATATTCGAGTCCCATTTCCTTTGAAAGGCCTTCTGAAATAAAAGGCGACGTGCGATTCAATTCGGATAAAAGGTTTTGGTACAAGACTGTCTTTGTAACTTGATAATGCACGGATTGTTGGGTTGAAATTTATTTTCTGAATAACGTATCGACATTTCAGACAATAGTTTTTCTTTTCTTTGTATTTATAACGTAGTGGAAAAGAAATATTTTATTATTTATTGAAGTCGCTGGATAAAAACTATACGAAAAATCTAAAACATACAGCAGCATACATACGGCAACATACAGTAGTACCAAAGTAATGGCTTAACTTAGCGGTTTCTTCTCGTGGTAACAAAGCGGTGACTTGACGTAGCGGCTACGTCCAGTAGTAGCAAAGCAGTGACTTCACGTAGCGGTCCCTTCTCGTAGCAGTGTATCGGAGACTTCACGTAGCGGCTACATCCAGTAGTAGCAAAGCGGTGACTTCACGTAGCGGTCCCTTCTCGTAGCAGTGTATCGGAGACTTCACGTAGCGGCAACATCCAGTAGTAGCAAAGCGGTGGTTTCACGTAGCCGTCCCTTCCCGTGTTAGCAAAGCGGCGACTTAAAGTAGTGGCAACATCCAGTACAAGACACATTAAAGTTTTAATATAGGTATTTTATTTTATTATAAATTTAAATTTTAATATTTTACGCTCTGAGGTTCAACTATTATGTTATTCATCTTATTCACCCATAATTTAACAAAACCTAAACGGATTCCAGGTGGTGTCAACTAAATTCAAATACTCTATCCTTTTCTAATCGAAGTGGAGTGAAAAGAAGCTAAATATATGCAATCTAAGAAAAAAGAAATAGAAATAATTGATACCGTTACAATGGATACTATTACTGATAAGATATAAATCTAAGACTACTAAATAGTAATTAGATTAAATTTAGCAAACCAATAAGAAGAGTACTATGTACTAAGCCCAAAGTATGTATCAGTTTGGATAGTTTGAATAGATTAAAATGAAATTTAGAGACATAACTACTTCTTAGTGACGTTGAACTTGCTTGTAACTTATCTGATATACACATGAGAAGTCTTTGCTCAGAAATTGATGTAGTTTCTAATTATTTCAATCGTTATACATAATGATATGTATGATATAATATGATTAATGAAGTTTAAACCTTATTATTAAACCTTGATCCCTTAACATTTGGCAGTAATAAAATTATATTATGTTTATCTCCTAAATAATATTATATTTACTATGTAAAGGTTTTTTAATGAGTCTAAGTTTAGATAAAAGCATCGCGGTTCCCATTCGAATTTATTTGACAACATGTCTTGTCGTTATCAACTTTCTAAAAACTGACACTCAATTTTTTCAAGATATTTTTCAATATATTACAGAGAAAGTATACCTTTGTTATATTTGTCGCTTATATTGTTTTAAGATGGTGTTGATACATTCTCGAAAAAACAACTGTACCTGATTTTTAAATCATGTTCGATGACCACTTCTTGCAAGACGAGATTAAGAGGCGACACCATAAATACAATCCAGCTAACGGTGCTAACCAAAAACCTCTGAATATCTAAAGAATTATAATGCCACTTCACTATCGCTTAACCTACTTTAACGCACTATATAATAAAAGTTAATGACGTAAAACATCGATTTTTTCAAGTAAAATTACTTCTAATAGATCATTAAGAGGATTAATCAGAAACTGGCTTAACTGAATTTTACATACAAACATTATAAATAAATATATGTTTTACGTCAATTATATATAGGGCGGGGTAGGTGATATTGAACTTTGAAGTGGCACGATAGAGCTATCTATATAACCAAAGGTTTCTTAGTTTAGTACTGTTAGATTGCTGGATTGTATTTAAGTAGTCGCCTCTTGATCTCGTCTTGCAAGGATTGATCATCGACTATGATTATTAAGGTACGGATTTATGTTTATAATTTCGTGTGTTAATATAGTACCTAATGTCGCTTAAGATCTTGATAGATAGATCTTGATTTTGATTAATCTTCTAAATAATCTAAAAGTTTTGTATATATTCGAATAAAATATGGTTTTGTTTTAGACAATTTTTAGTTAAATATACAAAGAACCGTTTTTGTTTAAAATGGCCTAAAGGACTTGCATCCAGGCCAGTAAAGCATAAAAAAAGGTACTACAACACACTTCTTTCATTCAAAACAGTAAATTTGCGGATCGAATTTATATCAAGTGACACATCTTATTAGAATAAAATCTCAAGCTGTGTTTTTAAATAGTGTACACTATTGTTTCAAATCTGACCAAGATGGTTTTGGCAAAGGCAAAGCTGGTTATGATCTATTAGGTACAAAATCATAACTCTCTGCAAATTCTTCTCAGTATAAAGTTTCTTAATATTAAACTAAGCTTAGATCTTACTTTGTAGTACAACCATATGAGGCTCAGATAAAGTTTTGGATAACCGCCACTGAAATATAAAGTAAGCAACAAATTGTACTGTTTACTTTAAAAGAGCACAGAAGAAAAATGCTCGTGGGTCCATTATTTATACTGCAATCTCTGAGAGCAAACATAAACTTTTCGCAAAGTAACAGAGTTATTCTTTCGGAAGATTGCAGAAAAAGATATTAAGAAACGTTAGCGGTTGCTTTATAGTACAATGTGAATTAAAAAAAAAACGTGCTGTGACGTCACGTTTCATCGTTAACAACGGCCTTAATAAAGTCACACATCCTGACAGGCTGGTGGGTCAAAGTGGTTGCCGTTATAACCTAGATTAATGGCTTTGCATGACAAGCCTAGTTTTTATTGTTTTGAAATTTCTGGAAGTGTCCTGGCTATGGCTCTTGGCTATTTATTTCACACAAATTACAGCACAGATGAACTAAAAATTACAAGAATACAAAATGGCTGCGCCACGTCGAACAGCTGATCAAGTAAATCCCATTGAGTTATAAATGTGTGCCGTATTGCTTTAGATTTAAGGAAACTCCTTTGACATAGTTGACACCCTATCGGGAGGGTCGGTTGGCAACTTGTTAGTCTTGTTACTAATTTAGCGGAGAGTTCGGTACCGATCCAAACTTATTTGATGACGACATTCAGAATAAGTTAGGAACTGCTTGGAAAGCGGGCCGAGACGCGCAGAATTAATACCTTTCGGAATTACTTGAGGCCAATCCGCCATTTTGGGGAGCAGCTCGTGTCTCATTACGTTAGTGGTTTGTTTGGGAGTGACTGCATTTGAGTTAAAGATATATCATTTACTTTATGGTGAGATGGGATACTACATACAGGTTGATCCATTTACAGGAATATTATTATTATTTGAAATTAATAAAGAATTAATTTTATGGACTTAAATAAAAATCTGTGTTTAAAAATAGTGGTAAATATATTTTTCAATAACAGTGAAATGCGAACTTGAACATAGTAATTATATGACATATATGACTTTTAAACTTTAATGATTTAACAATCGTAAAATGTTCAATGACTGATTTCTAAAAATCTTAACTATCTATCTTTAGTTGACATGAAGTTCTGATATCTGTAAAATGGTAATTTCAATGATGAAATTACATAAATTTTTCGATTATCAAGAGTTGGATGAAATTAAATGAAATATAAAAAGACAAAAAGTCATATAGTGCTACAGACATACACATTTTTTTATGAAAATCGACAGGTTAACCCACTTTTACAACAGATTAATTGATTAAAGACAAAAAAACTCTCCGGAAGATAAATAAAAAAAGTAATAATGCCACATGTTTAAAAATAGAATTATTATTTACGAAATTAAAATGTCTCTTTGAAAAGAACAGTAAAGAACAGTTTTATATTTTTTTCTCAAAGAAACTTCTCAGTACAGACAACAAAACTGCAAAACGTTGTAATGAAAAACATTTGCCATATATGCTCGACCTCGGGTACAACACTTGAATCCCTAATAAACCGACTAATTAACGAGGCGTATTCAGAGTCTGTGTTTGGACGGGAACCATGATTTCATATTTTTGCAAGATTCTATTCCTTAGTATCTCATTATTTTTTAAATTCAGATAGCAGGCACGTAAAAAGTTGTGCTGGATAATTAGTCCACAATCTAGAGTATACTAATGTGGTTTTATGGAAAAAGCAGTTGCTGTTACCACCAGAACCAGCAGCATAACGTACCTTCCTAAGCACGGAGTAGCTCGAGGTAAAAATTTTGATTGACACATACAAATACCAAAAATTACAAAGTTTCTTTTTTTTGGAAAACACTCAGATATATTCGGGAACAATTCAGCGGAACATGTTGCTTGTTGTTGCGTAACTTGTATCAAATGACATATGCTTTTACTCTTAGCTTTACCAGAGTCATGATTTGGATATTTACGGATACTTCAAACCGGATTTATCAAAATAAAATAAACAAAAAAGGTACATGAGAGGATTTTGTCAAGACGCTTAATTCAATTAGCTATTTTGACAGTTGGATTGTGTATGACAATGAAGCATGAGAATCTCAATTCGATAAGTATCTTAATACAATGTCAAGTCTGAATTGAGGGCTTACAGCATACCGTTATTTTTTTTATATATTAAGCTCAGCAAATGACACCACCCGATGATAAGTAGTAGAGGAGTCCATATGTGAAAATAGCTAGTGAAGCATGCGACTTACCGCCCTAGCCACCCTCACCTTGCCGGCCCAAAAAGTGCGTTTTCACGCCTCTTATAAAGGAACCCATGTTGTATAAAGGAGGGAATAATTGTGTATCCTGTTTGGCTAAAGAAGATCCTATCATTTAGAATATTAAATTTTTTTTCTCTGTTATAAGAAATTCCGCATTCACCACCTCTTTCGCTTAAGTTTCTTCCGAAATAAGTATGTAACGCAGCAACAATCGCCACAACTTCCTCTGCCAATAATTCGATAAGCACTGACTAGTGAGGCCTCCGAAATATTCCTCGATATTTTTTCTGTGACATATTGCGTACTTTTGCTCATCTTGTTTTAGAACGTCGTCCACTAATGTATCTCAGGCCTACCATAGTGGTTGAACTACCACGCCAAAGAACTCCTTCCATTATTTTGCGATCTCATAATACCGTAGTAATCTCGTAGCATGCTACGATGTTACTACGGTATCCTCCATAACGGCGTAGCTTTACGCCGTAGATGACTAAAGAAAGCCGAGAAGCGTTGTCTCTGTTTAGTATAAAAAGATATGTACATTAGTTGTAAATTTATCTCAATTTTTCTGTGTTACATAAACTTGATTTATTAAAGAAATGCTTTCACGCTACCAACACGACCTTGACTCACTTCATGCAGCTGCTTTTGGAAGAAGTCCTGGTCTTGGTGATTCGAGCGCGGTGGCCTCGCTGCTAGTTGCAATAAATTTCAACGTTGTGTCCTAATTGATAAAATATGAATTTGCTTTGACTTAACAACTAGCACGTGTTAACCGCCGCGGCAAGGAATTTTTCGCCTCGTCTAACTGCGCCCTTACTCTCATTTTAGTGCTTTTATTTAAGCGGTATAGATGACCAAAAAAAATAAGTTAATTTGTCCCTTATTTAACAGTCTTAAAGTCACTATAACGACGAGTCTAGTGCCCAATTAGCGAGTACTTGTTGACAGATTATGGTTGTAGCACCTCTCTTTCCCACCTTCATCAGTCTGTATGCCAGAAAGAGGCGGGTAGAACTACAGAAAGCATTATCGCATAGTTTTCTATGTAAAGTCGAATGAGAGTTTTTGCACATTCACTGCAATGGAAAATCGCGCAACTATGGGTTATTCAGTTTTGAATTTCATTTTGTACAAACGATACTGAGATTAACGGTAATGTTTGATTGAACATAAAAATGTTTGATTCTTTAATTTTGAAAGGTTTATTTTTAGAGCGGCTTTGTGTAGTTGATATTTGTAAAATATACCATTTCATATTCAACTTTCGACCTTACACACAAAAATTCTAGATTTTACGACCAGGGACAGTTTTTGTAGTTCTTATTTATTAATAATTATTTATTTATTCTTAATTATAAATTTTTCACGGTAAAAAGACACGTTTAACATATCGTATTCCTTACCGAATTAACCTGGCCTTACCAATCAAAATAGATACTTGCTCACCAAATCAATGTTTTGTAGAATTATAGATTAACTGAATTCCTTTAATGAGAATTCATATATACACAATAAAAATTTCCATCTAAATTGCAAGCTCTGCCTGTCATGGTCACAACATCAAAGACTATATAAGCTAACTGTATTTATCTAGCAGTTCCATATTTAAAAATTCAAATACAAGAGTGAGCAGAGTTAGCAACGTTTTGTTCAAGAACTAAGCCTTTGTAACAATAATCGTTCTGATTAGTTCTCTTCGATACGTACTGAATTAGTTAACGCTTATTACCTTAACGTGTGTAATTAAGATTAGATCGTGTAATCTACTCTTGTCTATTTTGAAGTTAGTTCTAAAAGTTATGGTGAAAAATTATTATTATTAAGATTTTGGAAAATGTGAAAAACTGATAGCGGATTTTAACATTTTTTAATTTTCAATCACGTTGAAAGTGAGTGACAAATCTTGTTATGTTTCTTGCATGTTCTGATCATCACCTCCAGCCCATTTACGAACGACGTTCAATAAGTGTATCTCGTATATATGTATCAAAGTTGAATACCATATTTTGACCTTGGCTTTGACTTTGAATAAGGAAATAGGAAATCAAGGTAAAAATAATGCTAATTAACAATATGCTGCTAATGTAAAAAATATAGTCTATTTCTTTATACGGTAGCAATTTGCTTCTATACTTTAAGAGTAAATCTGTACCCTCAAGAAAAACTGTCAGAGAACATAACTTTTAGTAGGTATACCTGTCACTTTCTAATGCAGCGGGAAAAAATAGACAGAACAAACTTCACTTACGTGAGTTTGGAACTTTTCCACTTTGACTTTAACTTTGACACAAAATGATATTTTTCAACTGCATTCATTCCTTTATTATCCCTTCCTCGGGACTTATAGATCTTAGGAACTCAAATCTCGTACTAGCAACAAATCGAATAAGCGAGCGAGTCGCACCTCTTACGAATACAGAGTGAGGCTTCAATGCGAATTGAAATCAGATTTAAAGCGGACTCAGGATGTCTTGGAGACATTTGGAAATATCTATTAGGGGCACTGAATATTTAAGTATAACTACAAGTTATAGTGACTATTACGTATATTAACTATAGATATATAGATCGATATGCTTTTTTGTACACCATAAATTTAAAATACTGAGAATTTAGATATGCTTAATTTTTCAAAGCAGGTCTTATATAATCTTAATTATCTTGGCAATAAATCTTAAGATCCGCAAAGGAAACTAAAAATCACCTTCAAAAAAAAATCTCTTTTAGAAGTTACCAAATTTAAAATTAGATTTTGAAGTCAGTGCTTGACTTTCTATTCAGGGGACGACTAAGCACCAACTACAATTATTTTTGGCTATTTTGTGATTAGAAATCGTCATTAGTTCTGCTATTCAAACTTTATTCCACAATTTTAAGTAGTAAGTTTCTAATATCAATCTAAAATAACTGTCTTTCAATATTGTCAACTTGCCTATTCAAAGTCAAAGTCAAAAATAACTTTATTTAAATAGACTTATTTACTAAGCTCTTTTAAATCGTCACAACAGGGAATATGTATGAGAAAACAAATAAATATAATTAAAGTTATATAATTAATATTAATTAATCTTTGGTTATAATGGCCGAATACATAAGGCCAGCGCCAATAATCTAAGAAGAGGAAGATATAAAAATATGAAACACGTAATAATATGAAAATCTGAAGTTTGCCGCCATTTCCCTGCGATCCCATCAGCTCCTAACTTTGTTACAATGGGACTAACTCAAAAGTATACTTTATCGAATATTAATGAATTTATTAAATCTGTTCCCATGTGACAAATAAATCGATGAGTATTCATAAAAAATAGATTGAGTCGATGATAAAACTCCTCAAATTTTTTTAAGTTGATCAAAAGCAATACGTTAAGCGCTTATATAGGGGGTTTCTGTCTAGAGATTATACACAGTTAATCCATTTAAATATTGATTCATTCAAAATAAATAAGCTGCACCAAGATATGAAATTCTTTTGCATTCATTTAAATTGCAAAGAAATCTGACTGTAAGCGCTATAAGAGAAGACTAAGGAATAACAATTCCAGCAATCCTAAATTGGTTTAGCGCCGGCTGCGCTGGATTTAATAGATTACAATGGATTTAGCAGTTCGCAACTGCATAGAGTTTGTTATAGTCCACAATTTAAGATTAAAGCTAAATACTAAAGAGTTTTTTCTTAATTTATTTTTAATGGATACATTTAAATATCTATAAGAATTATTTCATTTTTTAAATCCTCAACGAGTTAGTTCCTGACCTTCATCTCACCTTATGTTGTGGGACTTTTACATAATTTATAACTTCAACATCATCGTAATATTGCTCGAAAGATCATTTATTATATTTTTTTGTTATATTGTATTATATTTTTTAATAGAATTTATGATTATCATAAATTCTTATAAATTACAAAATGCATTAACTTCAAAGAAAACTTTTAATTGACGTTTGAATACCTATGAGTGTAAATCGACAATTATCCTTTGCAATTTTATAGGAGTTTTATTTTATTTAATATATCTAATGAAAAAGCCGTTTTAGCTGAATATTAGAAGTCGAGACATACTATAGAACCTAATCTGAAACAAAAAGGGACAGCTGAATAGACATCCCGCTTACATTTTGCTTGGAATTCAAAAGGAATCTGACGAAACAAATCAAACAATTTGTATAGAAAATCACGTGTCTCCATACAGTTGACTGAAACGTGGTTACTGGTGCCAGTAGGCCAGTTGAATGGGAAAAAAGAGATGAAAGAAGTACGTTTACGTTATACGAATGGATATTTTATAGGTGACTCTACCTGAATTTTGATGACGATTTATAGAAAAAGTGGTTAGGTATGTATTACACGAAATGAATTGAATTAAGGATGTTTTACTTAATTTTGTGATGTAAGATCAACAGTATTATATCTCAAAGGATTTACGAATATTCTAAGACTAGCTTGTTACAAATAATATATAGCCTTATAGGCTTTATCCTTCCCTGATAAATAAAAAATATAAAATCCCGCACATTTTTTTAATCAATTCCAACCAGCAGTTCCAGAAATTACTGCGTTGAACCAAACAAACTCTTTAGCTTTATGATATTAAGTATAACAAAGATGAAAAATAATGAATTAGAAGTATCTAATTCATAAAGGCTAAGGCTTTCTTCTAGAGTAAAGGCTTCAGTCTAGTTTTTTGTTAACTTGCTAGTTACCACAATAAGGACGCGTAGGTCATCGAACTCAATCAAAAAATGTTTTCTCATTACACACAGCGACACTTAAAATCATTTAATACACATAGTATAGCGCCAATATTGAACACAAATTGAAACAAACCGTGAAGCACTTTTTTAGTTCAATTATAATGTAATTACTTGCAACCGTGTATTTTAAAAGAAGCTCAAAGGAAATGTACGACTTTTCTCATCATCGGTATATTGAAAACTTTATAAAGTTAGTAAAATAATATCATATCAATATACGTTAATGGAGTAGTCAGAAGACCTAACAACAGAGTCTCGAGATCAAGTACAAATATAGACGAGTATGTATTCAAGGGCTCCGTGTTTATATATTTAAGGAAGTATTTTTAAATCGATAAATAAATAAAAATATAATGATTAAAAACGTTCCGTGGTATATCATATACCATTACTATATTAATAAATAAAAAAACAACATTGATGTTGTAGCAATCAGGTAATAGGTAACATTCAGTAAGTACCCTTTGATTAAGTTATGCATTAAAATAATTTATTATTAGTAAAGTAGTATATTAAAGTTGTCGTCTTGCTTACATCCTAAAGACTCACGGGTTGACTAGAAGAGATATCTTACAGCGATAAGTCTACCCTTGCTTATGATTATAATTTTTATGTCTTGACCTTTTGTTCGAAGTAACCATACTACCATACTGTATCTAGTACCATATAGTTACCATATACGTTGCATATATTATAATTTGATTAATCTGGATATTAATATCATAATATCGAATATTAACTTAACCTTAAAGCTTTCCTCAAGCTATATGACATTATTTAATATTAATGTCATATAGCTTGAGGAAAAAATGAAAGTATTATTTAGGTTAGATTAGTGACTAATTTTATCTCGTCTCATATTGTCTTAAAACAGGCGTAAACCAACTGAGCGTAACAAGCGTAGCAAGCGCATCACCAGCGGGCAGCGAAGCGTATAATATACAGCTAGTATACATAATAACCAGATGATAATATATATAAATAATAACATATAGCAATATAAATCCTAAAAAGTTAGGCACATTTTGTGAATTTCATACGATTCTTAAGTGACTTTCTGGGAACTGGCAGACTGAATAAACTACACAGGGTGTTCTGAAGTGTCTTAGTTTGACAATTGTACAGAGTTGTGGAAATTAGCGTATTCTGCCCATCTTGTAGCTTTAAATGTAACTTTGTTCAAATTGTTATCGATCTGATAACCAATTTGGTATAAGTCTAATATTGTCATTCAAGGAATTGAAAAGATGTTCCGATAAAGCACTATATAACATAATACAACATATAATTTGATACAAATTATTGCATAAATATAAGTTGTGTCATATATGTTAAACTTTTTATAGCAAAATGTGACACACATACTGTGTCACAATAAATACCACGGTATTACATATAATACCGTGGTATTTATTCTAGTAAGCACAATATTTGCTTCTATAATTACGTTAGCAAACGGTTAAATATTAATTATAAAGAATGTTATCACTGCACGATTTTTTAAACGTTATAATATTATAACATTTGAATGTAAAATATAAATTTCCTGAAATAACTTTTTAAGTAAACTCTGTGAAATATAAACCACTATTAAATTCTTAATTACTTATTCATTAAGAAGATGTAATAAAATATTTATTAATTTTCGTGGCAATATTGTTAACATAAAACTTTTACTTTTTTTCTTACTATATCTTCTATCTATAATATTTTTTAAATTAAATTACATGGTCACCCTACATGGGTAGTATTTTCAAATTCAGAACCTAACAATAAATAGGATTGTATTAAAATGAGTCGTTAAATTACAATGACCATAATTGCCAATGAATATTAATAAGTAGAACTAGGTATTTATTTATTTATTGCTCAAAATGTGTGATGGGAATACATTAGACAAAGAATATTTTTAGTACATTTATAAGATTTAAAAAATATATTGTAAAACTTTTCCCATGTTAAAGTTTCCAAAGAAAGAATTTCAACGTGCTTTCCCAACGCAGTATTGTTAAAGTTCCAGCGAGTTTGTGGACTACAGTTATTTTACTATAGTCAAACTTAGTTACATAATACCAATGTTTGGACTATTATGTAAAGAAGTTACCATGAAGGTAAAGCTAGTCTGGTGCAGACGGCCTTATAAGAGAATTAATATTTTGGTACCATATCACACTAAGTATAGTCGGTCGCAACGCTGCTGTTACATGCAATAATTAGGCAGACATAGTTCTAAAGTAAATTTAGCAATTTTTTGCGCAAAAAATCAGCTAAATTTGGATTTGGTTTTATCAACGGACTTCAACAAGGAGGAGATTCTCAATTCGGTTGGTAAATTATTTATGTATTTATGATTTCACGTGTTTCTTTATTTGTTCGATGTGAAATGGTTACCATTTGGTCCCAAAACATTTTTATTTAGTAAGGCCCCGTAGTTTTTATTTAAAGAGCATTTTTGCTAACTTAAAAACTCCCGAATGAAATTAAATTCAGTTTTTACAGATATAGCTAGTGGCGTAACTTAAAATACAGGCTCCACATTTTAAATTTTAAGCTATTAAAAATTTCACGCATTCAAATTCGCGGAAAAAGTCTAGTGAATAATAAATATAATTTTTAAAATATCACATGTCTTCCTTCAATTTAAATAATAGTCCTCAGATACAAGCAATAATTGCGATTACTTGAAAACGAATGCGTTTTCAATATCTTTGTTTAAACGCCGCTTATTGAGATCTCGATGCTTCGTCATTAAGCACAAAGCAATAGACTGAAACCTAGAGGGTTGTAAAACAAAGGCTATTTGTTGAAGTTTCATCCCCTTACAGATTACTCTTACTTACCGGTTCGACCCCTTTACGGTATACAGAATTGGACGCGCGAACTATTATAGTGCGTTGGTAGGAGATATTACTTTTTAAATTGCGATTGCCTTTTAAAAGTGGCTTTACTGACTTCTATTTTTAAACGTGAAATATATCGCTGTGCTTTTTGCAAGGGATAGGTAGCCTGTGTAATAATATGGTATAATTATCGCATAATTGTCTCCGAGAGGCTTAACATTTAGCATAAGCAGAAAAATTTGCTTACTTATAGTTCTCTGACAATAACTACTCATCATGTGTGAAGCTTGACGAATTTATAATTATCATCAACTGTCTATAACCGTCCCACCGCTGAGTGCAATGCTTCCTATATTGTGGAAACACATATTGGCCGTGGTTAGTGAAAGTGGTTGCCTTAAAAACTCACATAAATAAGTTCTCACCTAAGTTTAGGGAGTTGGTAATCGAGCCAGCGATGCATTAAGAGATACTCGCCATCATAGACAATAGAGTATTGTTGTCTCCGATACCGCCAAGCGTTTGTTGACTTGCGATCGCTAATTAATTATACCCGCAAATAGCATTAAGATGTCCAAATAACGGGGAATAATGTTCTGTTGCTGTGTAGACCGTTATTAATGATTACAGAACCTTATTCAAGGTAATTTTGAATGAATCAATAAGTACCAAGTAAAATATAACTGTATTTCTATTGTTACAATTTAACAAAAATTTTTACTATTACTTTAAGTTCGGATACTCAAGTCAGTCGCCAATATACCAGGAAATTTTAAAATACAACAATTTGTGTAAAATAATACGGCTTTAAGTAGTGTTGAGTAGGACGTACAAGAGGCAGTATATTTGTTCCGGATATGACGGCAAAATCTACGAGCGGCGCAAAATTATAAAATGTACTACTTCACAATTCTTGTCGCGACAGTCGCGTTACTCACGCTCCGTAAGTAACGTTCGATCCTCCGTTTCGCTCCCGCGTCAGGCTGGGGCAGAGAGCAATGCGTGCGTACTGACGAACAGATAACATGAAACATATTCTATATATACTATTTACGACTTTTTTGTACCCTGTCTTCTTGTGCCCAGAGGTCCCGAGTTTGAATCCCGGTTGGTGCAGATATTTGTATGATGAGTACGGATATTTGTTATAGAGACATGGATATTTGAATGTTTATTTAGTATTTAACTGATATTTATATATAAATTATAACTTTATTTCTCCGTTATCTAGTATTTTATTATTATATATTAATCGTTACAAGGTAATGTATTAGTAACTGCTGTTAATACATAAAAATAAATAAATTGTTAGGTCACAGCCTTTTTATTATTTAAGCATTTTTTCATAAGCATAACTCGTCACAAAAGTTTGATTAGTCCGTTATCATCTCATGAATATTGACACACAATTTAAACTTTCAAGAAAAAAACACAGTAAATGTAAAACCGTGAAAATTAAACGAAAAATAAAAGTTCAAACAGCGCGTCTTCAAAGGGCTACATTGAGTCAAATTGTGAAATGGATAGAAAATGGCTTCTATTTCTGTAGTTCCTTATCAAAATGGTTGAAGCAAGTTAATTATTTAGTGAATAAATTGGAATTGCCACATGTAAATAAACAGCCTTTACAATAATTACACGTGTGTGTTAACCAGAATTGAATAATAAATTACTCGTTGAAGAGGTCAAAGCCGTAATAGATTTAAAAAGTTAAATGAACATTTACTTTAGTAATGTGACCATAAATTTCGCTCTCTTGTTTGCCGGGTCACAAACTGATCACACTTCTATATTCTTGTGTATACTATATAAAATAAAACTTGGTGAACCTGTAAAATAAACTTTAATTTATTAAAATTAAACAATAACATTAACGAAACAAGGGATCAAGATTATTTTAATTAAATTAAAACTATATTTTACATGAACTTATCAAAAAGAAATCCATAGGAAACGATGTTTTTTTGATTATTTAGATTCTCAAATAAATATTGTTATTTTATTGTACCTTATTTATGGTAAGTACATATTAATGACGTAAATTGTTGAGGAGCTCATTTATTTATTTCGCTCCTCCATGCCTTAGAACTTGTTAAAGCAATCGTTTCTATCCAATAAACTGCATTGGGCCGGCGTGGTAGTGTTTCGGGTCAAATATGGCCCTCTTACGTTTCTTCCATGTAGAAAGACTTGAGCCCAAAAATGGGACGGTCTCGGTCATGGTTTCATCCATCAAAATGCATTGGGCCGGCGTTGTAGTATTTTGGGTCAAATATAGTTTACGTTTCTCCCATGTAGAAAGGCTGGTGCCCAGAAATGGGATGTAAAGAGGTGGTTGATGATGATACAAACTAAGATGCTTTTCAGCAAAATATACATTTGCATTTAAAAACAAAATTTGAACAAAAAAGGTTAAATTATATTCAAACTCAAAGGCAGGCTTACACAGCGGAACTTCTTTAAATACTGATTAAGCAATTTCGAATTATTAATACAATCTAACTTTGGATAAATAATTTGGCTCTCGTAAAATAATTAACTCTTAACTTTATTTGTGTAACTTGGAAACTTTTGATTTTAGGAAGCAATAGCATCAAAAATTATAAATTAAATTTTGTATGTTACCTTTCATATTACCTTGTTTGTTTTCTTTGAATTATCGAATATTATAATATTTGTAGATTTATGTACTATACACAATAAAAATAAGATATATAAAATACTGCAGAAAAAGAGTCAAATTCATTATTACGAGAAAAAATATGCAAGAAGGATATATTAATAAAAATAAGTAAGTAGACACAGTGTGTGGACAGATGGAATATATATATAAATACATACTGACAAATATTAACTACAAAAATATATTGTATTACATAGATAAGTAATAAATTTTTTCTAGTAAAAAATACATAATTTATCAAGCCATTCTTTGAAAGAATGATGGAACTAACCCAACTTTATTTTCTTTAAGTTTAGAAGTCAATCAAAGAAAATCAAAGAAAACGCATACCAAAAAGTTTCTAGTTTTAAAATCATAAAAAATAATTTTTCGCGAAATAGTTTGAAATTTCATTTTATTATTTACTCTATAAACGGTATGCATTCTGAAGAACAGAAAAACGAAAACTTTAACATAATTTCATATAAAGATGAAAGGTAGCGTAATCTCCATCAAATGAGCCGTGTAATTTCACCAAAAATCTTGAGAAGGGAATTGGAACCATTGTGGAAGGGATTAGGGCTGATCCGCGAGCCGAGAACTTGAAATTAAGTTTTATGAACATATCGGTAGATGAAAATATGATATGTAGATGTTATCATTCATTGCTATTTCGATTCAAGAGAGATCTTCCAATGGATAAGATTTAGAACAGAAATACATTTTTATATTTAAATAAGATATTTTTCTGTTTCACGAAGACTGCAGCTCTGAATGGTACCTTCTGTCTCTGAAGCACACGTGCTACAGCAAGGAGTATCCAATTCACGGTAAACAACATGACGCCTTATAGGTTTAGTGTTCACCTTGTAGAATTGAAGAAATGAGCTCAAATTATCAATTCTCTCTTTCAAACAATAAACAAAATGTGATCACGTTTGATTACAAACTAAACCACGATATCTTTCGTACTAGTCTATCGTTACGTATTCCTCCTAATACCCAAGAGGAATGTCCCAGTTAAGATCAGCCTATTTAACGTTGAGGGATCTTTGGGACTCGAGCCGATATTTAGATAACCTGTCATATTTCGCTAATGGAAATTTCGTGGGATTTAATTTACTATGCTTATTGATCTGATTGGAATGGGGAATTGCTGTAAAGTGAGATATATAGGGATAGTATTTGTTCGTTCTAACTTTGATGAGTTCTAAAGTAAATATAGTAAACATGTAACCAGGTATAACGATATAATTGCAGCTAATGGTTTAAAGAAACTACGACATAAGCTTTATTAAAATTTGGTAGAAATTATTTACATTCTTGGATTTATAAACACCCCCATACACACACTCACACTCACCCACACACACACACCTATACCCACCCACGCACACACACCCACACACACACACACACACACCCGCACACACCCACACACACACACACACACATACACCCAGACACAAACATAATCTTACAAACTCACCAACATTAGTCAAGTAAATATTTATATCTAATCCACTGACCAACCAATAATTTATTGCGGCTTAGTTATTAAATAATATTTTGTGCAAAACTCGATGCACGCTCTGTATAGATTTAAGTAGTTATACATAACTAGCGCTGCAATTGAGATATCTTACTGATATTTTTTATTATATATAGACAGTTGGTTTACCTTATTAATAAATACACTAGATAAGGATAAGTAAGAGTTGGACTAATAAAACCACCATAAAATGGATCACTCAATAATGTATTGAGATGGTATATATTCGTTCTATTTTTGATAAGTTCTAAAGTAAATATAGTAATAATATGAATAATGGTTTGATGAAACTACGACATAAGCTTTATTAAAATTTGTTAGAACACACACACACACACACACACACACACCCACCCACTTAATCTTACAAACTTACCAATATTAGTCTTGTAAATATTTATATCTAATCCACTTTATATACCAATAATAATCAATATCCACTGTATCAATCAATAATTTACTACGGCTTAGTTATTAAATAATATTTTGTGCTAAACTCAATGCACGCTAGTATAGATTTAAGTAATCAGCTAGTTATGTACTAGCGCTGCAATTGAAATATCTTACCGATAATATTTATTATGTATAGACAGTTAGTGTACCTTATTAATAAATAGACTAGATAAGTACGAGTTGGACTCGCCACCATAAAATTACGTACCGATATAGGAAGTGTAAAAATATCCTGTAAAATTACGTACTTCGTTTTTTTTTTTCAATTATTTGGCCTGGTAACTAAGACCTTTGAGCCATATCTTCATTAATGTAATTTTTATCTTTATTTATGGCTCCAGGATACTGGTGCATACGTACTTCGAGTTTTACAAATCTATAGATTGTTATTCTAATATTTAATCTATGCTTATTAAAGGTAAACGGCATATACCCTTTAAATGTTGGTTGACTTGAGAGTGATCAAATATATTTTTTTTGTAGCATTATCGGCCGTATCTTTTTTACCTTACGTACACTGAGTATACGGTTTTAATTTCTTCCGTTCTGCGCCATGCACAACAAAGTCAAAGTATCTACGCATGGTCCGTCGACTTTAAACTGCCGGAGTGTGCTTCTTCTTTACAGCTCCTTTTTCAGTACTGCGAAGTGGAACTGGAAAGGTTGGGGTATCGGCTTGTAGAGCTTCTCTTAAGCTTCAAAAAACCATGAAAAAAAACCATTGGAAAATGTTGGGTGAGGATATCAAGAAAGCTTCTACCAAATGGAAGCAACATGGGGCAGGAATCTGTAGGATTAAGGTCAATAATCAAATTCTAATGAGTGGTTTGAGTTTTCCAATCATCGCTTTTCATAGCTCCCATTGTCATTGGACAATACTAGATTGGTTAGTCTGAATGCTACGGCTAATCGAAATTCCATCACCATCGCACAATTCAATACAAGCTAATAAGACCTGATAAATGCTCGTGATTTGCATTTAAACATCAAATTGGTGGGACTGTCCAGGCTGCTATTTACAGAAAATTTCAATTCGCCACCCAAATTATGGAGATTACTGTTATTTCGAAGTTCTGCTGATGTTTGGGTCACTAGATATGCCAAGTTGGTTATTATAATTGGCTTAAAATTGTTTTAAAAGAAATGAACATACTCTATACTATAAAATAATTTATTTGATTATGTAGGAAACTTTCTTCTCCTTACATCTTCGAATTGTGGGTACTTCGAATAGATTACTAAGATAAGTATTCAGTAATTGGCTAAGCTAAATTTGAATATATATTAACACTATTCTATTAAATAGAAACAACAAGTGTACCCTGTGATCAAGGTGCACTAAAACATAGTAATATAATTACATAGACTTATATGTTTCCAATGTATAATCTTCACTAGCGGAATTCACAAATATGCAGCGCCATCTGTTGCCACAGTTCGAAACTGGGTATTTTATACTTTGATAGTTCGATCGTACAATTAGTTTTGTGACTTATGACATTTATTTTTAAGCTTTATTAGCCTGTGTCAGGAGGTACTACTGTTCTTTAAAAAGATAATTACAGCTTCATTAATTAAACTGGAACGTGAGTAAATGTGTCTTAATAAGTAACTAATAATGTGTGAGTGCGTGCGTGTGTGAGTATGAGAATGTGTGCATCAAAACAACTACCTTCTTAAAAGTATCTCAATTTCATCATACATTTTAGGTTCCAGCCATTCCGTTAAAAACTTCTTTCATACATAGTTCTGTTTATCATATACATATATATCTTTGTTAAGCGTATTATATAAACAAATATAGCGACCGTTATATTATCTCACTGCAAATGCATTATTATTTACAGGAGCACGTATTCAAATTTCTTTCCTCCTTCTCTTCGTAGTTCTATGGTCATAGTGTAGACTATTATGTTTTTTTGTAAATTACATGAGCTATATACAGTTTCCTGACTGAGAAGAGATTACTGGGTACAAAAATTTAGTTGAAAATCTTTTTAAAATACATTACCTTAAGTAGGCTGCGTTATGCTTTTTCTACATCAATAAAATGAGTTTTAGCTGCACCACCCGACAAGATATGCAGTATGCCTAAATAGACTGTGATAACGCTAAATAGGGTTTCATAAGGTTTCAGTAAGAAGATCCTTCTTCGCGATACTAGAACCAGCAACCTTATTTGAATTTGGAATTACATGTCTTAAGGTTTTGAAATTCCATATTAGTTTCCTAATTCTTAATGTCACATGTTCCAGTTGCCGGAACCAAGCCAGTCGCTGCTCTACATAGATACCCAAATATTTCAAAATACTCAACTTTCTGCAGCATTGGATGGCAGCAACTAACTCCCTTTGCAGTAGAATCACAGAAATGTATTTTAATACTGAAATCATTTACTTCTGTACTATATTGTGTTGAAGCAGGGTACGCGATACTGGTTCAAACTATATGTTTAGGGTCTTTGGATAAAGCATAGGGTACTCGTGTCGCTTTATCTTACTTTGAATGATGTGTTCAGCTGTTATTTTAGGACACTTTGATAAACATATTGAATTATTTCAAGTGCTAAATAAACCAGAGCCGATAAACAATTATAGATCCGTTGATCATCCGGTTCATCAAAAACTTTTACGTTTCAATACCAAAGCAAATTGCTGGTTTTGTTTAAAGAGGTATGTTATCACATTTGTACCATTTAAAATACCATTTAGAAATATCAAAATTCAACTGATTTGACTATGAATTATTTTATTTGTCACTGAGCAAGCACGCTTAAGATATCTCTTCTAGATTCTATACATTTGCACTAAGCTTATTATTGAAGTACAAATTGAAAATTAATGGTTTCCAGTTTGTATGATTTGGTGATTTAATAGAACTGGTTGGAGAGTGCGCCTGTTATCATTTCTGGTGACAAATTGGGAATTATTGGAACATTAATTTCATATATTGTGGTAACGGATGCTACATTCAAAATAGTGTTTATTTAGTTTGATTAAACTTTCATTGACACAAACTATTCTCAGTAATTTGTGATATTGCGCACAAAGTTTCCATAAATAGCATAATGCAAAGGCATAGATTGCCACATTATTCGAGTTTTAAAATATCATTTCGGTCGCATGTGTAGGTAAAATGTTACAGAAAGAGTATCTCGACACGGTATTCTTGAAGAATGTGTGTGTGACTGTGATAATTTCGGCAATACTGACCGTAATTATTTTTTCCAGATAATTTCGGTCGAGATATATTATATTCGGTGGATATATCATGTAAATCGGCTCAGAAATCTCGGTGTTTTGGTGTATATGCATAAAAAAACATCAAACGAATTGAGAACCTTCTTGGAATCACAGAAGCATAACTGTTTATGAGCTCCTAATTTTGGTAGTTTTCATCGTTCAACAATTCTATTCAGAATAATATCTCCTGGCATAAACAATATCGCGTAACTCCCAACAGGCGACTCGGGACAGCTCCCGATAAGCTGTTCGAATGACAGTGCGATACCTGGGAATTACCGTTGGATATCGGAGTTTAAACGTGATTTATAACTTCGTGACGGTTTTGAGATAAAGGTAGTTCATTTAGAAGTTATTCTAAAGAATTTGCTGGATACAGTATATATAGATATTATATTTAAATATTTTCTAGATTCGACATTATCAGTGTCAATCAAAAACATCAAAAATACGACTTCAGTTCTTAAAACAATAGACATGTGGACTTGTGATAGCCTTATTTACTTCTTCCTCTGCATTCACAGGTTGACTAATGACAGATTCCTTAATGATATTTAATACTTTGAAGTGGTATCATATAAAGTTTTAAAATTTGGTAAAGTTTGTTAAAGGTAATCTTTTTAATTACATCCATTCCAAAATATCACGTTACGTTATGTCACATTATATTTTTTGTGTATTTCTCTTCTTGAATTGGCTGATGTACAATAAAGATATATTCTGTTCTATTCTATTCTAATATATCACTTTAATACGAAAATGACTTTTAGGGAGAATATGATTGACCTGGTGAAATCCTCGTGCAGATTCCCCGTGAAGGGCAATGGAGTTACCGGGGAGTTTTAGTGGGTATTCTCAGTGCCGCTCTATTGAGGTACTGAGTGAGCCCCACACACGCCCGTCGCTTAGCCAGTGGCGGGTAGGTCCGTAAATGGATTCCTCCTCGTAAAAAAAAGGTAGAATATGATAAATACTCCCCCTAACGCATGCTAATGCTAATGTCTCAGCTTTTAAGACAATTATAGCACGAACACGTTTTCATTGACTTTTTCTTTGACTGAATGTTCCATTTATAACTTAGCTTGACGAAGGGTAGATGTTTCAATTTCAATAGACATAAACTCAATACAATCTCGAGAAAAGCTGAAACATCTCTTTATACGGATACAGTATACACACAAGGCTTCCCCACTAGATCTTTATCCCCTGATATCCTCGCAATGCTAACTCCCGAAACACTTAGTACAAAGTGGGCTCCAATTTAGATAAAAGGCTGGAGACGTTCGTAAGAATTTGGTTTTGCAATATTTGTCCACTTTTGTTTTATATCGATCTGTCGTAAGGACTGTTTTCCTTTGAACATTTTATGCTCATGGGGTGGTGTGGTAAGGCGATAATGGGTCTTAAGAATATGGAAATTGTTTAATAACGGTTATTACAGGGTAAGGTTATTTATACGTTATTGTAACAGACAAGATGGTAAGCGAAGTAATTCAAAGTTTTTAAGTAAGAGTATAAACTGCTACAGTTGATTTGATATTTGCACACCCTCTCACAAATTATGATATTGTGATAGTATTATGTTAAAATTAATAATTAGTTACAGACTTAATTTTTCTAACAGCTTTTGAGGGCTGCAAGCCGAAGTACACTTACCTATATCATAGTTCGGAAACAGAGGAATGAAGTCCAACTATATATGAATTATGTAGGTTAGATTTGTGAATCAGTAAATAAAAATAAAATAAACGATATCAATATCCAATTTAAACGAGATCATTTTATTTTAAAACAAAATTTTATATACCGGAAAAAACCGTGGTTGAAGCAAAGTAAACTACATATTGATGAAGACAATTTTTTCTGAAATGATTTTTTTAAAGTAATCACTTCATTGAGCCGAGAATCGAACCGGTGAAAAGTGAAAAAACTGTATTTTATGATCACATGATCAATTTGCAGATAGGGGAGATTTTTGGGCGACCTTTTTTAAATTTAAACCACAGTTATGAAATTGTGGGCCGCTATTCGAAACTTTTGTTGACTAGTGCATGACCGATGTATCGCTTTGATAGTTGTTGATATAATGCTCACATTTCTAACGTCAATCAAAAGCTTATTTATACCAGATTCGATTTCGACTACTTTATGATAAACAAATAGAAAACTTAAAGAATCTGATTTCAGGAATTTGGATAAATTATTCATGTAAAGCTTTTACATAATCCAAGTGATCTATGTTCGTGACGTAAGAAATTGTTCTTAGGTAGCGATTTGAATGAAATTTTTTCGGTCAAAGAGTCTTGAAGTTATTCAGAATTTAATGTCGTAACTTACATTAAAATTCAAATTTTCATATATCATATGATTTATTTACATTTCATACCGTTTAAATGTAAATTTAACTAAAATGTAACATGTTCGACCTCTAAAATGTAATATGTTGAGTCTCGCGTTTTCAATAAAGCTTAGTGTACACTAGAGAAAAAATATTAAAATTTTATTGAAAATTGACGTGTTAATAGTAAATTAAGTACCAAGGGGATAAGCAGTATTTTTATATCATGGGCAGCATCTTTATTATACGTTCAAGAATTATGGTAAGAATCCTAAATAGGGCGACGGATTCGTCTGTCCAGAAATTATTATCCTCAAGGAAAAGCCTCCTTTGAGGTTAAATAAAAATTGTATTATATATATAATTAACAGTAAGTTTATTACTTAAATAATGTTTTTTCTGTAACATTCATCTAGTTATGAAAACTAATGTGATGTTTATATTTGGTTTATTTAAAGTAAAGTTAATAGCTACGACATACAACCAAGTTTTTTCGTTAATGTATCGAATTTTATTTTTAAAACTATTTAGACTTAAGATGTTTTGCTTGGAACAACCTTTTATTTTGGAACTATTTTTGATAAAAGTTTTTGGTTACATTTTGCGTTCCAAATTTAAATGTCATAAACCTATTAAATTTGCCTCCTTGGGCTTAAATAAGGTGGTGCCATGTAAACGTCTGTGTGGTGTGTAAAAAATAATGATTCAATCAACATTATGGTGACATATAATACAATTATAGTAATAAAACTTTCAAATTAAGTTGAAAATACTAGCACAGTAACAAGTGATTTTTGGATTTCGTTGGCGCAGTTTTTCCACAAAATAAAGCACCCTCTTGAAGGATCAATCAAAATTTGTTAACTTGAGCCGTTAATTACGGCAACCTCTTTCACCCACCAACCTCCATTGGACTAGTCGTGGTATTACGGCCGAAATTTATCATGCGGTAAGACGTCTAAAGGCTGTTGATAATGATTGTGATAAACAAATAATGTAAAATGGACTTTGTGACAGCTGATTACAGAAATTATAAAAGAAGAACACGCCAATATTTTACGAACTTTATTAGTGGCCGTCTTCTGATCTCTAACATCACTTACTCATTGTAAATCTATTTAATTAGCATTCTCACAATCCAACTATCTTTTACTTTAAAAACAATTATATTTACATTGTGTGTGTGTGAGTGCATTGTGTGTATTAACGTGTATAATTTTTACTATCGATATGTTTACATATCTTACCTAACCTCTCAACAATCTTCCAATGAATATTTAGGTTAACTTTCAATAAACACATTAGCGTATCTTATGGAAATGCATCAGTTAAAGTTGTAAATACTAGAATTTTTAAAATATAAAAACGTATAAATATAACTACCGCCCATCTCTAAGTCCGTCTCTGATTCTCAACATCATGTGTAACCCACCCTTTACAGCAATATGCCGGCAGACGCTCATAATTCCGATTCCCGAGTTAAATCTCATCTCGGTACAAATCAAATATTTAGCCAATGACGAGATGTATAACTCGCGTCTGAGCAATGCCTCGTCGGAGGCCTTATAATTATGAAAGATAGTTTGTAGTTATTAAATATTAATATATATATCATAGTATTAATATATATGTTATTAATATAGAGCATGTGTATGGCTTTCATTTTAAAATATAAGAAACTACAATTTTTAGTATGTTTTCTAGTAAAATAAATAGTCTTACAGATTATAAAAATGACGAATGATTTAAATTTTTACTTTGACAACGTGAGACAAATTAACCAACTTATCTCACTGAACTTGAATCTCGGAACAAAATGGACGTTAGATTGATGTTAGCCTTAAGTGTCCCTGAAAATGAACTTTTAAAATTGAGAAATTCGAGCCAATCAAAACCACATCAACGGTGATCTCTCTCTCTCTCTCCAATATTTGTCAACGTCACTCAGTGTTACACGACTATCTTGCAGCCAACTTAATAAAACACCTACCGAATAACGTAGCTACTAAAGCTTTCCTTAAAAACAAATATTTTAAGTTCATTTTCGCTTAGGACGATTTCCAGTCAGCTTCCAGAGAAACTTTGTCTTTGAGTACAAGAGAAGTCGATTTAAGTTACGGGAAACTTCTTAATGATTTCATGAATTACAAATCAAAACTTTGACCTGGCAAAACATTTTCTTGACATTCCCTCCTTAAATTAGGCGTTGGGTACCACACTTCGTTTAATGAAACGTGTAATAGAATATTACGCGTTGCGATACTGAGTTAGGTTCATCATGCTCTGCGTTTTGAGAAAAGAGTTTTAATTAATTTATTTACTTCCATCAGTAACAAGCCTTCTACAAATACATAAATATTATAATATCGTCATATACAAATACATATTACTAAATTACAAATGTAAGTTCTAATAAAACATTGAAATATGTATAGAAATGTCCAATGACAGTAATACAAAAACAAAAATAAATAGAAAAAGAAAGATTACCAAAATATAATAAAGAGTAACAAATCTATTCATGCGCTGACTTCACGCATCTCAAAGTTTGTATGAATTATTATGCATTTTGAAAATAAATTGGATATTTGCGAGTCAGACGCGCTCACCGAGGGTTCTTTACAAATTTATACACGTTTGGTACATTATGAAAAATTATAGAATTTCCAAAAAAAATATATTAGATTTTTCAATATATTGGAATTCGTATATAAAGGTTATTTATATTTATAATAAATTATACCCTAATTACAGGTCCGTAAGCCATTAGAAAGTTAATAAAATACTTCGGAAGAAAATTTCGTAAAAATATCTAGCTTTGGTGGCTTTTTATGCCTTGGTTTACCCCTATTTTTTAAAAGAAAAAATATAGTAATTATCTACTTAATAAGTTCTAAAGTATGATACCCTATTAGATGGGTTAGGCCAAATACTGTGCAAATTTTAAGTCTGTAGCACTAATAGTTTGTGTGTGAAGCTTGTATGACAGACGACAGACGGTCAAGTAATAGTGTTAAATAGTGTTGTGAACCCTACAAAACATGTTACATTTTTCTTCATATTTTTCCACACAATTTTGTTTTCTAAAAAAATACTTGAATTGGTTGACAATTTAAATATATAAAATGTGTATAATAAATGAATTGTTAAGTAACATTAATGTTTAAAGTGCTTTTAAGATTTCGAAAAAAAACCTAGCTTTATCTAGAGAAACAAAACAACGTAATTATTTTCAATTATTGTAATGGGCTTCGTTCCATTTCTTCATTAGCGTAACCCCACGCCATTAGCGAATGCCGTCACAGAAGAAATATAACGTCGTTTCTGTTATGTTTCCGCAATCAAGAAGCCCTTGTAATGTCGTTACGTTTCACCGCACTTTTGGTCAGTGAGATGAAAATCTTTTCTGTATTATAACAGCCACCTCCACAACCTTTTGTATTGTAGCTCTTCAAAGATTGCAGCAGGCCAGCTATCTTGTCACAACTTGTTTCAACAGTAAGCTGTCTAGATAGTTACTACAACTTAAAAGACACAAAACCTGCATAGTGACAAGAATCCTAAAGGGCACTGCAAATTAAAAAAAATATTTCTTTCAAATGGGTATGAAGCAAGACGCGGTATGTAGATTCTGTCAGGAGTCAGACGAAACCGAAAAGCACGTTCTCTGCTTCTGCGGTCCTTTAATGCAAACGAAGCATTTACCTAGGGAAGTACATAGTGCATCCTGAGGAGGTGCAACATATCACTGCCTAAAGAATCTCGAAATTTCTAGAAGCAACAATGCTAGGCAGTAAACTCTAAAGGGCTGTCACAAAAGATCAATACTGGTCGAAGTGGCCTATACCCAAAAGTATCTGAATAATTGTCGCAAAAGCAAACCTCGTCTATTCAAGAAAGCATACGTTCATCATCATAATGTTCTCAAATAGAACAACTCTGATGCATCCAAGGACTCATTATAACACCGATCGCTTCTAAATTAAATCAAGTTTAAAAAAATATATAACCCTGACCAATCTGTCCATATTGTGGGAGTGAGAAGCTAACTTTGAACTTTAAAGCTCCCATGCTAGACCATTAATTATCACACCCTCGTTGTCATGCGTTCTGCTTGGCATGTGAGCACATTGCTTCTACCTGCTAACCTAGGATACATGTCAATGCCTAGGATATATGCCATAGTTCATCTACAGATATTCCCAAAGCTGGTTCGAACTCGAAGAGACATTTCGCTCATTCGATAGTTCATTAATAGAAACAACTAATTTCGATGATTTATGGTAAACAGAATATAGGAAACTTAAATACTAAAACTTATTAAACTAAACTAAAAAAAACCTAAAGTAAACAATCAACAAAACAACAACAACTAAAGTTTAATACTTTTTATATATCCTTTATAAAATCAATAATCCCAGTAAAAATTAAAAACTAACAACAGAATTTTTACTTTACAGATTGAAAGTTAATGATATCGAAAAATAATTCAAATAACGTCAAAGCCCGGCATGAAAACTTTTTATATATATTTCATCAATCTGCCTATAAATTGCTTCTATTTCAAATGTAAATTATGACGAGGAAATCGAATACAAATCAGAATAAATCAACGAAATTTTATAATTTGATGAGCGCCTGTATCACGCTAAACGCGATCACGCGGTTATAGGGTATGTGTGTGTTGATGACGGAAGCGGTTTGCTTATTATTGTGATATTTATGTCCATTTTTAAAAACCTCTGAGGTTTAGTGATTGAGGCTACATAGCCTTAATCACTAAACCTCAGATCTAGAGGTCCAAAATATAATTGGTAGCAGGGTTGTATCTATGTCCGCTTAGTTAGCTGATACTATCATAATTATGTATATCTCCATAAGAATAGTGATTACAGCAATTTATGTTTTGATAGTTGGAGGTAAGGTTGAAAAATCCGGGTGTAACTGACTTCTGCCATGGACCTTATCATCATCTAACATCAGCTGAAATGAAGAATAAGAGCTTATGTGCAATGTGGAAAAAAATTAAGCAACGTCATCAGACGGAGGACAACATCTTTTATTTAGCTTGAGTTCAACTGTACATATGATTTCTTAATTTTTAGATATAAATGCTAAGCAACTGCTATTGGGCTTAGAATATTTGTAAGAGACAGATCAGAGAAACAGGGCATTCTTCCCAGTCTGCAGCATCAAATAACTCGAGGGTTTGGACACGCACATAGACGGAGAGTTAGAAGAGTTCTGTATCTCAATAACGAAGATGTTAATATGCGTCGGACACTCTTATACAGACGAAAAATATGTTCGATTCATTATTAATTCAAAATTCTAAAAAGTCACTGAACCTTCACTAAATACATTAATAACAGAATTACATTAAGCCAGAATCTCTTTATTTGGACAATGAATAGGGTATATAAAAGGGAAAGATTACTATCTTTCCCTTTTATATACCGTCTTCTGAAGTGCAGAAGAAAATTTGTTGAAAAGACCTAATCTAAATGTACGTTTAAATTAATCACACAAGCAAAGCGTTCCTTTTATCAATGTGAACGCTCCTGAACAATGATGAACTAAACGTCACTTTCAGACTCCCTTCAGTAACGACTAGAGAGCTGTTGAGGGTGGACGCGTTTTGCTGTCCAAAGTCTTTCGCGCGAATACTTATCGAGTGACTTTTTCCGAACTTTTTCTTTAAAAACTTTATTCATGGATTCTTACACGTGTGAGAGTTTTTAAGAAGATTTGATAACAGCATCAAGTGCATTTGCAAAGGAGGTAAGTGTTGTTTTATCATTAAATTAAGATAATTCAACGTTAAAATTATTGACAAATATTGTCTTCTGTGTTTTTTTATAAAAATTGTTGTGTGTGTATTAAATACAGTATATTTCACATAATATTTAATCATTAGCTGTTAATCACTAACTTTCTCTCGTGGTAAATTATGTTTGTACTAAACAGGTTGCTGTAAATTAAGAAGCCATTCATTAAACAACATTTTATTAATATTTGACTTTCTGCTATGTATAGAATAGAATATATCTTTATTGAACATATCTTTATTGTACATCAGCCAATTCAAGAAGAGAAACACTCAAAAAAACTTAACTAATTTTGTACAAAGGGCGACCTTATCGCTAAAAGCGTGTATGTGTCTATTTGAACTTTAAATAAAAAATATATGTCTATTGTATTATCGTTGACTGTAAATAATAAGAATAAGTATAATGTGAATGTGGACAAAGACACATCAATCTATAGTGTCAAAAAAAGCAAGTTACTGCACGAAAAATATCCTATTACGTGCAGTGAACGGAGTCAGCAATATAGACAGGAAACTAGTTATGTATAAAAAAAAAATTGTTTAGAAAATATTACCAGCCAGCAAGTAGCATAAGCCTTCCGATAAATGTAAATATCATACTTCGATAACAGTTCTTTGCTATTGCGCTTCATATATATTTTTTATTATTATAGATGTTATCTTAAACGTACAACAATAAAAGTAAAGTCATCTTTGTCATAGCGTGGAATACGATGGAATCTTGAGAAACTGAGTCTACTATGTAAACAGGTATGAATATACTTAGCATTTATGTTTTTACGGCACAGAAAATGACTCGGTACCGCTTGACTGTAAACAGGAAAAGGAGTCAATATTGCCAGTGCACCAGTCGTACTATTCAAGCAAGTTAAGTTGTAATATACAGGGTGCTACAGCAGAGATTTTGGGTACAGGAATTACCGTCCAGTGCTGCAACTGATCGAGACATCTTCGAGACATCTGTGGTCTATTGAATTTTGTTTGGCGATAGTCAATTATTCTACGACCTGGAGGGTGCGTATTTTAGTGTTAAAATATGCTCCCGCCATGTCATCGCAAACACACATAAATTCTCTCTCTCTCACACACACACATTCACACAAACACACATGTACATTACTAAGTTCTTTTAAAATATAATCAAACCGTATTCAGAAAAAAAATGTCAAAGTCAAAGTCAAAAATAACTTTATTTAAATAGACTTATTTACTAAGCTCTTTTAAATCGTCACTACAGGGAATATGTATAAGAAAATAAATAAATAAAAAACAAATAAATTAATATAAGTGGTATTATGTATCTTCGTGACTATTATTAAACATTTGATCCGAAACAAATGAAAACGATCTATCAGTGCCAAATTGAATTCAAAATGAAGTATACTGTAGACGGAAATTAGCAAAGCTGTTGCCGTCATAAGAAAATTAACATTATTCAGATAGAATACAAATTAGATTCAATTCGCCAGATTTCGAAGGATCAAAATAAATGTAACCCCAACCCGAAATATACATCCATTCAGGAGTAGAACAAAGCCCTTATCAAGTTTTAAAAAGTTTTTAAGACAGTATTGTGTGAAACTTGGGAGCTGAGATTAATTTCTGTTTGTTTTTGACTTGCGTTTTATTGGGTTCGCTTAATTGAAGAAACTCTTTCTTGACTTAATTTTTCTGTAGAAGAAGAATGATCTGCGTATTTAATTACAAAACTATTTAGTATGGATTCAAAAACCATACTTAGATAATAGAGAGTAATGAAAACTCATTTCACTGTCTCTAACTTTTTAAATATTGGAAGTATAAGAGTCAAATGACTCTTATTGTTAAACATTTGGAAGTCAGTTTGGAAGTTTGGGGAATCTGTTTCTTTATTCTTATTACAAGTCTTTCTTATTACAACTTTAAGGACTTACCGGCCCTGAAGGCAGCAAGGGTAGTATGATTATGCTGCCATTTATTTGTTTTGTGATCTCTTATCACAACTCTCACCGTTTTTCTCTTCAGCACACTCTAGATTACTCTCCATTTTTGGGATATGTTTTTGAAGAAAATTTTGGATTCAGCACTATACATTAAAACGGGCAAAATAAATTGGTGATTGAGGCATGCAAGGCCGATTGGTGGAGTAGGCGGCTTCGAGAGGTGACCATGGCATCAAAAGCTAACCTCTTGCAAGGCTCCAGGAAGTTATAAAGAGGATCGTGGGGAAAAAGTGACTTCAAGTTAAACAAGATTGCGATGAGTGGCGAAAATTAAATAAAATCTACACTTCTTACCACAGATGATGTGAGACCCTCCATCTTGTAAACTAAACAGCTATGACAAGCTTATACTACCCTCGACAAAACGCTTTAAAAGGGACAGTCAACTTTAATCGTAAGGGCATGATCATGTCAGTGTGCATTTCGAAGTATTGAAGTATCCAGAAGTATTGAAGGATCATACAAGTTTATTCAGAGGTAGACCAAGTGGCACAGCAGCTATGCAAAAGGCCTAGAGAATGGTGGCTATTGGAGTAAGCTCTCCAGAAGAGGGAGATGAAATCCAATTAGGTTGCCCAAAATTGATTTAGCTGAAAGAAATGAATGACACCATTCTAGTAAAAAGTTGCTTAAAATATCAAAGAAAAAGATGCTTTTAAATTGAACCCAAAGCAGACCCTGGTCAGACCTGGTCCTGAATTTTGGGTTACTGGTTGTTTGGTTGGTTAATTATCAAGAAATTTAAATTCGATGTTTATTTATTTGAACGTCGATTAACTAAGATCAATTTACTCTTTAGGCCGATGATATGGAGTACAAGTCAACACGAAAGAAGTGAGAATTATTAAAATAATACTACGAATAACTTTTTTACATGACATAGAAATATTCTCAGTAATTTTCTTCGAATTTTTCTTTTTCAAAACTTTGTTAGAGTTCAACAACTTTCGTAGAATTGTAGTTATTACCTTTTGTACCTGTAGGCAACAGCGTTGTGTAGCTTAAATTTATTATTTTTAGCTTAGTTGATTCTAATATATAAATAAGTATTCTTAATCAAATGTCCGTCATCTAGTACCCCGATAACACAGACTCTTAATGAAGCTTACTTTGGGCGAATAGGCGTGAGTGTGAGAATTAATATTATTGTTTTTCTTTATTTAAAAAAGCATTCGTTCGCTTTGTTACTTCTTTGGTATTACTACCAAAATATAATTTTTTAAATTACAGATTACCGATAATGTTATTCGATTTGTATGCCAAATTGTTTCAGTAGAAGTAATAAGAGAACAAAGGGCACAAAACAATTGCAAAATTTATAATAATGGTCAGGACAGTACACAAAAACTTGATTCGCCTAATTGGACGGGCTGAATAAATTTTCCCTTTTGCCCTTTAGCCGTTTGATTATAAAACAAAAGACTTTAATTTTAAAAGTTTACAGTTTTGGGGAACTAAATGATTTCAATATAATGTTTAGAGCGCAGGTGTACTGAGAATTTTAATGAAGATTTGAAGAATGTGTGTGACGTAAAATTTTTCACAAAACAAATATTATTTTATTACGGATCAGTTGAACAACCAGTAGGGCTTTAAATGTTGCTTTCTGCATACTGTAATGTCTTCAAAAGAACTTCAAATTTTTGGCGTTTTCAAGGATAGTGTTATATATTTGATCTTTTTGTTCAAGTATTCGATATAATATGAACGACAGGGAGAGCTAACGCCTAAACAGTCATTTCTTAAGTAGTAATTTGTCGTTTATTTCTGGCTCCGGGTTACCGGTTTAACGTATCCCTTTGCTGCATGGAGTTTTTGACTAGAGGCACCGCCATCTTGGTAATGACTTTGAATGCAAAATTAAAGATAACGATGAAATGATACGACAATGAGAATAAAATAATACGACAATGTTAAAATAATGAACTTAACCTAAAAATGAATGAATCAAAATTAAACATCACTAAAATTTCATGAAAGTCACCAATCAAAGCTGGATTGTGTATTCAATCTATTGCATCGGTGTAACGATCCTTTTTGACATGACACTACACCATATCCATATCAAAATCTTCACTATGACTCAATATACGAAATACAATAAATAGCTCCCAACAGATTCCACCACTACGCGCCAAAATCTCCCTTATTGGACTTAATGTGCTACTTAAGCAATCAGATACTCCACCTGATGGCAAATGGCTACCATTGCTAACAATATCAATATCAGGAATTGTCTTTATTTTGGTTGTGTCCGTCTGTTTGTTACCAACGTATTATACTTTGACATTTGGAACACAAAAGATGTTAAATCTCTCTATTAAACTAGTAAAATTTCACTTTATACCAAATTGGGGATACCTTATTTACATGTTCAAAATTTCTCATATAAAAATATAGTAACCAGCCGCTGTTTGTCCGTTATAGATAATGCAAAGGTAACATTATTAGGTTTTTAATGAGAGCAAATGAGCCTAAACCACAGTTTAAATATTTTCTGTCTGTCTGAATACTGCATGAAATCGAATGGACTGAAACTGATGTATAACTGAAGATCTAACTTAAAATATAATCTCAGTTTTAACGCAGGAGAGTAAATTAATATCACGCCAAAAGCGTCAAACTTTTGCGCGCGATAGATTTAATTCATCTTGAGAAAAGAAGAAAATCATCTCAATCGGTCCTAGTCTCTTGCTAGCGATGTTTCTTTGAACGAGAGACCCACAAATAATTACGTACTAGCTAAGCCTTGGACTTCGTTCTGGTGGATATCGTAAAATAACAACATGTCATACAGGATTTTACATGAGTATTTATTTCTTTAAGGGCTTAAGTCATGTTAAACTGTAAAAAGATCAGAATATGCTACCACAAACTCATTTGAGAACTTAGAGAGAGAACTTTACGGCGTACATGATTTTTGTGACTTTAAACGTTTACGCAACGCACGCAAAGAAAGCTCTGAAAAATATCTTTTGTCCCGTTCTAACAACATTTTTCATTGATGATCAACTTCTATTGGTCGTAGCGTGATGTCATATAGCAGCTTTCCTTGCTAAATGGACTAATACAAAAAGGATTTTTAATTTTTATTCACTGGACCCTACGATTAGCACGGTCAATTAAACAGCTTTAAAACACAGTACAGATTTGCTTCAGACAGACATTTACAGTGATTTTCTACATTCTATATTAATATAATTAAGTTATGTAGAAGGTAGAAAACACTTATTCGTTCTAACACTTTTTCTAAGAGTAATTTATTAATCTGTGCTAATTGTGGTAGTGTCACGTGCACTGTTGGAAAAATTGGCGAGAGCAATATTATACCTGTACTTGTAAACTTGGTATCAACCTTATCAGAGAGCAAATACAGGTAATTTTTGCACAGCATTTACTCTATACACAAACCGAACATTATATTGGTCAAGACATGACACGGGTCCGTGATAAGGGCCGGTTTAATCAAGATTGTCCGAGTGTGCTTACTAATTAAACGCGACAAGAATTTCGGCAACACAAAATTAATTAACCATTAATTTGAACTGAATTTTAGAGTTCAAGGGTTATTGATGACTGTTGAATGAGAAGTAATTAAAACCAGAACGCTCAAGTCATAAGCCAAACACGAGCTCGTCAGAAACACTCATTGAGTTTGTTTAAAGAAACAGCAAAATTACTCAAGAAGCTCATTATGTAGTGGTTCCATTACAAAAACAAAGCATATTGGCTCTTTTGGACTGGCAAGGTGAGGGTTGCTAGGGCAGTATGTCTCATGGCGGCGGTTATCTTTCACTACCAACTATGGTAAGGACTATGGTTGGTAGTGAGAGGGTTTGGGAGGCTGTCACCTCCTTCTGCGAAACTGTTCTCAAGCAGAAGGAGGCTGCGGAGAGAGAGCGAGAGGAGGATCCTCTAGCCGCCCCTCTCCGGCGTAGACGGGTGGTGCGGGCGGCGGTGGTCGCCCGACTTTCTACACCCTAAGCGCGGCCGCGTGCGTGGTTGGCTCCCACGCATGCATTGCACAGGCCGGCACGTTTGGGATTGTCCAAGTAATTCTGGATATTCTCCATCGGCGCAAAGCCTGGCCATTAGGCTGGGCTGCCTGAGGGTGGACTGATGAATTGCTTTGATAGAACCCAGGTCACCCTCGCGAGGGGCAATAGAGCTACCGGAGAGTTTTAGTGGGTATTACCAGTGCTCAGGTACTGGGTGAGCCCCACACACGTCCACCACATAGCCACTGGTGGATAGGTTCGTAAACGGATTCCTCCTCGATAAAAAAAGGGGAGTATGTCTCATGCTGCACCAGCTATCTTCACATATGAACTCCTTTACTGCTTATGATCAGGTGGTGTCGAGTCATTTGCTGAGATTTTTATAAAATAAAAAAAAGTCATGGTTGGTTCCTAAAGCAGCTCCTCAGAGTTTTTAAAGGCATATTAGGCCATTGGTCCTAGTTCTTTATATAATAAGATTATATAATAAAGAACTACCTATTCTCATTCGCATTGGGGTGATGTAAACGCCTAAATCCCCTCATTTGCTTCTGCCATGTGGGAAGGACTGTGTTCTGCAGTGTGACGCATATAGGCTGTTAATGATTATGTAATGATTGGGCACCACCAAATGGTAAGCAGTAAGACTACTCCATATGCAAAGGTAGTTAGTGCATCATTGGATAACCTGCCTTGCCGCCTACACCTTGCTAGCACAGGTGAGCAAGAAGTGGGAAGTCCAAAAAAAACATAAACCAGAAATGAAAGCCTCCTTTGAGGTCTAGCTGAAGTGTTAATTGTCGGTCATCTAATCGGGTTGCCAAAACCTTTGTCTACTTAGTCAAAATTCTGGGCTCGAATCCAGGTAGGGATACTTGAATCCTAATTGCGAATATTTGTTCTAGAGTAAAGAAAGTTTGTAGACTGAGTATATTTCTGTAATTAATGTGCATGTTACTATCTATATTTCTCTGATATTTGAAAAGCTCTTAATAATGCCTAATTGGGGCTTATTGATAGGAGTCTGATCTGTACTAATATTAAAAAGATATAGAGTTTCTTTGTTTGCTTAAACGCGCCAATCTCTGGAGATATTGGTTGCAATTGAAAAATTCTTTTTGTGTCGGATAGTCCATTTATTGAAGAAGGATTTTTTATTACATTTGTAGGCTATAAAACATTTGTGTCAGACCTAACTCCACGCGGGCGCAGCTGCGGAAGAATTCTGCTGTTTCTCCTAAAATTTGCTGAGCCTGATAGGGTCTATAGTGTCAATAACATTCATAAGATCAAAATTTTATGTAACCTTAGAACACAAATTAAAGAATTGACTTAAATTGAAGCTAATTATTTATAATGTGGCACATTGGGCTGTATAATATGTTTATATGGTATGTAAATATGTTACTTACCCTCGTGGAGTTGCGGAGCTCCCTGATATACGTGTTTTGAAGTTTAAAAGAGCTTCCCGCTAAAGATAGAATATAAGTTCCATATATATATATATAATTATTAACGGCATTTATACCATGTACCTCTACGTTTTTGAGTTTCCCATATTTCGGCACAAAAATCGCGTCGATTACTCTATCTATAAATGATTATGAAAGTTTAAAACAATATATAAATACGTTATGTATTGTTTTTATAATATATCACTTTTTTACAAACACATAATGACTTAGGTAATTTGTAAATGTCATTAAAATACTAAAGGCTGGGACCTTCATGCGGCGCTTCTTCTGCGTAGCGGTGGTAGGGTTAATTGGATATTAGTGATACAGTTTTAATTTTGGAATAATTTATTTAATACTTAATTCAATTTTAAAACTGGGAAAGTATGGCACGTAAAATACAATAAAATAAATCTTTATTGCTCGCGAATATTAAAAAAATACATATTAGGTTTACTTAAAAAGCCTATACCGCTACCAATTTGCTTCCCTTAATGTATGTCGCATTTTGAGATTCCATACAAATGATTACGGAAGCTCGTATTTCGTGTCTTCTCCACAAATGAACGGTTCATATAATGATAATGTAACGTAAGCCAATACTCGTGTAAAGACATTTTAACTCCGTCAATATAATTTTGGTGACAGTTCACTTGGCAATCATTGTTCGCTAGTGGATGCTAATCATATTTGACAAACTGTTTGACGTAAATGACGTATTGTAATAAAATAAAATATTACAAGTGTAATAAGACTCAAAAGTGAAAAGGGGAAATCAAACATTAAGAACAATAGTAGTCCATATATTTCCAATATTATCACAATATAATCATAGCAACAAGAGGTATCTTACTTACATTACTATTTGTACAAGCACCACCAACCAAGACGACTGTCCGACCGCAACTGCCTGAACTAACTCTGTGCTATTCCTTATGACACTTGTCTACAGACGAGTATCTACAATTAATCGATGTTTTAACGATATAATCTTTAAAACATCGATTAACTATCGATTACAATAGAATTACATCTTATTATCACTATTTAATAATAAGTTGTTACACAAGGCTATAACGGTAATAAAACGTCAAACACAAAAGACCAGTAGCCCGATTCTTATTTCTTGTTTTTTAGAAGTTTTTTCAATATGACCTATAAATGTATGAAGTAAGTTGTTTAAATACAATAATAATATAACATTTCTCACACTCGCACCTATTATCTAGCCCAAAGTAAACATCATTAAGAGCTTGTGTAATGCATACTATGATAATATATAGATAGATAGTAGATATATAGATAGTAATATGTATATAAATATCAGAAATATACTAAATAAACATACAAACATCCATGACTCGTACTCATCATACATTCCTACCGGGATTCGAACCCGGGACATCTAGTTAAGTATACAGGGATACTGACCACTAGATTCTGGCCGTCAAATAAAAAAGAACGTATAACAAAAATTTAAAAATAGACCACACCTCTGCAACTATTAATTTATCAACTGTTGTTAACCTTGTTCTTAAACCTGCACTTAATTTACAACTAAGAATGAAACTAAACTTTATTTGTTATTCCAGAAGGTACATTTTAAATTTCTATTTTGAATCCTCCAGCAGAAAATATTAGTTCTCTTTTATGTTCAGTTCATTGACGCTGTAAAAACGTTGCAAGGAAAATACAAAAAAAAAATAACTGGAAATACGTAGCATTTAGCGGTTGCTTAGTTTAAATTAATAATTACGCTGTCATCTTGAGAGGTCGAGATGGAAGTAATAATCATTTTCCAGAACTTATAGAATTTGGAGTCATCTAACAATATTATCTGACTATTATATATATTTTCCTGTTTAGGAAAGTCTCGTTGGACGCATGATATTTGCTTACCTATATACCTAGCTACCTGACCCACTCATTTCATTATGTTAACCCCCATCAATCTACCAGTTCCTTCCCGACGCTTGACTGACTGACATAGGTACCCGCGGTGTGTGCCACGTTGCCCTCGTTGTCCCGTTTTCTGTGCCCATCAGTGCTACCCTAGTGCCATCAGTGTTGTGCCTACCAAGTGAAACCCGGGATACACCTACATACGTATACAATAAAATAACTTCCGCCTTCCCTAAACAGTCCCACTGATGCACCCAGGTCTTCCTTCATGGAAGAAATACGTAAGGAGCTTGGAAAATAACATCTCCACTGTGGTCTAATGTGGCTTGGTGGGTCAAAGTGGTTGCCGTTACAACCGGGACTAATAACTAATATGATAACAAATTTTAATTGACCCATCCAGAGTTCAACCATGGCGAAGGTTGCTTTATTTTCGTAATCGAAACCAGAGCACTCAAACAGCTACGCCAACAAGCACCTTCATTAGTGGTGTTATCTGAATTCAATTCCGGCGTCCTATATTTTCACATTGAATTTTTTTTATATGAAATCGAAAATCACTATTTTCTCCCGTATTTTTCTGAATTTTTATCTCCACCTATTGTTTCTATTACGTCCGAAATGAACATTATTTATGTCAGCACCGTGACATTCTGCGCGAGGAGACCATAAATCATCTAGCATAGTTAGTGTTCGTGCAATAATTTCCCATGGGAATTTCTTTCAGGTTTTACCCATTTTATTACCATTATCATCTTTTGGAGAAGGTGTATTATTTCTGTTTTGATTACCTGTATGTTATTCTATATTTTATTTCAATACTATTTGCGTTCCGTCGTCAGACCATAAGCGAATTTCTGGTGCTAAATTTAGCTTCATATGGTGTATGACAATTTCCCTATTATAAATAAAGGCTTCATTTTAACTTCCTGATCATCTTCTTTGGACATTTCACCTCTGTAACTTGCGGTAGGACATCCATACGACTTTTGTATTTTGTTAAAACATTCAATTTAAACTGTGAGTTAGTTCGTGCGTGGGACTTGTCCAGTGCTTGATAGCGACACTGGAAATAACCCACTAAAACTTATCGGTAACTCCGCGCTGCCCTTCACGGTAGTGACCTGGGTTCTGATCATTATATCTACATAAAAAATATGACTATAACAATTATTATTGTGAGAAAGAGCAATAAGTTCAAATGGTAATAATGAAATGGATGACAAACACGGAAAGACTGCTTATGCTACAAAAATTAGTTCGTTTGTTAGAAATTTTCAAAGATATATTTATTTCTAAATTTAGAAATGATTTCATCAATCATTTCTAAATTTAGAAATTAATTAATTTACGTAAAGCATGTTATAAAGATCTGAAAAATAATATTTTTATTGGTCGTAGCGTGATGTTATATACCTTTTGTCCTCCTCGATAAATGAACTATGCAACAGAAAGAATTTATCAATGTGAATCAGTAGTTCTGGAGATTAGCGTTTTCAATCGAACAAACTCTTAAGTATATAAGATCAATCTTCAGCAATAGAGATCAGAAATGAAAAGATTCATCAAATGAAATAAATACACAAAATTAAGCTTATATTCATAACAGAACCAGAAAGTTCAAATACTCAACAAATCCGTGGCTATTCAGTTCTCTAAACACAATCCAATAACTTCCCACTAACTGCTTAGGTATGGTCAGCAACGTAGTGTAGATATCATATATATTTTTTTAAGGAATCACCTAAATATTATTAGAAAAGTCTCCTAGCGTTTTAGCCAAAAGAAGACGTCCATTCTTAACTATTTAATACTTTACTAGGTTCACGAATAAACATTTTTATATAAGTTTTTTATTAAATTAAAAATTAATTTTAAAATAAGTCATCCATATTCATCACAAGATTTTCATAAGATGAAAATGATAATTTAATTATAAGGAAATGGAAATGAAGCTATCATAATAGCTTAAAAATGAAATAGCACCTTCTTAGGCAACCGTACCTTCTGATTATTATTTCAACCCAAGGTTGCTATAAATCATTCTACAAATATTTAGTGTCCGCCCCTTAATGCCCAGGGCCGAAAACGGCCGGCTTGTTATCACTATTGTCTTCGGTGACAATACCCTATCTGGAGTAAATGTTTTGGGTATCTGTGTTGTTACTAAGTATTTATTCACGAATTTACGGTTCGATAAAACTGTCGATCAGATTATATCTATTATAATGTAAGTCAGCTTACGTTGCCGACATATTGGTAAAGATCTGGTAAAGTTAAAGTTATTAACCTTAATCAAGATTTTTTTTACACCAACTCTTAATTTGGGAGCCTTTAGGCGTTGGTTCAAAACAGTGTTAACAATGTACTTTGTAGATGTGAAATCGAAGTATTCAGATTTTGAGAACATATATTTGAACAAAAATGGTCTAAAATAAACAATATTATTATATTATGGTGTGTTTCGTGAGAAAATTACGTTTTTCTCCTTATTTATTGAGTTTTAAGCATTAAAAATACTTCTTATAGGCAGACATATGGTAATAAATGAATTAATTAATTGGCTTAACAGAATTTCAATATTTTATTAATTAACGAATTTATAATCAGAAACTCCTATTGTGACTTAAGTCGTTTATATCTGTGCTACATTGTATTGCAATATTGAAACTAGAAGCTGTACGATAGAGTTTATACATAGCCAGAGTTTTTGTCGGTATTTAGGACCCTTAGGTCTGAATTGTATTTAAGGAGCAACCTCTTATTCTGCATTTAAATAGGCTACCAATGATTTTCCTTGTACGGTAAGGCGTAAGGAGAGGGTTTAAGCAAGTAAGCACCATTCGACGTCACTAGATATTATTGTTAATAGGAAAGTAAAGTCGTACTGTAACAAAACACGAAATAATATAAAACCATACACTGCGTGGAAAATAAATAAATAAGAAAGGGCTTATAGAAAATACAAAAGTGTCTTTGAATACAAAAGGAATTTTGAATATAGTGAATTCTGAACTTCAATTTATTATATATAATAATAACTTTAATTAGTAATATACAATGGCGTCAGATAACTGGTATCTAGGGGAAAAAAAAATACGTCTCCGACGAATAATTTGAGCTATGAAACTGAAACCATAAACAATATAACAAGATTTTAAATTGAAATGATTAAGGGTTTTAAAATATTGCACGTATTACTTAAATAGCAACTGCTATTACACACGTTATTATAGCATTTTGTTAAGCAAAACATTGCTAATAAAATAACTGACGAGCGACGGCGTCAAACTGGTTTTTAGAAGTAGGTATATGAAACCTGAATCACGCTTACGAAGTTTGCAGCACACAAGGATATCTACATAATGATAATCAATCAGTCTTAGTGAAAGGCTAGTTCAGCGGAAGATCTCATCTTTTCGCTGAAAATATGACGACTCAAGTCATATTCCAATATGCAGCATGCATGATGTACGCATTCGATGTATCAGTGAAAATCAGATGACTTTCTCATGTCACCAAAGCGTAGGCTGAAGTCAGAGTTTTTTTAAGTATCATTTTAAGTACAGAGGAATTAAATTTCCTATCGTTTATATAACCGTGCCGTTGTAGTTATCTAGTTTTGTTTCGTTTCACATTAATAGCTTAAGTAATACGCATTTTATTCAAAAAATAAGCTGGAATATTAAAACCTTTTTGTATAATGCTTTTCTATTATCAAGGGTACAATCCGTAGTCTGTAATCATATTTCTGTGGAAAATAAAATCACTCAATCTATGTAACAAAAAAGTGTAAAAGTTTTTCATTTAATAATTTATTGTGTACACATAAATATTAACATAAGAAATGAAAACAGAAAAGATCACAAAAGGTGTGGCTTATTGTGCAAATATTGTGCATTTTCTACTAAAATAACACAGTATTCTAAAACATAATGTCATACCTCATGCTTATTACCGTACTCGGGAACTATAAATTGGTGCACACAGAACGGCAGATATTCAGAGACCGGCCAATAATTTCCCCGGAGACTGCGTCAACCGTCACACAGATATCTTGCTTGACGTTCATGTTATATGTGAAAATACATTTACATAGTGCACAAATAGTTTAAATATGTGTAGAAATCATGCATGATGACCTCGTTGGCGTAGGATTTGTGATTTTTAAACAAAGTAACTCTTGATTTCGTCGGTTACTGGATGAGTAAATCAAAATTTGCTCTCAACGATTCGCTGTGTTATGCAACCTCGCTTATAGACGTATGTGCTATCTCTACACTGCTACTGTTGACAAGACAAGGTGGGCGAGGTAGTACGACCAGTTGACAATTGTGACGTGAATTGTTGTTGTGAAGGAGCTAATACTTCTGTTACCAGTATTACGATACTTAAAAACAGGACTCGACCCTAAATCCTTTATGTCTACTGCAAACCATCAAAGCATTTTCAATTTAATTTTTTCAATCCCTTCCTTCTATTGTTGCCTTCCGAAGCGGTTTCACCCACCAAGTCGTATTAGTGCACCGTGGTGGTAGTATAGCCCTAACTTCTCGTGTTTATCCCAATTAGGAAAACTATTTCCCAGAAGGAATATATAATTCGCCATTGAGTAGTCAGTACACCTGTCTATTAAGCCAGAAGTTCCAAATTCGAATCCTGGTAGGGGCAGATATTTGTATGATGAATATGAATATTTTTCCACGAGTCATTAATGTATGTATATTTTTATTTAGTCAATTTCTAATATTGCTCTATATTCCTCCGTTATCTAGTATCCATAACACAAGCTCTTGATTATGTTTAATTTGGGCTAGATAATAGGTGTGATTGTGATAAAATTTCTATTCAAATATTAGTAACGTTTGAATGAATATAATTAAATTTGATTATTATGTAGACAAGGTCGAACAACAGTTTTATTTAACTTTCTTTTTGTTGAAGTTTCTTTTAACTTAACAACTTTTAATCGATAACCCTTATAATTGCTATTTGGATGTCACTTGGCTGCTTTTGATTTGAAGCACCTGTGCAGTGGCCACCTTAATAATTCATAGTTGGTAGAGTTTCCTGGAAAGTCATTTGTGGAGGTACAGTTGTGTCTAAAAACTGTTAACCATACTTTTCTACGATAGAATTACATTAAAATTTACTCATTTTGTTCTTTGAGTTATTTCTTATTTCGTCTTTAATCACATTACACATTCTAAACCGCCGTCTTGTCGAATAACCAGTACCGGTGGGGGCTGATATTTATTTATTTATTTAACATTTAATGTACACAATAAATGAGACGAGCACTATTATATTTTATGGTCAGCTTATCTTGTGCCTGCTGCCACTGACCCTTTTTTATATGACTGGTTCATCTTATACGCACTGCCACTGAACTTTGTCATATGTTCGGTTAATCTCGTGCCCACTACCTTTTGAGGCTTGCATAACTTTAAAAAATAGCAATTATCTGTAATGAGATTTTGGTTCGTACGTTTACACAACTAAAAACCTGTGAGAAATGATGAATTTTTTTTTTGTTTTTTTTATTGTTTTATTTGTTTTTTCTCTTTAGTTATTTTATAGTTATTTGTTTGAATGTGTCTTAATGTATTTTGGCTTCCTGATGATTCTTTGGAAAAATAATGTGTTTCTCTAATTGGCTTGTGTCTTGTTTATTGTATTATATTCTGTGTGTGTAGAAAATTGCTGTTAAAACAGTGTTAAGATAAATAAATAAATAAATAAAATATGTGATAGAAATATCAGGCTATGTATTTTTGCATATTTTGTTATTTGAAAATACTAGTTTATTTCAATAAAAATTAAATGATTGCTTTATAGATTATGAGGCATTTGAGTCAGATATTAAAAATTTCATATTTAAATCAACCACATTCTTCCAGCAGACCCCAAGACGAAATAAGTTGAGAAAATCAGAAGGTGCGTCACGAACAAAGACGAAGGTCACGAACAAAAGAAAATATAAATATAATATATAGCTACAATAATTATACATACAATTATATAAATAAATCAATCAATATCAGGAAGATAGATATTACTTCTTCCTTGCTTCCATACTTCCGTTTTACCTGATTGAAACAGAAAGAGGGTATTGTTGGCTTGACCGATATTGATGAGTGAGATTCCAAATCGTTTTTCGGGATGTCAAAGATTATATTTTCAAAAAGTTTTATTTTAAATTACCTTTACTTGTTATAAAATAACACTTGATAATATTGCGATATTGACTAAAATAATTCTCAAAGACTTTGAACAAAAACCTGACTCTTCAAAGAAATAAATAGAATTTAAGCCATTGCTATTTCAAATTAGAGTAGTTTGGGTTTGGTTGGCGATAACGACTATTGCCTTACTTTACGTGCCTTGGAAAGCAGAGAGCCCAATCACAATTTCATTCAAATTCCAATGGTAGAAATACTTTTATAAGAACAGAAATAGTTTTGAAGGCTGCTAACGTCCTTCTAACGTCCGCAAACTCAAAATTAGCGAGTTTCGTAACTACTAAAATATTAATCACCTACATACATGCACCGTGCTTGACGAATGGTATAATTATGAGCCCATTTGGTCTTGATCGATTAATTATTACGTCAGATGCAACCGACCACCGATTCTGAGATCTTGAAATTTCCGACGATAGGAACTTATTAATTTTGTATAATTACGCGAAGTTTTTCATGATCATTATCCTCGACAGCCTATATACGTCACATTGCTGGGCACAGGGCACAAAGACTTAGGGTCATAACATTACCAGGCTGGCAAAATGTGGTAGAAGCGGTTGCCGTAGCAACCGTGACCAACTTCTTACCGTACTTACCGAAGCACGGATCAGAGATACCAAATTTTGATTGACGCATTAAGTGACACAACTTGGCGAAAACTCATTTTTTTTCAATTTCACATTGACTTAACGTACATATTTTAAGAGCGGTTTTTCAACTGCCGTGATCAGTACTGTAAATTTTCGTCATCCTGCCTCCCGAAATATAGTTTCTTGACAAACAATATATCTGTCATGAAATTTGTAAATTTATTCATGATCTCTGATCTTCGATAAGACACTGCTTTTATTAGCTTGTTTAAGTAAAATGTTTAATGTTTATTAAACAGACAGATTCGTTTACTTGCTGCCATTAGTGTTTGTTTTATTTTTAACGGACTTCAAAAATGGAGGTTCTTTCTTTTTTAATGTGGTTTTAATGACGACTTCACAATTTTGATGAGTGTGTTCATTGAAAACGGTAGAATATTAGATCCTTACTCTTTTTTACCATGTTATGTTAAATAAAGTTTTTGTTTCAGGTTTGCTAAATAGCCTAGTTAGCTTGCTATTTTAAACCCTGTTAGTTAACTAGTTATTCGAATAAAATCGTAGGTTTTATCTTACGTCATTTCGATAGATTTGGTGTTTGTATAATTCTAAAAATGATAATTTATAGTTAGGATACCTAAAGTATTTAGGAAAAGGGGTCCTTTTCCAAAAGGAACCCCCACCACCACTTAGGTTCCACGGAACCTAAGACCCCCATAGCGAAATTACTTTCAAAATTCTATCTCCATTTTTTTTCATATTGATATAAAATACTAATCAATATAAAAAATAACAAATTTTCGTTTCTGTCGACTCCTGGGAAATTGATTTCGACCCCAAGGGATTGATATAAACCACTTTGGGAATCATTGACTTAGAAAAAAGTTTATTACTTGTGACATTTATAATAGAGACAAGATCATTTGTGCTTATTATATCTGTATATTTATGAATGGATGTGCCGCCCGTAGATAGATTATTGAAACCCAGCAATTACCAGATATTTTTCATGAAATCATTGTAAAACAAGCGGCGAGTGTAACAGTTCTCAAATCTTAAAGTTTCCAAAACTAAGCGTATTTCCAGAACTCAGCTCAAAACAATAGATCCAATGACATATTTGGGGCTCCCTACATTCTAGAACTTTCTCGAAGCCTTGATTAAAACGTCAGCTATTTGAGAACGGTGACAAACGGGTATTTTGTTTCGTAATTGAATAAGGTATTTTATTCTACTATGTGGAATATAGAAATATGTTTTTTTTTGTTTTTACGAGTGCATTGTAGAGTGTTATCTTAATTAAAGGCCATGAACTCTCGAAGCACTTCGACCCAAGGGGTCGACCCAATCTTTTCTTTTGTTGGGCGCTTCGATATAGTATCATATAGTGTTATATAAAAATGTAAATACTATGTAAAATTTAGTTAACATTAATTCAATAACAGTGAATATTTAACACTAGATTTACCAGACCAGTCATTTAGACTGGTCGTGCAATTTCAATTCAAAATTCCTACTATATTACACATTTTTTTTTTCAGAAATGATGTTATGACTTTTGTAGCTATAATTAGAGAGTACGTTTTATAAACTTAATGTTATTTTATATACATTAGTAACAAATATAATTTTTGTTGTTGACATATATTCAAATCGCTGGCATGTCTAGTGTTAAATACAAACAGTTTTTCTTGTTTACAGGTGGATTGTAATAATGAACGCTGTGTGGGCGCTGATAGCCGGGGCTCTCTTGTGCAGTTCAAGTAAGATTTTTGATTTTTGGCACTTTATTTATTTAAAAAAGGCACAGCTACAGAACACAATTTTAAACATTGCTTGATAAAGCTTAGCTTTACGTATTATGTAAAGCTAAGGTTCAGTTAATTAGTTTGGTTTTAACAGTTTTGTATGGTGGTTAAAACCACCAAATATAGTCGTGTCATAAATTTTGTGTTAATCTTAAAATAGATAATAAAAATAAATTTTTTTTCCTTTATTTAGATATTTTCAATTAATTGAATACAATAAGAGCATTTTACGTAGTTATTTATATGTTTGCCCCTTGTCAAACGTCTCTACCAACTGTCTCTACAACATGTCATTGCTCCAATTTCATCGTTCCAGCGCTTGAAGGGTCTGCCTCTTTTCCATATCTTGCTTGTCTTGCTCCAGTTGTCTGTTCCTCTAATTATGTGTCCTGTCCATTTCCACTTTAATCATTTGACTGTTGTAATGACATCTTCTAGTCTGGTTTGTTTCTTTATGGTAGTTATTCTTATTCTGTATAATTTCTTTATTAAAGTGCTCCTTTAGATTACGTTCTGGCATACCTTCAATTTTTCTGTATGAGCTTTAGTAAGTGCCCAGGCTAGGCAACTGTATGTGAGGATTGGTAAGATACAGGTAATAAAGACTTTTTGTTACACAGCTATACTCATTTCTGTGTTGAACATTATCTCTTTCAGGCTCTAGTATCTTCTCTATGTGTGTATTGGCATGAAAATGAAAAGTAGACTGTATTATAACTAGTATAATATGTAAAAACTGGTAGCCCGACCATTAATGCATGTATGCGGCGCGGCTTCGATGGAGAAGTGCCCGGCGAGGGGTCTGCGCTGACGCATATATCGGACCTCTCAGACCCCTAGTCCCGCGCTTACCCCTAAACCGGCCCGTATAGTGCTATTAGCATCACTACGTGCTCTATAAGTTCAAGATTGGATCCTTTCCAGTAATTGACAGAAGTATTGTATAGTATAATGTAAGAGGGGCGATTTTCCTCTGTTTTATTGTTCTTAAATAAGAAAAACGATAGAATGAAAGATGACAGGTTAATTTCCATTTAGACGATCCTCACCCCATTGAATTATTCAATCAAGAGCCTTTTTATGAATTGCGCATTAAATTAAGACAAATTAACTTAAAGTCGCCACTTTAGAAACATCAAACTATTTGTCCTTTTCTCGCAAAATTGTAATGAAAAAGAAGCATGATCCTAAATTTAATTTAAACCAATTATGTTCTTTCTTCCACATTGAATATTGTACTGTACGTTTGTAGTGTATTTACAACGATTTTTATTTATAAAAATCGCGTTTAAAATACAAAATAAAAACATACAAACGAATTGAGAACCTTCTTAGTCATTGAAAACACAGCTCACAACATTCCCAGATGGTAAGCAGTACCAGGAACACATATTTACAAATAGCTAGTGCATTATGCGGTATACTGACCTAGCCACCTACACATTGATAACCTAAAAAGTACCTTCCACTCTTCTTTTGAAAGAACTCACCATGTTATACAAAAGAGAGAACACGTGCAGGTTTTCTATCTCTTCCTTATTTAAAAACTCCAAACCAAATGTGTCTTCGAAACTTGTCGACCAATTTCTTGCATATTATTCGTTAAAATTTGATAAAACTGTCTCGAGTTATCCTTGCTGTCAGAACAGTTTGGACGTGGAAACAGCCGCGAAATCACATTAAACGTAGCAGTTTGACAATGAAGTGAGGCTGAATTAACAATGCACGCGCCAGCAGCTGACGGGTTAACAAACTTTGTGCAAGCCTTTGCATAAACAAACGAACTAACACTGCAACGTAGCTAGTCGCGGTGACAGTTAAATCACGCTGCAATATAGTGAATTTTACTTTTTGTATAATGTGTAGTTACTAATTATAACACTTTTTGTTACATTGCTATTTATCTTCCCTGCTTAACTAGTAGCTTACCCTGGCTTCACATGGGTACATAATAATAAATAATTTTAAATGTTCTAAAAGCATTAATCTCCTATGAATTAATTAATTTTCCAAAATCAAACTGTTATTCATATTTAGCATGTAGCCACTAGAAGAAAACAAAATAACTTACATCGGATAATCAGCTTTATATCTGATGAATAAAAATACACGAGTGAAAAGCAAATTGACGGAATCCGAAAATAAATTCTCAAAATACTCGAACTCATTACTGAAATTTCAAGTGAAAAGCACTATTGTGAAGCACGAAACGAATGTCTGAATGGACACGAGAGAATGAATGAACTCGGCCGGCCGTCGGATAAAGCTATGTAGTGTTCGTAGAAAACTTTTTATATTTTTTCATATTTTTTCTCTATTTCTATTGCATTTTTCTTGTTCCCTCACACGTTTCAAAATGTCTTTATTTTGTTCAATAATATCATCGTTTCTCCATTTCATTTTGTTGTTAAGATAGTCTTTGAAGATAGAAAAGAGGAAATAAGTTGCCGGTAAAGAATTCTATGCTCCCACATCCAGTTACGAAAAATAAATAAATGAAATCTAAAAATAGAATTCACAACATATATAAGAGTTTTTAATACGACAAAATTAATGTCCGATTTGAACCGGATGACATTTTTAACTGACTCAAATAATTATATAAAATTCAAATCTATTTTCTCAGCAATTCGGTGGTTTTCTAGAATATGAATAGGAATAATAATATATATCGCCAGATTATGTGAAACGTGGTCCCTGGAAAAGCGGAAAAATCGCGGAAAAGTCCCTGGTTTTTACGACAATTACTTCCACCCACGAAGTCGTATTGAGCCGTTTTCATGTTGTTTTGGACCGACCTCTTTGTGTGATTCTCGTATGTAGGAAGGCCTGTCCTTTGCAGTGGTTAGTCCATAGGCAGATGTTAATAAAGTATAGTCAGTGTCAATTAATTTTGAGCATTTCTATCTTCGTATCTATTTTGCAGTCTACTGTCTACCCATGTTCAGTCGCAGAAAAAATATACATGGCTAAAAGATAGTGAGTAAATATTTTTTTAAGGACACAAAGTAATAAGTAAAGGTTACCGCCGCCAGCTATACGCAGTAACATATAATTTGCGTCATGTTTTGTAACAATTTGTGGGGTTGACGTGAACATACAAGACTTTTTTTTATATGTAAGTAGCTACTAGTAATATGACAATATTAGTGGATAAACAAGGTAACTCTAGATTTTATTTCAAAAACACTAATTGCCGTGAACTAGGGTCGCTAGCGTATCATAATAAATTGTGAGTCTGAAGTGGACAGGGTACATTGCAAGGAGCTTATGATGGTCTTCGAGTGGCGGTTGCTGTCCGGAAGACGCAGCATTAGTAGGCCTCCCACAAGGTGGGCCGACGCACTGTTAATGGTTGCGAGAAGCCGCTGAGTGCTGGTAGCGCAGGATTGATTAGTTAAAAAATCTGTAGAGGTCTGTAAGATGATCATCAGTATCAATATCAGACGAAAGACAAATATTAATTTATCAATAAACGATTTTGTATAGGCATATTAATATTGATATATAATTATATTTATTTTATGATATTTTTAGTGTTTTCATTTTCAATAAATAAATAATTAAATATGCCGATTAACAGGTCTAATCTGAATTAATAGTCCAACTTTCAACTAAGTTGAAAGTTATTCAATCATTTTAATTTAAATCGGAATGAAGGAAAGACAAAAACTAAGTTAATGTTTAAGTGGATGCCATCAGAATAGCTACCTATTTTTCAGAATCTTCCGAAAAGTCACCAAAAGTATTTCAACCCATTTAGCGATTACGATCGGTAACAAATCGGGTCGCTCGACTAAAATGCGGTGGAGCTTAGTACTCAGAAAACAGTCTCTTTATTTCTAAAGCTGCATTGACAAAAAAGAGTTCGAATCGAAAAGGAAAAACTTTTAAATATTTCATCCGATGAAACAAAACTTACTTAAAACAAACATATGACAAAAAAACGTCACATCAAAAAAAAAAAACCATAAAGTCCTCAACATACTTATCAAGAAAACCCTACCAACAACTTCGCAAAAAATGCCTTCAAATTTGATATTTACTTATTTAATTGAATACATTGTTGCCTTTTACCATTTTGATATATTTTTTATTTTATTTTTTGGTTTCACAAGTATAGGCTCACTCGCACACAGTGACAGAGCACGTTTACCTGTCGGCTCTCATGGTACTGAATGCGCCCTATTTATGTATAGATACTACCACAAACACTACAATAAGTAAAGTTTTAGATCGATATAGTCAGATTTAGGTCCAGATTTATATAAATAATTGTACCTTGTCTCATCTACAATAATTTATCTTTTTTACGAGGAGGAATCCGTTTACGGACCTCGTTGCCATTGGCTAAGCAGCAGCATTGTTTGGGACTTACCAGTGCCTTATCAAAACGCCACGGGGAATAGCCTGGTAACTCCATTACTCGTCCCCGGGTGATCTGAGTTATGTCAAGCTCGCAATAATTCATCTAACATAGAAGAGCTTAAAATACTGCCATGAATACCATCTATTAAATGTAATAAGTATTTTTTATAAAAATTATAAGAAGTTTCTATTCTAAGTAATCCTAAGTATCTGTGGTATGTGTGGTTATCACATTAGTAATATGATTTTTTTCATATTTAATTACTGATTGAAAGGATTTTATTAGATATTCTTACTCTTCTGCATTAAACGAAAAAAATAAAATTATACAAATCGTCTTTATGAGTAAACTTCCTATAAGATGCCTTATTTTTAATGTAATGGAAAAGAATCCGTATAGGTGATTATATTTTAAAGTAAAGTTTTTACTTTTTGTTATTATTAATTTTTTGTTTCAATAATTTAACTTTGTAAAATTGCTACACATTACCGACGAGTAAATCATGTCCAACCGTGTTAGCTTCAACTGTACTAATCAACTATATATACATATAAAGTTAAGGCACTATATGTTTGTGTTACTAGAAACTGTTTGTTTTAAATCCTGTTATTATAAATGACTGTTTGATGCCAAAATAAATGAAAAAAAAGATGACTTCAGCAATAATGTTTAACTACGTCAGATTGTTCTTTCAGATTTTTCTGAAGTGCTCTGTGTCTTTGTATTATTGCGATAAACAGCGCTATCTAGTCATCTAGAAAATACGTCTTGGTTTTTCTAGTGCATTTTTTCAAATATAATATAAACTCTTATTGCTATGAGACAGTTTTGTTTAAATCGCAAAATATACTAATACTTTATTTAAAAAATCAGTTCTGTTTGATTGTTGCTTACTTAAAACGGTTACAAAAATGAATGTGTGATTTTTTTTTTGCATAAAGTTTCATAAATTGCTCAATTATTGGCATTTGTGTTACAAATAGTTATATAGTCGATAAAAAATGGCGGAAGCCGTAATTACTCCTTTATTACACACACTAGTAGGTTTGTGAAGAAAAACGTGAGCAACAAATTAAAACATAAATAAGTCAATTACTGAATTTAATTAAACACCAACTCCGATACAATATTATCCACAACCTAAATTAACCGCGATTGAGTGAACGGCCGAATAAAAGAACGAATCGAACGAACGAATTAATGAGTAACTCGCAATCAGTGAAAGAAGAGAACGGCTTCTCGAGATTCCTATTTTAAATTCTAAAAGTAATTTGTACGAGAAAATGACGTTTTATTTCGTTTTGTGTAGATTGAAAAAAACATGGATTTTAGTCTCGTAGAATCGTGAATCGCTGACCTGAATATAAATTGTGTTTAAAACTTTGTGCTAACAATGTACAAGTTTGTAGCACATTGTCAGAAAATTAAATTAGTGTACGTAATTATTACGTTGGAGAATGAATTTTAAAATATTAGTTTATTAATAAAGATGAGCAGAGTTAATGAAAATATTGGAAAGGAGAAACTGATTGAATATACATTTATATATACAGGAATAAGATAAGAATAAACAATTGAAAATAAGAATAAAATTTTTTTTTAGATTACATTCAGGCTATAATCACCCACCTTGTCGTTCTTTATCAAGATATCTAAAGACATCAAGCAGCCTAATAGTCAATGAATAGATTTTTTGCGTCACTTTATCTTTAAAAAACACTAAATATAAATATTAAGAAACTTTTTTCAGTGCTCACAGAGCTACAGACACAAAATACAAATACAAAATTGTCAGTAAAAAAAATTCAAACAGTTTTCTATGTGTATGCGTGTGTGTGTTTGTGTGTGTGTGTCATATTTGCTCGGGTTACCCACCAGCAATTACAATTAATAAATAAGATATACTAATAAGTAAATATAATGACATAAATAAGAAAATAATAATTATAAATACACAAATAAAAATAATCAAGTATATTTTTGTTATAAAAATTATAACAGTTGTTAAATTCCAAACTAAAATCAACGTTTTTTAGACATTTGTCAGTCGTTTTAAAGAAAGAAAGAAGAGTTTCCAATATAAATGAGGCGACGGAACAGATGGTTCCACGTAGCTAATGAACTGAGGAACTTCATAATTAACTGCTACAGTTTAAACTGCGCTTAAGTAAGAATCAAATCTTTATTAAAGTCACCTAATTTGGTCATCTTGAGAACTTGGCACATTTGTTTCTTGTTCAGATTTAGTTTTGCTCGCTTCGTTGATAGGTAATGGAAGTTCGACAAAGTTAACGGGCAATGGTATCGAAGATAGAAATTTAAAACCAACTGATTTTATAAGTTGGTACTCATCATCTAACATGTTATAGATTGATCAGAGTAGGAGTTCAATGTGTGAAGGTTGATCTTTAAAAATAATTTTGGTAAGAGTACTAGCTGGAGCATTCTCGATAAAATAAGGCACAGTCAGTTCTGAAAGGTCATACTCAATGCACCAAAAAAGTTTAATTGGACTCTATTGTAATACCACTAAGATATTGTACTAAGTGTACAACATCATAGTTAAAAAAGTTTTGTTTGAAGTTGTCTAAAACACAGGTTTTGGCTATAGGGAAAGTTGATTACGCCCATAGCCAAAAACAATATTTGACAACACATGACTCATGTAAGGAATATATTCCTTTGCTTTCCCTTTAAACATTAAAAAAAATTATTCTATTGTATTTTAAGTCAGACAGTGAAACCTATTTTTAAATTTTCAAAAATCTGAACTTTTCAGAAATAAATGTATCGTAAATATACACGTAAATTTCTTGAAAGCAGTGTCCATTGATTTGATTTTTTTAAGATCTTAGAAATGATTTCGATTTGCTTTTGTCAATTGCAGAGTTTGTTAGAAAACTTTTCAAGCGTTTTATAATGCTTAAAGTTTTTTAAATATTCGCTATTGGCAGCAAAATACGATACATTTTTGAATTTACGAACATCTATACTTTGACTTACTATTCATTGCACCGTTAGCTACGGGAAAGTGATTTTAACCATTTCAATATTTTACGTTGCATTTCAGATTAGATATTTGTTGTCTATTTATGCTTATTAGAAAATTTCTAAAGCATTTTATTGAAATTTGTAGCTATACTTTTTTATTTACTAATCATTCCTATCCAATATCTCATCATAAAACATGCTCAGAGCTGCTCCGAAACATTTTAAAATAATGAAATGTTCAGTTGATCTTACAACTTTCAGCACATTTCGTTTGTAGTAAATGTCTTAGCCTAAATTTATTTTTTGATATTTATTTCAAACGCAAAAGCAAAATAGAAGCCCAGCGTAAGTCACACTGTATGTTCTCATTACCATCAAAAACTAATTCATGAAACTTTGTATTCCTTAGCGTACCTTCATATAATATTCTACAATAGTTGTATTAGGCTTTGTTTGAATGCTTCATAAAGTTTTGTCCCATATAAGCCTTGTAACTTAACAATACGTCTTAATGAAAGACTTCCCGCCCAACTAGTCGTATTCAGAACTGAACTGAGCATTCAATTACGTACAACTTCATATACAACACATCTTTCTATAATTTTAGGTTTCTGACAAACGTAACTTAGAGTCGGCGCTCGCTCAGTTTTTCTCAAATATTTATCGATAAGCCTATCTTTTTCGTTACCAACTCTTTTGTTTTAATTAGTAACACAGCTTTTATGATCTTCTCCTTATATTTCTGCAATGTTTATAAATTGATGAGGCAATGAAGAAAAGCAATATTCAAACGATAATCTACCTTAATAACGCGTCGCAGAGATACCAATTATTGATGAATAATCACACGCGCTAAATCGCTAGTCAGCAAAGGCCTAAGTTGAAACCAATTCTGAGAGCTGCCGCTGCCATCGTAACGGACTTGATGGAAACTTTGATGTCAATTACAGATTGCACTATTGAGTTGCAATCGAGTTATGCGTACTTGAATTGAAATGTATTTTCTATTCATCCGTGCTAAGGAACTGTAATTCGATAAATTATTCGAATTTTTAAGAGGTATTTCGTCTCAATTCTTTAAAAGACACTAAAAATCAGGGGAACAGCCAGATTGAAGATTTTGTAGCAAATTTTTTTCACAACTATAAAAAATACTAATCATGTTACATATATTATAATTGAATACTAGATTTGAAGAGTTTGTTGGCGTAGTCGTTGGTACGCTTTGGATCGTTCATGCGGCTTCCATTACTGATTCTATGGAGCTAACCTTATGTAAATAATGTTTCATAAAAGACTTTCACACGCTTTGCCTCTCTATTTAGTAACTACATAAAATATATACCTGTCGATCATGTATTTTAAGCTATGATAATGCGATACAGTTTGTGAAACACTTGAGACGGTTCTCCTGATGGCAGCTCATAAATATTAACAGGCGTCTGTCGTGCACCTTAAATTATACAGCTCAGTTTAAGAGGCAGGTAAGGAATTACTTACAAGGTAATAAATAAATGCATGCTTTTTGTGGCAGGTCTTTTCAAAATAGTTGTGTAATATTTAGAATCCATTTCTACGATTCAATACTTAATCATTTATTGCATCTGTCGAGTATTTTATGTGTTATACATATTGACGGCTGGTTAGCCGAGTAGTTACTGATCAGTGGCGTTACAGGTCCCAAGTTGTTTGTGAAATAATCACGAAAGCTACTATAAAATAGTATTAAATATCTTCTCCACCGCGACATATGCTGAGACGGGACTATTTCACTACTGTGGCGCTGCTCACGATACCTTTTTTTTATTTATTTTAGTAGTATTACTTGTGGGATACTGTTTTTGATTGTGTGTGTATTGTTAGAGTATGTGAAATAAATTATTTTTCAATTTCAAATATATTTTTCTGTTAATTGGCTTCCATAAAGCAGCTGTTGATAATGCTGACTTTTGGCTAAGCAATTGATGTGACTTTGTCCAATTTAATCACCAATCAATTATGGAACTAATACACTACGCATACGAACTGTGAAGTGGACGGTAAGATAACTCTGACGTCACAACAGTCGCAAAAGGTATAAAAAAATTATGCACACAAAAACTTTATACATACATTTTATGCAAGCTATCCTGAAAGTAATGGAGTAAATATCCCAAGGCTAGGCTTTTGTCCGTTGTTTGTGACCGTATCGTATCCATCGACTGCCACTTTTGTTTTTAAAAAGGCTTTGCCTCACAAAAAAGATTTAAACAACGTTGTAAACAATACCTGCTTTTAGTTTTTAACATTAATACAAATTATTGTTTCAATATAATAATAATAAATATAATGGTAATTAAATAATATAGAAATATAATTACAATTTAATTTTAATACTAATTATTGTTTAATCGTCAGTAATAATATATGTTAGTTTTGTTTGTCGTTGATTGTAATTGTGTAAGTGTATGTCCCTAGTTATAGACTTGACTACTAGATGTCGCTGTCGCGTGTAAATAACCTTCTTGGAGAATATCAATAAATTGTCCTCGATTTGCTATCATGTTGTTTTCTTACTGTACTTTTTAGACGAACAATTTTCACGAAAGCTAGTAAACACGCGATTCAGGAGCGAGGGTTGTTGGCGTTTAGCATGCGCTTATTACGCAGACTTCTTCTCGGCGAGCCAAAGCCTTCGGTGCGGTAAGCCCGCTGGATCAGTTTCCAAGGGCTACATTTGGGTGGCTGATTCATTACTCGGTAGTTATTGTCTCTATTTTTTCAATTCAATAAACTTTGTAATTTCTGATTCCATTAAAAAATCTTGTATACTATCAATACTTACTTACACTACAAATAAACTTCCCTATAAAAATCACCATTTGTTTTTGTAAAAAGTATAACGTTATATTGTTTTTTTTTTACTATTTGTATATTGCCTCTATTCTGTATAGGACTCTATGTCTATAGAAATAAGATTTTGCATACATATATATTAAGTTTAATGTAGTTTAGTTTGCACATCACTGCCCTTGTTGTTAAAAAGCAATTTAAATGTTTGCCAATACCAACCAAAGCTAAATGCTCAACCTATAAATATTTTTTATAATTTAAGTAAGTATTTAAATAATATTGATGAGTATATGATCTCTTTGGTTCGCAAAAAGGTAAGAAAAAGGCCAAACATTATACCCTAAAAACATTGCTAATAAAGATTCTTCCACAAACCCACAAAATGTTATCTTCCTAAATAAAATATCATGGAAATTCTGAAAGCAAAATGTTTGCCTTTTTATATAAAATTTCTTTGACACTTTCCGTAGGATTCACGCTTACTTGCCCCAACTAGCAGGTGTCTATACGGTACATTTTTGGCCCATAAATGGAATAGTTAGGCGAACTGCGTATCATTACGCTGTATTGTGTAACTTTTGTAAGAACACGGCACTATTTGCCAAGTTGCTAGAAATAAAATGGAAGAAAGTTACTTATTCACTAACTAACTTATAGACAGGAACTTTAGCGCGTAGAATTCGCAAAGGAACGTGAAAAATTCATTTTTTGCGACAGACCCTTAAGTTTTTCAGCAGTGAAGCAGTGCACTCAAAGTCAAAGACAAAGTCAAAATATCTTTATTTAAATAGACTCATTTACTAAGTTCTTTAAATGTAATTAAAGGTAATAGTGATACTTTAAGTGGTTATTAACTGGGTATTTGCAAATTGTCCCAGTTATAGAATTTAATTATGTATTAAATAAATTATTTGAAGATTAAAACTAACACTAATATGCATACTCCCAATTAACCCTACCACTGTGTTAGGGATGGGTAGCCAGTGTTTTTAAAGGGATTGGGATACATTAAATAGTTCTCCATTATAAGGTGGCTTCCAGAATACAGAACCTATCACAGAAGCACCAAGCTTTAATATCGTTTAAACACGAGTTTAGTAAGTCACAGATTTTTTTTTTGCGTATAATTTTGTTAATAAATATAGTTTTAAGATTCCGCTTAGCGAGTTAATAATACACTATCTTCACAGCCTATTAAAAGTATTTTGATATAAATAGATCGAGAAAGTAAGAAGAAATACATAACGAAATCGCACCATTATATAGTATTTTACACAATCGAATAAATTATGTTTTTTAGACAAATTTAAGTCAAATATACAACAAACTATATCCTTTGATGTGAATTCTAGGCCATGAGTGGGGGATTGAGCAAACTTTGGAAACCAACTGGTATTTAGGGAGCCATCTCTTGATTATCAATACATCGGTGTCAATAGGTAATGGTTCACAGTATACTATCCGCTTTCTTGACATTCTTTGACATAAAATAATTAAAGGAACAGATAACATTGCAGATGCGTTAAATGAAAAATACGTCAAAGCCTCACGTAATTGTATGGCACAGACAACTTATACCTTCAAACTGGAACGGATGGGTATCCCTAACACAGTGGTAGGGCCAGTGTTTTTAAAGGGCTTGGGATTCATTAAATAGTTCTCTATTAAAAGGTGGCTTCCAAAATACAGAACCTTATCACAGAAGCACCAAGCTTTAATATCGTTTAAACACGAGTTTAGTAACTCACAGAATTGTTTTTTGCGTATAACTTTGTTAATAAATATAGTTTTAAGATTCCGCTTAGCCAGTTACTAATACACTATCTTCACAGCCTATTAAAAGTATTTTGATATAAATAGATCGAGAAAGTAGGAAGAAATACATAACGAAATCGCGCCATTATACAGTATTTTACACAATCGAATAAATTATGTTTTTTAGACAAATTAAAGTCAAATATACAACAAACTGTATACTTTGATGTGAATTCTAGGCCATGAGTGGGGGATTGAGCAAACTTTGGAAACCAAATGGTATTTAGGGAGCCACCTCTTGATTATCAATACATCGGTGTCAATAAGTAATGGTTGACAGTAGACCATCAGCTTTCTTGACATTCTTTGACATAAAATAATTAAAGGAACAGATAACATTGCAGGAGCGTCAATATTTTGAACAAATACGTTTTGACGCCTCATGTACTTGTATGGCATAGACAACTTATACCTTCAAACTGGAACAGTGCAAACTTCTTTAGGTTCAAAATTGTATCAAAAGTGACTGAGGTCACGTTTTTCTCATTATGTATTATCTAATATAATCATATTACTCTATATTTCATTTCGTGTAAAGTACCTAGTGGTCGTTTGAAGGTTTTGGTATAGATAACTTTCCTGTCATCATAAGAAATGATGACGTTCAAATAACGATAATTATATTCTATTTAATAAATATTAGACTTCGTATTCCGTCTGAAAAATACGGACTAAGCGCTTCCTGTAGCACGTAGGTACGTACCATTTGATGTCATTAAATTTTTCTCAATACCCATCGATGAAAATTTTGCAGTTAAGAAAAATTATGTAGTGTCAATACATAAAAACCATACTGACATAGTTTTGAATTGTCTAAAGGTAATGTTTGATATCAAATATAAAAAATCAAAAATACTAAATTTTTGTCAAGAAATCCGTCTTATGCAACAGCGTTGTCTCATTATCGTGTTCTAAGCACGCTTCATTCCTGTTGCTTTCAGTACGGGTATCATTATGTTATCTAAGGTACGCCGGACGCGAGTACGCTTCCCGTCGTTAGAGCGTTTGTCGTAAACAGTGCTCTTTAGTCCCCATAAATATGTATAATATAGTATTACTATGTTAAATATACAGCTTTGCAAAATATTGCCAAAGTCTTTAAAAAAGTTATAATAAATAACATAATCAAACAGATATATCTTAATTATCTACCACTACGTAAGATAAGATAAGATAATATAAATTTTATTGTGATTCTGTGTACAATAAATAGATCTTACAATCACATGCATAAGTCCCAACAGATTGCCATTTTCGGGCGTACAATATTAACATTACAATTACGTAACGTTGTGCTCAGGAGTTGAAGGTTGCCGGTTCTTTCTGCAGTTGAGGTATGCTGGTATAGTTCGATTCCATCGTCGTCTTTATGTGTTGTGATCGGTATTAGGAAGTGGTGTCTTTGGAGTACGCTGATAACTTTACGCCTCCACTAAATAGACAGACCGCATATCAATCTAGCATCGTTTTAATAAATGTATTTATCCGGTGTGAAGAGGCAAGGAAATTCTTTGTGTACCAATTCACCAATACCATTCTAGTGACTTCATATCAATAACCAAACAGCAAATGGCGCTGTTTCGTCTCTTTTAACGTTAATCCAAGCTTTTTCGAGCTCTCCAATGCTTAGGAAGGTTCATATATTTTCCCATAAAGGAAGGCTTGTGCCCAACGGTGGTACGTATAAAGGTTGTTGCTGATTCGATCTTCTAAAAATCTATGCAAGTTTTGTGCAAAAAACTAAGATACAAATTAAATATTTCAAAGCCGTCTGCTAAGCAGTTAGCTGAGTGCCGCCATCTTGTCTGTGATACGAAACTAATTGTGACAGTGCGAGAGCTTTGCATTCTTAAGTAGTGTGGTCTTTTTAGATATAATGCAATGTATTAACTTAAGATATTACTTCATAAATCGGTTGATATACCTTAATTATCTTCTCATGTTTTAATTTAACATAAATAAATATTAATATAGATAATGTATTTTTTTTGGATTTCAGTCGCAATTTAAGTTTTGTGACTGAGTGTTGTTATCTTCAAACGTAAATGTTTTCATTTATCAGAGACGCCATGGATAGTGAAAAAAATATATTGGCTCGCGCGGATTTCTATAAATACAAGTTACTTTAACTCTTAAGAGAGGACTCGTCCAACTAACTGTAACATATTTTGATATAAATAAATTTATATTATGTATAATATATAAAATAATATCGAAAATAATATAATGAAAAACAGACACAAATTTTCTCGTGATAAAGTTTACAATTATACATGTTTCAGGCTAAAAGATATACTAACGTGATATAACTTTAGTACGAATTTTGCTTCGTTAACATAGATTTTTGCTTGTTACATTATGCGAGTTTACTTGGCAACGATAAAATATGTTTGGCGTAGTTTTAATGAGCCTACAACATTATGTTATAAGCTTTTTAAGTATTCATAATTCTAAATTTGTGTAGACGAAAATATGTCAGCACAGCCATTAAGAACACGTTTGATATAATAATAGTTCTTAATTACGTATTTAATATCTTTTAATTCAGTATTTTAAATATGTATGTTCATAAATATAACCACTTAAAGGTTATCCTCTGTCCGTCTGTCAAGACCCTTTTTTACAGCAACGAATAGAGGTAACTTTATTCACAGTTGTTTATAGATTAGGTACCCCACAAAGGAAAATTATGGAAATGTACTCCACCATACGTATTAAATAAATGTTGTGCTGGTCTACCAAAATAGTGGATTATTTCAAATGTACCTTCAAGTTTCAGAATGTCGAATAATATTCTATTTCGATAGCTATGATTTTATAAAGTAAAAGTTCCACAGACAGATTTTTAACTGACAAAACTTTTTTTTTAATCTTCGGAGAGCATTTAGGTAACATATATATTAATTGCAATCACGTGAAAATAAGTCAATTCTCACGTATTTTCACCGAAATCTCAATGATTACTTCTTGATATTTCGTTGACAAACGTTCTACAATGATCTTTGCGTCACTAGCGTTGTCTCACGTCGTTATTACTTGACATATATTTAATGACCTTTAATCGCATGTCAGACATATGTCTAACTTTTCCATAGAATACTCGTATTAAAGTAACGTAATATTTATTTAATTTTTTCTCATGCTTACTTTAGTTTTACGTTAAATATAACTTCAATAAGACAAAAAGACGTCATTTTTATGTTGCTTGCTACTTCAGTTAAAACATCAAGATTTCCAACGAAGTATAATTATTGCAATATTTCTATGTAATTGAACACTGTTATGTACAATATTTTAATAAAACATTTTAAAAAATGTACATACTAGTATAATTTGCTTTTACCTAATATGCGGAACGAAAATCACATGCACGGCATAACTTAGCATCGTCATAGAACAACAAGAGTGCAACACTGTAATACTGCAATATTAACTAGACAGCGGGTGTGCCACCTTCTGAAACTTTTGTAGTGTTGGGACATGTTCATTTTGTGTCACTTGATATTTTTGAACACATTCGTTCCTAGCTACTTTTAAAGCAAATACAGCTGTTGGTTTTGTAATATACATATTTAGCGTTTGAATAAATAAAAAGTATCATAATTACAACAGTTCGGTATATGAAAAAGGCGTGCTTGTACAGTGTGCGCTGTATATATAAATCTATGGTTTGATGACGATTTGTAACTTAATAATTTTCAGTGATGAACATAGACTAGAATTTACAAGTCAAAATAATTAAAATGGACTTAAAATCCACGTGGAGTGGAATACCTTAAATATCAATATCGCAATTCAACAATTGACACAAGTGTACTCACAATCATTAGAAATCAAATGAGTGATATGTAAGTGTGATGATTGGGCACTGGACCAAATGCCGATACAGTTTCTGTCACTTAAATGGGAAAGATGTGCTAGTTTTTTTAAATTAGAATTTGTTCGTTTCAATCGATAAATATGTAGTATTGATATTTAAAGAGCTTTAACCTCTTTTTTCATCAAGAAATTAAATGATATGTCAAAATAGTATAGTATTTTTATGTAGTTTATCAGCGAAAAGTCAAGTGGCTTATTAATAAATTGTAATTTATTAATAAGCCGAGACATCACATAGAAATGTCACAATTCATAATGCATATGTTAAACCTGAATCACGATTACGAAGTTTGCAGAATACATTTCTGTTACAATTATTGATATAAATGATCTTTATTTTCATTTACAAAAGCATTGATAATTTTCCTCGATGTACTGCACTAGTGGCAAGTAACTGGAACGTAGAAATCTATATATATTGGAACACTCGCTTATTGCTCTTGCATATTTTAGTTGGAGTCGATCGGCTCCGAGTAGAATAGTGTATATTCAATTATACGTTCTATCTCGTAAAATATAGGCTCTATGCTTATCTGGACTTTCGAGAATAAAGTAACTATTGTAATTATTTTGTAAGTGGATCAAATATTAAATATACATAAGTTTTAGGTTATTATTAGTTTACTTAGTTATTAGTTTTAAGATAAAAGTTTAAGTTTAGTTTATATAACATATATAAACATAACATAGCTTTTGTCTTTTTTGTTGTTTTATTATTTTCACTTTTTTTTCTCTTTTAATTAAATTAGTATTGGTACACGCCCCTCTACCTTTCGTTGTCACTTTTCCCATATATATGGAACTGCCGGAAACGATTTCGTATAGAAATAAGCAGTACCTTTGTACAATTTTCTGTTATTCTGTTGTGTCCTTTATAATTGTCTTTGTGTGTACATACATTTTTTATACATACAACTTCTAAGGTAGTCCTTTTTGTGTTATTTTGACCATAAGAGCTCATTTTCACATAAATATTTATCACATTGAAATTGGATAAATCTAAGGAGTGAGCTCCTTAGACCAACATGTTTTTGTAGAAATATACATAAAGGTAGTAGGCTGCCTTTATGTATTTTTCTACAAAAAACCTCTTGGTTTTAATCAAGAGCGTCTATACATTTCGAATGAACGAGTCAAATTAATTCGCTTCATTTCGAAATTGGAAAACCTCTACATCGCATCCTTATTCAAGTCTTTTTAAAGACTGTATGATCCAATAGGTACCATAAAGCCGCGTTCATACTATGAACATTTTGTCGATTGGATCAAATATTTTGTCTCACGACACTGGATACTGCGGGCAAACTTAGCGAACATTTGGCAGTACATAGAGGTTGGTACAATGGCGTTTGTTTTGTTACCGCGACTATCATGTATTTAATTGATCGTCATTTCGTCAGGTTGCACAAGCCGATGGCGATGGGTACAAGTGGGCCGGGGCATGGCGTCGTCTGCCAGGTGAGCTTGTCGATTGTTTTTGATGCACTTACAATTTTTCTCTATCCTTGATAGAGAGACGTATAAGTCCCGCTATAAAAGTAGTAGAAATAAAAAAGGACGTCTATTCTGTCATGTCATGTCCAGTCCTCGCCGAGTCTGTACGGTCTGCACGTCGATAGGTTGTCTTTATATAAAAAGAGCTATAAATGAACCTAGTTGGCGTAGCGTTCAAAGGCTTTGATTCCAACAAAGAAAACAAAGCAACTTTCGTCATGGTTGGGTCCTGGATGGGTCAATAGAATTGGTTATGGAAACCGATTTTACTCACCAAGTCGCATTGGAGCGGCATGGTAGTGTCACGGTCCAAACACATCGTGTGCTCCTCCAATTTAGAAAGCCATCCCAGCAGTGAGACGTGGAACATATATATATGATGAAGATGATGAGAGTCAACAGAGCTATTGTATATACATGCGGTTAGCAACATTGCGTCTAAAATTCTGTCGTATGTCGATGTTCTGGCAAACGATTGTCGCATTATCGTGTCGATCATGTCATGACTCTTGTCTGCACTAGCCTTAAGGCGCCAAATAAACAGAAGGAGTTTTTGTTCATCGAAGCACGGATTCAAAAAGAAATTCCGCTGTCCAGTGATTTATTTTATGAATGAACTGTATTTTCGGATGAAACCAAACATTAAAGCCTTTATGTTTACGATTCTTCTTTTGACTCTGTATTTATATCGGAATATTTTCCAGTATCATGAGTACTTAACCCAAAAAATTATTTAAAATTCTTTTTTAACTAAATATTTTAACTTCAACTTAACGAAACTAACAAAAATATACTGATTTTAACTTTTACCTTGTATCGTAATGGCAACCCCTAGTAAATTCGCGTAAAATCCATTTATATGAGTTGGTATTAAATTAATTCTATTCTATACTAATTAAAGTGCCGAACTTTTAGTTATAAAACGCAAATTTTTTTAAATACCCAAAAAGTCAGACATAGGTTAAAAAGGACAAGATTTTAAACAGGTAGGCGGGATATTCTAATTGCGTTCCCAAACTCAAACCACAAAAGTTCGCTAACGAACGTGTGAATAGTGACCGAATCAACCACTGCTCACTGGCCTAATGTGGACAATTCAATTACCCTTACTTATATCAGTTAAGTGAAATCATTAATGATGAAAAAATTTGTATTGTAAAGCAGACACAATATACATTCCTTAGTTGACTAGATGTCGCCATCTTCGTAATAATCATAAAATTGATTCAATCTTTTTTAAATTTAGTCAATTGAATGCAGTTAAAAATTATAGTACTTTAATGAAATTTTGTCACCAAAATGAACTTGAAACTGTAGACACAGTAACGCAGAAAGAGTTTATACATAAATAATATAATTCTATCAGTTCAAATGTGGAAGAGAAATTATAAGCTTCAGTGTTATGCTTACTAAATGTTAAGCTATACCATTTATGCTTAATGTTGTTCAGACGTAGTCCATAAGTAGTGATGTTGCAAAAGTATCGATAGTCTCCAACTTAAAAATATGCATTTCAAATTAATTGAAAAAATTAACAATACTTTAAAATGTTTTCAAAAGATTTATGAGAATTATAAAAATGCTATTTGTTGCAAAGTAGAGTAAGCTTGTGCATGAAAGAATTAATTAATTTGTGATGTTCTTTACACTTGTTTGGCAGTCCTGTCATTAAATAATTTTTAATTTCAACGTCGATAAAAATTGAAACTGCGTCATATTTTGTAGAAATTAAAGAACTATTTCACACCTCTTTTGACGCTCTTGACACTGGTAATTTGCGCAGACGGTACTGGCTAAATGTCCGCTCGATTTTAGATGTTCGGTATCGCTTTCTAAGTGATGCATGAATTTAATGGTCTTGTATTAAACTATCATCACTTTCTATTAACTTATTCTTATCTTCCTACAAATAGGTAGGTCACTCATTGTTGTGCATCATGATATTCCAGACCTAGCCCGTATATATTGCTGACTTGCCACTACTTGTGACGATCGGTTTAACAATAATATCAACATCATTTCTAAATATAGTCCAACTATCGATAACAAAACAACGCATAGCTGTGCATCACTATCAGAACTGAAACTGTTTATTCCTTGGAGATGTTCCAAGTGGCTCAGATTGAGATTCATGAGTAATTGAACAAAACAGGGAAATGAGGGTTGTTTTATATCTTTCTGTGTATTAGAAGTTATTTGAAACTGAGATTGAGTTGGCGATTAAATTTATGTTCAATATGCGGAAGTCGTGTAGACTTTTCTTGTCTTATGCAGTAGTATTTTAAAACAATTTCATGAAACCTCAGGCAGCCAAAATACGCATACTAACTACCTTATCTAACATAGATACTGGGCTCCCCCAGTATTAGCTCACTTATTTCTATTCAGCTTGATGTTACAATTTCTATTGGGATTATTTTAACACCGCTAAGTTTTTATTAAAAAAGGCATAAATATACATAAAGTTATCAAGAAATTTTCACTCTACTGTACTACACTTAAGCTACATTTGTAGCGGTTGGGATGTAAATGACAGGCCAATATATATGAATGAAATTTAATTATCGGTAACTAATTACGGGTACAAGCTCGGTTCCCTTTGTGGTAGTCTGTGGTGTGAGTTTTGAACTGAAAATGCATGATCCATATTTTATATAAACTACTAATTGACCTGGTGAACTTTGTATTACCTACACCTACCACTAACGCCATCTATTAAAAGAAAAAAGTACCGATGGGAGAAATTACAGTTTTAATACTTAGCATGTCATTTAAGTAAATCAACAGTTTTCTTTGTCGATTATTTTTCTTTATAAACATCCACAATCAAATCGAATAAAACAAAATAAAAATTATTTTAAATGGTCAAGCAATTCTGGAGCTTTAGCGAGATTCACGGACATTTAATCATTTTATTATATAAGAGAAAAAGATTAATTATTCCTATTAATTCTAATAGAATAGCTTTCATCTGGTTAATGCATAAATTGATAATATAAATGACTAAAAACCAATAATTTTCAATAGTTTCCATGCCTTATTATAGTAATTGTCTCATTTAATGATTCTTTGTATCGAATGTACAGAGCTTATAATGTTAGAGTAAATAACTTAGACATATTCTCTTAGAGTTTTTATTCAAATATCAAGGCTATAAAACATGATTAATTTAACTTCACAAGTGCCTCATTGTTAAGTATAGTTCTCAACCAAATGAATTGAGTTAACTGTATATTGGACACTTGTTTTTTTATACCAGAACTAGAAGCTGTGTGAAGCAATTATAGGCACCGAATGCCCTGAATTTTAATGTAATACGTAATGTTAAGGGTTATCAAGCAATGTTTTAAATTGTGCTCTGTGCCTTTTTACATAAATAAATAAAATATATCCGATATCTTTCGATAATCGATATATCGATAATTCGATGCCCGATATTTTTGTCGGTAACCTGATTCGCTAAACTTGCAGACCTAATTAAAAGTTTGAAATTACGTGTTACATAGTTACTAAAAAATTAACCCACAACCACGTCGATGGACAAATAATAAAGGAAACATATAAACTAAAAACGCGACAATACAAAGATACAAAATCTTAAACGAATTAAGATTCCACCTTTACACAATATTATATTTTTTTTTATAAAAAGCTCAGCAAATGACTCGACACCACCTGATGATAAGCAGCAGAGGAGGAGGAGGATAAGCATGCTATCGTGGAGCTATATAAACAAAAATGAAATAGAAAAATGAAGGTAAAATTAAGAATTCCAACAAATATTTACTGAGTTGAGTTAAGGGACGATTTATCCCTAATACCTCTCTGATAGCACTCAAGGTAGGATTAAATATCAAAATTGCTATTGTAATTACGACAGGAGAGCGGCAAAAGGTGCTATGGCCGTATTTAGTTGAAGCCAACGGTACACCAAACAGCGGCTGGTGACCAGAAAACCGTGGGCATTTTAAAGATATACATTTTAATGAGAAAGCAGAATCAATTTTATCCGGGATTTTGTAAAGAAAAACCTGTTTTTTTTTTCATTTAAGGAATCTATAAAATGAGGTTTAATATCATTGACACGTTTAAATTTTAAGCGCTCGAAGAATTAATTCCATAACCTTTCAATGTTTTCAGCGAATTTTTTATATTGACGATTCCAGACCACAGAATTTATATTTATTAAATGATGTATATTTCATTACAGAATTATATTCGTGGTCTAACTTATGCTTTTGCAAAATTATTTACGTAATTCGCAATGTTATTAAACTGCTCGCTATTCTTAAATTGAAACGTTTCTCATTATATTATCAAATTACCGTTCATATTTTGAGTATGACGTTAAATGACGAATCGTAACTGATAGACCAATTGAATTTGATACTAGTGTTAATTATAAGCAATTTAGTATATTACAAGTTTAATTAAATTAGAGTAGTTTATTACTTTCATGCTTCGAAGAGACTGTTTTAATTTTCAGACTGAAATTACTGCATATTTTAAAATAATTAAAGAAATTACAAGTTATTTATTAGTGTGTTCAATTACTTCTTATATTTTTTATAAAAATGCTGATAGATCTATCTGCATAGCCATGTGGGTAGGAACCATATTGTTTCAGTGTGATGACAACTTGCTTGCAAAATACAAGGTATAGACGGCATTATCGACTCTTTTAATGTTAAGCCACCAGTAGTATCTTGATATCAAAGATTTAAATCGATAAATGTGCCCTTAGTTTCTCATGTTAAGTGTATGCATATAGTAAAAATATTAAAAATGGTTCACGCCTGAACACGCACGCACGCAAGTAATTTGTCAACAGCAAATTAAAAATAAAGATAATACCTTAAAAAAGTTACCAATTCTCCTAAGAACAATAATTATGAAAGTTATTAAATTGATTTTCATTCCATTAATAAGTATGGTGTCAAAAATGGCGTGTGGATTGTAAAAAGCATAACTATAGATGCGGTATGAAGAGATAATTCATGTACACCCGTACACATTGTGTGAAGCCAGTCCATTGGCCAAATCTCGGAGCTGTTGCTTTTCGGCTTTGACAATAAAACTATGACATATGTTTGAAGTATTGAATATTTGCTAGATAAAAGAATACTTGCAGCTCAATTACCATAACCATCAATCAACAAACAAACGGCGGTCACGGGCAAGGGGTAAATCATTTAAATGCAACGCAAAATTTAAAAGGGATGAAAAATCTTCATTTACGTAAGTTTCGACAGTTAGAGTCATATTTTTTGTCATAAGAATTGGACGTATTCTGCGTTTTAATAGGCTACTATATTTTACAACGTTATTCCATTTTTATAACAATAAGGTTACTAGATCTGTTTTATTCTGCATTGTAGTTAATATATATCTCCAAATGAACTCTCTCGCTTTTACAGTTGAGGGATTAATAGCTTTTCTGCGTTTCTATTACACAGAGCACTTTAGAAACCTTCAACTTACTGCTGCCAAGCAAAATAGCTTTTGTTGTAATGAATTCAAATAGTGCCCCAAAGTCAGTAATTGTTATATTACTTATTTGGTTTGAATAGATAGTTCTCGTACAGTAATGTTTTGGTCACTCATTGAACAAAAGAATAATGAACATATTAAAGTATCAAATTTTTCAATCGCTTTATTGAACGGCCACTAACGGAAATAGTTTTAAAATTTTAAATTTGTATTCGAAAATTGGATAAAAGTTTTTAAAGGTATTACAGTTTTTAATTTTCCTTTCCACTTCCTACCCATATTACATTAGGATACAATTTATTTAAATTAAGATTACTTTCTTTCTCAATTTTAATCTTAATTTCTGATCAAAACTATCAATGATAAAGTTAAACAATTTCTCTAAATGGATTTCAAGGGTCTTTATGTTTCTTTTTGTCAGCAAAAGCTACAAAATAATCTTTGTTGAGGCCAATCTAGCGAGGAAACGAAATGGCAGTCCTTTCATATTATTTAATCACCACTCCATCTATGTAGTTGTGAGAGAACTTAACGATTTAGTTATAGATAAGCTGACATTTCAAAATATTTGGAAGTGGTGTCTGAAAGATCCTTCTCGACAAAAAAAGGGTAGGTATAAAAATATCGTCACCACTCTACACAGTTTTATCTTTTTACCATACATAAGTATGTATTTAATAAATTTTCATTCATAAAACAAAATCTAGTCTCATCAAAATATGTGCAAATGGCTTTCATTTAAGTCACTCACTTTCCTTTTTAATTAAAATGTAATAGGTAGATATTTTCTAATTTCGCTTGGCGGTTGACCGTTTGCGAGAAGTTAAATCAATATTTAAATGAAACCAATATATTTGGAAGACTGTATCACAGCAATTTACAGAAAACAAGTTAAAATTCTTCTTTATTAATTTATATCTTGAGGTTATTATTAAACATAAAATTTATTACGTTTGACAATTGCTTGCATGCGGGCTAGTAAAGTTTGGTGACTTTTAATATTTTTAAGGACTACATTTGCTCAAAATGAATTCATGCGTAAATAACTTAATTATTGAATACTGCAAAAATTCATAAAAACAATATTAAACATACTCACAACACCGGATCATCTATATAAATGTATATACTTGACGAAAGCCCGTAAATTTAGTTCTTGGGCAGCTGTGTCTTAAAGACTATGTTATCATAAAAAAATCAGTACCATTAATGGTGAAAAAAAACCGAAATCGTACCATTGACATTTTATTGTACTTGGATACACAGTTCCCAGACAGACATATTGAGAGTTATATTAATTCCATTCCATATTCAAATTGACACACAAAACACAATCTAACACAAAATGCTTTAGTGTTCACGGCAATTCATATTGAACCTTAAAAAGAGGACAAAAATAGAATCCCTAAATTGTAACGTAAATAAAAGAAAGTAAGTGCTATAGAGCAAATGAAATGGAGTGAAACTAAGAGGTCGGGAACGGCCCTTGTAAGGTCTACACGTTAAACTGTGGGTGGGGTTATCTAAGTTAACTTTAGGTTGCCCGTACAAGTTAGACTTCTTCTTACCGATTGTTTTACGACTTTTCCGACTGGATGACTTTTTGGTTTTCTTTTTTTCAAGAATCCTAGTAGATTTATGTAGGGATGACACAAAATTTAAAATTTAAGTTCCATAAGTTTACATTTTTAGTAATGATGATTACAATATTCTGACTTTGAAAACGAACAGGACCGCCGTTTTTTGACTGGCTAATGTTGTCAGTTACAGATAAAGATCATCTGTGACCAACAGCATTAGTACAGCGTTACCGGGGTTTTAGGGAGGCGAGAACCTTGGAGAGTCCTCAAGCCTTAAGGGGCAATTCGCCTCTAGAGGATTTCTAATCGACAGGCATTACCTCCAGGTGTCCCTATGTCTCTTAGGGTCTCCAGGGCGCACGGGCCATGAGGAAGACACCGCGGTGCTTCCGCAAATTGACTATAAATACTTAAGAAGGAGAACAACCATCTGAGGTCGAAAATATTTAATCTTCAAAAGTGTCGCTCTGAACAAAGCTCTCTTATATGCTCAAGCAAATATAGACTTTAAATACAGGCAATAACGAACTGTACTGAATATTGCGAAGCCCAGTCGCTAGTACACGCTTTATCTAATTGACATTAGATAAGTTGAGGACTGTTTTCTTAAACCTAAAAGTTGTTTACTTATTTATTTTGTATAGAGTCCAGTTTGTGCTTGTAACTGACTAATACCATGTGAGTAGGCTGCGTGAATTCTTCACTTAGTTGGTATGCCTATTTTATTTAATTCTATTATTGCAATAACTATTTACATCACTACCAAGAAATAAAATAATTACATAAAAAAAAATTCTATTTCATTCGAATGTTTCTCATTTTAGTATATATCAAATCTTTGTCAAAATATTGAAGGTATCTTCCACTTTCCTATGTCTGACGCACTCACATTTCATAGCAGAGATTTAATAACAGAAATAAGCAGTATCTTTGTACAATTCTCTGATATTCTGTTGTGTCCTTTTAATTATCTTTGTGTGTACATAAATTGTTAAATAAATAAATAATAAAAATATTATATAAACCTTGCTTTGACACTAACGATCACTACGAATACGTACTCCTAGTTAGTGCTGACGTGCACATTTTATTCATGTACGTACTGTTCGACGATTCAAATTTACTTATTAATGTCTTTGCGCGAAAAAACGTGTTCCTTAATTATTTATATCGTTGCGGAAAAATCGGAAATTTTAAAAACAAAGAATAATCGCATTAATCCGCACACTACTAAAACGCGTTTCTTAGTGTGAAGGCTAATTTAGCACTTACAAAATCTCAAAGAATACTGGTAAACTTCGTTGTGCGCGCTTACTCAAAACTGTACTTAATAATATACACAATTATTTCATTTTGTCTAGTGTATTTTTTCTTTGTGTAACGGCTAGCATTTTTTTTTAATCTTGCGAAAGAACCTCAAATTAGACACAAAAAGCAATGTGTTGTTCAACTACTGGTTAGTAATAAAAGTTAGAATATTATTCATTGTAGTCCAAAATAAAATGTAATAAATTAATTATGATAAGATGTAACGTGGACGCGCCGTTTCTTAAATGTATACTATTATTCATATTCATTCACACGCAAAACACACTCCCTCACTCTTTCCGTCTATCCTCTGCCATACCTAGCAAAATATTTATTTTCCCCACCCACACCCCGCTCTCTCTCCCGCTCCCTCTCTCGCTACGCGCTGACGTGTCCCCCGTCCTTTAATAAATATAAGTGAAAATTGAATTAAACGAATAAAAAGCAATAAAACCGAACTCGGTAGTGCAGTGAATGTGATATTGTGTGATCTCAAGCTTATAGAATAAGTATTTGACGTTGGGAAATGAGGTTTTCATTCCCGCCTCTCCAGACTAGGTACCTCTCCCTTTAATAGTAATAATATTAAAGGGGAGAGGTACCCCTTAATAATACAATATTTAACATTCTCCATAACGTAATAATTGAATAACAAGTGATATCTCATATTGAATGAAAGTATCATAGAAAAGATTACTACAGTAAATTAAAGGAGAGTCATAGTATCATTACCTCTATAAGTAGCTTTTGGCTTTTGTTTCAACATCTTTCGACTTTAGCAGATCACCCCGCTGTACTTAAGATTAAGATCAATGCAACGACGTACACTTTAGATATTTTGATTTTGAATGAAGGTTAATCCGGTAAAAACTTATTGTATTAAGCCCTAAGTAACAATTACACATGTCTCGTTATTAATTTTATTTTTTTTATAAGTATTTCAACGTAAAGAAATTAAACTGTCTTATTGACTGGGTTTTTCCGTACTATCTTTGGAAATGATTAAGCAAATTTAAAATTTTAAAATCGACCATTTCTTTCTCTAATATAAGTTCAGTTATACTTAACTGAGTTCCACTAGAACTAGAACTAAGTTTATCCTGACATTAAAATGTGCTCGGGCCTCGAAATATTAATGTGATAATTTTCATTGGAAAGTATTTGAATAGTTTGCCTTTATGATGCGACATTGCTTGTAAGTTCAGACGCTGATCTTCCTGTGATGATATTATATCTGAAAATAAAGAAAATCTTTAGATTGATTTTGAAGAATTTGAATTTGGATAAAAGCGTAAATATTGTTCAGTTAGAATGCGAAATATCACAAAAAGGTATAAAAGAGGCCTATAGTTTTAATTTAAATTTCATTTTCACTTGTAAATGAGCTTAATTCTTTTAAAGAAATAAGTATCTTTAACCCCATTTTTTGTAATTAATATAATAGACTCCCTACTTTGGATATAGAGATCGCGGTTCAATTCCTAGTTAGATAAATCAGGGTGTTACTCGATTCCATCTTAGGCTTTATAATCACTTACCATAAAGGAGATGAAGGCGTGTAGGAAGTAAAGGTCCTATGTCTACCATTTCACTACAAAACCGTAACATTACGACCAGAAACTACTTTGTAACCCGTACTCTACATTACGTTGTATATATTTACCGCGTAGAGAAATGGCATTACATTTGCTGGTCCATCTTTATCTCGCTTTTGCAAACAAAATGGCTTCCTCTTTCCTCTAGTTAATGTTTGGCCATTAACTGCTACCGGATTTCAAGTACAATGCGCTTTTTTGTGTACAATGAACACCATGTTAGTAACAATGGGAAAAGTGAGTTTTTATTGAATTACCTTCAAGTGATAATTAAGGTTTATATATTAGGTTAAAATTATTGAAAGTATCATTTATTGTAAATAAAAAAAAGTATTTTTCTTCTGTATGTTATTGGAATAATGTGATTTCAAATAGTTACATATTTATTTTATTAAATTAATTAAAAACACTTTTACTATTAGCTCTACCAAATTACGTCAAAATTATATATTTAATTATGTCCAAACATATAGAGTTCCGTATTAAACGTGTCGTAACACTCCTTGTAACAGCTTCCAAAAAATTGTTTACTTCTTACTTTGACGATAAGCCAGTCACCTGTCCAGAATATTTCATTAGCTACAACCAATTAATATTTAGTTATAGCGCTATAACTGTTGTCACTTACAATTGATTAAAAAATTATTGCTTGTTAATTCAATCAACTGTCTATAGGATCATTTTATGTAAAGAGCATGTAAAGAGTATTCATATTTTTATTTGTTTTAAATTAAAAAAGAATTTTTCTTTTTAAGTGACCACCTCTGTGGTCTACTGGCTGAGACCACAGATCTGGATATTCGGGATTTAATTCCCAGAGTGAGTAAAAATTTGGTGGTGGTAGGACAGTTTATAAGTTCGCCTGGCTAGTTAGCACTATCTTACGTAAGTGGGCCGTCATAACAATAATTTTAATGGCATTGTTGTGTTCCGGCAGTCGGAGGTAAAATAGCCAGTTCCTCTGTGGTTGTAGAATCCAGATAAAGTACTTAGAAAGAACTACGATAAAATGAATCATGTCCTGAAGCAACGCTATCAGTTGGAAATATAATGTAAGTTCTAGTGCATAGGTCTCCAAACTTTGAAGCCTCCAAACTTTGAAGCATTTTTCAGTTTGTTCCAATAGCCAAACCAGTGTTAATTTTTCTGCCATTAACTATATTTCTAGACTCGAATAGTCGCAAAGTGCGCGACCTAAGCAAACGTACGTTTTTTTTGCATTTCAATTCTCTCTCTCTCTCTGTCTCTTAGAAAGACAAAAGAAATTAAACCATTTAAAACTGCACTAAAATGATTTGTGACCGTCAATGATACCCTCATTAGCCGTTCCGAGATTTAACTAACGCTTAGTGTTTGGAAGAAAGAGATAGCTTTATTTCTTATATGTTACTTAGAGCATTATATACTTAGATCATTCTATTCTTCCTTAGCATTGTGGTTCGAGCCTTCTGGTTTCGATTAGGAAAACGCTCTGGATGGTTCAATTAAAATTAGTTGTCTTGAGTTGTTTGCTTCGGAAGATAGATAGAAGATATTTTGGCCCAAACTCATCTCATATATCTCTGTAGGAAGGCTCTGTTGTGGGACCTATATAGGCTGTTAATAATGGTTCTTTTCTAAACATAAAATATATTATTACAACTATGAAAATACATGTAATTTAGTATAACCTAAAACATTTATATTTGTGTAAGTTTATATTTCAAAGTTTTTTACAATATGAATATAAAAATACAAATATTAAAAATAAGGGTACCGACGGCAGGCGAGCATGGTTCAAGATGCAGATGGTATGGGCTACAGGGAGACGAATCTTCTAAGGATACGCGCTGTGTTCAGCCCTTGATGAAATAAAAAATTTAACTCTTCTTCCTTTTATATGTAATAATGACTCGATATTCGTTAATCTCGCTAAAACACAAGGACGTCTTGAACAATTATAATAATTTTAGTGTTTTTTATTCGCTTTGATTCAGGAGTGGTTAGAAAATAAAATATCTGGGAAAATTCCAAAGAAAAGTTTATAAATGTAATACTGATTTTTTTCTAGTATGGAAATTAGTCTAACAGACATGCTTATCATTGAAACTGTCATTTGTCCCATCTCCACCACGGATTTCTATTAATAGATACTGTTAGTGGTAGTTAGAAGGTGCTATAAAGTTTATCGAGTCAATTACTATAAAATCACAAGAAGCTTAATCAACTCTAAAGTGAATTAAAGTAAAAAGTAATGTAAAGAATATTACTAAAATAACTAAATATCTTTATTTACTAAAACACAATTTACTTTAAAGGATTAGCCGGTTGAACAATAAAAAATATTGTTATTTACACATCAATTGTTGTCTCGATATACTAAATTACACTTGAGAATATTTAAATATTTTTATACTAAATTGTTACCGAAAATAAGACCGATTTCTTGTTGAATTGTTTATAAAAATTTTAAGTGTTAAACTGGGAAACCGTATTTTCTTCTTCATTTCAGAGACCTTTCACGACCTGCCGATATGAAAGTAAGACCTTGGCTAGCCAAGAAAAATACCAGTAGACTTTGCAGGAATTATAGGCTACCAAGGAGTTGGCTCCACAGTTACTCCTTACCCTGTAAAAGGTGCGAATACTAAAAAAAAACAAATAATTTTACAAATGTTATAGGTTACACTTAATTATACGTCTTAAGTTTTAAGCGGCAGCGTCGTATCTTGCGTGCCGAGAGCACATAATACGTAGTTCTCCTGTTAATGTTACAACCATTAGATACTCTGAGATTTCACCCACATTACTTTTACGAGTTGTGATCAACGGGCAAGTATTTTGGCCCATTTTGCGGGCGCGCAATAAAACGTAGAAGCCGAAATTCTGTTTTGTAAAGCGCGATGAATTCGAGGACATAACTTTTGATATTGTTTTCAAAAAGTTTTAAAGAAAACTAAAAACAATAATAATTCAATTCAAATTACGTTATGGCTGCTGTGTACAAAACTTATTTCCTTTCTTGTGTGGAGTATTGCTCGTACCTTTGGGATGGCTCCGCTCAGTACCTCCTCGATGCTTTGACATATGACACATTGCAGCGTCATACGATACGTGCTCGTACTATAATGTCCCTCAATGTCTTTTATCGTTCGTACCATCGAGAGTGCTTTGCAGAGCTTTTTTACCTTATCCCTCTCCTTTCCTACTCAGGGGTACGCATACTGGTCTACGGAATCACTCTTTCACTGTCGCCACGTCTACTTTACGCACAAAGAGATTTCGTGCCTCCTTTTTCTGTCGCATAGCTAGAGCGTGGAATTCCTTGAATGTCTTCCTTCATACAACGGGTTCCTTTAAAAGAAAGTGAAAAATCATTTTTGTGACGGCAAGGTGGAGGTGGCTAGAGCAGTATGTCGCATACTGCACTAGCTATCTTCACATATGGACTCATTTACTTGCTTATTAGGTGGGGTCAAGTATTTATATAAAAGAAAAATAAATAAAAAATACTATACTTATCATACTTTCAAAGTATTTTTGGAGTCGATACTTCAATTACTAAGCTTCTAGAAACAATTAGTTAGCACCGACTCCGAAAGATTCATTCAAACATTTCAATTAGATCACATGCAATTAAATCACTCTTGCCTTTTTAAAATTCGGTTTTTAGAAATGTCTAAAACTGTTTTTTCAATTTAGAGTCGTACTTTTCTAAGGTTAAAGTTCATATTACCTTGTGTACAATATTCGTACATGATTTTATTTTATAATATTAACTGTCGAAGACAGACACAAGTATTTTGTACTTCGGCTACGACCTAAATAATAGAGTTCATTGACATAACAGTCGCTAATTGCATATTTAAAATTATACTATTTTAGTGTTTCATTAGAAGTTATCTGACAAATATTGCAGTCATTTCGTTTCCCTTGTATAGGGGCTTCGCGACACTCACGTTACATCTATTGCACTGCATACTACATTTTAATATATTGGTAATCGTTAGTATTGCATATATATATTTTATGGTTTTAAATATTGACTTGCCTGTTTTTTATCGCTAGTTAAAATACATATATATTCTGCTTTATAAGGAAAACGATACAAACATAAAAAAAAAATTCACAGGTTGACATCTAAGTGCGTTAAGCAATAAATATTCAAATGTTTTTGTTGTAAATTGCAGACAGTCTTTTACGAAGACGGTTACAATACGATTTCATTTTAATTGATTCAGTTTAATTGAGGATATGGACGTTAATGTCCGTGTCACGTATCTTTAACTGATTTAATATTATTTTAGTGATGCATTTGTAAAAGTCGACGGCCATCTGGTCAGATCGTCAGGGCGCCTGTTTATTAATCCAGAGGTTCCGAGTTCAAACCCCAGTAAACAGAGGATGAGTACGAATATTTGTTTATGAATAATAGATATTTTTATGTTTATTTAGTTTATCTTTAACTTTTATATGCATATTACTATTTATCGAGGTCTTTTTCGTAAATGAGGAACAAAAAATGGAACCCATAGCAAGCCTATCAATATTTATTGTTGAACAAGCGTAAGCGTTAGCGTGTGAAAAAGCGGTGTCATGCTCTGAAGCGTTTTACGCTGCAATGAGCCTCGGCTTTATTCAGTTCATTTATATCTATAAAGGGAATAAAAAGACAACAGCAGCGTAGATTTTCATTATAATAATAGTTTTTATACACACCTGCCATCTAAGAGGAAGGCTTTGTATTCTGATCATGAGGATGCATATAATAACTATCAGAATCCAAAGCCTTCCGGTTCCAGCAGTGAACTGCTTTCAACTAAAATACTTTAGTATACTTTTTGCCTTACTATAGAATAGAATATATCTTCATTGTACATCAACCAATTCAAGAAGAGAAATACACAAAAAAAACATTTAACTGATTTTGTACAAAGGGCGACCTTATCGCTTAAATCGGTCTCTTCCAGGTAACCTTAGGATGAACAAGATTAAAGATAAAGTACTCGAGGAAATTTGGCGACGTATAATAAATACATACACGACAAAAGTTATTACACACAAATATTAAATATATACATACATAGGTCCTTATTTAATGATAGCATATATACGCTACATAATACATGACTGACTACATGATCATCTACTTACATGGCCAGACTTTAAAAGCTTGTTTGCGTAGCGCTCGAAGCACTATGGTGTCGTCAAAGCATCTTTTGCCATAGTTGATCTCTAGATAGATAAATCCGAATATGTTTTCACAATCTCCTTTGAGCTTGGAAAGCGCCCTAGCTACGTGCATTTGTTAAGGACCAAGCTTTTGTGGCCCAAGCTCTTCTTTTCTCCCATATAGGAAGATCTATTCGCAGCATGTACCCACAAAATTTATTATGATGAAGATATCATGAATTTACAGAGATTCGAGTCTTAGATAACTAGTTTAGTGGATAGGTGTACTTAAAAACTCGTCAACCACAAGCATAACCCTAAAGGCAGTGCATATAAGTTCTATTACTGGAAACAGGCCTCTTCTTGGATGAAACAAGTGAGTTTTTGGGATATCACTCCACCACGCTGGTCCAATGCGTAATGGTGGATACAAGCGGTTCCTTAACAACCAGAAACAACCGCTTAATGTGCTTTCCAAAACACGATTAAACATATCCTTAAGGAAAGCCTTTTCTCAGGATTTGGGAGGTATAAAGGCTATTTTTATTAATGATTTGTAAATATATTTATGATTTATTTAACTTTATATAAACCAAATTCTGAGAAGTATGATTTTGTAATGCTGAAAAGGCTTTTGGTCAGAAGGTTAATTTAGATAAATTCCAATGATAATTCTAAATTCAATTATTTATTTACAATAATACTATTATGGTGACAACACGTCGTTGTCATCTTTGAAATGAGAATTATGATTCAACGTTTAATTGTTAGACGAGAACTTTCCTAACGTTATCAGGGAATCCCCTTAATAATTCAACAAGTTTCTAAAAGAACTGTCACTCAAACTTGAAGGATGATTAAGAGCGAATCATCTTAAAACCACTTTATAAATATTAAATATTTTCTTAAATTACGAGAAATGCTGATTCTAAAATTAAAATATTTGTTTCTCTTTCATGCAATTTTCATCAGAAAAAGCTAGTATGACTTGTGGAATCGTTAATTTATTTGGTATTGAAAATTTATGCATTTTTAAATGGCATTTGTAAATATGCGTTAAAATAAGGATTAGTTGCGTTGCAATCTCCATTTTATCCAATGTAGACTCCATCCTTCTCTAGTCTGATTATAATAAAGAGTTAACTATCCGCCATATGCTGAGTGGAAGTCTCTTTAGTGAAATAATTAACTTATAATGTAAGTTTTCTCTATACAAGTGTCATTAAAAAAATTGTATTCTACCACTAATTGACCAAACTAAACTTATCAGTACTTTTTGACTTATTACGGTTTATTATTCTATTTGATTCGCAGTCATGTCCATAAGATAAGAAAAAATATAGCCCGCCATTTTCCATCATTTCGAAGGATGCCCAAGATTAGAATGACCATAAAACTGATATTACAAGAGACAATTTCTTTTTAAAATTAGGATTTATTCTATTAAAAAACTCTGCATTAAAAGCAGAAAGAGATGAATTTCTTTACTACTGTTCAATCTGCAGAATTCATCTCGTTAATACTGTTCAATCCTTATAATACATATCGGTAATTGGTGGGTAATGAAACATTATTTTCACAAAAAGTGTATCTCAATTATTTAAGGAATTTTGAGTAGACACGACCCGATCGCTGCGTCTAGTCTTCTATAGACGAACATGGTAACAACGTATCATTAGTTTGGACTTTTGGGTTACATTCTTTGACATTACTAATTTTCCTTCTTCTTTCACTAACAAAAATAATGTTTATTGATTAGAATATAAGTGGTTCGTCCTCATTAACCTACTAACAAATTTACTATATATTTGTGTTTTTTTTTCAGATAATTCAACAGTTCAATATTTTACTTACAAATGAATATACCCTGTGCATTTTGTACTTTGCCAAGAAGCAGTCTTTAAAAACAAATACCTTAGCAGAATACTTGACACTAGCGGAATCTATTAAGAAAGCGCCATAAACTCCAAAAGAAGAAGAAAAATAATAGCTTTTGTTGCGAAGCATTCTTTATTAAGATATTTAAAATAATAGATCTGCAGATAAAATATTGTTACTTTTATTTAGTGACCCAAAATAAAATGAAAACATTTATTTTCATATTCACACGATTTTGTAGATTATAGTTATCTACATTTAAGTTAGCCGACAGTATAAAAAGAACGTTATCTTTCTACTTTATTGTGATTCATGAAATATTCGATTCAAATAAATTATTATTTATGGTAACCCTACCGAAATGGCTTGCCTCAGAAATATTAACATTACGAACTGACATGATAAGGTTGGAAAGTTATAACCTTTTTGGTACACAAATAGTAACGTAATGGTATTTTTCTATATACCTGAGGGGAAATGCGGGCATGCTGGATTTGCGATTCTATGATCGAAGGGTGAAGTGAGGTATATTTCTCACAGTAAGTGCTCGGAGGCATGTTGCAAAAAATACGAAATCTGTTTGATTTTATATTCTCGTTATTTCTATTACTTTGTTTACGTTTGATTGTAATCCAAAATAATATTAACGAATTTGCTTTCTCATCATGATATTTGTAGACATATCAAACTTATAAAAATTTAGATTAAAATTCAGTTCTTCTTGTTAAATGAATCCTAGTAGTCTATATATTAAGCTTATAGTGCTTTGAATAAAAAATTCGATTCTAGATTGATTTGTTCAAGAAGTACCCTCATTTTCGACATTATACTATTTGTTGAATAATTATTCGTAATTTGAAGACAAGTAAATATATATTTACTGACTATTTGCTGTCAAATTAAATACAAGAAAAAAATATGATAAAGAATATAATATGAAAAACAAATTTATAGCACTATTGTCCTTCGAAAGACAAGTAATTTTGCTTCGGCTATTCTGGGATATCAAAGATTTACTTACAGATAGTTCATTTGATACACAGCACGTACACAATGGAATAAAAATAAATGGGTTTTAAATTCAAAAAAGTAATATCAAAGAGCTTGAATGCTGGGTTTTTACTATGAAATCAGAAATGAATACATCTGTACAAGATGAAATAGCTCCTAAGATTATCTACTTAAAGTGGCAATGGGTTAAGCACAATTGCCTTTAATTTGAAACAGAACGGGTGTGTATCGGAAAGCACAAAGTAAGATTTTCAACGAACAAGACTTCGTTTCAGGCTTAGTTTTCAAATTAAATACAGTTTTCATATTATTTTTATTGCGATAAAAAATTGAAATAAATTATATGTTTAATTTGTTAGGAACTCTCATATAATTAATCATGTGTAGTTACTGAAAGATACCAACAAACAGTACCTGTGTGTGTACAAGGTTGATGGTAGTTAAGGCGAAAATCAAAACTTTTACTTTTTTTTTAAAACAAAAAACAATAATCATAAAAAGAACGAAATCACATCAAAAAAGGTGTGCATCCGGCACAGTACCAACTAACTAAATATCAAAAACTCTTTAGATTTTATTCTTACTGTGAATTATTAAAAGTACATTCATTAACACATTCCGTCCGTCAGTAAAATTGCCAACTAACCAAATAAATTTATCACACAATTTTAACTTTATCAAAAAGAGTAGGTACGTAAATAATCACATGTCTACGGTTATCTACTCTCTGAATAAGAAGAGAACACGCTATTTGGGTAGATTCCAGAAAATTGCTTAGAGGCATTTTGTATAGGAATTTTATCATGATTTTGATAAAATGTAATGATAATTAAGATCTTTATTTTTTGAAAACTAAACAATAATGGAATTTATATAGATATTTGCGTGCCGAAAACAGTAGTATTGCTTTACACTCTAATATTGAAGTTGTACCCCCTGGTCCTTGACTTAAAAACAGATAGTATACTTAAAATTAGTATTGTTTATAATAAAGGCGCGAAATTAAATTATTTCTAAGTTAATCTTGAAGAAATAGCTTTAAGCGAAAAGGTACTCTGTGGAATTACTGGTAATATTGATAATTGTTCAATCCTTTTCCCGTAAGTTAAATGAATTATTAGGATTCAGAACCACAAAAAAAATGTTTTTAAGTTTACTTTTTTGATGACTATCTACTTGTCATTATTTTTTAGTTATAATGTACTCTCGGAAACCTATAAACATTTAGTCAATGCAATAGAAATTGCGACGATTTACACATATTTTGAAAACAACAAGGAATTTTTCCTTGAAATTTATAACATGTAGCAAATATTGTGTTATTTCAGATTTAGAAGCACCAGAAGATTGCAGAATAAAAATGTATTTGGTTACGTTATTAGTAGTAGGCAAAAGAAAAATTAATGAAAGATTACGTGATAAACAACAATTAATTCAGCTTTCGTAGGAAGAAGCGTGACTTCCTGCCGATCGGTTTTGTTTTATTTTCTCACAGTATTGTTTTGATAAAAAAATGGAAGCAGATATGATAAATATTTTGTATTTGTTCCGAAATAAATTAACTTCCAGATATTGGATTGTTCAATTCGTTACTTATTTACAGGATTGTTATTCCAATAATATCGTTTATATTTTTAGATTGGTTTTTTATTAGCTTATTCTTATACGTTGGGCAAAGTAATTTGGACTGTAATTTGTAAGGAAGAGAAAAAATTTAGTGGTACTTAAACTCTAGTATAAGGAACAAGTGATACAAACGCACCGAGCGCGGATTTACGCATCGCCGCACGCACATAATGACAAATTCGAACAGAGGGCCTAGAGAAGAATCAGTTCAATTCTCGCAATTGAATCTTAAAAAAAATGTAAAAATATATGAAATTTGATGTAAGCTCTAGCTTAGCTATCAAGCGCAATTGTCAAATTCCAATAAGTTTACAATAAGCGATTCGACTACAATAGTTACAATGCATCTTTACTATGCCTTCAGTTCTAAAACGCGGCAAGTTAGAACTACCTACAACGTATTTGCTCCGCTTGGCCTTTGATCGTAGGCTATTATTCATTTTAATTTATTTATGTATATTGGCTTCCTGATGATTTTTTGGAAAAATAATGTGTTTCTTTAATTGGCTTGTGTCTTGTTTATTGTATTATATTCTGTGTGTGTAGAAAATTGCTGTTGAAATAGTGTTGAGATAAATAAATAAATAAATAGCTAAAATTAGGCTTCATATCGAAAAACAAAATATTGTACTGTTACTAACTCGATGAACAGCGTTGATATCTTTCGTGGACATATAAGTAAAAACTGAGTTTATGATTTTTGCTAGCTGCTGGTGTAGTAATCTTTAGCTCATACAAAGCTCGTTATCTTGTTAGTTGTAACAGTCGCCCAACACTAGTAGACTAGCGTCGTAATATTCATACATATTGGTTCGATCTTCACATGTTTTCTTTGCATTAGGGAACACGTTTACTCGGACATTCCCTTATAAGGAAAATAAGGAAACTACAAAAATAGGCGCACATATATGGTAACATATATATCCAAACCATATAAGGGTTATACGAAACGTTGTTTTCGGATCAGAGTTATTTGTTACAAATTCTTCGACCATTATACAAAAACAACAAATTAAAATATGTGTATGTATCATAGTCTTTCTATATGGACTTTGGAATTGACTACAAAACACTAGGCTGTATGGACTTAGTCTCCTTTGCCTTTCCATACTGGATAATCCTGGACCAAAAAAAGTTTAAATATGTTTCTAAATGTTTCTGAACAAACTTTAAAACTGAGTTCATTGCGGTTGAGATATTGTTTAAATTTATCGTATATTGTAGAACTTAATATTTCAGAAAACATTTCTTAATTATGAAATTCATTTAGTTATTAAAATTTTCATTTGATATTTTAATTAGCCTGCATTACTCTTACAGAAACATCATATATTGATACATAAAAACATCAAAGTCAAATTAAGTTCCCGAAATACAAACACAAAAACCAATTTCAATTCCAATTTAATCTTCGGAGACTTATACGGCTGTGAAGCCAATTTACTTATGAAACCCGTTATACCCTACGCCAGGTGTGCCCACATGTTGTCACAATATTGTACTTTTTCGCGCCCTTTTATAGAAGACAAAATAGCAGCCATCTTGGGAAAACGTAATCGGGCTTTTGACAATATTTTTGTAACGTATTTATCGTGTCACTTTAATTTTTTTATCGATAATCTATGACTTAATTTTCTTTGCGGATATTTAACAAACTAATACTTTTTATAATTCGATGAGCCAATATCAAAATATTTTATTCGGAATTGATACTTACTTATATAAATTTACTTATGTATATGTATTGTGTGCTAATTTTTTTCTATCCGTTTGCAAATCTACGTTTCTAGAAAATAGGTAAGAAATTCAGCATGATGCATCCGTCCCTTTCAACATCATCAGCAGCATATATATGTCTCACTGTTGGGTACAGTCTTTTTTTATATAAAGTTCAGCAAATGACTCGACCCCACCTGATGATAAGCAGTAGAGGAGTCCATATGTAAAGATAGCTAGTGAAGCATGCGAGATACTGCCCTAGCCACTCTCACCTTGCCGGCCCAAAAAGTGCTTTTTCACGCCGCTTTTAAAGGAACACATGTATCTATATCTTATCATGTATATTACAGTTTGGGCCAAAAAATCACTAAGTTGGCTTAATATGGCTTGGTTGGTGAAGTCAGTTGTTGTAACAACCGGGACCTTTTCCTCGAAGAGAAATCCGTTTAAGGAACCGCCTCTGGCTAAGCGTCTAAGCGTCGGGTGTATGTGTGGTTTGATCAGTGCCTTGCGAGCGTCACCGGTAATACCTATACCTTTCTGGTAACCTGGGTACTACAGAGACTATTCGTCAGGCACCAACCACGGAGAAAGTTACTTTGTTTTCGTAATCGAAACACTACACAGGCGATCTTATGCTAGAATAAACACCATGACTACCTCCCACTATATAAACAACTTTAAGTAAAAAGCACAGCTTTTATATTCGAGTGCGCCCGTAAATTAAAAGCATTCATTTTCAAGTGACGCTTACGAAAATTTATTTCGTTTTCCTCTCGGTAAATGACTGTAATAATAAATTTCATGGTTGCGATTACGTAATTCTGCATTAAAATTATTATAATCAAGTAATGTTTGAAATAATAACATCTTAAAGTTATCTGTTTCAATTATTGCTTTGAGTTATAACAGTTATTTTCAGTAAGTTCTTCCAATTTTACATTAGGGACATTGCAAACCCTTTTTTTGAATAAAGGCGTAGGTCGTCTCCGAGTGCTGCTTGTATGCGTATGCACGTCAATACCTTTCCATCGCTGGTTGCATTAATAAGAGATATTACATTGCTAAAGGTATGCCACGCACGTTTCTGTGCAGTAAAATAAAACTTGGATTATCTAGTTAAATAATATGCGAAAATATGCGTACAGGTTATTCATTAACAGTATATACGACCCACTACTGGACACAAGCCTTCTAACACGGGAGAAACATATGTCACAAGTCACAACACCACCGTGCTAACCCAATTCAGGTTGGTGTCTGTAAGCGGTTGCCATAGCAACTGGGAAGCATGGAGGAGCTCAAGGTAATAAATTTGATTGGGCCAATCAGGAACCAACCACGGTGAAACTTGTTTTGTTTTCGTTATCTAACCAGGCTGCTTGAAACACTAAGCCAACGAGTTCCCTGCATCGTCCTACACAATAATATCAAATGAACGTTTCGTGTAAGCGGTGATTTTTCCCGTGTTTCCGTAACGTAAGTAAAGTCTTCCAGGGGCGCAAAATGAACTGGAATTAACTGGCTAAATCTAGATGAAGCTTAATACACGGCTACAAATTGGAAGGATAATTTAGTGGAGGCGGCTTCTAGTTCGCCGTGGTGTTTGGGGGGAATTATTTTAAGCAGGGACTTACTACGGTTGTGAATGAAAATATATAGTGACAATAGAAGTTATAATAATTTATATAGTATTTTAAGGCCTGTAAGACAAAGAAATAAAAAGGATAGAAATTTTAATTGGTTTAAGACTGATACGTTTTAGAAAGGTGTTGTAACGTTACCAAGTGTTTAAACCACTTGGATTCTAAAAAATTATTAAGCGTGGTTCGGTGATGCCCGTCGTTTTCTATCCTAAGAGTTAGTACGTGGTACTCTCCTGATTTTACCAGAGGGACTGCGGGCCGAAGGTAGTGCCTTGGAAGACGAACGAGCAAGGAGCGTTGGGTGTGTAGTGACAGCAGGCGATCCACGATCCGTAACTCGGCGAAGCGAAGCATGATTTTTTAATGGAACTCAAATTAAGAAATAATTAGATATTAATCTACGAAGCTGTACAATACTTGAGGAGGTAAAGAAATACTAATGAATACATTACATATGGACACAAATTAAAATTATTATTTTTAATAAATTTTGTGTCAATAAAATATGGCAATGTTTCTAGGATTAAGATATATTAGAAATAAAGATGGGAAAGCAAAAAGTAATTATATATAAACGTACACAGGTACAAATACAATTTCTTTTTCATCCAACGAAATCCACATACGACCCCAATGAAATTGAAAGCGGTAAGAAAGCGTAACACAGCCAAAAGTTTCGTGGCTGAATTGACTGAGATTAACTGAATCCAACAAGATTGTGAGTAAAATTGCTTGCGAACTCAGCCACAAACTGAGCAGTTGGTATAGAGTCATTGACGCACGAATTATTTTGGATGTTCCAATAGTTAGTCGAGTATAACATTCAATTTTAGTTAGTGTTTATAAAGAATTAAAAATTAGTTTTCGTTGAAATAACTAATTAATTTTGATAAGGCGTATATTTAAATCTAATTTCCGTTATTTAAATATCAGGTTATTATATAATGAGTATCATTTATTTATTTAACAATTTATGTACACACAAAGACAATTAAAAGGACACAACAGAATATCAGATAATTGTACAAAGGTACTGCTTATTTATATAAGATATCTCTTCCAGCAGCCCCGTATATGGGAAAAGTGAGATCGAAAGGTGGCAAGTGAAGAGGGGCGTGTAGCAATACTAATATAATTAAACACATAAAAATAATATATATACAATATGTATATATATACAAATAAATACATACAAATATATGCACAATATGTTTAGATTCTTTGTAAAGAGCAGTAATGTGCTTTTACTCGTGTCCTAAATTGCACCAATGTTTGCGAATCACGAATGAAGGAGTGAGTTCCACAATCTCACCGCATGAACAGTGAAGGAATATAAAAAAACCGGTTTTATGAGGTGAGATATAAAGAAGGGTGCGTTGATGTGTTCGGCAGGGAACATCATGGGGCTTGGAAAAGGAGAAACGTTCACGATGATAATTAGTATAGAATGGATTGAACAGCATATTGAAGAGGTTGTATTAAGACAACGGATACGAATGTTCCTGCGTTCCCTAATGGGAAGCCAATTCAGTTTGTTTTTTGTCATATATTTTTTCGAGACACTACAACTACAAAATTAACTTTGCTGTTTTTGAGTACTTTGTAAAGTCCTTGCAAAGTAATCCTATACAGGGTTGCTTAAATACAAAGGTTTTCGTCCACATAACAAATTATGAGTACGAATAAGATAGATTGGGCTTATATGATTCAGATGTACAGCCTGCAAGCATTTTTGGAGTAATGTATTCGCGATATGACGAATTCTTAGACATAACAAGTTAAATCACTAATCTACCATATTAGTTAGAATTATTATCATTAACATGCCACAATTTTGGCTCCCCCAAAACCACTAGCTTAATTTTAATAGAACGAAATTCTAAACATAAATATTTTTATATCTTTATTTTGTCAAATAAATTACACGTTTTATCCATTAATATTTCCCGCGAAACCTTCATTAAGTCAGTGCCGACTTCTCTAGCGTCTTAGGTTTCAATTAACGTTGCCACTAATCTAGGCTCAAGTTACTACCCTCGAAAAATGAAAGTTGGATTCTCGAAAATAGGACAGCTATATTAATCAAATACTACATTTTTTTGTTTTAGATGTTTAAAGATTTTAGAGTTGACTTTTGTACTTTGGCTTATAGATAGAAAATTACTGCATCTAAATTTATAATTTCTACAGTTACAATTTCAAATTTATCTTTTCTTTCAATACAAAACCAAATGCTTTACTGATTTGCGAATTCTTTGATATATAAAAACTTACAATACATCATTTTCAGTGTCTTCATTTCAACATCAAGAGCAGAGAGACTCATTACTTTATGGTATTCTTAGTATAAATTTCAAACCAACAGAATCGTCTCAATTGTATTTGATCAGCTGTCATATTAGCAGTTAAACGAAACTATGTTTGAAACATCCACTAGGGATGCAGAGCCTGAAAATCTTTTTTGGCACAAGTATCGCTACCAAAAATAGAAATAGCTCTTACTGATTACATCACATAATCATTAAGTTGAAAATTCATAATGTTAATGAAAAATACATCTTTTTAGAAGTACATCCTAATAATGCTGTTAAAAAAAATTTATATGCCATATCCAATATGATTAAATTTTACTGACATCCGTGTACGCCCGTAGGCATTCACCACATTCGTACACTTCTTACATTTCAATTATCCAGAGGCTGTTTTGGTGACAGGATAAACTTGAATCGTGATTTCTTGTTTCTTATTTACTAACTAATTAACTCTGGAGAAAATAATTGCTGATGCGATTTAATAATATAGTACTTTAGTTAGATAGTAATTTTAGGTATATATTGTTCAATACACTTTCTTACAAAGTGAGCCTGATAACATCGCTAAAGCCACAAACCAACCTATAACACACGCTTCCGTAATAAATTAATAATAAAAACAGAGCATTTTCAAATCATTTCATTTCAGATCGAGAAATACAGATATTTTTAGTAACATCAAAGTGGCTTTTATGTCCTCAATGAAGTCAAACATTAATAATTTATAAAAATTTTGCCACAACATATTTTTTTATTTATGACATTTTGTATTAAATTATTGGTATATTTTATTTAAAACTATAATTTTGTTTGTGCATGTCGAAGTTTCATTTTATTTATATAATTTACATATATATTGTATATGATGTAGTTGCTTTAAATTTCATAATACTCTAATAGTTCAGGTTCTAACTTTCTAACTTTATTTCAAATTAATCTGGATGACCCAATATTCTCTTCTACAATTATACATATTCACATCACTTAGACATGAATTCTAAAGTGCTGTTAGTGGCAATAATTTTAACCAAAATCTTATGCTGTGCTTTATGTATGCTTTGAAAAAGCATGTTGAAATGTCATTAAAACGTTTTGTTACGAGTCGGTCTCTTTTTGGAGTCTAATAAAATATATTCACCTTTGAAAATTTACTCGTATTAAGTATAAAAGACTTAACAACGGTTACAACTGATATTGTTAGACAAAAGTTAGAAAAGTTAGAAAGAGTTTGAATTTGAAAAGTAAAAAGTAATATAGAGGAGTATGCTGGCCAATCGCGAGCGTCTCCAGTATCCTGCATTCCTTTTCACGTAGGCATCGTGTCACGCAACTTTTAAATGTGGAAAAAAAATTTAAAAAAAGAAAATTTTATGAAAAATGAGCTCAGTCTTCTGTTTTATAGGAAAATTAATTTAGAAAACTGTATTATATATATAAAAATCATTTTAAAAGAAAGATTCAAAGCGGACACAATTTAATCGCTTAGAAAGATAGTATAACCATTTAAGATTCATTTATACCTAAGTTCGCACCTCGCGTACTCTATTATTAAATGAATGTGGTAAAGACATTATGTATTAAATTATTGGAGATTCTAAAACAGTATCATTTAGTGTTGAGTATTGCTGGATGATGAATGATGAATAACGTTTTATTTACCAACTACATAAAAACTAGGGAAAAAAGAAGTCAAAAATACTCCTTGGTTTTGCTATAAAAAAGGTTCAAGTACACTTCTTCTAGGCGTTATAATTATCTGAATGTATATATGTATTATATGGTTTATAATAGAATTATAAATAAGCTATTTACACGAAGTTTCCTTCAATATTTCTTAATAATTACTTTTCAGTGTACTACCGAATCCTTACAGAGCAATTTCTAGAATTAACTGTCCATAAATTTAACTTGTCCCGGTCGTTGTTAAGTTTCCCTTAACTGTGTTGCTGCTGCTTTGACCTAGATAAATAACTTTTAAATAGCCCATACAATTTTTTTGATTGGTAGCTAAATTAAATATTAAATAAATTAGAAATTCAGAGTTGGTTAACATACATTATCGCCATGTAAGAATGAAAGATAGACTTCTGATGACTTTTATCTCAGCAGTCCGTTAATATTATTAATATCAATTGAACCATTTTTAGTTGTTAACGGTGTAACTAAAAAGCACGTTTTTTATTAAATCTTTATATTATATTTGCAAATTTAACACCTTTGAGAATGTAGTAGACTTTAATTCTGGGACTTTGAGATATGGTATAAGTGAAGCAATGACCAAATCATTAGTTTTTAGCAAAGTTTTCGAGAATTATCTTGCTTTTTCTTGTTTTTAAATAATAATTTGGAAACAACATACCTTAAATGTTATTAAGTTTAAGCCTATATTATCGTACATAATGCATGTTCTACGATAGATTAAAGGTCCAATATAGATTGATTTAATTATTAATTCAATTATAATAATTGTAACTATATTAAAGTTTTATGATTGAAGTTAAACATAATAAACATTAAGAGGTTAAAACCACATATTAAATTTTAAAATTACAGTTACATCAGCCAATTCAAGAAAAGAAATACACAAAAAAACATTCACACAAAGGAAACTTCTCCACTCTCGAAATAGGAAAGGCTGTCGTACCTCTGAAATCGACATTACAAGTAGACTTACCTCATAGTATGATAATATAAGGCTGTATTTGATCAGCGATAGACATACACTAAATGTTTTGTAAATCTTGATTAAACTCGAGAATGGAAGCGGGGACAAGTTCAAAGTGATAAAAAGAACAAACTTTATTATTATAACCATTAATTTCTGATCCCCAACATTATAGAGTGAACTTATCGCTAACACTTTTATATTCCAACCCTTTTCCTTTGATATTATAGTTCAAATTGTCTTGTCATGTTTATACGAAATTCAAATGAAACTTCTAATTTGTGTTCCAGAATCAAATATGAAAATTCGTGGCGACTATAAATTATCACCATGACAACCTCAAAAAATACGACCCAAATAAATATTATTTTTCATGTAAGATTTTTAAGTCTTTCACATCGCGAGGCTTATGCCTATTCCCTTTCATTTTCAGTTCATGAAAGAACTGTATCTGAATATAAAAAGAAGGATTTGAATGGTTTTATGCAAAATCATTCATTTGACTTAATAAGAAATTAGAATGGAAAATATGTTTTATGTTTACTTATTTACCAAAGATTTAAATAGAATACTTGGCCAGTAGTATTTGCATTGGTAAGTATTTGTTTAATATTAAAAAATTGAGATTCTGTGTTCCACTACATGTTTTTTTATAGGTATTTTCACTGATTTCTGTGTCAATTGTGAACTGATTTTGAAAATTATTTAGTATTCGATAGAGCATACTCCTGAGGTGGTCCAATTGTCACCAAGTCAGGATCCCATTATATTATCCCAGGAAAGCACATTTAAAATTATAATAGCACTTTTTTACGTATTTCATATATTTTTCTTAAGTTATTCGATTCTTTAATAAACAACAATACATAATTTATTTTACTTTGGCTTTAGAAATTTACCACTCATAATTGTTATGAAAAATACACTTAAAAAAACTAAAAGTCGACTTCAAAACAATAAAGAGTTAAAAAAATATATAAAGTTTACAAATTTAAAATTGGTTTGTGGTGTTATGTTGGTGATATGTATGATGTGATATATGATATGTATGGTGATATGTTGTTTCCCAACACAATATAAAGTTAAGCTCTAGAAAATAATTTTAAATTGTGATAACTTTAAATAGATTATTTTTTGATTTTTGTTTAAAAGTTATTTTTTTAATTACTCAATTTATATTTCAAAATTGGAGAGACATTTTAATAATTTCTAAAATATATTTTGGCAGTCACAAATATATATATATATGTGTGTGTATGTGTATATATATGTGCTATCAATTCTTCCTATCTGAATGCATTGCTATTTTCGTGGAATGTAACATCCACAATAGACTGTGTCAACTCAGCAATTTGTCAATTTGCTTCAACAAATCGATAAAAAATTCTTGTCACGTTTGTTCATTTTTCGTGTATGATTTACGAGAACTGTTTCTATAAAAAATGGGAATATATTCATTGAAATAAATATTTAGATGTAGATATATGAAAACTTTGCTTTACATCTTTGAAAACTTTTTGCATATTTTCATCATAATATCTCTTGTCATAAACAATATATGTACCTTTTTGTATCAAGAATAATTAAACATAAGAAGTTATCAAATCCGAAATTATTTTTTGTAATCCGTACTTTACTTTCCATTGTTTCTGGAAACAACTTCGCACCAACTACAAAAAATAATTTTAAATTCGATAAAGTCTGAAATTTTATAATTTTTGCGTTTTTTAGTGTTATGAAGTTTTTGGTTTTGTTTAAACCTTTTTTTGGAATAATCAGTCGGCTTGTCTATTGTTGGTTAGATTATTTTAACTTAAAAGTGTATGTCATTATGTAATGAAATGAATGATACACGTAATACGTGCCTATAAAATTTGAAGGTTGCCCTGGATTTCCTGGGATCCCATCAGCAGATCCTGACTTGGTGATAATAAGACCACTTTAGTCAGGAGTATACTCTATCTATACTCTATCGTATACTGTATCGAATGATAAAACCATTTTGATAATCGGTGAAGATACATATAGTGGAAAATAGAATATCCTGCTTTTTTGAAGTCGGTTAAAAATCAAACGTTGAGTGGCAAGACCAAAATAAACTATTTTTTTCCTTGATTTTATTAAGAAATATACATATGAATTCTATTTTTGTAGATTAAGGGTCATCACAAAATACTACATTTTGCAGCTAAATAGGCATGACTGAGCAGCTTACTACAATGTTGCGCGGCAAGTTAATACTGAAACTATACTCAACTTTTTGGAGTGAAATTAAAATAGCCGCAAAGAGGAAGCGTTGCCTCGAGATAGGCCTGAAACCACTGACTAACTTAGTATTCAATAATTTAATTTTCATAATTTACTAACAACAACGTCCTTACTGATATTGAAGTCATTTTTTGCATACTTTCTGGCAGAATAGTAATAAAATATCTATCCATTACAACATTATACGGTTAGGTAGTATTGAAACAGTCCTTGATGTAAACTTTTTGGTGTATAATAAATAGTATTTATAATAATTAAGTTCAAACAATTTATAAAAAATCGCTATCATTAATAATATCAAAGTACGTCATATCGCATTGACGCACGTCAACAAAAGTTTTTGTTTAAGACGCACACTCTGTCTCGATACCGCCTGAAGGTAATGCATCATGGGAAAACTGTTTTAGATAGTTTTGTTTTGACAGTTAACTTTAGGAGTCCATAGTATATGAAAGTGGGAGTATGTTCCACAAACGGCAAAGTGGGTAATCGCCCTAAACGTTCGTTGTCAATATTCTGAGTGGAGGGTGTCTGGAAGCTAATATGACAGGTAACAGAAGGATACGCCATATTGAAATTGAGTATTTCCCCTCGCAATTTATATTTCGCTTTGAACGCGTGTGTTTTGTGAATAATACTTACATTTTCTTCGCAGACTGATTGTTTGATAGAGTTAAGCTGCCGAACGGATGGAATTGAGTTCGTTCCTTTGATTTAAATCTTATTTCTAAGTTAAGAATTTGAAAAAGCACTCAAAAAGTTTACTTGTTAAAAATTGATATTTATGACTTTCAAGATTGATTTCTTTTATTAAAAGCATTGCAAACCGCCTTATGATAATCAGAAGTATTAGTCCATATGCGAAGTTGTTAGTGCAGTATGGGTCATACTGTCCTAGCCACCTCCATCTTGCCAGCCCTATGGATAACACGAATATGTTTGGACTAAAATTGATACACAAATATACAAATTTGGCAAAATTAAATTTCATCGTTATATCTTCAATTCTAATTACAAGCCCAAAACTTAAAACTCTGTAAATATCTAATTGAAGCAAAGCTTGCTTTTTGTTCTCTTTCATATCTTTTGTTAATTATCCATTTCTTCTACTAGACTGAGAATACCAAAGACTTTTTGCGGTTGATTTATACTTATAGTCCATTAATTTCAGCGATTTCATTGTCAATTACATAATTTATTTAGAGTAAATGCAAAAAAATATTTATTTTCATCTTAAGCATCCATTTTTCTTTAGATGTTTCATTACCATAACTACTATCGTAATGACTATAGTAATTACGGAATATTACTGCGTCATAACCCACAGAAGGTCCACGATGTAATAATCCACAAACGTCATTAGGAAAACTGTCTGGGAAATAGGACAGCGTACACAAGCTTAATGTGGAACAGGAAAATCCTTGTTATACTATTGAATAGCTTTTAAAAAAATTGCTGTTAATTAAAGCAAGTCCATTTGACTCTGCAAAACGATAGTGAGAAACGTTGTTTTTAATCGTAACAAGTTATCTCTTGGCTTCATTTTCATCTGAAGTTAATTGACCATAAGGTTGAAAATAGAAGAGAGCTGACCCCAGATACCTTAACCACAGAGGAACTGGCTATCTGTTCTTGAACTGCTGGAGCACAGCTGTTTACTGTATAATAATAATAAGTCTGCTGACAAACAGGCAGCAGATATAAGATAATTGCATCTCAAGTCAAGACTGGCTCAGTAGGAGTAAAGTTAGTACGACGATTAAGAATTTGATAGGAAACTGTAATCGATAATTATTGAATAAGAGACTCAGGGATTCTGGCATTGTATACTGAGTTAAAGCATCTAATCTTGTTAGTAAATACTATTGTGAAATATCACTATATAAACAGGACCAAAAGGTTATTTTAGGGAAAATCTAATGAAGAGCTTGCTGGTGCAGTGTTTCAAATGCGTTTCGATAACAACAAAACCAGATTATATTTTGTCTTCTACAGTTCTGGGTGAGACTATCAAAATTTGTTCTCTCGTGAAGAAATGTTGAGCCGTTAGGCCGAATTGTTACAACTACTTTTACCCACCAAGTTTTGTTAACTCTGATTTATGTTCAGCAGTGATGTGTTTAAGTATAATCTGTTGATAAAGATACAGAAAATACACATCAATATTATTAATACTTTAGGTGTTAAACACCTAAATCCTGGAGGTGACCTGGTGACATACTCCGCAGAACCCAGGTTACCCCCGTGAAGGGCAATGGAGTTACCGGAGAGTTTTAGTGTGTATTCTCAGTGCTGCTGTATTGAGGTACTGAGTGAGCCCCACACACGCCCGCCACTTAGCTAGTGGTGGGTAGGTCCGTAAATGGATTCCTCCTGGTAAAAAAAGGTGTTAAACAGCTACAAATGCAATTGTACGAAAATACCTATTTATTCCAGTTTATTAGCAAGACTCTTTGCTAGTTCTCTCCTAAGTTTAATAGCATACACTCAATAACAAATATACGTTATAAGTTCTTCAGGAAAATAAATTGGGTCGATTTACTATACGCTCTTCTTTACTATTCGGTATGGAGGTATATGCGGGTTTATTACCATGACTTGCGATCGCCGGAAATTGGTATTTTAAGTAAGAATCTGCCTCTGGGCACAAAATGCAAAGATGGCCGTCACAAGTAAGTAAGATACGTTATTTTTATTTAAAAACGTTATATGATAATGATCTTAATTACAATGTGTGTGATATAGTTGAGGATGTCCAGCATATACTGGTAGAGTGTGTAAAATATAAGAGTGCGCGAGACAGAGGTGCGGAGACATAACATTAATAAATAGAAATTTCGGGTTCTCATAAGTATTTGTCATAACCTTCGTCTGAGGCTGCTAAATATCTGGCTGTTTTTGCACCATAGATCCTTTCGTTCCTGTTATCAAAATATATTGTAAATCAGGTTACGATGAGGTTGTCGTGTCTATCAAGGGACAAAAACCTCCAAATTCAAAAAGTATTTTTTGAAAATTGTCATATGTACGCGGGTGTCTGTGCGCTTTCTATGGGCCATTTTTTTCGAATTCGTCCGTAACTGTAGATGTATTCTGTGCTTTGAGTTTGTGTCTTCAGTTAAGAAATCACACTTTATATGAATATATGATATTGGCTCTTACTTCGTAGTTCAATTGTTTGATGTTTATCATATTCCCGACTTGTTGAAAGTTTGTGATTTCAAAATCTTGATTGCTTATCCATTTTGTTAGTGTAACCGTTATCGTCATTGGTGTTGTGGCTTAAATTTTTCACCTAGTGTGTGCCAATCGGTAGGTATTATTATAAGCATGTCACGTAACTTAACTGATTATACAATGAATGTTTAAAATAATATACTAACACGTTTAGTCTCCTGAAGTATTTAAAAATATATCAGAGCCATTCCTTCGCAAATTTTCTTGGAATCAAGACTTGTTAGATTAATATATATTTTAGTGGTAGTCCTTCCAGATCTTTCACATGCCACAGTAAAAACAAATCAGTGAGTAATTTTTATATGACGATACCGAGCATATCTTGCATATGTACGTGCTAGTGTGCATGCAACAACAATACATACATTGAAAATATTAAAAAAATATATATTATATATGATCATATTATTACAAATGATATTTGGCATGTTTTACAGAAGCTTATCTATTAAAATTGCAAAAAGTGTTGAAAAATCGGGAGGTCACACTGTTATTTTATCCCACTCTGTCATATGTGTATAGAGGTCTGACTTCTCTTTCTAATACGTACTGTTGGCGAAATGAAAGTGTTACCACTATGAGTGACAGATTATTTCCTCAGGCGAATTTTCATCGTGTTGCCTGTACATTTTAATTTACTTCACTATACTCGTATTTAAAATAACGGCTAAGAAATGTGGTCTTACTGTGATACGTGATCGTGCGACTCAAACGCAAAAGACTACACGTCTACCCACATTCGTGCCTATAAACGGACGAGGATACCAGCAATATCGTCAGTCTGTTTGCAGTCTTCGTACAAGCAACATCGATTATTAAACGTTATTTTAAATAGCTTGTGTATATTTGTATTAAGTTGTTTGGTTGCTGTCTTAAATTATTAATAAAATTAGGCTCACATGCTGAGTAAATATATATTATTAAATAATTTAAGAGTATTTATGATTAAACTGGCTTTTGTATGTATTTCAATAACCTGTAATTTTAAATTGACGTGTTACGCTTGATATGAGACCGTCTGGACCAAACTTTTAATAGCCAAGACCTACAATACCTGAGGAAGACAGATCCATTTAACACGTAAACGTTTCAGACTTAGTTGACGTACTGTCCTATCTTTACTTTCCACATCTTCCCTGAACGAACCACGATGAAAGAAGGCGTTAAAACCTTTTCCTAGCACGGAATTATTTTATTTTTTGTTGACGTGAGCCTATCTGTTTAAAAGGGCGGGTAAAATATTTGAAAAACAAAATAAACAACACGGTTTTTATAGATTTTTCGTATTCCTCAAGCTTTTTGTTTTTATGAAACAAAATTGGAACTGCTTTCTATTGTTTTAGAAAATGTTACGTGCATTTTCGGATATTTAAAATTACCTATAGGGTGTTTGGCAATAATATCTGTATAGTATATGCCAATAATAAATAAATATCAAAGAAGTAATATTAAATAACAATAAAGAAGTTTCTTAAATGTATCTATATAGTTGAGGAGCTATCAGAAGTCCCCAACAAAGTTTTAATATAAAGTCATTAAAGTATTTTATTGTAATTAGGATTATTCAAAATATGGACGTCAATAAATACACGTTTGATTGTATATTTTGTCTTTAATGTGATGAAAATATCAAAAAACCTCTTAAAAATGCTAAATTTTAAACGTCAGATTATACAATTCCATTTGTGGCCTGTCTAAGATTATAATTTCATAGTAGAGATATCAGAGGATAAAATTTAGAACATGAACTAAGAACGTGTGTTCTTTGTTCATGACCTATTTCTTGATTTTTAAAGAACTAATTGTGAGTTCAAAATAAATAAGAATTACCATCTCTGCAAATCGATAGCGAGAACCGTATATAGTTGATTAAAATTAATTAAACTTGAAATTTGAATAGCAAGGATGCTTTATAACCGCATTCGGACGATTGGGATTAACTTCGGGCTTCTGTATCTCTGAAGTATTCGAATCAGGTTGATTCGTACTTCAATAAGATATAAATTGATTTTTTATTGAAAGACATGGATGTATGGATCCCTTTGCCTTCCCTTTTACATAGATAATTTTTAGAAAAATAAATTACGTTTTGTTCTAATGCTATAGTTTTTATATATTCACTTTATAAGTTTCCTATGATCCGCAGTCAGAGACTGGTAACTGGACCTAGTCTAGGCGAATATTGTATTAATAAGGATCAGTACAGTATATTACATGCTTCACTAGCTATCTTCACATGTGGACTCGTCTACTGCTTATCATCAGGTGGTGTCGAGTCATTTGCTGAGCTTTTTATAAAAAAAAACTATGAAATTTAAGGATAAATGTTACTACGGTATATCTTAAAAGAATTCATAAGTTTACTCTTCTATATGATCACTTTAACTTGAGGTCATAACACGATAGAAATGGTACAACAAAATCGATTTTCTAAGCCAAGACACAAAGTTTGAAGAGTAATCTTCAACATTACAATAATTAGTGAACATTAAACGAGTCAAACAGACCAAAACCAATTTAAGCGCCAAAGCATCATACGACCATTTATCTTTAAACCTCAATCTGGGCTTCAACAAATAATTATAACGAATACTTCCTTTGGTAAAGCCAAATTGCGAGCGAACCTTTTAAAGGAGACAATGCGATTTCAGACGAATGGTGGCGGCGAGATAAATAAACATTTTCCAAACAAAATTGTGGTTTTACTTGTCCAGGGTTGTCATTATTTGGTTTTGTGTAATCGTTTATTAAAGTGTCAGAACTGTTTTTGAATAAGGGACTAAGATGTTAATGACGAAGAATTAATATAAAGCAGGTCTTATCAATTCTTATTAATCACTTTTGTGGACATTGATTATTTAGAAAAGCCTCGTTGGACGCATGACATTTGCCAACCTGTATCTACCTAGCTACCTGACCCGCTCATTTCATTATGTTAACCTGGTGGGGGTTAACATAATGAACAGAATCTACCAGTTCCTTCCCGACGCTCGACTGACTGACATAGGTACCACGTTGCCCTCGTTGTCCCGTTTTCTGTGCCCATCAGTGCTATCCTAATGCCATCAGTGTTGTGCCTACCAATTGAGACCCGGGATACACCCACATACCTGTATCGGCGAGAGGGTAACGTACCTAGATATACCTACCTATACAATAAACTAACTTAGCCCAGCACCTTCCCTAAACATTGATAAAAGTGGATAGGGCATGTACATTAAAATGGAAGAATTGGTTTTTTGTTTATGAAAAGGGTCCCGCCTAATGGTAATCAATTTATAAAGTCTGTAAGCGTTTGTAACAACACGATAGAGACTGACATATATCACTCGTTAAAGAGAATTTTGACTTTATTGGCACGCATATAACTGGTATACAACCTTTGGTGACAATTTGACCCACATTGAGTTTATTTTTCAGGTGACAGTACTAATCTTTATTACCCAAACAATTAGTAAAACTCAATTAGTTTTACTAATTGTTTGGGTTTTCATTTTTATTGCAGGTAGTTAGTTAATTGTTTTTGATATGCTTCTTATATTAACATGTCTGACAGAACATTCTAGGAAAAAATGGTAACCTTAGAATGTGTCGATCCATCTTTTATTTTCAGCCTTATCACCTATTACCATCAGATGAGATAAATGTCAATCTACCGGGAGATATTTTTTTAATACTTCCTCAAGTCCATAATCATAACTAGTATGACTTTAACAATAATTATATTTTTATAAATATTATTATAAAATCGATCAGAGCTTTAATAAGAAGCGCGATCCTGAAGCACTTCAGGATTTTATTTAGTGGGCAAGGCACATTGCCATGAGGACTGACAACTGGGGTGGAAACGTCCGGTGGACCAACGATCCGTTCAGGTCGAGAAAGCTGCTAAATACGGGCAGGGCAGGACCAATCGGCTTGGATATCTTTTGAGGTTCCTGGGCTCGACTGTGGAAGTCTTTCAGATGCTTTAATTATGAAAACAAAATTATTCTACTTTCTTTTCAATCAACGTCAAAAAAAGAGGAGGTCAAGGCTATATGTTTTTTGTATCTCAGTTACGATTTCTTTGTCAATTGTGACCCGATTTTTTATTTCATTAAGTATGTTCCTGAAGTGCTTCCAACGTTAACAAGTCAGTGTTTGACGATGTGATCCCAGAAAAGGGCAAATTTCAAATTTATTTGACACGAGTTTCATATTTTTTTTAAAAATGTTCGAGTTTTTTTTTTAAAAACTTTAAATAGACAGGCAAGTCGACCATAGCGATAGTTACCCATCGAACTTTGACCGTAGAATCATAACACTCAGAATTGTGAAAAATATTTTTAAAACTAAAAACCTATTTCAAAATACTAAAAAGGGTGCTAATTTGTTTCGAGAACCAATAGAAAGACAAGCTCCAATTCCAAAAATAATTTTGTATCAGAAAGCTACATCCATTAAATAAATATTCTGCTGAAATTTCAAGCAAAAATACACTTTTCTTACTAACTCATTTACTTTGATTTCCCCTAAACCACTCTGCTAGTGAAAGAGCACTTGTGTTCCATCTTTTTAGTCATTCATATTATTCTGACAACCCTGAATAAGCACAATAAATTGCAATTTACGGGAGCATCTCGTTTAATGAAGCTTCATTCACTGGCTCAACGCGGTTGAAATTTTACACTGAAATTTCGATTTTCGTGGCCAAAGTAACAGCTTGTATTCATAGTTCAACTGATAGACTGGCAATCACTTGAATGTAACTTAATTTCGATCACAATAAAGGTGAGTATAGTAACTACTTTTATTACTAGTCTTAACTTTGCAGTCGAACGTATTTTGTTCTGATTATATAACCATTCTATTAAAAAAACTGACACACTACCCAATTCGTAATACTCCACGCCCCAATGTGCCGAGCGTATGACGAAAGCCAATGGAACGTCTATTATGCCGGGGTGATGCTCTAGCCGAAATCAGGATGAGCCTTCTGGAGCTGGCATAGCAGCCAGAAAACTCCAGGCCAATTCTGACCAGAAACATAGACAAGCTTATGGCAGCTATATTATGGATACAGCAAGAGTAAAAGCAGGGGAGGCATATAAGATCTCTCTCATGGCCTAAAGATAAGATAAGATAACATTCAATTTTACAAATCACTATAAAATTCCACACTACTTACAATTGAAAAGATTTGAAAAAATCCCTAGTAAATTTTTCTATTACTGTCGGTATATTAAATTTATTTGTTTAAGCGATTCTCTTGATAGACAATAAATTATTATAATTATTAATTTCATTTCAAAATAAGCTTAAATGTTTGAAAAGCGAAATCGCTTAAATAAATACAACATAAATTAACTAATAAATCATGAACATAAATTTTTAGTCCAATAAATTTTTGAGCGCACGTGATACGAATAAATTAGTCTGAACAATTTTAACACTAGATATACCAGCGATTTGAATATATGTCAACAACAAAAATTATATTTGTTACTAATGTATATAAAATAACATTAAGTTTATAAAACGTACTCTCTAATTATAGCTACAAAAGTCATAACATCATTTCTGAAAAAAAAATGTGTAATATAGTAGGAATTTTGAATTGAAATTGCACGACCAGTCTTAATGACTGGTCTGGTAAATCTAGTGTTAATAAAATTATCATTAAGTCTGGAAATCCCTATGTACTAATGTTTCGGAATTTATTATCCTAAACGTCTGGTATTTCTGATTACCTCCTATAGTAAAAGATTTGATTTTTACCGTGATGTAGATGGGAGGAAAACCTTTTAGTACCCATAATTATTTAAATTTATGATCCAACTGTGGTAGATAATATTAATAGCAGAAGAAATAAAAGCATATGTAGAATAGCTAAGTTCAATTCTACGTTCTATACAAGTTTCTTGTCTTTGTAGAACCATATTTATATAACAAAACCTTTAAAATATATATAAAATTTAATTAAGTAACGAGATTGGCTTCAACAGATAATCTACAATGAGACTGAAAATATTTTAAATATCCTAAATATTAATTAATAATGTTGCAAACACACACACATACACACAAACGCGCACGTTCTCGCACACATTCATAATTGTCCTATATTTACTTGTATTCATAGTTAAATAATTTAACAGACTGGTGCTCTAGTACTCTTAATTTAATTTAAGGAGAAGCATCTGTCGCCTATAATATAGGCATACCTTAACTAGGAGGGAGAGTAAAATTGTTGGTTATAGGCATTGTACCGTAAATAATATTTCTGTTCTCTTGATAGACGATAAATTATTATAATTATTAATTGTATATCAAAATAAGCTTAAATTTTTGAAATCAAAATAGGTACGTAAACAAATGCACTTCAATACAATAATTATTTTTGAGCGTCAACACTTTCCATAATGTATGTATATGTATTCTGTTGTAACTGTAAAGGGTGGAGTGGAATAAAGCACCAACATATATCTGCATATATTTCAATTAATAATAAGTGTTGCGCCTTTTAAAATATATCAATATTTGATTGGTAGACAGTATTTATACATGTATTTGTACGTATACACTCTCATCAACACTTCCTTCCCCCTCCATTTTTTACCTACCACCCTTCTGCTCCGGTCCGTTCGACGTCAATGCCGGCTTGTACTACCGCAAATAATAAAAAACAATCCAAGATTAACCACACCGCCAGTGATAAGACTCATAACATTTAAATATCATAATATTTATTTTGTTTGAATAAACAAGGACCTAAAAATATACAACCCAAATCAATTCCAGGGAATATATCGTGCAGTTTTCTCTTGCCTTGTTGCACATAATAAGTAAATGCTCGTTGTTAAAAACTTAACATAAAAAGCTTACGAATAAGGTACTTAAAAGTTCCATGATTTCATAATTAGACGTATAAATATTAAATTACCCGCTTCCTGACTTTTGGGTTGAAATAGACGAACAATACTAAATCGCCTAAAATGGCGTCGAGACGTTGGCATTGCAGGGTAATGTTTCCGATGATGTCAATCAATTAAATGAATAGCCTAAGAGATTAAATCGAATCAAGTGCCAAAGCATGTCCAAATAATTTGAATATAAGATTGATTATTATTTTTTATATATTGCCAGTAACTATAAAATGAGAAAAGGTTTCTTAATAATTATAATAATCCTTTATTCTGCTTATGAAGCAGATTATGCTTCATACATAACAAGTATAGATTAGACGCAATAGACATTAGATGGTAGAACATGACATGCAAAATGTAATATAATAATATAGTAACCTATAAAATATTCTTTTGATTACAATAAAAAAAAAACAAAAAAAGAATATGTTCGAAGTGTCGTTGGCTTTGTACATAAGGTCTTCTATACGGCAGACCAAGGACAATTTCGCTTTCAAATTTTGAATCCATATGTACGTTAATTCGCCCTGCACATACCAGTAAAGAAATTCTTAGGTTGAGTGTGAAGTCGACCAACTCGCACTTGACCAGCGTGGTTGACTAAGGTCTAAACGCCCTATTTTATAGTAGGCTCAAGCCCCACGGTGGGGATATATATATATATATATATATATGACCTGTTAATGATGAAGTATATGTTTTAAAGTTGACTTTTAATTATACTCTCAGTTACTCAGTTACTCTTATTCAATTCAAAGGCCATTAACGTATTTTATAACTGTTCAGCGCCATCTAGTAACTAACTTTGTTACTGTCAAATTGGATCGATATCACTTTACGATTGAATATTGACTTGCGTTACTGACCAACAATGATAATTAATATTGACATGGTGATAATCTAACGAATTATAATAATTTCCTAATTTAATTAAGATTATTTTATTTATTTATTATTAATATTGATTAGTGATTATCAAAATCTACATTATAAAATAAAATCAGAGTTAACCTCCATAATTTTAATTTTAAATGTGTTATTGCCGCCTTCTTGGTAATACTACTGGCTTGTGAAGGGGGCTTGATAGTGTATCTGATGTTGACATGTCAAGTTTATTATACATTATATTCACGTTTGAGGCGGTCGGAGTAACTGTAGTGTTACGTCACTCTCAATTTATTCAGGGAAATGTTTCATTATTTTAATCCATTTTTTTTTAATTTGTCTATATAGATAATGTTTGATATGAGTGTATTTAACATCAAAATGATATAGCACCACGACAAGTTCGTCATTAGCGTCATTGTGTCAATAAAGATCCTTTATATAATGACAAAACCTTACTATTTTCGTAAATCCGTTTCAAACGTAATAAGATCTGAAAATGCTCATTTAGGTTAGCAATCAGAATTTTAAAGTGTCTCTTGTTTTACGTTTGCTCGTAAACGTTTAATTTGCTTTACGCGTTGTAAAGTTTAATGAGTTTACATTTAGTACGGCCGTAAAGATAAGATGAGAGACAACATAAACGGGGAAAGTTATATTCACTTCAAAATGTTGTTGCATGCCAGTTTTTTCATTTCAGATATTCGTTATTTAAGCAAAGTGTTTAGAGTAACTAATAGGCATTATATAAGCCTTGGTATAAATAAAGTTGAAATTTGAAAGAAAAGATGAAGCACTGAGTAAATATAAGGAAACTCTTAGCAGAAAGTAAAGCACATTTTTTTTGAGCTAACTAATGCTGTTGGCTGCAGACTGCAGGGGCAACTTTGGAGAGTTGGCAATCCTGAGGGGCGATTTGCCTCTGGAGGATTTCTAAACGACGGGCATCACCTCCAGGGGTAGTGTCTCTCTGTCTCTTAGTGTCTCCAGGGAGCTAGAGCCACGAGGGAGCGATAAACCTGAGAGTGTCTCTAAAGACTCCGACCTCGGCTCAGATGAATAGTGTCGTAGAGAAGAATAGCTTCCAGATAGGCACCTGTACCTGGTATAGCGAGTCGAATTAGAAACTAAGCAATTGTTTTCTACTTGAGTCGGCCATAACCAATTGACCATTGTCAGTGGATTAATTGTTAACTTGTTTTGAGTTAATTGAATACATTTAATTGCAGCGTTTCTGTTGGATTCCAAAATGTTTACGAATTTAAGAGATATATGTATAGTTCACAAATAACATATTGGGTAGACTACAAAAACGACTTCTTTTACAATTGAATAAGAAGAATCTTATTTTTCTCAAGTTTTTGATGTCTACCCAATATGTCATTTTATTTTAAAATGCCCATTTTCGGGCCAGCTTGTTTCACGTTTTATTGAAACTTTCGTATATGCTATTAGTTTTTATAAAAAAACAAGATAAACAATTTTCAATTAATCCATATTCATAACACAAATTTATATGGGAATTGCTTTGAATACTTCAACTAAATTTAAAAGTTTAAAGAGTTTGATAGCAACTTAACAGAAGAGTTTCAGACCATATTGTGATGTATACAAATGGGACCGTCGATCTTATATTTTTATTATTAATTTTTAATATTTTTCCATCTTTTTTTCTTCAAATCGATCATTTAGTTCGTCGAGGAAACATGAGCTCTAAAATTGGCGCCCAACACGGGTCCAACATAAATTTATTTATTTACACATAACTTAATAACAAAACATTATAACATAATTGCATAAAAATAACAAAAAAACTACCTATGTTTTAAATCTATTTTTTGGGAATTACAAATTGAAAGCAGCCCCATGGTGGGCGCCAACGTAGTAAGCAAACAATGCTGAAATAAAGATAAATTAGTTCATTTTGATTATTCAATGAAAATAACCAGGAGCGTGTTTTTCACTCAAATTATTTGTAAAGTTTGTGTGTAATTTCTTGTTTTTGTAATAAAACCAATTTTTCGTAAACGTGCAAAATTATATTGTGTTTCACAAAGACATGTTAATATTGTTGACAAGACGTCTGTCAAACCAAAAAGTTTCAATTCGAATAAAACAAAAAATAGTTCGTACATTATTTTTAATAACAGCAGCTCTAGCCATTTTACCAGGAATCGCTAATTCACTCCTTACAAACTACAGCTTGTTTCACGGCTCAGATGAAACCGGCGAGTGAAATCCTCCGTGTGAATAGGTTTTCTACCATTAGGGTAATGACGCATACCCATTAGTTCGCTCGATCTAACCATTCTGTATGTGGTAAATAGGTTCTTTTCTATAGTCTTCTTTCCGATTGTGGCTTGTGTATGAGGTCTTTTATTTATGCATCTAGTTGTATAATTGTTATATTTGTTACTACAGCCCTTTAAAACTAACATTTGCAAGCGTTTGTCCCATTTCCGTTGTGCACGAACTAAATTAAATGTAAGTTCAGTACTTTTAGTACAATACAACCTAAAAAGGATAAATGACCGGTGACGTAATTTTGTTCTAAAATGTACGACTATTAAGTATTTTAGACTCATTTTAACACGCTTCATAAAACATGCCGATTGAAATTAGTCTTAAGTGTATGGATTGTCTACGTGTCAACTAATTTGACATTTCTAAAAGTCATTCTATCCCTTTTTATTGAATCGGAATGAAACTCCTTATACTTAACTTAAGATAAACGGTGTTTAAACTTAAAGATGTTCAAGCATTTAAATGGGATTAAGCTTAGATAAAATATTTTAAATGGATATAAATCACTGATGAATACAAAAATCAAAAAATATAAATATATTATTAATAATAAATTATTTTATTTTATATCGGCTTGATAGGCAAGTTAACTGGATAGCTCAGTAAGATCTCAAACATAGTAAAATACCATCAATGTGAGATGTATGCGTGTGCGTATGTGTGTGTGTGTAATTTCTAGCATCGTGACGGTGAGTATATGTCCTGGGTTCTTATAATGATACTATAACCGATTTCAATGTTTGTCAAATTTGATAAGAAGTGTAAATCTAAAGGTGGTCTAATAAAGACTATTGCTCTAGTGATAGCGTTAATGAATGTCAAAATGATCAAGTTTGGTATTATATTTTTTACCTGAGTAAATATTTCATCCTTGGGTATAGGTTCTACGTCATAAGTTTCCATTCCATTTAATTATATTTCCACAATAACTTTCTCTAACATCGTCGAATCAGAAAAACATTTTTCATCAGTTAAGATAAAATTTATTAGATAAGTATTGGAGGATTCTTATAATGACATAACATAATAAATACCAAAAAATATGCTAAAAAGAGATAGGAATAGAGGGCTTGTCAAAGTCACTGCAAAACGATGTATGCAGCCTGCGCATAACCATTTTGTTTTGAAATTATTTCGAACGTATTTGAAGTGGACTTCATAGTTTATTTATGGTCATGATTACAGCTATCTAGGATAATTTGATGAATCCTGATAAACTGTATCTGGGTTCAATATTATTTATGATTTAAATAATTTTACCACAAAAATGACTACATTCGCAAATCACCATAGCAAAAATTTAAAACATAAAAACAAATGTGAGATTAAAATATGGTAAGCTGACAATATATAGCACAAGCTCTTAATGATGATTAGTTTACGTTAGATAATAGGTGTGAGTAAGAGATATTGTTATTATTATTAATTCTTACCAAGATTTTATTAAATCTTAACTGATATTTTAACTGATTCGTCAGTCAATAAAATTATTCATAAATGATTTTTCCTTGTTACAGTTGCAGCCATCACAATAAGCTACATCCGAAATCATGACAACTCTAAATTCATCTTTCAACAATATTACAGGTAAGACTATTGAAGCAAGTTCAGTCTGAGTAGCTGTCTAAATTTCAGCTATTTAAAGAAAAAAAATTCACTTTAAAAATTATAAAGATTTTTTTTTAAAAACTTTTGATTTTAAACTAGAATATGAGTTCTTTGTAATACTGAAACATGAAATAGTAAAGTGTATTGCAAAATACTTCGGTTTTGATTTTCGTTTGAAGAAAAGTGAACCATAAGCCTCGTGAATTATGTTAGAAAACTTGACGTTTATTACTGTAATTAGGTGACTTGTTAATATATGAATGAAATGTTTTATACGCCATAAATAGGGTAGACAGCATTGGATTAGTTGTGCGTCCTTTATATGTATGCAATTAAGTCTATTTTAATCTACTTCTTCATTGTATTTCATCTAACGTAGTGATTACTCTTGAATAATTAAAGTGTATTACTTCGTTGTTCCGTAATCGTCTGGTCTTGTAATTTTTGAAGCATGATAATATTTTGAAAAACGCTATCACATTTTCCGAGAGTCTTTCCATCTAAAAAGTTGAAGATTTTTAAGAACTATAACTAGGTACCATAATGAAACCATTATAAAAGTCTTCACAAAAACGGAGGAGAATTTTAAGGCTAAAGGTACTGATGCAATGTTTTAAAAAAATAGTTTTAATGCCATTCACAATTTTTTAAATCATCTATTTACAAATTACTGAGGTGACGCGTTAAGATAAGATAAGATAAATTTTATTGTGATTCTGTGTACAATAAATAGATCTTACAATCACATGCATAAGTCACATCAAATTGCCATTTTCGGGCGTACAATTAACATTTTGAGATATAATTTTTATTTATTTTGTACTATAATTTAATTACACGTTGAGAAAAGGAAGGAGGAAAGAGTGTTTTGTTCGTCGTCGGTCGTTCTTGCAGTGTGGCACGGATGTAATGTACGAACTTGCTTTGCCATTGGTGCGTGTGTGGGTGTGGTGACGCGCACAGATGAGAGGCATCAACAACAGGTTCTCTATTAAGTCACGGTGTATTTTTCAACCCTTTTCTGTTCTATTTTGGCTTTCCAGCCATTTACTTATACTATACCTTAAATAAATACTTATTTCATACCTAGCCCAGCTTCGTGAAGTAATATTTGAACTGTTTTTTAATTAGGTGTATTTTAAAAATCTCTGGATTTATGATTGCTGCTTCAAAGATCTTCTTTTCCAGTAAATCAACACCCATTACCCATTATTCCCATAGATATTAGGATTAGTTTCCATATATTGTATCTTTCTACACAAATAACTTTTCTTTTGCATTTTCAGTACCTATGTAGTTCTATCTCAAATTTATAGAATAGAAGGGAATGTATCTTAATTGTACATCAACTAATCAACAAGAGAAATACATAGGGTATAGTAAAATCTGTACAATCTATCCATATTATTGTATTTTATGGAAAAATAACTAATATGACTGATTCAACCAACCAAATACGTAATTAATTGATGTCATAAGAGATAGTTTCAAATTATTTACTTTGCACAATTAGTTCATTTTACAAACTAACGTGTGAATAAGTTCAATTATCGTTCGAAACTAGTTCCTTCGTGTATTACACAATATTATTAAACATTACGTGAATAACAGGCAATAAATCTTATTGATGGACACTTTTGTGTGTATCAGACCCAGCTAATAGCATTAGTTACTGAATACAATAGAAAATTATCTTCTTATTGTCTGAACGTAATTGAATCATAAATATCTTCTCAATTGTTTTATGTTTTCTTGTAAATATGTTTTAGCTAGATACTTACTAAATAGCTTAATATTTGCTTCAATGTATCCTTTTCTTTCTTCTTCAGGTAGAGAAAGACAAGACACTCTTACTTCACTGTTAAGTTGATACTCAATGACTAATACCTCTCTTAATTAAATCAGCTACGATAAACACATTGTTAAATTAACAGGAATGCTAAAGAGAAAAAAATAAAAAATCACAGTTTTTATACCAATGATAAAATTTTTGTGGCTCTTTTTAGTAAGCTTACTGACGTATCAAGTGTAATATAAATTATAAATACTCATGGGAGAGGAAAAACCAAGCTTCAAATATTAAATTCTTCTTATACTCTTTTACGGTACATGATTTTAGTCTATGGAACTCGCTTCCTGCACAAATACGTGACAGAAGACAATTTCATCTTTTAAAAAGAAGGTTAAAGAACATAGGTGTACATACGATGCTGTCCTTTCGCGGGTCTAGTAAGAGATTTCTTTGTGTGTAATTGTAGATAAATTGTTAAACTTGTTTATTCAAATTGTGGCGCTAAGGTATCTGTTAATTCCGAGCTAAGTTTCACCATGCCTAGTATTAGACAGGTCAAAAAAGAAGGTATCATAAGCCAGTGGTCACGATTTTTCCATTAACTACTTCCCTTACCCATCCACATTCAAAGTCAAAGTCAAAGTCAAAAATTACTTTATTTAAATAGACTCATTTACTAAGTTCTTTTAAATCGTCACAACAGGGAATATGTATGAGAAAAACAAATAATGAAATTAAATGCAATAGTCATAACTTTAAGTGGGTATCAACCGGGCATTTACAAATTGACCCAGTATTAAAATATGTACTAAATAAATTGTTTATTTTATAACTTGTTTATTATTTGTTTGTTTTATAACTAGTATGCATATATTTCCAATTAACCCTACTACCGCTTCGACGAATTAGTAGCTATAGAGAAGTAACGGCGCAAGAAACTCTCAGCCTTTAGTATTTATAATGACATTTACAAATCAATTGGAGTAGAGCCTACAACTTCTCGTGTCGTAAAAATGTATGCACTTCTTTTGTTGCTTAGAATCAGGAGGAGTAAGTTCTTGTGTTATCTGATCTTACCAAAGAGCCTAAGGATTTTGTAGCACTTCGACCCAATGTGATCTTTTGTGCTTAGTTTGCTTTTACTTCCATGTAAGAAGCAAGTAAAGCAGTGGAACGTATTTTGTAAGCTTTTGTTTTGCAGATCAGAGTGGCCACTTAGTTGTAAGAGTACCGTGTAATTTATATGTAATAAATCTAATTTCATTTCAACTTTTAAGAGTTCTCAACCATAGCTTACAAAAGACTCAGTTCAACAGAACAGCTTCGTCGTCCCATCATCTCATCAGCATCAGCTATAGTTCTGTTAACAATGATAGAATATAGCTTTTCTTTCTCTCTTGATGTTTGAAGTTCTTGTTTCTTTATTACAAATTTTATGCTCTAAGATAAGACCAAACATATATCTGCTTCTTGACAGTCAGCAGTCAAATAAAAAAGTACTAAACAGGTACTTTAGATATAGCCATTTTACTGCCTTTAAAGTTTTATGTGCGCGACTGTTACATTTAAAGGTGGTGGTATAGTAAGATTCTTTGGTTTGTTCATTAATCAAAAGTAAATTATTCCCCTCTATTCATAAGCAAAATACAACTACCCTTGGTGAGTTGAGAAGTGATCGTTTTCTCTGTTACGTCATATATATGTATGAGATGAAAACCGGTTAAAAGGTAAATACTAAATTAATTAAATAGTGGTCCGTTTGCTGCTAACTATCACTACTGATACGGAATATATATATATATGAAGTATAAAAAACATGTTTTAAAAATATAAAATGTTTTTCGTCGTTTTGCACTGAGAGCTCTTTTCAGCATGGTGCGAATTGACCAATGGCCCTTCTTGAATTCATTGTTTCAAACTATGATATAACTACTGTATACATTATTATTTATTTGTATTTAGTGACATAGAAGAGCTTAATATATATATATATATATATATATATATATATATATATATATATATATATATATATATCTATATATTAGAACTAATTGTTTCTTTATTCATATCTGATCTTTGAAGTCTTAGTATTATTTTAATATTAATTTAAAATGTCTGCGCAGAGCCATCCCAGGCATGCACAGAATACCCGCGTAGCGGTAGTCTCTGTCGCAACATCATGCTGAGCAGAGGTTTTTTGGGTGGATTCGTTTATGTTTAAATTTGTTTTTTAAATGTTATTGATTTATGTGAATAAAAAAGTGATTTTCTACTTTCTCGATCCACACAATCCCAAATAACATTTATGTATATCTGCTCTCATTGCAACTTCATCCTACAGATTAATACCGCTATTGACATTGTCTTAACACACCGAAATATCACTATCATTGCAATGTTAATAAAGCTGATTCTAATAACTTGTTAATTTTAGATATCGCCTTTCATTTGTATTTAGATCGTGTTAAGTGTAAAGTTGGAGTTGAACCAGAGATCTTACATATTGTCAAACAAACAAAGGATAGTGTAAAAAGTGTAAAATGATTTTGATGATTATTCTATAGTTAATCAATAAAAATACTATTACATTATAAATAAGATGTTGTAGTTTAAATTTACTCTATTTTCTTAGAGAAGGATATATAGCCGTGATGTTATTTCAGGTATTCGACGTAATTGGAAGACTTAAATTAACGCGTTTTAAGACATGTCCATTAAATCAATCTAAAAGTAAATAGATAGTGTAAATATAAAAAATATTAACGTTTCCAAATTCATAGATAGTCGAGTAATTTATAAATGTCACAAACTTAACGCTTAAATTTCGCGTATTATTTACAATATACTGTCGCGCTCATAGTTGTCATATTATATCTGAAAAGATTTATTATAAAATACGCTATAATAATAGATTCAAAGTATGTGTAGGTCTAATAATATGGATTCAATGGAATCTCTGAGTTAATTTTTACATTACCTACTCTTTTATTTAGTAGCCATGAGTATACCACAATGATAACATAATTTATCTACATTTACCTGCAGCTAAAAATTATTACGTTTATCTACAGTTGTGAAACTCCGTACGGAGTTCAAAATGGACCCACGAAATAATTTACGTCAATTTAAAAACCGTTTTAATGGTTATTAAATGAATATTTAACAGTACTGCAATCAGACTTCTGTAATAGAAACCCGGTGCTTAATGAATAGAGTTCAGTAAATCTTACTAAATACACAGTTACCGTTGCGGTCCAATTCGACCAAGAAAATTTTCCGTTAGTAATGATCTATTGGTTCTTGGAACTGGAAATAATATAGAGAGGATAAGCAGCCACAGTTTAATAACTTTTAAAGTTCAAAGATAGATTGGAATTGCCGTATCTTATCTTTGGGCTATGACAAAAGTCTTAAACTTCAAGCCGTTGGGGTCTGGGATGGCTCTTCACATTTTCTCTTACAGTGACCAGAATATAGCTGATAAGCTTGAATAAGGTCTGTGGAGAACGAGTCTGTAGTCTTCTGGCAGTATGGGTGCCGCTTCTAAAAGAAAAGCTTCTAAATTACGGTTCTAGCCAGACCATCACATCGACATAAGAAATGTACCATTGATTCCACGTTTTCATGACATTCTACAAGTTATCATGAAATTGTGGTAAGTGTGAGCGCTTCAATTGTATATATTCTATCCAATTACATCCTTAAAAAGGATTCAGTTCCAATTATATCTTCAATCACTTGATGATAAGCTTTAAGATAAGAGAATTATGTTATATGAGAAGGTTGATCATTCAGCATCAAAACAGTATTTTAAATGCCTCCACTATGTTGACCATTTTGAAAAAATCTGAAAAAGTAAATTGAAATGTTTTAAAACTGTAAGTTGTTTCCGGTATAAGATAAGAAAGGGAAACATGATAAGCTGAGCTCTGTTCTACTTCGATCTTTAAACTACAGTATTGTCAAAACATGCCTAACAAACGATCCATGCACCATACGTTGGATAATATCAAAGAAGCTATTTCCACAAACGAAAATCTAAATAACCATATCTTCCACACATTCAGCATTCAGTCCAAAAATTAATCTTGTCTAGACAGAAAACTTCCAACAAATTTGTTACACAGTCCTAATCCGCCATATTTTGTTTCAGTAAAGCGAGCGGTACTCTAGACTGGATTAACGGTGACATCCGGGAACTTGAACATTATGGTAAGCTACTGAGATAATAACTTACTCTTAAGTTGAGCTAACCCTAAGAATGAACGTAGATAATAAGTCTGACTGATTATGTATTAGGTCTTTAAATCTTCTGAATAATTGCATTGATTTAGCGATTCTCGTGGTAACACTTCATGTTACTTTTATACTATGCCCAGCAAAGTCCATTATGATCATATCTTTAATCTTAAGATCTATATGTAACATTATAGTATACAATAAATAATTTGAATTTGAATATAAATTTAATGGCATCCAAAAATCAAAAAGATATCAAACGAAAATATTATATAATTATTTCGTGTAGCTATAAAAAACAAAAACAATTTTATAAAAATAGGTACATCACTAGTAGATATACAAAAAAAAAGAATAGACAAAACAGAAATGATAAACAATAAAGTTGAGCTTATCATTAAAATTATAGCTTTATCTATGAACGAAAATATGTCAGTAGTTTGTACAAAACACAATAAATTATCGCTGGTTCAAATTAATGTCCTTTAATTTCTAGATTCGTTTAAGCAAAAAAGCGGACGGTATTCTCTATTTCGTAATTGATTCTACTTATAAGACCGACAGATATTATTATTTGAAAATAAATGAGAAATGTAATAGTAACATTAATAATAATCACAATCATTGATTTTATGTGAATTCCTATTGTGAATGAGGTCTCAAATGTATTTTACACTTTTCTATAAATTTTCAAAAATGGAAGCTTTTTATGTTTCATAATTTTTTTTACTATTCTAAACCTCTTGTCTTTTCTGGCCAGTTTGTTAAAACATTTCTTATTTTTTCTTACAGCTTTAGTTTTAAAATTTATAATTATAACATACTCTAAAATTCTTAAGATCATGCCTTTAAGTTTGAGAAGAGTCCAATAAAATTTTTATTAGAACTAGAATGCAGAAGTTTTCTTTACTAAAGTATTTTGTGTATTAGCCTTGTTCATAGCAATAATTCATTAAAAATTTATAGTTTTTTTATATTTATAATCTATTTGCATTAAACGGTTAAATAAAATATTGTCGCATTAGTTCTTTGAAAGTCAAATCGTGATAACAACAGCAAAACCTGTATTTTTACTCTTTTTACTATGATTAAAGATATTATTAATATTATAAAAAGTCCGAAGCTCACTATCTCTTTGAGGAGTATCAACATAATATTTCTTTTTGTAATTTCATTATTAAGATTATACATAAGGTAACTATTATTAACATAACCTCCGGACAAGCTAGCTATATAATAGACATTGGATATTAACATGATTTCCATTGTCTACAATGATGTATGTTGTCATAGAAACAACATCTCATAAGAGACATGTTGACAATATTCCCAAGGCTAAAAGGCCACAAGTAAAACAGTATATAAACACTTAATATCCTTTCTATGGCAGTGGATGGGTAGAATAAATATTAGCAAAGCAATGGTAGAGACTGGCTTCCCGGAAATTTTTCACTTGCTATATGTTTTAACAGAGGCTATTCCCTTCAACTTTACTTTAAAGAGGATAAAATTACAATGGAATATTATCATGTCCAGCTAGAGTGAGTTCATTTTGATTCTAACTATAACTCGATTGAGCAATTCCACTATCTGATGATGATCAGAGCGAGAGATTTGCAAAGGCAGGTAGAACATTATGATAACTTACTAGCCTAAATCACAACAGCAAATTAAAAATATATAAAAATATTTTGCAGTTTAACTTGAAAAACTAATAGAAAATTCTGGTATCTGTAACCAGCGGAGATGATCTCATTGCGGGAATGGAATAGTTTTTGTTGTATAGAATCTTGGAGAGTTCTTGAATGTTCGCAAACATCTGTATTCTGTTCAATAGTTTTGCAGCTTTATATTTAAAAAAAGAAATTTCATAATCATTTTTTTCCAAGTTTGAATTTGAATTATGTGTTCTTTATTTCATCTTAGAAAAGTTTTTACTACACCAATATTTAAAAAGTTTTTATATATTTGAACGAAGTAATGATCTCTGTTGCTACTGTCCTGATTACTTTTTAAAAATTTACCATCAGGATTAATGTCTCATTGATCTTACAAGCCATTGCTATAACTCGAATGTTATCACTCTGGGGCTTTTTGCAAGTCCTTCCACACGAGTAGCTTGTGTGCGGACTAGTACAGCGTGTACTATACTGTTTTTGACTGTATTTATTGATATGATGATCCTTTAGAAAAATGTATATTTCATTATTGTATATTATTATTTATATAATTCTTTTATTTTATTATTGGTTAAAAGTTGTGTATTTCTCTTCTTGAATTGGCTGATGTACAATAAAGATATATTAAATTCTATATTTTCAAATGTTTTATTTATCTTATAAGCTGTAGCGATCGTCTTCAAACAGGCGGACATGTAAATAGAAGCTAGATTCTATAACCAAGAATCAAAGTGAACTCTATAAAGAAATGCCAATACCAATGTAGAGCCAATGCATTTTGCTTACCAGAACGCAACGACGACGTGACCCGTTTTGTCTAAACCATTTCTTTAACAAGCAGGAACTGCGAGCGCTTTTTTGAAGACCAAACTATTTTTTTTATTCTACTTTTACTTAAAACGGAGTAGGTAACTCGAAAACTCCACGTTCTCATTTACTGCAGAACTTTATTCCGTTGAGTATAAAGTTGAAATTGCATTGGTTTATTAGTAAAGTTCAATATAGATTAGCAGCTCCGACCAACTCCAACGGTAGACCACAGCGCAGAAAGTTTGAAGTGCATTGCCGAGTTGTTGAGTTTCGTTTCAACTCTTAAACTAAACGGGTTGGAAATTGCAGCGATCCAGCTTTTTAATAGTTTTTTGAGGCGCTTTCAAATAATTTTCAAGCAGACTAAGCTGCTTTTCGGGATTTAATGCTAGAAGAGATAAATGGTAGGATTTTCGTTGGAATTTCGCTAACATTCACTAGTTTTAATTACGTGGCTGCATACGTCACAGAGCTGCGTATCAAGAAAACTTGTTTAGCACTTGCTTTAAATTATGAAAACCTATAAACGTCACGATTAACTATTTATTGAGTCGCTATATTAATTGTGTTTGAACTGTATGACTTCAAAGTGTAAGTAACTGAGCTATTGCAACCACGTGGTAATTATCATTAGTGTTACGGTAGTTAGCTTGGGGAGCCTGTGGACTGTATTCTGGAGAGAAGTGGGAAAACAAGGAAACTACGTCTTGACTCGTCACCGGTATATTGACAACAACAAAAAACATATAAAACAATCTAGTATCAAAATATATTAAAAAGTAAACTGACATATAAACAAAACAGGCTTTATACAAACTATCAGTAACAATTAGCATCATCCAGAAAGACGAAATACATGAGGAGATTTTGAGCCATCAAACCACACTATGATTGCTCAATGCTAGTTAACCTAAAAGCATTTGATTGGTAATGAATAAATGAATATTTGATTTAGTTATCTTTATATGAGCCCTAGAAATACATGGCACATCTAAAACAAAATAGTTAGCACATTATTTCTATTTACAGAGAATCTAAATATATTGTGCGTATATGTGTATGTATGTATTCGTATACATATATGTATGGGAAAATATAATAAATATTAATTTTTATGTGTTTATTTATATTAATATTGGTAAATGCCTCTCTACCTTTCTTTGTCATTTTTCCCATTTGTGGGGCTTCTGGAAGAGATTTCTTATAGAAATAAGCAGTACCTTTGTACAAATCTCTGTTATTCTGTTGTATCCTTTTAATTGTCTTTGTGTGTACATAAATTGTTAAATAAGTAAATAAATAGTAATTCGTTAGCAAAGAATGAAAGCGTGACGTCAATTGACGATTCTAAAAATGTTTTTTTTTCTGTGGCAGTTCGTAGTATACTGTGCAACATTTTAGCAACTACTTTTAAGAATGTCCTGAAATAAAAAATTGTATTTTTTTCTGCATTTCAGGTAATCTCGAGCTGATGAAAAATCAAAACAAATACAAGTAAGTGTAGATTAATATGGATAATAAATTATTCATCTTTGACAATTTGGACCCGATTTCAGCCCCAATTCTATATTTGAAATGGAGAATTAATCTTAATGTAATTCAAATTCAGAATCAGAGGAATATGATGAGACTTTTTTTCTAACTGGCAATTCGTTGTTCTAATTCAAAACAACTCTATTTTCCAAACTCAACATAGATAAATGCGTTTTCAACATACTTACTCGTAAATTGAGCCTTATTACACCACTTTATAGTCCATAAAACCGAGGTACAACAGACATATGCATAAAATCAATACACACTAGTGCGTGATAAAATTATCCTAACGAAGCTAAATAAGTACCTTACTGCAAGTTGTATCACTATAGAGCATTCTCAATTTAACCGAAAAATACCGTTAAATTTTATTAACAACAAAGAGATTTTATACCACTGCTTACATATTTAACCGGTACGTCTGTAATCAAGTCAAACATTCTTATTATTTAATTATTCATAGTTTACAATAGGCTGTATGTTCACTCACCTTGCATTGAGCGGGTAAAAAAAAACATTTGCGCGCCATTTCCCATGTATTTCATACTCTAATTAAATCGTATTTGTAGCTGTGTGGTAAATTATTTTTCAACACAGTTGCTCGTAAAGAGAGTTTATATTAGGGCCATAAGCCGACCTATAACACACATGTGCGTAATAATATTACACGCTTGTGCGTAATAGAATTATCGCAACAAAATTAAATGAGTGCCACATTTGTAAGTTATATTAAAGAAAACAGAACATCCCAATTTTACCGGGAAAAAGAGTTGTTTTTATCAGGTAACAACAAAAAGGTTTTATGTTGCTGTAAATTCATATTACATTTTTGGAATAAATAAATGTGTTCTTAATTCATTCAAAGACATTTTTATTATTATCAAATTATTTCGTATTCACAATAATTTGTTACAATTTGTTGTAATTTACTTCTCATAATTTTAATATTGTGTTATTATCGTATTTGCAGCTATGTACTAAACTAATTTTACGTATGTGTGTTGCAATTGTGTTGAAAAACGTCGTATACTTCTCGTGTGCTTTGATCATTACACACTTACTCAGTTTGCTTACCGCGCTCGCCTACGGCTCGTGCTTACAATAATGCCTCGCGTGTAATGATCAAGTTAGCGCACTTGTATACTACTAACATAATATACTATTTCTTTGCAAATGTGTTGTAAAACGTCGATTGAAATTCTTGAGCTGTCCTCATTACGCACTGGGCTGTATCACGGCTACAGGTCGAGCTGCAGTCTACAGCCTCGTGCGTAATGAGCTACTTAACACTAGATTTACCAGACCAGTCATTTAGACTGGTCGTGCAATTTCAATTCAAAATTCCTACTATATTACACATATTTTTTTCAGAAATGATGTTATGACTTTTGTAGCTATAATTAGAGAGTACGTTTTATAAACTTTATGTTATTTTATATACATTAGTAACAAATATAATTTTTGTTGTTGACATATATTCAAATCGCTGGTATATCTAGTGTTAAATCAATTTATTAGAATATACTATTGTGACTTATTTTTATATTCAGAAATACATAACAGCAGTTTTAATTGACCGCTGTTTGGTCAAATGGTCAGTCTCTCCACTAAGTCTTCTAAGATAGAAGTTCCGGGTTCGACCTAGTAAGGGCAGATATTTGTTTGATGAGTACGAATATTTATTCGCGAGTCATAGATGTTTAATATTTATTTAGTGTGTATCTGATATTTATATACATATTATTATTACTAACCATATTTTTATAGATGCTTCCTTTGGAGTAGATAATAAATAGGTGTGACAAATGTTTTATTTATTTTTGTATGTAAATCAAGAAAACTCCATATAATTATATCTAATTCGGTAAATATACAATTATTAACCGGAGGTATCTTAAATAATAATTTTAAGTATATTCATTAAAATTAGTAAAGTATGACTTTTCTGACATATATATTAAAATAATGGTTTTATCTCATAATTTCTGCTCCAGCCGAGAATTGAACCCGGGACCGTTGGCCGAGTAGCCTTTAGTTAGGGATATTGACGCTTTGACCAGACGGTCGTTAATAGTTATTAATAAGTTTATTAAATCTTAATTAACCGGAAAATAATAATAATTACAGTTAAAACAACATTTTAGTATTAGGCTGAGTGTGCACGTGCATATAAGTGTATTTTTTTTTAGTCTTTGTACTTTGCAGGAAAAAAAAGGATTTTTCAATTGGTTTTGTCTAAAAATTGTAATCTATTTTATCATTGTTTTAAAGTTGCTATGTTGCATAAAAACATGTACTCATCATGGAATATACATATATACACATTTATTAAAAAGTGTACTAAGCACATTGGCATATTACAGGTGCTTTACCAATATCGAAGCCAATACAGCCTCTACGTTAATGCGAAACATTTTAAACTTTGCTCGCACATTATGAACTATAGTCTTAAATGAGCTGTGTGTCTAGAAACTTTAATATGAACAACCAAATTTAAGTCTGATATTGCAGCTGTTAGGTTGCAAAACACTAACAAAGTTAAAGATTCAATATTGTTAAGGAATAAATTTGAAATAAATTATTGTATTTGTTATGGTTAAAAACGTATAGCGGAAGAAATATTTTCTAAAAGTTTTTCCATTTAATTTTCTATCACCAATTTTAATTCATAACAGTTATAACAGTAACTAATCTCTCGTAAAAATAATTCCTTTGAATAAGGAATCAGAAGCGCCGTAGTTTCACTATGCATAAATTATAGCAAGATTAATGGTATTACTGGACCGCGGCGTGACCAGGCATATCATAAGCCCAATTAAAATTTATGACTTCACGGGTTAATGATATGGACATACATTAATTGCTAGAATAATTACGTGAACTGAAATACAACGAAAGCACCATTATTTACCTAGAGACGGTGCCCTAAATACAAAACAGTTATTTAAACTCCCTAAAAAAACTCCGGATATCTATAGGACTATGGTCCAGCTTTAAGGTTAATTTTGCGATCCCCGTTTCATCACAATATAGCCCAAGTAAATTACAAAAGTCAATGAAACAATTTATTTCATTCTGCTTAGCTAGCTGCTAATTATTGAACTGAGAATGATTTATTAGAATAATTTTTATGCATATAGCAAGGAGAAAAACGCAATAATCTCACAAAAATGCTTCTTTTTTAACTGACTTCAAAACGATAAATATAAGTATAGTATAGTAGTATTTTAGTAAGTTATTACGCCGAGTTTTACGTGATCCTTTTTTTCATTTAGATGATGTCAATCCCCTCTGTGATCAAGATTTTATAATTATGCTGCAGCACAGTGAAAAATCATATACAATACAGCGATGTATTAAGCTGATTTAATTTCGATGACCAGATGGTATCACGGTCCACGAAGATAATTGGTTCGAAATATCGGCAAAATCAAATAATTTACCCGCGGTTAACGCTTTACAATTTTTATTTTAAACTTTATATTATCATGTTGAAATTGGTTTTCGTCTGATTATATAAGGAATGAATGTGTTTATGATAGGTTTTTAATCTATTGAAACACTGCATAAATATCTAATAATATGAATAATATAAAAATGCTTATACCTCTTAAAGGGATGAGATTGGTAGACAATGTAATAACACGAAATCAAAGGTCTTGCAATATATTATGTATGTATACACTAAAATCTACTATAAAATTGTTAGAATCTTTTTTACGAGGAGGAATCTATTTATGGACCTACCCGCCACTAGCTAGGCGGCGGGCGTGTGTTTTGCTCATCCAATACCTCAACAAAGTGGCACTGGGAATTCCCAAAAACTATTGCCCTTTTCGTGGGTGAACAGGGTGCTGCCGAAGCAATTCACCAGATCACCCTTAAGAGTTGTTTTAAACTGTCAAGCCGTAAAGTTCAGACACAATTACTTTTTACTTCTAACCAAGCATACAACAGAGTAAATAAAAATAAAATAAACAAAAGAGTGTAGAATGACATGACGACGCCATTGTATGAAAATCAGGGAAGTTAACTCACATAAAATAAGAATATTAAGTTTATGTATTTTTAAATAGTCAAGAAACAACTGCTCCAACGCATATGTATTTCCAAGTATTAATTAAAATACCCTCTTATTTGTAATTTGAAAAAATACAATTACCACTTGGAATACATAGTGAAGTGACTTGTCCTAGATGTAATAAGAGATACGGAATTTTTAGCAATATTTTGGGGAGTTCTTTCTTTAATGGACTCGGAGGTGACCGACAATAAGTCGACAAGATATAAATATTGTTATATTTTGAAAATATAGTGAGTAAGAGGCGTCTCCTTAAACGGCTGGTTTAAAAGATGTATTCTAAATCCCGTACACAACCTATACAAGTGTAATTTTAGTAAACGGCTCGGTATAGATCCCACTAAAATTTGTCTATAAAAAACATAACTAATTGGATTTTGTACGACACTTTCTATTTTCCACAATAGTGCATTTTTGTGAGAACATTACGTATTTCTCCTTAAGTTATCAAGCTATATATATATAAATATTTACAATAGATCATTAAGAAGATTAATTAGTAACTGGCTAAGTAGAATCGTTATAGTTTATTTACTAGCCAAATTATAAACGAAAATTAGTTTTGTGACTTACGTCATTTACTTCTGTGCTGTTTTTGTTGAAGCTGGGTACGCGATATTGATCCTTAATGCTGTAAGATAGAGTTCTATTGATAGAGGGAGATTTCATAGCCTCGTTAGATAGTGAAATAAATGAGCTATATTTCTCATCAAATCTATTTTATTAATGAAATATGTCAATATTTCAGCTGATTGGCGTAGCAACATCGGTAACAAAGTAAATTATACTAAGCTTAGTCTCTGGATGGGTCTATCAAAATTTGTTATTTTACGCTTGTCCATGCTTCGAAAGGCATGTATTTCTCTCATTAAGGTTTCATTGCCCAACATAGGGAGGCATATAGACTGTTAATCACAAATGTTATCCTATCTATCCATATCTACATAACTACATTAGCATTTAGCAAAACACAAATTTGGAGCAGTAATGAACGGCGTCCACAGAAGCGGCCCCGTAAACACGTCAGTTATAAATTGAAATTGAGCTTACATTATGCGCAGTCACGTGGCTGTGGTTACATTCATCTGCCGTTAATGTATGCGCAGTTAAGTTTAAAGGTCAATGCACACTGAAGGCTGTGGAATATTCATAATAAAAGACTAGTAGCCAAAACTCAGTAGTAAAGTGCGTGGAGAGATTAGACATTTCTGATTTGTTACTAGGTGCTTTAAAATTACTATTGCCATGATTATAATTTCAACTTGTGTTTGTGGAACTTAATCATTATCATCATCAACAGCCTATATGAGTCCCACTGCTGGGTTCAGACGTTCCTTCATGGGAGGAACACATGAGGAGTTTAGGCCATAACACCACCGCACTGGCCCAATGGAACCTATCTCAGTCAGTCAAGCGTCTAGAAGGAACTGGTAGATTGGTGGGGGTTAACGTAATGAAATGAGCGGGTCAGGTAGCTAGGCAGATATAGGTTGGCAAATATCATGCGTCCAACTTTCCTAAACAGTATTTTAATTAGCTACTTAATTAATTTTATCGCAGCACCAACTCTGCTTTTGAAGGTTTTACTGACAATCGTATTAAACGCTCGATTCAATTTTACCTCACTGCTTTTTATTCTATTGTTGACCATCATTTGAGACTCTTTGACTTTCGACTTAAAAGAACTTAGTAAATGAGTCTATTTAAATAAAGTTATTTTGACTTTGACTTTGACTCTATAACTTTACGAGCATCCTAATACCATAAGCAATTTGGATAAAATCTACTCCTAATAATGAGTCCTGGAATTCCAAAACTACAAAATTGGCTTCAAGATATTTATTGAAAGTAAGCGTATTCATTAGCCTATTTTACATTCAGTTAAAAAAACCAAAAAAAAGACGATTCCTAAGTTTTGGTCAGTGTTCCAGAAAGCAGTACCTTTTCTGAAGGTTCCCAAAAAAATGTGCCGTATGCACACATTTATCTGTTCCAGAAGAAAACTTTAAAGTAACGAAGGACATTGAAAAGACCTCTTGTACTCATTATCAAAAAAAAAATTTCTTATCAATCAATATTATCAGCTAAAGCTGTACTTTCTGAGACCATACACTACTCATCTCCATAGAATTAACATTTCTTTCATGGGGTTTGTATACACTCTTACACCAAGCTTCCATTAGATATTAGTGAATTACAAAATCTAAAATTGCAGCAATATCTTATTGTAGAAAAGATGATTACCTAAATAATACTTAAGCATGGAATTCAATTATTTACTCTTGACACATCAAAAATAAAAAATTACCTTTTAAAATTTGAAACATAAAGGCGTGGCATTAATATGATAATTATATTAAGAAAATTTAAAGCTGAGGACTTCCTTACACGGCTTCTCCTGAGCAAAAATATTTATTCGTCTAAGCCAGGGATTCCCAAACTTTGAGCAAGAAACCCTTTTTCCAAATGAACTGATACCTCAGACCCCCATAGGAAAAACAAAATATTCTATCTATGAGTTTTCATTATTGATACGTATCATTTTAAATCTTAATCAGTTTTCGTTCATTTCGACCCCTGTGAAACCAAATTCGAATCCAAGGAGACGATATTGACCACATTGGGAATCCCTGGGCTAAGCCGTGGTAGGGTTAAATTAAATCCATTTCAATGAACTTAGTAATTGAGAGCTTTTTGATTTTGAATAAATTTATTTATACGTTATTGCACATATAAAGGTATAATTGGCGGACTTAATGCCTTGCCATGCTTCATGCTGATTTCCAAAAGTATGCCATCTGTGTATTACTATCAGAAATATACTAAATGAATATACAAAAATCCCTGAATTGTGAATAAATATTTGTAATCATCGTACATCGTACAACCATTATATCTATATATGTGCTTACTCCGAGAGTGCAGTATACACCCACCTTTATTTAGTTGTTTGAGCTTGTAACTATAAATTTTGAAGTTTGACTAATTATTACACTGGCCATAAATTATCCTTAAAATGTTAATACATATTCAGGGTATGTTGATTAGATGATAATAAGACATTCAAGTTTCAACCTAGAATACTATGGATTAGGATACAAGTTTATTGACTTAAATTTCACTTAAGAGTGGTACTTTTGCTCGAAGTTTGAGCACCTCTCCGACGTACAGAAGAAACAGCTGTAAAATTCTACTTTATACAGTTGGGCTCCTTATGACAGTAAGTTAAACTAAAAAAAAAGCTAAACGTTGAAAGTAGACATTCAAATAATAGCTGCTTTTCATTCAAAGAAACAATGATTTTTTCTGCGATTTTTATCATGTTTGTGACTGTAACTGTGTGTTAGATGACAGACACACAGCTGCTGTTTACTTTTACTGCCCATTAGGCTGCCCCGATAAAGAAAGACGTCTCGCATAATTATTGAGCTATTGTAAATCCTACGGTATGTCATCAATCCAATCCTACTACAGGAATTCTATCCTGTATCCTATCCCAATGTGTCCATCACTAAATCCGAATGGCTCACTATAGCCTCATACAACGGAATTGTTGGCCGAATGCCACACATGCTCATTAGCACAAGCGTAATAAATTATGACAAATGTCTGCAAATTTGCTATCTGCGTTAGTCTGAGGAAGTCGTTAGATTTTTGCGTTACGTACATGATTAGTTTATTTATGCATACATGACAAAAATACAATTAATGGCGTGGAAAGTAAGCAAAAAGGATATACTTATTTCGCGACCAAATTTCTTCCATCAGACTCGCAAAAGAAAAGTTGAAAAGGCAGCTTTGAATTGCTTATAGTCTGCTATTTCATACTCTGTGAATTTTATCAGTCTATGTAAAGACAAGTAGCAGGTGTGTCGAATGAAAATAATTTCTCATGATTTACAAAAGCTTCTCGTGAAATGTTTAATCCAAGCCTAATCGAAAGCATGGGAACATTGGTTACTTCAGAAGAGATATGAAAAGGCGCATTTGGGGCCGGCAAGGTGACGTGGCTAGGGTAGTCTATCAGGTAGTGTCGAGTCATTTGCTGTACTGTATTTTTTATATAAAATTAGGCGTATTTGATAATATTGGTATTGGAGAGCTAGTTATTACGTGCGAGGATATTATAAGACCACTGATTTCAATGATATTGACTTTACAGAGTGACACTTAATAACAAAAATTAGCCCTTTTTAGGTTATCCCTATTACAGGGAAGGCAAAGGGAACCTTGACCTATACAGCCCTCTAATGTAGTAACCTATTTGCTTATTTATGGCTCCGGTACGTCGGTGTAACGTATCCCTTCAATGTGAAAGTCCAATCTGATTCTGAGTTATGAATTCCATATATTTCACGATGCAATCCTATTTGGCATGAAACTAGACTTGTTTCACATTAATAATCAGTAATAAATTCTATGCACGCGATTATGATTTTTGGACTGTCTGAAGTATTGACGTAAATATTATTTTGTTTCAAATAATATTGAGAGCATGTTTATTGAACTTTCTAAAAACATGCTCTTTCAACAAGATAGTATGATTGTTTTTATTTGTTTATTGATAGTACTTATTTCACATGTAAATAAGTTACATGGACATTAATTTTCCTAACCCTTAAAATTACGAAAGAACTTTAAGATTGATGTTTTGACGCTCTATTTCTTATTGGAGATTTACTAAATTGAAGTACGTCATCTTTAAGGAGGTCCAAAAACACGACGTTCTTTCTTTAAACAGTACAGTGAAATACACACATTTATTTTACAGATTCGATGCATATGGAAAAACTAGACGAAAAGGCGGTAATTTTAAAGGTGAGCAAAATCAGAAAATGAAATATGCTAATATAGGTAAATAAATAAAATGTAATGAAATGGTAGGTACCGAAATATATTAGTTAAGGTTTTAGGGGCTATCTGATCGTGTATTCAGTGAAATATCCCTTGTTTACTTACCTAGCTAGTCCCGGGTTCGATTCCCGATAGGATCATATATTTTTATGTATCACGTTTACAAGATATGAATTTTATATATATATTTGTACATTTCCAATATTTAAATGCATATAACTATCTATATTTTATCTTTTATATGGCATACTACAATAAGCTAAGAGTGTGGGAAAATATATTCTCTATTTTTAAGGTATACTAATAATTTTACAAACGTGGGTGTGACACAAGAATTGGATTCGTCGATTCACCTCTTACTCAGATATCTTTCCTAATAAGTTACATGTTGTAAGACACCACTAAACGGGACATAAAAAATACAAATAATATTGTTATACCTTTATCTAATAGAAATTCAATTGTTGTCTTTTTCATAGATTTATGAATATCAACCGTGTAATCATTTAAAATAAAGTAACAAATTATAATAATAATAAACAAAATTTTATTTAAGGTTCCAGATTTATTATTTCACCTTTTGGTGCGCGAAAACTCGCAACAAAATTGCATTTTATTGAAATGAAATGTGCAAATTGAATTTAAATTTCGAATACAGAATTATTTCCTGCCACAATTTTCCTGGTTGGATTCAAGACCAACGTGGCTTGGATTAAAACTATTTATTTACTAAGAAATAAATTGTTGTACATACACAATTATGTAGATAATTAATAATGTACCTATATGGGTGCTTATTTCTAACGAAATTTCTGTCAGTAGTCTTGCGTGTAGATATATTAAAAACAATGTATGTGAACACGGTACGTGGAATACTTACAGGCTAAAATGCAATAAAATATTACATACTATAAAGATGCATTTAGATTTTTGGTGTATCTGCGTTATAAGTTGTACTTGATTTTGTCTTATATTATTTTCTATGACAAAAACCAAATAATTCTCAACTTTGTTGCAAATGAATACTGTCTATAATACAGATAACTATCAATAAACTATTGCTCATTGCTTTATCAGAATATTTCTGTTTTAGTGTCTTCATTTGGCAGTACAATGAACACTAAACGCTGGTGGGCATGCCAAATTACTTTCGCAGTAGGCAGTTACGTACAATTTTCATACAATCTCCAGTTCTGGATAGATGATTTCGTTGATAAATTAAAAAGAAAATAAACAAAATACTAATTAGTTATTTAGAGACAGTTCCAAATAACTTCGCCAAGTTAAAGTTTTAAAGGTTATTCCTTTCTTAATGGAGTGAAACCAAATAGTTGTCGAAAATCTCAATTTGTTTTTGGACGCACTAACCAAATGTAATAATTATAAAAATGTTAAATATTCTAAAATCTGGTTTAAATTATTAAGCTCATAACTTTTTTGATGATTTTACCATCTTTGTATTATCACTTTCTTTCTTATGACATTTCTAAAGAAATTGATAAGTTATTTTGTAAATATAGTAGACGTATGCGAAGGTTATTAGTTAGGCCTTAAGTATTTACTTTTAATTGTGTTGTTTCAGAAGTGAATTTCATCAGGAATAAGAGAGATTTAAGCTTAGGGAACATTGTCTTAACTCAGAGGTTCAGTGAGAAAATTGTTACTCCAGGCGAAGATGTAAGTGTTGAACCATTAACGAGTATTATGATATGCTTTTGTCTTGTAAAACTTATTCATTATCATTATTGATAGCCCATGAACAGGATTACCTTTTTTTTACGAGGAGGAATCCATTTACGGACCTACCCGCCACTGGCTAAGCGACGGGCGTGTGTGGGTCTCACTCAGTACCTCAATAGAGCAGCACTGAGAATACCCACTAAAACTCCCCGGTAACTCCATTGCCTATCATGGGGGTAACCTGGGTTCTGCAAGAGCAAGAGGAGAATTTGAGTTAACACCTAACGCATTGCTTGCCTAATGCGAGTTTTTGAAAGCAGTAATTACAATTTTTTTTGCGTCGTTTGGGCCCGGCTTGGTTTTGACCCGCGTGTCTTCGGCGGATTGATTCAATTAATTACTACGTTAGCGAGCTTTTCATTACAATTTATTATTGTTTTAAAACACATTACGATCCATAATATTTATTTTCCATTATGTTTTATAATAAATTTGGTTATATTCAGTTTATCTCATTTTTTAATTTTAAATTAAATGAAGAATAGCACAAATTAGAATTATCTAATAAATTAAACTTATACAATTTATGCTGGACAATTTTATAAGACATAAAGAGAGTTGTTTCCTTAGACTGACAGTTGGTCAATTCACATCAAAAAATCCCACTCTTTCAGATAAGTTTACAATGCACCGCTACAGCTTTAAGACCTCCAAGGCTCGTGTGGGAAAGAGATGGCGTGGTTATTTCCTTAAATACGGAACCCAGGTAATAATAATTTACTTAATTTGTTTTTGTGTAAATAAACACGTAACTATTTCTTCCATAGAAACCAAGTTCAAACCTCTTTCTCAGATAACAGATACTAGTTTATAACATATCGTTATTAGGAAATATTTAAATAAGTTATAAAGTAAAAATGAGGATTCATAACGCAAGTTTAAAATGTTATAGAATAGAATAGAATAGAATATATCTTTATTGTACATCAGCCAATTCAAATAGAGAAATACACAAAAAAACTTTTAACTAATGTTATATATGTTACTAATATTATATATATTTTGTTTCGTAATTTTAATATAAAAATCATTTTCAATGTACATTGGGGGTTTCAATGGGCTTATCTGGATTCAGTAGCAACCAGCGTCAATGGCTCAACCTACGCCATGTTGTACTGTTAATCTGGGAAGCATTTGATTGACCCATACAGGATCAACCATGACAAAAGTTGCTTTGTTTTCGCAAGCAGGAAGCTCGTTGGAAAGAGTAGCAAGATTTTATTTTTAAGTATAGGAATACAGATTTTAATTCTTTACATTTAAAATTAAGCTATCTGCCTTTCATTCATTCTACTTCAATCGGAAAGGGAAAGTATGAGTTTTAGTTTGACTTATTTCGGTCCGAAATAAATTATTTTTAATGTACTTTACTATTATTTCCTAACATTGAACGCTACAATTTTTATTACAGCTACTGTTATCATAAGCGCATATATTAATCACTCATTTTTAAAATGTGACGACAATTCTAAAGCTTATATTAATTAAATGACCCATATTCTATTATCAGGTACACCTTGGGTCAAATGATGTCATCATCAGGAGTCGGAGTAATATCACAGCTGAACATATCAAGGACCCGAGTTGAAGATGGTGGACTGTATTCTTGCATCGCTATAGAAGGCGATCTGAGCACGTCACACATTGCTAGAATAGATGTTTATGGTATGTTTAGAAAAATTGCCATTACATGACGTATTATTTTCACTATGCTTGTTTTTGTAAATATAATCTGTTGGCAGTGTTCCGTTTCTCGATATAATTGCCAAGAACAACTGGCAAAGAAGTCTTAAAAAAGTCATCAGCTTATTGTTATTTTCTTATACCTTAATATGTTTATACACAGAGAAAAGATTTAAAACTAAAGTTATAGAACAAAATAATATATTCTATGTAACTAATTAAATAGAATAGCTATGTAATAAAATGATAATAAAATGCCTAACTAATTCTCATGTTAATGTTCGTTTTTCTTAAAGTTTGGCTAATTTATGAATTCTTGACAAGATTTGACTTAATATTTTGTTTCTTTGACGTTATAGTTGTATTTTTTGATTTGTAAAAGTATTTTTGTATTGATAGTAGGTAATGGGTAAATTGACATCTTTTTAATAAATGTGACATTCGAATCATAGTAATTGAATTGTAATTTGCATGCTACTGTTGGCTGAATGATAGGAACTTTATTGTAACATAAAAAATTTTAAAATTTGTAAATAGTCAAATGCAAATAAGATATTATTATTAAAATGACAGTTAATTACTAAGGGACAGTAATTTTGAAAATAGTTAAAATATCTTCCAAACTACCAGGCACTTACTCTCATAGAACACCTATTGTATCTATTAATAAGTACGCAACAGATTACAGATATAAACTACAGTTTAAATGTAAAACTTTTTCTCTCATAAATAGTAAATACTAATATCAGAACAAATTTAGTGCGAGAAGTTCAATAATTATATTTCTTCCAGGACCACCATACATAAGGACTCTACCACCAATCAAAGTACAAAGCGGTGAAGCTTTGAAACTAAGATGCCCTTACTACGGATACCCTATAAAGTAACGTATAATTCACTCAGTATTAAGACAATTAGAAAATCAAACGCCAATGTAACATAATTTCAAACGGTATATAGAAATTGTCCAAGATACAACCCTTCTGGAAATTTTTCGTCGAAATCATTGAGCCTTTGTCACCAATTAACGTGAAAAATAAGTTTATTTCTGATTGTTGAAATCGGCTTAGCTTTTCCAATACTCACGAAGAAAATTATTTTCAATCAGATTGCTTTCTTCGTCGCTAACTTTTAATTTTTTATAAATATTTAAATGAAAATGGAGTTTAAATTTAATTAAAGGACAGTTAAAGATGAAATAAAATACAATCTTGATTTTAGTAAACTAGAATGGGAACATAGAGGAAAAAAGATAATGACCACATCATTATCACAACATGGCAGATATAAACGTACAAATGAAAATATAAAGAGAAAACGTAGAAAAAGGCAAATATATGAACCTGGTGAAGACGGAGTATTAAATATAGCACGAATTGTAAAAGAAGAGAATGGTGATACTTATACTTGTATTGTATATAGTCCTTCAGGAGAAATGGCAAGAAGGTCAGTTGGCAAAATCCTTTACTTGGCTTTAGTGATCTAGCTACCGTCACCTTCTGTCAAGGTTTGTCTCCCTTTTTGGGTCGGTAATGTGAGGATAACAAGGGCAGTATGTCGCATGCTCCACGAGCTATCTTCACATATACTCCTCTACTGCTTATTATTAGGTGGTGTCTGAGATTTTTATAAAAAAAATAATATCTTGAATTCTGTACACTGATGAAAATTAGATAACAGTAGTTTTAATAACAAGGTGATAATAACCTTACTTTTGTGTACAAATATACACTTTTAAGAAGACGATTTTTTTATTCTCTCACCTCATGGTAAGTGATCACAGAACTAAAGATAAAAGCAAGCTTCACCTGGGTTTTCAACCACAGAGGTGAGATGGTGTTAACTAACCAGGTGTAATGAGTAAACATTCTTCCAATTATGAAGAGCATAAAGTTTTATCTCACATGAAATTGAGCTCTGGATCTCGAGATACAAAGTAAAAGAAGCAGTTAAATTGGTTCTTTACATTTTTTGCAGATCGTTCGAAATTCAAGTAGTAGAAGCCCCAGAATTGGACGAGCTTCGAGTAGGAAGTGGTTTAAAAGAAGGTCAAATTGTTCAAATCACTTGCAACATTATAAGCGGAGATCCACCTATATACTTTTCCTGGCTCAAAGATGGGAAGAAAATTCCCGCTAATTTGAAGGTAAGTAACTGATCATGTCAAGGGAAGAAAAACTTTAAATTTAAAATCTGTAGTGGTGACATTTTTTAAGTAGATTCACTTTGAAACTCTGGTTGTTCAAATTTTGTGTTTGACTTTAACATTCTTACATCAAAGCGTTAACAGCCTTTACACTTATAAAAGAAAAGTTTCTAATATCCAACAGAGTAGCGAAACAGTAGCAAACAGCGCTGAACACTCTATTCTGTTAAATTGTGTAAAGTGTTAACCGGTAAGAAAATATGAATTCCATTTTATGTCACGATTTAATTGATAATATAAATGCACCAAAAGTTATAAAGCTATTTGACATAGTTCCAGATTAAGATTATATTTTTGAAAATAATAAAATATTGGTCGATAAAAACCGATATCGAAAAATGATATTTAACTATAACGAAAAATGATGTTCAAAATGAAAATAAACAAACAGATTACTGAAGTACTAAAGTAACAACAAAATAACAAACTATCATGTATAAAATGTTCATTGGTCCGAAAACTTTACCTTGTGTAACTCCATTTTTGTTGTAGATTACGGAAAGGAGCGCGGAACTTTTTAGTGTACTCATAATAAAGAGAGTTTCTTTGGAGCACTGCGGTAAATACACTTGCATTGCGACGAATCACGTTGGAAAAGTCAATCAGACTACGGACCTTTTTATAAACGGTAAGATAAGAAAAGTTTTGTTTTTTAAAAAGGCTTCACTAGAAACTGCAAATGCATATGCCAAAGTTTTATGTTCCTTTTTTATTGCGTCACTGGGGTACTTAGTAATACTTGGGGAAAATATTATAATAGAACACTATTCAGCTATGGAGATTACGTTTCATAAATTTAAATGAAAATTATTAAGAATGTAAAACTTTGTAGGAACTACATACACAACATTAATTAGCTAATTCGACAAGTTTTATGGATACAAAAAATCTAATACAAAGACAGCATTTTGTAAACTACATTTTTATATATTTAATATAAAGAAAATAAAGTTTTTGCCGAATACATTGTTAATAGTAGAGATATAGATAATAATAGTGTGCAAGATACGGCACGTGATGGTAAATCTGTTAAAATCAAAGAGGAAATAAACGATATGTTCGTAATATAATTTATTATAAATCGAGGATAGTTAAAAGTATATTATTACAAGAGTCATAAGTTTGTGTTAAGTGTTGTGTGATTCATGCATTGTGCTGTTGAGTTCAGTTGTGTCTGCGGGTCACCGTACAGTAAATGTTAATTTGACTGTTTAATTTAAATACGTGTGGGTATATTTATATGCATATAAGAAACTCTGTTATTCTTAATTTTTTATTACATTGCATGATTGTTCTTACTTGAAGTGTTAGTATAAGATACACGTTCAGTTCAATCCTTTTATACTAAGTATATAAGAGAGTAACTGCTATTGGCGCTGAAGTTAAAATAATTAGAATGTATGGTATCAATTCATAAGTTGATGACTATTGTTATCCTCAATTAAAATCTAAATAAAATAAGACACTTTATCAGTCTGTACTTCTTTAAGAGATAAATGTCCTTTTACAATAAGTTAGTAATTTTCAAAAGTTGGGAGCCGTATTAGTTGGTAAGCACTCCACATAACGAATGATAGCTGTACTGCTCACTGAAAGATTTATTGATCGCTGTAAGAATTTTCTTACTGCTATTTTAACTGAAAGCGGACTTCTTAGCTAATGTTTTAATTTCAATATTATTGAGATGTCTTATCCATAATTTCAGTTGCACCAAAATGGTTAGAGGAGCCAAAAAACACCTCACTGTTGTTGGGACAACGTGGAATAGTATTCTGCGATGCAAATGGATACCCTGTTCCTCAAGTACACTGGATGAAAAGAGACGGTAAGACATACATAAAACGTAAATCTATTGAATAATGAAGATGACAAAACAATGGAAAAATATTAATATTAACTTACAACATGCGCAATTATTTTATAACTAAGTGACCTGGGGAACTTTGTATCATCTACATTATATGCCACTAATGCCATGTATAAAAAGAAATATGAAGTAGCTGTAGAAGAAAATCTATTTTTAAATGACTGGAACTTTGTTATCCGATTTTTCAAACTAGATTCACTGTTGGGTACTGGTCCTCTTACGTGAGAAATAACACAAGGAGTTTGAAACATAACACTGCGACGATGGTCCAATGCGGCTTGCACGGTGAAAGCAGTCGCAGTAACAACAGAGACCAATTCAAATTCACGGAGAAGCTCGATTTAGTAAAACTTGATTGACCCATCCAACTAAAGGAACAACCACAATGAAAGTTGCTTAGATTTCGTAATCAAAACTAAAGCTCTTGAATCACTACGCCAATTGCTGACTATACTAGAACATGCACTTAAATTAAATTAACAGTTTAAAATAAAAATGGCGAAGAAGTCTTAATTTCTTACTTAAATTTAATAAAATCATATAGAGTAATCTTTTCTTCCCCACTTTAATGTAAAGGAGTTCGTCTTAAAAGATTTTAAGCCCCTTTTATATTTGTCTGGGTGACCTTAATTCTTTCGAAACGAATACCATTCCTAGTATTAAGAATTTACAAATTCTGCTCAGGTGCTTACATCTCAGCCTAACTAAACTTTGAGTAAATTTCTACGAGTCTTTGAAGAAGATTTATTACCTTATGTAATCAAAAATCCCTTTGATACTAAGTCTTTGCGCCATACCTTAAAGATATTTGGTTATAATTAAGAACTTTCTTTCTGAATGACTGTTTTATCTGGATTGTATTTAATAAGGTATCGATGAAAAATCGATATCAATTCGTTCTGTGAAAGTAAAAGAATTATTCTTAACTGAAATTAAAGTGCTGTTCCTTTTTTCAATTACTCTTTCAAATAACTTGGAGATAATAATTGCTTAGTAATAATTCTCTTATAGAAAAGTTCTTCCTGCAAACACGATCTAAAATGTGTCTTAAGTTTACTAGAATGTAGTTTGTTTATTTGCTTTGCTCTACAATATCGACACTACTGATTAAGTCGATTTTCTGTTTTTGACTTTGTCTTTGATGAAATACCAAAAATTCATGGATAAATGCAGTTTATGTTTTATAGAATAGCGATTTGTTCTAATTACTAGAATAGTAGCCTAATTGTGACTGAATTCCTCAAAGTCCTGAAAGCAAAGCTATAAGAAATCTTCAATTGAAATATCTCGTACAACGTACTAAAGAACTATCAATTCAAACTTTTTTAGTTATTACATCAACCGCATTACCGTCATGTTGTTAAAAATAATTCCTTTCTGATTCTAGCAACCTTGGGAATATGGCGACCTGTCCTAGATCTTGCTGGAGGCGGCGTGATGAGTTATCCTAATGGAACCCTCGTAATTGAAGTAGTATCATTGGCTGATGAAGGAATGTACGCCTGTAATGTAGAAAATGGTGTTGGTGATCCGCTGAACAAGAATCTATGGATAAGTGTTAATAGTAAGATGAATATTATCTTTAAGTGCTTATAGCAATTGCTTGATATTTCTTGACTGTCTACTGAAGTGCTGACAAAAATTCTAGAAACATCGACAAAAATGAGTAAACTCACTTAAAAGTTCATTCGAATATAAATATGACCATTGATGATTAACTTTTAATCGCTCGTTAAGTGTTAGTACGTAGGTGGTCGAAGCTTTAGGTTATTGGACCAAATCCAAAGTAAATTTAGCTTTAAAATTATTCTAGAGCCGGTGCACTTCGAGTCAGTAGGCTCAAATCTTACCACTAAAACTGGATTACCTGCTACATTGACCTGCCGTCCACTTGGCGATAGTCCAATCAGAGTGAAATGGAGTCTCAACGGGAAACAGATAGATTTCACTTCTTCAAGGTACGTGTCCAAAGTTGAGCAATAAGTCTACTGTAAAATCTTGTTAAGTGAAGTGACATAGCTGAGTTTTCCATCTGAATTTCGAGCGCTCCACCGGACTAGCTTTTAGTTATTTCAATAGCCTTAACCAGCTTTTGAACTATCCTTCACATATAACTCAGTCAAATCTTGCTAAGATTGCTGTCGAGCTTATCAAGGAACCATTGTGTTCCGGATAAGTCGCTTTATCTTCTGTCGTAATGTCAAGGTCAAGATACCGAGATAGATGATACTGAATGTAGAAAAGATAATATTTGAAAAACTACTTTCCAAAGGCTTTTTAGATAATAAGAAGCTAAACTTAACTGAAGAAGAAAGAAACACTTGAGAATTCATATTTGCGCTATTTTTATTTCACATCAAATCATTCATTTATTCGACCAGCTGGACCTCCTTACTATTCTTGCTTTGAAAGCTTTGTTTAGTTTCATTGTTGTTACAATGTCACTATAGGAAGGGTCTTTACTTGACTAGCGCTAAATGTACACCTAAGTTCTGAGGTAATGTCTATAAAAGCATCCATTTCAATAATAAGGACATGTCTTAAAATGTTCGTTTCTTTATTTTCTTTATTCATGTCGCGATTAACTGTCGGAAACCCGGTTACTATTAAAATTTGTGTATAGATTGCACGGATTGATAAGTGTTAATAAAATACTGTTACGGTAATAGCCAATATATTTTATCAAAGGAGTTGTAAGTATCAAAATAACTGGTAAAGAAAATTTCAATATGAAATCAACCCGGACCTTTGAACTTCAAGAAAATCAATCAATCACTTCTGTCGCCCACTTATTTATAGTCTCATGGTTTGCTTGAATAAAATTGAACGGCAATTTTCACACCATTAAAGTTAGTACGTGATAATCCAATAAAATAAAATCTTAAAGTTCAAGTCAAAATATCTTTATTTCAATAACTCATTTACTAAGTTCTTTTAAATCTTCATAACAGGGAATATGTATGAGAAAAAGTAACATATGTAATTTTAACTTTATGTTTTTTTTAAAGAATTTAAAGATGTATTAAATAAATTATAACACTAGTATGCATATTCCCAATTAACCCTACTACCATAAAATCTAAATTAAGCTAAATGTACCTGTAAGAACTTTGTTTTTTTTATTTTAATTTGCAGTAAATTCTGAAAAATATTACTATACATTTCTTAAATCAACTTTAAACAATGCTGACAGAGATGCCATCTATCAGATCATGCCAATACGAATTCAAACGATTGTGCTCTGTAAACCAGTAACGTAAACCTTATTTTCCCAGCCGCTGTCGTTTTACTATCTAAATTGATTTAGTTCATCAAAATGCTCAACAACTCTAAAGTTCAACTTTGATGGAATAAATTGTAGTAGATTTTCTTTTAACATTAAATGGTTAGTAGGTAAAATAGTTCCTAATATTTCAGTCAATAAAAAAAAATATCTTAAATATAAATAGATGAGAATTATTGATGTATTTTCATTGTTCCCCAATTTGTTTTATATTATTGTAATATTTTTTCGTGCTCATTATCTTCTAACACAATTCTTTTAAAAATAAATAAAAATAAAAACTTTTTACTGCTAACGCCATCTATGAGTTTGTATCAAAACAAGTTGACAAGGCTTACTCTCCGCAAAATACCTTCTACTGCGGAGATTTGTTAGTTTAAAGAACTTTCTAGATGGTGCTAAGCTGTAATGAAGCTTCACAGACATTATTACACTATTTTTATTCCCTATGTGACTAATTCCAAACAATAGTCAATCTAATGACAAATGATAAAAAGAGTTATTTTTGTCTTAAATCGTGCCCTTATATGATATTTCATTTAAGTTATGAAATATTAAATATGTAGTAATAATATTTGTTTTCCTTTTTATGTTCATATAAGAAGAAAGAGTTGTATATATTTTTAGTGGATGACTCTATCCAAAACTGGACCAAATAATTTATTCTCAAAATCAACAGCTGAAGCGACTCACCAATGTTGATACTTTGTACCTACCTACATGATAAATTAAAGGTTTTAAAATGTATACTATTATCTCATTACAGAGTCACTATATCTGATACTTTAAGTCACAATGGCGTAAAGAGCGTGATCAACATTAACTATGTGGAAAGTCGAGATGGAGGCACATACGAGTGCCGAGCGAGCAACCCGTATGGCGTGGCTACCTACAACATTAACTTAAATATTCTTGGTAGGTAATATTAAATTGTTTTCAAACCATCAATTAAGTCAAAGACCAAATACATTTATTCAATCTCAATCTTAGTGAAAGTCAATATAGAAAAATTATAATACAATGAAATATTTTATTTGCCATGAATAGGGTACACAGCATTTAATTAATTGCTGACGAGTACAGAAAAGTATTTAATTCAGTTTCATATAATAATAATAAAGTTTTTATTGGCTTCAACTGAATAAAAACTACTTAAAGTAATGACCTGCACCTCCTTTTGACACAGGCTAATATAGCTTATATTAGCCTGTGTCTTGAGACACTGCTGTTCCTTAAAAAAGATAATTTAAACTTAATTATATTTGGGTACTTTTATACATATTGAAATATTTCCAAACTTGAAAATGCTTGTGCTGTTAATGCTGGAAAAAATTCAGAATGAATCGATATAGAGCACACAAGCTGTATCGTTAGTCCTAGATTTATGTTCATAACTGTTGCTATCTCTATCTGCTTAACGTCTCTATGGGATACTTTTGTTTTGACTAATGCCTTATTTAAAAATCCTTTAATAGTTAGGTACGTTTAATAGAATATTAACAGTTATTTATTTAATGTATCCACAGAACCACCAACGCCGCCTCTAGATCTACAGGTGGATTCAGTAACCAGTAATTCTGCTAAACTATCCTGGCAAGATACTATCAGTGCATATGTACAGTATTATACTGTCCAGTATACCACCGCAGACTTCATGATGTGGGATACTGCTAAAAGTATAAATATCACGAGGTGAGATTAAAAAAATCTGCTACTATCAAAAGTAGTAAGTCGAATTACATTTCTTTTCTAAATTATCAAATTTATTTTGTGATTTAACTTTTCGGTGATTCTAATATAAGTTTTCAATTCAGGCAGTAGATAAATTTTTATCAAAGAATAATTTTATGAGTTTAAAACAAATCAAACGATCTTTCTTAGAGAGTGTAGCATCAAGCAATGTTTTATTTATATAATTAAAAGACCACTTCTTAAATATATTTCGTTAACCCCTCAGTGTACCGCATAGAATTTTCTAAGTACAGAGTCCGTATTTTGTAGTATATAGTTTATGGATATAAAAGAAACCAGTAATAAATCATCAACTTACTATATAATATATCAAAATGAAGACATTAAAATTAATTTACAAAGACGTAAAATTTCTTAATACATTATATTTATAAAGTGCAGACATGAAAAAACAAAATTAAATTAATTAACACGAAATCCTGGTTGGTTAAATATAAGATATTCAATTAACGTCGTTCTGACCGCCGTGGGGTTGGTGGACACTTTACCGTCTGTTACTTGCTGTGTCAGCATCGCTAACATTTAACCACGATCTTCAAGTAGTTAAACAACTATACAACTCTATCGGCATAAAGAGTCAGAGTAACTACACGAACAAAGAAAGAGTTAAGGCGTTTTCGTTTCGATGGGGAATAGATCCAACCAATACACGGATACTAAAATTAAATTAAATAAGTTCTAGTAACACGAATCATATTATAGTAATTAGTAGAAAATGCTAAAATAAATAAAAACTTAAACTTATTGATTTTAGACAAGATGGTGATTTGAGACAAAGCATTGAATTGCGAGATCTTCAACCAGCATTAGACTACAGAGTAAGAATTGCTTCTGGCAACCAAGTGGACTTGAGTCCTTATACACTACCTGTTCATTTTACTACCCTACAAGAAGGTAAGTGAGATATTAAATTTAAATGTACTTTAGAGTTAAATGAATTTCTAAGTGATGTAATAAATTCCCATTGTAAGGTTCTACCTGATGATATACGACTTTAAAACCAACTAATAGTTTTATAAATAAACCACAGCTGTCGAACTAGCCAAATAATGAACTTGGAATTATGTACTAGCTGTCGAATGCGATTTTAAACCAATTTCAAGGAAAAATTAGGAACTTTTTTATGTACTACACAAAAAGTTCCTAATTTTTCCTTGAAATTGGTTTAAAATCGTATCAAATATTTAGCTATTTTACCCGTTTGAGCAAATTGATGTTGAAATGAATCGTGATGAAGCATCATCATCAACCACAAATTATTATGTCAATTGCCACATATTGTCTTATAATAATTTCAAGCTGGTATTGTCACAAATGTTTTTAAAAGCCAGTAAAATTATACCTTAATGGTAAACGGTACTTTCATTACTGATACCCTAATGTCTACGCTTCGACAGTGTTTTCGTAAGAAACAAACTCCTATTATTGTTTCATATTTGACTTGGATACTACAGAGTACTAAAATAATTATAACAGAAATGCTCGGTAAATTGATTATTTCTACATCCAAGTATACCACTGTCTATTCCTGTTTTTCCTAACATTAACTTTGAAAGTTGAATGAAAGAGTTAAAGTTTATATAAATTGAAATCATAAACTGTTATATAAGCCTGTTATAATTGTAGCGCCATCATCAACTCCACTAGGAGTGCAAGTTCAACAAACAGAGAACCCTGGGGAACTCCATGTCTCATGGATTCCTCCACCACGAGAAAGCCATAACGGACTCTTACAGGGATACCACGTCAAAGCGGTGCCTAGGATCAGCGGTGAATCAGGTACAGTAAAGGCAACAGACAGTGATAGATTCAAGCATATTAATAATGTCAAAAGTTTCATTTGGTGCGGTGGTATGATATCTTAATATACGGTTTTTTATATAAAAATATATAAAAAACCGTATATTAAGTTATATTTTCGACCTACACAAGTTGATACAAAATTCTAAGAAGGTGGGACACAAAATTGTAAAAAACGAAATGAGAATTCTTAGTGAAGTTTGAACGGGAAATGAAAGTTTGAGAAATATTAAATACCTACTTTGAATCTGTTTTCATTTCTTTTATCAATAACTGTTTTTTACTCTTTGATACTTGCTTGACTTAAGGATATTTATTTGTAAGAGTATTATCGAACGGTATGATACTATAATATAATTATATAAGTCATAAGTTTTTATTAAGTAGTAACTTTATTTTAAATTATTAACTAAAGATTTGCATCTTTAGATTTACTTCATTATCATCGCCCCTAAAAAATTTAATTCAAATACCCATTTTCTAATTTTCAGGACCAAATGACACGCAGATCAAAATGATTAAAGTTATATCAAGGAAGGGGAAACAGGAGACGACACTTAGTGGCTTGTTGAAAAATACTAGGTTGGTAATACGATATTTCTTTATTATTGAAAAAGAAAAGTCTTAAATGATTGGGATTACAATAATTGAGATTTTTTCAAATAATGCCTAATATTCTGCCGTATCATCGATTTGGTGATTTCAAATAATCATCAAACATTTAATTATTAAACAAGCAATAAATATTGCTTCAGTGGATCCAGACTTGCAGAGTTTTTTAACACGAGAGTAGTGTACGAGTTCATGTAGTATAGGTATAGGATATAATATATAGTATTTAATAGTTTATGTACAGTTTATATCAAGAGTGGTTATAACAAGTACATACTAGTTTAATACAATTTTGTTAATTTTTTTCTAATTTTACCTTACAGATACGCAGTAACTATAAGCGCTTTCAACTCTGCTGGCAATGGACCATTCTCACTTCCAGTATATCAAACAACAAGAGAAGGAGGTGAAAAATCATTTTTCTTTCTTCAAGTTTCATTTATTTTATTTTAAGTAACGAATGCCTATTTTTGTATTTTTATCTTATCACTTTAAAGCTTTTTTTAAGGTCTTGAAAATAAAAGTGTTTTTTAACTCGATTTTCAAATAGGATGTAAATGATTGAATATAGTATATTCTTGTCCAAATTCCCGCGAACCAATAATCTGAAGTTAACATTCCCGAATGTCATTAAATTCCTTAATTGAGAACTAAATAAATTTGTAGCTCCCGAACAGCCGCCGTCAGGAGTAGAATGCCGTAGTATTTCCTCAACATCCTTAAGGATTTCTTGGCAGCCAATCACGACACCGGGTGCTTCACTGCTTGGTTACTCAATTTTGTATGGTACAGAAGGTGAGATGTTTGTTCTTATTTATTCACAAAGTAGAATGCTGTTGAATAGAAAACTATCACGAGATATTAACGAAATTTACGCATAATGCAAGGGTTAATTTTCTATTGATATTCACATTATATCATTGAAAATTATTAAACTGTTTACTTAAAATCAAATGTCACTACTATTTACAGAGGGCCCACTACAAAACATTAGTTCCCTACATACAGAACTTTATCTGCAAGCGCTATTGAAATATACCAACTATACCGTTAAAGTCGCTGGTTTCTCTAATTACGGAGTGGGACCATTTTCATATCCAATCATCTGCACTACTCTACAAGACGGTAAGAATTTCTTTATAAAACTTAAGCTTAATATTTTGTTAATTTAACGTTGTGGTTTTACGGCTACAATCGAAGTAGTTTGAAATAAGCATATTTTAAAACTCACTACATCTATAGTGAAAGTGATGGTGTTATTAGTACCCGTAAATTTGGATGTACACTTAACATCCAATATGAAATTGGCATCCAGAACACATTTTATGCACTAATTAATTGAACGTTATATTATATCCCGTTGATCGACAATCAGAGACAAAATCGGAGAGATAATTAACTCTGTTAGGTTTGTTGGTTCATTAGATTATAAAAATAATTAATGTACTAATAATTGTGCATTATAAATGGTTTGTTGCTGTTCACAATATTTCGATAGTTCATAATATCGTGAGTTGGATTACTATCTAACGATATTCAAAATATTACGATGATATAGATATTAAACTAATAGTTTAATATTAAAATAAGTGATTAATTAATCGTTTTAGTGCCCGGTCCACCGTCAGCAATTAAAGTGGTAGTATCATCATCTACGTCTCTTCTTGTTAGTTGGAGAAAACCAGATCAGCCGAACGGAGAAATATCGCACTACACTGTCTACACGAAACCTATTTCTAGGTGAGAATATTATTTTTTGTGTTTGTTTTTTATACCTTCTAAAAACAGCTGTTCCCAGAGTTAGCTTTACTATTAACAGCTTATTCTTTTCGTGTTCCGATTATATTGCAATTTGATCCTTTAGGATTCTGAAATTACCGTGATCCAAAAGAGAAAAATTTTTAAATATAGAAGTGACAGTTACAGGTGTCATAGCCAAGTCGTTACAAAACACTAAATACTGTCTTAATCTATTGGGAAATGAACAATCAAAAAATATACATTTTTCAATTGTTCAAAGTAAATCTCAAGATTTCTGTTAACTACCTTAAACTTTTCTAGCAAACTTGATTGTATTTAATATTTATTTCAGTACGGGAGCTCCACAAAGTTATCGTGTTGAACCTACCCTGGAACAATCTAGACAACTGACGTTTCCACTATCAGGACTACCACCTGGAAAACAGTATGAGGTGTTTGTTAGAGCTCATACAAGTGCAGGGGAAGGAGCTCCTAGTAATAGAATACATGCTGAATTATCATCTAAAGGTATAATACATGTTATATAATATATAATACATATTATAATAAATATACAAATGTTACATGTTACATTTCGAAGGATAATTGATATAACATTTATTTGATAAGTATGCTTCATTGGTCCATTCGAATAAGCAACTCATATAATAAGGATGGAACTTAGTGAAGTTGTTTTTCAAAATATGATCAAACGAACATATTTTGTGTTTGACGGATAAAATTTAAAACAAAAATTTATATGTATTTTGATATATATCAATAAATTAATACACAACACAAAAACCGTATGTAAAATTTGAAATGGATACAATTGAGTCCAGCAATACATAACAAAAATTTGTTTTTACACATCCAAAGTAACATGTCTGTTGGAAAATAACTCGTATAACAAACCTTAACAGTACTCAAAACTGTAAAAATGCTACTCGGGCTATAAGCATATGTTAAAAAACTACATGACACCACCAAAGAATGTCTACACGCTATAAAAAATCTTGGCGTTAATACTTCCACTTGGGATGCCCTAATAGTACATCTTAATCCAAAAGGTGGATAGCGAAACACAAATTGACTATTTTGAATACCTAGAAGACCCCAGAGAGATACCGACCTTACCAGAATTTTTTACACTCCTGGAAATGCGATTTACTGCATTGGTTCTTGTTTGCGTCGAGATAGTCATCTCAACAGAAGCGCCAAAGATTTATCAGCAATCTCAGTTTTATGTCAGTAAAAAATCGAATAACTCCAAACCAAACCCAGGAGTTTCAAGTAGAGCATTTATTAATCATACTAGTGCGAAAACATTCAATATATTTTAGATTACGCACTGAGTTTACTTGCTCACGTATCTTTTTCCATTCCAGTGGTAGCCGGAGTAGCTTCACTAGGAGGTCCAATATCAGTGGGAGTCGGTTCGTCCCTTCTTCTAATCTGCCAATGTGTTGGAGTTCCTCCACCAAGAACTGTCTGGTATCATAAATACAACATCATCACTCATCATCCCAGGTTTACAAGGAATCATGACGACAGCTTGTTAATAAATAGTAAGTGATGAACTAAATACTAAGTAAAAGTTACTATAATACTTAAAAAGATAAATGTACCAAATAAAAAATGCATGGTCAAGATTATTTTTTAAAATGAAATCATGATCTATTTTTTTTAATAAATCAAAACTTACATCTATTACTTTAATAATAATAAAGGTTAGAGGGATTCTGCTATTAAAGCTTCCATATCTCACTTCATTTCACTGCAAAATAATATTGTAAAATGGGGTAGTTATTTCGTTCTGGTCTTTATATAGAAAATTGTTGTAATAAAAATATACCTATTTAGTGATGTTTAATAAATCATCATTAAATTAGTATATAAATATTTATATGAACAATATAAATTTTGCCTATATTAAAGAATCAAATAATATTTAGTTATATCATTAAACTATCGCAAGAATTGTCTTTATTCGCCTTTATAAAATTGTCATTTTCCATTGTCACATTCTAGATATCGACCAGTCTCTCAGCGGTAACTACACTTGTTTAGCAAAGAACTTGTATGGATCAGACTCTGTATCCTATGAGGTGTCAGTGCTACCAACTCCTGAACCGCCTAGTCTAAGAGTGACAGCGCATAAGAATGCCTTGCACTTACATTGGAATCCTCCAAGGAAGATGGGAGGGAAAATGCAGAAGATTAGTAAGTTGATAAATTAGTCTTGTATAGTACCAAATATAACTAACGAGGTTGGCAAATATCAAAGTGAAGCTAAATGTTTTGTTCCAAAATAACTTACAAAACGAATAAGTTAATTTCTAGAAATTCATTTTCTCTCTGAAATTACCAAGTTTTACGTTATCGGCTGTAAAATTTAGGACTTTATCAGTAATAATAGTCATATATCTTGCACGTGTGTCTATTATAAGATTAATTGTACTATTTTTAGGTTACAATCTCACGTGGAAAGAAGCTAATGGCTCTTGGCAAGATATCTTGACAAACAAAGGAACTGCTCTTCAAGGAACTCAGGAATATACCTTGCAAGGTCTTAAATGTGGAACTAAATATTCTATACGAATTACTGCATCTAATAGTGTAGGCTCTTCTCAACCAGCTTATGTAGATGCTACAACACTTGGAGGAGGTAAGTGATTATATTCGTAATTTTAAATAACAAATGCATAAATTCTAGAATTACATCTATCATTTAACTAAACATATTATTATATAGAAGTATTTTTATAATTCCATACTTGCGGATTTAATTTTGAAAATCATAATAGTATCGATTCTGTTTTACTTGGTTATACATTATTAAGTTAATAATTATTTAAATTTGCCACAGTCGCTAATAAATTAGAAATGCTTTAATCACTAATAAGACTTTAAGTTATAATATCGACATCATTCAATGCGTTTGGTGAATTTAGTTGACAGAACTTCATGTATATACAACTTGTAAAATAGAATTAAATAACTCAAAAGAGGTTTTATCCGTAAGTTAATCAAAATAAAATTACGGGAACAAAAGATCCCAAAGATCCCTTGTTTCTTGTTTCTTTTTTTAGAAATGTCATAATTGACATTTTTCACGGTCCAAAGATAAGATAACTTAAACTTACCCTTTTGTGTAAAACAAGTTTATAAACAAGTTATAATTTATAATAGTTCCCTTATTACGTTTTAAGCAATTACATACTTATAATTTTTGATTGGTGGACATCCATAAATTTTCAATGTTGATATTATATAGATTTGTGGCCAATATTATCAGTTAATAAGGATATTGACAGTGTGTTATCGATTGTAATAATTATATATTCGCATGAAAATACAGATATAAAGACTATGAAAATTCCGCTTCCAATAATTTGTGTGATAGTCATTTAAAATTGGGTCTATTTTAAAATATTAAAAAAAACCATACAATTTCGTTCATTGGATAACCCATACTGTTACTGATAGATTGTATAAAGCCTGTTTTGTTTATATGTCAGTTTACTTTTTAATATATTTTGATACTGTTTTATATATTTTGATGTTGTTGTCAATATACCGGTGACGAGTCAAGACGTGGTTTCCTTGTTTTTCCCACTTCTCTCCAAATACAGTCCACAGGCTCCCCGAGCTAACTACCGTAACCCATACAATTTCTACTAACTTTTATTATGAAACCTTTTATTCTTTTATTCCAGTACCCATTTACCCAACAAGTACTGAATGGTTCTGGAGTAATGCCAGTCACATTTATATTCAACTGAGCGGTTGGGACGATAATGGGTGTCAGATAACCAGATTTGATGTGGATTATAGGGAATATGGAAATAAGATTTGGAAACGAGCTGACAATAAACTTGTAAGTGTAACTTAAAAAAGTAATAACAATGATGCTATTACGATACCAAATTAAATCGAAGATAGGATATATCAAAGTAAAAATTTGTGATGGGCATAATTTGATTGGAATTTTTATGATAATTAGAAGAACCTGATGAGGTTACTTGGATTTCTTTACAGTAATCTGTCTTAATAGTGACGGTTCCCCAATTAAATGCACGTTAAATCAAACTCTAGATTCTTTGAAGTATCTCTCTTGTTTCTCGTCTTTTCCTACGTTCTCAAAAAGTACTAAGAATTCTTTACTTATTTCAGCCTCAGATCGACCAAGCCTGGAATCATTACATCTCACCGTCAATATTAAATCAGCCAAACTCTTTTGTAATTGGAGACTTAATACCAGCACAATGGTATCAAATTAGAGTAACAGCAGAGAACTCAGCCGGAACATCTACGTCACTGTTTTCTTATGCCACTACAACTATAAAAGGAGGTGATTAAATGATTTTAACTTTAGTAATTATTGAATCTTTTTGGATCTAAGAATAATACCAAAAGTTGAAATTTGGAAAGTTAACTCTATCACTTATCATAAAACATTAAAATATTTCCTCAATGTTTCTCATGATTGGGGATAACTAATTAAAAAGAGAGAATCTAGTCTTAAATTTATTGTTATAGTATCTAATCAAAACAAATATGCTTCTGAGTAAAACCTCTATGTCTTCTAAATTAAAACTACATTTATTTCTTATTTATTGCAGAATCAATAGGACCACCATCTGATTTTTTCGACCTCAATATGTTGGTGATAATATGCAGTTCCATACTGTTAATGATTTGTTTATTTACATGTGTCTACATTCTAGTTAAAAGGCATAAGTAAGTGTGACTTTCTTAAGTTTAAAGATTTAGGACAGCTTGCAACAAAGTGCTTTAAATCCAAATTTAGTTCTAGGTATCAAATTAGATTCAAGATTAAATCAAATTTCAAGTACACTAAATCTAGATTTAAAAATTACTGCATGTGGACCTTTAGCAATAACAATCATAGCTAAATAACAAATTCCTTCACAGCCATCAACGATTAACAGAATATCGTAACTCTTTGACTGCTGAATGCAAATCAGAAAGAAGTAATGTTACAGCAAATACACCACAAAGTATTCCAACTGAAGTTAATAATAGAGTTTATAGTACGCCTGTTCATCTTACAGCGGATACCAAACATGGTAAGTGGATCTATTAAATTTTTAAATTTTTAACGGAGACTTCTTTGTCTCCATCTCACCTAATGGTAAGTTAAAATGAGGTCGAATATGGAAAATAACTACACCTACATTCCTCAACCACAGAGGAACTAGCTCACCTACAACTGCCGGAACACAGCAATGCTGTTAACATTATTGTTATGGCGGCAGACTTAACGGTAAGGTGGTGGTAGTTTCCAAGTCGACTTAGGAAAAGCCCTACCACCAAACTAAGCAGGAAATTTCTATCCACACTGAGACCTCCAAAGCCATAGCCTGGTCACAGCCAATTGACCACAAAACATGGTATAATACGGAATATTGGTAATTTGTTTAAATACAATTTTTAACATAATCATCTCTCTATTAATTATCATTGTGAAGTTTACTAGCCATTCGAGCAATAAAATTTCTTTATTATATAATATAAATTTCTTAAATATCGTGAAAGAACTTTACTGAAGTGATACCTATTCAGTTACAGATTCTTTACCGCCTTTTATCATCGGACGCAATTTTTTAACGTTGTTACGAAAATTATTTTTCTTTAGTAATATTTTGTTTTTATATTTACAGAATTATATGAAATAAGTCCTTACGCACAGTTTGCAATTGGTTTCCGAACGTTTGGTCATGTGGATAACCAAGAAGTACCAAATAGAACTCATTTGCCGGGTAACAGCAAATCACGATATGATAGTGGTAAGTCGCAGTCAATGTGAAAACTATGATTATAATTCTTTCATCAATCATCTGAATATTTCTAATTTTGGGAAGGATATGTACATTATATTAATACTTATATTAGTATTTATATAAATGTAATTATTAATATAATATACTTATCAAAAGTCTATAAATGTACAGGAAATAAACTGTCCATAATTTTGATATAGCTCGATGATTGTATAATATTATAAATTTATCTTCACTCATCGATACAAAACGTAATAGAATCGATGTTAAAATTTTTGTCCCAAATAATATTAAAATAGATTTATTCGCCTAAATACTGGTTTACGTAATTGCTGGCAAACTCTAACATAATTTATTTTTTTATTCTGTCCGATATTTAGTTAAATAGTATTGTGTTTGAGAATGTACGAGAATGAATTTATAACTTGACAAGTTTAGATATATATGACATATTTGCTTACAGAAACTAGTTTTCAAATGAGATCTGAATCCGAAGAAAGCGATTGTGTATCAAGAACGACGACATTAAAAAGTGTACCAAGAAGTAAGTAATTTCTAACATTAAAAGCTTTAATCTTAGATCAACGAATAAAGAGAGATGGTTTAATATTAACCATAAGATCGCCACGCTAGAAACAAACTAAAGTAGGAGTATTAATAAGATGGTTTCTACATTTTTTATTATGAAAAAGTCATCGTTATAGTCTTTTAATATCTTCATCGTGTGCCTAAATTTACTGAATATTTATTATTAGACTTATTATCTACTATATTTTAAAACAATTTACACATATATACATAGTAATATATAATTAAAATAAATTGATTGTATTTTTTAATTGCAGAAGTATGCAGAGCACCACATCATAGGTAGCTGAAAAATACACTAAATTTATAGTCAATGTCTTAATGGTTGTGTTCATTACAACAATAGGAATAAAATTTTTAGATCTCAATTAAATTTTAAGATTCATAAAATTTAACATACAATTTATATATTAGTTATTCTTTACAGTATTAGAAGAAAGTGATATATATAGATAGACATAGTTAAAGTTGCAAAACCTAGATTAAGATGAATCTTTTAATTTGTATTAAAAGGAAGTGGAGAAAAATCAAACCTATATCAGGTATACAAAGGAATTTGACTCGGCCAGTGTATGTCATAAAACAGAGAAAAATGAAATATAAAATTTAGTTCTATGCTACTAAATTGGACACACTTCAATTTGTATTTTTAGAAATTACCTCTTAATTTAAAATACAAATACAATTTTTAAGAATATTTTGTCAATGTTTTCGATAATTTATTTACGTAAGATTTATTGGTGTAAGTTGTTTTTAAAATGAAACTAAACATAATCATTTTTTTAATGTAATGAAAAACGTAACAATTGTAGTTGTTTAATATTTTTATACGTTTAAGAACAATGTAAATAAAATAAAAATATAAATCTAATAAACATAATGAAAGTTAAAATGAAAGATCATTTAATAATTGAATTTACTAAATTGAATCTAATTCAATTTTTCATCAGGAAGTAAAACATTATATACTTTATTTACATTATATCGGCTCAAATTTTTTAAAAGGCATAAGTATGTATTTGGCTTTGATTACGAATAAAGATAGGTACGATAAACGTCAGCTATTCGTCCAAATACATTACTAATAATCGTACAATTACATCGATCTAATTTAGTTGGTGTTGTGATTGTTTGTTTTTTCAAAATATTTTTGTTGGTGCATCGTTTGAGGATAATGAAATTATTTCTATTTCTGTAAAGTTTAACACTTACTACAAAGTAAGCAAAATATTATCCCCAAAGTGAACTGGTAAATGCAGTAAAGTATCCCATCAATTATTGTTAAATATACATTTATACATTTATTTGGTTTTTATAACAATCTCTCAGCACTTAGCAGAGGATACAACATAGCCACAATAAATAAGTTAAATTTTTAAATTTACATTTTGTAATAAATCAAACTAGTCAAATTTAAATGTGCCAAAAAATTATGAATTAATATTAAATTTTCCACTTTGTTGTTTGTGTCAAAATACAACTTAAGGTCATTGCCTCCAAGGAAAGAATGACAAAAATAGTTATGAAAAATGTTCTACGGATAAAGTGATAGATTTATCTTAATGTAGACGAAATTATTGTTAAACTTATCTTCAAAAAGACTGATTGCTAAACATTTTATCTTTTTGTAAATTCGTATTATTATATAATTTACAAATAGAAATTAAATTTCGATGGTAAATATAAATGTTAGTAAGATAAAATTTGTAGTCTTATTTGATCCCTCGATAAATTAATATTAGCAATTCATCTGTATAAAATACGTAACGCTAGCAAATTATCATAGATATACTGTTTCCTTCTACAGTAATTATCAAAAGGGATATGGTAAAATATTAAAAAGAATGATTTTGTTAGTTTTTGGTCCCTCGTAAATTTAGAGACAGTACGTCACTGTAGACTCAATTACATACATCATTTAGTGATCATTTACCCTGTCTAAGTAGCCAGAAGACATAGGTATGAATCGCGGAAGGGGCAGGTATTTGTATCGTGAGTACGAATACGTGTCCACTAGAACACAAATACAAATCTATCCTGGATGTCTGTAATATTAATCGGTGTATTTCTGATATTTATTACATACTAGTTGTCCAGAGTAACTTTGTACCTACAAACAACTACTAACGCCATCTATTAAAAGAAAAACCAAAGTAGTGACGGGCAAAATGACAGTTTTAATGTTAAGCATGACGGTTAGACGATTTTTCATCCTACAATAACAATTTCAGTTGTAAATTTTTAAGCTTTATATTTTCGCAGTTATTTTTATTTTAATCACTTATGAATCAAACCGAATAAAACACAATAAAAATTATTCAAAGAGGATATTTTTTTAGTTTTATCGATAATAACGAACATCAATTCATTTTTATTTATAAGATTTTTGAACATATTACTATCTTTTTATTCCTAACAGGCCTTGATCTCACCTGATGAAAAGTCAAGATAAGGCTGACGATGGAAGTGAATCTATATTTGTCTGATATCTAGTATCTAGTTAAAAGAACTTAATAAATGAATATATTTAAATAAAGATATTTTGACTCTGACTTGACTTTAGTATCTTTTATTCCAATTCAATATGGAAGGGATAATAGACTTTCAGTATCAAGTTGTTGGCACTGTAACGATCCATGCACTTTTTACTTATTCAATACAAATGTTTCATGGGGCAAGTGACAATAAGGTAAATATGCTTAAAAGACACCATTTTTAACACATCTAATAGCGTCACTATAATCTTGCTTTTACTGATCAGACTTGGGGTTTAGTTTTTATACAACAGAATATCTTAGACAATACAACAAGTTCTCATTCCCGAGTTTAATATATAAAATCCTTTCCAGTATGTTCCATTGGCCCAAGCGTCCAACCGTGAAATTGGTTAGAAACTTACTGACTAGAATTTTAGGAACTCTACAGTATCTGTTATGAGTTGGAACATATTTCGTAAGAAATATATAGTAGTGTTTGGAATAGAAATTATGGCTTGAAATATTTTGATCTGTGAAGATGCCATTGGGAAAACTCACAGATCAAAATATTTCTTATGAAGTTTGACGCTTCATACGAAATATTTTGCGAAATATTTAAATAAAATGCTCAATCTTCTATTATGGTCTGCGAACCTAAGGTCTCAAAAAAGATCTGCTTAGTAATATCAATAAAATGGTTTCAACATTATATTTAAAAATACTAACTGATTTTTCAAAAAACATCTCCATAGTTTTATTTATTAAAAAACTTTTCACAAACCACGCTTATATTTAAATGCACTAATATGGAGTAAATGATTAATTCTAATCGTGGAGCGCCCTGAAGCTTTATAATTCACAATGAGGATTAAGCGTTCCACGCTTAAAATTCATCATTTAAATGGATTCTGACAAATTTGGTTAACCAGGAAAAAATATTTTCTCCTTTTTAGTGCATTTAAATAAGCGTGCTTTTTAAAAATATTTTTTTTATTTAATTTTAATTAAATTAAATTTTATTAAGTATAATAAACATTAAAATAACCTAAATAACCTAACTATATAGTCTTAACTCCTGACCAAACTTGTATGCAAAATTTTAGCAAAATCGGATTTAAGAAAGAAACTTAAAAATCGATTACAAAATCTGGCGCAGACATACAACGTGAGTTAATATAAGCGTGGTAACCTGGTGGTAAACCGTGGTTTTAACCGTTTCTGTGGTTTAGTATCTGAGACCAACTACTTCAGATCTGCAGGTCCAGGGTTCAATTCGGTTTTTTTGATTTTAGAGCATTTCCATGTCCACCTGGCTACCTTCCACCGTCTTACCCAAGTCTGCTGCTATAACAATATTTTTGACAGGCCTTCCAGTAGTTGGAGCTAAGATAGCCAGGTCCTCTATGGTTAAGGTAACCGACTTTATCTTCACTTGGCATATACTTCCATCAGATAAGATGAAAGTTAAGATCGACCCCTTAAGATTAAATTAAGCTAGATGGCGTTTCAACGCTGGTCTCCTGTAGGTACCGAAAGAATTGTATTTTTATGAAATTAAATCGTATTTTAAAATCACCTACTACGTGCATATCAAACTTGATCATTAGATGCAAAATTCGATATAAATGATAACAACTCACAAAATAAATTAAATGTCTACAAAACAAATCCTTGCACAATGAATTCTCTGCCAGGGGAAAAATTTACTGTAACAACGACTCTAGTGAATACAGTCATGTCGCAAAATGCCCGGAACGTGATAGGTTTAAGTAGGAGAGAAGTTCACTTATCCATATTTGATTTTTCCGATTTAATTTAAACCATCTCATTAGTTCATCTTTTTTGTCATTTGTCATTCATCGTTCACTGGAAGCTCTGGACCTTCGTCTCATATGATGATAATTGATGAAAGCCGAAGATGAGAACTAGCTACACCTGTATTCTCCATCCACAAAAGACCAGCTATCGTACCTCCAACTGCAATAACACAAAAATGCTGAAAACTTTATTGGTATGGCAGACTTAAGCTGTTGACCTTGAAAATAATAAATCTTAGAGATAAAACAAATATATCAGCCAAGCATACATAACTTACCAAATCAACGATTCACTTAAGACAACAGATCCAATTGAAACAAAAACAATTGGACGTATTTCATCTGTAGAAAACAGTCACCAATATACGGAATTGGTAAAATGTATTTTTTATGAGTTGACCTATTGTTTCAATAGCATCGGCAGCCAAAACAAACATGGCTTGTTTGAGCAAACAATTATTTTCCATTCAACGGAATGAAGTATAATTGTTGTCATATTCTTTGTTTTTTTGATGAACCATTTAATTCTGTTTAACGTCGTATTTTTTGGAATAACCGACTTTCCGGTTAAATTATTGGGTTTTTATAATTTAAACTGGTGAATTATTTACCGGAAACATTTAGTGGGTACAGTTGAGATATCAGCTTGGGCCATAAGAACTATTTCAAATATGATTATAACATCCCACATGGGAGAAATACACGCAGAATTTGGGGCATCACGCCAGCACACTGCTGATTGGTGGTAGAAAGTAATTGCCCTAATAACCGGGACAACGGCTGAACGTGCCTTCCGAAGCAACTATAAGTTCAAGGTAACACGTTTGATTGACTCATACAAGTTATTCAGTTTTCGATATAATGTAATGTGATGTTCGAATCACTACATCATCGAAATCTTCTGTATTAGGTACTGCTTATACAAAAGCAGCCATTAGAAAGAGCTAAACGATGTTCTTTTAAAGCTTTCAATTGTTTTCGTTTCCACTGGATCTACCTGTAGTCTGAAATGAATCGTTAATTTGGTACGCCATGTATGTTTGGCTGAGACATTTGTTTTATCACTAAGATTTAATTTTTTCAAGTTATTTAATAGCTATTTTTTGTTCTCAAATTAAGGTACGATAGCTGGTTCTCTGCAGTTGAGGAATCCGGCTGTAGCTAGTTTTCTTCTTGGGCTTTGACATCACTTAACATCAAATGAGACGCTGGTGAAGAGCCTTCCTCTGAGGATAAAAGAATATAACTCTTGCTCGAAGATATATGCTTTCGTCATATTATAATCACATAAATTAGCGTAGGAATTTGTTTACTTAGTTTGAATTAGCATAACTATGACGTGTAGTGCGGTCACCTTAATCGATAAAATTGCCAGATGAATGTTTTATAGCGCTAAAAGTGGTCAACAGCCAATTTCCTTGATCTTACCCATACCTTTGCTTTTTAGCTGTAAAGCACTACCATGGATTTTTGCAATAAAATAGCCACTCTCATTATGATTCAAAATATAGAAAGAAAGAGAAAGATAAAAATACTTGCTCCCAGAATTTCAACTGACCTTCATATCAAACAATTCTTGCGGTAAATTTTAATAATTATAATAGCATATGTGAAAAGTGTTTCTCTTCTTCTTATGAATAAAAATGAATTGATATCAGTTAGTCTTGCTAAAACTCAAGAGCGGATTGATCAATTGAAATAGTTTTTATTTTATTTTATTTGGTTTAATAGAGAACTGGTTTAAAAATAGACATCGCTTCTTCGGGTTTCTTTTGATGATGGCGTTAGTGGTAGTTTGTAGTTTGTTTCTAGAGTAGTTGACTCTGAATTTTTAAACTACTCTGTAGAGTAGTTTAAAAATAAGTTCCTTTAAATTAAAATCTCCATCCATTCTTACGTCATTGTAATTTCTTAGCAAATCCAAATGTTTGACTTGAAGCCTTCGTTTCCAATACAAAAATGGTAGTAAAAAAAAAAAAATTAAGTTTTGAACAAATACTCCGTAATATTTTACATTACATGCAAATTCAACAGTTCCTCGTTGTAGAAAACAAAAAAGTCGGATAAAAGATATCCCTTAACGCAGAAGGACGGAGCAAGCGGACCAGAAAATTAGTTCCTCTCCGTTTAAATTGACCTATTTTGAGTCAGTATTGACCTCTATCTCCATAAGCTACGGACCATATGGAATCAGTAATAAGATACGAGAAGATTGATATCAGCCAGTGAAAATTATAAGTAAAGCTTCATTGCTACTAAATTGCTGAAGAGGAATTGAAATTTTACACTTTCAAAGATCAATATTGTTTTTTACAAAGCAAGCTACTAATATCGGGAGGTAATAGACACCTTTTGTGTATTTATGGCATAAATAAATCATAAAAATCTACATCGTATGTCTGTGATTTTACTAACAAAGCCACGTCACCCGCTGGTAACAAATAAGCGATGTTACAATTCGTATATTTTTAGTTGTGGCGCAGAAATGTTGGCAGTTGGTGTTTACTAATACAGTTTTAGTTGTCAACCGCGACAACTCGAACAACAATTGTATAAAGTTAGTTGTACGTACTACAAATGGTGTCAAACCCTTACTACTGGATGAACTCGAAACATACAAATTTATTGACAATAACAAACAAATGACGAAATTCTGTTAACAGGTTCTTTTCAATTCAATAGCACCTTGTATAATTTATTAGAATTAAATTCACTTTTTCTAATGTTTTCTTAAAAGTAAGAATGGTATCTATCAAAACTTAAGTACGACACAAATATCATTTAACATATTTGAAAACAGTTCGTTCTGTAACTTTGTATTCGTTTTTTTAATTGTAGACACGATAATTCAACCAAACAGTTTAATAATACCAATAAGTTATCCAATAGTTCAATTTGAATACAGATTCAACTAGTGATGTGATCATAAATAAATTATTGGTCTAGACCACCCCAGCTCTGCTATCTTAAAAGTATTCTTTGCGGTATGTAATTTTCACGATACTTTGTATACGTATGTATACCGATAACTTAAATATGTCTGATCTGATTAATGTAATTATTTATTATTCGATGCTACATGGCAACAAAACAACAAACAACAACACTAAATAGTCCCATAAAAACTTAATTCAGTTTTGCTGAGTAGTTTAAATTTTATGAGCATTTTCGTTAACTTCGACGTAGTAATTTTATTACTTATCTTCTAGAACACTTAGTAGTTTATAGCAATCCAGTACGGCTTGCTGGGCAAACAAATAATTAATCTGCCAAGGGTATAGTTTAATTGCTTGTTTGAGTTCGTCTTCCAGTTTTGGTTGCGGTATTTCAGAATGAATCTAAACTCTTTTGCCTTGTTGGTTCAGCGATATTGTTGTCATATTTGGGGAATATTGTTAATAAGTCTTGTTTTAAATAAAGGAAGGCTGTAGTAACTGACTTTTCGACATACATTGGAATATTTAAAATGAGAGAACATTTCAATGTAATATAACGAGATTCGAGGAGTTGTCCAATATTAAATAAGAAGTTCCTTATACTCAAAGATTAATTGTTTGATTTATCATGTTTGCAGAAATAAAAAAAGCAGTTGTGATTATGGATTCCTGTGGCATAGCGAGCCTTTACACTATAATTCATGATATTTTTTCATATATAGGAAGACCTGAAATCAAAATTGGGAATAGGAAGGCTGTTGTTGATATGATGATTCAAACTTGAGAATATAAAGAACTCACACTTAAATAAATGTCTTTTATGGTTATTGATTTTATTACATATGCAATAAAGAATAGATTCCGGTATTCCAGAATTTGCGGATTCTATTTCTGCCTTTATTTTGACACAGTACTTGATGACTGATCTTGAACGTTGCATTCGACCGTTTGACCGTATTCTGCATGTACGTTAGATTCAAGGTGGCCATGCGATACAAAGTCAAATTGACTTTTGCTGTTAAAAATGTATTTACATTATCGCCAAGTTAATAATGGGTAAGTATATAACAATCATTGTTTAAAACATATAATTTTTTTTAAATATAACTCGTCTCAATTGCCTGATTTGTATTCAAAAACCTTGCATGAGAAGTTACAATTATGATGATAAATTGTCTGAAACGACATTTAAATAATATTGCACCAAGATTATTTTCTTGAAGCCCTCAAAATGTAAACTGTTCATATTTTGTAACCCTTATAGCAGTGAAAATAATATTCAGAAGAAACACCTCAATTAAAGAAGATGACTGATTTTGTATTACTTATCTCTATCAAAAATTTTAGCTTTGAAAAAAAATGAAGAGATTGAAAAAACCGAAAAATATATGTATTGGTTACCACCAATACAAATATTTTTTGGTGTTTTGTATTGTTATAGTTATTCATAACTATCAAACAAATAAAAAGCTAAAATATCATGCAATTAAAAACATCCTTGCATTATTAAATTAAAATACATTTAATAAAAATGTTAAATATGTTGATGTATATTTTTTACTGATTAATTTAATGAAATACCATATTGTTTCATCGAAGCTTTAATATAATCTGATTGTTTAATTTAAATAAGTTTCATAAAACCAAGATCAGTGCCAGTAAAACTATCTTGGTAGAATCCTAATATGCATCTACATAGTTACATGTGATAAAATTTTGCTATTTCAAGTTTAGATTCATGTATTCACATCTAATCCTTTGTATGGCACTGTCGCCATTTAGGGGACAGTGGCCGTTCTTGAGCCAGTTTCATAAAGCAAATTTTTATGTTATTTATTTAGGTGGGAGTTATTCTTGCTATGACCCATGCAAAGGCTCGTGGTCTTGTTTGAAGTACAGGCTCCAAAAATCAGCTGAGAATCGAAGAAATGGTAGAGGTTGCAAGTGCCTCTGCAGAAGACCAAATTTTCTTAGGATTAGAAGACGAAAACGATGCATGTCCCAGGTAACACTGAGCACACAATATAAGATTATCCCGATATATAAATATCTAGGATCCCAAAGATCCCAGACCCAATGATAAAAGAGGCTGTGGCATAGTTCAATTGTGTCCGCAACTTAGACAAACACCTGTGATTCACCAGGAAAAAAAAATATTTTATATGAAAGTTGAGTTATAAAGATAGTACTAATATATATTATGGTAGAAATATATGTAAATTTATTTAATATACAGAAATATACAAAATAAGCTTACAATATGCTACTCTACCGGGCCTCGAAGCTGGGACCTCTGGCTAGACAGGTAGGCATATATCTGATGGTCGTCGAGAGATTGATGAATATCCTTGTAAAAATCATAGCATTAACAGTATATAGCAATTGTGTAGTTATATTTTATAAAATTTGCTCTCAACCTGTACAGTCATACAGTTCAGATACAATTGTCTCAAAGCACCTGGGTGTATATGTGAGGCTCAATAAATCAACGAAAAGTAATTTGATTTGATTTGAATTATAAAATTTAGTAACTAGCTTTATGAAGAGTTTATGCTAAAACAAATTCTCCTTCCTCAACCAGGTCTGCTACTGTAACCAGAAAATCGTTTACTGCGTTCCAAGCACTACAGACAATAGCTGTAATTCCAAATTCAATAATAACGACATTTTCCCCAAAACCCAATGCCCCATATGTATTCAAAACGAACTATGCAAGAGAAATTACAAGTGTGAATTGGAATCTCCTGGAAGCAGATGTAAATATTGCACTAAAAATATTATCTTGAAGTGCTCTAAAAGTTGTTGTACTGATGATATTGTTGAAAACTGCTATAGCAGCGATAATAATAGTCCAGAAGGAACACCTGAATCAAAGAAGGTCTGCAGATTTACTGTAGATGCTTATTTTGCTTAGAATTTGGACAAATGTAATATTGGTAACGATTTTGTTTATGAAATACAAAAATTAAGATGAAGTAAATGAGGTTGTCATTAATTACTAGTTAACCTGGTAAGCTTAGTATCACGTACAAACAACAACTAACGCCATCTATTAAAATAAACCAGAACTAGCGAAGAATTTTTTTCTTGTATAAAGCATAGCAAATGACTACATCACCTGATGATAAGCAGTAGACGAGTCCACATGTGAAGATAGCTAGTGAAGCATGTGACATACTGCCCTAGCCACCCTCACCTCGCCGGCCCAAAAAGTGCTTTTTCACGCCTCTTTCAAAGGAACCCGTGTTAGAATTGACAGTTTTAAAGGTTAGCATGGGAGTTGGAGGATTTTCCATTATAAATTACCAACTTATATTTATTATTTTTTGGGTTTAATTTTTTATCATTCTTTTTAGACCACACCTGAATTAAGCAAACAAAACACAATAAAATATATTCAAATCAGTCAAGGCGTTTTTGTTTTAGTGAGACTAACAAACAGCCTAATATACAGCAGAGATGAAGAAATTATGTTTATTTTAGGAATGTAAAGAAGTACAATTTAACCGCGTCTATGGTTGAGACCGTCATGAGTCCTATTCCCCATTTTCTGTGTAATATTTCTTTTTTTGGACTTGTTTCATTAATTAGGTATATACTGAAGACATATTTATATTCATTTTAATTACTAGTTACTTTTTTTACATCATGAATGCTAAGACCGAACTAATAAATTTCTCTTTACCGTAAATTGAATGTAGACCCTAAACAAAACATAAAAAGAGTTCATAATACGATACAACTTAACCATATACGTAGCGGTCTACAAAGATATTGTTAAAAATGTTACTCGCATCGTAAGGTGCAATGAGCGTCTATAGCAAAATAAAGAAAAATATAATACGCCACCAAAGTTTGAAAACACTCACGTCGCCGTCTTAAGGTCTATATTGTAAAATTTAAATTATCTTTCAAAATGTGCACTCACTAAGGAAACATTTCCACCCTGATTGTCGCAATATGCGCGCCCGTTTGTTTGTTAACGACACGATAATAGCTTGATATTATTCCATTCCCTGTGTCATATCGAACTCGTGAGGATTTTTTTAGGTACGATAAAATATTAATATTAAAAGTTAGTAAACATAATTATGTATTATATGCTTCTTTCTTCGTTTTACGTATTTTTTGTTTCAAGTTCCTTGGAGAACTGTATGTGAAAATGACCTGTGTGGATGTTACACTGTGGAATAATTTGTAAGTAAAGAATAAAGAGTATGGTTAAATAATTAAATTATATATTTATGTTACTGATACCAAAAAGCTAAACAGATTTTGTGTTATAATATGATTTAACTTATTTAGTCCATTGATTCATAGATTCGGTGAACATTGAACGAAACTTACCTGTGCTTTGAAGTTGGTTAATGTTGAAAGTTTATCAACACTACGTCTCTCCTTCACTAATGCCATCTATTAAAAATAATCCGAATTATCGAAGAAATTACATTTTTTAACTGACTTCAAAAAAAACCTGGTAGTATGTTCCATTCTGTTCAATGATCACCGATTTCTCTATCTGCTGTGAAACAATATTCAAAATTCTTTTTAATTCGAATCGATACTCGATTCTCACCTGCGATGGTCCCATTATTACCAAGTAAGATTCTGATGATGATGTTCTGGGGAAACCGTAGGCCAATTTCAAATTTTATGGGCACGTATTACATTTTTCATATTATGAGCAACAACAAACAGACATGCAAGTCGGCAATACTGACGGCCAATTTGACCTTACAAGCTCTACATTTAAAATTTGAAAAAAAAACCATTTAAAAACACTAATAAGGCCAACAACTTCCTCCAAAAAATAATTTAAACCAGATAACTTCATAAATTGAAATATTTTTGCGTCATTAGCATACACGTTAATGAGACGTTGTTCCATACGAAATTAAATTATTATTTTTTAGCTTAAAAGGCTTCTCCCTTTTATTTTTTTGTTATACCATCCTTTCATTAAAGCAAACGAAACTATTAAAATGACTATTTACCTTCAAGCCGTTAAGCCATTGACATAATCCATTAAGCCGTTTTTAAGTTTTAAGAGATATTTGAATACAATTAGAATAGCATATCTAATTGTATTCAGTACAAGTAACACGTAAAGGGATTACCATCACTTAATTCGTATATATTAATATTTTAAAAGTAACCAACTTAGAACAAAATTTGAAAGCTTTTTTTGTTTTGTCGTGTCCTTTTTAATTATCTTTGTGTGTACATTAATTGTTAAATAAATAAATAATAATAAAACTATACTTTTACCTTAGAAACTTACCAAAGATGGATTGAATTAATTATGAATGGAATTATTCCCGGCTTCTCACAATTATATTTGAATATAAGGTAGAATTAACAACTGTAGTTGATTATCAAATCCTCGTTTACATAATATCAAAGTTTACATTATAATAAAACTATTGATATTATCTAAGGGGGGATTTGTTAATCGACTATAGTTGTTAACTCTACCTTATATTCAGTTACTTTTGGGCTCCATAGACCACTTCGACCAGTATTCATCTTTTTTGACAGCCCTTTAGAAGTCACTGTCTAGCCCAGTTCATTCCAGAAATTTCTAGACACTTTGGGCAGTGATATGTTGTACCTCCTCTGGGTGAACTGCTTCCTAAGGTATATGCTTCGATTTTGCATTAAAGTAACGCATGAGCAGAGGTTGTACCTTATACGTATTAGGGATATATTTGTTTATAATTCCGGAGTTGCCCAACCATATCTAAAAATAACTCACATTAAGAATCATGCTTAAAACAGCAAATTAAAACTTATACTTATTTATTGGTTTGTGGCAGCTTCAGTATACATAAGGTTTCTTCTCAAACCAATATTAAGAATTCTTTCCTGCTGGATATATCTGGAGCTGTGACCTGTACACCTATATGTGCGATACCTTTGCTGGAAATTGTTCTCTTTCATTTTTTTAAACTCAATCTTCGTTTCTTTGCCTTCGTTTCTTGAACCTCATGGAGGAGAAAGCAATAATTGTGGTAAGTCGCTGAACCCCAGTTTAAGCTCACAATGGTACTGACAGTAATAAGCAATTGTATTATTAAATCTATCTACCTAAATTTAATTGACATATTTCATTATATTTATTAGAAGCTATTCGACAAAATGCCTTCTGATGTTGGTATAAAACTTTATTTGGCTTCCAAACGTAATCAATCACAAAATGCCAGGTGCTTTTTATAATGCGAACCAGGTTCTCTGTATGATACAACTGGAACTATCAACTGATATATTGAAGCTATTTGAAAACCGAATATTAATATTAAATTAAAAGATAATAATTCGTGAAATTATGGACATAGCTAGCTTTTACCAAGACCTCCGCTTACGTGGAAGTTTTTATAGTCATAAGGCTTTTATTCCAACTGAATAAGGATCTATATGACTGGTTGAATTCGTTTCAAAATTACCTTTTTTGTTTAGTGTAAAACGACTCCAATATAGAGTTAGAAGTAAACTTACAAAAGTTTGGATATAGGATATAAATATCGGATATAGCGGAGCTGCTTCGTAACCAAACTGTGATAGGCGTATCAAATATTGGAACCGGCCGTTGTTAGTAGAGAAGAAAGGTTATTTGGGACCTTTAAGATCTAATTATATCTTGACAATTCAAGATTCCACGTAATAATTTCTTTAAGTTTTGCCAGGCAATGCTATGTAAGAGCTTGTAATAATTAACAATACTGCGACATCATCATCATCATATTAGCCGAGTGACGTCTACTGCTGGTCATAGGCCGCTCCCAAGGATCTCCAAACCGATCGGTCCTACGCTGCCCGCATTCAGCGGCTTCCAGCGGCCACTTGCTAGACATACCAACGAGGATCTTACCACATATTTCACTTAAATTCTCTTACGTTACGTTCTTTGTTCATTGATGAAACTTATAGCTTTTCGATATTTTCCAAGTAAGCAAGCAAGTGGTCCTCTACTTATTAGTAACTATACGCACCAGTTATATCAAGAAATAACTTGATACTCAAGTTGCGCTTACAAAAGCTGTTTTTCAGGTTGCTATGCGGCTTTAAGTCGGAGAATCTTTTTTTTTTACTAGACTTTGTTATTAATTTCCTTTGACATATAAACCCATAATCAACACACCACTTTAAAATAGCATGACGTATTATTTATTTCGTAAAGTAAAATTTAACCAAGAAGAAAACGTGGAATCTTTCGAATAAGACTCGACTTAGCCTTAATTAACTCTAGAAAGTTTAAGCTAAATGAGTGCATTTACATAAACGTTTCACATTTACAATCCCTTCCCCTAAAACCCCAGATTGTAGGCTATTTGCATCAGGATAACTTTTACCATAGCATCAAAACTTGGCAACCACTTTATTACGAAGGCTGAAAGAATAAATTACATTAATTTCGCGAAAGATTAAATTGGCATATCTCGGCTTGACTTTAAGTTTTCATTTTGAATGCATCTCGTTTTGTTGCTTTAAAGCCGGCTTTGCTTTAAAGTTATTATCTCCAATCTGTTTTTCTTTTAAGAACAGATTTTGGGTAATATTTTCACGACTCGAGTAAATTATTTATTTCCTTATGCTTATTCTATGAATATACATTTGATTTAAAATTAACAAATGTAATAAAAATAATATTTAACCTACAATATAATCCACCTAAATAAAAAATATTTCTCTTTAGGAATAAACCTACTTATATTAATTAACATATAGACAGATTGCAGCATCGCGCTTAGCGTATTATAGGCGATGCGGAGGTAACGAACTTTTTTTTACGAGGAGGAATCCATTTACGGATCTACCCGCCACTGGCTAAGCGACGGGGGTGTATGGGGCTCACTCAGTACCTCATAGAGCGGCACTGAGAATACCCAATAAAACCCCCCGGTAACTCCGTTGCCCTTCACGGGGGTAACCTGGGTTCTGCGGAGCATTTCATCAGGTCATCTCCACGCTAGGTAACGAACACCCTAAAGTCTCTGCAACTGCTTCGCGACATAGCATCGCTTAGTGCCTTTTATCGTTTGTACCATGGAGAGAGTTCTGATGAGCTCTTCGACCTTATCCCTCCCTCTTCTTTCCTACTAAGGAGTACGCGTGCTGGTCTACGAAGTCATTCCTTCACTGATACGCCTAATTTGCGCACTGAGATTTTGTGACTCCTTTCTCTGTCGCACAGCTAGAGCGTGGAATTCCTTACCTGCACACATATTCCCTCCTTCATACAACATGGGTTCCTTAAAAAAAGGCGTGAAGAAGCACTTTTTGGGCCGTCAAAGTGAGGGTGGCTAGGGCGGTAAGTCGCATACTTCACTAGCTATATCCAGTGGTATCGAGTCATTTGCTGAGCTTAATATAAAAAAGACAGAATAAAAACGAATCAAACTGTATAACGACGTATATAATATGTATATAATGTATATAATACGTATATGTATATTATTTAATTGTGGATTCTGGTGGGAAAAATATAAATTAAAAGGAGATTTATATTTTTCCCACTAGAGTCCACAATTGTGTCCAATTCTAATTCAACTATCATCTAAATGTACATTAAAGAGTGAATTAAAGTACTGAGTATAAATAATGATACATAAACACTCTGTTTCTGCCATGCTCCATTTTTCTTGGTTTAGTCAGGATAGTATTCAAGTTTTGAATCGAAACTCATTGTTAATAATCATAATCGAATAATTTATGGAATCAATTATCGATAAAACCAACACGATGAAGATGGTTTCGTCAAAGCAGTGTGGATGAAAAAGAAATTGGTCCGAAGAAATCATTTCTGTGTAGTCCGCACTATACGATTATTGTTATAGCTATTTTTTGCAGTCAGATTAAAAGGACAAGATGAAATACTTTACTTAAGATTGTTTTCAGAACTTGGGATCTCCACATAGTTTAAAAACGTAACAGTTTGACTTCGAGATGGATTTATTAGGTTCGTAGTAGAGACGGATATCGTATAGCAACTATTACTTCTGCAAACATCCTAACTTTAAAACTAAAAGCACTGTAGGACGAGATGTTGTTAAATTTAATTCGGGTGCTACGGTACTCGCTAATGTCCCCGACAAACTTTACTCATGGGCAGTGCTCATGGCCTTAATGTAACAGTTACGACTCTAGCTCGAATTTTAATGGGTTTATTACAGTTTTAATTAGCTTGTTAGAAAAGAATATTTCAGAGATAAGTGATGTTCTGATGTTTACATTTTATGTCAGAGTAAACAAGCTTGGGTATAAACTTGGTATTTAGAACAACTAGATATTATGAACAAATACCCCAATACATACTAACAAGTCATCTATAGCCATACACTGCAACCAAATGAAATGAATGAAACATAAAAGGTGACCTAATATATTCATCAACAAAAATAGAATTTGTGGGGATTATTTTAGAGCACTATTTACTGTATACAAAGGTTTTCATTCAACAACTTAATTCAATCAAAGTTGCACATTGAAATTCAGAAAAAGCACCTCAAGTAATCAGGAGAGAATACAATCTCACTAGTATTATGTGTAACGGACAGAATAACGGTTTTATAGATTTAATATTGTTTTCTAAGTTTAAATTATATGATCAAAAAGCAGTAAAAAAACTGCACATAGATAATATCGAAACGTACCTCTGTCACTCAGACAGACATTTTTTTATTTCAATCTCAACAAAGGCGGAGAAGCCAGTTTTCATATTCCAACGTACCATTGTATGCAAGCAAAATTATGATGTTAATTCGCACAAAAAATTCTCGTGTAAAATCACTGTGACGTTGCAGCAATAGCGAGAAAACAAAATGTAATATTAATATAAGAGGTTTTGATTTAATAAAATTACAAAATCTTTTAAATTACATAATTTAATTTCATATTTTTTTGGGGTTTTTTCCTATCCGTTTTGTCAATTGTTTAATCGTTTGTCCTTGGTCAATCATTTTATTTGTTTTTGAGGTGTTAGATGAATAAACATTTTTTATAAATTCACATAATTATCTGGTTAAAATTAGTTTTTTTTATATTTAATTTTTAAATAATCTGATTGTCTGTTTTCTTGTTTTCATTTTTTTCTTGTTTGACGGAAAAAATGTGTTCTTGAAGCATTTTTAATCATGACAAATCTCGTTCTCTTTGACAAACTTCAATAAATTAAATATCGTCCCTGCTTCCATCTTTAATAAAACCCGACTCATTTGTGATCTTGCTTCGTTAACTTCACAGCAAATTTCTGCGTCTATATAGGAGTACCCAAACCTGTGTTTATTCTCCAAAGGCTTGTTTGAACAACAAATTACCGTCGGACAGATTACGGGCGAGAAATGTTTGACAACCTAAGTGTTAGCTTTGCTGTGGATTCAAGATGGATTCCGGTAATTCCAACCTTTTGTTTATGGTTCTGAATAAAATGTGGGTTCGTTTATTAATTATGATGCTTGACGGAAGCTTTATTGAAATATTCAAAAGTAATTTTCATATTTTTCATTAATTAAATTAAATAAATTAAATTAAATCTAATTCATACCAGCTTGATGACGGTAGAACACTACAGATTATTGGGTCTTATTGCAAAAAGACGTTTGTCATTATCTGAAGATCTTTTTGAGCACCCAATAAATAGCAATGCTCTTATGGGATATTGTACAAAGGATTGTATTTTTATTGAGTAGGAGCCCGTATCTAACTAGCTAGTTGACTATAGACAACAGGGTTATTGTATGGCTAACTTGCTAGCTAGATATCATCATCAAGTCATACAAGCCAAACACAACAGTTTTTAATTGTCTTGAGGCACAGGCTGTTTATTCAGTTCAATATTAATTGAGTACTTCAAAGATTAAGCTGGTGTTAGCAACTAGTGGACGATCCTCAATGACGTCTGGACTGGAGTGGCTAAGTTTTTTTTTGGGACTGACTAATACTGTTGGCCGCAGATGGCCTTTACAGCGTTACCTGGGTTTTAAGGAGGCGAGAACCTTGGAGAGTCCTCAAGCCTTAAGGGGCGATTCGCCTCTGAAGGAGTTCTAATCGACAGGCATCACCTCCGGGGGAGGTGTCCCGCTGTCTCTTAGATTCTCCAGGGCGCTCGAACCATGACGGATGAGTGGCTAAGTGGTAATAAAAATTGATAATAAGGGCAAAGATGAAAGCGAGGTACGCCCAGTTTCCTGAACCACAGAGGAACTTTTTTCTATCTATATAAAGCTCAGCAAATGACTCGACACCACCTGATGATAAGCAGTAAAGGAGCCCATATGTGAATATAGCTAGTGAAGCATGCGACATACTGCCCTAGCCACCCTCACCTTGCCAGCCCCAAAAGTGCTTTTACATACCTCTTTTAAAGGAACCCATTTTATAAGAAGGTCAAAAAGGTCAAATAGTCAAGGCTTACTGAGAATCCGGTAATTAGTGGTACTGACCTCGAAAAACCGGGCGTAAATTGGTTATGGTTATGTAACATCAAGCAAGTGCATGAAATAACCTTCAACTCAAGCTGAACTCAGATCCTGTTAACATTATTGTAATAGTGAAAATCTAAGTAAGACTGTGTTCGCTATCTAGGCGTACTTAAAAAAAGCTCTGCCACCAAATCGAGCTCCATATGTAAGGTAACCGACCAGAGGCGGTTCTAGTTTGGATTCAGGGGATTGTGTCTGAATTGTACGACTGGATAGATTAAACTACTTATTATTTAATACCAACAAATTTCGAATACATTCTATACCACACTGGATTCTTTGTTCACCAAATGAAATAATCAAAGCAAATATTATTTGGAAGTAATGCGTGGCATTCGCAATCTGTGTACCACATTGATTTATAGCGTCCCCGAGGGATTTATGTGGTATCGTAATAATAACAGTTATTTCGTATTATCTGCGAGTAATTGCGAGAATAATTTGAACGTATTTCTTGTACTTTGGTTTCACAATTATATTACATCTTAACATGTAAGCCTACGAGAAAGGCATAAAATATATGTGAGTAATTTCATACTGAATAGGCAAAAAATTAATCTAGTTAACAATGGTCCTTTTCTCAAGTAGGGTCGTTAAATTTCAAGGAGTCTATTAAAGTTTATCTAAAAACTAACAGAAATTTGACATTAATGATAATTTATATTATATTTTTTATGACACAATCTAAATATGATTGTCACGGAAAAACTACTTTTAATACTGTAACATTTTGAGTATCTTTTTAAATGCAGTTTAAGTATTTGTAGTTATGTATATTTAGCAAATGAATTAAAAAGTATTGAATCAGTATTTATTTCATATATATACACAGAAGTTTAATTTTCAAATGCATGCAGAATGGATACACTTTGCTAAGTGCTCCAAGCGTCGTCAGAATAGGATACTAAGATATTTGATTGAAAAATTTCTGAACTGCTTTACGGCCCAAGAAGATAGGTGACTCTTATAATAGGGCCAACACATGGTTTTTTCAGTGTCATTAAGTCTATTTTAACCTATTATAGGTCTTAATGGTTTAAGGAAATACCTACCCATACGTTTTCCTATAAAAATAACTATAATTTTTGTAAAAAAATTATAAATTTGACAGTATAAATATTTAGCATCCTGTAAAAAATAATGTGAGAGGTAAATATTACACAGAACCTTTTCTATTTAAGTATGCTTTCAGAATCAAGTCAGATACGTCATTTGCGAATAGAATATAATAGAATTTATTGCTATAACTATGTTCAATTTGCTGATATTAGTGCTTAAATAAGTTACAACAGTCTGACCATTTTCGGACATGCAATCATAATTAAAACAAATAATTAAAAAAAAATTTTTTTCTACAAAAGTACTCATTACATGCTATAAAGGACATTTTTAAGTATAAACCTATATCGTATACAAAGTACACTCGTATACCTATTTAATTATGTTACACGTGTCTCGGTGTAATGGATACAACTCCTCATGATTTCCTCTCATATAGGAAGACCTATATCCAGCAGTGACCTGTATAAGCACGTAAGTAAGTAAGTAAGTAAGCATGTAAGTACGTAAGTCACGCCTTAATAATACAAATTTGCCCACCCACCCAATTTGGAAAGTAATCAGATACCAAAGAAAGATATAGCTACGTATGTCATATTAAAGTGTTGTTAGTTCGCGAAATGTTTCCACTGTAATTACTGAGTCGAGGCAAACAGACCAACTAATCTAAGTTGGATCGCTTGCTGCGACTTTAGGTTAAGGGGAGGATACATCGACGTATCTACAGAATAAAGTCCCAATTTCTTCGGCTACCAGGATTGGATGTAAATGACACGATGTTTAATGTTAACGGTATATAATGAGGTTTTTACAAATGATTTTAATTAAGAAAAATAAATGAATTTACAAAGGTACGTTGCGCGTGATGTCATGATGGCTAGTAGGTCAGGCGGGGCGGTGGGGTGGCCCGATCACATTCAACCGGCACATTTATGAAGTTGGTTTTCAACGCAGGCACATTCCTTGCTTACATTCGTCTCCTCTTTTTATATATACTACCTTCATCTACATGAAGTCAACAAGGAACTCATTTATATGTTTATGTTTCAACTGGGGGACCTTTAAGACCTTTATTCAGGAATACTTCGAATGAGATGAACATATTTACAGTAAGGACTATTATATTAAAGAACGAATTTATCGTAATTAATTTCAAACTCATACTTAATCTGGGAACAAGCCAGTTAGAACCTTACTTCGTTGACATACGGTGCAATTTCGACGTCACGGTTGAGTTGTCGTTTGTTTACTTTTATGATACGACGCCGGCCAACGTTTTATTGCAAAATGCTCTTTTATGAACCTTACGCAATAGAAGATAAGCCTTCTTTTCACGCACCATAATTACTCATCATCATACTTCAAAGCTCGTCGTAGTTTCTTATAGAGACTGAATTATCCACGTTTTGTTTTTAACAAGAGAGTCTCATAACTTTTAATTTCTCGTAAAATCAAAAATTCGCTATTCAATACCGAACAAATTGCTAATTCGATATTTAAAATTAGCGTTCAATCAAAAACACAATTATGCACAAAAAATAACTAATTCACATTTCTAGCCCGCTTAAAGTCATTTTGTTACACAAAATCTACTACTTTTGTTTATAGGTTGTAAAAAAACTCCTAATAAAATACGAAATCTTTTCTCTTTGAAAGTAAAATGACATCGCCATCATGAACCAAGTTTTATATTATCTGTTGGCCACTACGATACTTTTGATAGCTCGCCCGTTCCATTGCGGTGCAAATGAGAAAACTATTGATGCGAAACGGAATCAACGTGGAACTCATTGCGCGGGATAACAGACGAAAAAACTGTTCGTATGGGTTTACTAAGTTTTATCTGGGGGAAGTTTTTGATGTATCAACTTTAAGACAGCTATGATTACTCGTAATATAGATTATTTTCGCTCATTCTGAAAGGGCCAAATCTAAAAAATAGTTATTGAAAAGAGTATTGGAATATTTCTATATATAAATTCAAAACAATAGCCTCACATGTGGATCAAATGTTAAGTGACTAGTTTTTTTGACCGGGTTACCGGGGTTTTAAGGAGGCGGAGAGTCCTCAAGCCTTAAGGGGGGATTCGTTTATATGTGCAAGTGCGGGTAGGCAATAAAACCTCTTCCATATAGTTCGCATTGTATTTTACGTCACTCGATGACATTATAGTTAGGCCACTTTTTCATTAACCATTATTTCATTACATATTGTAAGAATCTGATGTGATAAAGTCGAAATTAAAAAGACAATACAAGAAAAAATATTAATTTTTCACGTTTAACTTACTATTTTTCTAAACATTTTTATTTAGTATATTAATATATAATTTCAGCTCATAGTTGCACCCTAGACTTCAGATTCAGTTGTCATGGATAACAGACCACGATGATGAAGGAGATGATGACAAAAGAAGAAAGGAAAAAGATTTTCATTGCCATCAAACTCACAGGTACCTCCATCTTAAAAGCAATTAAGCCCGTGTTTGCTGCTCGCAATTTTATTAAATTATATTAAGGATTTAATTAATTTTAATGGCCCCCGACAGTGTAGAAGCAAACTTGTAAATTATTTGCAAGTTACCAAAACAAAATTGTATTATTTTGGTAGAATTACTATGTGCGTATATTTTAATTAATTTTGAACGTTACTTAGTGTATAATTTTATAATCTAATTGCTTTGGAGAAGGTTTTGTTTTGTCTATATACTTATCGCTTGCACCCTCAAACACGCATTGGGGTAGCGTGGTATTATATTATGCTCATAAACTCCATTTGTGTTTCGCACATGTGGAAAGGTCCGCAGGGGATGTATATAGACTCTAAACGATGATATACACACAATGAAATCGTTACAGGCCAATGAATATACGTTATAAGGATTAGTTTATATGGATCTTTATTAGAACAACAGATATTCATATTTTTATCGATTTGTCGTAACGTGTAGTACACGCATCACATAAAAGCTATTCTACCAAGTTGGATAGCATCCTTCCCAAGTCCCCGACCCCAATCTATCTATACGCCGCGTTAATAATTGTATTATAACCGAAACTATTCACATTATATTGTATTAAAACCAGAGGTGACTCTAGTCAAGCCTCAGCGCCCTCTAGTAAGCATGTGGTCTAAATGAAATGGTTACAAACATCTGCACATTATCACAAACTGTCAAATTTCCCCAATGGATAATAAACTCTGTTGTCCGGAAATTACATTGAAAATCGATTAAATAAATTTTAAAGATTTTGTATGCTATGATCTCCGTAATAGAGAGTAGCACGGCTTGCAGAGCTTGGCGCCCCCTATGATCACTGTATCCGTATGCATCGCACATCCTGCACTATCGATACATGGCATTTTGATATTATAATGGTATAGTTTCATGCGAAAACTGTTTTATTTTAATTCATTTATATATAGATTTAGTTCCTTTCACATAGTCGTATGATTTTATTCTCATAATTTCATTTCGTAATTGCTTACATTGTGTTCCATTTTCAATGGCGATGCCTGACATTTGTCATCAAAAACTCTACGGGGTAAACAGTTACGTTACAACAGTAAGGAACAAAATAACTAAATAAGACATGGCTGTATGGCTTCAGTTCCCTTTGCTTTACACAAAAAATTGGTTGTTTCAGTATTGTCTCGTTGCATATTTAACAGCACGTGAACAAACGTCAAACTTTACTGATCGTTCATTGTTATCGTTACCTCAAAAATATACTTAAAGATACATTAATTTCTAGCAAGTTAAGATTCTACTTAAATTGGTAAATCTTAAATATAAATTCACACCGAATTCTTCTAAGGAGCCCAAGTATAATTATTAAAGTAGGTAATCATAAGCCATGAAACAGGTTAACGAAGGTAGACAGTTTTAAATTAACGACCAATATAATTAAGTCACACGATACTCGTAGATAGAGCGTGATAAAGATTATTCAACCAAACAAAATGTAGCTAACATTTGATTTAAACAACATTCAGAAACTTTCTGAATGTGTATTACTGTAACGAGCCATTACTGTGGTACGTCAACAACTTTACTGACATAAACACAGTGCCAATCTCTTGTCAACAGAAAGTTACTAAAATACACAATACTTCAAAATGATATTGCTCTCTTTAATTAAGCGTGCCAATTCTAAGAACACAAATAATAATAATTATCATTTTTCAGGATGCACTAAATGGCGTGCGGGTGTTAAAAATAACTATACTATAAATTACTGTATGTATTGTATATTGAGAACCACTGCAAAGAAAAATTTTCCACGTGTATCCCTATTTGTAAGTGGATATGAAAAAAAAATTCCAATGGTTCTTCTTCGGGAGTGATTCCTGGCCCTAAATTAAGATCTATTTGTCGTTTTATAAGCTAAATTAATTATTTATTAGCTTTTTACTCTCATTCTTTACTAAGTAACTAAAAATGACAAATTTTAACAGAACTATGTAGTTACAGACCCTATCGTTGAAGGGATGAAATTTTGGAACAGCCTGTAGGACCAATGAATATATTAAAGCCAGTTTCCTTCTTAGGTAGGTATTTTAAAAATCATAAAAAATAATTATTATAAAAATTATATATGACATTATTGCGACACGTGTGCTGTAAACTAACCTAATCAACCACTACTGCACAAAAGAATAATACAATAATGACTCCACTCCGTCTCAGACTGTGTACAGGTATATAACTTTTGTCATAACTGTGAAACGCTTGTCGTAATTCTGGCAGTGTCACTCAGAGCTATTAAAGGGGGTTATTACGCGCACCTGTCCCGCGCCTGCTGTGAATTGTCTAGGGAATAACATAAGAATATAGAAGAGACAAGAAAAAGCAAGCATGGCATTAGAAAATAATAGAAACTTCTTTATTTAGTTAATACAGGGAAGGCAAAGGGAACTGAAACCCATACAGCCATATCTGATGTAGATGAATTGGAGTCAAGATCCCAGTGTAACTTATCACTCAACTGACACTGAACTCAAATGACACTTAATAAAGTAAAAGGTTAAAAAGAGGGATCATGCAACATTTGCATTTCATGCAAATACGGCTTACAGTGCTTTGCATTTGATTTTCTCTCTTTTTTTTAGTAACTCGTTGCTGTGACATTTTTAACATTGTATTTTGTTCTATTTTATCATTCTATTTTATTCAAAATTACAATTTTTTATTAATAAAAAGGCTTCAGAAATTTCATTATGAATGATTGTTGCCTAATAATAACAAACAAAAAAAGAGGGAGGAAATACAAAAGCGAAGTGCTTTAAGCTGGGTTTATATAGGGTTCCAAGGAGTTCTGGATAAAGTATATCATAATTATTGGGTCGAGAGAAGGTCAAAGGTCATTTGGTCAGATAAAGATGTTATTGCTGATTGGAGGGCGATTACTCAAATAGCCGGTACATAAAAAAAATATGTCACCCATCGACCATACCTTGAACATAGACATACATATTGCTTTATAAGTACAGTATATAATGATTATTGTAACCGATAAATTATTGGTTAATTAAATGATTATATGTACAAGTGATCGATGTTCTAAATCAGATAAGAAACAAATTATAATGCAGTATTTATGCCACTTCCAGAATATATAGATCTTCCAGCTTATACTAACTGCCGTCATGGTTTCTGTACTCCTGTGTGCGTGTGTAATAGTCTTGTCTCATTTAGGATTATCTTTCGAATGATAATACGATAAAACTGAGAAAGAATCTTATAATAAGGATTTTCAAAAATTCAAAAGATTCATTTCATTTTTTATTCTATGTTGTTTTCTTCGTTATATATTTATTATGTGGCCAATGGTGTAAAGGTGTTATGAATACGACATGAAATGTTGCATTAGTTGCAAATAAGGTGATTGATATTCTTTAACCGATTTAACCATTTCAAATAGCACAGTAGGTAAGATAAATTTAATTTTAAAGATTTAATAATTATTAAGGATTACGTCTAATGAGTCCAATTAAGATAATAAATTGAGAAGAAAATCGCTTTCCTTTATGTTTTCGTTTTCCAATTCACAGTTTCGTATAAACCTACCAATAGGGATAAGTTTCTTTTTAAATTTACCCAATTAATTACCCAACCAATTTACTAATTAACCTAATACCAGCTTATTTATCAAATTGGTTGGTTAAACTTAAAAAACTTACCTGTAAAATAAAAAGTTCGGCGAGTATGAGAATACTCGTGTTCACTTAATTCGATATTATATTGTTCTATATACACTGTTTATGTACTGGTAAACTAAGCCTGTTTTTTCTTACTATACGTAGTTATGTCATTTGATGGTAAGTCTGCCATTTATGAATGTCTCTACGTACATCAATATACCTTCACCTATTCCAAGCATCACAAGATTGTCTACTTAGTTAGATTGCCTTCAACTACATATTTGCCATTCCTCGCCTTTTACGCACCATTGCACTTAAACCGTAGCATCTTGGAGTCGTAGCATTTCTTCCATAGCACCGTGTAGCACTGGAAGTCTTCGTAGTGGTTGAAAGACATTTTCAGTATTCCGTAGCAAAGAGGCAATAATTTTCACAAGACTGAACGTTAGTATGATTTTGTAATATGTATATTTTATTTATTTGTAAATTGATCTATTTAAATTTATACAAATCAAGTCTTTTCAATGATTGTTAAAGTACTCCTTACATTTAAATTAAGACCCTTATCTAACAAGATGTTGTAAGCCTTACGTTTGTGTATAAACGTCTTATTCAACATTCCCTTTGACAAACCGCTTCTTAGAAGATCCTTATTAGGATTTTGCTAAGGACTGTTTTGAAATAAATCTCACTGCATTGTGAGTATATATAGTCTGCAATATTTTCAACCATAGACATAGTTAGTTCTAAGTGATTGCAGAGTGATATTTAAATCTCCCTTTGTATTTTGTTGAAGTAGAAAATGAAAATGTCCGCGATTCGCTAACATTGTTATCATACGTACAAAATAAAAATTGAGTCAATAAAGTATATTTGAGTTTGATTTTCTTACAAGGAGTTTTTTGCTAGAATTACCGTCTTAGGCTTTAGCATTATGCAAGGATCTTATTCCATTGTAATTAAAGTCGTTTTGTAGTTACGTTTAGTACGTATAACATAACTTTTTTAGTTTTCGTTATATATAAACTTATTTGTGTAAGATGTTTTAAACAAAATATTGCCAATTCAGGTCGCTACATCTTGAAAGCTTATTGTAAGTAATTAAACATGCTATTCTGGAACAAAGCCGAGGAGCTAAGCCCATCTCCTTTGAAAGGCGGAAAGCAAACGGGTTTCTGGGTGAAGAGAATGTAAGATTACGAAGTCTGATTGAGCGTTAGAAATTTAAATCTAGGATCATTTCAAGTTGACAGAGGTTGCTTTTAATAATCGTAGTAATTAAATTTTATTTTCAAATTAAGTTGGACCTAATTAGCTTTATATTATATTCACAAATTTTTCTTAAAATTAATTTTGATAACTTGTGTATCTCTTAATTTCTCACGTTTTTCAATAAAAAACTTACAAGTAATAGTATTGTTTCTGGAATCAATCACAAGCATACTTCAAATTGTAAGATGAAATTTCATTGTTTTTAGCTTTGTAGTGTTTTGAAAATTTTTACTGAGATAATAATTAAACTACAGGATAATATTTTTTTACCATCGTTTCAACCTTACTTCTTCAGGGATTCAGATAAAAAAATTAATATCTTTTAAAATCTTCATCATATTCAGACTTTTTAAACTATTTATGGTCTTGGCTTTATAGTGGTAAGTGAAGAGAAAGCTGTAGATGGAAGCGAATTATACTCAGATATTACAACTACTGAGGAACTGGCTACCTCACCTCCATTTAAGTAAGATTATGGTGGGCTTAGAAAAAGCCCTACCACTAACCAAACTAAACAGAAAAATCATACGCCTACCAATTTTGGTCGAGCCCAAGACCCTATCGGTGGTATCCCACAACCCCTGCCTCCCAACCCGTCCTTCTCCTAACATGCCTTTTGAGTAAAAACCAACTAAAATGGAACAAGGTCGAACTTGACAAATATTATTCCAAACATATTACTTAGCAGTGATCCATGTAATTATATAGCATTCTCACAAACTCAAAACTGCGGGTTCGCAGGTAGAATAAATTATAGTAGAGTTGCTACCGTGAAGGAACATCTCACCTCAAGTGGCAATGGAGAAGGCATTTATAATTATTTAGTCACTAATTTTGAAAAGATAAGTTAAAAACACTACAATGTTGCCTTATAATAAAATTAAAAACAAAGGTAAATATTAAAATTTATGTAACACCTAACTTAACGTATAGGTAGATCTAATTAGTATTATTGTTTTATCGGAGTAATTGCTTCGATTTTTTGTTGTATGCATGTTCGCCGGTTCTCTAGGAATAGTTGACTGTTTAAAGATTTTTTTTCAACAGAGTATACTCTTGAGGTAGTCCCATTGTCACCAAGTCAGCATCTGATGCAACCGTCAAATTCTAGTAAAGGCAATTAATGTGTACATATATGTGTGTGTGTAAGTATGAATATGTTAAACTAGCGACTAACAGGCAAGTCAACAATATTTAAAAAAAGCCTAGCAAATGTTGTAACACCACCTGATGATAAGCAGTAGAGGAGTCCATATGTGAAGATAGCTAGTGCAGCATGTGACATACTGCCCTAGCCACCTTCACCTTTCCGGCTCCAAAAAGTGCTATTTCACGCTTCGTTTGAAGGACTTGAAATCTTCTCTCTTGTTGACTAGTAGAGAATGCCATTAGGCATTCTCTAGGATCTCACCATCAGATCCTGACCACCAATAAGACTCCCTCAGGATATACTGTATCGAATGACAATTTTTCACTTATAAATTTTGAGGAATTCTCTCCATTGCTCATAGTTCTTATTACCGCAAATACCGAAACTATTTTAGAAATAGATCTGTTAATGACGAAGACAATAATAAAAGAAACATAAAACCCTCCTTTTTACAACATGGGTTCCTTTAAAAGAGGCGTGAATAAGCAGTTTTTAGGCCGGGAAGGTGAGGGTGGCTAGGGCAGTATGTCACATGTTTCACTAGCTATCTTCACATATGGACTCCTCTACTGCTTATCATCAGGTGGTGTGGAATCATTTGCTGTGCTTTAAATAATAATAAAATAACAAATTGAGAACCTCCTTTTTAGCAATCGGTAAAATAACAAAGTGCGTTATTAACCATTCGTTTTAATCGGTATATGCGAAATTTTCGGAAACTGGTTTTGTAGAAGTAACTAGTGTAGAGCTGATAAAACCGGTTCATTGATAAAGTTAATATATATTCAGAATTTTCATTTAAAAAATATGTTATTATATATGTTTTATATGTTATCGGTGTTTATTGCTACTTAAACTTGCTAATTCCTGTGACCTGTGTTTGCTGCTTTAGATTACATACACATATCTTAAATGTTGACGCTAAACATTAAATATTATACTTTAAGTATCCTTGCTTTGATGACAAAAATAACGAAACGCTTATGAAGTTTGTTTAAACACTCAGTTTTAATCTAAACTTTCATTTTGCTTAAGAGAATATTTGTATGTTATAATGACATCCATTATTTTTATTCTGAAAACCATTTTATCCAAACATTTTCTTCTTCTTTATCTCATACACAGAGAAGTATCACATTTACAAAGCCTCATTTCACGCCATAAATCAATGTGTTAAACAATTACATTCCACCATTGTACGAACATAAAAGACGATAAAATTACCCTATCCAAATGTTGTAGCCCGCTACGTCCATATTGCGGCTTAATCTGCATGTCGTTACGAGCCGAGTCTCTCGACTCATCCATAATTCAGATAATGAGAACAACTGTGTGCTATGGAGACGAATAACTAAGTATTAGTACTGTTAAATCCAACGGGAAAAATAGAATCGGTCGCTCGTTAAGCCAGTATAGCTTTTGTTTGTCAATAAATAGAATATATATCTTTATTGTATAAGTACATAGGGAATAATTTTAAAAATTGTACAAAGGGCAACCTTTCGCTAAAAGCAACCTCTTCTAGATAAACTTAGGATGGACAGGGTTATAAAATATTTATATTCACTCGAGAGAAGATGGCGATATATAAATAGGTATACACTTCATAATGTAGAATTACATTAATAGATAACTACTAAAATATATATAATGATGAACAATATAAGTAAAAAACTGACAAAAAATTAATAGTATACGAACACTTAAGAGTACCTCAGTTAAAACGAGAAAGAATATTTTCTTTCTCGTTTTAACTGGGGTACTCTTTTTTTATTACGAGATAGAATTCGTATACCTCTGATGAAATAGGAAAAACTAATCAAACTCTATCAAATATACATTGATTACCATTGCACTAAATTTCACAATAAATCTTCAAAATATTTCTCATATAATACAGCTTACAGAATATTTGTATTTTTAATGTTATAGAATGCAAGCAAGCAGTAGTTCTAACTTACATAAAGGTAAGTATGAATTATCGCCAATGGATGCTATTAATATAAAAACTTGATCCTACAGATTAGTTTAAAATTCTTGAGATTATGACTTTCTCGTCCTCTCCCTTTCTTCTCAGAGCACAGTGTGCACGGCAGATATAGAAAAGGGGATGTCTACCCTGATAAACATTTAAGTGCGTGTACAAACTACCTTATTATTATGATTCAGAAGTTCAGAATAAGCACTAACACAAAGATTTAATAATTAAAAAAGTCCTAAAATATAATTATAAAAAACGCAATATTAAGAACATATTTGAGGTCTCTTAATCATTGAAACCTGCTACCTCATATATATTATAACAAGCATTGTTTCTAAATATCATTAGCTTTTCGACGTGACCTGTTTTCATTAAATTCGCTATAATATAGTAGAAGTCGTTAAAAGTTAGACGCTAATTCACATAAATATCAATATAATCTGTGGGCTTATTCTAAACAAATTTAATAAGTGTAAATCCATCGCTGGCTTGGTACATATCATTACAAAAGTGTATTTTTATGTAAAAATAATGAATGTCAATTGCTATCGCTATCATAGTTAAAAAATTATGGAGCTGACTTAAATATATTTGGATATTAAAAAACAGACATTGACGTAGTAGGTATTTATCGATCAAATTTACAATGTTCAACTGAACCAAATAATACTACTTCTACAGGAGAACTTGTTACTTATGCTGTTGAGATAGAAATGGATTCCTATGATATTTGTGGGGTTAACAACGTAGGAATACCCTCGATTTTCCAACCGTCAATTATGGTGGATTCAACCAACATCAAACACAAAATTAACATTTTGTAGAACCTTAACCATTCCATTCCGTTCCCTATTCCACTCTTCGTCAAGGAGACAAATCAAAGGCGTTTGTATTGCGGTCCTCTGGCATATATTATTAAGCTTGTCTAATAAACTGTGAAATTTTAGCTACATGATTTATTTTGTGTCAAAAGAGACACCAAAATATAATTTGAAAGTTGTGTGACGAAATGAGAGCAATTTCACATATCTAAATATAGAACACAGAACAAAACATACTGTGAAGTGGTGATAAAATCATGATCATATTTAGAACTTAATAATTATAAATCATATAGATAAGAAGAATAGAGACAATACAATGAAGTGGCATAATACAAGGTATTAGAAACAGAATATCAAAATTAGACTCTATTTTCTCTTCAACAATTTTGAGTATTATATAACACACCTAAAAATTGTAACTAGAAAGTAAACATTTACAAAAAATATATAATTCAAAAAAATTTTTAAGAACCACTAAATGCACTAAAATTAAATTGTAATTAAATCAAATTATGTTGTTACAGAGTATGAACCAAAACGTGGAGTGCCCGATACTTCACAATGAGGTTTAGACGATTCTTGAAAAAAACCCATCCAATGTATTGATTACCTTTCAATATAAAAATAATTTTTTCAATTTAAATTAAAATAAATGATATTAAGTATAATGAACATTAAAATATTGTACTATCTCCTACAACAAAATTGTACGCAAAATTTTAGCAAAAGTGGATAAAAGGAAGTAGCTTAAAAATTGATTACAAAATCTGGCGCAGACATACAACAGAGTGAGTTAATATAAGCGTGGTAGAAATAGAAAATAACTGTATTGTAACTCATTTTGACAGAAGAACTGTCAAAGCTAAAGTTGCAATTTAAGAAATCTTAATAAATCCCATTTTGATAATTTCTCCATATTAGTAGTATTGTAACATATATTTTATACTTAACATAGTTGACAATGAAACTCATATCCTTATTCTATAAAACCACAAATATTACCTAAAATATGTGAACAAGTCCGTTCCTAAAATCCCTTCGAAACCATTACGCTAATTCACTCCCATTTACGAAGACAATTCTCAAGTGTGTTCTTCATTATGTCGAAATTGTGCGCTCATTAACGATACAATATTTATCATTACTTACATTCTTTACATTCATTACATTCTTTACTTCTTTACATTCATTCAGGTCTATATTGTGAACCTTTACTTGGATTTAAATAGTTGAGGTCCCTTTCAATAAGATTATATAATAATCGCTGTTCAAAAAAATTCTTCTTTTTAAAGCAATTTCAAAATACTGTTTCTGTCTTATAATTATGATGACTATCCATCTCCTTGTTGACTCATTGTGTCTTAAATTAAACTAAAAGCCTATATGTGTATCATCATTCATTATTATTTTATCTTTGTCCATGAATTCATTCCAAATTTCATATTTCTAATAGTAAGGAAGGTTGTGAGTTTTCAGAAACTGAAATCGTTAAGAAAGAAGAACTGGCTTTATTATCAGTACATTTCATCTTTATTTTCATCTGCCACTTTTTATATCATTCCTCTTTCGAATGTATGAGAAACATAAAATGTCGACACTTCTTTTTTTAAATTGTCGTCTGTGTAATTCATTAATATATTTAAAAATTTAACCCTGACCTAGATTTTAGACTATAATCATTACATCTATTACATCTTTAGCAGCAAGATATCACAATTATTCCCCATCATTTGAAATTAGAGCGAAAACATTACCTTTAAAATTTGAAGCACCTTTGAACCCAGATCAATCCAATAAATTTATTCAAAGATCTGTTATTGAATCCCAAAATCGCCGCGGGAAATAAATTGCATATCAAATAAAACCAGTGTTGAAAGCCCGAAGCACAATTTCGATAACAATAGCATACTTGAAGCTCTAGCATTTAATAGGCTGTTTAAATTCCACCGTGAACGGATAACAAAAGCAATAAAATTGGCTTTGAAACGTCAAACGGTATGGTAATGCAAGGACCACCTCTTTTACATTCGGTGCACGTCAATGATATTTCACATTGAGATCTGCTCAAATTCAGATAAAGCTGTAAAGAGATATGGCAAAGGACTCCGGGGAAACTGAGTTTCACTTATATAATGCGCAAAATGTCCTCCTTTGACTCAATGACGAACGTGGTTCCACTCATTCGTCATTTGGTTTTTATTAGTAAAAAAATAAAGCTATGGTTGATCCTTGGCTTCAAATTGAGTCAATCAAATTTTGTTAATTCGAGCTACTTGTAATAAGTTTGTAATAAGTTCTTCTCATGTATGTATTCGTTATACGTTGCCAACTTCCCTCAAGTACTTTATCTTGAATCCTGCCCATCCTAAGGTTACCTGTAAGAGATCGCTTTTAGCGATAAGGTCGCCCTTTGAACAAAATTAGTTAAAAGTTTTTTTGAGTGTTTCTCTTTTTGAATTGGCTGATGTACAATAAAGATATTATTAGATATTATATTCTATTGTATTCTACTTCGTACTCGTTAAGCCATTGGTCTTGGTTGCAACGACAATCGCTTTCACCGACCAGCTGGTTTTGCCCCAGACCGGTGGTATCATGCCCCAAAAGACCTCGTGTATTTCTTACGTGTAGGACGGTCCGTGCCCAGCAGAAGGACGCCAGGTTGTTAATTATAATGAATGAGCAAAAGCTTTCAGGGAATCAGGAAAGACAACAATTAATCACTAATTATTAAAGTAATTGCGTACACATCGTCACTTGGAAAATGAATCATATTATAATGGGTTAAGGTATCCATAAATATCGGAGTCCAAATTGATCCTCAGCGATTATAGCGCGAGGGTTATAATTCAAGACGCGCCGTTATAATTCAAAATGAATCCAAAATAGAAAATTGTCTTTCAAATTTCTTTCACGAGTTTTTAATCTACGAATCGAGCACTCATATGTATATATATATATATATCAATATATCAATATATATCAATATGTATATCAATATATAAAATATCATCTCAAATCTAAATACTTAGTTTTGAAGTTTTTTAAAGCAGTCTCAAAGTAAAGTAAAAATAGGCTCAACTCACTACAATGACGTCTTCAATAAAACTTTCATTGCATAGGCAGAGAGCGTCTCATTTAAATACAGAAGCTATTTCCATACAAACTGTTCATATAAACACCTGAGCGTCTGCAGATTGTGGCTTACACTTACACTGGAACTCCCTTTTACCCTATTGTAGTAGCTTGCAAATATGTACCTGAAGGTGGAAGAATCGATCTTACTGTTATACAAATAGGTGTTATATAAAAAGCAAAAAATAAATTTGCATAAGCAACCTCGATAGTAGCTTTGAATTTTTTTCTGCTGCCAAAGTAAAATAATTTTAACTTTATGGCTTCTCGTTTAGAGGTGTTATAAATTGTAGGTGATAAATTTGTTAGAGCTAAAGCGGTGCTATTGAAATAGTAGATATTATTGAAAATAACATACGGATGAGTAGATAACGTGGGATAGGGAACATTACAGGCGTTTATTTTTTCATTTCCTCTGAGGAATCTTTTCTGTATTTTCTTTTGTCTTGGCTGCTCTTTGGCTTACCTTTTAAAATATTGATAAATTGATCTTCAGAGATAGTGAAAGCGACATTGTAAATGATGTTTTAACGTGATAAGATTGTGATATTCTGTGAGATGGGCGTGATCAGCGTATTTCTGGCTGGATTTGCTTAAATTTTGGCAAATTGGATAAATATTGTCTACAATAATTAATATTTGATGTAACTCCCACTGACAGGCATAGATCTTTATTGACAGGAGAAACGTGTAAAAGCGCAGTATTTCTATGATTGAAGAAATTAAATAAATAATATTTTGATATTAGCTATGTCGCCAAATATATGTCATAACTTACTGAAATTAAGGAATTAATCGATATGGAACAATCGTATATAAATTTAGTTTGTACGGGTTCCAGTAGAAAATCAAACCTCAAATTTTAAGGATTTCTGATTAAATAACTTACAAATTGAAAGAGGGAGGATTCCTTACAAAGAGTTCTTAATAGTCAATCAGTTATCTGCAAACTCAGTGAAGTACATATCTTTGTTAGTAGTCGAAAGCAAGTTGCAGTGTCTGTACAATTAAAAAAAAACTGCGACTCGCTTCGACTTCAGCTGCAGTAAACGTCATCAAATTTCGTAATTGATAAAATAACTCCAATACAGTTCAAACCAATTTCTTTGTTCTGATTGGTATTAAGAGTCTGATTTATTCATAGACCCGTATCCCGCTATCATGAATCAAGAGTTTTAATTGGATTTTCTTTTTTATTAGCTTTCAATAAATTATTACGTACAGCATTTTGAGAGATATTAAAAAAGGGCATTGTTCTCTTCATATTTTGTTCCCTTGAATCGGGTCTGTACCTTCACTTAGCTAAATAATATAATACAATAATATATATATGAAAAGATGAAAGAAACTTCAAGCGAATATGAATTGAATTTTTCTCCTTCATTCATCAAAAGCCTATGTATATTTCACTGCTCAACACAAGTATTCCTTCATGGGAGAAACTTATTAGGAGTTTGAGAAATTAACTACCACGCTGCCCTTTTGTGGGTTGGTGTCCGGAAGCAGTTGCCGTAACAAGCGAACCCGGATTAACGACAATGAGTCCCACGGTTACGGTTACGTGGAAATGTCTAAGAACTTCGCCTAATACCTGTCAAAACATTCACTAGAAGCTTTTAAAATTATCTACACCTTCATGACTTTGAATCTTATCACTCAATGAAAATTAAAGCTACCATATGAGTAATAATAATATTTTATTAACGCCAGAAGTTTTCTAAACACAGGTGTGGAGAATTGATTCGGTTCTTCCTATCTGCTTGTTCACTCGCTTTTATTACCACTAAAAAAGTCGACAAAAGGTTACAAGTGTTACAGTTATGATGCTATCGGTTGTACCACTTTGCTGATTGTCTCCGAGTTATATTATATTGTACGTGACAGGTTGTCAACCTTTTGAAATATTATTTTAGTATTTTAAAGATATACCTTGTTTGAAATATTTTAATTTGTAAGACAATAACACTACTGAATAAATTTGATTATTTTTATAATGTACAAAGGTACATAATAAAAAGATGCGTGATCTCTGAAATCCACAGAGAAGTTATTAGATCAACCACAGATTGCACAGTCAAGCCAGGATAGGATTTTCATTTTGATTCCCTCGTGAGTTTCAATATATACGGCATTTACATCATCATCATTTTATAGAGCTCTTTGGGATTGATTGATTTTTATTTCGTTTTGAAAAGTACGTTCTACGTACGCTTCTTTGAAACATGGACTAGATAAACCATCAAATAGACCAACAGACAGATAGCTGAGTAATCCTGTAATTCCTTTCCTTCATTCAAGGCACAAAAAACCCCAAAATAATTGATAAGTAATTGTCGTTCATTCTTTATGATGAGGTAGGTATTCTTTAGGATAGAGTAATTTATAGTTCTTAGTATATAAATTAATTTTCCAAAGTTTTTATCTCTTCCAAAATAGGATTCCAACGTTTTGGTGCCGCTAGTGAGCCAGTCACAACCCTAATTAGTTGTTACACAGAAGGGGCGGCCTGTGGCGGACTGACTGGTTTTACAGAAGAATATGTATTTTTAAATTTACATTTTTTATATTCTTATATATTCTATTGTTTAGTTACGTTTACATAGTTTTATTTATAACCAACACAATGCTTAAATATCTGTTCTCGTAATTGCAAATTGCAACCAACATTAAAATCTTACTAACAACCAGTAGTTTGGACATAAGCCAAATGGCATTGATTTTAAATTTTTAAACTCGCTTCCCGTGAAACGCTGCCCGAAATTGATGAGATTTTTAATATTCCATTTGGTTTTCTGCTCGGTTTGGTCCATTCTGTCCTGTACGTTTTTCTTTTTGCGTTGTAGCTACAATGCTTTGTAAATAGCTTTTGTTTTGTTTAAATGGTTAACAAGGATTCCGCTTGTCTTGTAGGTTAAGTGTCAATTGTAGTTTCCATACGCTTTTACGGCCAACCTAAATAGAAAATGCAACGCTGGGTTCTTTAAATCATCTTTAACTTCAACCACCTCTGTGGTCTAGTAGCTCAGACCACCTACTTCAGATTGGAATATCCAGGATTGAATTCCCAGTAGGAACATAAATTTTCTGCTTAGTTTGTTTGATGGTAAGGCTTTATATAATTAATTGTGGACGGATAGTTCGAGGTAAGATAGCTAGTTTCTCTGTGATTGAGGATTCCGAATGCAGTTTATTTTCATCTTCGGCCTTATCTTCATTAAGTGAAATAGTGGCCAAGATTTGCCCCGTTGAAAATTTAAAAAATCTACAAAAAACAACAACAAACAATTTCTACGCTATGATGCAAACAATAATTTTGTTTTTTAAATCTTATCCATGTGCTAGATATCAATTTATATCAATTGCAACATACCTGAAACGAGTAGAATCAAAGGTTCAGAAATATATCGGCCAGATATTTAGCAGCCTCAGAAGATGGTTCTGACAAAATACTTATGAAAGCTTACTACTTCTGCTTGCTTATTAGCTTTATACGTATGCTTACTTATAATAATATTATATATTCTGAGTCTCTCTTGATCTAATATTTTGCATTCTGTCATTATATGCTGAACATATCAACCGTACCACAAACATTGCAGTTACTAACCTCACTGAGTAGGCAAATTTATTTGACGGATAACGTCCAGATCTCCATCGGTGTAATATTACAATATCTTTTCGATTAAGATTGCCATTATGAAACCTTGGTATCCGAGGAGGTTGGATTTGTATTGTCTTAAACCAAATGCCTTTTTAATTCTCTTATGAAAATATTCTTAAAATTGATCGTTACATTTATTTTTGAAATCGGTGAGTAATTCCGTGTAACCGAATTAGTCGATCCAGAAACAGAAGCTAATATTGCTAGCCTGTCAGCTTCCTCGTTACCCTTCAAGCCAATGTGGGATGAAACCCATTGTTATATCAGATCGGAAATTCGAATACTGTTCATTTTATTTATAACTCTTTAAACATCAAATGGTGTTGATAATTATAACATAATCTAGACTTCCAATATTTGTAAGCATTTCAAAGATTGCAATGAGTTCCTTGTTAATGATGGATACATTAATGTCTACTTTGTATGGACCAGATTGGTCACTGTTGAGCACTTAGTATGCTGCTCAGAGTTTTGAGGGGTTTTTAGAACCACATGTGAACAGCTTAGCCCAACCAGAATATTTGATGTGTAAAATTATTTTATTACTGCATGCTTAATCGTAATGGCACTTTTATTCTTTGCTTCTTTTACGCAATCCAATTTAGGTTTTATTTCCTCGAAATCTACGTTGTTTATCCATTGTATTTATCGTAAGCACTTCAATTGGATATGAACTATGAATGTTATAGTTGCACTCGTAATAGGCAGAGAAGAGCAAAAGTTTTTTTGTCCTTTACTAAAAAAAAATTACCGCTAGTTTCGCTAAATTAATAGTTTAGCCACCAAGCCTCAATTGTGTTGATTTAGTTATCATAATTTCGTACTTAACAAATATATTTACAGTTACGTTATTAAATAAGGACAAACTTTGAAATAATACTTTAATAAAAGAAAGAATCTCCTTAGAAATAGTGATGGCATGCATACTTCACATTCCATAACTTAAAGTTTGGTGAACTTCTCACAAATCCCTCGATTACTCTTAGGGCTTGGTTTTTGGATGCGTTCAACTAAACGTGCGTTTGACTAAATTATTCTTGGCTACATTGTCATATAAAACCATTCAACGCCAAGGCGACTTCTAATTAATGATTAATACAACGACTACATGTGTTTAGGCTGGATACCCCACAAACAATGATATTCTTTGTTTTGAATTTATGTACTGGGGTAGTCTTTAGCTATCCCCATCAAATGATACCACAATCAACTATGGCTAAATGAAAAGTCGTGAATTTGAATGCGGTTTTCTGTGAGTGGTATACATTGCTGTATATTTTTTCACTCGTGACTAGGCTTACACTCTCGTAAATTTGCATAATTTTACAATCTGCTCAAACGTACAGGAGTGCTCGATGAAACTCTAAGCCTTACAAATTTATCACTTGGAAATGCTTAATAGTATCTTTAACGCAACAGTATTTCTAATATTCCATTTAATTTGCCGTTGTGGATATTGTAACTTTAACTGAGAAATATTATTAAGTAATGTGTTAAGGAGTCTAGCCTCATTCGCAGGAGTTTAAACTATAAAAGCCTGTCCTAAAATTGGAGCATGTCACCATACGAAATCCGATTTACAATTACTTGAAAGTAAATGATTTAGAAGACACAAATGGTTCATCAGATCCTCATTAGAGACTTAATAATTTTTCTGAAGTCTTGTTTTATATGTTGCTCATTAGCAAAGGCGTTTCATCACGAATAAGTACAGTCAGATCTGGTATTTCGAAATCTTTACGAGAAGCGCTGTTCTTCAAGATTGCAGCTTTGCTTTCTTAATCGTTTGCATAATCTCCATTCACTTTACGAGACGGAGGACCATTTGTTGCATACTTTTTTTGGTATTCACATTAAAATTTTCTTCTTCATGTTGAGAGTGTAATATATTGTCAACTACGTATCTTTTGTTATGTTTTCTGTTTCTGATTTCAATTTAATTTTAATATTGCTTCTTACTATGTGAAGCATTTGTGTTATCTTTCAACGATATTGTTATTTCTTTAATGTCACGATATGAATTAGAAAAAAGTAAAAATATGCCCCAAAATTCTAACTAACAATATTTAAAAAATGGCGATAGTAGGACACGAACGGAATCTAGTATTCAGTGTCATATGAAAAAGCTTTTTGTGCAACAAAAAAGTGGGCCATTCTGTATAACACTGACGAGCTTTATGAATGGGAACATTCGTTGAAATACGAAAAAGTCAATAGGTAGACTTTATTAAAATCTCTTAAAGTTGATTTTTGAGTACGCTGAAATTGTCAACTACGTGAAACACTGTACAATTGAAATATTTTATCAGTTTTTAAAGCCTTACGAGAAATCTCTTTCTGTTCCTTAATATTTGAATCTGTTAAAATCCAAACAACATTGAGTAAGGCTACGTCGAGGCTTCTTTTATACAAAATTGTAGATAGAATATACTTTAGCGTTATTTAATATTTAGGCGCACGTAGTCAAAATTTAATTTGCGATTGATGACGTCAACAAGATGATTATCTATATTGAAAATGTTGAATATTTTATAATAAAAAATATTGAATTGGTATCGTAAAATAGTCAAAACTTTTTGAATAATGCCCCTTGCACCACTACATTTTAAAGTTTATTGTTCAATATATAAAATTTATTGATTTATTATTTATTTACTTAACAATTCATGTACATACAAAGATAATTATAAAGGACAAAACAGAATAACAGAAAATTGTACAAAGGTACTGCATATTTCTATAAGAAATCTCTACCAATTATATTTTTGTTTTGACTAATAGTTTAATATCACATGATAAGAGTGTGTGTGGGATTGATTACACTTATTTTTAATAAACATGTATTTAGGGAGGAGTGAATAGTCATCTAGGTAAATTGGTACCAATGAAGACTGTATCAGAACATATTACATACCTAGGTCTCTAGAGCTTAGATAACTTAAGTTTTTTATGTAGCATTATTTATTTATATTATAAAAATAAACTTTGGTGGGCTTATTATTATTTAAAATTCTGAAATCATCCGTTATAAGTGAAAATTGAATGCGTACATATATTTATTTACGTTTTTCATTAAACAGATTATTTTTCAAAGTAAAGCTTTTATCGAATATTGGAAGGAAGTTTTATAATCCATTACAAAATATAAATGAGCTTCGAGTCTTATAACTTAGTTTTATCATTAAAGGAAATTATCAAAGCAATTAGATTATCCCGACATTACACTGTTTTCTCATTACTTAGATAAAAGAAATGGTGCTTCTAAGAAAATTATGGGTCACTGGAAATTGCTGAATAGAATACTGTAAGGCACTTTGGAATATTGCCGGTATCAGGTTATGAGATTAATGTAGCTGTTAGCACTTTTAAATGGGGGTAGTCATGGCGTCGTTTAGAGCGGCTTGGGCGAATCGTTTGAGGTGGAGCTGTAATTGTAAGGTTTTGTGATCGTATCGTGTATTTTAAATCGTTTCGTGGATTCTGAAATTTTGGAATACTTTACAAATGTTATAGTGAAGTCATGTTTCATTCTTCTTTAATAAGGCAAAAGAAACTGAAGCCCTGAAGGCATCTTATTCATACGAGTGATTTGGTTACCAATCACCATCAAAAGATGTCCATCTGCGTAGCTGGCATAGTTTTGTGGTGGAATTCAAAAATATCAGATCAGGAACATTACCCTTTTTTGAAGTCTGCTAAAACACTGAACACAATGATTTCAATTTCCCGGATATTTTCGAAAGATTTATCTGCTAACGCACAAAACGAAACTCAGAGTTGTATTGCACAATCGAAGCCATAACTAGCGCGACCATAATACGTACGTATTACGTTGTACACGTAATTCGATCGGACAGTAATAGCAGCCACCGCAGATGCGGTAGGACACAGCTGCCTTTACTTACGATGTCCATAAGATGAAAACTGCGTAGGATAATACACGTTTGGAATAAAATTTATAGAATTCATTAACGAAGTATTTTTATTGGTGATTTTCTACACTGCTTATTTGAATGTGCAAGTATCTGAATAAGTGAAGGAATACTTAAGAAATGTATTCCTTTTTGACAAAATGACTCGTTCAAAATACTAAAAGATTACTTATATTAAGTTTTTAAACTTGAAGATCGACTGGCTGGATGAATCCCGGCCATGACAGATGTTTGTGTGACAGACACTTTTTTTTTCTTTTGGGGTAAAAACAATTTTTGCTGGGGTCATGATATTTTGTATTTAAATTAAATTCTGATATGAAAATATGTATAATATAAGTGAAAATCTTTCTTTGTTATCTAGTATCTATAACACAAGCTCATAATTATGGTTACTTTTAGCTTCATAATATGTGTGCGTATAATACGTGTTCATATTATGCTTATACAATTAATTTAAAAAATAAAAATAAATAATAACCTTTATAAAAAAATTTACACCAATAAAGTCCTACAAAGCCCTACCGTATGAAATCCCTACAGAAAACGCAATTTGCATTGATATAGATTTGCAGCATACACGAGAGTTGAACGTTTTAGTGGTCGTATTTACTTCAGTGGCCAATTTACTGTTGAATATCGCCATATATTACTATTATTTTTCATTATAATTAATATTATTTTATTCATTATGATTTATTTCTAACAAGTGATTAAAGCAAAGTTAAAAATAAATGATTATTTGAAAATGAATCGTTTAATAGAGACACAAATGAACACTTGAAATGAAAATAATTTAATTTCGAGTAACAACGAAAGAACCACACAGATCAAAGATACAAACTCCATGCCACGTAAACTAATAATTTGGACCCGAGACCTCTGGCTAAGTAGTAAGTAGTAGTAACATACCAACAACTTTCTTTTCCAAGATCGGTTGTTATAAGAAAAGACACGTCCAGACGAGCAAGTAAGATATAAAGTTAAGCTTAAATGATTACTATCAAACACGTTTATTAGACACTCTTATGCATTACCTGCAACAGTAGTGACATAATTTTTTATTATAAAAAGCTCAGCAAAATGACTCCACACCACCTGATGATAAGCAGTAGAGGAGTCCATATGTGAAGATAGCTAGGGACATACTGCCCTAGCCACCCTTATCTTGCCGGCCCAAAAAGTGCTTTTTCACGCCTCTTTTAAAGGAACCCATGTTATAAGGAGGAGGGAATACGTGTGCTGGTAAGGAATTCCATGCTCTAGTTGTGCGACAGAGAAAGGAGTCATTAAATCTCTTAGTATGTTAAGTAGATGTAGCTACAGTAAAGGAGTGACTCCATAGACCAGCACGCATACCCCTTAGTAGGAAAGGTCGAATTATTATTAGCTCCATCATAAAAACACCAGAACACCTGGAATGAAATTTTCAGCGATTGCTTCCTTAGACCTAAATAATTGTCAATAGTTTATGAAATACAAATGAAGATCTTAAATTATTATAAAGATAAGAATCGCTGGATGTGCCAATCATGCGATTCTGGGACCTATAAACACCCAAGTTACAATAATATTGTGGTAGCCAGCTGAATACCAAGTGCGATATTACCTCTTCCCTGATGATGGAGTTTCACCCTTTAATATCTTCGTAAATCATCTAGATTGACCTATCAAGATTATGAGAAATATTCATTTTGACTTTAAGGTATGTTTGCGGACTAGTTCAGGGGCAAATGAAGGTCAAATGGTCTGAGTGGTCCGTATATATACGTTAGCGCAGACCCCTCGAAATACTTCTTCATCACAGCCGTACTGTTATACTCGCAGTTATTTACTATCGGACTAATTCTACATTTAAATGATTGTACCAGTTTATAATATAGGCAGCCTTTAATTTCAATGGTTGTTAGTTTCCACCTGATTTATAATCAGATGCACTAGGCAATACAAGACAATAGATGAACACAATCATGTACAGAAACTCGCAAAACTCCCATCTTGAGCTGACTGGCTCCAAAACCAAATGCAAGTTGCATCATCCGACCTGTGCGGTCGGATTTCCCATTGATATGACGACGATTGAGGTAGACCGTTTAGATTGGCAAGTTCACTGGAGTGTAGTAAACCATTAAACCACCTTAATATAACTTGTGGACAGTCACAAAAAACTATTTGATCTATTAATGCATCGTTAACATTCGTTATACCAAAGAAGGCATTAATTGATTTAAAATCCAAGAAGTTTCTACTTATCCTTCATCCGTGCTCACCGTGTCTTCGACCAGATCAACTATTCATCTTATGACCATAGCACTTACCCCGTATACAGGAATTCATGCTTGAACTTGAGGCTATGTACTCTGAATTCATTTTTCTAATAGTATAGTCTTCAACAGTGACTTAAGTTCTGCTAATTATGTATTCAGGAAAGCATATATCGTAGCTCTTTACATAGCTCTTTAAGATACTGTTCTATAAAAGGTTTTAATATAATATCGTTGTATATGTGTATATTTATGTTTGTGATGTGTAAGATGGAGTTTTTTTAAAAAGTGAACAACCACGTATTACGCTAGGATATAGGGGTTGGTAATTAATCCTACCGCTACAGTATTTAATGCTACCACCCTACCCATCATCCAAAAAAATCTTGCGGTATTTTTCGAGTACCATATTACATGATAAAAGAAGGGCATAGTGACTTTACCACCATGAACAAATTAACTGGAAGTCATGCTTTTTTAATCAAGATAAAGGTCACAAACAATCAAACGGCCCACACGTAATATAAACGCCCATACCTTCTGACTAACTTCTAAAAACAGTATAATAAGTAGTATAGTAATATCCCTGCATAACGCTATAGTAACTTGCAACCTTACTCGCCACAGGAACTCCTAAGGAGCTTAAAATTGAATTGAATGCTAAATATCATAATGCCTTAACGCTGGATCCAAACGCAGCACAAACATGTAACATTATATTATCTCTGTGACTCGGTCAAGCACTCGCAGTGCTGCATTTCCGCTAACGCAGCGCTGACGAATTAATTTGGTGGCAGACATGGCAGATATATATATATACATATATATATATATATGAAGATGTGAATACTTTACGTGTGATTGACTGATAGCGTTTTAACGGTGAATGGAAGAGACTGCGTTAAGTAGAAGAGGATTTTAATGCCAGAATTCTTATTTTAGTCACGAAAGTATATTAGTTTAGTGAAAAAAAATCACAAAATTCCTCTAAAACTTTGTTACTACTAAGTTATTTAAATAGTTAAATATTAGTATTATAGGATATGACTTGTTATTATGATCACATCTTAAAACTTCTTACATGATGTCCAAATAAGGTGGAAGGGACTAAGATCGTATTTACTCCCCGTAGCTGTACAATACCTAAAAAACTGTAAAAAGTGCCTATCAGACGTTAAAATAGTTTAATATAGTTCTACATTTCAACAAAAACACAAACTACATATCCCAACTCACAGAACATTTTAAAATGCATAGAAAAACTGACGCAAAAAGTATTCTGCAACCAAAACGCATTAATTCCGACACGGCGCCCATGACAGACCGTGGCAAACAATATGGCCGCGTGAGCCGCATATGAATTTCTGTTTAGGCTTATGCTGTGTTTGGAATAAATGGGTCACTGGAATTTCCATATCTACAACGTAAATATTTAAGAAAAAACTAAAAACCGCCTTCAGAACACAAAAGGGCAAAAATAATTTAATTTAAGAATTTAATCAATTTAAAATTAGTTTTTGGAATCGATGCTTTACTTTATAGTGTCTGGATATAATAAGAAATAAATTTTTGAGTTGAAAAATATTTTTAAATTGGATAACATTCTGGACTAAATTTTTCAAAACAAAAAAAGATTTGTGTGTGTTATATCGGTTTTTTATTATGTTTTCACAATTTGAGTGATAAATTTTTAAGGTCAAAGTCCTAAGGTTGAAAACAAATGGAAACATGTAATACAACAGGTGGTATTAAAATTTTAACTTTGCCCTGAAATTCATAGAGATCTTTAATTGATGTCAATAGGACCATCTCAGGAGTATACTCCATCAATTAAAAAGATAATTTTGAAATCAGTTAACAAATATACAAAAAAACACAATAATAAACATAGAACCTGTTCCAATTTTGAAGTCAGTAATTAATAGGAACTAGGATACCTGTGTGGTAGAATCACTTCCAATATTGTCGGGGAAGGTACCCTGCCCTTACTATTTTGGTCATAAAGTGCGCTAGTCCGCTGCGTTTCGATATAAAGAAAAATATAGCCAATGTAATTACTAGTCCTGGGAGGCATTAACATCTCTCGTCATAATATCAAGTGAATTCTTGGTATTGCAAGCATCTAGAGACGATGGTAGCCGTACTGCTACTCCTGGTGAAGTAAGGCCATTTGCTAATTCGGAATTCTTCGATAAATAAAACAGTGATTTTTTATGGATGAGTTCTCAATTTTCCAGTACAGTTGCATGTGCCATTATCAAATTAGTTATTCTGACAGAACGGAAGCAAGTCATTTTAACTGTGGACAGATATGTCAATGTGAGATACACATTCGATCGAAATATCTGCTTTTGTTGACTTATCATTATCTTACTTCTGTTGCCTAGCAAACATTTTTTATACGCGCCAAAGATACCGAACGTTTATGTTCAGCAGACGAAACACCAACTGAAACTGAAGCCAACAGTGTCCCGACCCTATATTACATGGATCAAAAGTACCCAAATCGCTAGCAGTTTTATTTCATTATGTAACAACAAATATGCTTTGAACCAGCTGTATATTGGCAAGGACGCGTGTATATAAGCACCTTTCTGTACCAAAATTTCTTTTTCATACCACTTTTGGAGGAATCAATTCTAGACGAATACGATCATGTTCCTTTTTAATTTTTAATTTTTTTTAAATAAAGCACAGCAAATGCCTCGACAACACCTGGTGATATGCAGTAGAGGAGTCCATATGTGAAGATAGCTAGTGAAGCATGCGACATACTGCCCCAGCCACCCTCACCTTGGGAGCCCCAAAAGTGCTTTTTCACGCCTCTTTTAAAGGAACCCATTTTATAAGAAGGTCAAAAAGGTCAAATAGTCAAAGCTTACTGAAAATCCGGTAATTAGTGGTACTGACCTCGAAAAACCGGGCGTATATTGGTTATGATTATGTAACATCAAGCAAGTGCATGACATAAAGTAAATGAGGCATAACCAGTATTACCCGCTCCGTCAAATTAGGGACACGAAGCATATCTAGACATTTAGTATTGTCAGGGCTGGATCCGATTAACGCGTACATTACTAATACATGAGTGATAAGTGTCTTGTTAATATCATAATAACAGATCGTCTGTTCTTCTTTCAAAACAATACTTAACTTTCTCTGTGAAATAGTCACAGAGACCACCTACTTCAGATCTAGAGGTTCCATGCTCAATTTCCAGTTGAGGATGAAATTTTCTGTCCATGTTGGTTGGTCATAGGGATATTTCTACATCCACCTGCCTAACAACTACCATCTTATCTAAGACTTCCGCCATAACGATTGTGACAGTTTGTGTGCTGAAAGGTGTAACGGGAGTACAAGATAATATTGGAAAACTCGCCAATTCACCAACATTCAGTTGCTTAAAAGGTACAATAGTTCTTCGGAATGCTCCAGCAGTATCACGATGTACACAAATGGTCACTCAAAAAATAACATAGATAGCATAACACAAGCAGAGCACTGAGTAATATCACGGTATTTTGGAATTGGATTTCAATATTTAGCCTGCGATGTCAGTTCAAACACTTACTGTGAGGTGAGCACTGGATGAGATGCCCCTGTATAGCCTATTAAAGTTATTAAATAAAGATATAAAAAGGATTTGTCCTCCTCGAACACATTAATTTAAACCTGAAAAATACTGTTTTACTATTTCTGATATACGGCTTAATTGGCTTAAACAACGATAATGTTAACAGTATATTTATTTTCTCGCAATTGGAGGTATTATAGCCAGTTTCTCTGTGGTCACTATTGTTGGCATTGGTTCTGCTTATCCCATTTCATTTGTTAAGTATTTTAATCTGTTTCTTTAAATCAGGTTTTAAACCTAAATAAATAAGAAAAAGTCATGTCGGTTACTCCATTTATTATGGACTACTTCTAATATTCTGTTACTTGAGGAATTAGTCTTCGCCTCGACTAGAGGAATAACTATAAGTTAATAAAATATAAGTTAATAATTAAGTATAAATTAATTAAAATTTGATTTCCATCATCTTCCGAAATTTTACAACTTATGTAGGTAGGCTTATAGCTTATAAGCTGGTTATAAAAAAATTAAACTATATTTTTAGTTTTTTTTCATTCATTAAAAAATTGATCACAATTATAAACGTGATTTTCTCTCGACTTCAAGTATAATATTAACAATATAACAGCTTTAGATACAAGTCAACCACGGAGTTTAATGTCCAATTAAGGGTAGGTTTCTCCTTCCATATTATAAATTAACATGATACCACTTGACGTTATCGTATCTTGTTTACGTAATGCTCGAGACAGCAATTTCATTTAAGGTATTTGTAAGTAAAATGCAAAAGGTTTTATTGCATAAAAGAAAGGGTTTCTTTTGTGCAATAAAACCTTTTTGTCAAATAAATTTTTCTCAGTCAACAAACATATAATTAAACATTATTTGATAACATCGCCGGGTAGTGACATTTTGGAGTCAAATGGACTGATTTAGTCGATTTAGTCGATACATATTCTCTCATTTTTTGACAAACAAAAACGGATTGCTATATAAGACACATTTTCATCATTTTCAGAATGAATTGAATCGTGGAGCGCTTAATCCTCATTGTGAAATATATAAGCGGGGTGCTCCACTCTTAGAATTTAAATGGATACTGATATGTAAATTTCGGTTAGCCAGGAAAAAAATTTTTTCTCCTTTTCAGTGCATTTAAATGTAATGGAGATTTTTAAAATGTTTTTTTCATTAATTTTTTGTATTGGACAGTCCATATATCAGTAAAAGTTATGGGCTTCATAAAATTGGAGCAGACTGAACTTCACGCAGTCACAACCGCGGGCGGAAGCTAGTGGATAATATAATTATTTCTTTATTCTTCATTATACATGCCTTTTTTTTACGAGGAGGAATCCATGTACGGACCTACCCGCCACTGGCTAAGCGACGGGCGTGTGTGAGGCTCACTCAGTACCTCAATAGAGCGGCACTGAGAATACCCACTAAAACTCCCCGGTAACTCCATTGCCCTTCACGGGGGTAACCTGGGTTCTGCACGAGCAATTCACCAGGTCACCTCCAGGCAGTCATTATACATGCCTGTACTTAATGCTTATAAATCAACATTTTAATAATCAAAACTGCCAGAAATGTGTATCAAATTTGCGTTTAAGTAAAAAAAGTTTTTATACCTACACATATTATAATTTAACCATAAATAACATTATTTTATTTAATACTGTGCTACAAAGCATATGATATTAGTAAAGTATTTTAATTTTATAATACTATTAATATTAGTATGCTTGATAAAGTAACTTAATAATTAAACCTTAACACCATACAAATAAATGTCGTGATTTTCCAGTTTTAAATTTTCAAAGGCAAAACAATTAAAAGTTATTGTAAACCGGTCGTGTCTTGGCTCAGATCCAACTTGTGGTCAAATTGCGGCTGGCTCCGTTCTCAGTGCGATGCTCTTCAGTATGTCATAATCATTAATTAAGTGTATTGTCACGTCTGTAAAAATTATGTCTATTTCAACCTTCATTGTCACCTCCTCCAGCCTCGCTCTCATCTTAGCTTCCTCAGTAGCTACTATCAGATGCGCCTTTTGCTCGACAGCTTGAAGTTAGATTCGTCTTCTACGGGCCATCATTGAAACAACTGAGTTTTAAGAGCTGGAAACATTCGAAGACTTGCTTGGTCACTTCAAGGTGCTTATTATAATGCTAATTAGAAAAGCGGTGCCTGCAATGCCGAGGCAGGGAGATTTACCTGCAAGGCGAGTTGCATACTATTGTAGACCATATTTGCACTGCAGTCTATTGATGTGATTACTTCGCGCGGAACGCTGCGCCGGTTCTCTGGCTCGTTTGCCTCCGAACCCCAGGAGGGAAGAGTGTAAACGATTGAGAAACATTTTTGATTAATGTCAGTGTCACAATAAATTGCTAAAGCCAAAGGTGTCCTTATAATTTCCTCGCACGAACTAGCTCTCCAACAGACTCCCCGCTTTCACTTTCACCGACCTACCTACATGGTGAAATGGTTTTAAAACTCCATGTGTTTCTCACATATTTACAAGCTGTTTATGATTACAGGAAACTGAAAAATTACACCTAACGTATATATAGTCTCTTAACATGGTCACACACACAAACACACACACACACACACACTCAACACTATACTACACTATACACATCCACTACTATAATATACGCGATTGGAAGATGGCGCTTATTTCTGAGATACAGAGGTATCACACCTAGTTCAGAACTTAGAGACTTCAATGTTTGTAAAATCTCATATATTTGTTAATAAAGACATTCTATTTACTGTATTATATACTGTACTTTATTTTTCTATGTACATTATATAGAATATGTTCCCACATTCTATATAATGTACATTGCATATTCACAATCCGATATTTTGAAGCCGTGCCAATACGTGAGGCTGTTATTGAGTGACGAAATGGTTGGAATGACTATATAGATAACTCTTCACATAGATTTCGACACCATCGTGACATCAATGCAAGATCAAACTCATCATTATCATATCCCACTGCTAGGGACAGATAATTTAAAGACTTTATAAAACAAAATTTAATGAAAAACAGGCTACTACAAAGTTCAGGAATATTTAGATGATAAGGATGCATGGACTATTTTAAAATGCAATTTAAATAAACTTAAGCTGTAATCAAACTGAATTGAAACTTAATCAAACCAGGAATGACGATACATACCGATGTATAAAATATCGCACTGTAAAACAAAAAATATGTTCACTAGTACATAATGACATAATTGATTTGTAAATGTCATTACAAATACTAAAGGCTGAGAGTTTCTTGCGCCGCGTCTTCTCTGCAGCTAATAATTCGTCGAAGCGGTAGTAGGGTTAGTATAATTTATTTACTACATAATTAAATTCTATAACTAGAACAAGTTGCAAATAGCCGTTTAATAACCACTTAAAATTATCACTATTAGTAATGCTATACGTTTATACTGTTATGGCGATTTGAAAGAACTTAGTAAATAAGTCTATTTAAGTACAGATATTTTACCACGTGATTAATATTCACCATAACACCACCACGCTAGCCCAATGTGGGTTGTTGGCTGTAAGTGGTTGCCGTGATAACTGGGATCAACGGCCTAACGTGCCTTTCGAAGAATGCTCAAGATAATAAATTTGATTGACCGAATTTGATTATTACTGTTTATAGAATATTTAACTAGTAAATTTACTATAAACAGTAATAACCATTTTAGTTTATGTTTTTAGTCTCAAATAATAAAATAATCTAGCTATATATATATTCATCATTCATTGGCTAGAGCGGGTCATGAAATTATATTAACCAAGAAAAGGTAACAAAAGCACCTGAAAGGGTTTGTTTACAGTAAATAAAAAACTTATTATTCTCTTTGAATAAAGACAAGCGATTTCGGTGACTCAGAGTTTCTAAGGGTTTTTAAATGAATATTTTATTTTTGCGAATTAATTACGCTCTTAATGTAAATTAAGGGATTCGTTGGGACTTGCTCTATTCTGACGTTTGACTGAAATCCGCCGTTAATGGTAGAGTTTATTTACAAAAATTCGTGAAAAAAATGCTGATGGCGAGTAACATTTTTCACCATAATTCTTTAAACATCAACGGGCAATGGCTGGACATGTATACTCGTTATACTCCGTTCTTTTTTATATTGAATAACTAATTGTCCTACGTTACGCTAATGGACATACCAAAAATAATTGTCACTCCTCATTCGTTCTTCAATACAATCATTGAATTAATCTATCCATCTATCTAGCTCTTTACCATGTTTGGCTTTATAATCACTTACGACCTGGAGAGGTGACACTCAAGATCCGCATGCATCGTTCGCCATGGTTGGTCCCAGGGATGGGTAAAATAAAATGCTTAGACTTGTTAAGCCTTTGCTCTCAGTTGTTACGGCAACCCTTCCATTACTAGCCTGAATTGATTAAGCATTAGGCTTAATGCAGTTGAACGTAAAAAAAGTGATAATAATTTTATGATTTCAATTAACACTTACAATAATCTATTATACTTGTTTAACATTTATTCCCCAATAATAATTATATAGACGGACAGTAATTCAGTAGACCAGTTGTTGCTACAAGAGACGAAACGTTAATGCCCGATTAGTCTGCCGTCGTCACCTTCTAGGTTTTTGTCTCCCACCATTTTGTTGCTAGTGGCGCCCCATAATATGATTGGTGGATAAAACTACCAAACAGCCAATCAGGGGCGTGTCAGTGTTGCAATTTTTTAAAAAGAAAATCGAATAATTATTCGTTAAATAAATGAATCACGACAATAATACCAATAGTAAAATATTTTCAATATTATAGTCGAATGGTCAGTGTCTACTTATTTGTATTAAGAGTACGAATATTTGTTTCCGGGTCATGGATATGACGGAGTGTATTTATTTAGTATATTTATGATAATTATATATATATATATATATATATATATATATATATATATATATATATATATATATATATATATATATTACTATCTTTAATTTCAGTTATCTAGTATCCAACACAAGCTCTGATTGTCGCTTACTTTGGCCTAGATCAGTGGTGTGAGTGTGAGAAAAATTATTCGTATATAATTATTTATACTATATACGACATAGTTTTACTTCCATATAGTACTTGTCTTTTATATAACAACGTACGCCCACACTGTAAAAAAGGCCACGTACACAGTTTACGACAGAGTAAAGAACGGAAAGACGAAAAATAAAATCTTAAGTGCTTTTTCCACTAATCCGGGAGTGGCAAAGATCGGTTATAAGTCCCTTCTCGGCAGACCGGCTTCACTGTACCACGTAACTACTCTTCTATCTAACAATCACATAAATTCCGTTTACAAAAATGAATATCAATTTACATAATTACTTTTCAATATTTAACGACTGTCTGGTCAAGTTGTCCCCTAACTACAGGCAATTTAGCCGGCGGTCTTGACTTTAAGTCTTAGCCGGGCAGAAGTTAAATGACAGTTACTAATAACATGCCAGATAGACTATTTTCCATATTTAACCAACCATTTTGAAGAAATATATTTAAGATTTTATTTCAGATTTATCTTATTATTTATATTTTCAAAACATCCTGTATTGCGAACAAAACTAAACAAACAAATTTCAAATTAGTCAAGACGTTTACCGCCTTATTACAAAACGTGGTCTAAAGTTAAACCTTGTTTAAACCCAAGCTGTCTCTGTCTACCTTTAATAATAATATGAAATGGACTTAGCTCTAAACCAGACTTTAAACCACGATTTGTAATAAGGCGGTTAGAGTTTTATCAATACGAAGGAATAGAATTTCTTTTATAATATAGATATAAGAAACCTCTTTTACTGACCAAGATTAAATTCCACTGTATTTGTGAAACCGGCTAGACAACGATAAAAGTTTATGTTCCGTATCGTCCGTTCAATGGGAGGAAAAATAACGCAAAGCAATACGACACTCGTTTACGCGGCGCTTTTTGCGAATTTCGTGGGAACGTTTTTCTTTTGACCTTAAGTGAGATAGCGGTTATCAGATAGAGAAAGGATTTTTTGAATACTGCCTCGATTCCAGCATATCCTTTTTTGCATAAGGACAGATTATCACAAGGATTAATCACGTTGATGGAACATGAATAAATTATACAATATCTTTATCAGAAATAAGCAGTTGAAGTGGCTAAAGATGGGTGTTGAAATTCTTGCATAGCGACAGAGTGCCACGAGCTTTTAGACAAGCGACGAGCCGCTCCATTTGAAAAACGACAGGGACTACCACGTCGTATTTATTATGTCACTGTATGTAGATAGTATGTATCATTCTATGTCTTACTAGGTGATCCGGGGAACTTTGTTTCACCGCTAAGCTACCACTAATGACATCTATTAAAAGAAATCAGAAACAGCGATGGAAGGAATGACAATTTTAATGTTTAAAATGTCAGTAATTACGATTTTCAAAATATTAAAATTTTATAAATATTTTTAATTTTTTTCCATAAATTTTTGTTTATGGAAAAAAAATTGTTTGTTGGTAGTATTAATAATAATTTGATATCTTATATTAGTTCAAAAAACATGAATAGTACAATATTTAAAATATTTGTACTAATTAAAAATAATAATGCACTCAAAACAATCCCACGTGCAATATTGTGGTTATTTTTTTAGATTACTAAGATTTTTTTTAACTACATACCCGTAGTAGATCATATTATTCCCTTTGACGTGTAAAACATATCTTGTTTTAATAAGAGTCATTGTAAATGTCGAATAGTTTTAATATAGACGACTTATTTAAAACATAAGTATCATGAACGAAGAGTTTGAAATAGTTGTAAATTATTTGATCTTGATATTTACAAAACTGTACAATGCAGTAATGTATAATTGACATGGATTTCATATTAAGTTTACAATTCTAAACAGATATATAATGTGCATCTAATAATCAACATTTTCTTTACACAAGTTTATACAATATTATTTACATTACACTTTTATTTACTTCACAATATCTAAACTCTGTTCGGCGTTATAAGTGAAAAAGTTATACCATTTCCAAGTTTGGTGTATTGGATAAATAGTGGTCAGGTATTGGCCTAGATTGGCTGATGGTTTGGGCAAACCTTGGCCAAATCTCTCTATCTATGTAAGAATTGTTAGCAAATAAATTGAAGTACCGGTAGTATTGGAATGATTCGGTATATTCTTCATAAACATGCTTTTAAAACTCAGTATTTTTATTGTTTCAAAGTCAAAGTCAAAGTCAAAAATAACTTTATTTAAATAGACTTATTTACTAAGTTCTTTTAAATCGTCACAACAGGGAATATGTATGAGAAAAATAAATAATGTAATTAAGGGCAATAGTCATTAATAGCAACTTTAAGTGGGATTTTTCAATATCAAATGACGCTTCTTTTGTTGGCGATACAATTTAAATAAAATCTTGTGACATGAAAATATTTTGTTTCGATATTTATCGATGTTTTGAGACTTATCATTACTATCTGTTTCTATTTAATTTTTATTTACTTTCTGTTAATTCTAAAAGCTGTTTTATATCATTAAAATAAGACAAACTTTAACTGATTCCACTTCAGTCGATTTCAGGTTAATTACTATCAAATAAGTTCATTTCATTATAGAATGAAATAATTGGGAATTGATTGTGTTTGGTATATGTCCTTAAAAAATGTTGATATTTTGACGATATCAGGTGACTCATTTCTATTTTTTTCAAATATATAGTGAAGTTTTATTTAGAAATAGAAATCTTTGAAAAAAATAAAAAATGACTTCATTTCCTCAGAATCATATAGAGAACAATTGCCACACAACTTTCAAGTATATTGCGAACGTAAAAAAGATGAAACACGTTACGTTGACATTTTTACACGTAAAGTTATTATTGAAACTCATTATACTGTGAAGTCCTATCACATTTCAGTGGGAATATCTATCTTACTGGTTGCGTAGATATTGCGTTTAAGGGAAGCCCCGTTAAAAACAGGTAATGGGAAAATATCAACCCTATGATAAGGGTAGAAGGTATCAAATTAGTACAAAGTGTTAACCGTTCAAATTATGCTAAATTTGGAGTTACAGGTGTCTGTAATTACCAGGCTTGATTAATTCTTGTTACATTTTTTATGAAAATTGCTTGCAGATTGTCTTCAGATTTAAAAAGTTAACATAGTAATAAAGCAAATATTCCTTGAATTATTAATTAAAGGACTTATTGTGGAAATTCCACGCGGTGATTTTTTTGTTAAATAGCAAAATTTCGCATTAATAAGTATCAATTTGAGTTGAGTAAACTATACGACTAGCAAACAGACAACAATAATTACAAAATTAAGATTAATATAACCTGAAAAAATACTCCAACATTTTTAATACATGTTTTAGAAATATGTAGGTTATGAAGACAAAATAGACACTCATTTCAAATCCTCTTTCATATTTAAAACACCCCTTATAATGTCAAAGTCCAAGGATTATAATAATAATATTTCTCACATTTAGACCGATTACCTTACCTGTCTTTCTCTTCTTGAATTGGCTTATATACAATAAAGATATATATTCTATTCTATCTAGCCCAAAAAAAGCATAATTAAGAGCTTGTGAATTGAACACTAGATAGTGGAAAAATATATATAATAATAAGTATATAAATATAACAAATATAGTACATAAACTTGATTAGTCAGAATATATTCGTGCCAATCATCAAATATCTGCCCCTACCGGTATTCCAACTCCCGCTACCCCTACCTAAGTAGACAGGGGAGCTGACCTCTCGACCAGGCAACCGTCGATTACCAGAGCAATAGTGTTGGTGGTGGTCCAGACTTTTGCTGAGCTATTTCCTTATGTCTTAATGTGTATAATAAACTAAATTTCATAGATAAGAGTGATTACTATATCTTTGTAACATAAACGAAAAAAATTACACATATTAAGCATCATTAATAGCTTAAATTATGCATACCAAATAACGAAAAAATGGATAATATATAAAAATCAGAAATAAACAAATTTTCGTAAACAATCTGTAATATCTGCTGCTAATGGGATTTGAACCCGAACTTGTGGTTAAGTTGACAGTGATAGTGACTACTCGACCAGATGGTCGTCTCATAATAATAAACTGTTGTCAAATTTAACTACAAAGCCGGTCCTATTTAATGAACTGTTAAAATCGCTGTTTTACGTCTTGACCGATATTCTTTCAAGTCAAATTTGCCAAACATGAAAATTTCTCCTGGAGCCCAATTCCATTGCAATACAAAATTGAAAGTTACAAGGTAATTTATTTAAATCGTAAAACATCTTCTATGACAGAGTATATAAAGTTCATTTTTTTACAAAAACGATATTAATGCTTATTTTTATAATTAAGTAAAAAATAATAATATAATTTTACACGCCATATTTTTGCATCTTGCCAAAATTTAATTTGTTTCCATTTTATTTACTTTTCACACATTTTAGACTACAGTAACCTTTATCTGTAAGTTTCCCGGAGGCATAAATCTTGCAAGGAAAGGTTTCAGGAAAACCTTTTAATATTCACACCATGACTAATGCACGCGAAACCTAAAACTTCACTACATTAGGCGGGAAATCTACGTTACACGCCGCCTACGTTAAAATTCTAAATCTACCCGCGATGTCACACAAATTACTTATACTCGTGCGGATGGTATATACAAACAAGAAACCTTGATTTTGCCGTTTCGAAAAACATTGTACTTTAAATACGACCTTATTACCTAGCAATAAGAAGCACCACATTTAAATTTACAGGGAAATGGAACGAACCTCGCATCAAGGGGATGCTGCTAGGGAAGCTTACACTAGTCTCGGAATCAGTGCGTTTTCGAACGTGGAGCGTGGAGGTTGTGCCGTTTTTAGAGTGATTGGGACTCTACGTAAAGTTTTACGCGGAATCGGTTAATATCAAAAATAGGATGTTACAGTGATTGAAACTTTTTGATTGGTATTCCTAAAAACAAATTGCCATGAAAAGTATAATTTTAATTAAAAATCATAAAGTTTGTGAGTGAAAATAAAATGTAAATAGTGGCGCTTAAAGGTAAGGAAATAGTTTATTTTTTAAAGTAAAAATATTTTGGAACATGATATTAATGTATCAATTGAATATTGTTAAATTCGTCAATAAAATTTATCTTGTTTGGGTAACTTCTGGTTTTATCAAAACTATATATATTTCTGTTACTTTCAGAATATATACAGAATTAAAAAGAAGTTTTAAAATAAAACACACACTAGTAATTATAATGTAAAACTATTCGATTTTAAATTATAATTCCTTGTGTGTGTTTGATACATTTGAGTCTATTTTCTACATCTTGGTCCTTCGAGAAAGGTTTTTCTAATTATATAATGTAAAGTTACGTTATTTTAAAATATACTTAATAAATATATTGTATTTCAGAATAGTTACACCTCATTGTTCTTTAGTTGGTTGAAAAGAAAAAGTTGCAGGATTGAATTTCTTTCCATAGATAAAAGTATCGGACTTCTAATAACTTTTATTTTTTTATCGGTATCTGATGGTCAATGTGAAATAGTATTAATTAAAATGTTAATGCATCGCGCTACAAATCAACCTGCCTAATAAACAAAATTAATGGATTCAAAAAGCAGTTAATTATAAATTATCCTTTAAGACTGGTAATGAGGAGGTAACTAGCACAGTTTGTCGCATTCTGCAGTAGCTATCTACGCATATAAACGGTCTAACTGCTTACAATCAGGTGGTGTCCAATAATTACCGTGCTCCAATAATAGGTATATACTAAGGGGAATAAATCCCACTACCTCTTACTATCCAAGTTACTGATCTGACATAAATTTTTACCTTACCCTTAAATTTTCCTCTTAATTTTCTTTACTGTTTCCATTTCGCGTAACTCAATATTCAGAAGAATATTTTGGTGTTGTTAATTTTGAAAATTAAGTAATTTAGTAACAAAACTTACTAAATTAAAAATTATCTCCTCAGGCGGGTATGAATTTATAAAAATGTCAAAATAACATTGAAGGAAGTTGAAATTACTATCTGACAGTTTTATTATTGCAAATCACAAAAGTTTACAAACTTAAGAGAAGTTTTTTTATATAAATTTTCGGACAACTGAGAATATCAAATACGTCTTGAAAATGATCAGTGGATTATGCATTGTTCACTCAAAACTAAAATCCTTTACATGTTATATTACATATACTACGAACTAACCTTTGAATATTCAGCTGAATAATAAACCCGAATATATGACCTTCGTTGACCTTGAAATAAAAACTATGATGTATGCACTTAGAACATACTTTCCACTTATTTTTTGTTCCTTATCAACTATGTTTTAAGGTTGAAAATATTTTGATGCTGCTTCTACCACGTCATAGCGATGATAACTTAACCAGTTGCAATCCTGCTAAGTGCATCTAAGGACTGAAGTGCGGTTCAATTTCTGAGCTATGAATATAATCACATATCATGAGACTCGTAGCCCCTCGTAGCGACCTATTTTCACTCAACATTACTACTGACTTAGTATCCTGAGAATGTCTTTGCTTGAACATGAATAATGTAATCTGAGTTTGAGCAGCATCATATGCATTTGAGTTGTCACTGAGATAACATGAATAAACGATTATTACGACACAGTTACGAAACTGTGTTCAACACATGACATAATATGCAACGGAGTTATATTACTGTGATACTTTGAATATTCTAAAATTAATCTCAGCATATATAAATATATGTAATCAAGCTAATACTGACATAACTTTACAGTTAAAATTAATAATTTTATATGCACTTTGAACTGCTTTGTCTGCATCATAATAACATTGGCACAATCGCCCAATATCGCGATTCGGATTAATTGATACAGGAAAATTGGTAAATCAGAAAAAAACTGTAAAACAATATTTTTAATACATTTGCTCCCTTCTGTATATAACATCCAAATATATGAAAGAAGATTTTAATCGAATTCTCTTTGTGCGTAAAGTAGATGTGGCAACAGTGAAAGAGTGACTCTGTAGACCAGCACGCGTACTCCTGAGTAGGAAAGTAGAGAAAGAAGAGAGAGAAAATATGGTCATCATTTAATATACATTATTATAATAAAGAACAATTATACAGGCAGTTTATTAAATTTATTGTGTCCATTACTGTGTCCCGTGGAACCTGCACAGAAGAGTTTCTACAAGTTTTGACTGACCATAGCGAGTTCTTTGATTTTGTATTCAAAATCAGAGCACTCAATACTCCAAAACTCTCTCAAATTTGATACACTGTGCTAGAGCAAGATAGAAAGTACTTTTCCAAATTCGTAATATGTGCTTACTGTTGCGAATAATGGTGCCGAAAACTATCTCTGTCCCACTATTGAAGTAGAATACCAGCTAGTAAGTGCTAACGACTATTATCTAAGTAAAACAATGGCCTACGTGCCTTCCACAACTCGTTTGAGAAGGTAAAAACTTTTCGTAGAGATTAGAATCAGACAAGGCTTTCAGTATATACTTATACCGATGGGGCGAAATGTAATCAATGTTCTTAGTTCTGGCATTATTCCTTTTATAATTAAAATTCCATTAATTAAATCTGTCTAAAGGAGATAGAAAATTTTGCAATTAGTTACATTTTTTATATAAAATACCAATAATTTGCATAATTTGCAAATATGCAAGCGTCAAAATCTGAAAATGATTGTTTTACTAAAATAAATAATCGGTTAATTGAATACTCATGTCATAAATCGATTATTCAAATACAGAAATAATACCTGTATCAAAATTTATTGAATTGATATCTAAAGTTATTATAAGATTTCATGCATATCTATTTAATATAATTGAAAATTAATAAAAAAATTAATCTACAATTATATTTTATAGATAGAACAATGGAATATTGATTTAATTCATTCGGTAGTTGGCAATATGGCTCAAAAGTCTAGATTCCAAGCCAAGAATATAAAAAAAAATGTTTGATTTTGCTTGCTCTCTCGTTTCATGTTTCCCTATGCGTTCTGAGTGCTTTGTCATTTATTTTCTGTAAATATGCACAAGATAATTCATTAGTAGCTAGTGCTACTAATGAATTATCTTGTTAATACGCTTAAATTTATTTCGCTTAGATTACCTTCATTCCTACGCTAGATAAAGACTACAAAATATCCACACGTACACTAAACCTCGGCTTTCAGATTATTAAACCTTACAGAATTTTCAGTGAAGCTCCTATAAATTATAACCATTTTCAAGTTTAATCTTTTTACATTGTGGCCCAGATATGTCAGGAATCGCTTCAATTGCCGAATAGAAGGTTCTCCTTTAAAAGTGCCTAATAAGAGGATGGCTTAGCCAATCAATAGTAATTGGTATCCAACATTTAAAATATATATATAGTAAATAGTCATATCAAGAAATCAATGCTGCATTAACATTCTCGAGACAACCGATGTTATTTTATCGCATACCATTAGTTGCAGTTGCTAAATATTGATAAACAGAGAACTATGTCGCAGCCAAAATAGAAACGGAATTGAAAAAATGCTTTTCATAAAAACATTTTCTGATAAAATTTGAGAGAGTTGAATAATCGAGTTGAATGTGAACATGTATCAAAATCTCCTTTGAATCTTCTTGCTTCTTTTATATTTGGACTTACATCCAAATGGAATCGCGATTTGTAAACGTTTCGCCTTCAAACGTAAGCGGAAGCGTCTTATTTCGATAATGGAAAATAATTTCTCAATTCGATTTATTTTTATGGTTGCAATATATCTTGTATTACTTTCAAATATATTAATTTCAATAATGATACTGATAGTTGATAATAAACACATTTCACACGCAAACCATTATCTACCCTTATTAAGCATCATAATTAATCATAAAATTTATGCTATGTATACTAGATATCGTAGAAATATATCAATATCGGAAATATACTAAATAAAAATACAAACGTCCATGACGAGTGAACAAATACTCTTACTAATCATAGAAATATCTGTCCCTACTGGGATTCAAAATCGGAACCTATGGCTAAGTGATAGAGGTACTGACCACTTATCCAGAACTCTATCATTATAATTATTTGCTATTTTAAATTTGGAAATCGAAGGTAGGCTATCAAACTATAAAATTCCACCATGATTTATGAGTTTAACAAGTGTCTTCGTTGATGAATAACTTTAGAGGCATTACGCTTGCGTTGGGAAATCAATAACATTCCCAAAAGTTTGTTAAAAATTTAACACCAAACTCTTTTCAGCAGTACTATTAAATAAAGGGTAAATAAGAAGTAATTCTTCACATCTTCTCTAATACTTCTTTACAATAAAGATTTATTATATTACATTATATTTGTTCCCGCGTTACTACCAAGTCTAATAAAAAGTCTTACTACGATTTGCCGTATATACTAAAGCTTTATGTAACACACAAAATCTTATAATATCACTCATATCTCACTTATATCGCTATATATATTTAGAGTACTATATACTATCTTATCATTACTTATATCTTATTTTAGTTTGTCATACAAGAATTGAGAGCCATATGCGGTGTTTAATTTTTTTATTGGATACCTGAAAAACCGCTTCCGCTTATGTTTTATCTCATCTGCACTAAAATGAACGTGTCAAAAACGAATTGTGAATAGTAGCACCAGTGATGAATGGTAATGTACCCGTGTTTGAATAAAACTTGGGACACATCGAACCTCTCTTCGGATACTACGTGAATATATTTAACTTTGAACGTTAGATCAAACGAAATATGAAAGCAGTCCGTGATTTGCATATTTACGAGTACCCAAATGGTGTATGCTCCTTGTATAGCTCATCACTTGTAGCTGTATTAACTTCCGTAGATATTAAAGGCCTGCTTTTATAATTAACTAGCTGTGCCCGCGACTTATTTCGCGTGTATGTCTGAAAATATCAACATATCTTACGTAGGTTGGTAGGTTACCTGATTTATCTTTAGTATTTATTTGGTTAAGGATTTATTATTTTAAAGTTTTAAAGAAGAACAATTCCGGCTTACATTATTTTTACGTTTAAGCAAAAGCTATGAAAAATACATTTTTAAGCAACAGCTATGAAAAATACATTTTTAAGTAAAAGCTATGAACGCATTTTATTTTTGCAAAATTTTAATTGATGCTCAACATTATGTTATCCAGAATCTTAAACGCAGCATCAGATCCTTACACAAGTTAAATAAAAGATTAAGTATAACGAGATGAAGTACTGAATAATCGTTGAAAGCCTTTCAAAGGATAAGTCCGTTCAAATGGGTCTGAGTAGGCTTTGTCTTTAGATAGAAGTCTTCAGATTATCGTTCTCAGGTAAATAGCGATGTTCCTTTTTGTCTTCATCAACTACGTCTACATCGGCTATCACGGCAATATTATTCAAGTCGTTAATTAATTTAAAGTTATAGCAAATATACTAACACCTTCAAATATTTTATTCCTGGGGACTTATAAATGAACCCAAACCCATTTACAGCCTATATAGGTTTCGCGGCTGGGCACAAGCCTTCTTGCATGGAAGAAACACATGAGGTATCAGCCGATGAGGAGATTGGACCAAAATACCACTACGCTGGCATAATGCAGAAAGATGGATGAAAACGAGTACCATAACAATCTATCGAAACCAAATCCTTCGAATCACAAAGCCAATGAGACACATCCAAGCAAATTATTAGAGTTTGAAATATACACGTAGAAGAACGAATAGTCCATGCAAAAGAATCATATGAAAATCCATTACTGCATTACTGTTTTTTATTCAGACATCTCATTCTGATATTCGTCTTAGGCATCGATAGCTATCCTGTTAATTAGTAGGATAACCGCAGCACACGTTCAGCCGACGTCGGTTTTAGATTAAAGCCTGTAAAATCTCCAATTCAAATAGCAGTACGGAATTCAAATGAAGTGTCGCCCCTACCACTGAGCCGTTTTATTGTTCTGGCAAATGAATGATGCCTGAGAATGTACTTTGGGATATCTAGATTCTGCGCTGGAACATAAAATACTTCTTGTTAATTATTTAAAAAATCAGCAAAAGAATGTCTTTCTTCTAACTAATATCTATACTCGTCTTCAGATATTTACACAGCCACCTACCTCCACTTATTAAGTATATGAGTTAGTCTTTTATTAGGAATCATAGTGGAAAACGAAAGAACATAAACAGATCATTATTTTCATTATATTTACTTCTCGTTACTAACAAGCTGTGTTGAGACATTAGAACTTCTATTTATAAAATAAATATCTCCAATACATATTGTCCGCCCAATATCACCTGCATTATAAACATCACGATGACGTTTACCTTCGCATTCTGTTGCTGCACATTTTGTGTGCGAGTTCTTCGTTCGTTCAGTTAGTGAAAGAGACTGTGTAAGCTTCGTGTGCCTGCGCATTGGTGTAAAATATCGAAAAGTCATATTAATGATCCTCGAACTTCTGCGAAAAAGAGACTGTCTGATTATGAACACCTCTTTTTATATGGTCGTTGTAAGTTTAAATATAGCAACACAGGAATTCGTCGAGTGACAATTTTAAGATCATATATTAACAGACGTGACATGTTTTGCTTGAAGAAGTTGGAAGTTGGATTTTGATTAAAGCGTGCAAATCCAAATCAAAGAGGAGGACGGAATTCAAATGATCCGGTACCCCAACTACGGTATAGCTATTGCCTTTAGAAATTGCGAATTTCAATCTAGCGTTTAATACGATAACTACGATTGTAGTTTTAAGCGACTTTTACATTTCTTGGAATCAGCAATATAAGAAATGAATACACTAATTAAAATGTTTCAAATTAAGGTCACCATAAAGTAAGTTGTGTGTTACCGGCTACACCGTTTGAATCAGACTTAAAAGTTGAGTTGACTAACCCCAACTTTATGCGTTCGATGTTTAACATACACAACTTCAGACGCAAGTCTATAATAATATAATTTAAGCGGTCCCAATTAATTGTTATAATATTAATAAAATCTCTGTGTACAACACGAGAAGTTCCTTAAACATGGTGTTGAGGATTAACCTCTACCTTTTTTTATTATTCTGTTCGCGCTTCACCACGGTTGCTAGGTAACCTGTTTTTTATTTTCATATTGTTTTTACGCTTAATTTACTATTAAAATTTATTATATCTGTCCGAACCAAATTATTATTATTTAAATACCAAATATACAGTCCACATTTATATCGCTAACATTTTTTGGTCCTATCGTCGCCGTCATTAATTTAAAATAGTATTTTCCAAATTATTTTTTACGAAATTTTTTTCAAATATGGTTCGGACTAGATCTCAGCGTAATCAACCCGCATCTGCTCCTGAAGTGGAATTACCGAGTGCTGCAACGCCTAACCTCACCAGTGGTAAGCCTGGAACTTCAGGTAAGAGTTTCGTAATTTCTGCACCTTGTTCACAGTCCTCGCGTCGGACAGCGACCTCATCGAGGACGGTGCGGAAGCTTGCGTTACAAGCGGAGCACGCACGTCGGCTTGCGGAGATAGAAAAAACCGCTTGCGATCTCGAATACCAAGCAAAACTTGCTAAGATTGATGGAGATAGCCATGGTAGTGTGTCTAGCCGCGGTCATAGCCGCATAACACATTCGACACATTCTTCGAAGGCCCATGTCGAGAATTGGTTGTGTAATAATGATTCAGTACATAACCAACGAAATAAGTTCTCCTCTGATGAACGTCTTAATTATGATGCCCAGGTACCTTTTTCGGCGGGAGCACAGCCTCATGTAACCTCAGGTCTCTCCACCTCAGTACCCTTTCTAGCAAAATCTGCTGGTACTGGGGCACCTGCGTTCATGCCGGCCCCTTGTGTGCCTAATATTCCTGTCGCTAACGAAGGTACTAATCATGATGCCATCAAAGAACTTACTCGCGCCATTCAAAACCTCGGTTCAGGAAAACCGAAGGTAAGTGTCTCTCAACTACCAATTTTTGATGGTAAAATATCAGAATGGCTAATTTTTAAAAGATTGTATGAAGATACTAAGCCCGCATTTACAGCGGCTGAGAATTTAGTAAGGTTAAACAACAGTTTGCGCGGACCTGCGCGCGAGGCAGTAGCTATTTTACTCGTTGCTGCTCAATCTCCTGATCAAATTATTACTGCTTTAGGCCAAAGATTTGGGCGAAGCGAACACATCTTGTTATATGAAATAAGTAAGGTTAGGTCCCTACCAAGGTTAAGCAACTCTGAGCCTCCTAATGAAATTGTTGATTTTGCGTGCAAGATTCGGAATTGTGTAGAGACAGTTAAGTTGCTTAATCAAGTAGAATACTTAGCTTCACCTGAATTGTCAAATGCTATAGTAGGTAAATTAACACCCGCCTTACGTGCTCGCTGGGCTCATTTTGCATTTGACAAAACGCATGTCGCTTATAAGTTAGAATTATTAGCTAATTTTTTAGACCATGAAGCTAGCGTTCGTAGTAGTTTTGGTTACATCGCTGAACATGAAATCGAGAAATACATTCAGTTAAAAATTAAAGATAAAACGTACTCTACGAATTCACAAGCTAGTACCTCCACTCCTTTCGCTTTTCAATCTGAAGAACGCTCAACAGAGGCTACTAGGGAGGAGTCTACAAAAAAATGCAATTATTGTAAAAGTAATAAGCATTGCATTGATGACTGCCCTAAATTTTTATTTCTTTCTACAGATGATAGATGGCAGTGGACGAAAGAGAAAAAGGTTTGCCACCGTTGCTTAAAGAGAGGAAATCATCGCTATCGGTTTTGCAAACCGAAGAACGTATGTGTAGAAGACGGTTGCTCTAAAAATCACCATAAGCTTCTGCATCAAACCAGATCGCAAATAAATACAATTTCAGATGCTTTAACGACTTCAGTCAATCATCCTGTCGATTCTACTGCTGGGAGCAGTTCAGCAGAAGGAGGCTGCCGAGAAGTTGTAGCCTTTGGCTCTACGGTATCTGGTTTGCATGAACAACTTTTAAATCCTGTGCTTAAAGTTCTCCCTGTAACGGTAAGCGGTCCGTTAGGTAGTATAGACACCTTTGCTCTTTTGGACGACGGGTCCACGGGTACTTTTGTAGACTCAAAAATTACTGCTGCGATTGGTGTTCATGGGCCAGTAAGCTCGTTGCACGTGGATTGTATTAACGGCTTGTCTAGGGACACCACGGTTCAATTTGTGAGTTTTGATATTAAAGGGAAGTATTGTGATGACACTTATAGAATAAAAAATGCACGTTCAATAAATAACTTAAATTTACATAATAGTTATAGTATTACTTTAGATGAATTGAAACAAAGTTCACATCTGACTGACTTACAAGACCTGGTTTCTTTCGAAAATGCTGTTCCAACTATACTAATAGGAATAGACCACTGGCACCTAATTATTTCCAAAGAAACTCGTCAAAGTAGGCAGTCTAAGCTTGTCGGTTGTTTTACAGCCTTAGGGTGGGTTATATATGGCCTCTCTAGCAGAAGGACTAAAACTGTTGATTTTGTTAATTATTGTACCTTATTAAGTAATGAGAACAATACATTAATACATACTCATTTACAGACAGTTTTGGTAAATTTTCGTATAAACCCTCTTCGTGTGTACGCAAATTAGTCGCGAGCCAAGAGGCGTACGCTATGGTTTCTAGCACTTGTAGTGAAGTGCGCGTGTTGCCAATTAAGCACGTACCTATTTCAAGGTGTAATCTGCAAGCTACTCTCTCATGTCTTGTAGCTGATATCAGCGAATCGATTGAAATTATTGTGTCACATTGCTATTTTTTGTGCTATTCTAAAAATGTTAGTTCTTGGCTTCGATTCTTGCGGGCTACTGCTTTAGCCCATAAATACATAAGAAAATTAAGACTTCTTGCTCTTATAAATAATGGGGTAACTTTAGATAGTATCTTTTGGCTTAAAAATAAAATAGTTTCTTTTCGTTGTAACTCAGTCACTGGTAACCATAACACTGAATTAACTTCTATTACGGCCGAAGATTTGGAAACTGCTACACTGCATGTATTTCGACACTGTCAACACAAGTCTTTCTCTCATGAGTTGGCAGCTTTAAGAGCTAATAAACCATTGGCTCGTGGAAGCAAACTCTTTAAAATAAAATTAATTTTATGTGAAGATGGCCTTATGCGCCTGGCCGGACGAATAAATGCAATAGAGGGCATGGAAGAGTTGATTAAACGACCAGTCGTCTTGGATGGAAACCAGCATCCTGTGCGTCTATTTGTATTTTATTTACATTGCAAAGCTGCTCATGCGAATCACGAAATGGTCTTAAATGAGTTGAAGCAAAAGTTTTTTATTTTTCGTTCAAGAAGTATCATAAAGAAGGTCAGCCGAGAGTGTCAAATGTGTAAAATTAAGAAAGCAGCTCCAATGAACCCGCCAACTGGAGACCTCCCATTGTGCCGACTTTCTCATCATCGACGTCCTTTCTCCTTTACAGGGATTGATTACTTTGGTCCCGTGATGGTTAGTGTGGCGAGGCGAACTGAGAAACGTTATATAGCACTTCTAACTTGCTTGACTACCAGAGCCCTTCATCTAGAGATGGTGCATAGTCTCTCCGCGGACGCAGCTGTTATGTCCTTACGACGTTTTATTGCCAGGCGAGGCACACCGACTGAGATATGGAGCGATAATGGCACAGCATTTGTAGGCGCTACCAAGGAGCTTCGTGCGCTTTATGGAACAGCGGTGTCAGATCATGTAGCTAATGCTGGAATTAAGTGGCGTTTCATTCCACCCGGAGCTCCTTTTATGGGTGGAGCTTGGGAAAGACTTGTGCGTTCCGTAAAAACTGCTCTAAAAGTAACTCTTAAGGAGCGAAAGCCTCGCGATGAACTTCTTTTGACTTTATTGGCGGAAGCAGAAGGGCTTATCAATAGCCGTCCTTTAACTTATATCGCAGTTAATGCGGATGAGGAGGCTCTGACGCCTAACCATTTTCTCCTTGGGTCCTCTTCAGGTGCTCCAGCTACAGTAACTTTATCAGATCGAGACTTAGTTTGCCGTTCGGATTGGAGGAAGGCGATTCGAATGTCCGATCATTTTTGGCAGCGTTGGCTGAAAGAATATCTTCCCACACTCATTCCAAAACGCTCAACCCCTGACAGCACCGCGAGCCTTAAGGTGGGAGACGTCGTCGTCATTTTTGATTCGAACTTACCGCGTGGTGTTTGGCCGAAAGGCAGGGTTGTTGCTATTTTCCCTGGCAATGATGGCTCAGTACGTGTAGCGGAAGTGAAGACTGCGTCAGGCATTCTCAAGCGGCCAGCAAGAAAATTGATTCGGTTGCCAGTAGACTAGCAGTTTTTGTTAATTTTCTGTAATTGTTAGTCTTTTGTATTAAAGTGTATTTTTGTTAGTAGGTAGGTGATGTTTATGTGTAGTATTTTATTTGAACAGTAGTATTGTTTAGTTTCTTTCTGTTATTGTTTTTCCTACCAGCTGCTGCTACTTTGTAAAATTTTGTTTATTTATTAAGTCTTTTTGTGAACTAATGTCATTTTATGTTTCTTCTCTCATGAGGAGGGAGAGTGTTGAGGATTAACCTCTACCTTTTTTTATTATTCTGTTCGCGCTTCACCACGGTTGCTAGGTAACCTGTTTTTTATTTTCATATTGTTTTTACGCTTAATTTACTATTAAAATTTATTATATCTGTCCGAACCAAATTATTATTATTTAAATACCAAATATACAGTCCACATTTATATCGCTAACACATGGGTTCCTTTAAAAGAGGCGTGAAAAAGAACTTTTTGGGCCTTCTTCACATATGGACTCCTCTACTGATTATCATCAGGTGGTATCGAGTCATTTGCTGTGCTTAGTAAAAAAAAACACTAGTTGTTCACTTTCGTTATGCTGTCGATATCTATATTGGGTTTTCTAAACGTGAGCGATATTCGCGTGGTTTGAAAGAAGCGGCTTGGTGATTTCCAGCATATTTAAACCAGCGCTTCTGCCAGTGGTTTGCGACGCAAGCCTTCCTGCCAAGGATGCTTAAAGGTACTGTCTTCGCGTATATTCCTATGATTTAAACTTCTCTCTGCACAGAAACATTAAAATTCATGAAACGTTTTCGAAAACTAATAGTAGGGAACTATATTTGTACCGAATTATGCGTTCCAGTTGAATTTTAAATGAAGGCTCAGAAAATTGCTTCAGCATCTTACTTAAACCAACACGGAATGCTTAGTCAAAAGAAGAATATTACTTACTCAAATGAGTGACATTGAGGAGCAAAGAGATTACGGTTGGATTTATTTACTTGAATAATATTAGTATTTCTTTAAAATTCTTAGCACAATTTGGAGATATAAATTGGTAGCGGTGAATCTTTATGATTTATTTTCAGAATAAAACTACATTTGCAAATTAAAATGTGAGTTTCAAGGTATAGTTTCAGGTATATTTAGATGATAAAACCAATTGAATTTTTATTTATTGACAATTTTTTATTTTTTATTAAGTGTCATAAGCACTATTTATATACATTATTGTTTTATATATTATTGTATTTTTTTATCAATTATATGATTGTAAATTGTTTTTACTTGTTTTAACATTCATAGTTTTATTATTGACTGTGGATTTTAACATTTTATAAACAATTCACAACAACGTGTGACCTTTTAGATAATATTATTACCTATTTAACAAATCTTGCTGTTTCTTACCTGCTCTTCTTAAGATGAGACCCCTGGTAGATTTCACAAAAGACGTCTTAGATTAACGTTCAATAAGTGTATATATATGTACCAAAGTTGAATAAAATATTTTTACTTCGAAGTGAACATGATTCAGGCTTTGAAGGAGATTGAGACTAACAGAAGTGATTTTATTTTCTTTTTACCAGTTAATAAGTCCCTCTCCTTACTTTAAACCATATAGTACACATCATAGCTACAACTTTTTACCTGTATTTAGATTAACTGGTGTGTAAAAAATCATCACGATTTGAATTTTCAAATTTTACATTTGATTGAGCTGAATCGAATCGTAATCTAAACAGCTGCATGCTGCTTTTCCATTTCCATATAATAGGTAAAGCGAAAATAAATCGCCGTTATTTTATACCTGAATTTTATAAAAGAGGCATTAAAACGTTGTCCAAACTCTGGAATGACATTATAAATAATGATGGACAATATTTATTAAATTAAAATATTTGTAATTTTTCATTAAAAAAATTAAATAAAGAATAATGAAAAAAGGCGATTTCTTTTCACTTTACCAATACATAAATATAGTGGAGCTAGTTACACCGTTTTTTAATCAAAAACGGATCAATTTACACTCTCATTTATTTTAGATCGTTCTTCGCTTACTCTAAATATAACTTAAGCTACTCTAAATATATATAGAGGTAAAGTTTGTGAAGTTTTGTTGGGCTAATCTATGAAAACTGAACTGAAAAAATATTTCAGTACTGGATAGTCCATTTCTCGGGGAAAGTTATAGGCTATATAACATTTGTGACAGACTGAACTCTACGCGGATGCAGGCGCGGGCGAAAGCTAGTTCATTTAGAAAAAAAACTATAACTGACTTGCAGGTTTGCATAGCAGCAGTATATAACTGTAGACTGGGGTTAAGATTGCAGCGTTGATGCATGCAGAGCATGGCGATACTAGTCTGTATTGATAGAGCAGTGTCCTCAAGGGTAGAAATCGTAACTTTTTGACTTTGAACTAGAAACAAACTTAACCTTATCGAACTCAATGGTAAGATTCATTCTCTTTTACCGAATCCTCGTACCCTGTCCATTATATAATAGTTATATCAAAGAAAATTTTAAACTTTGTAGGGGTCTTTGTTTCTATTGCTAAAACAAGTGGCCTAATTGGTGACTTAGTAAATAAAGTAAATTATATCGACCTTAACATCCAGTTTTCAAAAAGTTTGTCAACAAATATAGTGTACGTCACCAATATCAATAAGTCAGTGATGTCTCAACTGTGTTGTCACTTCGTCATCAAATTTAAATCGAGAACTCTTAGTAGAAGCCCTGATCCAACCAAAATTATGCCTTAGGGTGGAATTCTAAATGAGGACAACGTGAATCGCTCCCCGCGTCTCACTTCAAGATTTATACCAGTTTTTGCATCGCTATCCCAGACTGTAGAGTTTCCGAAGACAATTGGCGATTGGCTGAATACGAATTGTCGTTTAATAGTCGTTCAGATGATTTCAGTTTAATTTGTTTTCCTTTCTCTTTTTTCTTCAGAAAATATAATATATTTGCGGATAATAAGTTGGATTAAACAATTGGATTTAAGCTATATCTGAAGCTTAAATAGCCTTTCCAGCTCATTTGTTCTCATAAACGATAGAGTATCTCTTTAATTGGACACGTGAGCTTCTAAATATGTCTATGTAGTAAATAAGCTTACCGCATTTTATCATAATATTTTACTTGAAATCTTATGATATAGTTGTGAGCCAACCGCTGAATCGATGATTAGTTGAGTAAGAAAGTTCTCGAATAGAGCTTACGTCACGCAAAGTAGTCAACGACCTTTTCTGTGTAGCTACCACTGTCTTACCAAAGTCTGCCAACATAACAATAATGTTTACAGAATTGTTATGTTCCAGCGGTTATAGGTAAGATAACCGGTTCCTCTGTGGTTGAGGAATCCGGTTGTAATTTGCTTCCATTTTCGGCCTTATTTTAACTTACCATCCGGTGCATTGAAGGTCAAGAGCTGCCCCGTAAAATATATTTTACTAATAACGTAAACAATCAGCTAATACAGCTAGCTAATTTGTAATTTAGTTTTTTAATAATTGAAATGCGAAAAAGCGTACGTTTGCTTAGGTCACGCACTTTGCGACTATTCTAGTCTAGAAATATAGTTAAGGGCAGAAAAATTAAAACTGGTTTGGCTCTTGGAACAAACTGAAAAATCATTATGGCCCGAAGGCTTCAAAGTTTGGAGACGTATGAGCTAATACATTCTAATGTTCAATGTCAAAATCACTGTCTTCCAAAGTTTTCCTAAACTTTCCAACCTCAACTAATTAATTCAATAAATTCTTCCTGTACAGCCCTCGATTCCTTCAAACCTTAGGAACTTCACAGCTACACAAAAGAAGTGTTCTAACAACTTTTGCCGACTTCCAAAGACATTTATTGCTGGAGTCTAAACGTTGTTTTATTTGAATACTTTTGGTATAAAACCGTGTCAATGGAAACTTTCACTATATTTTTTTCTTTGTTGCGTAGAGGGCTTCCTTTGACGCTTTTTTCCCTTAGCAAAATTACGCTAAAAATTACGCTATTACTTAAAGCAATATTACGTTATTAATTCTTTAAAATTAGTTACAATACAAAATAGACTACATTAATGACTAAAACCTCAGCCAGCCAAATTATTACAACATAAAAGACCATAGACTATAAACACTTGAATTAACAAAGTTATTCTTTTTTTGAATTATCACTTTCCTTCTCTAAATTGAACATTATCCGCAAATACTTTTTAATCTGTGATACGTACCTAAAGTTTAATGCAAGCACGCGTATAACTTGTAACTTATATAATTCCATTACGTAATTTCAAAGTGATGTGATAAAACGTGTGCTTGCAGTGAAAAAAATTATTTTGTCAGTTAAACTTTGTTACCTACCTTATAGATTGTAGGTAAGTATAGTAAGTATTTTAAGCTAAGCTATATACATAATTGTTCCCAAACGGGCCTCTTTAGAGTTTATGTTCCAAAACGGGCCTCTTAAGTGTTTATTTTTTATATTAATTTTGTACTGACGTTTTACGTCATTGTGTTTTTTATTAGCAAAATATATAGGTGCATTGTAACATCTTCGCTTTTCATTTATATTTTATTAATAATTAATATTAATTAAAGATTGATTGATTTATTGATTGAATTCTTTATCGTACTAATCTATATAAATATCGGGATGACAAATAAAAATAAAAAGCAACGCAAAGCTTAAACACATTAAATTAGCAGTGTGTTTTATGAGAAGTGTAATTATCAACAAAAAAGGTTTTTAAAATTCCACCTTTCCATTTTACCGTATTACAATTCGTATTTCGTTTCTTAATATTTTAAGCAAATTATGTTATCATACTGGCTATTTCTTTGATTTCGTAGCACAAGTTTGCCCAAAATGTAATTTAGTATGTACTAATTAAATAAAAAAATCAGAACTGGTAGCATAATAGTAACAAAGCAAACTAATTCATCCCTTATCACCGTGTCACAAAGACGAATCACAGCACAATCGTTATAAAAACATGCCTTAGTTTAACCACTTTTTAAATAAGTAAGCTTCTTGAAATGCCAGGTTGTAACTGAGACCTCTGGCTGCTACCTTTAAATGGAAACGTAAGCAGACCTTTACGCTGTGTGATGAAATTTTAACTCAGTTAATTACTCGGGTAGCGCTTGGGGCTCAGATGTAATTAGTTTTTAGTTACTTCAGAAGCTCTACCTTAAATGAAATAGAAAGTCCACACTAATAAAAGACTAGAAAAATTTAAAATCGACTTAAAAAGGCGCCTGTAATAAGTGGTCCATAATAATTATTTATTTTAAGATTTCATATACCAACAAAAGATATTTAACTATAGCATAGACATTAAATTAAGTACAGTTTTTAATTAAAGACAGCCACGGCATGCGATGTGGACTTAAATTTGTTAATATTCCGATTTTAACATATAAAATTTAAACAAAATATAACAAAGAATATCGTACAATCTGACCCTTTTAGAATCCTATAGATATAGTTATTGCAGGTCATTGAACTTAATGCCTACGATTAGCAGAAATTTAGTACTCAGAGTTAGATTCAATACTTTAATATTCATATTTTTTCGTGAAAAATACTGTCGATACATTGAACTGTTTCATCTGGCGACTTTTTCTTTACAAATGATTGCATCAAAAATACACGCTTACATTATCATTAGGCTCTATTTTTTCTACACTGACAATACTCATAATATATTTCAGTAACTGTACTATATTTTTTTTTACCTTGTAAAGTATTCGAAATTATATGATAGATCAAACCTGCAAAATGACATTTTATATAGTTCTTATAGAAACAATAGGTTGGTTAAGTACCGATCGTCATAAATGAAACTAAATGGTAATGGACGTTGACGATAAAAATTTGATCTGCATTACCGGCGCCAGTAAAATATTTATTAATATTATACATGTAAGAAATTTCATTTCTAAGTCTTGCTATTTATCTGTGTGTTAAACTTTTTAAAGTTCCCATATGAACATTTCTTATTGTCAAGTTTCAAATTGCGCACAAATTTATTGTTGGAAATAAATATTAAAAAAGTACAGTGCTTCACACATTTATAAATTTTAATTAATTTAATTAGTCCACCTACTTATATAGATCGCATTAAGCCCACCAAGATATGTTGATCTAAAACACAATATTATGGTCTAAATTTCTCCCTCATGTTTCTACTGTGTAGGAATTTCTATGCCCAACAGTGGGATGTATTTAGGTTGTTGAGGTTATGATTGATAACAGTCAAGTTAATTTGAAAAAAATAGTTACATTTTATTATACTCTTATTTTTCAAATGGTTTTTTTATAAACATTTCTAGATATAAACAGGAAACATCCATACACCTTGCAGCAATCTAGATGAAACTTCACTAATTAGCAAAGTTACTCGCAAATAGTTTACCGCGGTTTGGGGGAACTATTTATCAAGAAGACCAATTAAACTGTCGGTAAAGATAAATTTGATGATAGACACTTTGGTGATATAAAGATTTACGGGGAGGTTGAAGTTTGTAGTTTGTTTGTCTTTTGACTAGCGATAGTAAAACGATAGTCTATCGATATCTGTCCATAGTATGACATCAAATTAATGCATATTTAAACTAGCAATAAACTTTTAAGATATTTTAAAAATATTAAGTCAAATATGCCAATAGGTATGTTTAACAACAGAAAGAGCACATCTGTTTTCCTTGACAAGTTTAAAGTTCTGTCAGTGTCGTTAAACTCTTAAACGAAAAACGATAAAAACGTAAACGTAAACGTTCGATTTGATTAAATCTAATGCTGAATATCTTATAATAACGAAACTTAGAACTCCTATTATATGAAGATCAAGCTTTCCTAATGAACTGGGTGTATAAGGAGCTATGTAATGCTAATGAGCTTGTTACGAAACACGCTCTTAATATACAACGAGTTCACTGTATATGGCATTAGTTGTCAGTTCTTCGTCAAAGATAGTTCCTTGAGTCTAGGAACAAATTCTCTATATGTCTCAAGAATGAGAGAACTTACGGAAGAAACATATAAAGCGCTTCTTCTTGTCTAGTTTTTAAATGACTTCAAAAAATTGGGAAATAATATCTGTCTTATTTGTCTTATATATATGTTTGACCAACTCCTCTGTCAATTGTGAACCAATTTCCATTTTTTTTATCGATAGAGTGCAATCCCTATAGTGGTCACATTGTCAACAAGTGTAGATTCGATCCCAGGGAAATCGAGCTTCAAATTTTAAAGGCTCGTCTTTCATATTTTTAACTATAGCTATTCGAGTATTTTTAACCAACGACAAACAGACCGATACGTTGACAATACTGATAGTTCACAGACTTACTTTTACTCGAAATTGTAAAAATGATAGTTTTTAACAAATCCAAAAAAAGACTTCTAAACACAAAAATGATCCAATTTAAGAAGTTTTCTTTTGAAATGTTAAATTTAAATATTTTCGCCTTTTTATTGGTTTTACGTAGGTTTTCTTTCATAAATATTACAACAATTCAAAACAGTGGACGTTAGCTTAATAAATCAGAAAAATTATAAAAAAATTACAAGGTTTTTCTAATGTCACGAGTATCTCGGCGAACAGAATCGTTCCATATCTTGTTAGAGATTTTTCTTACAATATTTTTGGAGAACACAAAACGATATCAAGATAAAATACCTCCATCAAAAGAATACAATATAAATTGATTAAACGCTGACATTGTAAGTTAAATATAAAAGATAAATATTTTTGTGTAAGATCTTCCATAACATCTATTTATCTCTTCTTTTACGTAAAACTTCTTCGACAGCTAATAGAGAAAGTGTATGCAACTCGTATACTTTAACTATTAGTTGTAGTAACCGTTATTTTTATGTAGGAGTTCAAAATAAACTATCAACATAAAACAATTTGGATCAACGACTGAACTAACATTTTGTTTGTAAATAAAATGTGGACCATCGTTCAAATAACAACGCTCAATTTTGTGCAAACTTTAATAATTAGGGCGCTCGGGTGTCAACTCGGGTCCGCCGAGAATAGTTTCGTAGAAGCACCCTAACTATTTACTAATAATAGAATGAGATATTTAAGCCTGTTACTAGTAACCTGTGTATGTCGAAGATTCGATAATCTTACCAAAGCCAAGTTAAACAATCAACCGTGAAACATAATGCTAACGCATGATGGAAAACATTTGCTGTAGCCCATAGACATTTGAAACACTGAAGCTGGATTTTACGAACGGATCGTTTTGCTTCCAAGGCGTTTGAGTTTTAATATATTTTGAAATGTAATATATGACAAAACTTAACGCCACGTAAAGAAAACAATACTTAGATGATTGAAATCCAGGAATAAGCTACGGCTAACACTTTTGTCCATCTTTATACCAGAGTCCTGTTATCAGCTGTTATTTGGATACAATTATACGAGGACGAAGTCAAAATTATTCAAAATCGTATATTTAAGTGTACGTAATTATTAAACGTCAACTGGATGCTATCCATTTAAATCTACCAGCAGTTCCTGATCGAAGAAGTACACGTATTTAGTAATTGTAGTTTTTTAACTCTTCGATAATGTCTGTTTTATTTGAGATCACTCTACTGTGTGAGCGGTGTACTTATGAAATAGGAAACTAAGAAAATACCATTTTAAGGCCTCTACCAATCAGAAACTTCTACACACAGCGGTAGCGTATAACCGCGTCTGAATAGGCCTTTACACAATTTAACGCTATAATCGTATTATAAGCCAAATTTGAAATGCGTGCGCAAACTTTAATATCAATAGGTTTGTTCCACAAAACACGCAATTGTTTTAAACAAATATCAAACAATAATTTCGTTAACAATTTTGCTTCTAATCAAGGAAATCAAATCCTCATTAAACTAAAGACAAACATCGTATTGCAATAAACAGAACAGTTTGAAACTTCGATAATTAAGACTCGAGGAGAACCCGAGATGCGGTCTCTAGGAGTATAGCTTGACATAGTTTAGAGGGTTTAAATTAAAATTGTCTCTTTGTTTAACAAAACCAGCTTCATCATATTAAAGATTACTGATCTCAAATTCATAATGAACAACCTTAATATAAATAAAAAAAAACTTTAAAAAATATTTTAAATTGCATAACTTTTTACATTGGATTATATTTTTTTTAATTTATAATTTTGAGTATTAAGTTACAAAGGTCAAAGTAATATTTGACCATTGGTATTCTCGTCTTGACAGCTGTAATAAAAATATGAAATCTGTGCCTATAAATTTGAAGATCACCCTCAATTTTCCTGAGATCAAATCCTGACTTGGTAACAATGGGTCTATATAAAGTATGAGTATATATAAAGTATCCTCTATCGAATAGAAAAAGATTGACGGGATCCCAGGGAAATTGAGGGCAACCTTCATATTACATATGCACATATTCATACATATATTCAACATACAAGCAAGTCGCCAATGTGACGGTAACTCATCTAACTTTGACTCCAACTAAATAAGTAACAACCAAAATTGTTAAAAAAAAGTATAAAACAAAACTAACAAATGACTTTTAAATATGTTAAATACTATTGTAATATTAGTTAAATAAAATATTTTATAAAATTAGTACAAAGTGACAGGATTGATTAACTAATATATTTTAATAAGACTATTGTCTACTGCATCAGTCTATAAAGGCCAGTGTTAGTTTACATACAGTAAAACCTTATTATAACAAATACTGAACAGTAGATTTAAGTATTATTTAGAGGCAACATTTATTTTAACTCTCTCTCTTTTGACACAACCTTTATACGGATTGACATTATAATTTTATTAATCTTTTAAATACAAAATAGAACTATAACTTAATTAATTCAGCGTGTTTCATTTATTGAACAAAATACTAAAATGACAAAAATAATTCAATATAAGAAGTTATCCAATTTAAAATTATTTTTTTAGAGTTTTTGCTTATAGTTGTTTTGCTTATTTATATCAGTGATGAACAAAAAATAATAATACCAAAAATTTAATTAGGAAAAACTTTATATACGTAATTAGTGTCAGTCATTTGACTGATATTACTTAAATATTATCTTTTGTTGCTGTCATAAACACTTCCAAATATCTTTTTTATCTCAATCTATGTATATATGGTACCGATATTAATATTAATAATACATAATCAACCCGTAAGCCAATGTAATTTTTTTATTATTAAATTTTGTTGACACAAATATAGAACTCTAATTTCCCGTTCTCATGAAATCTAATATTATTATTTAACTAAATATACTTAGCACTCAGCTTCAATAGCGTATTCTCAATTTATTTTCCACTTGAACTTTCAGAAAAAAAAAAAAATATTTAGAAAATTAATTTGTATTAATATAACTTATTTTGTCAACCGACGGGCAAAGTTTTGTTTTGAAGTTTTTTAAGAGAAATTCACTAGCGTAGTTTGATACTTTAACTGTTGATAACAACAATGTAACAGTATGTATAAATTCGACTAATATGATCCGTATTAATATTATAACGCCTTTTAGAGCCAAGGAAAAAGAAAATATAAATTAAAAAGACATATATTTTAATGTTAATTGAATAAGCGTTTGTGGTTTACATTGCTTTCGAAAAATGAACAAGAAACGTGTATCTATGTAGGTACGCATTTCTGATGTATTCAATTTAAATTTAATCCTATTTTACAAGCTGTTGACATCGTCAAACACCCTTTCTTCGATTTTGATATCAATATCAAAGCAGCTTTCGTCATGGTTTTAACTGGATAGTTATTTCGATTCCGAACTCCTCAGTGCTCCAGAAGGAATATCAAACCGTTGGTCCTGATTGTTACAATAACTGCTGTCACCAACCAAACTGTATTAGCCAACGTGGAGGCGTTATGACATAAATTCTTCATCTGCTGCTCCCATGTAGACCTGTGCTTTGCAGTGGCACGTGTATGGGCTGTATCATCATCGTCATAATGACGATGATGTTTTACAAACATGTTAATATCCAACTGCATTCACTCTTCTTTGTACTTTGTTCAATTTCAGTTCCATTCAAGTTCAATGAAAAATCTCCTAAATGTAATTTAGTAAGTAAAGTCGGTGTCATACGTACCCCAACATATAACAGCACTTTAATACTAACTTCAGTATCAGCAATTGTCACAACAATACAATAAATGAATCGAGACTGTTCAACTTGTTTATTTAACAATTTCTTAAAATGCCATCTAGAGAATAAATATTCTTCTTATATTAATGTTAATAGTGTAAGATTAAAAAATGAATTAATAAATTTTTTTGTCATTCAAATATTGGCATGTCTTCAAAATTGAGGAATTATTGTGTTGTAACTCTTCAGATCAGTCATGGGTTAGCATTTCAACATTTTAAAAAAGCAAAAGTCACTACAAAGTCTTTATTTAATATTGAAATTATACACAACCGTTCCATTTATCCGTACTTAATGTGGTCAAATTAAAAGCTCAGAAACCGGTTTAATTTAATATAAATGGAAACGTCAGTAAAACAAACATGGTCGTTAAGTGAAAACCGAACCTTCAGTTGGACAGTGAGGAAGATTGATCGCTGACCCATCAATAACGCGCTGATTAGCTGCAGATAGGGAAGTCTGGGGGCAATGGTATCATTATTATTTGTTCACGAATTTGAAGCTGTTTTAAGAAGATCATTTGGCCGCTTCAAAGAGTACAAACTATATTTAAAAATACCATCAGTGACTTGTATAATTAAATTGATATATATATATATAATATTTTTAAGACACACACACGCACACCATAGCACCCATACACATACACCCACACACATACAAACCCAGCCATAAAGAAAACGCAAGGTCATACACGTCACGGTTAGACGTCTCTCTCTCTCTCTTTTTTGAAAGAGCAAATAAAGTGGAGAATTACACGCTTTAGATTGAAAAAGATAAAGGAAAGAGACACTAAGAGATGAACTATAACAAGCAGCATGAAATCGCATTTTTTTGACACTATCCTTTTCTGTCGCTCATAGAGAAAGAGATAACTTGTGCTTTGTATGCATGTATTTATATAATCACCCCATTAATGCCGTTTCGAAGATATGTACTGCCTAGCTGGAAGATATCTCTTGCTTGAGCTAAGCACGATTTTATATGTGTACCATAAATGATATAAAATATTTGTTGAGGTAATAGTAGTGAAATGTAGACTTCTGAGACCCCACGTGGGCACGCTGCTTCTGAGCTGGAAAGCTATAGAGAGAAATTCAAAACAAATGACGCCAAGCGACGTCACATTACTATAACGTCGCAATTGCAGAGCCTCAAAGAAGAAAAGAAAGAAAATCGTTGAAGCAAGAGATACTTTACAGAAGGTTATAAGGTCCAAAATGAATGATGTGAGTCTAATATAGAAATCTTGATATGAGGATAAGAAATATATTATCTTCTCTTTGTTTTCACTTACATAAAAACTGCTATAACTAACTGGATTATAATTATTTAATTAAATTTGTTCGGGAGCTCTCGGCTATCGTCGGGCGCCGTCGGAGGAGCTGCGTTGATGTGTAGCAGGCTAGGGGGACGAGGCAACGTTAGTCCAACCAATTAATACTCATTAAATTATGTTTCGATCAATTCATCATTATAAAGAGTTTATAGTCCACAAGCTTTTTTTAAAAAGTTCGTTACATACGGTAGGACCCCAAATTTTTTATCTATATTCGTCTCATTAAAGCCCCCTAGATTTACGATAAGAAGGCATAAATAGACATTCAATAAAGACTGAATAAAATATTTTAGGCTTTGACTTCGAACTTAATTATAAAACCGCTTTCAAACTTCTCGGGATAACCGCTTTTTGTTAGAATCCTACACAAAAAAAAAACAATTTATTCCTGGAAAATGTCACATGAACACGACCATATCTAACGCGTATCACTCAAAAATATTAATAACGCACTCATGCGTATAAAATCATCCGAGCGTAAATCGTATATCCTTTATTAATCTCGCGTTGTTTCGCAGTGATACGCTTTTATCGAAATTGAAAAAATGTGCAGATGAACATTGGTGCCTATTGCTCTAGGTAAAAGGATCATGTTACGTGTAGTTTGAATTTGGAATTCTATACTGAGTGAAGGGTTGTTTTGTTGCTATTGATAGAAGAAGACATTGATAACGGACTTTTTGGAAATTCTAAAGTCAATCTAAATATAAAAAAAAACATAATGTTGATAATTTATTTCTAGATTTATATTTATTATTTATAATTTATTGTGTATATATAAATAGTAACATATCAAATCAAATCAAAAAATCTTTATTTCCTATAACAAACTAAGATTTTACGAAATAGTATCTAACGTTCCTTTTTTTAAGCATAACAATACCTGTAACACGTGCCACATCTCTTCCATAACATTTGATTTTAATTTTATGAGAGTGTATGTATTTGTATTTGTGTGTGTGTGTGTGGGCGCGCGTGTGTGCAGTGCGTACGTGTTCTGTGCCAATCAAATTTCAACCATAGTGTACTAATACTGATTATGTAACTATCGATCGTCCTGTTTTACATATATATTTATGTAATTGCATGTATAATAAGCTATATATTGAATTTTCTTTTATTCGTGTCAACACTATCTCCCTTTGTGAGCTTATTTTTCTTTGTGGATCTTCTAGAAGAAATTTATACGAAATAATCAGATCCTTTGTGCTTATTTAATTGTATGTTTATATCGTTATGCATAAATAAATTAAATAAACAAAAAGAAATTTATCATATTTGACATGATCCAAACATGTTGCAACGTGTAGAAACCTTTTCACAATTTTATTTACTTTTACAGGGCCCTTATCTTTTGAAAGGGGCTATAAGTTTGACATGGGTCTACTGCGATCCAATGGGAGCTATTGTATCCAGCACGCGGTCTATTCATCATCTGTTATGATTTGGTTTCGGAGTTCATGATACCTTCTAACTAGAACCTTGTCTTTTTGATACATACTGTATATTTTTTATTCAAAGTCAAAGACGAAATATTTTATTCACCGTTAATACGTTATAATAATATGAAGTTGTTCGGGGCAAAGGTACTGATGCAGGGTTGCGTTTTGAAGAATAGGTTTGATGAGATGCACAATTATTTTAATTAAATATTAACAAATTTATGCTAATGACACATTGCTGGTGACGCGTTACAAAGGTAAGGAATGAATGTTCGTCGTCGGTCGTTCTTGTCTGTGTGGCACAGATAAAGTTGCTCAGCCGTTGTTGCATGTGTGGGTGTGGTGACTCGCACAGATGCAAGGCGTCAACAAGATGCCGCCCCGGAAACAAGGATTGTAGGTTAAAGTGCTGGAACATCAGGCTTCTGTATTAAAGCGCTGTCTTGTGCAGCAGGATCAGGTTGGTGAAGTATTGGAAGAGGGCAGAGTCTGTTGTAAGCTCGTCTTAAAGTACCAGACGATGTCCTCACGTCAGCTACCCGGGCAACGCCATCGGAACCTGGGTACACACTAGTTACTCTCCCCAGCAGCCATTTGTTTGGAGGTAACCTGTCATCCTTCAAGAGAACCATTTCTCCGATTTTAAGTTGTCCCTTGTCTGTGCACCATTTCTGTCGCTTCTGGAGGTCTGAAATATATTCTTTGTAAAATCTCTTCCAGAAGTGTGCTTTGAGCTGTACAACTCTCATATAACGGGAGAGAGTGCATAATTTTGTTGTATCTAGCTCAGGAGGAGAAGGCAAAACTGTTAACTTCCGTCCAATAAGGAAATGTGACGGGGTAAGGGCAGTAAGATCTGATGGATCAGAAGACAAGGGAGTTAGAGGCCTTGAATTTAAGATAGCCTCAATCTGTGTAAGGACTGTGTTCATTTCCTCGTATGTGAGATTTGCATAACTAACTATTCGTTTTAAGTGATATTTCACAGATTTTACAGCACCCTCAGCTAACCCATTAAAGTGGGGACTATAAGCTGGAGAAAAATTAAAATTTATTGATAGATTTGATGCATATGAACCTAAATACTCTGAATTTAATTTTAGAAACCTTGCCAATTCGTTACATGCGCCTACGAAGCATAAACCATTGTCCGAGAATACATTGTCAGGTTTCCCTCGGCGGGCAATAAATCTGCTGAAGGCAGAAATAAACGTTTCAGAGCTTAGATCGGTTACGAGTTCTATATGTATTGCTCTGACAGCCAAACACACAAAAATGCATATGTATGCCTTTATTAATTTACTGCCTCTACCTTTTCGATTTAATATCATGACTGGCCCTGCACAGTGTACTGCAGTATTAGTAAAGAGATGACCAGCATGCAATAGTAACTTATGATAATGTTTAAAAATTAGTGTTGTAATGTGGTGAGTTGCATGTAACAATATAGGGTGCTTAGTATCATAGTCATAATGGGAGTTGGAAAGTCTACCACCAACTCTTAAAAGACCGTCAGAGTCTAAAAAGAGATTAAGATTAAGTAATTTATTTTTATGAGGCAAATGCCCTTTATTTTTTAATGACATATATTCAAGTTTAAATGAATCTAACTGTGATAACTTACATAATGTGATCAAAGATAAATTAAGTTCATGTAAAGATAGATAATTTGTACATTTATTTTGTGGAGACTGACAATTAATAATGAATCTTCTCATATTCTTCTCTTTCTTTTCTCTCTTCTTCTCTCTTCTTTAATGAAATATTGATTATTATTATTATATTCTGTATATTGATTTTTAAAAGATGGATCACGCTTGAACCTACGTTCTAAAGATATGAACCTAGATAATGCTTGTTCATAAGAATCACCTAACTGTTGAGGGGATTCTCTTAAAGGGATTGATACTACAAATCGATCATCATCTTCACGAGTTGTAGTCTGTATGAAGTTACGCTCACACTCTTCTTCTTCCTTGGAAGTAGGCTTGTGGGGCGCAACGGTTTCTAGCTCAAAAAACTGACTAAATTGCTCTTGAAGTTGGTCGTCGTATTGTGTAATGGTATGATTGCAATGGACTGTATTTTTGTTATATAAAGATTGTATAGGTCCGGATATTAACCATCCAAGTTTTGTCTCACATAACGTCGGTTTGTTTTTACCGAGTGAGATATTGTTAGAACACAATATACTCCAAAATAAGTCCGCTCCGAGTAACATGTCTACTCGAGACGGTGTGTGGAATGAAGGATCCGCTAATGTAATATTTTGGGGTATGTGTAATGTTGTGTAATCGACCTTTGCACTAGGCAGCAATTGTGTTATACATGGTACAACAAAACAATTAATGTTTTTAGAATAAAGATTGTTGTGTGATGATGATATAAAGACATCACAACGTTTAGTAATGCATGAAGATTGACAGTTTAAGCCTTCAACTAATGTAGACGTTGAGGAGGTTGGCAATCTAAGTTTGGCACATAAACTCTCTGTAATGAAGCTTGATGTGCTTCCATTATCTAACAACACACGTACTGTATGTTTATGACCATTCCAGTCGTCGACTTCAATTAAAGCAGTCGACAACAACACGATGCTACAGTGCTTATGAATAGAAGACAGAACTACATTGTCTTTAGGTAAACAGGAAGTGGAATGATCTTTAGGTTGCACAGCACAAAGTACAACACTGTTGGCGCTAGTGGTTGGTGGCATGGATGTCATAGGTAAATCTGTATTGCTAAATTGTAAAGGAGGCTGTTGATTGTTAAGTGATTCACCTATATGTAGTAATGTGTTGTGTGGCTTCTGACAAATTCTACATGGACCCAATCTACAAACATTTGCAGTATGACCCTGACGTAAGCAATTAAGGCATAACCTAAGTGTTTTTACTCGTTGAATTCGCATTTCAATAGGTAATGATCTGAACCTTGTGCACTGATAAATAGCATGATTATTTTTACATAAAGGACAACAGTAAGCCTGTTTCGATGGTGGAGAATATGTTTTGACAGTAAAGGTTTTCTGCCTTAAATGAGTATTGTCACTATGTCTTCGTCGTGTACTGCTGCTTTGAGCTTCTTCCATAGTCTCCAATAAATCTGCTCGATTTTTTATAAATTCACGAAAATCAGTAAGTGTGGGTAGCGCCTTTAATGAGTTGCGGAAGGTCTCCCACTCACGGCTAGTTACTGAGTCCAATTTATTTGAGACCATGTGAATAATGAGCACATCCCAACTGTCAGTAGGTAAACCCAATGTTTTTAAAGCTCTCAAGTTACGATTAACTGTATCAATTGTTTCGCGTAATGATTTAGAGGATTCTTTCATTATGGTTTCAATGCTAAAAATCGCTTGAATGTGGTTATTGACCAGAAGGCGCTCATTGTTGTAACGGTCACATAACAATTCCCATGCAACATTATAGTTCTCATTGGAGAAGTCAAGAGAACGAATTATTAAAGCAGCACTATCCTTTAAAGCAGCACGTAAATAATGAAATTTGCTAATATTAGGAATAGTGTCATCTGAATGTATGAGAGATGTAAATGTGTCACGAAATTCTAGCCAGTCATGATAATTCCCCGAAAAGGTAGGTAAATGTATAGTTGGAAGTTTCACTCTTGGCCCACCTTGCTTTCCAGAGACAATACCAGAACCCACATCCGATCCAAAGTCTGCAGGGGTCTGCTGCCTGTTTAACAGCTCTCGGGCAGCAGCAATGGCTCCAAAGTACTGGCTCTCAAATATTTCACGCTCTTTATACTGTTCATCTGGAATTTCACATGAATTTTCTATTTCAGATTGTAAGGAATCAAAGTCAGAATAAAGCTCTTCTATTTTTATTAATCTTATGTTTAATTCGTTGCTTTGCAATGTACTTAAGGGGACACAACACAAAATAACCTCTAAATATGATTTAAATTGAGTAAGCCTAGCTTTAAAGCTGCCACGTTTTTTAATTAATGCCTTATAATCCATTATACAATGTATTCTCACCAATTATGTGCATAAATATATTTCTGTAATAAACGTTTTTATTAATTTAAGCGTGTCAAATTAAGAAATTTATACTTAAATTTTATAATGAAGGTGCAGTGAGGGTGCGTGCAAAAACATGTGTTATGTAAGCTTGCAGATGAGATATGTATATTATATAGCGCGTCGTATAATAGCACTGGCAATCCACAACATTCACAGCGCGTAGCTTATTATTATCGTATTTCTGAAATTTAAATAACACCGTCAATAAAGTAGCAATGAACACACTTCACACAGCACAGGCAATCTCAACCTATTCAAAGCCTGAAGTCAGATTTAAATTAATGATTTAATGCTATAGAAAGCTAGATTAATATGAATAATGATTAAAACGTTTTCCAAATTTAAAGATAAAGAAATAAGGAAATGTTTTGTATAATATAAAGGGACGTATTGGAACGAACTCACAGTTTGCACTCCATGTTAATGTAAATCGTAATGCACTCGATTTTATATCCAAATTATGCTTCATGTATTTTATCCAGTTCAGGCTGCTTTGTTTTTAATCTTCGACTTCAATATTGAGAAGTAATGCTTCGATCACGTAATGGCGGCGGACCGTGCGCAACGCATCAGTATTCCCTTTGTTCAAGGCGTAGTCGCTAATTGCATATTTGTTGTTATTCGGCTTTGAAGGAACATGTTCGGGGCAAAGGTACTGATGCAGGGTTGCGTTTTGAAGAATAGGTTTGATGAGATGCACAATTATTTTAATTAAATATTAACAAATTTATGCTAATGACACATTGCTGGTGACGCGTTACAAAGGTAAGGAATGAATGTTCGTCGTCGGTCGTTCTTGTCTGTGTGGCACAGATAAAGTTGCTCAGCCGTTGTTGCATGTGTGGGTGTGGTGACTCGCACAGATGCAAGGCGTCAACAGAAGTCAAAATTAAATGGACAGCACTATTGTACTTTACTTCAAATAGTGTATTTACAGTGAAACTTAATTTATGTTAGAATTAGTGAATCTATTTTATAATGAGATATCATTAATCTTTTCATGGATAACAATTTGGTAGAAACTGTTTTTTTCCTTTTCCGTATCAAAAAATACAGTTTTACAGCTAATGTTAACTTCTAAGTTTATACCTTCCACCATATAATAATATGTAAAGTGAGAAAAACTTAACGAATTTGACTTTAAATTTATAATTCATTCATAAAGTAAATAGTTTCTTCTTACAAATAACATTAGTACACCAACATTTTGAACAAAAAGCCCTGAAAGAAAATAAACTTAGATTTAGTAGTTTAAACTTAGGTTAAGTAATTTAACCTTAGGTTAAGTTTATTTTCTTCTTTCAGGGCTTTTTAATTAAATCAAATTTAACCCAACAATTGATTTTCTAGCACAATTTATATCTATCCTTGTCTCCAGATATACTTAGCAGAATCATAATGGGATAATGTCGAACTTTTCCGTTGTAATTTCGTCTTTGAAAGTATATGATACGTTTGATTTGTGGCTGACTGTACCGCTGTATCGTAATAAAGAGTCCTCGTTGACCCAGCGTTATGTACGTCCACTTTTATGTTTTATGAGACAACACACTTTTATAGCGCGTCCAACTGTGCGATGTAAAAGGGACATAAAAGTGTACTAACATTGGAAAAAGTATAATATTTTATGTAAGAATAATAATATTACTAGATCGAACGCTCTAGTTTCGATTACTAAAACAGAGCAAGTTTTTCAATGGTTGGTTCCGGATGGGTCAATCAACTATATTTATCCTACACTGTTACGTGCTTTTGCAGGCACTAAAGCCCTTTGACACCGGCTCAAGGAACTTCTTTTCCTTTAATTATGTCTATCAGTTAATTACCGCAATTACTGGCCACTACAGAACGAACAGCATGATATTCATAATGAAGTTAGATACGGTCAGTAGGGTGCACACTAAACAAATGTAACTGTGATAGTCTTTCTAGGAAAAGAAAGAGTCTCTTTGGTTTGGGCTACCCAACACCAGAAGACATAAGGCCACTGACTCCAAGCATAATTGGCAACGAAAGTGAAAGTATTCCAGGTCAGCAGACATTAGGATAAGGGAAGCACAGAAAATCCCTTTGGGTTGAAGTATACCGGTAGTTCATCTTCGCCCTTAATTAAGATAAGATAATATGAGTGGTTGATTTACATCTGTGAAATAATTTCATATTTACATCTACAGACAGCTTTTAGAATAGAATAGAATAGAATAGAATAGAATAGAATAGATTAGAATAGAATAGAATAGTATATATCTATACGAAAAACTAATTAACAGTTGAACACAAATTCTGAAGAAATTATGTCATTACATCATATATATTTGCTAAGTAAGTAATATATATAGATATTTCCTGCATTAGGAAAAAATTCTGTCCCAGACAGTTCAAAAATATACATTGCATCCTATCATTTTATTTAGATTTCGTTCGATTTATTTTTTTACAATACAAACATTGTCCACTATATTAAGTTCCATACTACAAGAGAAAAGGTTTTAAATAACTACATCTTTACTTGCGAATGCGAAATGAATTTTCCAAGTTGTTCACGGGGCGGTACTATCTTTAGGACGTTTCATACGTATGCTGCTCTGGTACAAGACATAACGTTTCGATGTTACAGGGTAACGTTTTATGTCTCGTGTGATGTATTCAGGCCTGTTGTATCTAGCAATTTAATTACAACTTATAAAAAGTGCCAAATCTTTAAAAAACAATTTTGAAAAATCCAAAAACTTTCTGATTTATAACAGCCATCAAAATTAATATTGTTTCTCCTTTTATCGAACTACTCCGAAAAGTAGGTCTAAAAATAGGTTCATTTCTTTCCAAAGTAAGCATCGTCAAGAATCTGTGTTTTAGACAATAGATAACAGAGAAATGTAGATATATTGTTTTTAATATCAGAAATATACTAAATAAACGTACAAACATTCCATTGTATCTGTAGTTAGGGTTCATAATATTTTCAGTTATATTTTAGAATAGTTTTTGTTACTTGTTTCCGTAACACAAGATCTTAATAAAGCTGAATTGGGGCGGGATAATAGTTGTGAGTATGAGAATTATTATTATTATATCACATAATGCTCTTTAAAATACATTGAAATAATGGTATTTAGTCACTAAACAATTCCTCATGGAGATTTGATTATTTTATAACTATTCATAAACAAATTACACTTCTATAAGGGAGATTTAACTGGGATTCAACCCCTTTGAGGCGGGCGACATCTTGAAGAGTATCAGTGGAAGTGCAACTTCGCTTCGCTCTAAAACTTAATATTTTTGTTTTACAAGTCTTTTAGCCTTATGGTAAAACTTTGATGTTTGGGCTTGATCATTTTGAGAGTTTTTATGCCAATTGGAATACATATTTTAGCAATGTCATTCTGTCCTCTTGTTATTACTTTACGGCCGATTCCAATATTCTATCTACAGTTAGCAATATTATCATTAGCACCACTTACTAAGCAACCCTTGTTCTTTAAAATAAAAAAATAAAGAATGCTTATTGAAAAAACTTAAGAAAGCTAACTTCTATCTGTAGATAAAGTATTGGGACCTGCCGTTAAAAAAAGGAATTCCTCTTTAATGAAAAGTTAAAAAATTGGTAGAAATATTATAAAATAGTATTCATTCTTAATAATAGATAAAAGAAGAATTTCGCTTTTTGTAATTCAATCAGAAACGAATAGCATTTAAGTGGAAATGACAAAGACAGCGGCGTTATTTGATGTAAAAAAATTGTTCTTTGAAAACTTTTTTGTCTTATTTATAAACTCAAAAGACTAAGGATCGTATATAGCCTTACTGGAGATATCAGTGTCTGGGTGGACCTGTTTCAGTTCCTTGTAAATGTAGATTGCGTAGCTCTCCTTCCTCTTGTGCTTCTTTTTTTTCTTTTCCGTCTTAGAGATGTTCTTCCGTGCCTTGCCGGATTTATCGGCGACCTTACCTTTTACTAAGACTGGGCCTTAACAACTCTAAACTTGACGTTACTAAAAGTCATTATATCCTTTTCTTATGGAATTAGAACGAAGGGGCGGTAATTAATTTTAATTAAGTTTTAAACAGTGCTAACAGAATCAACATTATTATTTACAAACAAATAAGCAATTTGGCACCCTTTAAATAAAGTACCGTATGTCATGACTGGGAGGATACACGAAATTGTAGTCCAAAGAATAATCTTGAGATATTACTTTGAAAGGTAGTAAATTATTTTTTATTTTACAAACAGCACAGCTTATGAGACGTAGTATGGGACACCCTGGGACAAGACGGGATGATGATATTCGTAGGCCGACTGGAGTGGGCTGGATTAATCACCGAAAATCCGAAGCAGTGGCGTGCTTAGAGGGAGACCTATGTCTGGACACAGTAGATGATGATGATGCTTTTTAGGAAGTTGAACCCAAATTATTCAAAATATTACCATTCACATACAATATTTTAATTTACTAAAACAAATGTAGTTGAAATATATTAAAAAAACAATGACTCGCTTCTGTTCGAAACAGTACAATGGCCGATCTATTTTTTGTGTGACGTGTAGAAGGATTACACCCGCATGCAAACAAAAGCACATATGGCAATATAATAACAATGCTTTTGAATCTCACTCGTGATAAATGAGCTAGGAAAAAATGGCGGAATATTTGAAAGGAAACTGAAAATTTCGCATGAAACAATATCCGGAATTTACCTATCATTAAACAAATTATAGGACAGTTATTCATCTTTTTTATCACACAGGTTGTATTTATCCCACTGCTAGGCACGTTTCTGCATGGGAGGGAAGACACAAAAGAGATCTTCTAACACGTGAAAATATAGATTACTTTTATTTGAAAATGTTTGTGTCAATAATATTTATCGCAAAATATGTTTCGTTTGTTTAATCATAAAATGACATAGAAAATATTTTAAAATGTCCATTAAAACCCATTTAAATCAAACTTCTATACGATATTAACGATTTTTATCAAATTCCCATATATATTATTCAATATTGAAAAGATTGAAAGAAATTTCGACGTAAGATTCAGTTAGCAAAATAGTCGTTACAATAAGTTTTGCTTCAGAATATTTTCAATTGGAATATGATTTCTAATCACTACTGCAATATAAATCAGATTAAAAAAACTATGAAACTAAAGAGAGGTAAGGCGTCGTGAATAAAATATTAAGTTTGTTAGGAACCAAACTCATACTTTTTTTTTAATTTTAAAGGGTTTATACCTTTAAACTTTATTAAGCAAAAAAGAAACAGGTATTTTTATTTTCAAAATGAACCGAATTATTTCTATCCTTTTCTTTAGTTGCAATATTTCACATTTTTTAGCGAACGATCATTATTTAAATATACTTTGAACTGTAACTGTTGTTTATTACACCGTCTTTATGATTCATTCCACATCATTTATCATCCGCCATTACTATCGAGCTAATACAAGGTAATTACCCTTAAATAGTGTTGACAGCATGGCAAATCGTGAAGACAGTTAAGCGGAACAATCGACGATCAGCGAGAACAAAATAATAATAATTTATTTCAATTAAATTTATATAATAATTACAATTTGATTTTTCCAAAGAGAGCTTCTGTTTTAAAAAGATTTTTTTCTCATATGTTGCTAAGCTAAAAATTGTCACACACTTTTAATACTTGCACGTATTTCAACATACATTATGATCTTCCTTGACAAATGAAATACATATCTCGCTTTGCCAGCCCACGCAGTATTTTCATATTAAAACCTTCGTTGATTTCGTTCATTCCCTCTATAAATAAGCAAGCTTCCCCGAAGCTATCATTCTGCGGATCTCTTGTTAATTTTAAGACAACAATTTGTTATTGTTTATACAATGCATCATAATTTTGAGTTTCATTTATTTTTCGTGTATACTTCTTCCTGTGTTTAAGAAATGGTTACTAATACTTAAACTATCTAACCTTGAGCTAAATCCATTCAGCAGTTTCAACGTGATTAAATAAAACACACAATCATAGATATATGCATTAATTAATGTAACTACCAACCAATAATCCGCATTCGGCCAACGTGGTGGGGTTATGGCGTAATATCCCTATTTGTCTCTTCCATAGTTAATATTCGTTAGTTCGTTATTATGCCCAACAGTAGGACATATATAAGCTGTTAGCGAATATGAATAAATATATAGTATAGTGGGATAGTAATCTTTTTTCTTAATTACTAAATTAGTATAAAAAATTATTTTAATTTCATAAGTTCTTTCCTTTGACCCAATCACCGTAATACGACGTAATAACTCGTCCAATATCTAAAAATATAAAGTTATCGTTTAATTCGACTTTCAAAAACTAAGGCTGTCTCATTTTAGTTGTAATAAAAGCAGATAGCAACGCTACGCTATACGATACGATGCCAAAAAAATGGAACTATTGAACTTTGTAACAAAATAAGGGTCAATTTGGTGTGATAAATAAAAACTCTCAACAGCAGAGCGATAACCTTACTTAGTGGAAAATCAGAAAATTAAGGAAGATTTTTTCGATTTTTTAAATTAAAGTTTAGATTAAGATTAAAGTAATTTACTTAAAAACTTATACTTCATTCGCAGTCTAGGTTATTTGGAGATGGGCGTATGTCTATCAATTAGTGTCTAATAATTTTTAACGAAAATATGTGTTAAGATAAAAAATTATTCTCTGATACAAAAACACATGTGTCATTAAGAAACCCATATCAAATTAACGTTAAGAAACCTGTTATTATAGTTAAAAAAACAATAAAGAAACCCAAATTAACATGAACTTGTATTTTGTTCCAGAAGTTTCCAACATGGCGGCAAAAGCGTTTATTTTATTTGCATCAGCAGCTTTAAATATTGGTAAGTAATTTTAATAATGCAGTTCACAATCATTTATATTATGGGACATAATGAACTTAAATTTTACTTTGACGTGAATTGACGTTTAGTTTTCTCGCTAGACGGCAATCAATGGATTGCAATGAGCGAAAACTAAACGCACTAGAATACTAGTGGAGCAAAAAATTTTTAATGTTAGACGTAGTTTTTGCTCATTGCAAACCATTCTAGTTCAGCAAAAACTTAGATTTTCAATGGATATCACCTTTAAATGGTAGACTTCGCTTAGTTTGTACAAACTCTAAACCTCTAAATCCTACTTACTCAATGCCAGTAGTAGGTCCCCAGTTAACAAAGTTGGGATTTTCTAAAATCGTTTTATACAAAATTTGCATAAAGCCGTCCAACACAATGACAGCATTTCAATTTTGCAAGCCCTTTCAAAGTTTTAATTATGCCACGAAATTAATTTCGGTTTAAGTTTCCTGTGCCATTTTGTATTTTTGGCGCTTACTTCAATGGCAGTTTGCTGAAGCGATTAAAGTCATTTCCTGTAATGATTTTTTTACCTATCAAATTAAAAAAGTTTCTAATATTTAAAAAAATTATTGATTCAAATCATTGAAAGTTGATCCAATAACATCAACTGCTCTTAAACTTGACTTTAATTTTTAAAAAACCCAGAAAATCAGAATGAGACAAAAAGAAAAAAATCAGAACTATTACAAAAGTGTCTTTGATACCTAAGGGGTATGTATATCTTGTAGACTCAATGAAGTGACAACCGCTTTTCCTATTTCGGTATTGGAGCAGTTTGCTGTGTTCTGGTTTGAAATGTATCCATTGTGCTTACAGGCTATGGGAGGCATTAACATCTTCAGAATATTAATTATCCTGTAGTATTGAGGGATTCCTTGACATGGACGAAGGATCTATAGTTCACATTTTCCTTGAATACCCTAAATACGTCATCTCTCTTTATGATTTGAAGTTAATTGGCCTTGGAATGTATGGAGGGCCATTAACTTCAAATCCCTACTTATACATGTCAATTCCCCATTTGTTACAGTTCTATGTGTCTATCTAACCTCCACTAAAATTAAATTATAAGTTATTCGCCCTCATTAACCTTCTAACAAATTTACTATATATTTGTTGTCTTTTTTTTCACATAATTTAACAGTTCTACATGTTACTTATCATTCACAAATTAATATACCTTGTGCATTTATATCACTTTGCCCGGAAGCAGTTTTTAAAAATAAATACCTTTGTAGAATACTTGACACTGGCGGAATCTACTAAGAAAGCACCATAAAACACCAAAGAAGGAGAAGAAGATTCCTTGACATAACTGATGGTTAAAACCGATCGTGGACTATATTCCTGACAGTATGTGATTCCCATTCCCCTACCTTTTGTTTCATTAACTTATTCATTAATTAACTACTTAGCCAGAGATCCCGGTTACGTGTCCCGGTAAGGGCAGATATTTGTCCCTGGTACATGCGCAATGTCGACCTCCACAAGGATTTCTACCGTTCTACCATTACCCGACTCGCTAAAGACGCTTCCAGGCGTTACTTTGACAAGGCACCCCACCATTCCAATCCGCTCATTGTAAGAGCATCCGACGGCTATCCTGACCTTAGGGTTAGCGCCCAGACCCACTTACGGTGACCAAGGAGTATCCTCCATGATCCGGACGATCCTATTACGAGTGCAAACGCGCTCCTACACACACACACATCACGCACTAGGTACACTTTTCCAATACACCGCACTCGTCGTACAAGGGTGCGAAGACCCGGTGTACACTCGTCGCGCTATACCAGGTACAGGTCGACTCACCTGAGCCGAGTACCGAGCCTTTAGAGGCACCCTCAGGTTTGTCGCTCCCTCATGGCTCGAGCGCCCTGGAGACTCTAGGAGACAGCGGGACACGTCCCCTGTAGGTGATGCCTGTCGATTAGAACTCTTCCAGAAGTGAAGCGCCCCTTAAGGCTTGAGGACTCTCCAAGGCTCTCGCCTCCTTAAAACCGGTAACGCTGTAAAGGTCATCTGAGGCCAACAGCATCAGACAGTCCAAAAAAGGCATGAGTACGAATATTTGTTCACGAGCCAGGGCTCTGTGTATGTTTATTTATATACATATTATCTATGTGTCTCAGGTATCTAATATCGATAACACAAGCTGTCAAATGTCAATATATTTTTTTTTTTTTATTGAGTAATTTATTCTATGACTCATCACTTTGATAGTTGGCAGTAACTATAAATTCTACACATTCAATTATTCAAAAGTATTTTCCATAACTAAGGTAGAATTTTCATAGAATCAAAACCCAGGTGCTATCATAAAAATGCCATATACCAAGTGATAAATGCGCCACATTCTTCATACATTTCCTTGGTTCTCACACTTTGACATTGACATATTGCGCGATATATGTATGGCAACACTCTATATTTTATTCGCTAATCGAATCTAAAGCTTTATTGATGGCTGCGTCATTATAATGGATTTTACTTCTGATATATTTGGGCCTGACATATTATTTTTGGTATGTATTGATGACAGTGCACCTTGGATTTCAAATTGATTTCCTAATCCTTATTTTTTAATGACAAGTATGGCAAATAGCTTACATACAGCCTGATAATTAGTAGTAATCGTAGCTATACATGCTTCTAGAATATTTCAATGATTATCTTAACTCAAGTGTTGCTAAGCCTGTATAAACAAGCAAAGAAGAGATCCAAGGTTACAAAGGTAATTTAACATTGGATAGGCAAAGAATTTGGAAGTTCGCACTTAATTGATTTTAATAAAAGCCAGCATTTAATATTCGTCCATTGCTTCTGGTGCCTGCTTAATTTCATTACTGAAGATGGACAGTTAATTTTTGGATCAGAAATTTTCTTAAAAATGTATTCAAATATTCAAATGTTTGTCTTTCTGCTCGCTGTTATTCTTATCGTGTGGTATTGCATCATGATATATTGTTCAGCTTATAAGATTATTTTGGAATACAAAACCCAAACCCTAAGTTATTGTCGATCTTTTCCACATCTTTCTGTGCAAAATCAATTCCGCTGCGACTTCAATAATTGAATATAGACGAAATATATCCTGATTGCAAAGTACGGTTGATCAAATAGCAGGATTTTAATATATCAAAACAGAATTAGCTTTCAACAGATCTCTATATCAACATTATACATAGTAACAAGAGATAAATACGCCTCAAAGGGCATGAGAGCTTCCTTTGATATTGCGATTAATAATTCCATTAATTAAAATGCTATCTAGCCTCTTGACTCAATGTTTGAATAGTAGCATTATATATAGCAAAAGGTGTATATGTAAATGATTGTAATGTGGAAATTGAATTAAACAAAGTACTAAGTATAATAATATTCTTCAAAACAATAGTCAATCTATTAAAGTTGGTGTTTGAGACAAATGTCAGAAACAGTCAGTTAAATAATAATCGCCTGTTTATCGTCGCTGTGAGATACTAGTTTTAAATGTTATAGGTGATTTAAAAAAATAAAAGCCAAAATAATAATTATTTTTCTTACACTCCCATCTATATTATAATATAAGATAACTTAGAAATGTAGATAATAACTTGAACAATCAATCGTCTCTTCGTAAAAATTTCTGCTCCTACGCTAACGGTGTGTTTGTGTAATTTGTAACATAACGCAACAATGATCTAATGCATATGGAACATTTTATCAGTAATGCAAAATGAGTTCTCTCCTTGCCTCTCTTCATTGCTTTTACGCTTCATTTCAGCATCTAAAAGTCTGACTTTTACAAAATCATACAACAAATCTATATCATTATACATAGTTCGATCGATACAATAAAATTTTCGTACTCATTGGACAATGTGGACAGTAAAAAAGAAATTTTATCTAAATTTTCAAACCGAGAACCACGCGTAGCACAATACACTCGAGAAACATTTTGTCTTCACCGTCATGTAAAAAGCCATATCGATATTTATATCAAATAATGCATAAATTATTGAATGCATAGTTTAGTATCGATTCTAGTAGTTATGCATAGTTTAGTATTCTTCTAGTTTAGTATCAAATAAGTGTATTTATACTGTTAATATTTATACAAATAATAAATATCTGATGAGAAATATGTTGAAAAGGTATTTAATTGTAACCGCATTATTTATTAAAATAATTGTTTTATCAGTTCTGTCCCCTTATCACTGAATCTATCGTTATCCCTTTCATTTTCACGTATACAATATTTCCACTGTCGCTCAACTGTTTGTCATTGTGACATTCCGCTTTAGTACGCAGTAATGATTTTAAAGACGAAAGCTATCGAGATAGAAATGTAGTTATACAATAAGATCCCTGGTGGAATTTTAAATATCATTCGAACGAACGTGACCAAATACTGTATAAGTATACAAAGCTTGAACAGTACTTATTAGCAAGACTAACTAAATAACATACTAAACTCAGCTTATTTCATATTGATATCTACTAAATGAGAGGAACTGGCTGGCGAAGTTGTTCGAGATGTCTGGGTTTGATTTTGACAAGGCAATTTCAAGGTCAATTGAAATTTGTCTAAAGCCGGTGTTTATTATCCTTCCAGTTTGGAAAGGTATGTGTTAAGCCGACGGTCCTATTTTTACGGCAACACCTTTCACATGCCGTATTGAGCCAGCGTGGAATTTGTTTCTCAAAAATAAATTTTGACCTTGAAATTTAATCTCCAAGATAAAAAATAATGTTTATTATTATGATTATAATAACCAAAAAGATTTAGGAAATTTGTTTATTTATTTAATGCAGTTAGTAGAACATAATATTTTAACAGAAATTTCTTCTCTTTCATTCCCAATCAATGTGAAAGAGATAAAAGGAGACGAAACTTATGACTCATTTTAATCGAAATTTTAGTTCATTAACAGCACAATCGCTGATGTACCACAAAATTATTATTTTTTTGTTAGTCTATGAATGTTTCGCTTTTGTTAACGATCACATACCAAGAGATGTTTCTTATCAAAATGAAGCTCAAATATGTCCCAAATTTGAACAAAAATTTAAAACAGAATACTAAGCGTACAACAAAACGCAAACGCGGGCAATCGTAAATGCATTGGTCTATGGAAATTTTAATGAGAGTTTCTACACAAACGATTTTTTTCAGTAAGCCACAATTATTATCTGCCAACGGTTTTGCGGTAGGAAAATACTGCTGCATTTTGGCTGTGTAGACGGTTCCTTTGATCTCTTTTTAATGACAACGAAACTACAAAATATATATTCGGTTGAAAAAATCAAAATAAATCAAATAATGGGCGAAATTCTCGAACATATCGAATTGATTTCTAAAATCGTCTTTGAGATGTTAAATTACAATTACATGAATTAAAAACTTGAGAAAATGTAGATAATTTAAAAATTGCTCCTGTTGCAGATCAAAATGTTGAGTTACGCACCAATGGATGATTAAAAATAAATAAAATAGATAAATTCTTTTAAATCTTTAAACTACCACAGTTATTGGTAGAGATGGCTTTTATTTCCGCACAAGTTGGTTGTTCCAGACCTTCACGTTAAATCAAACCTATGTACAAAAGTCAGAGGATTCGATAAAACTTGGTAGATAAGTATGTATTTATTTATTTATATGCTGTTCGTGAGAAGTTTGAGACCTAACTTAACATATATTATGACTAATTTTATCAAAGACAACAAGGATAGAATTACATAGAAGATGGTGGTCTCAGCCACTTGACGACAGTTATATATATAAAAAATCAGTACTAACATGATTAAAATGCACAACAAAATTGCAGCTATATTATTTATGTTCTTGAATAAGCTCCTTGCATTAATCTTGTTTTTTTTTTTAAAGATAAAAATAAACAGTTCTGCGTGTCATAGTAAGCAGTTCCTGTCATTCTCATCATTCCCAATAATTACTTTTAATTAATAAATAAATTATGTAGGTTTATGTTAAAATTGTTATCACCTTACAATAAAAACACTCGAAATAAATAGTTTCTGCAGTTGTTCTATCCACAATTCTTTTGGAAACACAACTGCATTCTGCCCTCACCTGGGATACACAATCGATCCAAATGAAATTCTTCCAAAAAAATCTTTAAGCTGAGAAAGTCCTGGAGTTTATTGTCAGTGCCCAAATCAAGGAATTGCTTTTAATTATTGGTGACAAGTCACAATAGATCGTTCAGGGCACAATAACAAATAGACAGTGACAGTGACAGCCCCAAATCACAAATAACAATCAAAATTTAGTTTAAAGAAAACTATTTATTTACTAGATGCTTAATACACGGGTATTGCGTAGTATATACCTGTGTAGTATTGCGAAACCCTCAGAAATACGTAATGGATGGATGTAAAATAATTCTCTTTCCCCGATTCGTAAAAAACGACGTAGATACTTACATAACATATGAACTGATACCAAAGCAATGTGCTCCACAATTTCGTGTGTGAGCTGACGTTAACTTAAGTGCTATTCGCGGTATTCCGTGATAGGCATGGCATCTTAGGTTAGAAATACCGAACATCAAAGTTATTCATATACGGTTTATCTTGAGCAGTGATTATGAAATATCTTGTGAAGTTTGCCAAATATATTTGAGAACCACAACAGCTTGAATATTTGGGAAGCTTTTAAGGAAATGATTTAACTTCACTCTTGTTCACATCGTAGCGTATTAATTTATTGTAGTCAAGTACGGAACCACTTACAATGGGCCTCTTTGAAGGTTCAAAGTCGCCTGAAAGGCAACGGAGAGGGCTATATTCTCCATTTTTAGGAGTTTCTCTACGTAATCATCTCAGCCTGAAGTGGCAATGAGCAGGTCCTATTGTAGGACAATATGTGGTTGGGTTGGAAACGTCCATTAATACTGACCGCTTTCCGGGAAACAGCGTTGTTAAGCCTCCCACAATGGGTATCAACGGAATGGTAAAATTCGCAAGAAGCCGATGGACGCGGACAGAGTAGAACTGATTTTGTCATACTTGGGGGAGACCGATGTGTAGCGATGAACGAAACTTGGTTGAAATAGTGATGATGATGATTCTAGTAAAGTTTCTTTAAGTTTTTAACCAATCTGTTAAAAATTCTTTACCATTTATTATTCTTTATATAATCATGCCAGCGTAATGCTTTCACCATGATGTGGAAGTAACACAGTTGGAATTTGAAGCACGATGGTCACATCTCAGGTTAGCATTGAGAGTAACTATAGCCTGATATATAAAAAGACAGATGAATTGATTTAATGCAATTTGATACGTCTTCTGATTTAGATAACAATGCATGAACATATTGAAAATGAATAAATTTATGGACGTTTAATACCATGAAATAACATTTTTTTGAAACTTTTCGAATAGACGTTGCAAATCATAAGGCTCTTTATTAAAATTTACTCAATTACTAAATTCTTTTAAATCCTCAAAATTAAACCCTTTCATGGCTACGACGAATACTATATGCAAAAATTTTGGAAGAAGCGACGCAAAAATTCGTTGATATTAAATACAATGTTATTTTAAATCCACGTTTTTGCATAATTTATTTTGTAGTAAGATTTCTTATATAGTTTCGTTTGAATCGCAGATTTTAATTTGTTTGGAATCGTCTACGTAATACTATTTACTAAAGATCTTTTTGTACAAGACATTAGAGTTGCAGTTAATGTAATTAATATTGAGTAGAACTAAATCAGTCTATTCTAACTATAGTATATATTCTAACAGTCTAGTCTAACTATAATTGGAGGAGCAACTTTTAATATTTGAGCAGATCATACATTGTTTGGCATATACCAATTACATTTTTTCAAATTATATCAACAAGTTTTTCATTTCGTAAGTATTTTTAACACAGTATCAAAGATAATAAAATTCTAGTATCCTTTTAAACTTCATGGTTTAATGCCTAAAAAGTATTTCGTATCAAATCATAAAAGTTTGTAATTTCTCTGAAAGTTATAAAAGCTTTCAGACATGAATCGACGTTTAAGAACAATTAAATATAATGTAAAGCAGACTTGTTATGCTTCAAACCAGAGTTCAAAACATTACAGTGCCAACAAAATAACGTTCTCATGCGGCATAGCGTATAACTGGAACATTAAAATACACATTTGTTTATTGCTAGATATCCTGAATCTGACAAGGCATAAGATGCAGAAATATATCTCAAAGACTATAAACAATTCAAGATAGATTTATAGTTTTAGTCGATTTATTGCAAATTATAAATGGCTTGAACTAATTAATTTGTACATTTTAATTTCAGAACTCCTTTTTTTAAATATCGTAATGTAAAAAGCTGTTTTTCTACACAAAAAACGTTATCATATATATACTTTTGGAACTATACATCTAAAGTTACAAGCTGATTCTCCAGCTAAAGAAAATTTTGAAGTGTGTATAATTTTCATCTGTAGAGAGGCAAACGTAGGTTTACAATAAAACGATAATTTATAAGAATACTTACTATATGTCATAGTTTGAATGTCACTTTAGAATCGTATACGCTTGGCTTCACGCTTGTTCCTCTCAAAGGATCACACGTCGTAGGCAGAAAACAGATTACCATTCCCACATACTCGGTGCGCTCCTCCGTACGGCAGCTCATGCATTTTAATGAGTACCAGCGCATCGTATGCAAACATGCATCTGAATGCGTTGCTCTCGTATTCGTGGAATTTTTTAATTCTGAATGTTGGGTTTCCTTCGGAAAACTATTGACGTCAGAGAGTTCTAAATGATAGAGGCGAGGCGGCTTTATCAACTAATCTAGGGACTATTTTGTTTATTGTGATTTTGTATCTGTATTTAGTTTTTTTGCCTATTCTCTCAGATGTTTCGTTCCTGAAAAGCAAGTTTATGTTTTATTTATTTTTAGACCAGCTAATACTAGTTGAACTGGTAAACTTGTGACACCACAAACTACCAGTAACGCCATCTATGAAAAGAAACCCGAAGTAGCGATAGGATATTAAGTTAGATGATTTTCCAAATAAAACGACAATTTTCAAATTTATGTGTTTAAGCTTTTCTTTAGGAATTTTCCAGATAATTTTATTTTTAAACTTCCCTAAATTTTATTTTTAAACAATAAAAATTATTTACACCATTCGAACCGTTCTTGAGTTTTAGGGATATTAACGGATCGGATATCAATTCATTTTTATATATAAGAAAAAGAAGAAGAATATTAGTTAATATTTTTTCAGATGATGAAATTTCATTGCTAACTTAAAAACAATAATTTTATTTCATTCATCACGTTTCTGCTTAAACAAAATTAGGAATTACATGATCGTTCCAAGTTAATTTTTGACTCTTAGTATTCATGTCTACTTTTTCACAAATTTATAGTAAGTTACAAAAGTCAATGGTCCTCTACTTTTGACCTTAAAAAAAGTACAAATCAATATTATCTCAATTGAAAGAGACAAGTCGATCATTATCGACTTGTCTGTCTTTCAGTAGAGATAATATTGATTTTTACTTTCGATTGTTAAGTATTTATTAATTTTCACAGATCGTCATTAGATTAGTACCTAACCAAAATATAAGATCGCCTGGGATCCGCTCAAGAACATGAACGTCAACTTTTTTCTACAATTAGTATTTTAAAAGCCTTTCAACAGAAGGTAAATATTGCAACTGTAGATCAATAATTTTCTACACATCAGTATTTCTATGAAGCGAATAAGCAGTGGAGGAGTCCATATGTGAAGATAGCTATTGAAGCATGCGACATACTGCCCTAGCCACCCTCACCTTGCTGGCCCAAAAAGTGCTTTTTCACACCTCTTTTAAAGGAACGCAAGTTGTATAAAGGAAGAGGAAACAAACTGTATAGACATTGGCCAATACAACGATTTATTGCAACTGTTACAACATTATCGAATAAAAAAAACATACAGAAGAAAATAAAGTACAAAAAATCACCGCAGATTCTAAAAATGACACCAATGCCTTTTAATACAATACCGACTCTATCGCTCAATTCTAAGTCTCACAATTGCAAAACATAATCTGATATAAGGACCTTACCCACTTTCCGTCATGCTTAGAAAGTTCTCCCCTGTTATAAAGCCGCCATCTGATTTCTCATTACATGCTAGGTTGTTTAAGAGCTGAGATGCATTATGAAAAGCTCATTAGCACAGTGGTGTCAACTATAGTTGTATAACTAGTTAACTTTAACAAGAATTATGACGGTAATGAAGTGAAATATGGAAGATTTCGTTGTGCTGGAGTAGCAAGTTTTCGACTTGTTTGTTTAATTTTAAATTTAAATTATGCCTTATATGTGAATATTTATATATTTTGTTGCGAATCTGACACGATAAAACTCATGTCAAACTTTCAAGGTAATCGTCATGTAAATAATAATAAAATTAAGTTATCAGTTACCTCGTTAATTCTACTTAAAATTGAAAAGGCTTACTTACTTCATGTTACTAATAGTTATTCTTGAATGATTTTAAAAAAGTCTGTGTGTGGGTGTGTTACCTGATACCGCTGGTAATTTATGGTCATTATTTCTAATAAACAAGCTCGAGAAAAGAAATAACTGACCCATCCATAGAACAACCATAGCAAAGTTCGCTTTAGTTTCATAATCAAAATCAGAGCTCTTAAACTTCTACCCCAGAGTGTACTCAGAGTACTGGTAGTGTTACGCTAGTTAGCTTGGGGAGCCTGTGGACTGTAATTGGAGTGAAGTGGGAAAACAGGGAAACCACGTCTTTACTCGTCACCGATATATTGACAACAACATCAAAACATATAAAACAATCTAGTATCAAAATATATTAAAAAAGTAAACTGACATATACAAAACAGGCTTTATACAAACTATCAGTAACATCCTCCACCACCCTGGCAGAGCCATTAATAGTAAGGGAAGTGGAAGATGCCAAAAGTTATTCAGCATCGATCTTGTGACATGAAAATGAACCGATGAGAAATAATACAAACAAAACTGATAAATTATGATGAGAGTGGGGACGAAGAGCAGTGACGTTCGACGACGAAGCCTTGGCTGAAGTTGCGCTTTGATGGATCTGGATCTGGTGCTCGCCGCACATTCACCGCGGTGCCAGTCACAATTTATGCCAGTTCCTTAAACAAACCACTTTTATATGCTTTTCCACATGTTTGTGTCCTCCCATCAGTCATGTAAATTCATATCGAAAGATTTTGCACTCGAAGAATGAACCACTAGAATGCTGCCTAATATGAGCATAGAGCATAGAGCAGGTATGATTTCTTGGTATCTTCTTTTTTAATGGGGTACTTGGAGACGATGAGTCCTTTCTGGAGTACCAATGATGAAGGGTGGCTCTGATTTGGGAACCTTGTCGAACAATAAATTGTTTTTCATAATAGAGGTTAAGAGGCAAGCGAACACCATAGCTCCATCGACCGACCAGTAGTTGCAAACGATGCGGTCGTAGCTCCGGAACACGCAACACGAGCTTGGGCATGACGAGTCGCTTCCGTTTTCGCTCTTGAAACAGCTTCAGGGTAAGAGGGGAATATGGCATGAGATGAATGATTGTGAAGATGAATAAAAACTATGGGCGAAATAATATGTGACCCAAATTTAGAATTTAGTCGGTTGCGAAATCTTTCTTAATTTGAAGGTATAAAATCGGAGTTCGGAATCGGAGTTGGATCAGCTAACTGTACACAGCATTGAATAACCCCTGCCTCGAGCACAGTTACTTTATAAAAAATTAAAGAAAATAAAACAGGAGAAACGCACGATAGCCTCTTATGACGTTTTGTCATTAATCGTTTATAATAAATTTTATTCTCCATAGAGAATTCTAATCTTTGGTTAATCGAATAAGATTTAAAAACTTTATTGTCTTTTATACTGTATTTTTTATGACCAAAAAGGCAAGTGTCAAATACGTCAGTATCTAGCACCTGACTTTTGTCTTGACAAGAATAAATATTTTGAAATTTGTTTACAGAAAAATTTTGTTGTATAATCATACCGAAACAAATATAAATTTATGATTGAAAATGGAAGAAAATTGATTTTAATTCAATTCTTGACTGCTTGCCTACATGTTCAACAGCGTAATGACTCCAAAGCATATAAATGAGTGGTGAAAATTTTGATAAAACTGTGTTATAAAATTGTGAAGAATAAATATACTTTAATTGTCCTAAATGTTTTAATACATACACTGAGTAATGTGCACGACATGATATGGTGTTTAAATCTATGATATCAGTTTGTAGAGTAGCTAGTGATCTTAAAATAGCATGTTTTTCTGAATCTATTAGTTAAAGCCATCTAATATTTTCTAAAACTTGCATGGTCTCTTTCGGATCTTTAGCAGTAATCAATAAAGCAGACACTGCTGAAACTGCTTCTTCCCGTAAGGAAGAGCGAAATATTGCTAAATTTCCGGAAGAAGAAGAAGAAGTAATGGATAAGATGGACTGATCACATTGGTAACACGATTGTTTGAACGCAACCCAGTCGACTGCTTTTCCACCAAAGTAAATCAAAGAAGGCTTAGGATTATTAAGCGAGATAACAGGTTGAGTAAGATCCCTTATAACGTCATATTGCTGGAAAAGCGTCGGGACTGTGATCGTATTCAAAAGTTGCGGTGATGATGGAATTTGTGTGGGATAATTAGTGTGTAATAGTAAACCTCTGGAACTGGAATCAATTTCGAAAACAATTGGCCTTTCGATAGAGATTGACATAACTGGCTTCGGTTTGGGATCAGGGTTTTTGACATGGGCTGGACAGCTGTTTTCCGGTAGTGGAACGCTTGTACCGGAATCAACAAACACCAACGCTTCTGGAATCTCTGGCTGGCGGCTGCTTCTTGATTTGACTTCGTTTTCTAACTTATCTGGTAAGCTGTGAACCCAAGATTGAATGGCTTTATTATGAGAGCGACTTGAAGATTCAATGGCGGCGAGCTCAAAAGCTAACATTTTTTCTTGTGCTTCTCTTTTAGCAGCGGCTAATTTTTCTTCGATCTCAAGCATGGCGATTGCATGCCGAGCCTCGGCTCGCAAACGTGATCGTGTCGTTTTTGTTGAAAAAGAAGAATTACTAGTCTGTAATCTACGGTGGATATCTCCGTCAGCTGGGGTCACGTTGATGCTCAGAGGTGTACGTGAAGTATCGTGTTGAGCATCTCCACCAACTGGAGCTGTTGTCATACCTAGAAACTGTGGAAAAACTGGTGACGAAATAGAAGGTTGCATCAGCTCAGAGGTGGGTCCAGGCCCTAAAGGATAGGGAAACGGTCCTGGAAACCCGGACGTCTCAGTTTCAGGCCCCGAAATGAGGGGAAACTGTCCTGGAACTGGACTTGAATGGTGAGGCGATGCAATTTCAGGGTTCGATGACGTGGTTTTACCACTTCTTACCTTGCTCCTGGTAAACATACTAACGCAAACTCAATGGACCACTGTTACGCTAGTTAGCTTGGGGAGCCTGTGGACTGTAATTGGAGTGAAGTGGGAAAACAGGGAAACCACGTCTTTACTCGTCACCGATATATTGACAACAACATCAAAACATATAAAACAATCTAGTATCAAAATATATTAAAAAAGTAAACTGACATATACAAAACAGGCTTAATACAAACTATCAGTAACAGGTAGTATAAAACATGATATTTTGTATCAACGATACGTTGGTGTTTGGAAAATGCATAAAGATTATTTAAGAGATATTCGCCCTGATCCGTTGTGCGCTAAATTATTATTTTTTACAATCCGACCAGAAAAAGACAGATTACCGTTTAACTCATTTGACGATTATAAAAATGCGAATTTTACCTTTGTCCTTATTTTAACGCGAATCATAAAACCTGCCGATTAAAATAAGTCAAAAGTCTATGGATCATCTAAGTGTCAACTTGTCGTTGCTTAAAGTCATTGTATCTCTTTCATATCGAATTGAAATGAAAGAGAGGCAAACTTTTAGCTTAAAAGAATCCTTGCATAATCGCCACCATTGGTATAAATCTAATAGAAGGGATTATCTATTATTTATGGCTACAAAAATATCTTACCACCGTGGCTTTGAGTAAAACTTGCAAATTAATTTGAGCACGTAAAAGAAATTCGACTTCATACTTTCCCTAATGTTTCATACGAGATACGAACCACCCGTATAATGTAACTAAAAGCAAATGTTTACTTTCACCAAGCAATATATTTTTCTTTGTTTACAGATGCTTCGCTTGTCAACAACACACGCCACTCATCTTTTGTTGGCACGTACCGAGAATACACCCCTATATCGCCTACGTGAGTACAAATCTATACTTTACCGACACACTTTTAAAGTCTTCTTTAGACAAAATCACTTAAGGTCATCGTCAGTCCATTTCCATATCGCCAACGTCTCAAAATGCAGCAGCAAACAGGATTTTTAACTTTAAAATCCTCGTAGTTTGATTCATTTTCCTCCGAGCGACTTCTGTTGTGGAATTTCGAAGCACTTCGTAGGATTTTCGAGTGAATTCAAGAGATGTATTAAAAGTGATACGGGCTATATTTGCTTGGAGGTGACTAGAGGGTTGTTTTAATATTATAATGAGGATGAGAATTGAAATAAAATAAGATGCTCTGTATGTGACAGGTTTTGTATGAATTTAAAGGTGAAATTTTTGCATACGTTTTCATATTGTGGATAGCAAAAGCGAGTATTATATTTGTTTAGCGTACTCCAGTTTCCCTTCATGGGTGAAATTTCTTTTGAATTCATGCTACGAAAGAAGTTTAATATAAAATCTAAGGGTTTGTATGTTTTCGCTGCTTTGAATCATAGCTTCGTTAGATTCGTCAAGGTAGTTCTTAAGATTTTCTAAATAAATTGTGAAAAATTACTTTAAAACAATGAATTGTTATTTTACTAACGTAGCCACTGACTTGAATTCGGACAATGCAATCTCAGACGTCGTCTATACGTCGACCAATGAGCTCTGTTAGAGGTCGGCTCCAAGTATCGTAAGTATTAAGAATTGCATCTTGTACACTAATACTGTAAGCCGAAGTCTTAGTATCCAATAATATTGCTTGGAGAATATGCAACATTTAATATGCAACAGTTTTATTTTAAAGCGGCAAATAAGCGAATATTTACGATTTTGTTCTTTTGTTTATTTAAAATCAGCATACCAAAAATAATTAGAGTGGAATCATGTGATGAAAATCTTTTAATAATTGGACGTAAAGACATTTTGAAAGTTTCATATAATATGATTTAAGATTAAGAAAAGTAGCAAGATTTTTTATATATTATACAACAAAGATTGTAATGAAACACACAGCCCACCTGATGGAAAGCGGTCATTGTAACCTATGAACGCTTGCCATATCGATCTACTCACACATTTGAGGCGCCCGTTGGCATAGTGGCTCGAACACTCTGGTGTCGATAACCAAAGCAAAGCAACTTTCGCCGTGGTTGCTCACTGGATTGGCCAGTCAGATTTTGACCTGGTGAATTGCTCGTGCAGAACCCAGGTTACCCCCGTGAAGGGCAATGGAGTTACCGGGGCAGTTTTAGTGGGTATTCTCAGTGCCGCTCTATTGAGGTACTGTGTGAGCCCCATACACTCCCGTCGCTTAGCTAGTGGCGATTCCTCCTCGTAAAAAAAGGGTATTACTCATGCGTTGCCAATTCCGTAAGAAAAGATCTATTCCTCTTTTAAACATTCTGTACTAGGGAAATCCTCCGCAGGAAGTTGATTCCACAACTTGAGCGTACGCGAGAGACAGTTGCTCTCAAACTGTATAGTGCGCGACCATTTTGGTTCCAACGTGTAAAGATGAACTCCCTGCTTGTGGCAAGCGATGCAGTAGTTAAAGGAGGCCGTTGGCAAAATGTCAAACAACTCCGATTTTATAAGATATCGTTAGAAGGTTGTTAAAACCAAACTTACCATAAGAAAATGTTAAAACTGTTTCTTTTTATAATTAATAAAATAAATCAGAAACATAGTATTATTTCATTGGATATTACGTAATTGCATCAATAAAATAATACTTTGCTACCATTCTAAAATTTTTTATTTGAAATATGAGGAACTCAATTGATTTCTTTCTAAATAAGCTACCGTTAAGCTATTGATTAACTTATGTTATAATCTTACTTAATAAGTATTTGTTTCAAAAAGCAATATTATATATATATATATATATATATATAATTATATTCTTAATTAATTATTTAAATGAAACAAAGACGTAATTGCGTTTCTCTGTAAAGACAAAAGATTTATTTCAGTAATTTAAAAAAAAAATCAAAATAATAATAACAACATAAATTCACTCACCTGTAAAGACAAAAGAAACAACATTGAAAGCCTTAATTCCAGGGTTCAAATCTTATTAAATTCTACAAATATTTATTGCTTTTAATAATTATCTTAATATTAAGTAACATTCAATCAATAAAATTAACATCTGACAACTGTCAGTTTACACACTTAATACTGCGCCGAACACAACCAGTACTAAATTTAGAAAAGAGGTTTTATATCAATAAAACAAACTATTTTCTTTACGTATAGTATATAGTTATCAAATAAAATCATCTTTAGGTAAAAATAATCTATTTTTTTATTTACTTATTTCGGATAGATTCAGGTTAAATTTTAAATACTAATGAGAATGTTAATTTGATAAAATATTTCGGAATAATAAAGGTACAAATTATTAAAAATACACAAAATTGTCGTATGATTAAATAAAATAAAATATTATCAAAAATAACTCATTGTAATACATGTCATGTCATATCGACGTAAATAAAGGAAATCCTTGAAATAATCAAGCATTTCAAATAATATATAAGTAGCTCAAAGATACCTAAATCAGATTAGTTATTCTACTATCAAATGAAATGTCAATCACATTGATTAGCTTTCTAATTTAATATAAGGCTCTTTCCTTAATTACAAATAAAGTAATTTAATTTATTCATCGAAATTAGAGTTTAGCTAATTGTACTACGGGAAGTTGATATTCCAATAAATGTTGTATTCATAGACAAAGATATAATAATGATCTAGATAGTGGATTCAACTTTACATTAATATATTAATTAATTATTATATATAATAGCTTGAAATGAATTAAGTAGGCCTTAGCTACTAGTTATCACACCACTGTTCTTGTCAGTCTAGCTAGGGCATAGTATACAAATATTTTTTAATCACAAAATTTTCCTATTACAGATTTCGTAGCAGCCCAGTTTATTCCAAAGGTAAGTAAATATCAATTGAAATTGTAATTTTAAACAAAACAAATCAAAACAGTCGGTATTGTTACTATACAATCACTGGCTACAATTCAATCAAGAACGATCAGTTTAACGGTGTATAAAATTTTCTCATTTGTAAATTATATAACAACTTTCAGAAGCGTACCAATGTAATCGTGGGAAAATTCACTGGTATTTTTGATTCATTTCTGTAAAATCACTTTCCATTTCATCCCAATTACATATTTATCATTGGTTTCCATCCGCGGATACGCCCGCGTGCGTTATTAATTTTAGTCTATCACAAATGTTATATAGTCTATATATAATCCTCTATATTTTCCATTTAACATTGTAAGGACAATGTTAAATGGAAAATACAACACAAAAAGAATTTAGAAAAGCCAACCGTACTTCTAGAGGTTACCACTACAACCCCACAAACTTTACCTGTTTATAATATTAGTAGAGATTAGAAATTCCATGATTTTGGTAACACTTTATCATTCTGTTGTATTTGTAACTAATATTTTAGTTTAATTGTAATTTTTTTGTAATTTATTTGTAATTTTATTATTTTTATTGTAATTTTTTATTGCCAAAAATTAATGTGTCTTCATTTTATATTATTACAAAAATGTAAATAATAAATAGATATTCTTTATGATATTCGGAAATAACCTTATCACTTTCATCAATTTTTAATGATTTTTGCAGTGCTTGCGCCACGGTTTTTGTTTGTAGGTTATATTATTTTAAGACTTTTCAACAAAAAGTATGTAAATATTAAAATGATATTTTTCGCAGATCGAACAATGTTACTTTAGCTAATTTTAGTATTTAAATTAAAATAATATTTAAACGCTCAAGAATTGTTTCCGAACGTATTCATATATCGAATGCAAAATTGCTACATTGAATAATAGAAATTACTCTAAATATTATAAATTGATTACATTGTATCACGTAAAGCTTTAATTTTTACCATCATTGTTGTTTCCTTTAATACAATCATGAAATAACGCTGCTAATAGTATTAATAAAAGATATAAGTTGAGTCTCAAAAAGTAAAGAAAAAAAAATTAATAATACATAAAAATAATAAATAACGCTCAAAATAATAATAACAATATTCTTTATCCTACCACACACAGTGTTACACAAAGGCAAACCGTATAGGAACTCGAATATTTATGAGAAATATATTACAATTTATTGTGTACGCATTAAAATTTCAGAAGAAACAGAACAAGATAAAGATCACAGTAGGTGTAGTTAATACTATGCTATTGGAAACGGTTTTTGGCTTAAAACTAAACTGTTTTTATATTCATAAAAATGACCATTATTTTAGTGGATTAGAGATTATTTTTGCAGTTATTACATATTACTAGATAAAGTAAGCATCATTTAGAGCTGTTGAGAATACTAAATAACGGAGAAACATATTTAATGTTATATATATTTATGTTGGACTATAAAAAATATGACCCGAGAACAAATGTTAATTTTTATCACACATTTGTCCCAGCCGGGACTTGAACCCGGGACGCATGGCGGAAAAGTCTTTCTTACCCATCACTGGCTTAGCAGCGGGCGAATGTGGGGATCGTCCAGTGCCGCTGAGAATACTCATTACAACTCCCCGGTAATGACCGCAGTTCTGACAAAGCATTTTATCATGACTAAATAAATTTAAATAATTAATAGCTATTAAATAATATAATATGCTTATCTTATCTCATCTCATCTTATCTTATCTTATCTTATCTTATCTTTAAAGTTTCAAAGTTCATTCACTCTTGACAATGTTTATAATTTGTGTTTACACATATTTCCGCTCAATAAGGTATGTGTGATTCAGGGACGTAGCTAAACTGTACTGTTTCCTAGTTCTGCTCTGAAACCTTAAAACTGTAAAGCAAACAGTCAACTCAAATAATTGTGAACGTAGAACGTTGATAATGTTTCGTTACATCCATTAAGTTTCAGTACTAAAGCAATTTAATATACTACAATTATCTTCTATTGTTATGATATGACAGATTTAATTATAACAATGTGTCGCATCGTATCCCAACCATAGATAGCTCATTTCTCGTTTACGACCCACGATACGATCACGATTTCTCGAAAAAACATTGTGATAAATAATACACAGTTATGGTATAGTGTTATAATCTAATCCTTTAGATTTGGGGGTGAACCGTCAAAGAACAAAATGGTCGGTCGACAAAGTAGAGTTTCACTGGCAATGGACTGGCGAAGTCATCACTCCCAACCATCATTCTGAAGGTTTTCACAGAGTAGCCGGCAATAACTGCATGAGGCTATCTTAGGAACCAAATGATATGCAAATCGAGAGGCCTATGCCCAGGAATATACTGCTATCCTCAGTCTCAATATCCAGGAAGAATAATTCCACATTTAAGCAATAATATGCTATATTACAATTGATTGTGAAGCTAAATAAATTTTATTTGATTTCATTAAAACGTGTTCACGGCTGTGCCATCAACAATATTGAATGTAGTTTTTCAGATATTCAAATCAAATTTTCGCATAAACCCCCAAAATTGCTCACGAATTATCAACTGAAAAAATGTCCGCTTTTTGGTATAGTTTACGAGATTATAGAATCTTTAGATTTACTTAAGTTTATATGACAGGAAAAAAATATCTTTCAAACATTTCTTGAAATGTTTAAGTAAATATTTATTGTTATGTTGCTACTTAAAAATTAGAGTTTCGTCCTTCTGTCAAGTTCTAATTTTGTTTATAGGCATCACTGGCTAGTTGTCGTTATACTTACATTATTTAATATTGCTTAAATCAAAACCAGATATCGTACGGTGTTGAGTTCCTTAATGTTATATCAGCAGAATTTACGCGTGTCTGTCAGGTTACCGACGTAAATTAAGGTGGATTTAGAAGTTTGGCCAGTCACGCCTGTTCATGGATCGCAGGATCGACATTACATTGGAATGGAATATCTCAAGTCTTGGATATTAATACTGATTTAACGGTGCTCCTACTAATGAAAATTAAATTTCTGAACACTTACATAACGTGTTTGATACTAAATACATATTGAAAATGAAGCCTACATTCACAAATTTATTCATATACATACTTAAGTGCTATCGAAAATACAAAATTGTAAAAAAAATTGAAATTATTGAATTTTTCTTTGACTTAATGACCGAACTGTTTAGGAAAGTCTCGTTGGAGGCATGATATTTGCTTACCTATATCTGCCTAGCTACCTGACCCGCTCGTTTCATTATGTTAACCCCCACCAATCTACCAGTTCCTTCCCGACACTTGACTTACTGACATAGGTACCCGTGGTCTGCGCCACGTTGCCCACGTTGTCCCGTTTACTTTCAGTGCTATCCTAGTGCCATCAGTGCTGTGCCTACCAATTGAGACCCGGGATACACCTACATACCTGTATCGTGAGAGGGTAACGTGCCTAGATATACCTACCTATACAATAAACTAACTTATCCCAGCACCTCCCCTAAACACGAACTAATTGTATATTTTTTAATTTGTTTTTTTACTATGTTAACATGGTTAGATTTCTAAAACCTTATTTATTACTGTATAGGCAGAGACAAAACTTTATGCTACCGATAAATAATATAAGTGATTTGATGTATTACTTTGTGTGAATGTATGTTTGAAATAAAGTTATATATCCAGTGTTTGTTAGAAAACTCCTCCGAAACAGCTAAACTATTTTTATACATTTTTGGTTGAAGAACATTGACGGCTATCTTTTATACTCCTAGGTAATAAGAGTGGACCTCTCCAGATGTTTTCGGAATAATTTATTCCGAAAAACAATGTTTGCCGGATCAGATAGTATTTTCATTAGTTATTGTTAGTCAGTTCATTAAAATTATAACATCACTAATAAAAGTTTTAAATTTCTTTGAAATTCATTTAGCTTTCTCTTTAAACAGCTTTTATACTAAGTAATGTAAAAGTTTGAACTACATAAATGACGAGAAAAAGATCAGATGGTGGAAAATATGAAACTTTGGAAAGAGGAAAATGCACGGTACCTTTTGCGCTGGTTCTTCTTAGGTACGGTGGCGGTCTAGGTTTTTGAGCCGCTTGAGTTATGCTGCCTCTTTTTTGAGTTTATATTTGGGTGATTTTCCTAGATTTTATGCACTACGTGGTCCGGGACCTCACTACAAGCAAAGTAATACAAATGCTCGACTACTAGAAACCGATAGGCACTTCCCAACACGAAGGTGTTGTTGCACGTAAGCAAGTAGTGAAAAAGTAATGTCTGTGATGGATATTTGGCAGGGAGTATTTTGAGAGATAGTTTTCTTGGGAATGCAGGAAATTCGAACCTTAATACCTAACAGATGGTAAGTGGCCGACTTGGTGCTGCAGGTGCTTCGCACGCAGCCAGGAAGCGAGGAGACTGAAGTGCACCTCTAAGTTCCACCAAAGATCCAAAACCATGCCGAAGTACTTCAGGTGTACCTCGATAAGCATCCTGACCTTCTTTACTTGGACTTTTTTTCTCAGTATAAAATACCGGAGTTTTTTTTCACATTTCACCGTTTCGATTCCCGGCTCAAGCGGGCGAAGTTACAAAAATCTAATGCAAGTTTAGTTATTTTTGTTTCATTTCATTAAAATTTTCCATAATAAATATTAGGAGTACTTTTACTCCGATCGCGGTCTTTTTTTCAACCCCGTATAATAATTATAGGATTAACATCAAATAAAACTTATTGTAATTAGTGATAAGGGTTCAAATATAGTTATTTCTGTGTCTATAATTATGTCAATATGTTATTCCACAAAATACTTTCCCTTTTAAATTGAAGTTTAATCTTTTGCATTGTATTCCAAACTAATAGGTTCAAATCTGCTTAGCTGATACTAATCTGAGTTAAACCATCTCCGCCCATAGGAATCAGTTGAAACGAATTCGTTTACGGATTCGATTAGTACCGATTTGGAATTAATTGCTCTTTAGCTGTAAATTGAATTTCAAATGGCTTCAAATCGAAAGCAGACTTGTTTATGTTTTAAAAACTTGTATTTTGTCATATGTATTATACGGGGAAATTTAAAAGCTATTAAATTAGAGCCTTTGATCCTGAGGGACGGTGACGCTTATCTTAAAAGTATTAATAAGTTCTATGAAATTAAAAGGCCTAGGGCAATTTTTTTTAGTTTTTTGTGACAATAACAGATGACGTAAATATCAAACTAACCTCATGTTTATATTGTTCTTTGGCAGATTTTTATATACTCTTCTTATAGACAAATTGTAACTGATACTTTTACCAGGTTATCTTTTAATATATTTTATTTTATATAAGCATGTATTTATGCATGTGTGTATTATATACATTTAGAGTTATTAATGTAAGATATAATAAATAATACTTCATCACAAGTTTTCTTCGATGGATATGGGCCCTTTGGTTAAGACACTCAAAGCATATATGGAACAAAATTCCTGTGTTAAACGAACTTAGAGTTGATAGCGATCAACAGAAGTACAAAATGCATTTTTATAAAACGCATAGCAAATAACCCGTCACCGCTTGATAGTACAAAACTTGCTGTAGGATTATAAAAAATAAGATACAAAAATGATTCGATATGAAAGTAAGTAAGCTAAGTGGTTTAAGTAGGTCTGTAAAAGGTTATTTCCCGTAATTTTTGTCTGTAATCAAAACACAATAAAAATTGTGCAAATAGGTTAAGTTAGAATAAGGTACAGCTATTTATTTTTACAAATGAGAATATGTAAGAACTATCTTAGAAAATCCGAGCAGTTCCAAGTTCCATTGAAGTTGAGAACATCCTAAAATTTAAGAAAAGACTCCATAATTAACATTTACTTTAAGATATTCGTAGTGAGTCATAATACATTTTTAGTTCATCGTGAAAATATCATAAAAATACTGAATGTCCCTAAATAATAAATATAATATACGAGTACGGAAGCAATCTCTGCCGCCAGTGTAAACTTTGCAATGCAAAGCCATTAGCCAGAACTAAGGGATTACGTACCGAATCTGGCGATGCACTGGGTTGAGACTCGAATTTATCGTTAGCGTTCCACAATGTTTCCGAACGTGGCTTCGTGCACCATATTTGCAAACGCCATTATACGTGTTCAATTTTAAAGAAATAACACGTTACGATTTCTGATTTTGAAATGTATTTTCAAAGGCTACCTTCGTTGGGCAGAAATTAAATGTTGGAATATGTTTAATATGTGAGTAATCGATCGATTGAAGGACATTTTAGACCTTAGACCAGCTGCAATAAAATTTGTTTCTAATTAGATAAATAAACAGAAAAATTAGAGATCGCTGGAGCAGACCGCTTTTAGCGGTAAGGTCGCCCTTTGTACAAAATTAATAAATGGTTTCCTGTTTGTTTCTTTTTGAACTGTACAATAAAGCCATATTCTATTCTACTCTAAACAAAAACACAAATTCAGTGCTTATTTCAGATTTCAGATATAATTTAATTAATAATTAAATTCTATAACTGGGACAATTTGTAAATACCCGGTTAATAACCACTTAAAGTTATAACTAATACTAGTGCTGTACCTTTAATTACATTTATTTATTTTTCACATACATTTTCCATGTTATGACGATTTAAAACAACTTAGTAAATGAGTATTTAAATAAAGATATTTTGACTTTGACTTTGAATGATAACAAATGCAACCATGACACAGTCTTAACAGGAAGCCCCGTTAAAAAAGTGAACTCAATTTCACATACTAATACACTTTTTTTTTTATATATATTAAGCTCAACAAATAACTCGACACCTGATGATAACAAGTAGAGGAGTCCATATGTGAAGATAGCTAGTGAAGCATGCGACATACTGCCCTAGCCACCCTCACCTTGCCGGCCCAAAAGTGCTTGTTGTTGTAAGAAGGAGGGAATACTTATCTTTGCTGTGTACATAAATTGTTAAATAAATATTGTGGTATAGCTGATTATAAATTAATTTAATATCTCCAGATCCTCGGGGCTTTCTAAGTACATCATCATGGTGGTGTTACGACCCAAACTGATCATGTGTTTCTCTCATGTGGGAAGGTCTGTTGGTGATATATCTGCTGTAGATGATGATGATAATTTAGAGTTCGCTAAACAATCACGTGATATTAAATTAAACTTAGTATTCACTTACTTGGAGCACCTTTTGGAAACTGTTATAACTATATGACCATTCATCAGCATTATATATGAGACTAAGGGTCTTACTTTACTGGTTCCTATAGTTCTTATGCTTAATCCCTGATCCTTATGCATATCAAACCCTTGTAGGTTTACATATGGGGCGACTGTTATCAATTCTCCTGCACTTGGCTTAGCTGTTTCGCTGGTGAATGCAGATGTTTTTCATACTTAGCATACGATCGAATTTCATGTTTTATTCACAATTTTGCTATTATAAAGCCGCAGGTAATCTAAATTAATAAGTATATAATCGTTTGCTCAAATCACTAGCTTATGTCTTTTGCCAACGTTGTAAGAGCACCATTTGAGCTCCTACGTAGTCCTTTAAATACAAGATTGCTATCGTATTTGGGACGCAGTACTTAATCTTTGAATCACAGATTAGTTTTGAATTCAATTTTCAAATTAATACACCTTTGTTTTATATGTATGTGAGACTTATCTATTTAAATTATGTGAACTTTTACTAAAAAAATTCACTCTTCTCTCGTCTTAAATGTAGCATGTTAATTTAAAAAATTCCTTAGGTCCCTTAGACTTAAGAAAACTCTTTAATACATCATAGAATTGTGTGTACAATTTACGTGTGATTTATTTTTAATAAATTTTCATTTTTAGTTAATGCATTTGTTTTGGGTAAGCAGTCAGCGTTACATTCTGAAATGGACATATACTAAAATTATATATATATATATATATATAATTTATATATATATATATTATATATATATATATAATTTTAGTATATTATATAATATTTGATGCGGTGAACTTTGTTTCAACTACAGCTAACGTCATCTATAAATTTGAAATTAATGAAAGATTATCATTATTCTATCATCAAAAACGATCTCACCGTCATCGTCATTATCCACATCAAGTTACTGCTAAGCGAATGCCTCCTTTCTCTAATCCAGAGGTCCAATAAGCCAAATTATTTAATAAGACAATTAGCCCAGTGGTCGACTCACTTTTACTAGCTCTTGGCCAAAATTCAGTGAGTGCCTTGATCCACCATCCATCCTTCGTCTAGCCAAGTGTCCTGCCCATACGTACCTTCGTCTTGTTATTCAATTACCCACGTCTTCGACCCTCGTTTGCCATCGAATTTTGACGCTTGCCACTCAGTACTCATGAATATAGTTAGTTTATATCAATATTAACACACATTAATTTAATTAAAATCATATATTCCTAATATTATACAATAAACGACTCCATGATTTTAAACATAAAAATATAACTATCAATACATATCTCGGTGATAACTCAAATTTTTATATCTGAATATCTTTAAGGCTATATAATAAGGCACTTAGCGATATTATTTCTTCTTTTTTTAGGCCTGGAAAGACTACATTTAGTCTCAAATTTCTTCAAGATCAACTCCCTAACTATACAGAGAATTATATATTATTATAGTGTATTTTTAATTTCGTATATTTTAAAATTTGATTGATTGAAAATTATTAATTATGCGAATGATAATATGAATGGTTTTAAAATGATTATATCTTTGTAGTGTATAAAAGTAATGTTAATTTAATTTAATAATTAATTTTTTAATTAAATTTAATTATTTTATTATAATTTTTTAATTAATTTATTTATTATTTAATATTTAATTATTCTTTTCATTTATTAATTTAGTAATTTAAATTTAAATTAAACATAACTTCACCTTCAGTAGCGCCATTTTTTGACTTAACAAAATCGGAATTGCTTATTTTGTATGAAATGAAATTTAAATGATGTATTTTACTATTAAATTGCTATTACAACATCGTTCTTACGGATCACATTAAAATCCCAAGTCAGCATCATTAAAATTAAAATATGTTCGTTTCACATTATCAAGTCTGTCTGCTGCGTTGTTGGCTAAATTGACCTGTCACTGTAGTCATTGTAAATTCTACTTACGTTGAATAAATTTAAACTCAAATTTGAATAACCATTTATTTGCCAAACAGAGAACTATGAGTCATGAATATGAACTTAAGGCTATTCAATAATAGACTTTAAAGCCGTAAGCTGTACTTTCTCCCTTTCTTATCGCGGAAACTTATGTTGGAATTAGACTATATTTAGAAGGTATAATAAGCAATAAATTACGCGCTCAAAGCTCGCCTTTGTACGCCAGATTCCGTAATCCTCAGTCCTAGCTAATGGCTTTACGGCGTACAAATATGGCCAATATAAATTGGGCACGTCTGCTACATATTTATACACGTCACGTTTCAGTGTTAATTTATCATACTTTTTGTTATGAACAGTGGGAAATATGCCATATTAGCGTTTTTATGAAATGCCAGAATGAATACGCTATGACTTAAATTCACGGCGGAATTGGCGAGCATGCGTATATTGGAATATTCTCATACCGACATTTTCTTTTAGTTGTTATTTAATGAGTTTAAAAACGTGCTGGATTTATGACTAAGACGTTGAATTGTAATTTACATATTTCAGTAGACAAGGTGAGAAAAAATCTTCGCATTACGATACGTGGTAAATGATCTGAATCCTTTTTTAATTGAGAATATTTTTCATTTAAGCAACACGACAGTCAAAGTTATAATCCAAAACCCCAAGAGGAAATAGTTGTGGCGAGACAAATACCTCCATAACTTAATTAGTCAGAGACGCATGCTGACAGCAACATATTGGTAACTTTCATGATTTGAATATTTACAAAATCAATCAAAAAATTAAAAAGGCATTAATAAAACAAAACAGATGTAAAAGGGAAATAATATTAACTAAAGTAAACAAATTAATAATATCGATACACCACAATCAAACAAGTCACACAACCAAGTAAATATAATAACTTCAAATGCAAACCAAATCAGAATTCGTAATGTTTACCAAAAAATGTACTAAGAATTTAGATCAGGAGAAAGTTTATTTCTATTTAAAAAGATTCAAGTTTTGGTCGATACCAGTTTGCTGTTTAGGGACCGCTTGAAGGTAAGTAATCAATACAAATAAGAAACCGTAAGAAATTCAACTGGATCTTGGAAACAAACAAAAGTTCTTAAGTTTTTAAGACAACCCCACTCAGACATGCTCTGAAGAAGTAATTCCCGTGTTTTGTTCTTAGTAAATAGAAGTGCTTATCGAAAGTTACATAAAACTGTAAAGGGTCAATAACGATCACACAAGTGCTATCTATCTAATTCCAACTACTGTTGGAAAATCAGATTCGACTGTCCAGAAAGGCAAATCCCAAGTGCAAAATATGACAGCGAATCGATAAAAATTAACACATTTGGAAGGAAATTGCCTTAAAAACTTCAGGTTTAATTTTTGGAGTTTTATTGTAAGCATTATTTTTTTAATAGTATTTAAGACCAAGGTTTAATGACGTTTCTTATACTGAAATGGATGAGAAATCAATTGAACATTTTTATTTGTCATTCATGGATATGGATATGTAATTAATCTATCTACAGAAGTAGTATGATAAGTAATTTAACTCATCTTTGGTGAGGCTTGTGGAGATCTAGTTGGTATCAATAAAAGTATTTTTAATAAAATTTCCATGCTTGTAACAAGCGAATAATTATGATTGGTATTATAGCAACAGCAATGAATAATTAAAGGATTTTAAAATTATCCATATAATATCGTGGTATGGTTTATGTCAGCCGATAGATACAATCTAATAAGCAGAAACCATTATGTATTTGAATAATAAATATGAATTTACTTCAAGATGACGCTTCACTTACTCAAGAAAGTGCCTCATTAATTTCTCGAGCATCTCGAGGTTGTTTCCCCGAAACATAAAAAAATATTAATTCTCAAAACCTTTCATATATATTAAGGAATTCTTGTTAAAGTATTCATGATTATACTGCTCCTAAAAATAAAACATGTCGAGAATTTATAAGGATTTTAGCAGGCAGTAAAAAATTAAATCAATTGTCAAAGATATGGCGCAGGTTTTTTGATTACTTTAACTGTAAAATAATTGAATTGGTGAATAAAAATTCGCTGCGCTCACTTGCGCTTTTTAATATGAAATACATCATCATCATTCATCATCGTCGTTCATCATCATCATTCATCATCGTCGTTCATCATCATCATTCATCATAATCATCATCGTATAATAGGCATCATCAAATTGTTATTATTATATACATCCAATTGCTGAGCGTAAGTCTTCATATTTATACAGAGGAGGAACACACGAGAAGTATGGACTTGATGTTGTGAACAGATAATCACCAATCGTTATAATGGACATTCATAAATTATAGCTAAGCTATAGCTAAGTCTCGATAAAGTCAAAGATGAAAACACTACAATAAAATCGGTCCATTCGTAAGGAGCGACGATGCCATAGACATGCTTACACACACGGACAAACACGTCACTTATAAGTGACGTGTTATAAATGACGACTAATAAGTGACAAACACGTCACTTATAAATGACGTGTTTGTCAATACAAGTTGTAGTTGTTAAAAACTGGCCGAAAAACAGAGGTAAGTGACTTTTCGAAGACCCACAATTCTCGTGTTTTATCCAACGTTGATGATTCTGAACATTGTTTATGAGGAGGATTGCTAAATATTTACTGTTTTTTTTAGTACTAGTCGATTTGGTCCATATAGCCCATTCTTTATCCAACCAAGCTTCAAAACTATAAATGATATTCGTTTAGTATCAATAAGCTAGTATAATCCACCTGTCCATTCGCCATATAGAGGAGAACCCAGCTGCATAGCACAGATTTGGCTAGCTAAAGCGGATTGCATTTGCCTAATTCCCGATGCTTGCATACGCAAAGCCCATGCTGGATTATAATAAGCCTGTACAATTCACGTGGCCTGATATGTAGTAATAAACGGAATTATTGAGCGGTTGATGAAGTATTGTAGGGGAAATAAAATATTTATATTATATAGTTTTTATAGACGCGGAGCACGCTGAAAAATAAACTATCCCGACGGTATGTTTCATAAAACTCAAGTTTTCATTCAAAATGAAATAAGTATTTCTTGAAGAATTAGGTTTTAAATATAAATTATATAAACCTGTAAATAAGACAAATGCAATAAATGTGTAAGTTGATGTTAAAGAATTGGTTAATACTAATTTTAGCTTTGTGTTTGTGTTTTTAATCATTAGGGCTTCCGATTTGTTCGCAGTATCAAATATATAGGCTTTGATGGGGTTGTTGTAGCGGTTTTGTTTACGAAAAGAAAGCAACTTTAGTCCTGGATGGGTCAATCCAAATTTGTTATTGAGCTCTTCCGCCTCTATCAAGGCCAGTTGAACTGCTGGTTTCAGTTGTAAGGCAATTGCTTTCACCCACCAATCAGCATTGAGATAGCGCGGTTTAGGCTTATCTAGCATTGGGTGGTCTATATGCATGAATTAATAGTATTTGATTGCGTACTTCTAGCATTACATTAATAGCATAAGAGAGTTTCGACCTTTGTCACTGAAGGAACACAATACTACAATATCGAAGAAGATCACTTTCTTGTGATCTTCTGGAAAAGACAAATGTTTACCCACTCCAGTGATTTGAGTTTGAGTGAATAATACCATCATGGGCTACCTCAAATTGAAAAAAAAAAGAATTTTGAACAAAAAGATCATAAACTTCAAGCAAATATTAATTTTATCCTCAGACATGTCGAATTAAATATCCGGACAATAACCTTTTATATCATTGATATGAAGTTTAAGATCCACAAATATCCCAAAACAATCCTAAAAACTTTAACCTCGCTTTCATTATGTAATTAGATTAACACCTTAATTTAGCCAAGGTTTGTTATATTCCATAATACATGTCTGCATCAGTACTGTGTATTAGCTATTCCATCAGAACCGGCTCTTCAGTGAACAGGGAGCACAGCTTGAATATTTATGAGATGTCCGTTCTTGTAATGCTTGCACATGTTTGTTTGAGCTAGGGGGTTGAGTTGTAAAGGCGTTTATTTAAAGAGGCGTATGTGTGACCCAAATCGCTTAATTTACTTTGTCCATTTTAGTAAGACCATCTACTTTGTACGTTACTGACGGGTCGAATTTCAATGGTCATGCTTAATTATTTTGACATATCTTTTTATTATTTCACAACCGAAAAAATGTCCAACATAATCGTACCTTTATGTCTGGTTTGACAGTATTTAAGTGTTATTAATTATCTACTGTCCTTAAATGTTGTGTCCCAACAGCAGTTTGGGCTGTGAAATGACATATGTTTAGTTTATTTTCTATAAAAAATAATGCAAAAAGTTTGTATTTAAATATAGTACTAAAAATAATTACTAGATGGCGCTACACGTTGCGGTGATTTTATGTCCTGCCATCTAGATTTCTATTTAATGTGAAAAAACAAAAGTCGGCGTATTTTTGTTGTTGACTAGCAAAATATGTATGCGTTAAAGAATATGTATGAACGATTTTAAGTTTTATTATATTCTATTTCGTGGATTTAGCGCAATAACTTGTGTTTAATAAACATCACATTATGGTCCAATAACTAAGTTGCGAAATAAAATTGTGAGTTACTAAAGGCTTAACAAAAGATTATAGGTTTTCGTAATCGAAAACAAAACGTTTTAATTCTACGCCAGAGAATATCTAAATCTCCCGGTTACAAAATTAATAAAAACTTGAACAATTAAATAAAATCCTGCCTACAAACTTTTATAAGCTCAAGGAGATGTTAAACATAAATTTTATTCCCCCAAGTGAGTCCCATCGAAAATCTTTTCAAAATCTGCCTAAAAGGAAAAGTTTCAGAACAATGGTTGCGCGTGTGACATGAAAAGTTGACAAAATATTTCTTAGTCGCCATCTTCGGTGGATAAATATTTGCTATCTGCGCTTATGAGCCGCAACAAAACTTTTTTCATTTTTATTTTTTGGATACTGTCAGCATGAATGTGAAAAACGATCACTAATAAATTTACATCTCGAGTAAATTGTTGATGTCGTGGAAATAAAAAAGTTGGCAGGTTTGTTTACAAGTGAAACATAATTTATCTTTGGACCTATTGGAAACATAAAACTACTTTATAATTATCGTACTTAATAATACATAAAGCGTAATATAGCCAGTTCATTCATTACTCTTATTGGTTCCTAATGACATCCAGTATAATAAAATCCACTCAAATGTCACTTACCAAGGGGAAACTGCTGAATAGTCCTCATCAACAGCATTTAAACAAACTAACTGCTGAACACGACTCTTCTGATATAGAAAAGAAGAAGTCAGACTCATAACACCGCCACATTGGCTTGATTCAGCTTGTTAATTGGAAGCAAATGCTGAAATAATCAGGGCCATAGATTCTTCTGACGTGCATTCTAAAGCGAATATGCATTTAAAAAAATTTATAATGTTAAATTTGGAATAGCGCCAAATTTGAATCTGGTTGAACATTATAAGGGAATCGTGATAAAAGACGAAATATCTATAGACAATTTATTAGGCACATGAGGTGAGATGGGAAGCTTATTAAGTCAAAGACTACCGCAATCGGCACATCTGTACAATATAACCTATCGTCAAACAAACTGAGCAAAACTTGGGTAACTTCGGAGTTACCTATTGTTCTCTGAGACAATATCTCATCACTGGGCGGCTAAACTTGCTAATTTTGCAGAGACATTTCGTTATACACTCGCTTACAAAATTATAAGATGAAATTTCAACAGAACATTTGCAAGGTTTTTATTATTAACGACTGACAAAGTCTCGACGATACTGGTTATGTTTAACATAAGTCTCAACTTTTATGCCAAAGTTATTTATGTAAGATTATTGAAATTGCACCTCTTTGACCAGCAAGGTTGCGGTTTATAGGGCAGCATATACCATACTGCACTAGTTATCTTCGCATAGAGAAGCCTCCTGCTTACTATCTGAAGGTACCGTATCATTTGCTGTGCTTTTTCATCAGCACTCAGGGGACCACCTCGGACTAAGTTAGATTGTGTGCAATGGAGTTTTGAGTTGCTTCTATCCTAGTTTTACCCATGGTCATACCTGGCTTTAAAGTCGTGGCCACTATACTCATAAAAGCGCTTTGAATGACCTTCCACTAAATGAAAAGCAAGCAATTCATCAAACAACCAGTGACCTAGTTGTTGGACAAAAGAAAAAAGAAAACATTCATGTAAAATTTAAAAGTATTAGTGCTTCACTATCTAATTTGTTTTTAGAAACAACGTAGCCAACTCCAAAAAATTTTTTTAAATTTAACAAGTACTCAAATTAAATAATATTTTATTTAAGTCGATTTTTAGTTTAATTTAACATATTTATGAGTGGCAAGTTTTAGAGTCAAAGCTTGCATGTCTGTCGTTGGTTTTTTAGGTATATGCTATTTATTATAAAATTTAATGGTTGCCATTGATTTCTCATAAAAATACAATCGAACTGAAAACCTCTTCCTTTTTTACGTCGTACAAAATACAGTTATTAACTTTCGTTCAGTAGTGGACATCACAGATTTCAATGATGATAATGATGGACTGACTGATAGAAAAAGGTTGGAGGAGATCAAGGGATAAATAGCAATTTTGTCCCGTAGATTGAGACTACCTAGTTTTCCCAAGGGACTATACCAATCTGATATGAAATTTTTATATGACGCGGTGAATGGGGCGCTGAACTGCTCTGAGATGACTTGGCGCATCAGTTTATCTGTTTCACTAGACGTCAGCGGTTATTCTAAACTAACTGCCATCGTTCTAATTAGACTACCCATTCTATTTTGCAAATGACCATGCTCAACTATGAAAAGCGTTACCGTGAAGTTGATATTTCCTTTTCGAATCACAATCGATTTATAAAAAACATCTCGATTCCGCTACCTGTATTTGATACGCCATAAACAGAGCTACTTATTGAAACCTACACACATTCATATGAGCACATACACATTTCTTCTTTGATTAGGATTCATATATTTATATGGAAATCTGTTGCTAAATCTTTTTCAAAAAATTTTTTCATTTAATTTAACAAAGTTTGAAATTGACAGTTTAAGATTTATATAAAATTATTGTTGGGTAAAATTATGTGTTGTAAGTTTACTACCAAATAAAAAATTAAAAAATTAATCAACTTCTCGTTAAAATTTGAAATAGGTATCAAACTCATTTGTTTGGTATAATTATGATATTCAATTCGTATTTCATTTTTACATGAAATAAATATTTCAGTAAGAAATGAATAGACACAGAAAAATAATAAAAACATTAATACTAACACAAGACAGTAAGAAGAAGTTTGAAAAATAAATAAAGAGAAGATAAATAATAATTATACATTAAAGATAATTAATGTTCCAAAAAATAAACTTCAATAAATTTCAATGTTCTTAATTAAACGGTACTTGAAATCTTGTTTACACGAAAATCGCCTTTATGAAACTCTCTAACAATAATACTTTGTGGGTTGTTACTTTTATGGTACTCTGTATACAACTTCTACGAATTAAATATTATTATACAGTACTTGAAAGTTATCGTATCTTTTATTGTGATATAACAATATACTTTATAAAAGTGTTTTTTAATTAATATTTATTGGTGTCACTTAAAGAACGCTTTCTTTATCATTATCATTGGATTTTAAATTAGTATAATGATGTTACGTTCATAGAAAATAACATAAACAAGACAAATTGCTGATTTAATACACGGGGAATTCCCCTCATTTTTTCCTATTTGCTTCTTTTCTAAGTGTTTTTCTAGTATTTGATGGTGAAGTTTTTCGTATATAGTTTTAATTTGTTGTCTTTAATAGCTCCTAGAGTGTCCTCAGAGACAGCGAGTTCCCGTCCTTAGATGTAGGCAATATATAAAAAAAGCGAATCATTTCACTGCACAAACAACTGAAATCTATTTCTGCTAGTAATGTCTTTTCAATCTTGCAGTAATTTAAATTAAGATAATTATTATGTCAACGAAATCAATAGTTTTTAATAAAAAAAAACATTTCTCAAGATCAGTGAAGTGTGATTTAATATTATTTGTTAGAAACGACAGTTTTCAAATATCATCATAGCATTTTTTAATTTACATTATAATAAGCATAACTGTAGATGTAAGCATAATGCTAGTGTCTGTCTTTTATTCTTGATGCTTCTTAAACTTGCTTAGAATTTTAAAATGGAAAGTATATTTTTCATTTTCAATTATTTAATTAAACTCTCCTTACCTTTTTCTTTCGATTCAAATTTCATTAATATTATCAGGCTTTACTTTTTGTTATTTCATTCTATTCCAAAACACGCAAATCGAAACAGAAATTATTTTGCAAACAGAAACCATAATTTGATCTCATGAATAAGGCTACGAAGTACGTGAACATCACTTATATAATACGGATCTACTAAAATTCATTAGCAGATTGGAAGGCTACTCGTATAAATATTTAGCGACGTACTCTAATACATTAGAAGGCACTAGGCAGACATGAACTTGAATTATGTATTAAAGGGTGGTTTTAGTTAAGAGCTAAAGCGATTTAAGATTTCACTATAAAAAACGGAAGTTATCGTAAGTAAATTAAGTTGGCATGTCATAGAATATTATTAATTATGACGTAAAAATATATTACAGACTATAAATAATTAAATTCATACAAGCTTAGTAATGTATATTTCTATACTTATGATGTTGAATTATTGATAACGAATTTTGAAATTGGTATTTACTTCGTAATTTTCAAAATTTACGCTCAGCTATGTTCTGTCCATATAATATGCAATTTAAAATATATAACTAATTGGGGCGGAAAGGCGGCCGCGTACCAGGAACGCAGCAATGATAAGCATCCTACTAAGTGGAACAATAACCGGGTAGTAATAAGTATGATCAAAGTAGGTAGCGAAGGACGGATCAATTTGGAGAATGTTGAGGGAGGCCTATATAGCGAAGGGCAATCAAATTACAGGGGAGTTCTAGTGTGTATCCTCAGTCCCACCGCTTAGCCAAAGGTCCGTAAACGGATTCCTTCTTAATAAAAAACGGGATAACAGATACGATGCTTAAATCTTTTTCTTTTATTGTTCACATATTTTCTCCATTTACATAATATTTTCTTCAGTCATAATACTGACCGGTAATAATTTTTTATTTTTTTTAAGTAACTAAATTTATTCTTTTGTCTTATAACCTATGCCTTGGACCACACCCGCTTGTTATTTCTCTCACTTTTACTTTTACATACAATGAATAATATAAATGTATTTTGTGACAAACAAACCCAAAAAAACGGTAATTATGATTGATTGATTGTCGAGGTACGAATAGGATTCAATATTGTTTTTCTGGCATATTTGTATATGGACGATATTATGTATCGATATATTTTTCAATTCAACGTACAATAGCTTAGCGTCTGGTATGCTATTATAATTTTGTTGTGTAAGATTACTACTACTACTTTTTACTACTTTTAAAATACTTCCTGTAATTGTAAAATTAGTTAAATGTTTTTATGTGTTTCTAAATATCTTTATTGTAATAGAATATATCTTTATTGTACATCAGCTAATTCAAGAAGAGAAATACACAAGAAAAACTTTTAACTTATTTATCATAATTCTTCATTTAAGTATCATCATCATCATAATCATATCAGCCAAGAGACGTCCACTGCTGGAGATAGGCCTCCCCCAAGGATCTCCATGCCGCTTGGTCCTACCCTGACCGCATCCAGCGGCTTCCCACGACCTTTATCAGATCGTCGCTCCACCTTGTAGAAATAAAGTATAGTAAGGATAAATGTAGTGGTATATTAAATCATTATATTGGGGACAAAAACTTATTACAAAGCCTCGTTTTCAAATATACAATCATAATAATCCGGATATATGTGATATAATGCCGCTGTCACTCGCTGACATATACGTAACATAACTAAGAAACTTGAGCTCTGTACATTGATTGCGTTTCCGATAACAATTTGGACTGAGAAAGCGTCTAAGCTTCGCGTTAGGGCGCTGATAGACTCAAGCATTCACTTGAAATAGGCATTCGGCGAATGTTAAGTTACATGTACATGTGAATACGTATTACAAGGATGCAAACGAAAATTGTATCACTACCGTAGGCCGTAAAGAAAAGAAAAAAAATTAAAAGCCAACATAGATTTATTTGTGAACAAAGAGTTCGTACCTAAATGACGGTGGGTACTTTCAAGCGATTTAATGTATAAAATTGAGAACGAAAATAAATTTAAAGTTTAAGCGTTATAAGCAGGTACAGATAGACAGCGTTTTTGGCTATAAATATTTATTATAAGCTACAAGTTGACTCTGAAAACTTTGTATCACATACAAACTACCACTAATGCCCCAAGTAGCATTGGAAACAATGACAGTTTAATTGTTTAGCATGTCAGTTATTATCCAAACTTGAATTTTTTTATAATTATTAATTTCTAAACTACCACTGAATGAAAGCAAACAAAATACAATTAATATATGAAAGCAGTTTTTGATTTTAAACAAGACTCACAAATAGCTATTCATTTTATATATAAGAGCAATGATATGCGTTATCACTGAGAATTTTAATCCTTTTCCTTTAAAACTAGTTGGTACACTTCATTGAGGTCTGGGTGGTAATCACGGGCCTTGAAGCAGTTACCTGTTTATATATATATATATATATATATATATATGTATATAGAGAATCTTTGCTAATGTAATTTACAGATCATGGGTTTTAATTAATATATCCTGTCTCCAGGACGTCACATTACTTGACTTTATTTGACATAAATAAAACAATTCCGTCAAACCTTGGACAGTTTCGATGTCGGAAAAAATGGTTTTGTTGCTTAAAATGTTATAAAGGCAAATTTAATATCAACAGGAAGCTTTCCTTGAAATGAGAGAAATTTTTATATTGTAGTATTTTTCCAACAATTAATATTGAACGGTTGGTATCATTACTCGCTCAATTCTATTCACTGTTCCGTTATTAAAATATAGTTATTCTAATTCAACGAATGTTCAATGTTCAGACAAGTGAATGCTCAGGTTTAACAACGCCTTTAGGCATTATTTTGATTTTCCTCAAGTTCACAACTCGTCAGAACTTTTGGGCCTATAAAAGCTCTTTATTTCTCTACACGAGGAAAAATAATTTCAATTATAGTCCGAAAAATAAAAATCTACGCTGGAAGCTAAAGAGTGGAAATATAAGCAGTTGAGTTATGATGTTTTCATAATTGTTTGTTAAGGACCTCTAAATAAGAGTCGGTTTAAAAGAAGTGTAATTGATAACGATAGTGTATATGTAGTGTATATGTGTATAACGATAGGGTGTGTATATCGATAGTGTGTACGATAACGTAAGCAAGATCGAGTACACTTCTTTTCAGCTTACCTTTAAGATTTGACATGTATAAACATGTTAACATCAGAACTGGCTATCTTATCTCCAACTGCCGGAACACAACAATGCTGTTAACATAAATGTTTCGGCGGCAGATTTATGTGAGATGGTGGTCACTACCACTTAGAAGAATCCCTACCACCAACCAAACCGAGCTATAAATTTCTAGGTGGTCTCAGCCACTAGACCACAAAGGGGGTGATATCCTACTTTTTTTTATTTATCCCCAATCTTATAGGAATATAAGCAGTTGTTCTAAATATAAAGTATAAAACCGTGGCATTTAAATACGTAACGAGAATTACCGCAAAAAATCCAGTCAACATCTAATTACAGAGGGGTATGACACAGACAGCAAATATAAACGCTCAACCCTCATCACTGTTAAAGCCGGCCCTTGGCGAGTCTATGGGGCCATCTCGCCTTAATCCGTCAAGAGACACGATTGACAGATGCGTCCGGATGTCCGGACATTCGGGTCAGACAACGATTTTCAACGATAGAAATGAGATGGCCTTATTAGCGTTTATGTACTATAAAAATCTAAATTAATTTTTTTATTTGAATGGACCTAATTAATAAGTTATTTTGAATAGATAAGAGAGTCTATTTGTCACATGCAATACTACTTTTTAGTTTTGAAGTACTGAGCTAATAAATAACTCTTCTATTTAGTGTTGGGTACTGCGCTGAATAAGGTCGTACAATCCAGATATTACAATTATTTTTTAATATTCAAGAGGCTCTTGGGCGTATATTGCGACTCAGTTAATTAAGAAAGCGTTATGTTGGGAGCTGAGCACTCATATTCATCCCTAACTCATCAACAAAATCCTTGTTTTGCTAGGAATAAGTCAACAGAAATAATTTAATGCGGCAACAGCATTGTCCCCTAAAACGAAATACGTTCGCATCATTTTGGACACTAAATTCTCTCTTATAAAGACAGAATTGCTATAAACCGGCTTTTCGAAGTGTCCCAGATATTACAAACTTCTTACTTCAATTCCTCAAATCTGACTGCTGACTAATATCTTATTCGTATCGTTTACAAGGTATAGTAAATCTTAAATGACCATACGCAATAGTGTTGTTCACTTTTTAGTCAAAGCAATTCATTTTGTTTTTTTGCCAACCCTATTCTAGACATGTGTCAGCCCTACATCTCAGTTTAGGCTTACAGAGCCAGATAACTGAATCAGGTCGGTTTCATTTATAAATGTTGGTATTTTCGGGCACACTGCAACAATGGTGATATTTTGAAGAGGGTTAGAATCAGCTGTTTCGGAAATAGTTTTTTCGTTAGTACAATTTCATTTCTTTAAAAAAAATGTAAACCGATTTAGCGGTAATATTTTTAAACAGCAAATATCTAAGATTTTTGGATTATTTAAGAAATCATGTTATTTATTCATTGTTTTGTTATCCTAATCTTGTCTACCGTCTTGTGGCCGACTTTTTACAGAAAGAGAGAACACTAAATACAATTCAGCTACAAACAACGGTGTAGAAGCCGTGTTCTCATTATTGAAGTATAAAGCTGGATGATAGAGCTCTATAGATACCCAGTTTTAAAAGGGAGTTAGTACCATTAGATAGCTAAATTGTACTTTATTAAGAACAGCTTACAACTTACATTCTATAACTAGTGGCTTGCCAATATACCTACAAACTAGATTACCCACTTGATGCTAGCTGGTAATCTTCGCCGATAGATACTAGTAATATGAAAGAGTTACCTACTTCAGATTGCCTTTGTGTTCCTATTCTGGATACAGGAGACATTAATGACTTCCATGCCCGTTATCATCTGCTTAATGTCTGATATACAAAAGACAATGGTCCATCCAGACTCTAATAGCAGGATAGTAAACCATAATTGAACAATTAAATCCTACTAGTGGCTTGCCTTGGTTGAGCCTAGGGTGTGTAATATACCTTTCTTATAAATTATTTTATCTACTGGTGAAAATTGCATAAAAATCTGTGCAGCATTTTTTGAGTTTATCGCGAACAGACTGCGAGATAAACGCGGTGGAGAACTTCATTTTCTAATGTGGACTTTTCTCGATAATCACTATCGAGAAAAGTCCACATTTCGTATAATATTTAAAGTTCTTCTTGGGACTAACGTGAGAATGCATTAAATAGATAAATAATACTTTTATTTTCATTTCTACACACATAACATCACACACAGAAACAGCAAAAATCTAAACATAAAGATAACACTACCAAAAGATAATGTCAACCTTCAGTGTGTGTGTGCAATAGGGTCGCAACTAAGTGACTGATGGATACATTGGGATGTCAACAAAGCGCTGGTAATCTTCTACAACCCGAGGGTTTTTAAACTATCATATTATAATAAAAAAACAGCACTCCAAATGAAACATTAAATTTACTTTAAAAAAAATTCATTGTATGTTATAATATAAATGTAAGTTTTAGATCTATAAGTGAATATTTAAATTAATCTGACTGAGATGTGTAAGATGTAAGATACATTGGTTCGTGATTCTAGTTACTTAAATTATTTTGAATTGTTGCAGGTTCCATATCATTTACACAACACAACCCTTCACTGCTTCAACACCAACAAAAGTAAGTATTATTTCTCATAATAACTCATTAACTATAACAGTGGCTATACTTGTAATTCATGTGTTGCAGAAATTACAGAATAAATTCAAGAAAATTAAAAATTAAAGAATAAGTTAATAATGATAATCAAATATAGAAAATTATTTGACTGACGGGTGCGCGTGATGTCATCACGTAAACACATGGACATCATGTGTTTACGTGTTTACGTGTTTATATATGTATGCATAACTAATATAGTATTGAAAAATCAATAGATCAGATATCAGGTAACAGCTGATTTTTATATAAAGACTATTTCTACTGTTTGTCATCAAGTAGTACCATGCTTTTTATTAAAAAATCGTGACATCACGTGTCATTTGGCGGGAAACCGGTCATCAATTTTGATATCTAAGCCTTTCCTTTAAATTCAATTCAATTCAATTCTTTATTTTGCGTGTGACACTATGCACTATTATACTGAGGGCTTATACAAGATGCTTTTCCATAATCGATATCGAAACGCTTTATTAAAATTTGACAATTACGCTCAATAGCTAAGCGAGGGATCATGTCAAATCCCATAGATTTTTACGAAATGAATCTGGTTTAGGCCTTTTAAAATGTAATTTTTTATATTATTTTAAATTCTATATTTAGAACATTGACTTAGAAACCAATTCTATTAGGACCTCAATTTTATCAAATATATCTATTAATGATATTATAATGATAATTATTAAATAAAAGTTCAAACCAGAAAGACTGACAAGAAGACCGCAACTTTTCACTATTTATAGTAAATTATTCTTTTAAAAAAACTATGTGACTTTTTACTATTTAGGCTAATCAACTATAAAGTAGCTACTTTTTATGCATAATTACAAAAACTATTAAAAGAAGATTCAAATACTCACTGAGAGATATTGTTGCTGTTACTTTCATACGATATGACAAGTTGACGCAATCGCGAACGAAATTTTTCGGTTTTATCGAAACTTCTAATGTTTACAAGTACAGATATATAGTTTTATATGCTTAATATAGGTATCAAATTTTATTTAAACTGAAACAGCGAATCAGACGGCAAGTGAACGAATGAATGAACGAACAAAAACAGCGAGTGTATTTGTATTTTTACATTTTATTTCATCTTCATGTCGTCTCAATATTATTGCAAAAAATATTATCAAATATTACGCATTAAGAACGCTGTGTTCGATTTTCGTACTTTATGAACATTATAAAAGGTCTAGAATAAACATTAGTCTACAAATTATGATTCTTATAAAAACAGACAATAACATTAAAGATTAAGGTCGATATACACACTTATAATCTTTATTATAGAACACATTTCTTAAGAATTCCTTTACAAAAAAATATAACATAATCCTTTTCTGCAATCAGCTAATGTATTAGTTGTTCACGGGAACTTAGACTTTACTGCAGTGACAAAAGCAACTATTGTAAACGCCTCCATACAGCGAATGTACATGTGATTAGAGACTAGATTCGCACAAAGCGCACAGCGAAGCGTATGCGCGCTTGTGGCAAGCAATAACTTAGAGTGGTACAGTTACCCCTAGCGCCTTGTTGCTGCGGTGTTTGTTACAGCGGGAGGATTAAAAGAGCAATAGAAATGAAATAAAATGATACAATACGAAATGAAATGAAATGAAACAATACGAAATAAAATTAGATTTATTAGTTATAAGTTGGATAATTTAATCAAATACTTACTATAAACACCAAATAAAGTACTTACAATAAAATAATCGTCAACCAGCATAGTTATGCCTTAACCGTCTTCCGTAATCGCCATCTCTTATGCATGGTAGCCTAATAAGGATGCTAAGACCGATTCTTTAGTACGCACAATATACTCAAGCCTTGCTATACCAGTCTCACTCATGAAAGAAAGTTGAATACAATAGAAGCGGGTCCCTAAATATGAGTTGGTTTAAAAATAGTGTACTCTGCTTTACATTTTTTTTTATATAAAGCTCAGCAAATGACTCGACACCACCTGATGATAAGCAGTAGAGGAATCCATATGTGAAAACAGCTAGTGAAGCATGCGACATACTGCCCTAACCACCCTCACCTTGCCGGCCCAAAAAGTGGTTTTTCTCCCCTCTTACATGTTAAATTTAAGTTATTTAGTAACTTAAGTAAATATCAGTTAGTTCTGTTTTTACTTAATAAGAATGTTTTAAAACATAACTGATTACACACCATAGTAAATGTAATTCAGCGATATAAAAAATAAGATATAATAGCTTTTTTATAATTGTAATTTGCATGTCTATATGTAGGCTGAATATTGCGGCTTATTGTTTAATGTATATGATCTATTGTAAACTCAATATTCTGGCAAATAAAGATTTATCTTGTCTTATCTTATCTTATCTAAAAAGCATTTAATAAACTTTATTCTGAACAGCATTTGGCATTAGCACAAACCATTTAAACACTTTCTTTTAAGCTTAGAACATAAAACTTTAATTCTCTTTTTTCAAGTTGTTAATATTTTTAATATTTTTTTGTTCTTTACAAGGATAACGTTGTTCATTTCTCAGATTCTTGTATTGTTTCTATTCTTTCAGCAAATTGTTTTAAAATAAACTTATCGTGTTGAAATTTTTATAAATAATGTGCTAAATGAAAATGAAATCTCAATAAAAAATATTATTGTAATACGTAATTCGGAATAATACCTCAAATTATCATTCGGACCCGATTCCTCTGGTTAAGTAGACAGGGTACAATTAATTAAGTAAACATGTAAAATCTTCACTTTCTATTATTTCTGGAAATAACTTACCACCAACTCTAATAAATAATTTAAATTCGGATAACTTCTTAAATTAAAACGGCTTAATTGAAGTCATGTTTTAGATTTGAATCACCCTTTTTTACGATTGTGAGTGGTAGTTTCTTATGTTAAAGTTTGATGGGTGATCGTTAGTATTGTCGACTTACCTTCCTGTTTGTCATTCGTTTAAAATACTCGAATAACTTACACTCCAAAACATGAAAAGCGTATATGTGCCTATTAAATTTTAGGGTTGCCCTCAATTTCACTGGGATCACTTAAAGATTAAACTCTATAAAATAAAGAAAAAGAAATATGAAATTCTTTAAAAAATTGGCAGAGAAATTGATGAATATACATACAAAAAAATACAGTGCAACAAAGAACTCTCCTTTTTTGTAGCCGGTTAGAAGAACTTACTGTACTTACTTACTTACACATAATAATGATGATGAAGCAATAATAATATTTATATTTACCGATTTCAGCAGAAATAATATACTCTCTAAACATTGAGACAAAAAACTCTTCTTGCTTACTGTTATTGCATCATGTATCCACTTTTTGCGCAGTGTTGGAGAAGAATGAAGAATTTTATTCGTCTGCACGTACATTGCAACAACATGGAACACCACTTCAGCCACATTGAGATGTTAATTGGAAAATTCTAGACCAAAATTTTGTATACTCGCTGAGTGACGACGTTTTTAAGTTACTGACTACATACTAGACTATACAGAATAAACATTTTTACATAAATCTATGTGAAACAACAATTCAGAGATATTTTACATATTATGTTGGAAGATAAGTTATTGCTGGTGTAAAACGCATGTTGGAATCATTTCGTTTACATAAAATGAGAAAAAGTTATTATATTTTTTTCTATTAAATAATTATACAATGTTTTAGTAAAGGAATGTTATAATGTTTTCAATAGCTCAGCTTTTTTATTGAGAATTGTCTTTGTCGCATTTGTTCCACAATGTAACTTGTATTCCAAAATAACTCTTATTGTCCATGGATCCATCTTACGTACAAAGTTGAATTTAATCGATTGTCTTTTTTTTCAATTTAAAATTTTGAAATATCATGCGGTATAACTAGTAAAGTTAAAATGGCAATTTCATATTTTACCCCCCTATTATTAAATAGTATACAAAATTGGATTCGACATGGCAATATTAAGCATTAATGGATATTTGAAGGAAATACTGATTTTGTTACAATAATGTAGATCGTGCTTTTTCCCAAAGCTCTTGGCGCAAGTGCGTCGCGCGTTCATTATTCGAACACGCGTAGGAAATCATCACAATTAAAATTATCTTAGGAGTTGATGATTCTTTATTCCACTCCCCAAAGGGGAAACCCCTCATCCAATATGGGTTTCTTCGAAATAGGCGTGAAAAGAACCGAACCTTGGAAACCAATTAAACCTTTTGATTCGAGATAGTAGAGGCCGCTAGGGCGAGAATTTCTATTCTCATTGTCATCTTACCAACTGCTTACCATCAGGTGGTGTCGAGGAGCTAGAAAGTTACATAATATATAATATGTAGATCTTAAGAATATTAATGACACTATGGACCCTGTCGGGCACAACAAAATTTTAGGATATACAGGAGAAAGGTAGATTACAAAAGGTAGGTTTAAGTTAAGTGTTTAAATTTGTATAATGGTCAAATTTAAATATATGCATTCAAAATAATAATTATCTTGTGTTAGGGGTTTCATTTAAAAAATTTAAAAATAAACACATTTAATGGTAATTCAATTTTAGCGTGAAGAGATTCGCCATAACAATACGAATCCTTATCCAATATTGAAATGGTATCAAAGCAAACAATCGTTATTAAGTTAAATTACAGTTCATTATTTAGTACTTCTGAAACGGTATCTTTGTCTTTCTACTTAAATATTCTCAGTAACGTTAAATACTTATTCGTCTAAATTTACATATCATAGTACCTGCAATACTAATTATTAGATTTTTCGTGTATACTTTCTTAACTTTCAAAAGAAATATTAATTACTAACTTAGTACTATAAATAATATATTTTTTTCTTTTGTTACAGTAATACAGTCAATCAGCCTCCACTGCGTAAGTTATATTACATTGTCACTTTAACAATACCTACATTTTTAATTAAAAATAGAAACAAACAAAGGAAGTTTATTTACTTTTAAACCAGGGTTATTACTTTTCCATTACCTTATAGAAATAAAGATTAACAGCCTGTATACGTCCCACTGCTGGGCATAAACCTAAATAGATCAGGGAAACACACGAGAATTTGGGTTTTAACACCATCAAGTTAGCAAAGGTTTCAGTATAAACTGAAACTTAATGTGTCTTACGAAACACAAAGGCGTCTGATATAATAAACTATGGTTGACGCGTTGGTGCACTAACCATGGCCAAGATTTATTTTAATAATCAAAATGAGAACTCTCAGACCATTATGCCAGTGCCTCCTTGTTTTTTTTTCGTCAGATAATCCTTTATGGATACCCAGGGAGAGGTTGGGAGCTTGCCTCCTGGGTTATGTGGGAATCACCGGTCTCAAAAAGAGCCGGCATACCCACTTAAAACTCACGGTAACCACAGTGGACTCCTCTGGTTGTTGGATGAAAATGCCGCGGGTACTTGGCATTTTCACTTCGTCGGGGGGCGTGTATGCGAGCGACATAGCCCCCCTCCGTCACTCAACACCCCTGGCTAAGGTGGATAGATGAGGCGATACGCAAAATAACTGCAACTTAATTATGAATAAACAAAATAACCAAAGCTCGTTTATCTTAGTCTCAAGTTAAAGTCAAAACACGTATTAGCATGTTAGAGTTCAAGATAACTTTAGTTAAAGCATCCCAAATAAGCAGACGGCTACCTGAAGGTAAGTGAAAACCATCGCCTACAGACCAGCAATATCAACGAATCATTGTGTAAATTTATCGATGTTTAAATGTACGAAAACAATTACTAGATGGCGCTGCACGTTGCGTATTTTATATCATCTAGAAGGTGTATGAACAATATTATATTATATTCTACTTTATTTAATGAAGTTGTTTGTTTTATAGGAGATTAAATGAGGAATACTGATAGCAGATACTTTTATTTACTATGGTAAAACATTCGAATACTTTGCAAGGGTTTTTGTCTGAACAAACGATGCGGGTAAAGTTGCTCCAAATGTTACTTTAAACACGAAACAAAATAGTTAAACAGTCCATCTTAACTAAAATGGCATCAGTCGGTAACTTCAACTTGGGAACATAGTTTAGATAAACTGTAACAGCTGGAGTACACTCAGTCACAGACAGTGTTGGTGGATTGCTTCCGTGTCTAGTGCATATGCGTCTTCTCCTACTAACCTGTTAACCGGGGCATAATTCTCGCACGTTATGCAGCTTAGACGTAGTAATACGTCCCACTCGGTTAAAAGGCTAATAACAGAGTGATACTGGTTTCAAATGTTAATTAATTTTTTCCAAGCATTATCATGCAATTACAGCTCAAATCTCGCTGATTTCTACAGGCCTTCCTATATGGTAAATGCATATACAGAGTTTGGAGTCAAAAAACCATAAGGCTGGCTCGTAACATTCCATAGATATACTTTAATATAAGCATAGAATAACGTAATAAAATTCATTGTTTTAAGGAACATAGTACAAGAATATCACTAAAAGATATAGACCAGAAACTACAAGATTAACCAAACTAAGCCTTGCCATTTTATTTTGTCTGATGGTACTTTGCAAATTCGTGAGAGAAAGAATTTCATTTTTCACAATATTTTCTTCAATAGGGAACAATATTATATACTACATATGTTATTTTATTTTGATGTAGGGCTAGGACGTCAACCCAATGGGATCTTTTGTGCTTCCCCAGTCCTAATGTCCGCTATCCTGGAATTTCTCCAAGATGTACTTACTAAGTACACCCAGAGTCAGCAGCCTTATATCTTCAGGACTGGGATAGCCCAGTCCAAAGAGACCCACTCTTTTCCTGGCAAGAGCATCATAGTTACATAGGATGTGTTCCATTTGTTCGGTGTGCTCCCCACAGGCCCTACATAGAGGCGATCCAACAAGTTTCATCTTGAATAGTGGCCAGTAATAGCACCACTTAAGCCCCGTAGCCTTCTACGTTGTAAGTTCCATATCGCCTTCTTTGGACTTCCAAATGGATACATAAATCGTTTGGAGTGTGCGAGAGAGGCAATCCTATTCCGTTCTTCTGATTGCATCCCTACACAAAGGCGATCCATCAAGTTTCATCTTAAACTGTATATAATACATATAATGTAGTGCCACCTCTGTACTCCTGCGGTATAAGATGTACAGTTACATCCTCAGCTCAGAAACTAGTTAACAAGAAAACTACGCTGAGTGCTGTCTAGTTTCAGTTTAATTCACTTTAAAGATCCGAGACTGTTCACAGCTTGATAGGACACTTTATATGTTTACATTCTCATGGTACGAAAATAGACTGGATTACTTGTTGTTGTCATTTTTATTATATAACTTCTTTTTAATTTAATTAAAAAATTAATACCTGTCCGTTAAGCCTCGGCTAGAATTAATTGAATAATATTTATCGTATTTTGTAACAGAGCTAATTTAAATTTGATAGTCAAAATCTTAAAGAACAACATAACAACCTAAAATTTAATGTTGGTTATTTATTCTGGGAGATCGTGTCATTGAATTGACATACTCAAAATGGCCATTTCTTTCGCCAGTATCTACTTCAGATTGATTTTCATAGATAGCTTTTTGTGCTGCTTGTAAAGTTCACCAAGTCACTCATAAAGAATAACTAATTTAAAATTACTTTCGTTAATCTTGCTGAGGATAAGGCTTCCGGTGATCACGTTATCAATTAAACGTTAGCAAAATCATCCTTGGTATTCGATTCCGGTACACACCCATTAACGGCAATGAATGTTTGTGGTACGTAGAAATAAAATACTTTTGCTTTTCTTCGTAACTGGCTGGTTACCGAAATTGGTTTGATTGCACTTAACTCGGGCGGTACCACCACCTTATAGAGCACTCGATAATATCTTTTGGATTCCTGCTCTTAAGATTGTCAAAGTTCAGCAAGGAAGTGTTGTTTAATCACGAGTTCTGTTGAAGAAATAAAAGATGATGTCTCTTCAATGATTTTAATAATACTAATACACAAGATAAGCGTCATTAAAAACAATATGAAATGTAAAAAAAATCAAAAAATAACGAAATACAATATTACGCCAGTATCGGAAATAAACTCTATTCCTCATAATTTTTCCAGATTACAATTAAGTGACCTGGTGAATTGCTCGTGCAGAACCCAAGTTACCCCCGTGAAGAGCAATGGAGTTACCGGGGCGTTTTAGTGGGTATTTATTCTCAATGTAGCTAAATAGAGCGGCTATTGAGGTACTGAGTGAGCCCCACACACGCCCGTCGCTTAGCCAGTGGCGGGTAGGTCCGTAAATGGATTCCTCCTCGTAAAAAAAAGATTAAGTATTGGAAGCGAAGCGATACTCGTGGTATAACAAGGTTCTTCAAAGCTGCAGTTGCCACTGCCGGCTGTGTTCGCTATTATCATCTTTATAAGCTTTCGTTTCTGTTTTTGTATGTTATTTATATATACTTCTTTAAAATCCGATCTTCAAATATATGCCATTACGCTATATCACCGTCCTTTGATCAGCAGGGTCACATTCCGTGGGTGATACCTTAAATTCTTAAACCGATAGCCGAAATATCTGGTGACTCATAGGTCACGGTAAAATAAAGAATTTGGAAAATTTAGTTTCATCGACACGAGTCGTTGACTCTATTAATAAATATGTAAAATATGTCTATTATTTTTGAATATTAAATTAATGACTTGATAATGGTAGTTAGTGCTAAATGTAACGCAAAGAATAACGTTCTAACTAAATTGCTATATTGAATTAATGATTTGAATTCATGATTACTCATTCCTATTTTAATAATTACTTCCTCTGGGAGCTGTGTTTAATATCACCTACCTTAAATTTCAATTTCGATTCCAATTTCAAAATATATTACCAGACAACAATACATGAATGATGGTATCCGAGACATAAGAATTGTTCACGCGCAAGCTCGCAAGGAGGCTTCGTAGCGAGAGACATGCCGCCTCCTTGAAGTATGGATGAGCGGCGTGTAGCTGTTTTAGAAGAAAGCCGAGTTCAGCGATTGTCTTTTGTTTCTTTTCTTTCTGTTATCTACTATTTTTTTATTTTTTGACAAGAGATTGTAAATACCATATTTTAATATTATATTATATCCTACTTTAATCTTTTGTATTATTGTTCGCACGAACAAGAATCATTGTGAACCCCGTCGAACAAAGCTATATTTTAAGAGAAAACGTAATGTATGTGCTTATATTAATAATAGTTTACAAAAAAAAAGTTTTGTTAGATTATATAAGCCGCCGAATTGTGATCACCTACAACGTGATGGATGTGGACGTCCGGGTTTCAATTCCCAAACGGGTCAGAAATTTTCTCCTCGGTTTGATTGGTGGTAAGGCTTATTTCTAAGTCTTAACCTAACCCTTCCACCATAAAAATAAATTTTAACAACTTTTTATGTTCCGGAAGTTGGATGTAAGATAGCCAGTTCTGTGGTTGAGGAAACTGGGTGTAGTTTGCTTCCATCTTCGGCCTTATCTTCACTCAGGCGAGAAGAAGTCCAAGAGAATTTCAAGAAATCGCAATGAATTTGAACTGACATTTCATTCGATATCTTCCACATGCAAAATTTCTTTCTTATTCCATCGAAATTCAGAACTTTTGTATGTTAGTAAGTATTTGCATACTTTTTCAAAACGAAGTGAATTTAACACTAGGAATAAAACCAAACTTGCTGTTCCAAAATATAGACTTACAACACAAGTCACTCTTTCATAGGGATATGTATACACATTTATAACAAAGTCCCGCCAAATATAACTAAATTACCATTATATTAATTATTTTATTTTACAAATAGACAAAATACTTTAAAATATTATCTTACTACTCAAATGTAAGAATAATTTATATAAATTATTTATATAAATAAATTTCAAAATATATATGAGTAACGCAGAAAAAGATGGTTTATTGAGTTTATAATAAATATAATAATTAACTAAACTAGTAATAAACATACTAACATAGCTATAAGAATGATAACAACCTAACAATGATAATAATGATAAATACCTAATCATAGTTACACTTGATTTTGTATTATATTTTAATAATAAAAATTATTTATTTCGGCCAGCCAGGTGAGGGTAGCTAGGGCAATGTCTTCACATATGGACTCCTCTACTGCTTATCATGAGGTGGTATCGAGACATTTGCTGATCTTAATAAAAAAAATACAAATTTAAAGACTATCCTAATTAAAATTAAAAAAAAGGCTAACTAATAAGTTTCAGGATTATTAGGAGCATAAGAATAGAAGAACCAATTGTATTTTTATTAAAATTTATTAATTTTATTATATATTATTATATTTATCTACAATTTTGTGAATAAAAATGTTGAAAACCACAAATTTTCAACTATTTTTACGTTAATAGTTTTAATATTGACCGTGGGCTTAAAGTTTTTCAAACAATTCTCAATGAAGCGACAACAAAGGATGAATCTTGCTGAGTTACTTGCCAATTCTTCTCAGGATAAGACCCTAGATCAATGACTAAATAGGTGTATATAAATCTACCTAAGTTGAATAAAATATTATACTTTTATTTATTCATATCCACGAAACATGTCGATAGACAAAAATTGACTTGCAAGGAACTTTTTACATTCCTTTATTTGTTCTGGCTAACATTCCGATTTTGTAAGTCAATTTGATACCAACTTACTTTATTTCCCGCGGGACCCTATGAGGTGGATAGAAGTGCAAATACGTTGTTCCAACTATTGTTAGATCAAATTGTATTTTTTTTACAATCGGAACCGTGTTTTGGTAAAGAGTTCGCAGAAATAGCGGGTCGAGCGAAAACTTCCTTATTGGATTCAGTTAATTGTTAAGATAATCTCTTCAACTGTTGTAAAAGAAGACGATATAGAGCAGTAAAAATTAAGTGAAATAAAAATTTAAATTATACCTGGTAAAGGATTATATATTTTTATGAAGTCAACAATATCTGAAGGTTAGGATATAGATTACTACCAGTATTACACCATACGCGCTTCCTTGAGTACAGTTAAAGGTAGTTCAGATATCTGATACGAATTACTGTCGTGTTATTATACATTGCAATGTAAGTAATTTAATGTAAAAACGCATACAATATAAAACAATATACACAATATATAATATGGAATATATATTTATAAATATTAATAATTATTATTATTATTTATTTTTATTAATATTTATATTTATATTATATACAATATATAATTACATTATATAAAAAAATCGAGAACTTATTATTTTAATAAGCTTAGACGTTTATACTATAATGATGATTATTAATCTCGATATTTTTACGGCCGGTTCCAAAATTCTATCTACAGTTAGAAGTAAGCATACTGAAGTCGTGTTGCTTAGCATTATTTATTAATCAACTTAAAATTTGTTTATTTACTTAAATGTACACAAGTTGACCCGGTGAATTTTGTATCACTTTAAAACTACTAACGCCATCTATTAATAGGAATCGGAAGTAGCTATGGAAAAAATACAGTTTTAATAAATTAACTTTAATTTATTAAGGTTTTCCTTATCAATATTATTTTTTAACCATCACTGAATTAAAGCAAAAAAAAACAATAAAATAAACTCAAATTGTTCAAGCCGTTTTTTTAGTTTTAACGGTATTTACGAATAGCTATTCATTTCTATATTAGAAGAAGAAGATGTTTGAGTTTATCTTTATTATTTTTAGTTTAATTACTTAAATGTAGTGGGCCTATCGCTATTTGTAGATGGAATATGATCTCACAGAACTATTTGTATGGTAAATTTTTAAAACTATTTTAATTTTTAATTTCAACTTTTATTGCAAACTAAAAGGATTATTGTACTATATTTATATGACTATATTAACATTAGTACGTTTTGGTTATATATAATAAAATCTAGTCCAAAGTAATATTTTACTAATTAGAATATAAGAGCCCTGGCCGGGACTCGATCCCGGGACCTCTGGTCGTGTACCCTGTAGTTAGCGGTACTCCCCACGGTCATCAAATAAAACCAAATTATATTATAGTGGATATAAGAAAAATATTATTAATAAATAAGGTTTCATTTCTATAAGAGACAGCTGTCTGTTGGTTTGCAAAGATTAATGCTCTCGGCACTAATGTTAGGGCTCTAACACACGAAATAACTAGAGAACTTTTAAATTAAATAAATGGTAGCTACTAACTTACGATGATTTATGATTGAGAATAAAACTGCGCTCTGCGACATGTATATGGAAAATATTAATTATTAAGTGCTACTTTTGTTAAGTTCTGTAATTATGTTATTTGAATTTTTTCAGAACGTAACGATTGTGATATATTTTTTAAATTACGTATTACAATTTATAACAATACAGCAGAATTTTAATGTTTTCAAAAAAGTAAAATAAAATAGAATTCTATGGTTAAAAATATTCTGAATAAATTTATCAATGATAAATATCAATGCGCCCATACATTTGGTAGCCATTGCAAAAGGTGACGTCACTATTCTGTATCACAGCTGTTTTGCTGCTTTTCGACCAATAATAGCTCCTCAATCATATCGCTTTATTTTAATAAACTATTCATCGCAAATATACTTAAATATGTTGTTTCTGCAATATTATCTTGTATTGACAGATATATGTTTTATATATGAAATACAAAAGGTCTAATCTATCAAAACTTCGTATTTAGAACAATCAGAATAATGACAGTTATCATTTTTTATAAACTTATTTAATTTAGAGACTTTTGTTTATTGATATGACCATGGTACCCATGACTGATCCATCGCTTAGTTATCTCATGTAATATTGTGAAGAGGAAAGATTAGATTTTTTGCATTGAATAGGCTCCGAAACAACTGGACTGATTTGAAAAATTCTTACACTTTAAGAATCCTACATTATTCATGAAGAACGTAGGCGATCAAATAATTTCAAAACGATAGGGATCTGAATAGAAACTTCTATAATGTAACCCAAAGTGTGAAAACTACCGAAAAAAACTTAAATCGCGCACGCTGCGGAAATTATTGTCATAAGACCAAAGTGACGTGCTTTATTTTTATAGAATACATAAATATCTTTAAAAAAATTGCGGTATACCATATGTCTAACTATTACAGATAGGTCACTTTGAATAATTTTTCATATTAAAAGATGTAATAGATAATATGCAAACTATCTTTATAATGTACACATTTTTAGTAGCCCCCGAAGCAAATGAAAAGGTACGTGTTACAATTTTTGTTTATCAAATACATTTGGTCTATTACTAAATGTACAAACTGTTAACGATCAAATGGTGATTTGTACAACCCGCAAACGTTTATCGTTGCCCTAACCATGTAGACATGTTAGTAATTAACGGGACGAGAATGACCAACTCTTAATTAGGAAAGTTCCGTCGACCGAAGGGTTCCATCGCATTTGCTAAATATGTACGCCTTTAAACTGGGCCGTTAAATGTACGGTACATACACGGAAGAGCATTATAAGCTTGGTGGCTTGGCGATTACAAAACAAAGCAACTTTTGCTGGGATTGATCCAGGATGGGTTAGTTAGGGGTACGGGGTGAGGAACCTCCTCTGTTGCTGGAGCCATTGGAAGACCGCTCAATGCACGTAATGACCTCATTGTCTGGTGTAAGGGTCAGTTTACCAAAGGACGGTAAGAAACAACTACTTAAACAGAATTGATTGGCGCCGTACTATAAGGATGACGCAATCGAGCCCTTCGAAGGAAAGAATAAAATAATATTATTTGAAATGTTTTTTGATTACAATCTTTGATTCTTTGTAAGTTGTTTTTTTTTCTAAATATTCTTAGAGCATGTTCCGCAATATAATATGGACTTCTTCAAAATAAGCATATTTTAGTTCACTTTTCTGGATATTGAGAAGGTGGTAAGGGCAATATGTAAAGCCATCAAATGACGTCACCGATCATCTATCCTTTTTTGGTTGTATTGTACTTAAAGAGTGGTACTGAACTTCAATTTAATTTAGTTATTACGCAACGAAATCGAGGCAAATGTCTAAGTAATTTAAATCACAAAATTCAACAGATCATCTAACGATGTTAGTCAGATGATGTCAGACTAGCGTACACAGCATCTCACTTCTGGCTTCAGCCTTCAAAGAGAATTCTTAGCATCTGTGCTAAATTGTGCATCATTATTAGCATGTGTGCATTCATCATCATTCTTAGCATTTATATCATGCTTTCTGAAGCATGTTATATACACACAATATATTTTCTTGAACTATTATATACTTGGTTATCGTGTGATTAAATCCAGCTATAGAAGTGTTCCCTAAAATTGTTGGCTGTAATGAAATGATCACTCACTAGATATTCTTTTTGTATTGTTTTTACCTTTCGTATTACTATTGTTTTTTGAGCAGAACACCAACCCTAAAACACGTTAACATAGTATCATATTTTGACAGTTTTTCAAGTTTCACAAGTTATATACGTCAGAAATAGTTAAATTTCATTCTTATGTTGACACATTTTGCATTTCGGAATAGGCTCTCAGTTCCATTACTCGTATATTATAATTTTTGAACAGTTTTTTAGTTTTTTAACACTAGATTTACCAGACCAGTCATTTAGACTGGTCGTGCAATTTTAATTCAAAGTTTCTACTATATTACACATATTTTTTTTCAGAAATGATGTTATGACTTTTGTAGCTATAATTAGAGAGTACGTTTTATAAACTTAATGCTATTTTATATACATTAGTAACAAATATAATTTTTGTTGTTGACATATATTCAAATCGCTGGTATATCTAGTGTTAAATGGATAATTAAATCTACTTTTTAATATTCACTCAAAATGTTACAAAAGTGTCAAAGTAAAAAAAATATTGTCAATATTTTCTTAATAAAAGTCAAGGCAAAATTTGAGAAATGTAGTCTAGACACAATTATATTTTAACTGTCTTGAGAGTCGAGGCTCAAACTATTAAGGAATGTTTGAGTATTTAGTAATTTAAGACACTAACGACTTTTCATTACAAACTACTTTTAGAACCAACGAATACCTGACATCTAAAAAGGTTTTATTTATCAAAATGACAGTCCTATGACGAAACAAAGGATGTGGCCTGTAACAAGAACTCATTATGGAATGGAACAATCGAGAATCGTTCAAAATCATAAGTGTACAAGCATACGTTAAAGACTGAAACAATCAGACAATTTTGAATTTTTCTTATTTTTTTTTAATCCCGTTACTTTAAGAAATGATAAAGGCGAATATGGAAGGAAGCTACACCCGGATAGTTCAACCACAGAGGAAATGGTTGGCTTAGCTCCAACTGCCGGAACACAATTCTGTTACTATTATTTTTAAGGCAGTCTTGGGTATACGATTATTTGAAGAGTTCGTGCGCGGTCCTCTAAGGAAGTACAGAAGCTAAACTGGGAAATAAATCAAGAACCTAAGAAGTAAACGTTTACTACCTTAACCATTAATCAACGAAAGCGCCACTACTTGTATTTATCTCATCTTATATCATTAATCATTAATCCTTCAAGAACAGTAATTAACGTAAAAACTTTCATATTTATTCATAAAGTTTGAGTAAAATATAATTTATATATTCATTAACCTGTTCTACAGCACGTGCAATATTAGCAGGCGAGCCCTAAAATGTTTAATTACTTACGTCGTGAAGGATAACAAATAGACCAAGGGCTTGATAACAAACAACTTGATACACACTATCGATTTTTCATTTCGAGAAACATTTACAAAAAAATTTAATCTGAGAAATATTAAAATTAAGCGTAACTAGATTACTTTTTCATGTATCGAAAACAAAATTCTTTACTGAAATGATTTGCTTCCTATCACATTAGTTCCTTCAAATAATGCGTGACAGCACTTGACAGGCCATCAACATGAACGCGGAAAGAGCAGTGAACTCTTGGTATCTAATAGTACCTGTTTACTTAATATACCTAATAGTACCCATTAGTACCTGTGCTAATATTTATAGATATTTTTAAGATTTCTCATCAAGTGTTGTGGAGTTATTTACGAAGGTCCCTGATAGATTGTTTCGTGGTAGATGTGCTCCAGTTAATAGAACTTGTCCGAAATTGCTCGCATCAAATTTCTTCTGGAGCAAGATTGCCAATTATTAATACAAAGGTCTTACCTTTGTATTAATAATTGTATTATATGTCAATATTTTTATTACAATAACTATAGAATTATGTCACAGTGGTCATGTATAATCATAAAAAATTACGTAGTCTTTCAGACTAAGTTAAGACAGTTTTTCAGACTACGCAATCGTTCACTTTCAGATATTTATAATAACCATTATTATCTTTGTTTGTGTTTAAATGAATTACAGTACAGAATTTTGGTATTACAATAATCAAAATTATTATAAATTAATATTATATTCTTCCGCGTATTCACCACATATTTTACGCTTCATGAGATACATTGAAATATTTCCTGGAGAAATGATTAAGAACACCAAAGAGACTGGAATTGTGCAATGCTTTCGCAATTTCTTTTATCGTTTGTACTATGGAGAGTGCTCTGAAGAGTTCTTTGATCTTATCCTTTCTCTCCTTTCGTACTCAAAAGGACGCGTGCTGCTCTACAGAGTCACTCTTTCACTGTCTTCATACTTATCTTTGCACACAAAGAGATTCCGCGACTCATTTCTCTGTGGCACAGTTGCAGCAAGGAATTATTTACCGGCACACGTATTCCCTCCTTCATAAATCATGGGTTCCTTTAAAAGGGGCGTAAAAAGCACTTTTTGGGCCGGCAAGGTAGAGGCGGCTAGGGCAGTATGTCGCATGCTGCACCAGCTATCTTCACATATGGACTCCTCTACTGCTTATCATCAGGTGGTGTCGAGTCATTTGCTGAGCTTTTTAAAAAAAAAATTTTGACTTTCGCATTTACATTCGTTTAATTTAAAATACTCTTCTTTTTTTCATTTAAAAGTCTATTATTTGTTTTATTTCTAAAGCTAGTATTATTGTTATATTAGCGCAGGTATTTTCATGAAGGAGCTGCCAAAATTTTTCTTTATTCACGACTGTAACCACTCACAAATTTATTCAGCAAATAGCTGGCTTATATTCTGTCAGACTTTGTGGTATTCCATTTGTCGAGAGATTGATTACATTCCTTATAAACAGCGCTTTGTGCGAGTAATGGGGCAAATCAAAGCACTATTACCCTGTTATAAATTGTGTATCAATTGAGTTACAGTAACTGCGCAAAGTGAAAATGTAAATTATTTTTACCAACCAACGAGCCGAGACTAAACTTTAAATAGCTCTTCCATCACAGGAATAGAGACTATATTTGTGCCAGTAATTGCTATTTGCCATATTACATGACTGTATCTTTTAATTGCGTTAACATAGAAGTTTAAATTTTCAAGACTCAAAAGGTTTTGGATACTTAGACTTAGTATGTAATATAATTTTTTATTTAAATACAGAATGTTGGATGGACAACAAAGTGATCCTGTTAGTGTTCTTTTCGTCGTAATATCAGCTGAAAGACGACCACAGCTGGTCATAGTCCTCCCAAAAGGATCTCCAAACCACTCGATCTTGCGCTGACCGCATCCAGGGGCTTCCCACGGCCTTTATCAGATCGTCAGCCACCTAGTGTTCTTTTTATACTTTAAAAATACGGGATCATATTTTTATTCGCATAAGTTTAACAGTAGCAATCTATTTGCACTTCCAAACCCATCCTTTTCCCGACCTACGATCTATATCAATTTTGTCAAGTATTGACCGTTCGCCAACTTTACATTCTGTATACCATCCTTCACCAGCACCGTATGACCGATACTAATGTTCTCACCACAAGAACTCGATGCAACCAACGAGTAGTCCACCTTCCTTCATTCAAAACTCAATTTTTTCGACGCTTTTTCTGTTTTTCTGGTCCTTATCTCTATAATATATTACATAAAACTCTTAATATCCTATCAGATACAAAACATTCTTGCAAATTAAAAGTTACGAACTACCTCCAATCCCTCAGTTATTTGGAAACTGAAGACATTCTTTACCGAAACCAATAGCATCGACCCTCGAGCAGGCACACCTACAATTCCTACAAATTATCATACACCCACACCGTTCACATGCACACATGCACACTCTCCCTCACACACACCACACCATTCACACGCACCACGCACACACAAACCCACCCACACACAAACCCACCCACACCTACACCCACACACACTCACACACACACACACACACACACACACACATGCACCACTCACTCATCATATGTTTCCTTTATTTCTTTAATTTTCTTGTTTTTAGTTTGTTTCTATTTCGAATTCTCTTTTTCAACTGTAACCTCACCACAAGTCATAAACCTGTACGCATCGGGAGAGGAGAGTACTGGCGTACTGAAATACAGGCAAAATAATTGCCTAGTTCAGACTCCAGTCTCCCACTATCTTATGCACCTGTGTCACAATGTCAATGTATCTTAAGATAATGAGAGAATAAATAAACGTTATTATTATATTATATATATTATATATTTGAGCTTATTATAATAATGTCTAATATAATACTAATGTTTTCCACATTCCCTTTACGAGAACTAATTTTGGTAAGTTTTCACCGCGAAACAGATGTATTCAAACTAACAATAACACAAACATTCATGACATTGTCATCTTTAGCAACTCCGAATGAATATTCAAAGTAAAATGCAAGAAATTACTCACCTTACTCAATAATTAATTGTAATGTAATCTTAATTGTTTGTCGAAGAATATATATTATATTATTTAGTTTACCCTCTGTTTATAAATTTGTATAAATCTGCAAAGACATATATTTTATCGTTATCCATTTGTATATTTTTACCTTGTATGTACATTAATATTGTTCCTGGTGTATCTATATTAATAAATAAATAAACACATTAAAGCTATCAATATAATAAAAGGAATCCAAAGTTAAAATACAATATTAAAAACAGTATCATTAAAATCATTTTAGTAATTTTAGTCAATTTCACATAAGTACAAAATTCTATGACACCATTTTTGGCCTTTTTCTTATGATTTATTGTTTTTAATAAAAAACATATCATACAACTTAATAAAAAGTATCATTTTAGTTATTCTCCAAATAATATCTCATCATCTATATGAGGAAGTTTAGTGAGATTAAAAATATTTTTTGTATTTGTAGCTTTGTATTGATTGTTCGTAGAGTGTGTGAAGCAATTTATTTTTATTATTAAAAATACTATATTCCCAAAAATTTATAGTCTATCCCCAAGACTATGTTGAGCCAAAACCACCCAACGGTCGAAGCGGTATTAAACTTTAGCAATCATAATGTCGCCAAAGGTGTCAAGTTAAGCGCACGGATATCCATAGAGATTTATATTACTAGAAGCTCTAATTTACTTTAATTCTACTATAATAATGATAACAAGAAGCCTGGAAGGTTATGAAGTCTTAACATTATTAAAGAAAACAGTCCACCTCATGTTAAGTCTACCGTAACGATAAGTATTTAAATTACATTATCTTTTGTCAAGGAGTTTTTAGCGCGTAATGGCGGGGTTGGTTGGGTGCTGTATATGTTATTAGTGTATTTTTATTAGTAGTAGTAGTGTTGTTTTTATAATAAAATTGGTTTAGTTTTATGACAAAAAAGATCTTTAAATTAATATGTGGAATATATCAGTTACATTAGTGACTTATGTGAGATTTTTCAGTGTTTCATTTCCATTCACTCATCTGTAGGGTAAGTTCATTTATTTAATAACATTTTATGATTTCATTCTCATACCTTATCATTTCATCGTGATTATTATCACAACATTCCATTTTCGTATCTTTTAATCATAATCGCTTACATTGCATTCCAATTTCAAAAATTTTCTCGTAAGTCAAAATAGCGGGGCCTACCATTAGTCGCCAAAAACTCCATGGGGCAATGGGCACATTGCACCAGTATACTGGAGCCATAAATAAAAATAAAAACTACATTAACGATGGCTTAAAGGTCTTAGTTACCAGGCCAAATAATTGGAAATAAAATATATTTTTTGTCAGTTTAGTCATTAAAAAAAAATTAAATGGTCAAAGCTAGATGGATGACTGTCAGAATTATTGACCGGACAGGTCAAATAGCGGGGCCTACCATTAGTCGCCAAAAACTCCATGGGGCAATGGGCACATTGCACCAGTATACTGGAGCCATAAATAAAAATAAAAACTACATTAACGATGGCTTAAAGGTCTTAGTTACCAGGCCAAATAATTAGAAATAAAATATATTTTTTGTCAGTTTAGTCATTTAAAAAAAATTAAATGGTCAAAGCTAGATGGATGACTGTCAGAATTATTGACCTGTCCATATATCTAACACTGTTCGAAATATATATTGCTTTTAGTTTATTTTACAATATAAACTTTATTTTCGTCTAACGATGTACCGCATGACCAAAACATTAGGAAGATAAGGTTCAGAAGACAATAAAATACAGTATATATAAAACACACAGTATTTAAATGCAATAATTAAACTTCATATACGAAATATTATTACTAAATTCAAATTCAGAGCTACTGAAAATATAATTCCCGACGTAGACAGATTTGATGTTGCACTAAAGTTTAAAACAGACTACTTTCATACAAACTGTGTTATACATTAGCGAATAGCCTTTGTAGAGTCACAATTCTGCGAAGTTGTCTTGTGTGGTATTTTAACAGCAGAATGTTTTGTACGAACATGACAAGCAAATATAGGTATCTACCTATATATAGAGTTTAGATATTTTTAAAATAAACTTACGCATTAAATAATACATAAATATGAAACAATCAAATTTTTATAGAACAACTTCGAGAAGAATTTCGAGAAGTCATTGATTCTGGAGTTGTCAAGATTATACAATGTTTTTTTTGCAATAGAATAGTGTTGTGTAAGTTATAAGTGCAATTTCCATTATCATAATGTCATTTTCATTTTGACGTGTCACACTCGAAGTGTCATTTAAGTCATTTAACAAGAGCCTGTGAGATCAATAAAAAAAATCTTAAATCGTAATTTCAGAATTTTCTACGTTTGAGATAGAATTGTTAATAATTAAAAGTAAAAAATACTAGTTTACACAAATAGCTTTTATTAAGTTGTGATTTTTATGTCAATTAATTGAGTTCACCCTTTCATTTGATACCCATGCTAAGATAAAAACTTTAATATTTCCTTTTAAAATGGTAACCTTAGTTAAGAACATTGAAAATGAGACGATTATCATTATATTATGATAATGTATATAATAAATTGTTAGTTGAGTAACGTGTATGCAATATTTCATGTTATTAACCATATATTAAGCTTGTATATAATATTAACAGGAGATACGTGTTTATCTTGTTTATCTGTTGTTCTTCTTAAATATATGTAAATGTATATAATTCCTTTTTGTATATTGTTCATATTGATTTTAGGATAGGCACTTCAATTTCCGTCATGCCATGTGCACATATAATCGGTTGCAAAAAATGCGCTGTCACATTAGGCGTTGAACCGTTTTCAATTTCCTACCCTTCCGATCCGTTGTTCTGTGTGCTGTATACGTATGTTGGAACGTCCGACAGCCCCGGATTTAGAAAAAAATACTTGTTTACTTTAATTTATAGACGTTTCCCACTAAGAATAAGGGAATATAGCTGTTAATTTGACGTTGTTAAGGTTCTTTGGAATAAATAAATGTTGGTGACAAAACAAATCTAAAAATTCTTTTGAGCAGTGCAAGGCACATCTCGTTGCGTCCTTCACGCTGGTGGTCATTGAGTTGTAGCGCAACTCGTTATTAAGCTTTTTTACCTTGCAATTTTGACGCAAATGGACCAAATTTGAAAATAGAATATTTGACGCTTACGTCTAAAGCCACGTATCTGCTTCCATAATCGCCTTAATTCGTCATTGTCGACCAAAATTTTTGATCGACCACAAGGTTCTTTTTTCGAGGTGTTTTTTTTTCTCAATGTTGCCGCGAAAGTAAGTAGTCATATTTCGTAATAACTTGAATTTTTAACGTATCCATGATGTCGAAAACGATTCATATGCGATGAATACATAATAACACCCGAGTGTACATCGCATATAAATCGTATTCTACTGTCATGTAAATAAAATTAATTTGAAAGTAGAATCAACTAATAATTAACAAAAATTATTGACCAGTACTGCAAATCGGCAATTATATATAGTTATATTGTCAATCACCAGCTAGTCGTTGTGCCAACACTTACTGTCTCTTTTTAACAAAATATAATTAATTAAGTTGACAACCCCAAAGGACGGTCAACACATGCACGACTTATAAAAGGACTCGTTACACGGTAAGTACTCGCCACAAGCGTTTTATACTTTATCCGTTTTGATGTCATTTGATTCGTTATTGCCGTTCATGTTTTGAAACATTTAGTAAACATCTGTACAGATTTAGCCACAATTTTAATGAGATGGTAGACGTTCAATGTTTTGATATACAGTTGTACAAATATCACGTACTTAAACAAACATCTGAATCTCTCGCTTTAACCACGTATAAGTAGGTTGCAATTAGCGATATTTACTTACAAGATTGGGCCACGAAATGAAATATAAAATGAAATGAAATTTTATTTTAAACATTTTACTAAGAACTAAGATTATCTGTTGCTAAACTAGGCTGAAGCCTGTATTTCAGCATACAGCGCCTCTATCCTCGGGAGAGTAAAAAATAAAAACTTATGATAATAACAACGAAATATTCACTAGACCATAACTACATAACTTTTTCTGACTGGAAATTATGCAATAGTTGTTCAATCAAAGTTTATTATCTCGAGGCTTGACTTCGGCAGGTGCTTTAAGCCATTAACACCACCCGAATCATGCTAGCCTAGTCCAGTAGCTTTAACTTCTTGTGTTTCGCCCACGCAGCGCCCAGCTGTGGAACTTATACAGACTGTCGTTGACGATGTTGATTAAAAACGTTTTTGTATATTTTCTGTACTTGAATTATTGTATCTTTTGTTCACATTTAAGAACAAGAAATAATACACAAGAATTATCGGGTGATGAAAACAATAAAAATAGGACCTAAAAGTAATGACTCCAGGATAGTTCCAGGATAGTTCCAGGATAGTTTTACTTCTGTTTACTGTAGCAATACTAGTTGACGCGCTGAACTTAGTATAATCTAACCACTACTACTAACGCCATCTATTAAATGAAACCCGAACAAGCGTAATGAGAGTTTTAAGCTAGGCTATTTTCCATAATAAATGACCATTTTTCAGTCGTATAATTTTAAACTTTTCTTAAGGATTTTCCTAGGTTTTTTGTATTTTTAAACCACCCCTGAATTAAAAATTCAGTCAAGCCGTTTTTGAGATTTAGCAAGGCTAACGAATCTCAATTCATTTTTATATATAACAAAGAAGATAAGAATAATTGATAAAGGTGTAATTGTTTGGTATCTATTATTAGTATGCTTATTATAAGTATATTTATTTTGTCGACTACCATCTATTTAAATACGTTCATAATACTAACCTATATATTAAACTATTTTAAACTTGAGCCATGTTTTGATCACGCGTTTGTCTTGCTTATTTACATTTCTGTTTATAAATGTTGAATGACTATAACTTGTTTTATGTATTTTAAATAAATATTTAACCTTTTTTTTTACGTCAGAAAATCCTTTATGAATACCCAGGGAGAAACGTTGGGGCTTGCCTCCTGGGTTATGTGGAAGTCACTGGTGTAAAGAGCCGGCATACCCACTAAAAACTGACGATACCCATCTTACCACATAAGTGCGGCGCGACCGAGGTAGCTCGTCGCACACTTCTCAGGTCGCGCACTGTGGTCGTCCTTTCGGACTCGTCTTAAATAAATATTTAACGTAATGTGCACTACAAAGCTTGGACAAGACTTCAAATTTTGACCCATCCGGGTGTAACCATGTCAAAAGACGCTTTGTTTACGCTATCGCAACTAGATGCCTCAAGCTCTACCAGCGAACTCTTCCCATTTACCTAGAAAATAGTAAAGCATATCCACCATATACGTGTCAGGTCGATTCCAATAAATTCAAACGACGGCTATTTACCTTTGCAGCCTACTCGTTTTGTAAGTAATCTTACTTAGAGAAGCTCAGAGGTTATTACCTTTCTTTTTCTAGTATTTCCGCCATTTTAGTGGCGTTAACATTCGGGGCTCCAAGAAAATTGTCATTTACAAGTGTAAACCTTAACAAGATCCTACACTTGGGTGCAAATTAATTGGATTTTCATTTACCCTTAAGCAACACTTTCGGTGACAATGTCCTTTTTCTTCTTGGAACTTCAGTATTGCTTTTATTGTATAATAAGCATAGTTTTGGGTCAAAGACTGTGGATCTAGAATTCTTATCCTAAGCATTATGTAGAATAAATCTGTCAAATTATGCTGTATTATAAGAAAGTTAAGTAAATCAATGATCAACTCGATATTTAATGGGAACACTTAAATGATATTTCGATCGATTTGATATATTTCATGGAATCACTAGATAAGAGTTAATGCCTTCCATGCTCTGCTACTTGAAAGGAAACCTTGAACTGCAGCAAACCAGTGTTAACTGGTTTCTCTTCCCTTCATAGCGAAATAAAGAGTACTTTGTCCTGAACCTTCACATGGTTTAATTATTGCTCGTTTATGAAATATAATTGCTTCTTGTTCTACAGCCAACTTAATTAAGGCTCTTTTAGACTTCAAAGTCTTTCAAGCAACCATTAAATTGATGATTTGTCACTGAAACTTTTACTCGACATTCCTCAAAGGGTCTGCTGTAACCCCTTATTTGAGTTCTTCTTTATCAAAATTTTGTACCTAAATGAAGGAAACGGTTGAAAAATTGGTTTTCTGTCTTTTTACTCTCCAATTGTTAGGCTTTCATCGCTTTCATTATTATCTGTCACAGCTTTTACATCAGTACACGAACCTGCATCTTTATCACCAACTTCTTCTCCCAATCGTCACAGTAGCTATTCATTTCACTTCAACTCTTAAATATTTCCTTTTGCTCAATTCTACCTGTTAATACAGTTCCCACCACAAAAATTCAATCCCAAAATTCGCACCCATTTCAAAATGTTCCTCGCTAACAATGAGAACTTCGAGTAATCGATCATATTTTAACTTTAGCACCCAACAAGTTTCCAAACGAAAACGAAGTTAATTATCATCGAAAGTATCCTTTGCGGAAAGGAATATTCCGGTGTAATAGATCAAAAATAATTACAAATCCGCTACGGTTGTTGCGAAGCGATTTAATGAAATAAAACTGTAATGAATAGCTCTTGACAAGAGCACTCGAGACTGTATTGTTTTGGAGATTAATTAATTGTTTCCAAAGATGTTTCATTCAAAAATGGTCTTAAGTATAGCGATTAATTTTTGAAGTGATCCAAAATCCTTTATAAGATTATTACTTTTAAATCATAGCAAAGAAACAATAATGTACCTGTATAAAATATATATTTTTTAATAATGGCAATTTAATTCCATCCGTAATTTTTTATTTATTTTATTAATGCAAAACAGTCTCTCCTTTAAAATAACATTATAAGGCTTTTGTTAAGAAATATATGTATATATCCAATATGCTAATTTGATAGTATGATTAGTATTATTATAACTGAAAAAGTTCAGGCTTATTATCAATTAAAAATTTATGAACGAACAATCGTAAAGTTTTTTTTTTATTTTATCAATTTATTATGAGCATGACAACATATCCCCAGTAATAACAACATTAGAATATGTATTAATTGTACCTGGTTTGTGGGTAGTTCAAAAAGTAAACAAAAAATTTGACGATTTTAAAAAGCTCGATTATTTTGTATTCCACTACACTTGGCTCGTTATCTACCAGAGCCAAATAAACGGAAAGGCCTCTGTTTTTCTCCATAGAGCCCCAATGTGGGGTCGTCTGCTTAACCCTACGGCAAATAAGCGTGGGAAGAGTACCAGTCTTTATGAGGCTTCGAAGCTAAACTGTAAAAATTTGGGATTTCTAATAATATCTTCAATATGCATGAAAAGCAAGAAAATTTATCATATGCATAGGCTCTTAATGCAGATCCCAAACAAGCTTGCCTTAGGCGCTTATATCAGCGGACCCATCTTTGGCGGGAAATGCGGTGACATTTTTCCTTGATTAATCAGTATATAGCTTTATCTTATCAAAGCCTCAAGCGGTAGGAAAATTAGATTTGTGGAAGACAGAAAAAAAGTAAGATAGGTTTTTCTATCCTTATACATTTATTACATGTAGGAAGATCTCAGCCTATATATGGGATGTATATGGTCGATGAATTTGGATCGAAAACAAAATCAACTTTCAATCTATAGCTTGAAGTTTACACAGAAGACTAATTTACTTTATATTCAGTTTTTTTTATAAGTTTCGTATTAAGATTCTGTTCCAATATACCAATATCGTATATTACATCTTTCAAGTGCTTCAATCATAAATCTCCGTCAATCCATACAAAAATGAACGTTAGTTCTTTTCTAATACAGTTTATTTCAGTTACCAAATCTCCACTCTATATTACAGATAATATGACTGTCCCCTACAGTTTAAGCCCGATAACGGTTTAAAGCCGTCCCAAATACGACTTTATATGAAAAACAATTTTGAAACATTTTCCGATGGAAATAGAATTGAATTTTAAGATTACAGTATATTCCAATACCTTTCCTTGCAGAGATGAAATTAAACATTTATTCGTACAAGGATATCGCTTATTTATCTTGGTGTTACTGTAACGATTATTACCATATTTATATGTTAGTATGTTATCGTATTTTTCGCAATACATTTGTCAAATAATTGTATTGTATTATGTCAAGAAGGGAAACCTTTCGAAGCAATGGATTGACTGTATAAATGAAGATTTGGCAAACATATTAATAGTAATCCATTTGAGATATGAAATTAATAGAAAAATGGGGCACATTTTTATTTTTATACACCGCGCTAAATTTAATAGGGATAGAACAAAATAGAGAGTAACATTATTGTTGAAAAAATGAACAAAAGACTATCTTGGAGATAGCACTATAAATAATACGGAAAGGTGAAAGATAATAATATGAATAATCCAAATAATTACATAAAGAATATTATTACATATTCAATCATTCATATAATTATTTTTATTTATTTATTCACAGATAACAAAATAAACATACAATCAAAATGGTGGACAGTAAGCACAAAAGAATCTGCTTTATCCTTAAAGAAATCTCTTCCAGCAAACCTCCAAAATGATAGATTACATGTACTTTTCTATTTCTCCGTATTCTTACACCCAAGCTGTTTTTTCTTATTTATTCAAACGTTCTCACCTAAGGCTGTCTGGAAGAGATTGATTATTAGCAATTAGGGCGCCTATTGTATATATATACTCCCTAGTGTTTTTGTTATTTCAAATTTTGTGTGCAATAAAGAATACTTAATTATAAGAATAATACTTTATTCAAGAAAGAGATAAAAAATAACCGCAAAGAATATAAACATCACTCCAAAATTGAGGGCATTGTCCCCAAATTCAAAAATTGGTCGTGGAGAATGGAAATCTTTAGGTGTTTTATTAGATCCTGCAGCAAAAAAGAGGAAAATTAGCATTACTACCACCAACTTAAGCCTTAGTATAGCAAAAGTTGAATTCAAAGAATGACAAGGAGAACGCAATGGAACATATAGTTTGATAAACTCCACAACCGTCTCATCTCAACGATTTTTCGGAAAGCTCATTCAAAAACGAACATGGACGAATCTCCGCCGTCAAAATGTGCCCATGATAATGTCAGTCGCTGGTGGTAGGAAGCTCTATGTGATATGTCCGATGATTTAAATGCAAGATATCAGTTTATTGAAATTAGATAGCATACGGAGTTCCAAGCACTGAAGCGCAACAAAGACAAGAATTGAAGTAGAAAATTCTAATTAAAACTTCAGTAATGTAGTAAAGATAATCATTTATACCATTAGGAGATACTACTTTTCGATCTCATTAATTACAAAAGGCGTTACTCTTACAATCATCAAAGGGGCCAATCATTTCACTAATGGAAGTGACCTAACCCCTGTAATGGCAATCGGGAATGGCAGGTGAATGTACTCTTGGGAACGAATGAATGTTAAGCATTAATTATGTACATTTATAGCCTAACCGGGAAATTGATGGAATGAGCGTTATTTTTGAACTACGTCAATTTCAGAAAATAACTGTTTTCTAAATTAGTTTGTAAGCTGCTGATGCGGACTATACTAACCACAGCTGTGAGATTATTATGACGAGTGTAGTTGGTCGGTTGATTCCAGATAACTTTGTGTCCACAAAGTTAGCCAGTATGCAAGATCTAAATCATTAGCTTACTCGGATTTTTTGGATCCTCTTAATATTAAAGTATTAAAATCATGTCAAGCATTAAAGACACGGTTTGATATGAGATTTTAAACCAAGATCAGCTTGAAGTAATGTGGGTTGGGAGTTGCCGGCTACACTACTGGTATGATCTCAGTGGATGTCACCCTCCACATATCGGTAACATCGTGTGCTAAGTTCAGATACTTAATCTTTTTATCTGATTATGCTTTCACGGGGTTATCATCGAACGGAATGGTAACATCCAATAAAAACTCACGTGATTCTACTCGGTCCATCAAAACGATATCAAGTTTTTAGCTAAAACAGTCCTGTCCGTAATGATGGACCGGACCCAGTACAACCGAGCACAGTCATTTTCGAGCATTGACCCGACATTTACTTATAATAAGGTACATTTTTACCTATGAAGGCGAACTTTACTAACCGAGCTAACTCGAGATGGAAAATTTTGGCTGTTTCGTAATGTCTATGCAAATATTCGATATTAGCCAGCACAGGACACCCAGAAGTTATTATGGCTGAGTGTCTCTCCGGGCAGGAGAAAGGCTCTAAATATGTCTTCTGTCCAATCCTTCAGGATATACTTCCGGTAGTTACGGGCCATGATGACCTGGTACTCTATTGCATATCCAAACCCTTCGGTTTTCCCAAAGCGGTTACCGAAGTGCAACCAATACACGGAACTTTTCAGGTCTGCGTGACGCACGTAAAGAGCCTTGAGGAACCTTACTGCAACTCCTTCGCCTACCAGGTAGCCTTTTATAATTATATTTTTCATCTGTTTATTTTCTGTGTTTCATCTTTGTATTTGTATAAAACATATTATCTTACTGCCTTTTAAAAAGAATCAAATATCTACTTTATAATAGATTTAATTATGAATGATGGTAATTAAACTTCTAAATTAATATGGGACTTTTACATATGAAGAGACCTTTGATCCAATCTAGAAATAACCGAGGCTTTTAATTACAAGTTGGCGTCAAACGGAAGTTCTCGAAATTTCAATATCCCCGAACAAACTGCGGTGGGTAGAAGTGACCCGATTTTAAGGTAGACCTACCAGGGTAATGAAAATTCTATTTTCATAGTTAGACTTTATTAATTGAATGGCTTCTGGCCGCGGTTCTACTTTTTTGAAGGAGTTAGAACATCCGTTTCAATGAACTCTAATACAGCATTGGTATCTAATAATTTACGGATAAAATTAAGAAGGGGTTTTAGTTTTTATTTGCAATGATTAAGAGTTAAATACATGCTGTTTCAGATTTCATACTTATTTATTTAATGTTTCTCTAATATTAAAATGATAATTCTGATATTATAATTACAGGTGACCTCAGTATATAAATTACACATATGGCTAGACGATCATACTTATTTAATAAATAAATATATACTCACAATATATTAAGATTCTCTGTAAAAAGAAATAATGTGCTTATTGTTATTCAAATACAATGTAAGGTACATCACTGTTTTTTAAAATGGATAAAAATTTGGGAAGGTTATGAATTTTTTATTGGTATCGAACCAATAAAAAATTATAGATGACAAAGACAAAAAAGTGGGCGGCTGTGGCCTATTCTGGTCCTACAAAATTGGTTTCTTAACAACCCACATGAGTACTGAAGCACTCTGTTGGGATTGTTCAATCCACTGTGAAGAATCCTAAATTGATTGAGATAAAACTCCCCGGTAACTCCACTGCGAAAGATCATGCCTAGAGAACAGGGCATTAAGACCAGGCTTGGCACCGTTAGATCAAATATCAAATGATGTCTTGATATTCCAGGTGTCTTTAGTACTATAGGTGGCAAGTACCATTACCATCAGGGAGGTCAATGATCCCTGCGGTGTTCTGCTGTCTGAATCTAATTGAGATGTTGAAAATTCAAAAGCGTAAAGAAACATAAGACGACACATAAATCAGAAGCGTGGTTTTTCATTTGAAATGCGATAATAAAAGACGTAAATAAAAGAGACCACAAACATTTTGACATTTACTAATTATAGGATAGAGGCTCAATTTCAATGGTCCCTCATTACAACAGTAAAGGCAACAGATTTAATTACAAACGAGCGTGAAACGTGAATCCGGTGGTAACCCGGGAAATTTCAAAAGGGATGGCCCGTCCCCAATTTCATAGTGAATCTGACCCTGATTATATTAGGGGGTTTTGCTTTGGCCCATTTTAGGGAAGGCTTTTATACCATTTATTAGACGAAGAAAATTGGTGAGCGAGTTAAATTAGTTCTCATTCTATTGTGACATAGACTACATTACTAAAATCCATTCACAAGGGTTAAGACAGTTGTTGATTCGATTGAAAGCTTTGGTTTCCTTTACTAAGACTACAGGGGTCAATCAAAATTTGTTATCACGAGATCTTCCGGTTCGCTAAAAACATTCACTCACAAAGCCGCACCATGCATGTGATGTGCTATTGACCAAACTTCCCTAGTATTTGTCCCGTGTAGAAAAACCTGTGCCCAGCATTGTGACGGATATAGGCTGATCATGATGATAATGAACGTTTCTAAGTTGTCAATTCTAAAACGCATCTTAAAAATGCCCATAAAAATATACAAAACTGATTCTATCACTTTCATATGAATAAGGGAAAGATGCTAAAACTTCATTTTTGATAATTATTAAAGAAAATTCTTACAGTATGAACAGCGATGATACTTCGTTTAAACGAAGAAGTTTTTACCGTTATTTAATAGCTTTTATTTTGGGCTATAAATAATCTGTAGTGTAGTAATTAACACCCAAATATATAACGCCCTTCAGATGTCCTTTGCAATCAACCTTTTCTTTAGTGTTGTGTATATACAGAGACTGTCATCGACACTTATTGGCAAAGATGAGCGAGGCAGGGGGCTTATCTAATGGGAATCAATGCAATTCTATGATAAATATTGTTAGCAAATACTATTGTGTCAACTTGTTATTTCTTGTATCTTTTGGCGTGTGCGTTACGACTGAGGGTCCTAAATGTGAATCGAAATAACTAATGTTATCTTGATTTAGTAGTTGTGGAACATATTTGAAAATCTGTAAAATATATATTTTTTAAAATATAGCAATTTAAATGAATAATTACTCAAGGGTACCTCTTTCTTGGTGAATCAATACTAGTAGAAGCTAAATCTAAATCTCGTATTTTAGTAAAAATGAACACTTCATACAGCATGAACAAGCATTCTAAATTTTTATAAATGTTTTTATATATTCCATATTATTAAGGTTGTTAAGGCTCTGTAGTAGGTAAAAATAGTTTTTCGAAACCTCTTCTGTTATTAGAAAAATAAAGTCTATTATTATCTCATATAATGTGATTATAACAATTCTCATGATTTTAATAATAACAATAATAAATTGATTTAATTCAACGATCTTGTATTAGGATCCAATACATTTAATTATATTTATTTAATAGAAATAGGTTTTAATTCAATAGTAATTACAATCATTAGTTTTTAAAATTCTTATTATAATTAATTTATGATCTACTGCAACATGGTCAGTGCCTGAACCTTCTTACTGACAGTCAAACCTCTGCTGCAAATGCACTAAAGATACCGGACCCTGTGAACCAAGCATTTGCATCTCATGCAAATCCATTCAGCTGCACTTTGGAAAACATCCCTAACATAATATAGAAACGAGACGAGTACATAAGGATAAAATTTACAAAACAATGCAAAGAAATATTTATTGGTTACAGTTACCGCTTTAGGCCATTTGTTTTATCATTACGTTTTGATTCTGAATTTACAATAATAGACGCTTAACACGAAGATGTAAGACTCTAGGAAATGACAAGAAAATCAACATAAGTCTCATAAAAGCGTCCTCATTTTGGTTTCGATTTTAGCATAGCTGTACTCCGCCCCTCTTAAATAGATTATGAAGTAAAATTGACATTGCAAACTTGGAAATGGATTCGTCTCTCCAATTAAGATAGAATTAAAATGAAAGTGGAGTGAAACTGATTTTTAGTTAGAGAAATATAATTTTCAAAATTAGTTCGGTCTTCTAATTTCTTGGAGTGAAATTGACGACCGGACAAGCAAGGCGAACGAACTAGACAAGAACTAACTAGAGCATGGAATTCCTTACCAGCACACGTATTCCCTCATTCTTATAACATGGGTTCCTTTAAAAGAAGCGTGAAAAAGCACTTTTTGGGCTAGCAAGGTGAGGTTGGCTAGGGCAGTATATCACATGCTTCACTAGCTATGTTCACATATGGACTCGTCTACTGCTTATCATCAGTTGGTGTCGAGTCATTTGCTGTGCTTTTTATAAAAAAAAACATTTACCAAATCTTATATTAATGAAGCTATAGCGAAAAACACGCGCTGCCAAATAAATTCATATCTTGGATCTACAGCCAAAATATGTAATCAAATTTTTTAATGCAAAATGTGAATATAGCGATATTGTATTTATGACTTCGAAGACCAACACATTGTCATATACTACTCACAGAAAGAGGGTACTTGTTAAATTAAAAACCAAATTTCTATTTAACATACAAATGCATCGGTCACTCTAGTTACATATACATTCCCCTAATACAGTAATAAGCAGCAACAATAATAGCAGCAATTTGCATAAGCCAATATTTATTTGAAACATAACTTAAATTAATAATTTCAACAACAGCTCATATGTGTACCCACCGAAAGGTTCAAGTCTACCTTATATTAGGGCAATTAGACCCTAGTCAACCACGCTAGAAAATTTTTAGCTGTGTGTAGGTTTAATCTCGATATTTTCCTTTAACATAAAAGCGTCGAAAAAACGTATATATGAATTTAAAATTTGAAAACATATTGGTCAGCAGTTAACATTAAAGTAATGATTCAATCTAATAATAATTTATCATATTTTTATATATATTTCTGGCATAATGATTAAATAGAAATAAAGTTTACAGACATAACCATCAAAAGTCAGTCATATAGTATTTGTAATACATAAAATTAGGAAAGTTTAAACAGCAATTATCCTTATTTCCTAAGTTAATAAGATCCAATTCACAATTGCATCTCTTGTGAACGTTTCAATCGAATCCAAACGTTTTGATAGCGTTTGACATAAGCTGTCAAATAGTATAAAACTGAAGTTACGAGTTTGTTGTGAATTATAGAATTCACTTTATATTTGGATTTCGCAGCTTGACGCATCTGCGATTGAAATACCATGATCCAATTGAAACTTACTAAGGGTAGTTCGAAAAAGAAATGAATTTGAAATCTGGTAAACATTTTCTGTCCGCCGTACGGGAATAACCGAGCCGAATAGAATTTGAACGTTGCTGGACAATATTCAACAGCAGAGCGCCTTATGTTCCTATTGTTCTCCTCTCACAGTATCAGTTTTTATTCGCATGAAAATTTCGCTGTAAAAAGACTGGAGTTGGTTTTCATTTACTTTTCAACCTAGTTACACGTTAAATCGATAACTAGGTGTGTAGTACAAACCCATTTGATAACGAATGGAGTCAAAACGGATACTACACTATCCGTATTCCTGATGAACAAAAAAATATTTTAAAAGTTAAAGCACAGATTCTTATAAGATAGATAACGACATTACTTTATAAAATATTTAAAACTAAGCAACTTCTTTACAATAGATAATACCAAACTACGTTGTGTGCGCTTCAGAAGTGCAAAAGGGTTATATATATAAGGATATTTGTTCACATCGGGATATAAACAAAAGTCTGGTATTCTGCTACAACTTTTCTAGCAAAGCCTTCGGATTTTTAATGATTAAATAATGTTAGAAAAGATAAATTAAATTTTAGAAAAGATAAGATAAATTTATACATTTCTATATTTATAGTCGATAAAAATAATAATGTATGAGGAGCATATTTTCGAACCATAACATCACCTTACTTACTTACTTACCATGATTAATAATGAAACGTGTCGTCAGAAGCAAGACTTCATGATTACAAATTTTTAATTTATCCACCTGGTAACAACAGCGACGAAAGTTAACAAAACTTGAAGAAGAAACCTTCGAATGAAGATAATGACAATATTTGTTAAACGATAGTTCTATGCTCGTAAAACTGCCCCCTATTTTACAACAACAATAGCAAAGGCAATCGCTTTTATTTTAACATTCATTGGCCCCAATTCCGATGAGCACGGCCTAAATTAAATTAAAGTTATTCGTCTCACTTTCAAATTAGAAGGGATAGAATGACTTTTAGGAAAGTCAAGTAAGGTGACACTTAGTAATAAGTCAAAAGTGTATGGACGTCCATACACATTCGGCTTGGCTGGCGCGATAAAGAAGAAAGCATTCTAAATTTATAAAATGTATAACAATTGTTGGTTTGAATTTTAATTGTTTTTACATTCGACTTCATTACATTTGAAGTTAAGACTGATTTTTGAATACAAGTTCCGACGGAAACAGCTTACGATATCAATATTGTATGAGAGAATACGGCTAATGAGCGCACCGGAACGGCAGTTAATCCACAATAGATCTTCGAGTAGCAACAGTAAGTTTGTTATGATTAACAAAAGATTACGTATCACACCGCTATAAGAGATGTTTTATCGATTAGTCGCTCGGCAGGTATGTTGAGATAAGCGGCATTTTGTGTTTTTTTTTATATATTAATCTCAGCAAATGACTTGACACCACCTGGTGATAAGGAGTAGAGGAGTTCATATGTGAAGATAGCTAGTAAAGCATGCGACATACTGCCCTAGCTACCCTAACTTTGCCGGCCCAAAAAGTGCTTTTTACGCCTGTTTTAAAGGAACCCATGTTGTATGGAGAAGGGAATACGTGTGTGTGTGATTGGTGCCAACGTGCCCTGTGAGCAACTCCAACTAAGCCCGGGTTCTACCGTTTGCAGGATGAAATAGTTGAATACCGGCTCGTTTATAAATTAGGGCACTCACAGGGTGTGATGAAAGCCAGGAATCGATGAGAACATCTTTAATGTCGGTATGATGATTAGGCCAGAATCAGAAAGAGCTTTCTAAGGGCATACTCAAAGCTATAGGCTTACTGCTCAGAAACATAGTGAAGCTTATAGCAGCGAGACACCAAAGTTGAACAGAGAAGTCACAGAAGATCCTATAGAGTCGTAGTGCACTGTATCGTCTGTTATAGCTCCAAGATATTTGCCGTTGGCATAGAAATCTATATCTATTCCATATTCTACTTCTCTATGGAGGAATGAGAGTTTTTAATTTCTTTGTTGTTTATTATTCAACGTAAATGAGCCAAATAAGATAAAATGTAATAAACATATCTAGTAACCTATGCCCAAGTGAAAATTAACTTATCCAGTTTAACTTATATCCAAGAGAAAATTCATGACACATAATCTAAAAAGGTCCTTAAAACTCTAGCGACAGAGTTTTTATGAATAATACATTTTTAATTCGCCTTGTTGATATTGAAAAGTTTCGTAATAGCAACCGTTGGTACTTTAAGTTGAATGTAAAAAGAAAAATTCGACAATTTTTCTGACAAAAATTCAATTTGTTCGGCTCACTGGGCGTGTTTTCATGCAGCGTTGGACTTTTTGATATTTTTTGGTGAAGATCTTATTAGAAACTTTTATTTTAAATATGAAATGGCGGCTGGATAACTTTTGTTCTTTTTTTAAAAAGATAATAATATCTCATCCGTATTGTTATTTTTGTATCTTTAAATTACACATAAATTTAATTTTGGAAAGAAATGGTTTGAATTATTGTAATTTAGGAGCTCGTTGTAGCGGTTTGAAGCGATTTTGATTACGATTACAAAGCAAGTTTCGCTGGTTATCTTTGATGGGTTGAAACCACATTGGGCCACTATAGTGTGTCTACAAACTGTGTTTCTCTCATGTAGGAAGGTTTGTGCCTATCAGTAAGACCTATATAGGCTAGGTTATGGGTTGTCAATGAAACAAAATAAATTCTAGAAACTATATAAAACTAATTGAGGTGTTAATATAAAATCTAAGATAAATTTTTACATGCACACATGTACGGTCTAATTACCGTACATTTTACCGCGTCAGCTACATTGTACCTATATTGTATTAATTAATTATTATTTTACATTTAATTCACTTTAAAATCATCATACTAGCAAGTTGTGTGTTATCAAGATGAAGTGAATCAATAAAATTTATATTTAATCAACAAGGATTTCTCATTTATCAAGATATATCAGGTTGTGAGACTGTGCCAAGAAGTCCCACAACATATGGTCCTTCGAGCCGGATATTATAATTACTTTATGTAACAGGTACATTGGACTGGTAAACTTATTAAACTTTCGTACCTTAACCGCCTATTTATCTATTTGCCCATATTATAAGTCTTTCTTGGATCATAATACAATATAAAAGATAAGATAAGTGACAGTCTAGACTGACAAAACGGCACCAGATTAGTTTCTACGGTAGAAATTGTTAAAATTACTTTTTTATGCATGTTCGGTCAATAGTATTTCATTTCATACTCTCCTTTTTCAGGTACAAGAGTGACTAAAAGCAGTATAGCAGAGTACAAGTAAGTATTATTTTTTTAGGCTATAGAATCTGTATCAAAGAAAAGACTACATAATTCATATACTTAAACACAAGTGGAGACTTCTGGTTATGATCGAAATAAAGTTCGATAACTTTATCGTAATAATTAATATTACTCACAATAAGCAAGGCAAATGGTTTATTATGACACATTTTAGTACCTAATCTATTATAAAAAATTGTAGAGATCCTTCAAGTATTAACTCTTAACGTTATATTTTATTTTTATAATCTGTCCAGTCGTGCAAAAATTTATGTATCACATGAATACTTTTCAATGTAAATAAAAAAAATGTAAATCTATCCATTCTATGATATATGAATTAACAATATTATTTAACTTAATTCCATACAATTATTTTATTTTTAAAAGTCGGCCATTGGCACTTATTAGTTTCTATATGAAGCCGTTTAAGTAATTTTTTTATGTTTGTTACTCGATTTTTCTGTCAATTTTGAGCCGATTCCCTGAGGTGGTTCCATTGTCACCAAGTCAGAATGCATACTTAAGAAGATAAATAAGAAGAGAAAGAAATTTTAGAAATCCGACAATATCAGTTGAGATAAATGATAATTTATTCCTGACACCTCTTAGAATTAAAAATTTTAAACAATAATTATGTCCATTGTCTTACAACCATTCCCAATATCTCTAGTTTAGAGTCGTATAGGACATACCAAATCTCTGTTCTTTGTTTTGAGGGGTTAAATTGTAAATTTTATCACAATTCACGTTTTCCAACTTCAGCCAACTGAAGTTGTGAGAAGAAGAGAGCGTTAATTAGCTAATTGGCAAGATGTAAAACAAAGATTGGTAATTATTGGTAATATCAATCTCTATATCATATCTTGGCAAAAAGAGATAAAAATTATGTCTCTTTCAGTTTTAATACTTTGTCCGCAATTACGTCCGCAACATCTCAGAGCAGTTAAATCATGTTGCTTTAGCTTTCTTCGCATATGGACTCTTTAAATGTTATAGAATCATTAGCCCTGTGAACTTTGATACGCTATCTCTTCAAATTAATTAAATCCACGCCTTTTTCTTTCTATTTTTAAGACGACTATTATATTTATTTGTACGTCAATATTTTATTGAAACTAAAATAATTCTTATTCGATAGATTAACCTCACCCCTTCGGGTTTTGTCCTAATACCAGTACTAATATGTTGGTCATGCAAATATGTATATGGACGAAAATTATCACTGATCTACGACATTTTTGCAAATATGCAGCGCTGGTATTGACGATTCCCACAATGTTTATAAAATGCCCATAATTTTTATTGCAATATTGGGAATATGATATATAAATTATATGTTTTTTTATTTTTCATTTGTCTTTGGCAAGATAAAGGCAATTTTTTCAGGCAAATACCAGGTGTTTTTCTAGAATTCTCAACATTTGCTGTTTTGTGTATAACACGTAGAGAAAGAATAATATCAAACCTTCCATCTTCATTTACATAACAAATACCCTGAGATCCTGCCCCAGTAAGCCACCAGCTATAGTGCCACTTAACATTGCCGTGTCTTATATTTGTGTACAAAATAAATAACCTTTACCATATTCACGCAAAAATACACTAGAATATAGAGGCAACTTTGCGATGCAGACATCACTCACATTCGTCTAATGTTAGTATGACCATGATATTTGAAGAAACATTTTTTTTATCTAATACAATATAAAATACGATAACATTACACTATCGAGGTACTATCCTCTTTCTAATGGGTCAAGAGCTCTGTACTCTTATTTAAAATTTAATTGATTGGAGAATTTTCACGCATAAACCTCTGTGACTGCATCGCGTAGCGTCACTAGCGCCATCTATTGGCCAAGAAGCTTTGAAGAGCTTTTCGTCCCTGACTCTTAGTGCTGGTCTATAGAGTCATCTACTCGCTGTCTTAGTGGATATGGATCCACTTCTTGCACAAAAAGATTTCGTAACTCGTTAATTTGGCGCATAGCTAGAACAAAAAATTCCTTAGCAATACACCTCTTTCATACAACATGGGCTCCTTCATAAGGCCTGAAAAGGGATATTTTGGGCCGATAAGGTGGAGGTAAATAAGGTAGTAAGTATATATTCATTGGCCTTATTTAGTAATAAGTAATGTGTGTAGTAATATGTATATGTATGTAATTAATCTATGCATGGATGTTAAGTAGTATCAACTATATATATATATCGTCCAAAATCGGAATCAACATTCCGAAATTTTAAATTTACTTAGTTAAATCCGATCAACCACTCGCCCATTGAAATCAGTCATGTAGTTATGTGGACCAAACTCCTCATGTGTAAGCTTATAATTAATATTATTTAGACTCAGAAATACAAAAAATATACACGATATTCGTTACACAATCAGATAAAAACTTAATCAGAAAAAAAAAGTATAATATTTCAAAGCCTAGATTATAATAAATAGTACTTAAATTTTTATTAATTACTAGACCTAAAGCCATGCATATAAAGTAACTAACAAAGAAGTCAAGTTATTGATACTACGACCAATAACGCAGAAAACTAATCTCCAATTTGTGCAATGTAAGCTCACCTAAATGCCACTCCAATATTAATTCCGGGCTGACGTATCGAGAGATGTCCTGACTAATTCATAGGCAGCCTACGTTCAGGAGAGGCACTTTAGCAGATTGCAAGCCTGACCTCAGAGAGTACATTGATATAGCTTCTAAGAGAAGAGACTTGGCGTGATGGCTGAATATTGATTACTTCAGACATAAAGAAATTAGATGTAGCGTATTTAATGTTACTAATTATAACGATGCAAATTTTTCTGATTTTATATTACATGTATTAATTCGAGTAATGTAAGTGCTTTTGTAGAATATGTAACTTGAAGATTTTTATACAGTAATGTTATATTTATATTGTGAACGTATATTATTGTTTAGGGAAGGTGCTGGGCTAAATTAATTTATTGTATAGGTAGGTATGTCTAGGTACGTTACCCTCTCGCCGATACAGGTAAGTAGGTGTATCCCTGGTCTCACTTGGTAGGCACAACACTGATGGCACTAAGATAGCACTGATGGGCACAGAAAACGGTACAACGAGGGCAACGTGGCGAACACCGCGGATACTTATGTCAGTCAGTAAAGTGTCGGGAAGGAACTGGTTGATTGGTAAGTGCCGATCTGAACTCCCGGAGTGCTTCTAGTCGAGATGATCTGTTCTGATTCCCTTATCCTGATGACAGCTGTCCTGGAATACTACCATCAGATGGCCTATATACTTAGCCTATATAATTTCATCTGACACAAATAATATTAAACCAAGAACCACTGATAAAATTAGTATATCAAATCTCTCAACCAGTTTATCCCCTGTTTATTTTAAGAGACCACGAATTAAAGCTAATCAATATACATTCAATCGTGCTATTAGATTTTGCAGTATTTTAATAGGCCTCTATAAATTTGCCCCTTCCAGACCTACTCTACACTTGAAAGATCCCTTGCGTATTTACGACAGGTGTTCTCTGCTGGATCCCCTAAGTAGGTGCTGAAAAATTCAAACACGTAAGTGGCCCTGAAATTTTAAAATCTATGCTCGAAAAATTTGTCAATTAATTCGCAAATTTTGCTCATATCTTTTGTAACTGTTTACGAGAAGTCTTGTTAAGGTTCTTTATTGGTTTGCTTTTTTATTGTTTCTTAAGGGAGTTAAATTCCTTTTCAAAAGGAAAGCAAGGGTAAAATAAAGCACACAGCCATGCCTTATGTAGTATTTTATTTTATACCAATCTTAAGTTATGTATTCGGGATTATTGACGGCAAATGGTAGGTGCCGCCGTATTTAGAAAAATTTAATAAAATGTATTCTGAAATGAGAAAAAATTAATACGGCAATGACAAAAACAACATATCCCACAAATGAATGATTGAAAATGGATTGGAAAATCTCAAAAATCACAAATATGAAGCTGAATTCATAATTCCATGTGTTGCATGATGTAGAGATCCTTTTTGACATGAAACTTCATCAAAAATTAGAAATATATAGAATCTAACAGAAACTTACAAATCCCATGAAAAACTCCTTTGTCAGTGGATTAAATGTTGAAATAATGGAGGATCCTATATCCTATAATTGATGTATCCTCCAATTTTTCAAGTTATGGGGGAAAATTCGAGGTTCATTTTGTGTACTAAATTTTATATACTTATTTTTTGGTGAGGTCAACCAGGTGTAACTAATACTATCAAAAACTTTTCCAACTATGGAACAAGACCCAAACTTTTTCAAATTAATCAAAACTCTTGGGTACTCGGCCGAAAAAAATATTCAGTTATTACTCCTGTTTCGCAGCGCTGTCACAATGATTAACTTTTTAATTTTTCACCCTCTCGCCGCCGGTCAGAGCCAGGGGAGATGACCGCTGCACTTTTAGATTACTTTTTAATGAAACATCAACGTTTTAGTGGTGTTTAGCGATTTGGAATACTGTTTCTAAGTAAATTTTGCTGTGGTAGGTTTGAATAATCGCAGGATAGGTTTGAATAAGCACATCATTATATTGCATAATGATATGTAATTTGAATTTAACTTTTTAAATTTTTTATCTAGTTTGTTTTTCTTTATGTGTTTACTATATTTTTTATTTTATTTCATAATAACATTCAGAAACATTAACACGGATAAAAGATCGATTGCAGACCATTTCATTTCAAAAGGAGTGTTTATTAATGTGGTAATTTTTTAAAATATTTAATTAAACATATTTCTATGTTTTTCTCCAATATTGACTATCCAAAACATTTATTTGGGCTGCAGCCTGGGTGTGAGTGTGTAAGCAATGATAATTTTAACAAATATATATAATGTTTAAAAAATATATATTTGTTTTATATATTATTGCATATCTTTAACAAATATACAATTAATTACTATTCTCAGTATTCCTTTACGTACAAAGTACCTTTTCACAGAAATTTTTCACATTGCGAATAAAAATTATTTTACAAATTAACTTTCGTCTTTATACTAATTACTATCTATTATTAAAGGCAATACGTAGTCTTTGGAAATAATTAGGAACTTAGAGCGAAATCAACATTTGATCAATACCATCCGGAGGCTAAACATGGCGAAAGTAGCTTTGTTTTCGTTATCAAAGTCAAAGCGTTCGTACCATTACGTCCTCGCTGTTTAATATTCGTTCATTTGTTCACTACAGAATCGGGGCCAAAAATACATTTTATTTTAACATATTAGTTTCAGATTTAATGGCACTTTATATTTTAAAGAGGAATTATACTCCACGAAGAAGAGGTAGAACTCAACCACAGAACATATAAAACCTCTTTTACAATGCTCAGTCCACTGCCATGTGTCTCTTTTAACGTTAATTTTCTATCGGTAAACGTGAGATTATCTGATTTATTAGCAGAGACATAACCGATAAACAGCCTCGTTGAAAACAAAACATAATCAAATTTCGCAAAAAAAGAAATCCGGGTCGGTCTTTTGACATGAAATAAATTAATATCTTCTTACAGATACTTTTATAAATATCTATGTATAAAGAATTCTTGCGTTATTTTCCCGTCTTGTTATATTTAGCCAGTAATATTTCACCATTCCATTGTTTAATATGACGCGAGAAGAAAATACCGTGTTTTATACATCAGGGGAATTTTTGTGAGAACATACATGAACATTCTGAACTTAGAATTATAACAAATTAAACGTGAAGCCAAAACCTACTCACGTATGTGTGAAAATCATGTATTTATACGCGTCACGGCACGCAAACAAGGATACAGTTAATTTTGATTATTTGAATGATGTTTTGAAATAAAATTATTTACACAGATGCTTAGACGCAGTTGTGTTTGGTCTTCGGTGCTGTAACTCTTAGTGTCAGTTTAAATCACATTGAACAGTTACCATAGTAACTGTTCAATGTAATATTTATGGTTAACTGTCAATTTGTATGTAAACGATAGCAATGCCTCCAATGTGAAGTATTGGATACAATATTATATATATGCGATTATCAACTGAACGCAGTTACGATAGAAACGTTTCGATACGATAGATGCTTACACCAACAGTCTGGTAAAAGTAGTCCATAAACGAGTTTGTTAATTATTTTAATTGCTTGTCTTATATAACGAAGAAATATAATAGTAATACGTATATCAATATTAGAAATAAACTAAATAAACATAAAACCTCCGCGACCCAAGAACTAATATACAAATATTAGTATATATAATATCTTTAAATATCTCCCCCTACTGAGATTCAATTCCCGGACCTCTGACTAAAAGTAGACAAAGCTACTGGTACCAATCGACCAGATGTTCGTCTTTGTTATCACAAATCAGAATGAATGTCTACTTAACATGAATTGTAAAGATAGACGCTTCCGTTGCCTGGGGAAGGTAACAGGGGAACCTGGGGGATGTTTGGGACTCTCACCCACTAAAACCCACAGCGACGCACTACCTGACTGTTTCCTGCAGACGCACGGGATGACGCTCGAAGACATTTCACAACTTTGTACGCAGGGCAGTGTAACCGTTGATCGGTCCCGGCTTGATCTGAGACTGAGGGGAAAAGAGAGGGAGCCTATAGAGCTAAACCAGTTTGGCCAATGCTTAGCCTAACTTCTTATATAAATACGCCTCCGTATCTCTCCGTCTATCTTAATACAAGAAACAACATGAGCCAGGGGAGCGTTTCTCCTTGTTCTTTGTTCATTTTGTTTCTTATTTCCTATTCCTTCTTTTAAAACAAAAAAGAAATCTAATTTTAAAGCATCAATTGTGCTGGGTTTCATAATTTTATGAAACATTGAAGGACATTTGCAAATGAAAGCCTTTAAACAGATAACAGAATGAAGCAGTATGTAAACTTTTTCAGATGATCCACGCACTTGTTCTCTTACATTGTATTTTTGGCAACAATTTTCCTACTGGCAAACAATTCCCGTGATAAAATTTTAATGTCATGTCAGCTTTAGGATAATTTTCCAATATATTGACTTGACAGACAGACAATTTGACAGATGCTTAGATTGTTGTTCAATTAGTAAGTTTATTAGAGTGTTTTGACTTTGTCTTTGAAAAGTTGACACTTAAAAAAATGATATTTCAATATCCGCCGTGAACCGTTTCAGTGTGGAGGGACAGGTAGAACTAATATGCTTATAATATTCAGCTTCCTTTACAGTTTGTCGTGTAATTTGAAGTTAAATTTAATGAAAAAACATAAAACAGTATCCAACCAGTTTAAAAATAAATAAAAAGTATCGTAAGCAGCCCTACAGTAGTGAAAACTCCGCGGGTACATCGCGGCGGAGGTATTGGAGACGTGTCGCTATTTTCCAAGTAAAGGCTGGTATGCTTAAGAATGCTTATATAATTTATGGATGTACACATACCGCACATGTTTATTTTCGAGTCAATCGTGAAGGTTTATACCCTACCATAACAAAAAGGGTGAAACAATTTTAAAAATACCAATAAATATTATTAATATTCGCTCTTCTTCTTATGTATAAATATGAAATGATGTTCTTTAGTCCCGCCAAAACTAAGAATCGGCTTTTTTAATTAATTAATATTGTGTTTTGTATAATTCTTCTTTAAAAGTACTCACATCTACGCCTTTAATGGATTTTTTGAAAACTGGTTTCTTGGACACTAGGATAGCATAAGTTACTAACCAGATACTGAATAGGTCTGCACATTTTTCAGCTTCTTCAGACAATTGCTTATCATTTACGACTTTCCAAATAAAGAGGCCGCTGTTTTCGGTGGACTAAAATATAAATTAACGTTAAAATAGTAAGCAACAAGTTTCCTGACAAATCTTTATTAAGAAAGGAATGTTAGCTATAGCCAGTATCTCAAAAAGAATCAAACACGAAGCAAGAAAGCTTGAAGAAAAAGAGCGAAGAAAAAGAGCGAGAATATGAGCACAATAGATTTCTTATAGCGTTAACCGTTTGTTCGAGTCGTTATTACCCGAGGTCCCGGTTAAGATTCCCGGTAGGGGCAGATATTTGTACGACGAGTACGAATGTTTGCTCAGGAGTCATGGATGTTTGTATCGCTATTTAGTATATTTCTGATATTTAAATACATATTAATATATCCTATACATATACTATCCGTAACACAAGCTCTTAATGATTCTTACTTTGGAATAGATTGTTTCAGCTCAGGTAATTGTCGAATAAATGGAAAACGGCTAGGTCAAGTTAATTCGTATAATTCGTTTAAAATAATATTAAAAGTACAATTGACACGTATATCGCACAGTTGCGTTTAAATCGATTAATGCCACGCTGCTATGCCCCCACTAGACCGTCGCGCATGTGTTTCTCGCATTCGTCACTAGGTGGCGCGAACATAGATAATAGGTGGAAGAGTAAGAAATATTATTATTGTTACTATCGGCGGGCTGGTAAGGGATGAAATAATAAAATTATCCTTAGTGGGGATGAGATAACTTTGACATCACAAGTGACTAACTAGTCAACTTTACTAGATAACTGCAAAAATATCTCGAACCTGTTTATCTTCGATAATGATTCAAGGTGAACCATAGTCCCCTACTGCTCCCATCTACGCTACGCCATAGGCGTGTTTGACAATTTGTCGCTTCACTGGTCTGCGTAATGTTATTTATCTACTCAAATGACACGATCCGATATAAATAAGTAAATCATTTCGTACACCACGAAATAGATTTCTGGGTGAGCGAGTTTGAGACCTACGCGAATCATATTGAATTATTAGATATGCGGGGCTTGACTTTTATTTAAAGAGCAGAATATAAAAGAGATCTTGAAACCTTTTTGTATGGTAATGAAATAACTTTGATTATCCAACCAAATCTGAAAAGTAATTTTGGAGAAAAATGTCCAATAGACAATATGTTTCGAGGAAAACCTTTTACGATGAATCACGCGAATCCTAATTTGACAATTGTTACAACTCGAACACCAGTACAACTTATAATGAAATGGAGAAAAGAACATTCAAACAAAGAAAAGAAGGTTAGGCAAAATGAGGTATGAAGATGTATCCGCACATGTTGGAACCAAAGTGGTTGTGTACGTTTTCAGGCAAACTTTCTCCAGCGTATGCTCAGGCTGTCGAACGACTCCCTGTGGATATTTCGAAGACATGTTTTTGCGTAATGCATGGGCTCTATAAAAAGAGCGTGATAATTTTGTTTTACATGGTCGGCAAGGTGCTTGATGCCCCTGGTGCTGCAAGCCTCCATAAGGAGCTAAAGGCTAAAGATGTATGTGGTCTAGCGTTATCGATGAAAGACTATCAATCAATAAATCAATTCCAGCCGCTTTCTCTCAACTTCTTGCTTTATTATCATGTTGTTGGCAGTAGAGATCCGAATCGATGGTTCTGCCCGGCGGTCTTAAAGAACAATGCCCTTTCAAGCCCACCATAGACACAACATCACCTTATTGCAAGTAAACCCAGTTTTGTCACAGTCTGTGAAGCTTGACCACCTTTAGCCACGACATTTTTCGTATGCTCTTATCTTACGTGATCCAATTTTCATCACCAGTTATCAAGCTCTTCAAAAACGGTTCGGTTTCATTACGTCTCAATAAAGAATCGTAAATGAGTATAACGTTCATAAGGTTTCTTTTAGTGAGCTCGTGAGCTTTCGAGCTTTTTGTGTACTAACTATTTTCAAATGGGTCAAAATTGTTTTGTGGTCAAATCCCATTTCATCAGCAATGTCTTAACTGTATATATGCCGTTCTTGCTCAACTTTTTAAAAAATAGCATCCATTTCATCCTGAAGAGGGTGAACAGAGCGATGCATCTTTGACATCAAAATTCCCAGATTGAAAACGCTTAAACCAACTTTGTGCTACTCTTACTGACACTGCATTAGGTCCATAAATGTCACTAAATTTTTTCGCAGCATATGTTGCATTTTTTCTTCTTTGCAATAAAATTTTAAAATGTAGCTAATTTGTTCATTCGATTCTCTCATTTTGACATAAAGAAAAACAATTGAAAAATAGTGAGAAACAAAATTTTCCTAATTTGACATTTTTTTTGAAATGTCACCTTTTTAATGTCATGAAAATCAGCTAGATACATACAGTACAGCCAAAGATTAATATATTACAAGTTAATACATACTTTATGCGAAAAGACTTTCCCTGACCTAATATTTAATAGGCATTGACATTTTGCTGTCATAATGGCGAAACATGTAAGTTCTTTGTGTTTAATGTAAAGATCTATATTTACCATGTTTCAAGCAGAATAAAAGATTATCATCAGGACTCTCCCACTTGCAGTGGAATGAAGCAGCGACCAGGCTATAATTCACCTCCTCCACCAACTTATTTCCCTATTCCTGATTCCTCAGAGCTGCCAAATAACACCAAATTAGCGAGTGTAATAAAATTGGGTCAAGTCACTAAATAAAACTAAACTAAACCTTATAATCAGATTGTATTAGAATAGTGACTAAAAAACTAGAACTTAATTTTTGAACATGGTCTTACAATCGTGAGTGACACTTCTAGACTAACCGTGATCGGTGAATCGATCCATAGTGAAAAAACCGCGATGAAAGTAAAAGGATTACTGATACATAAATAAAAAGCTTTAAAAACTTTTGATTTTGCTTTAACAATAATTTAATTTTCTCTGATAATTGTTTACGTCCTTTCGTATGTATGTTAATACGTTTTATAATAGAAATCCTATCTGATATATAAGAGTAATACAGAAACCAGAACTCATTATCAATTTTGAAATGTAGGAAATCGTAAATCGTAAGTTAGGTACTGTAAAATATAATATAAAGCCAGGCGATTACACAGTGCATAGTTACACAGTAGAGTCTTACTGAAAGCGTTTATATTAGACAGATATATCAATATCATCATTTATTATGATGATATACAAATCTTCCACTGGTCCAACACACGTGAACACCTCTAGAGATTGATAACAGAATCAAAGTCAAATTCAAAATACATTTATTTAGTAACATTACATTACTTATTGTTATTTAAATGTAATGTTTGTAAATATATAAAAAAAGGATCATTTAAATTGAACAATACCAAGACTTCTAGAAAATTGTACTGAAATTACGGTCAAAAGTGATTCAATTTCATACATATACATACATATATTATATATAAAAATGAATTGGTGTTCGTTAGTATCGCTAAAACTATTTGAAATATTGTTATTCGGTTTAATTGACGGGTGATTTTAAAATGAAAAACTGGGAAAATCGTAAAGACAAGCTTACTTGACATATACAACTGAAAAACGGTGATTTAGTGTGGACAATCAGATAACTGATACGTTAACCATTAAAATTGTCATTTCATCCATCTTCTGTGAGTTTCTTATCATAGATGGCGTAGTAGTAGTTTGTAGGTAATACAAAGTTTACTGGATTAACTTGTATAAAATAAAAATGTATTTTTATTGATACTGTGTCATACAGAAGTTTATAAAGGTTTAATGTGTAATTTAAATATATCTAAAAATTTATTATTGACTTCTGTGTTTCCATTAATAAATTGCAAACCCTGGACAGAAGTAATAAAAATATCGGTAACGGACTTCTTAATAGACTAAGAAAGGAGGTAATCGATTCATTACGTCTGCATGAAATGTTATTGGTAAAACAAAATATTTACTTTTAGAAATACCGCTTCACTGCGTGCTGCGAACGGTAGTTGTCATGGCAACGGCTCTCACCTACCAACACCCACCCAGTGTTATGAACTATGTAGGAAGGCCTGTTCCCTATTAGTGCTACAAGAGAGAAACACAAACTTAATATTTAAATGTTTCATGTTCAGTTCTTCTGTTCCCTTACATCGTTTTCGGAATAGGCTCTCTGAAGTGTTACGTACACTATGTCAACGGGAAATTCAAAACGCCAATATTGCAATATCACCCCAGTAAATTACCATCTAGAGTTTCACGGTTGGAAAATAACAAAGATTTATCGATGAATATTGGGAATTTGCAGAAAATTGGGAAGTTATTAACATAGTGAATTGTATGAGGTATTACCCTGTTTATTTTTTTCATTTTACAGCTACAACAGTCAAAAGTAGGATCTCTAAAAGAAAGAGACAATAGTCCCTAGATAAAGAGCTGTTAAGGAGGAAAATCACAACAGACACACGACGACTCGTCGCCGATATATCGATTACTGATCAAGTCAAAGAATCGATTCATTTTACTTTATTTGGGATCACCATTTGAGTTCATTCTTCGTCAAGAACCATCAAAAGTTGATACTTATTTTTGGGTTGACTGTACCACTATAGACAAATTGAAAGGTACAATGACCATTTTGTCAATGTTTGTGTTTTTAAAACACGGCATAGTTATAGAAACATGAGTAAAATAATTATTTCAATAGCATGGAAATATTCAAATAATTATTTTACCCATTTAAATAGCTCAGATTTTGACTCGCTCAAAAACGCTCCTTAGAAACGTGCAATTCTAAATAAATATTATATTAATATTAATTGTTTCATAATAAAAGTAATTAAATTATTTTAACATTTCTGCCTTTTTTATTTTTAACAAATTACAGATAAACTTAAAAAAAACTATCACAGAAATCGCTGTTTCATAGTCTTTGTTACGTGTATTTTGTTATGGTAATAAATAATAATTATAATCCGTTAACATAACATAATTTTCTTCTTTCTTATAATAACAAGTTATTGCCGAAATTCTCTTTTGTGTACCTGCTTAAATAAACAAATATTTGCAATTATTTGGCCTGGTAACTAAGACCTTTAAGCCATATCTTCATTAATGTAATTTTTTTCTTTGTTTATAGTTCCAGGATACTGGTGCAATGTAGCCCTTTGCCCTTTGGAGTTTTTGGCGACTAATGGTAGGCCCCGCTATTTTGTTAATGACTTCCTTAACTTATGTAGTTAATGAAAATGAAATGCAACGTAAGCGATTATGACAAAATGATACGAAAATGGAATGTTGTTACATAAATAACCTTACCCTATAAATGAATGAATGGAAATGAAACACTGAAAAATCTCACGTAAATCACTAATCAATGCTGAATGATGTGTTACACATATTGCACGATTTAACAATCTTTTTTGTTATAAAACTACACAAATTTCATGACAAAAACAACTCTATAACATAATATATTAAATAAAATATACAGCACCCAACTGACCCCGCATATACGCGCCAAAAACTCTCAATAAATAATTAAAAATTGTTAAAATTTAAAACAGTAATATTGTATTTGAAATACTAAACTAAATATTAACTTATTCAATAAGGCGTCACATATATGTTGTGGAGCCAGAAACTAAGTCTAATAAATGTATAGTAATGTGGAAAAGTAAATTATAATATTAAATAATAAATAAAATCAACCAGTTTCTGTGACTGTCATTAATCAAGTCATTTTTATTTTTAATAAATCAAAAACTATTATAAACATATACGGCCTCCTTAATCCAATCTTTAACAAGCTCATTGTTCAATACAACTACAACTCGTGTGACATGCAATAAAATAATTTGAATTTAGAATTTACTAAATATTGGCGATTACGTCAATTTAAGTAGTAATGATTAATCAAAGATCAATTTGCTACCGTTAATGTCTTGTAGTGTGTCCGAAGGAATCACCAGATAGTGCTCACTAGAATATTTAAAATCCATTTCGCCAGCAGAATAGTAAACGAAACGGAACGATCGTAGCAAGGATAGTATTGCAAGCGTCCATAGGCTACAGTTAATGCTTTTATTAGGTAGGCTTATTGCTTGATATTCACATTTGTGATTTATAGAAAAATGAGCGATATCTGACTGTTATATTTAAAAATCAAATAACTGATAGGAAACCAATAATCTAAGGAAATTCATAGGTTATTATTATTATTACGTCGTGCGACATATTCAGAGCATAATAGAAACGGACTCAGTCAAAATTAATGTTCAGTGCTTCTCCCTTTATTATATGAAAAATGAGAAGAAGACATCTACTATGACGTCACAGTTCTGCTTAGTAAATCGGATATTTATGAATCAATATTTTCAATTCACATTTTATTTCACATTTTATTTCACATTTTATTTAATAACTATTTATTATGCGTATATACATCAAACTATGCTGTCGCACTGATGTGCAAAGGTCTCAAGTAAATAATTAAGTAACATATCTTTATTTATTTTGGAAGATATGCCCATAATTAGCAAATAGAGACTATTTTCCATAGATTATAATTATACAAAATTTAGTTACAGAATAAATAAAACAAAACCAAATAAAAATGTATGTATGTGGTAAATTCATAATTTGCTATTAATTATAATTTGCCATACATTTACTACAAATTATATTCGCAACTCTAACATAAGTTATTTAGAGTCATTCGACATAAACTGCTAAAGTTAAGTGAGTACCAACTGAACCAGGTTTAACTAGAAAAGTTTTTATGGACTCCGAAGGGATATCACTCACATTAAGCACTCAGGTGTTATGGTTACGGCTGTCAAATGAGATTATAAGGACCTTTTTGCTTTTAACAAAAGTAACCTGAAAAGGTGTTAGGAAACGTGCGTTAAATATAAATAAATTAAATGAAAATAAATTAATTTCGAGTTAAAACGGAAAACACACACAAAAAATATAAACAACAAAAATAAGACAGTAAGAAGTTTTTAAATAAATATATAGAAGACAAAACAGAAAAAGTAATAAACAATTAAAACATATAAACAGCTACAAATAAAAAAATATATATTCAATTTATATTTTAATTCCATAACTAAGCTAAGCTAATAATTATGGAAACATTAATTATGCTCTTCCATTTTTATACCGCTGTAAAATACTCTTATATATTTTATTCCAATTACTATCACTTTCTTATTCAACTAGTGTCAAGTTTAATTCACTTTTACTGGGTCCACTCCTGTTTTCTTCATGTTTTGTTTCAACCGCCTCTCTGGTCTAGAGGCCGAGATCACCCCTTCAGAGCTGGAGGTCGAGGCGTTCAATTCCCAGGGGAGCAGAAATTTTCTGTCCTATTTGGTTGGTGGTAAGGCTTTTTCGAAGTCGATCTGGCTGGCTACCTACCTATGTCTGTCGTCATAACAATAATGGTGACGCCATTGTTGTGTTTGGGCAGTTGGAGGTAAGACTATCAGCCCTTTGGGGTGAGATATCTTATCTTCACTTACCATCAGGTGACATACAGATCAAGAGCTACCCCGTTAAAAATTTTAACATAATGTATTATAAATGTGTAATACAACAATTTTTGTATAATGATACATGGACACATACATTTTTCATTATTAGGAAATGAAATGAATTTAATAATGAGTTACAAAATTGTAATATGAAAATAATCTGAAGGTACTAACAGAGGTCGACCATATTTATTTGTTTTAACAATTTGTGTACACACAAAGATAATTAAAAAGGATACAACAGAATAACAAAAAATTGTACAAAGATATTGCTTAATTCATAGTGGCATTTAATAAAGTTAGTTATTTAAATAATCCATTCAAAGTATATTTATTCATTTAGCTTGAGCAAGTGTGGAAAAATAATACAATTTTGAGTAAAAGAATGTTTTACTTGTTAACTAATATATCATACAATACTCGAATAAACAAAAAAAACCCATAATTGACAAACAAAATAAAAAAAAACCACTAATATACAAGTAATTATGATTTTACTTAAACTTCTCTAAAACCAACTCTTAGTTAATTTAGTAAGCAATTTCATAAGGTTATATTGTCTTACATCATATCACAAAACTTCAACTGTAACAATGCTCACAAACAAAAACTGTAAATATTAAAATAAATTGTTATATCATTCAAGAATCTTTTTCCGCACCAAAGATATCATGAACATGCCAGTATACTCGTAAGAATTTAGACCGAATCCTCTAAAGAAAGCAGAAAAATAGTGAAACAATATTATCGTCTCTATTCTGTAAGTCTTCCCAGTTTATTTATAGGATACACTAGTGATATACGGTTTGATTCGATAAATATTTGTTGTTCCTTTATTGTGTTTCTACTAAAGAGACGGATTGTGTATTTTCTACTCGGCTTGAGTGGGATCTAATTCTTATAGATTGCAGTTCCTACTGTAAGTTAAGTCTTGGAAGCAAGGGTACTTGTCCCTGACAAATAAAAAGCTTCCTTTCTATTCGGTTATGCAAGTTTCAAGAAGGAGGTCTCAATTCAAGTCTACGTTTTTGTTTGCTTATCAGGCGATCCATCTATCAATCATGAACCGATATCCAAATTCATTTTTATTCGACAGAGTATACACCTGAATTAGTCCCAATGTCACCTAGCCAAAATTTGATAATGGTAATTGAGGGCAAACCTCTAACTTTATAGCTATTTGAGTATTTTTAACCAGAGACAAACAGATTGTTGACGCAGGTTAACTAATGGTCACTTTGCCTGTAGAAAAAACGCTCACACTTTGAGAAAGGAATTGGAATATTCTATGCAGCGCTACTCCACCATTACAACTGGATAAGAATCAATCTTATAATGTCAATAGTCTTGAGGCTTGGACATAAAGATTTCGCTCCTTTGCACTTCTTGAAGACTGCTCATTGAAGGGGCTAGTAGATGCATATTTATAAGCACAGCAGATGTTATTGGTTATGTTATTATCAATAGAACAGTTCACATTGACAGTACTCCATCGTAGAAACAATGTTCAGGTTGATAAGTTGAGGTTATATAAACATTTCCAGAGATCAAGCTTTTCCCAAGATTTATTGGAGCAGTCTACATTGGGTTATATCAAACTGTTCCAGTATGAAATAAGTTATCGTTGGTTCTAAAATCTGTCCCGGTTATACGCAACAAACAACCCCGAAAACCACATCTTAATGTATATGGGACGGGTCTACCGCTTAATGATCTAGGACTCTTCGCTTTCAGACGATAGCTCTTCCAGTACAGATTCCCTGGCTCTTAAGTATATCCAGGTTATTTACAATAAATGCCCTCAACCACATCTCAATACATATGCCACGTCTATCCAGAGATTTGTGGTCTAAGACTTCAAAATTAGAACTTTCACACAATATACGTCATTAAAAAGAAAAAAATTCCGTTGAAATAATAAACAATATCAGACTACATCAATTCTATATATACCATGTAAATTTTTCTACCTATTCCATGTTACAGTGACAAAATTTTAATTAAATTCCGGTCAGTCGAGTCTCTCTGGCGACTGACGTGATACGCACCGAGCCAGCGTGGAAATCGAAAGTGAGACGAAACATTTTCCACGAAACTCAACCTTATTTCTGTAGTAGTAAGCACTATGCTAAAGGAATTTACTACTAGAAAATTCTGGTAATACGGTTTAAGCGTCGTATAACGCTGGATATATAATAAATTTTAACCGGAAGGTTAAGCAGCGAAACATTGAAACGCTTTTTACCTTTGAGATCTTCAATAATTAAGCAATGTCGTCAAACGTCAGATCTGTCACTCCGTTCTTAAAATTTATGTAGAAAGAATTTGAGTATTCTGCCAATAGAGAAGTAAACATTATTTAAGAAGAAAATGGCCCCCATTCCGTAGAGCATGTACTAAATGAAATTAAAGTTACTCTTTCATTACAATACAACCAAAAAAGACAAATGATGTCATTTGACCTTTCCAAAATTGCGACTCTTAAGCATTTTTGCATTATTTTAATGCGCCTCATAAAACATGCCGATTAAAATAAGTCAAAAGTGTATGGATCGCCCAATTGGATTGATAGTCATGCGAATCACTTACATTGAATTTAGTCCATGTACAACAGTATAGGGACCAATATTTCACATAATTGGAAAATAATTAATATTTTAAACTCTATTCGTTAAAGCTAAGATCTTGCTTCTCGTATTTATACAACAACGAAACTTAAGAAGGAGGCCATAAAGTTTATTTTATAGCAAAAACTTTAAGAGCATTCACTGCATAACAAATATGTTTGAAGTCAGAATAAACTCGATTTCCTCCGTTGGTCGTCTCATTCGAACACACGACCCCATCTTCGGGTTCAGACATATCGCTAGTTTGGATGTCGCACATTGTAGCTAACACCGTTGAAATAGTTTTCCGAATCAGTGATCTGGCAACCGTCAGGTGCTGTGAAGCTCCCTCTACGTAGTATCAAGTATACTTGTATATGCTTACCTAGCCGTCTGTATTCATTGTACGTATGCCAGATAGGGTAAAAAATCAATATATTTGGTACGTAAATCTTTTGTAATAAAATCCACTCATTTTTTACAAAACAAGGCAAAAACACCTACTGATTAATGACTCTTTGAAGAGTGCATACGTTAAAATAAATCCCAGCTTGCATAATGCCTGATGAGCGGCACTGGGAATACCCTCAACACCCTGGTAACTATTTTGCCCTTTGTGAGAATGACGAGGTCAGTCACTGACCTGACAGCTAGGGATTCGCGCCGATGGACACTGCCCAGAATTACTTCGCAAATGTGGTTGCCTGTATGATTCGTGGAATTTGGCTTCGATTAAGGCGTAAGACGACGGTCAACCACCGTGTCGCTTACCTATGCCAGAGAGCGATGGCTAAAGAATCATTTTCCAGCTGCTTTCCGCTGCCTACTTCTGCATGGAAATAATTTCGCTCTCACTACTAACAAAGCCCTTACTATGGTTGGCAGTAAGAGCACCGCGCATAGCTCGCTGTGCTCGCGTCGCCAGACCGATTATAGCATTGGGTTCTACATTCAACTATAGATATAAAGATACTAGCGTCCCTACAAGATTGGGGTGTAATGAAATCTACAATTTCAATTTACCCTTTTTGGGGCATTACCTCCCAAGAACCGTCATGCAATAAGTAGCAATGTGCTAATAAAGTTTCATTTGTTGAAGAAATGTTAAGAACAATAATGAACTATTATGGCAAAAATACAAGTCGGTGTTTCGTTATTCGACGAAAGATTACGGATAAGCAATAATTGAGAACTACAATAATAACGGAGATGTATTAATCACACATTCACCTTCTGATTACCGAACGGAATTCTAGAGGTTTGCTTCAGGGACTGTAGCTTAGCATTATTGAAAAAGACATGAACATTATTTCAGGATTGAAAAGCGTAAGATGATTGGCTGAACATTCAAATACTCATATATAGTGCAAGAATATCAAAGTACCTAATTTCAGCAGCTAGTAAGGAATTCATTTTTTAAACAGCTCAGTAATAACTCAAGACCACCTAATTATAAGCAGTAGAGGAGTCCATATACTGCCCTAAGCACTCACACCTTGCCAGCCCAAAAAGTGCTTTTTCTACTAAAAGTCTACGGAACATTCAACTAACTATTACGAACATTAGACTCAAAGCCATTTCTATTTGCAATAGTTAATCAAGTGAATTTAAAACACTCAAATTAATGTGTTTTCTAAGTTCATATTCTTGCACCTTTTGAAAGGATAATTACAACAGCCTGTTGACGTAGTTTCTTATTTTTAATCGACTTCAAAAAAGGAGTAGATTCTATTATTTTTGTATGTATCTATGTTCACCAATTTCTCCGTCATTTGTATACTCATGAGGTGGTTCCATTGTCACCAAGTCAGGATCAAATATTACTAGCTTTGTCGCAGTGGCATAGATAATACTTTTCTGTCATTATCTGTAAATCAGTAGGTACATCCACATATCCCCTATATTCTTTCCCATAGTAAACGCCTCAGGTATTTTCCTGCGGCAAAAATGACACTTCACCCACTGCAACAAGCCTCCAGAAGCCCTCAACGAATCAGTAACAACAAAATCTCATTTGAATAAATATTCGGCATTCGTTCACTGTATTCATATTTTTCGCCTCATCATAAACCCCTTACCCATAATACCGTGTTTCGACAACTCAGTGACCTGGATCAGTCGGTGTAGAGTATTTCACAAGCTCCAATGGGCCATACATTTATGAGTGTTGACTTTTGTGTGTTGAATAATTTTATGACAACCGTTGTAGCGGAAAAATCGATCTGGATGCCAGATTGGGTCATGTTGAGACATGTTCATTATGAAGAGGTTTTTGTTAAGCTATTTCGCAAGTTTATTAATAATAATAACATAGCCAACATCAGATGTAATTTAACAAATCAAAGGAGATTATAGTTTTAAAAAATCTCTTATTCTTTTGTTACAGAGTTAGTTGCCGAGAGGCCTCAATCAGAAATAACCCACCATCACTTCACATCAAAAGTAAGTATGATATAATATATCTACCCTCAATGACTGCACCTGAGAATCAATTTTCAGCTTTAGTGAATCGCACCTAATTATTCTTTAATAAATATTTTCCAACTATAGTTGTTAAATACCTTTACCTGGACATATAGAACACCACGAGAACTGCTTCCAATCATCTAAATTGGTTCAGTAGTTCGGAGTGTTGAACATTTCCATTTTACAGAACAACATGTCTCGTCTACTTTTTATTTTGTATAATTTACTTACACAAAAATATTAGCTATAGTTTTGAAGGTCAAACGGGCACGCACACCTATACGTCATAGTCTGACCAAAGTAATCCCAGTAAATGTCGACTAACATTTAGACAGATACGTATTAGAAAATGTGTAAATAAAAACAGTCAGAATTGAGAACACCGATATATTTCTACATTTTTAAATAACACTGAGTGGTTGCATAGCAACGGCCCAAATCAATAGAGATTACATATATCTAATACCAGCCCTTAAACTCTACTTAAAATTTAACAGAAGTATACCTAAAGTTAACTAAATATAGATCTTACATTGTTCCTAATTGACCATCTCCTCACTTAGAAAACTTAATTCGATTCAAGTTTGTTACATCTTTAGCGACCCCGAGCGAGTATTCAAAGGAAAATGCAAGGAATTACTCTACAAATAATTATAATAAGATCTAATGTCTCTGAAAAATGTACTATGTTGTTAATGTTGTCTAGTTTATACCTTTTTTGATAATGTTGGAAATACCTGTAAAGACGTATCTTTTATCCTTGCATAAATTTATCTTGTACGTACATTGATACTGTCGATGATGTATCTATCTTAATAAATAAATAAGTTGGGTAATAACAAAGATATCAAAGTTAAAACTTGGATCACAGAGGTCAGTTCCTTTTCAAATTTCGTCATGTTGAAGCTACATAGACTTAATTTAACTAACCGCGATATACACCCAGGAACGTGGAGACATTTAAATGAACAGTTGTGTCTGGATTGTAACGTAACAGGTTTAATATTAATGTAATTGGGTTTTAGAAAAAAAAAAATTTTTTATGTATTTTAAAACTTTATCATTAATTATATCAATAGACGATTCGAAAAACTTTAAAAAAAAAATTTCAATTCATTAAAAACAATTTAAAATTAAAAAAAAATCACGTGACTACAAACGCGCCACGATTGGTCGCCATGTTTGTGACGTCATAATGTTAAAACAATTTACCAGATAGTACAGTGTCAACGGCTTCTATATGTAAAGTGATTAAAAATATTTAGAATTTATTAGAAAAAAAATTTTTTTTTAATCCGAATTATTTGTTTTGAGGAACTGACTTAGGAAGTTAAATAACTAATAAATTCTGCCTTTACTCATTTATAAATTAAACGCATTTATATCTTAATAATACTTTGGTGACATCACAATTAAGCCTTCATCATAATCAACGTCCAGCTGATGGATTCTCTGGAGGCTTTCTCGCATTGGAGAATAAACAGAACCGCACCTTCCGAATCACAGACGAGCTCAAAATGCCAAATTAACTTTGATTGACCCATTCATTGCAAGACTTGCTTTGCTTTCGTAATCGAACGGAGCATTTTAGTAGTGGTGTTAAAGATTTGATTAAGGAGGCCGTATATGTTTATAATAGTTTTTGATTTATTAAAAATAAAAATGACTTGATTAATGACTGTCACAGAAACTGGTTGATTTTATTTATTATTTAATATTATAATTTACTTTTCCACATTACTATACATTTATTAGACTTACTTTCTGGCTCCACAACAAGTGGTTCAAGTGCTATTTTCGATGGTTCGATTACGAAAACAAGCCCCCGAACTTATCAGACCACTTAAATAGCATTATTTAAAAAATCTCTATGGTCTTAAGTAAACTACACTTAAATCTTTGCCGTCATTTGGCTTGTACTATATTCCTAAAACCATAAATTTCATAGCCGTTATTCAATCCATTGTCCATCTTTGATAGCATTACCTCCATTCCAATTTGATGCAATAGTGAACTTAATAACCTCATCTCGTCTTCCATTGTATTGCAAAGATGGGACGTCACCAGATGTAGATCATATCTAAATATTCAGGTAACCTCTTTGTGCTTGTGTAATAAGATCTAGTTTATTATCTATTCAAATTAAAAATAAAATTATAAAGAAAACTGAATTTCATGTTTCTACTTTAATACGCAGTACTAATAATCAGAAATCTTACAAGCGAACATAATCATAAATATATTAAGAGTTTATTGAACTTATCCCTCCCTCTTCTTTCCTACTCAGGAGCACGCATGCTGGTCTACGGAACCACTCGAACACTGTCTCCGCATCAACTTAACACACAAAAAAGAACTAACTTAAAGAACTTTCGAGACTCTTTTGTTTCCACTTTTCTCCACCTGACTTCTTTGTCAAAGTCAGAGCGTGCAATTCCTTCATACAAGTGAATGGATCTCTTCAAAAAAGGCGTGAAAAGACACTTTTCCGACCGGAAATGTGGAGGTGGCTAGGGCAGTATGTCGCATGCTGCTGTTAGCTATCTTCATATATTTAGTCCTCATCGCCATCAGGCGGTGGCCAGTCATTCGCCATGCTTTCTATAAAAATCAATAATTTATTGTTAGGTATATATAAACTTATTATCTAATATTGATTGACCAAGAACAGGTCATCGCATCGAAGCGAAGCATCTATATTAATTTTCAAAATTAAACCCCTATTACTGTAAATACGGTACCGTATTTAAAAAAGTTTAAAGTTAAGAGTGCTGTAAGTGTCTAGAATAGGTAAACGAAAACAGTTTTCCCGCCAGTTTTAACGAGAAAAATAAATTGCATCGTTATTTACCACTTCAAACGCAGTTTGTCTCCTAATTCAGCTTGACAAAAAGAGTTTCGAGTTGAGTAAATGTGAAATAGTTGCAAAAAGTCTTGAATCTGAACAACCAACTAAATTTGAACAGAACAACAAAGAATTTTGAAAAATTATTAAATATATTTTATCGTTATCTCTTATACCTTTTTCATTATCTATAGGTGTACATAAATAGTTAAAAAATACATAAATAATGCTTTAATTCTCATTTTATTAGTTGTTCTATAAGATTTCTCTTATTTTTTTAAACCACTCCTTTATTTAGGCGAATAAAACAATTATTCAATATTTCTCACACTCCCACCTAGCCACCAGCCGAAATACCACCTAACTTTTGTTATAAATAAAGTCTATAGATTAGGCTATTTAATAAAGCGATGGTTGTCTTCTCTCTCTCTCTCTCACACGCACGTTTGTGACGAAATTATTTAAATATTGGACAATTGCACGCACATAAGTACGTGTAGTAAAAGATGCTTATAGAAATCAAGTGTTGCCAACATAAAAAATATCTGTTGGATTGTTTCATATTGAAGATTACATCTTGGTGTAACTTCGACCAGTGTAAACTAAAGGCCACTCCACACGGCCGGTGTCAGACACAGATTATTTATCGCCATTATTTATCTGTGGAATGGAGTGGGGCAAAATACACGCAGTGTTTGTGGGCTGTACTAATAAACGGGAATATTCTGCCATTCCTTTTTAGGGGTCCTTACTAAACTGCCAAATAATCAGATTGATATAATCTCCTTCGTATTTCTATGCAAAAAGTATTTTTCGCAATCATATGGGAAATTAAAATGATTAAATTTATTAGGAAATTAGAGGATCTCGTTGGCTTTGTGGGTTTGATCGCTCTGGTTTTGATTTTGTAAACAAAGCGCTTTTCATCATGGTTGGTCTCTGGTCGAGCTTATTACTGTTATTTTGATATTTATTATTGTATATCTCAAGCTCCTGTGTTGAAGACACGTTAAGAAGTTGGATCAGGTTGTAACGGTAATCTGCGGTAATGCGGCTGCCCCAATCGCTGCATGGGTATCCATCCAAAAAAAAGGTTGTAACGGTAATCGCTTTCATCCACCTACAGTGCCCTATGCCCAACACTGGAATTTGCATAGGCTAATGATCATGATAATAATTTATTAATTTAGCATAAAATTTATTATAAATATAATATTATAATAAGTATGGACCGTCAGGGGCGATCACCAATTCCTCTCTGATAGTGGAATCAGGGTGTTGCTCGCCTTGGACCTTATCATTCATTCCTTATCATGATAGTTACATAAAGATGAGATTCTTAAAGCCTTAAGCTGTGTACCATAGCTGTGTATATATATATATATATATATATATATATAAAACTGTCTAGCGTGCACGTGACATCTATTTTCATCAAACACTTATATTATCGCAGGTGTGTTGGAAGAAATTGTGTGTTAAAAGAATTTTTCAGTAAAAGTCACATCTTTTCTAGTTTACTTTTCTTACGTTAATGTTAATGCGTACACGATAAATTATTAAATGAGTTTAATCTATCCTTATCCTGATGGACTTATGTCCACAGAGTATAAAACGTCCGAAAGTTGACACGACTCGTACTTGACCAGTTTTTTCTATTAATCAAGCAAGCGAGTATGCTTTTGACAGGGCTTAAGAGAACGTATATCGATGTTTGATTTCCATAAAAAAGGGGCTTCAGAATTTTTTCAAGCTCCATTGAAATACTAATGTTTGAAAGTACCAGAAAGTACCAGTGAAAAGTAAACACCCAGTACCAGTACTAGTTAGTGTACAGACTGCAAAATATCGGTTGTAGGTAACGCATCAGTTAAATATGGGTCTTATTATTGAGGATTCAGGTACTAAAATGAATAACACTAAATTTGGGATTTTATGTGAATATCGATTTTGTTGCTCCAACACCAACCATATTCTGACAAAATTGACATATCGTAGTAACTTGTTGTTGTTAACGTTGTTGGCAGTGATAATGTTGTAATTAGGTTGTTACTTAAGTATTCGTTACTAAGGTATCTTTTTCAATTCACATTTATAAAATGAGACGTTATTAAAGTTCTAGATTGTACCTTTTGATTGTTATCATAAATAAATGGCTTCATAACCTAAATACCATCTTCAATCATAAACTTTCCCTTTCAGTAAACTTAATATAATAATTAAATATTGTTGCAAACATATTGCGAGATATCTTTAACCTTAAATATTTTAGATTAGTAATAACTAAATAGAATAATTCCTTCTTTAAACAGTGCAAGCGCGTTGGATCTATTCTCAACCTCAAATTCTATTTTTGGAGACCATCTGTAAATCGAGATATGCTGTTGATTATACCTCGTTAACATGAAACGGTTATCAAAGCACCAATTATATGGTTTAATTGGTGTTCAAGTGGCTCCTTCAGACTTAATTAAGGGTAGCCAGATGAAATAATTTGTATTTAAGTACATAATTTATTCCAATGTCATTAAGAATTAGTTTCATCTATCCATGTTCATAATAGATATTCCTTTTTTAAAAATAAATAGGAGATGTAATCTAGCTTAACAGCTGCTGTAATTAGAACACCTTCAAAGATCAAAGGTCTAAGCTACCCGGTCACGCCGCAAGTCCCACATCTTAGGTGGGTACTCCAACGTGAACGTAAGGTCACCAGAATCTTGCATCGTCACGGCTGGCTTTGACATCACCAAAGGCGTTTAGCGCCACAGCCAGTCGTGGACCTAGGAGGCCCACAATCCCCGACCACATAAGGGGTCCACTGGCCTATAGGCCCCACCAACTACGGCAATTAAGCCATAAACCATAAGCTCCCAGTCCACTCCGCAGTCCGGAGATTTTTGCTGGAGATTAGCCAACCACGACACCACTACCAGTTCTATTCCGGTAGTTGTTGCCCAGGGTACGCTGGCTGGATCCGTTGGTGAACCGTCCATTACACTGAATGAAGAGATCATCAAGTCCAAAGGCTCCATCACGCAAGGTGGCTCCCCAGCCTGTACCCCAGCGTTGGGGTACAGGCTGGGGAGCATCCTTTGTACAAAATTACCAATTCGTATTTCTTATTTTTTTAGTATTTTCGTGGTTTACCTTGTTTTCCTTTTCTTTTTGAGTACTCATTTGTAGAGAATATAAAACAAAAAATATTCAAATCGGTCAAGGCTTATTTTAGTTTTAGCTAGATCATTAATATGTAAATAGTTAGTATTGCGTAATATTATGTAATAATAATAATGAAAATCATGAAATTTTATCAGGCTTCCAATAGATATGTCAATCACTTCCTATTCCTATTAAACACAATGGTAATCCAAAATCAATCACAGCTATATTGCAAAATCATCGAATTATAATACGTATTGCCTGTATAGCGACCCAGCAGACCTCAGTTGGATGCGCAAATTGCGAGGGGTCATAATTACATCGGAGGCTGGATTGCTACGAGACGAGCCTCTAATAACCTGCGGCTAATAGTACGTTTCATTTGACTTGATGGATTGGCTTGTGCTGTAGCAATGTGTGCTCTAGCTACTAGAGTATAGAGATGTTATTAATGCTATAGATTGAGTGATTAGTGTTACCCACTAACAGATAAGATAGTATGTATGCTTAATTAAACAAAATTTCAAAATTGCTCTATAAACTGAAATTGTAATGCAATAAATAAAAATGATATGATATGAGATATTTTTTGACAAAAATAGCTAATAAAAATTTCCAGTAGGCCCTGTGTTTGTGCCAACGCCATAGTAACGTTTTACGAACATTGGCGAATCGGGGGAGGCCTTGTCCTCAATGGTTCAGAAGTGGACGTCTATCGGCCGAAATGATGATGATAATGTAATAGATTTTTTAGTTATATACATTTTCACACAGTAAATAGTTATTACTTATTTTTATCTTTTACTTAATCTAATGAATGCAAGCAATGGGTACCGATCTAAACAAAATGTGAACTTGGAATAAATCTGAAAACTCTGTGCAGATATACGACAACTATAGTCAATTCTGATATACTGACAGTTTGCCATGATGGTATTATGACAATTTTTTGTTCTGTACGTAATTGATAGACAGCTTGATTGTAGAAATATTGGTAGTATAGTTGTTTCGACAGCGCGGGAACTCCCCTAGATTAAATATTTTATTACCATAATAAAAAAATATAGATATACATGAGCTATCAAAGTAATTGTTCCTTGATATTGTTCTTCGTCTGTATTTCGATCAGTAGTTTCGATTTAAAAGAACTTAGTAAATGCGTCTATTTAAATAAAGTTATTTTTGACTTTTGACTTGTTTTACTTTTGACTTTTGACTTTTTTGACTTTTGACTTATTTGACTTTTGACTTTTAAGTCAACCCTGTCATCATCCCTATAATACTCAACAATTAAATCTCACAACAAGAAAGAGCTAGTACGGTTACTATGTAGAAATAAGTATTTTGTAATATTTTACTTTCACTCTTGTCTTTATCTCGGCTTTTGCTGATAGATTTGTCTGCAATGTTATAATGATAATCTCATTTTAAATATATATATTTTTGACTAGTTTTTCGTTCAATATTTAATACAATACATTTTCCAAACTTGATACTTGCGTTACTTGAACCACAACTAGTTTACTTATCTTTAGCGTCAGTTTTACCTTTTTCTAGTTTGATCTAGATTGCTAGGTACTCTCAACAGACTCCTACAAACTATATATTTTAATGAAACAGCATTACAAATCATTCTAATATTACAGTTTGGATGTTTCTTCAACTACTAGATCCATCATAATTCAAGAAGACACTCAAACAGATTTTAATTATACAATGATAAATATTTAGACATTAACAAACGTAGACCTAACACTAATTAATATTACAGAATATCCTTTGCAACTGTGCGAATACGTTTAAGTAAGACTAATTATAGATGTAACTTACTCTGCTAAATCATACCTTAACACCTGCACAAAGGTACTAAAATGATTTGTAGCATCAACAATATATTACTGTCTAGGGGACCTTAAGCTTTAATAAGCGATATGGCTTTGTTTCAAAGATTTAAATTTCCTGTCTGTTTATTAATATAGAAGTTAGCTCTGATTATGAGCCAAATGAGGTATTGAAAGTAAAGTAATAGATTATCTGGATTTAAAAGCAAATGTATTGGATATTCAGATTGAATGTACGCGGTTAAGATTATACTTGGACAAAAGAATAGCGAAAAGATTTGGCGAAACAGAAACCCTCAAAATCATTTCCTATTAGTACAGAGTGGCACAGCTCTAACTACTACGCGAACGATTTACTAGTAATATTAAGCATAATTTTTTATTTCAGATCTCGACAGAAGAAGACACCAAAGAAGTTTGACAGATAATCAAGTAGTCATCACGCAGCACTTCACAGAAAAAACTGTGACACCAGGTGGTGATGTAAGTATTTTTAAAGAGACAGAAACATCAAAGGCCGTAACGTCTGATAGTGATTTAATTTGGAGCTTAAGAATTTTTTTTTTAAATTATCTATTCAGCTCTACTGACTAATGATTACAGCTAATGATTCTTAATTAACAATAGGAACTAGTAAAACTAAAGATATAGAAATAAAAAACTATACAAATTTATATTCTTTCTTGGTATGATAAGAAGATAATATTATTAAACTAAAAACAAATAATAAAACAGGAATACAATCACGAAATATTTTACTGAACTGAAACTATCACTCAAAGATTAAAATCTAAAAACATGCACAAACAGCATTTTCATACCAAAGATACTCTCAGTGCACTTCTTGCTTTCAATAAAATAGAAATGATTGTTTGTTCCAATTATTGATGTAGAAGTAACTAGCAGTAACACACACCACTTTACTACGCTTTACTTTACCACTATATGTGGTTGTGATATTCTGTTAATATTAAAAACATACAAGTTACTCTTTACTAAAAATTGCTTTGATATGAGTTATTCTAGTTATGGTAAATATAAACTATTACTTTTTTTATTATTTACACTACAAAGACTTAGAACGAGACAAAAACGTTTTTCAATAAGAAAATTAAATAAAAATGTTACAGTTATTAATATTTATTTCTTTTTAGCCAATATAAATAGGTAATTAAAACTTAATGTAACAGATTCACAAATTTAGTACCTAATCTTACAAATGTACAGTGAACAATACAAAGTTAATATACAAATACAAATTAAAGTATACACATTTATTTGTCAATGTTTTGTGTATACAATTACAACTATATGCAACTTAAAGACAATATAAATAATCTTTATAGCTTTTACGTATCTAAGAAAACAGTGAGATTGGTTATTTGTATTTAAAATATTAAGCAAAAATTTGTTAAATTGCTTACTGGCTCGATAAATAAAGTTATTCTAAGATTGAAAAATTAATGTTAAATTATTTTTAAAAGTGAATTTTGTAAAAATATTGATTCTGAGTGTAAATCAAAAATGGTTTTAAATTTAAAACACGAAAGTTTACGTACAATTCTACTTTCTCAGTCAATAAACTAAATGATAAAATTGTATCACGACGAACGTATCTAGATAATTTGGTTTGCTATCCCTCAAGCGGATACATTGTTTTAATTCTGTATTTCAGTTAAAAAATATCATTGCCCTTTTTTCCGTTACTAATTGATAAATAAAGATTACTCCTTGTTACTCCTTGGTTGTCTAGATCAGTATGCAGTGCGCTGCAAGTGGAGACAGACCACCTCAATTCGTTTGGGAAAGAGACGGTATAGTCATCTCTAGCAACACAGAACACAGGTAAGTTTGTAAATCAAACTAGTTACTCAAACCACATTTTTATGTGAACAATATCTACTGTAGTCAAATCTCTCACCAAAAGTTTTGACGACAAACAGTTGATAACTTAGAACAAATTTGTATATGCGAGCCGTAATAGAATGTACAGGATTTTTAAATGTAATAACATATTATATGTATTTTTTTATAAATTGTAAGTAAATAAATAATTTTATTTGTACAAGATTTCATCGTGGAATATTCCTTTCGCTAGTTCATATCGTGGCTTATAGAGAAAATTCTGGACAGTCTCATTTGTGCTATCTAGATAGATTAATATCTAAGTGTTTTCATCATACGTTTGATTGTTAGCCGCATAAGTTGGACTGTAGATCACGAGATTTTTGTAGAATGTACCTGAATGAATGCATCGTATGAGTTATCATTATATATTAAACCCTATTTGACTCAAGATTCTTAGAAAAGATTTAAATAAGAATAATCAGTATTATTTTAAAGAATAGATTTTTTATAATATTTTAAAATTTTAATATTATGCTAAATTGAACTCACTGCTATATTTAATAAAGATACAAAACATTTCATTTTATGTCAAAGAGACGAATTGGTTGCAATATACACAATTACAATATAGTTTTTGTTCATTGAGTAAGCAGGACATGATAAGACTTTTAGTATTACTAAAAATTTCTGAACAAAGAAATAATTCTTTTACTCGTCTAAAGCAGTATTAAGTAACACAGTATTCCTTGATGCAGATTATCTTTCCACTCCCCCGTTGTTGATATCCACTCATCCCCATAAAGCGCTACGCTAATTCTTTTATAAAGAGAACGATACGAAATGGAACTTATTCCTTTCCGATTTGTTCCCCGAATGTTACCACTTGGAACCCTCCAATCGTTCGAGTGTTTGATAACTGTGGTTAATAGTCAATTTTACGATGACATATTTTCTACTAATTTAAGATGAAGAAGGACAGAAAAAATATATTAAGTACAACGGTCCTAATCATAAATAATTCGTTGATATTAAATAGAATATTTTAAAGTCTTATAAGTCAATATAACATAACTTTCTGTACGTCGTCTATAGCATTTATATGTGCCCCTTTATCAAATTATCTACCAATTTTCAAAAGGAATAGAAAGTTAAAATTAACATTCACAATTAGTATACAGCTATTTATAAACCAATTCACTCACGTTATTAGGTCATAATATTAATAGATAGGCCAACGCACAGACCTTTGACTGAGCTCAATCACCAACATCTTACAATCTTCTAGACCATAGGTCTCCAAACTTTGAAGCATTCGGGTCATAATGATTTTTATGTTTGTTCCAAGGGCCAAACCAGTTTTAATTTTTCTGCCCTTGTCTAGACTAGAATAGTCACAAAGTGCGCGACCTTAGCAAACTTGCGCTTTTTTTGCATTTCAATTATTAAAAAACTAAATTACAAACTTTGGCCCGTAGGCCGTAGTTTGGCGCTAGCTGTTCTAGACCTTCTTCGTTTCTGGATTACCAGTTTGGCAAATGTAAATGTAAATTGGAAACAACTTAATCATACTATACGACCACAGATGTATTTGAATTGTGAAACATCATGTTCTTACAGATACGCATTAGGGCAATTGATGACTTCAGACAACGCTGTCGTGTCACAGCTAAACATCACAAGAGTAAGAGTAGAAGATGGCGGTATATACTCTTGTATAGCAAAAGAAGGAGAACACGTAGCTACACATGAAAATAGACTTGATGTCTATGGTAAGGAACTTAGTGACAATAATAATGAAAAAACTTGGCACACGAGGTTACTGATATGTGGAGGGTGACATCCACTGAGATCATACCAGTCGTAGTCTCAAGGAATGCTTTAGTAAACATGGTCTCGTCCCAACTTCTCTTCGCCTTCTGAAGAGATTGGGACTGGGTGATGGACCAATGATTGCGAGGCTCCAGCGGGCAGTCTTGCTCGATAACGCCAGAATTGTCCACCGATTCCTTTCTCTGTCGTCCTGACCCTCGGCCGTCTGGCCTCCACTGTCGAGGGGTATTCTCCCATCCCTCGAGCCGTCGAGGGATTGGGAAGAGTATAAGTTAATTTCTAAAAAACTGAATCTAAACTTATCAAAGCGAAAAAAACTAGACCTTTCTTTATACAGTGTTATGAAATTTCTTGTGAATCATGAATAGACTATTCTATAACATTCATACAAAATAACAAAGACGGGACTTAACGTGCAATGTAAATGATCGAAACGTCAGGCAATTAAAAGGTATTTAATTAACTTCTGTGTGCGGCAAGTCCCGTCGTTATCATCATGAATATTCCCCTTTTCGTTGGCTAACAAAAATACTTTTGACTTTATTCAACGTTTAAAATAAAGCAAAAGCCCTGCGATTAATTAAAAATTTCATTCTTTCTACAATAAGTTTTACATTTATACCTTAAGTGGTATTTCAGTAACAATTCATTCAAAGGAAACGTAAAGCATATAGGGATTAATCAACCCCAATTTTATACCTTAATGTGTCAAAAATACATCTCACATTATAATTTGACGACAAAATTGTAATTTCATGCAATATAATATTTATAATATCAATACATCTTGTTGCTAAGTTACTCTTTCAGAATATTTTTAATTTTAAATCAGTGAATCCATATTCTAACTTTAGCAATATCTGGATCTCGTCAACAACCAAACTTATCCAAATAAAACCGTCACAATTCACGATTTCAGCAACGTAATCTTTATAAGGTTGTATGGACTAAAACTTCGAAAAAGAAACCGCTAATCCTTCATTTTCGTCAAATTATTCTTCTATTCCTACCCAGGCTATAATAATATCTAATACTTTCATTTTAGGGCCACCTTACATTAGATCTTTGCCTCCAATCAAAGTTCAAAGTGGCGAATCAATGAACTTAAGATGTCCGTTTTATGGATATCCCATTAGGTAAGAATTCTTGGTCAATGTCTTATAATCATCAATATTTGTCAGTATTTTTAACGTTGTGATAACGCTTCTTATTACTTTACATTAAAGTTGAAAGCTGTTTACAATATTTGTCTTGTTTCTAAGTTGTAAACGAGACATTTTTATCTATTTTCCTCCTTAGAGGCATGACAAATTATGATTGATGCGGCAACGGAATTCCCTTTAAAAGATGTGATGAATTTATTATGACATAATCAATTTTGTCCTACATATTCTGAAAGATCTTATAAAAGTAAATAATTGTCAATTGGATTAAGACCTAAAGGAGACATTTTTGAGAAAAATAAATATGTTATTATTTTATCTGAAGCAATTACTCTAAGAACTTTTGACTATTTTAATGGAAACTGATTCATAGGACTAACAAATAGAGTACACATTCTGGTGTACATTTTTTACTTAACATTATAGTTGGTATATAACAATGTGCTTTAAATCTCAGTGTTTAAATTTAATTTCCAGCAAAATTGACTGGGAATTCAAAGGTAAAACCTTAAGCACCAACAGCCTTTTCCAAAGATACAGACGCTCTAACAGAAAGAAACAACGAAGGAATGCTTTAGTAAACATGAACGGTGTATTGAATATCGCAGAAGTTAACAAAGAGAATAATGGTGCTGTGTATACTTGTATTGTAACCAGTCCCTCCGGTGAAATGGCTCGACGAGCATTTGAGATACAAGTTATAGAAGCCCCTGTGCTTGAAGACTTGCTACTGGGAAACAATCTGCAGGAAGGACAGATTGTAAACATTTATTGTAACGTACGCAGTGGAGACCTGCCGATACATTTCGAGTGGCTGAAGGATGGGAAAAGGATACCAAGCAGTTTAAAGGTAATTTTTAAAACACAAAAATCCAAAAACCGTTACAAATTAAAATACAGTTTGAAGAACTATTTATATTCGATTTTTAGCATATCGAGTCTTATTGGTATCGGAGCTTCATAAAGACCATTTTTGATCGCATTTTTACCTACAGTGGTTCTGGTAGGTTATTATAAGAATTATTATTATTCGCTATCTCTTTGAGGATGATTAATATGTATGCTTATAAAATTACAGGTTTTATTAAATGAAGAATGTACAAACTATAGGGTTTAACTCTCATGGTACTCATAATTAATTATCTTTTTCTAAGTCTTTTTCTAATAATTTATTATATTATCTAGGTGGTCGAAAGGAGCTCTGAACTCTTCAGCGCTTTAGTTATCAAGAAAGTTTCTTTAGAACACTGTGGAACCTACACGTGCGTCGCATCAAATCACGTGGCAAAAGTCAACAGATCCACTGAACTCTATATCAAAGGTAGAAGATGTTAAATTGCCATGTTTTCTGGAAACTGTCTTTTTTGCTGTTTCTGCTGTATTACGTTAACTGTGTGTTATGTCTGTCGGTGGCCGGTAACATGTCGATTGACACTTAATTTTGTGCAATTATATTTACAAGATTTTCTTTAATATCTTATTCAAAGAGACAACAGTAAAATCATTTGCCGTATTTAATAAGTTGGTAGGTTGCAATAGAACTTTAATAATATCATGTTAAATTAATAAAACGTTTGATTTTTATTGCAATATTTCCTTGAGGATGGAATTTGAAATGATTTTATTTACAATTCTTCTGCTCAGAACTGGTAATTTAAAAACTTGAATATTTTGTACCGTATTTTGATTTGATTATTCTACTTTAGATACAAATTTTTATTTTTAATATTTTCTAGTGGCACCGAAATGGCTGGAGGAACCGTTGAACTCTTCATTGCTTCTCGGCAGAAGAGGGACAGTTTCTTGCAGCGCCAGTGGGTATCCACAACCACAGGTGCACTGGATGAAAAAAGATGGTAACGATTCGTTTTATTTCTAGCTGTTAATATTTATATCGTTTCAGACACATTACATTACAAAGAAATTATTGAATATGGTATATGCTTTGACATTCTGGAAACAAAAGATGTTAACCTTCTTAAACCCGCGTTTTGGTCTGCACGACCGACATACAATTCCAAACAATCCCTAGATAATTAGCATTTTGAATGCATATATTTGAATTGGACTATTTATTGGACTATTTACAAATTTAAACACTTAACTTAAACCTACCTTTTGAAATCTATCTTTCTCCTGTATAACCTAAAATTTTGTTGTGCCCAACAGGGTCCATAGTGTCATTAATAGTCTTAAGATTCATATTATGTAACTATGGAACGCAAAATAAAGAATTGAATTGAATATTAACTGGCGTACTGAAATACAGGCAAAATACTTGCCTAGTACAGACCCCAGTCTCCCACATGTATATGATGTCAATGTAATTGTTAAGCTTAAGAAGATGAGAGAATAAATAAACGTTTTATATTATATTAAACTTTCATTGCTATCTAAAATTTTAATAGTAATAGCGCTATGAGCTTACATGCAGTTATATAATTTGTCCCCAAATTTAATTTAGAGCTATTTCTTTGTTCAAGCAATAGTGAGAGTGTAATGAAATTATACCGATCGGTCAGTGAGACCGACGGTATGGAATATTAAAACAAACGCACAAAGTGACCTTTAGTCACTATGTCAATTGTTTTTTTACCATAAATATTTGTGCCCTGAAACTATTCTGATATTTTTGATAAGATTACTAAAACTAAGTTAAACAGAAGCAATACGTTTTAAAAATTCTCTGTATGAAATATACCTTTTCATTCAAAAGGCAGAACTAAATTTTTCACATCAATTGAAAAGAAACGGTCCCTAATATTTTCGGTCTAAGAGACCATGCGCGGGTATACATGTTATTCCATATAACTATATAGTAATGTTAATGCTTCCCTTCAGATTATTCTGGCTATCTTTTCGTTCGGACCCAAATCGAAAAAAGATCGAAATAGGAAATGGGGTGTAAAATATAAATGTAAATAAATATATTTACATAAAATATAAATGTAAATAAATATATTTACATTTATATTGCTATCTTTAAATGTTAATAATAACTCTAAAGGAACACATGATCTTAAATATACCCCTATAAAAATATTTATAAAATTTTGATTTTTTTAACCTAATTATTGGATGAATCATTAATAATGAGGAGTTTTGTAATATTCTAGCTATACTAGGCACTTGGCAGCCTGTCCTGGAGTTAGCTGGTGGTGGAATCCTCAGTCTGCCAAACGGGACTCTAGTTATAGAAGAGGTGTCGTTATCTGATGAAGGACTATACTCCTGCAATGTTGAGAATGGCGTAGGTCAGCCCTTGAGCAAGACTGTATGGATGAGTGTGAACAGTAAGTAACGCCACGCCGACATCCATGACAGAAGAAATCTAGTAAAGTAACAGACCGATTATGATAAAGTATCACTTTTATTGTTCACTATACTCACTTTTACACAGATGTTAACACTTCTACGAATAACGCAAGACTAACTCAAACATCGCAAGATGGCGCCTTTATACAAAAACTGAGTAAATCGTATTCCTAACAAATAAAGTGTTTTAACATTAAAAATGCTATCATACTTTTTTAATTACAAATATCTTTTTTAAATAATTTCTTAATCATAATAACTAATTTATATGATTTTATTAACATTAACATTTCCATAGGTTGAATGTTCGAAACATTCAATATTAACGGCAGGCATTGTAAATTAACTATTTTCAAGTTTTTAACTACTTATTAATCGAAATACGACTTAAATTTAATTATAATTTTTCTCTCAAAACCGTGTGGTCAGCGACCATAAAAAGTACTCGTAAAATAGTGACCCTATGTTAGACTCATAATTTAAATTTTTCAGAACCGGTACATTTCGAGACTTCATCCAGTAACGTGACGTCACGGCTGGGTCATGCAGTCAACTTGGAGTGTCGACCACTTGGGGATGATCCGATTAGAGTTTCTTGGACTCATGACGGGAATGTTGTGGAGTTTCAAAGCCAGAGGTAAATATCATTGTGCTTTCTCTTTATCCTTATATATATCTATAATCAAATACAGTAGTAACAGGCTATATTAATCATACAAATCTAAACGAATGAAATAAATATTTGAAAACATTTAGTTCACAATAACTTATACTATACATCATTAATATTATGGACCTTTTATTATTCAAGGTTCAATTAATTTTTCAGGATCAAGCTCTCCGAAACAAAGACTTCTTTAGGCTTAGCTAGTTCTATCAGCTTTCAATATACCGAAACTGGAGATGCTGGTCTGTATCAATGTAGAGCAAGTAATCCATATGGGGCGGCCAGTTTTAATTTACATTTAACAATATTAGGTGAGTTAAAAGACTTCCCATTTTTACTACTGTAAGTTTACTGCAAGTTTACTGCAAGTTTACTGCAAGTTTACTGCAAGTTTACTGCAAGTTTACTGAAGGTTTACTGCAAGTTTACTGCAAGTTTACTGCAAGTTTACTGCAAGTTTACTGCAAGTTTACTGCAAGTTTACTGCAAGTTTACTGCAAGTTTACTGCAAGTTTACTGCAAGTTTACTGCAAGTTTACTGCAAGTTTACTGCAAGTTTACTGCAAGTTTACTGCAAGTTTACTGCAAGTTTCAAACGGAATATTCAAAAGCTAATCTAGAGACCTTAAAATTCTTCATCTATCTTCAGAGCCACCAACACCACCTTTAGATGTTCGTGTGGAGTCAGTTCGGTCTCGGTCAGCAACTATATCTTGGAGAGACACCTTACGAGCTCACGCTAGACATTATACATTACAATATGTGATAACTCAATACGGTGACACCTTATGGGAACATGCTACAGGCATCAATGTTACCAGGTAATCCTTAGACGTTATGAATTATCACCATGATCATTGTATTTGATTATATTTTTAATAACAACTGTTCTAACTGTTAAACCAATGTTTAAGAAATAAAAAAAATTATTACATATAAAATACACCAATTGTGAAATGTTGTAGTGTAAATTCATTCATTAAGCAATTACTTATCCAATCCACGAATACAAGAAAAGGCTACAACACTAATTTTTTACCTTATTTTGCTAAAACCTTGTATTACAGAAAAGACTCGGCCGTTCGCCAATCACTTGAAATCCAAGATCTTCGTCCAGCAACAGCATATGGAGCTAGAGTGGCGACTGGCAATCAAGTTGGGACTAGTTTGTATACTGCACCCGTACACTTTACCACACATGAAGAAGGTACTCTATATTTTTACTTCATAATATTTGGGTGGTATTTCTAGAAATTGAATAATTTTGATGTAAAATGGTTACCGTAGCCAATGGACGCTTGAAACACCAATTTTTCACACCCTTTTTGATGAACCCCTAGCTGTACTCGATAGGGAAACTTTCGCTGGAAATTCATTCCACAACTTGAGTGTACGCTGGAGAAAGTTTATCTCAAACCGTACAGTGACGCATTTCCCACAATTCTCAAGTAGTGTTCTTTTTCAACTTAAAATGAGCCCACTTCTTTTTGATACATAAAAAAATCTTCTCGATAAATACTAACAAAAATATTATTATTTTGTATAATTTTTTACTGAACTAAGTTCAAACTACACCACTACTTTTTTAATGAAAGGTAATCTTACAGGATAAAGTTATTACATTATATACTATAACTTTAATCTCATTATTAAACTAAAGTCAAATATTCTAGCGCCTTCATCGCCACCAGTAAACGTGCAAGTGGGACAAACAGAGAACCCTGGGGAACTCTATGTGTCCTGGCTGTCGCCTTTGAAGGAATCCCACAACGGTATCATCATGGGCTACCATGTTAGAGCTGTTCCTCAGAACACTGGGTCAGGTAATATCTAATAAAGTATGAATCTAATTAAATTATTTAGGTCACCAAGCTGAGGCATAATTTGTCAGATCCTTTTACAAATTTGTGTCTTTCAATTACCATGTAGATTTTTTTATTTTTATTTATTAGAAATATTAAAAATTTAAGAATTCTATCTTAAATGATACAATATGATTTAAGAAATAAATATCGCTATAAATAGTTATAATTTCCATTACTGATATAATGAATGATACTATAATGGTAACTTTCAAAAACCGACGTCATACTGAATGACTTCACAAAACATGATTGACGTTGATGAAGTATCTAAATCAAATATCCTATGATCTCATTCCAGACACATCAGAAACTCGAACAATAAAAGTGTCACAACAGTCAGGAAAACAAGACACACTGCTTAGTGGCCTTCTTAAAAATACAAGGTAAATCATTAAAGTTAACAACACATCTGTAATAAAAGTGTAGTTTCTTAATTTTTTTTCTATTTCTAGGTATGCAGTCTCAATATCTGCCTTCAATAACGCAGGCGCTGGACCATTTTCATTGCCTGTACTTCAAGATACAAGAGAAGGAGGTAAAGTTTATTGTTTGTTTTTAAAATGCCGATGAAAATACTGCTCACATTTTAAAAAAATTAAAAAGGTTTCTTAATTTTGTTTAAATCTCTTCATGGAAATCAAACAGCCACATCAGAATCGACATCTCAGCCAACTTTATTTATTATTTTTCCAAATGCAGGCTCTTTAGGGATGCTTTAGTCAACCCCAAATAATTCTAAATAGTTATATTGACCAAGAAGTATAGAACAGTTGTTTTAATTCTCTTCTTTCAACTAAAAGGAAACAATATTAACCACGTTCTTTATTCTAAAGACATCTAATTATACCATCACTGTAACTTTTAAATAAGTTATTATAGTCATAATTTCCCAATATACTCCATCAGTAATTATTTTATGATTTATTCAGAATCATTTATTTTTAATTTCAGCTCCAGAGCAACCACCTCCGTCTGTAGAATGTACGTCAGTATCCTCTACATCTCTAAGAGTAGGCTGGCAGCCAATATCCCAAGCGGGACAAGGAAGCTCGTTGATAGGCTACACCGTTTTATATTCTACTGAAGGTAAGTCATCACTTTTAATAATATTTTTACAAAGACAGTCATCGTGATATTTTTTGTCATAAAAGATAGAATGCAAAATACAATTATTCGATTATGAAAAAAAGATCCAAATGCTGAAATTCACAAAATTGATGATGGATTCATAAAGAAATTCCAAAAATGTAACGGAATATTGTATAAAAAATTGGAATAACGGCCTAATGTTTTTAACGCTGCGTAAAAATAAGAAAAAGTACTAACTGTAAATAAACTTGAACGCCTCCAGAACTTAGGTTAACGCTTTATTTTCGGTTTAATAAAATATGACAATGAAACTTATTCATTCAAAATTGAGGTGGTTACCATTTAGACATCGTAGAGACATGCATATCTTTTGCTTCCTATATGAAATCCTTGATTTCCTAGCCAATTGTTGACAAGATATTGAAATATCTTATTCTTCGTGAGACCCTGTCGTTACTAAATCCTTTCTTCTCAAAACTCTTTCTATTCTTTCCATTTAAACAGTGGTTTGTTCACTATGCACGCCGTTCAATTATAGACTTCTCTTCCACGCTCGATTCCTGAGAGCTTATCGCTGGATATTTTCAGGAGAAGACTCAAAGAATATTTCGTCTTCTATTATAATTAAATGCATTGCATATATTTTATAATATTGTATGTGTTTATGTATATAAGTATATATGCATTTGTAGCATTCGATATTTTAATAAAATTTCAATGACACTGTCTCGAACATTTACTGATAGTAAACCAATTATGTGTTAAGCTCGCGTGTGTTTATGATCATTATAATGTAAAAAGCTTAACATTAAAATTATTTGTGAGTATAATAAAGAAATAAGAAGCCTCTTGAAGTAAGGCTAAAGGACGACATCATATAGTCTACCTAGCGTCGAAAAATAAAAACTAGTATGACTAGGTAGCACTCTGAGTCACTTTCAGCAAGAGCCACACATCTGGCATATTTGCTTTAATTTGTTAACTGATTGTAGATTAACACATAACATAAAAAAAATTTCAAAAACAATTCAGGTTTTTATTTTTAAAGATGTTTGCGTTCTTATCATTTTCAGAAGGTGCATGGCAAAATCAAACATCCCTCCATACAGAACTCTACCTCCAAGGACTGATGAAGTACACCAACTACACTGTGAAAGTAGCTGGTTTCTCCAACTATGGTGTTGGACCATATTCTTATCCTATAGTCTGCGCATCACTGCAGGACGGTAAAATATCAAAGACACTTGATTAATAATCTTTAATAAAAAATAACATGACAATTTAGCTATGAAAAAATAGTGAAAAATTTTGAGGCGTTCTACCTAAGGATTGACGATAACGATCACTGCCAAGAGATTGAGAAGTAGATAATTTAGTTTTAGCTATTAGTGGTTGTTACCGCCACCTACTGTCAAATGAAGACACTGTTGAAAGCTTAGTTCGCCAATTTACCACTTACGGCGCCACTGTTGCAATTATGATCGTGCAGAAATTACTGTATTGTATTGTCACCTTATACGAGTAAAAGCTTTAAGTCGTTTACGAGAATTTAATTTATACGTTACCTAATCACAAGCGTTAACAGTGGTATAATTGAAAAGTTTTAGACTAACACTTACACTAAAGATCTCTTGTAAATTAAGAACAACGCGATTACCATTTTATAGCAATAAAACTTGCCCCCTATTACGTGACTCCAATGAAGATAATGTAAGCGTTACAAGGTAATACCGAGTGGAAAAATAATATTGATGATAGCAAGTTTTACTGATCGGATACATTCCTTTATTTTCAAAAATAATTAAAACTACAATTAAAGTATTTTGAAAAATCACTTGTTTGTGTCAGGAATCGAATCGGTGAAATGTAACAAAAACATCCAGTATTTTATTATACCAACCAAAAAAGTCAATCGTAAGGATAAATTTCTATCATACAACATAGTATCTTAAAGTAAAGAAAGAATATATATATTTTATTGTAAAGTTTACTCACTATCAAGACTATACTAGATATTTTTACACATTTCACCAGTTACATTTCAAGATTAAGACGACTTGTCAAAACTCTTTAAGTACACTTTTAATTTTTAAAACTAAGCTTTCAACTTTACGTGCATAAACTACAGGGCATTTAAGCATTTTGCTTAAATTAAAAAAGAAACTGATACCGAATCTAATGATGGTATTTCGTTGCTTTCATTCCAGTACCTGGGCCGCCAGCAGATATCAAAGTGCTTGTCTTATCTTCTACGTCACTTCTAGTAAGCTGGAAAAGACCTGAATATCCCAATGGAGAGCTATTGTACTACACTGTTTATGTCAAGCCTACGTCCAGGTTTGTATAGAAATAACAGATTTTTTAGATTAAGGGCCGATGTTTCAACAATAATTTAGCGAATAGTTTTGAGGAATTGACATATTTTAGATACAAAAATGACCAACTTTTCAAAGATATTCTTTTGTAAAAAGTTCCCTGAGTATTGAAAAAGCCCATAATGTGATAATTAGTTCTTTTGATTCGATTATCAAAAAAGTTTCTTTAATCAGCTAATGTGTAATTGGACAATGACCTGTATTATTTAAAATGCTCAGAAAACAAAAGCATGGATATTGTTTGAGATTTTATTTTTAGAGCATTTTCCTGATAGTTGCTTACGAGCAAAACTACCAAGATAACAAAGGTCAGACGAGTCATACGATAGTGGAGACATGAAATTCTTTTTATCAATTAATGATAAAAAGAATTTTACTACCAGAGCTGTGTCAGCAATTCAGTGCATGATTCTCAAATTACAGCAGCGGTTCACCTCAGACATTGCGAGTGGAATCTGAAGGTAGAACTACAGCTGAAGTGAAGGACCTTGTGAGTGGTCGGACGTATGAAATCTGGTTGACGGCCAGTACCACTGCTGGAGAAGGAGCTCCTACCAGGAGAGTTTCTCACACCCCTACACATAGAGGTAAGCTGAAACTACAACTGATAATGTGTTTTATATATTGCATGATGTAATGATACGTTTTGCCATGAAACTACGGAAGTTTCTCATTTAAAATTATAACGAAATAATATACAATATACAGCACCCAACCCACGGCATTACGCGCCAAAAACTACTTTTATGTTTGTATTTTCCAGTGGTAGCGGGCGTGGCGTCCCTTGGCGGGAGTGTATCGGTAGGCGTGGGCAGCTCGCTGCTGCTGGTGTGCCAGTGTGTGGGCGCGCCGCCGCCGCGTACTGTGTGGTACCACAAGCACAACATCATCACACACCATCCCAGGTTCACCAGGAACCACGACGACAGTCTGCTTATAAACAGTACGCCCTCATTATGAAACTTATTCATATTATTCTTTAGTACACAAAAAGGTTAAATTCATTTAATTTTTTATAACAGTCTTATGTTATTTTTTAATTTTAGAATTTGTCCAGTGGCCTACTTTACATTAGAAATAAATTTAAATTTGAATTTAGATCGTGATGCTCTGATTTTTTTAATTTCAAAACAATATTATTGTTGATTTCTTGCTTCTATTCAATTATTTCTACAATTCATACAAAAGCAAGACTAATAACGATGAAACTAATTAAATAAATAAATCTGATTGCAGACATCGATCAATCATTGAGCGGTAACTACACGTGCCTAGCCAAAAACTTGTACGGGTCAGATTCGGTGGAATACCAGGTGATCGTGCTGCCCTTACCCGAGTCTCCAGTACTGAGGGCCACTCCTTACAAGGACTCGATACTGGTTGAATGGGAACAACCATACTACTCAATAACGAATAAAACTGTGGGCCAAAAGATTTGTGAGTATCTTCTATACAATGCTTAATTATTATACTTGTCATTTCTATTTCAGTGAAGATGCAGTTCGCTGTCTTTCCTTCCAAATTTAGGTAATTTAATAACAGATCATGGAAGGTATAATCATAATTATCATCAACAACTTTTATATGTCCACTTCTGAGCTTTTTTAGTAACATTACCACTAGAACTAACATACTTAAGGTACCTTCTGAAGCACGAAGATTTAGATAACAAATTCAGTTTGACCCATCAAGAACCAACCATGGCGAAAATGGCTTTTGTTTTGAATACGAAACCAAAGCGTTCGAAGTACTTCGCAAATTACCTTTGGAGAATAACTGGGAGAAATTTCTGAGCATGTTACGTCTACAAATTGTATCCAGTGAATTCTTAATATTTCTGATGTTTATATGCGATAGTTATCACATACTATCAAGTGTAGCGTATACTTATTTGCCATTCTCTAATAGCTGTATTATTTGACTGGTTTTTAACACCTTTGATCTTAGGAACGAAACCAAATACAAACGGCTAAGCTCGTCACTTGCTAGTTCACATACCCAATACCAGCTTCATTAACATATCTTGATAAAGCTTACAGCCTAACGTGGAAGGAATCCAATGGCCCGTGGCAGGAGGCGTGGTCGTCGAACAAGGTGCCCAATTTGTCAGGTGTTCAAAAATACGCGCTGACAGCCCTCAAATGTGGCACGAAGTATTCTCTCAGGATTACTGCAACAAACAGAGTGGGAACTTCACAACCGGCGTATATGGATATCAGCACTTTGGGTGGAAGTAAGTGTTGTTTTATTTTGTATTGTTTCCAAAGAACTAATCACAGCAGAGCTAATTTTGTGTAAAAGTATATTAAAAAAATATTTACTAAAAATTTCCTTTGCCTGTGTTTATATGGAAACGAATATAATACACACAATTTGAAGACAAGAAATAAGTCAAATTGTTACATACTCAATTAGTCTCCACAGAAAAAATAATCTTTTTTGGGGTTGTATATTCTTTTTTACAACAATCTTCCAATCTATGTTTGACACTTACCAATAAACATTTAAAAAAACAATAAATGTGTAGAAAGCTTAGAATAGAATAGAATAGAATATATCTTTATTGTACATTAGCCAATTCAGGAAGAGAAATACACTAAAAACATTAAGTTTACTATAACATTTATTATTATCTTATTGACACTAAAGCGTGGGATTAAATTACTCAATGACGATTCATGAAAAAAATGTATTAACAATAAGAATATTGACACGTAATGGCATTACCAAATCGTAAACGTCATTACAAATATTTAAAAGCTAAAATGTTACTTGAGCCGCTTCTTCTTCAAACCTAAATTTTTGTTGAAGCGGTGGTAGGGTTTAATTTCGATAATTTAAAAGAAGAACTGTTTGATTTCAAATTCGAACATACCTTGCGCAATTTTATCTGTACAGCGCATTCTCAAAAAAGTTGATAGTACTACAAGCTCTCTTTAATAATTATCTCTTTGAATCAGATGCAGAGGGTATCTTCAGAAACTATCCGAAGCTAATATTTAATGTTTTCCGTTACAGTACCCATCCCACCAAGCACGAACGAATGGTTATGGAGTAACAGCACCCACATCCAAATACAAGTAGCTGGGTGGGATGACGGCGGCTGCGAGTTGAGGTCTTGGGATCTCGAATACAGGCAATTGACATCCAGAACTTGGATAAGAGTGCATAATACTTTGGTGAGCAACTAGTTCATTATGACAGTATGAAATTAACATGTTCTCTCGGTACTTCTGTATTAAATGAAATTATAAAGGCATTTAATTTTGGGCCTGACAAAAACTGTCTGTTTTTTGTTTTTCTTAAAACTTCACTTAGTATGTAGTCTACAAAAGCACGGTTCATAACTCCATAACCAGGAGGACTATAGTTCCCGTGGAATCAAATATTTCATCATTTCAATGCATTTATTTTTTTACTAAGGAAATAATAAAATAAGAAGGCTCGAAGGTCTCGTAACCAGAGCCGTCATCAAAGCAACATCATGGATACTGTCATTATATATTTGGGGTTAAACTCTATTAAGATAACTTAAAATATGATACACCTATTTCAACGTAGTAAATAAATAATAAAATTCATACGACTTGAAGGCGTAAGACATCTTACCACCAGAACTGTAAAATAAAATTTTAAATTAGGAAGAACTTAATAAATTACCACAATATTCTGGTAATCGTCTCAGGCAAACCAATCAACATATTGCCCACAAAATAAGTAAATTTCTTTTATATTCCAGCCCTACAATAACCTACACTCTTGGACTTTACCCAGCCTCTACCAGTCTAAGTCTCTATATCGCACCGGCTCCTTCACCATTGGGGACTTATCACCTGCCACCTGGTACCAAGTCAGGGTAATAGCTACCAATGAAGCTGGGAGTGTCACTTCTGTTTATGGATATGCTACTAAAAACGAGGATGGAAGTAAGTACTTGCAATATATTTTTGATTAACTAAAACTATTTTGCTTTAACTTTTACCAATATAAAATTGTGATTGAACTTCAGTTACCGTTATAAATTATTTAAAATTCGAATATGCCAAATTTAAAATTTTCATATTGTACGTTCTTTCTATAGATATAAGTATAGGATAGCAAATATGAAAATTGTGATATTAATGTAACGATAATATTGATAAATGTGGGTTTAAGGTTAGTTAGTTATTCAAGAATTTAGTCTTTCTAAATTCTATTTAAATTATGCTACAATTTATGGAATTAGTCCAATTTATGTCTCATAGCTTGACTAAAGATTTGGAATTCTAGGCTTTAAATGTAACACTTTCCTGTTTCCACTATTACGTTCATAAAATTAGTTAGTCAGATCATCACTGTTTTTAATAGACAGGACAAAAAAACCAACAAAAGAGGACAAGTGACCTTCACTCGTATGTCTCTTCTTAAGCACAGGGGAAATCAAATCGAAAGTATTTTACTATGTAATCTTTTATTTAACGTGTTTCAGGTGAAGTAGGCCCTCCATCAGATCTCTTCGACTTGAACATGGTCGTGATAATCTGCAGCTCTATACTCCTAACCATATGTCTACTGAGCTGCATATATATTGTAGTAAAAAGACAAAGGTGAGTAGACTGTATAATTCTTGGAACCATTTTAGTATTCAAGTCCAAAATAGGAAATTAAATCCTAGTTTTTAAATTAAATAGGAATAAAATTCAACATTTTGAATCATTAGTGTAGCCTAATTAAAAATTCTTGCTGTTTTTAGGCTTCTTTTTTTGAAATAAACTTCCAATTCCATTCCTATTCGAAAAGAGGCCAAGTGTTCCTCGATAATGAGTCATTCTAGCGCATTTAATAACAGTAACGAAATGACTTTTAAATTTGGAACACTATTTTAATAATTATATAAAATTTGAATTAAATACGCTTCAATAAAGTCCTGGCCGGTAGAAAAAAAGTCCTGGCCGGTAGAAAAAAAGTCCGCCGTCCGGCGCAGCATTGGCCAATTAAAAAATAGCCGGAAACTGTTAATTAGATTTTTTTTTACTTCATATCAAAATATTATGGACAAGTTTAATTTGATTGCCACAAATTTATTAAAAGAAGAGTTCTAGCATTGAAAGTGAAAATTAATAGAATAAAGTGTAAAATAAAACGTTAATCTTGTAATTTGGTTATATAAATATAAATGTTTTTAAAGCATCTCTTTTTAATTTTATTATAGAGGGGGATTGAAAGCAGCACAGTTAATCACACGATACCAAAATCTTTTAAACTCGGGCGACGTTCTTTGAAACCTTCGCTAACCTTAGGATTCTACTCTAGAATCCATTGCTAAGCTCGGATTTTTCTCGATGGTTTAAATCTTACGCTTCGCTCTGAATTTAATGGATTTAAACAATCACTCTCGCCTTCAATATATATTTTGGTCCATTGTGACCTAACCTACTATTTCCATTTCGTATGCTCACTATACAACCGTACAATCCTTTTACTACTGATACTATTATTCAAAACCAAATCATTAAAAAATTCAAGTAATAATTTTGTCGACATTTCATTTGTATAATAATTTGAATCTCATATCTTCGCTAGCGATGTATGTTGTTTTATTCTCGTACAGATTAATTTTTTAAATTTCAGAGGTGGGATTCTAACAGATTACCGGGACTCTATAACAGTGGACAATAAGTCTGAAAGTGGAAACCTTACTGCCAACACGTCCCACACAAACCTTGCTAATGCCAAGGAAAACGTTGTTAACGCTCAGAACAGAATATACAGCGCTCCGATACACATGAGGAACAATAGTAAACATGGTAAGTACTTAAGTTAATCCCATTTTAGATGAGCATCTCGCTTCTGTTAGAATTTACATCATCGTTACTCTGATGAATTTTATTAATTAACTGATAGAGTTCATAGTACAGCAACATTAGATTCCATTTAGGATTTACTATACTAAATTGAATGATTTTATAATTTCAGAATTATACGAAATAAGTCCGTACGCGCAATTCGCTGTTGGGTTCCGTACGTTTGGACACGTCGACAACCAGGATATGCCAAGTCGACACAGCAAACACAACAGATATGACACAGGTAAATCTAAACTCTAACCCAGTTAATACTAATATTGTAAAAGTGAAGAGGTCGCATTGGTTAGCGCGCTTATCTCTGTAAAAATACAAAAATAGTTTTGTCAATGCTAAAGTAAGTCTATTAGTCGGGAATTTTAAAGGCTATATAATATTTGAGACAACCGACCTTCACGCGCGTCCAGCCACGTAGAAGCTAGTATTTAATGTTTATGTATGTGCCAAACAAATACCATTTTGTAGTAAGCTATTACAGGGAAACTGACTGGTGGTTGAGGTCACGTGTTTGAATACCGATTACCAACATTTCAATTTAAGTGTCATACATTTTTGTATATTATTACCATCTATATACACAAGCTTTAGATAATACCTATATAAATAATTGCTATATAATATTTCAAGTTTGACTGGAACCCCGTTGTCAATTTAGATAAACATTTAGATTTAGATATATAAAAAAATCAATGCTACCATTTAATTTAACAATAGTCGATATAGTAAAAATAATAATATCCAGAGGCATGAGAAATATTATTGAATTTCGTTTTTGTTCCAGAGACCAGTTTTCAAGCGTGCTCAGAGTCTGAAGACAGCGATAGCATTTCTAAATCAACTTTAAAAAGTGTTCCAAGAAGTAAGTTATCTTATATATTTTCCTGAGTTTAAAAGCTATGCTTCCTGGGTTTCTGTGATCTATACATGGATGGTTTTGTTAACGAGGCCATGATTTTATACATATATAGCACGCGAACGATGTCGCTGTCACAGCTGGAAATCTGACATAGCTAATATTCTTAATTTTTTCAGAAGTCTGCCGAACTCCTCATCATAGGTAACTAAGCAAGGAAGGCCTTTCAAGAGGTAGTTAATAACTTTTAATGTATTCACACAGAAGTAAAAGTTACTGAATGTTATTGATAAAGGTGTTTACCCACTACACTGTATCTTACGTTGATTTTTGAGGTTAGTGTAATTGCAAGTGTGAGTGGTTTTGGTATGTCTGGTCTCCAGGAGGTAAAGCCATCAGTTTTATTAAATGATATAATTATCATTTAATATCAGATGGTTCCGCTACTTGCTTATCATTCTCTCTCAAAAAAAGTATCTGTTCAAGCAAAGACATGAGTTAACGTCTTCAATACCGGACCTTAACCTATGTCTGGATAAGAATCAGTCTCAAAAACAAATAACTCTTATTACAGTACATTACATTGTCAGTCAGAGTTTTCAGTCGGCTTTTGAGCTAATCTGCAAAATTTTACATAAGTGTAAATCCATCGGTGTCCTTATAAAAAGTGTTGCCATTTTGCAAGAATTTAAGAGAAATTTCTTTTTAGTACTGTATAATATGCAGGTAATGTTATGTAAATAATAATTAAAAATCTATTAACAAATGCTCCCAGCGAACTATTCCAATAAATTTTAAAAGTAAATGTTTTACATCGAGATATACAATTAAGTGGTTTGTCCTGAACACATCTATTACATACAATGAATATGAAGTACAATAGAAAGCTAGTGGGGACATCTTTCATAGCACTGTTAGTTATGTTGATTAACAATATTGTTGTACAAAGATTTTTCGCTTATACGTGTGTTATCATTTTTCATGATACGCTGTAGTGGGCTAACGGCTTTACACTCTTCAATAGGTCTATTTAACAATTTAGTGTTGAATATAATTCTAATAATATTCTGGATCGTTCATTTCAAAAGAGTGATTAGTATTTTAAATATAATAAGATTAGGAATTAATAACCCTGTTAGTTTCAGGAATTTATGGAGAATAACTGTCTTAATGCAAAGAATCTTTACTATTTGACTTTAGTACTATTTTGAATAAGTTTTCATATCTAGTATATTTTTACGAATATTAATCTAGCTCACATTTTAGCCAGTAAGTAACAAAGAGTCGACACTACTGATATATCTGGGAATACAAAAATAGCAATGTTTTCTTATTAAACTTAAATCCTTATTTAACTTTCGTTTAAATCCACTGTGGTATATTTTTTAAGTCACAGATGTTTTGTAATAAGATTGTTACCTACATTGAATTTGAAACTAGATATAATTCAAATAGAATTACCTAGATCTAAATGTGTACAAAATATTGTATATTATTGATCTAACTATATAAGAATAACGCATATATAAAACTGTTAAATAATTAATTTTTTTAGTAATTTGAAAGGACATAAAAATGTGCCAAAATTGGGTAAACTTACCTCTTGATTAGTTGTTTTAACGTCATTACTGTGTTTGTTTATATATCAAATGTATTATACTCTAATTTATATGAAAAATAACATAGTTATAAAAACCAGTATTGGTGCTTATCTTATAAGGCCTATAGCCATTAAAAAGTTTGGCTATAACAATTTGTCTGCGTGTAAATACTTTAAATATTTGTTTTACTGAAATACAAAATTTAACTAAACATTTTGAACGAAATTGCAACGAAACACAATGTTTGTGTTTTTCTTGACCAATTACATCAAATATTATTTTTTTACTAAACCTGAACCTGTGTGGACATCATTGTAATGTATATCAAGTCATATATTTCAGCAGAATACCCTGAAAAAATTGATTTTCGATTATATCAAACAATATAAAAGTATAACGAAAAGTTCTTTGATTACGTTGTATAATATAAACGCGTGACTTTCTCCAATTAATAAATATTAAACGCCTTTCAGTCAACATCGCTGTTCGATTTTTTTTCGTTTTGATAATTCCTAAAAAAATATTTGTAAATATTCATATTAGTCGTAGTTCAAAATACTCTTGTGTAAAACTATTGCTAATTACTTGTAAGTACGTCAAGCGAAAAAAATGCTAAAAATATCTACCAAAAGACTGATTAAACATCTTAATTATTGTTGTTTAATATCTAAAATTATACAATTTTGATCTGGGATTGAAATAAATAAATGTTAGATAAATTGTAAATAATTGTTTTATTTTGTTTTTTTTCTACAAAAGCTTTCAATAAATACTATATCTATAAAGACACTTCGAACAAAGGTACATTTATTAAAAATACATTCTGTACACGACAGTCTCGATTTAGAAAAATAATTTATGAACACATTGAAAATTATAAATTTCCGTACAAATTATAAAACGAAGAACAATAAATTTTTTGAAAAATAAGCGTTCACAAATATTTTAAGACAATTTAAATTTTTTACGAAGTGTACTTTTGGATAAAATCATTTTACACCTTCCAATTTATTTCTTTAGTCTTATGAGTATTTAAAGTAAGATCTGGAATTCCTTTTCTCTCTTAACTTATTTGAATATAACTTTTCTTAAGAAATACAAAGCACAATATAAAATGCAATAAATTTATTAAAAATATTGTTAAGTAATTCGCTATAGTTAAATTACAGTTCCAATTTGGACACATACAAGTCCAAAGAGCTGCTTTTCAATAAAAGGATTGCCATCTCAGTAATCGCTATCAACGAAAAATCCAGAGCAGCAGAAAAATTTATGCATGAACACGTTACATATTAATTTTAAATTCATAAGTTATTGATACACTTTACGTTTAAACAATAGAAATCCAAAAATATAGATTTATGTTTTTTTAAAACACCCTTTATAAAGATTGAGCAATAAAAATTCCTTACAAATTAAATATTTGAAAATAAGCGTTTACAGATTCTTTGAATACAATATAAATGTTACTATAAATTTATATAAGCATTTTTAATCATAGTTATTTCACAAAAATAACCAATTCATTTAGTTAGTCGTAAGTAAATACTTCAATTCCCTTTCTCTCTGTACTTAAGTATCATCATTCTTAAGAAATACTAAGCACAATAAAATGCGGTACAAAGGTAATTCCCCGAGTAAATAATTACTATCATCCAGTTTGGACACATGCAAGTCCAGAAAGCTGGCTGTCAATGATTGCATTGCCATCTCAGTAATCGCAATCAAAGAAATATCCGAGAATCCGAGATACGTCAGAGCTGCAGCTTCAAGTGACTCTGACTATCTTGTGAATCCAAGGTAAATGTTCTCTAACGCTAGTGTAGATGCCTGGATCACCATCTCTTCCGCAGATAGTGGATCCCAAGCTGGTAACCCCAAACAGTTCGATATGCCTCCGTTTCGCTGTTAAAGGTCCACCAGAATCTCCTCGGCAAGTATCGATATGTTTTTCTCCTCCAGCGCAAATGGCTAACCGTGGAATAATATTATGCCGATAAATATGTCGACAGGTGTCGTGTGAAAAGAAGGGTAGGGAGATGGATTTTTTAATGTCACTATAGCGACCAGTCAGGACATTTTCTCCCCAACCGGCTGCGTTGAAGATGGTGGTGTCGTCGACAGCACCCGTAGGCAAACATACGGGTCTAATGAAATCTGTAAACAAATAATAACGATTAATAAGTATGTTTATTAATCCACAGTAATATTTAAGACCTAACCATGGTCCACGTAGGCAGAGCGTCTACCAACTACGTATAGGTATAAGCACATTAGATTTGATTTTTTTTTACTGGAGAAGGATCGCTTATACGCAACCGCCGCTAAAACCGCCTCTATGGTCTAGTGGCTGGAACCACCTTCCTCAGATCTTGGTTCAATTCTAAGACCGGGGTTTAATTCGGGGTTAAAATAGAAATTTTCTTCTCGATTTGGTTGGTAGTATGGCTTTAGCGAAGTCTGCCAGGCTAGTTACCACTATCTAACCTAACAGGATTTTTGTTTTGAGGCAGTTGAAGATAAAATAGCCAGTTCCTCTGCTGTTGAGGAGTAAGGGTGTATGTCGCCTTATCTTTACTCAAGATAAGTCAGTCAGATGAAGGTTAAAAACTACCCCGTTTTCAAAAACATGTAAAAAGTATATACTCTAACTCAATAGAAATAAGGTATGTATACATATATTGATGTAGCCTTAAATGTATAAAGATGTCTTTTTAGCCGCGACTGTAGGGGTGAGATTACTCATCAAATCAATATCCGTATTTAATATTGATTATCAATTTAAAATCAACTTTATATGTTAAATATTAAGAAGGAATACTGATCAAACAAAATAACCACAAAATATAATAAAAATTCATTATAAACTAAACCTATATCAAACCACATAATTTATTAGTTGTAAAGGTTAGTGAATCACTTTGTTGTTAAGTGAATTTAATGATTTAATTATATTTTATAGAACACACGTACGCAGTGAAACAAATTTCTTATATTATTTTATGTTTTATTAGATACCATACCACGTCCCATAGACCGTTCTACATGAGTGAAATGTCATATAAAAATGTACCAAGATCCAATTTGGTTTTAAGTACACATTGCAATACTATTTAAACACGTTTTATAGACAGTTTCTTGAATGAATCATATTAATAAACTCAAATCAACTCTTTAATCAGACTACGTATACCAACCAACCAACGTCACCAACTACCTTAACTAAGTAATGTTGAATAGTTCTAATTGTAAAAATTGTTTTCAAGTGTAACGTAATTCCAACAATCCAACTTAACCTTATCTCAATAATCTTATTAAGATAAGATTGATTATAATCTTATCTTATCTTATCTTATCTCATGCAACTTTATCTTTAAGCTTTATTTTATTGATTGAAGAGTTGAGACTCACCAGTGCAAGGCACAGACTCGTTCAGTTTGAGAATAGCAATATCATGCTCCACACCATTATATCCATGGTGTACGAACACCTCAGTGACCACCCTTGTGAGGAACGGATCTGCGCAGACGCCGTCGATACAGTCCACTTCAGAAGATAGATCGTAATCACCGAGACGAACTTTCAACCTGAAGAAAATGATGAATAACTTTTTTGAAAAAATAATATCATTTCAGTGTAAATATAAACGAGGTACTACTTACTAAGATTACCTTTTAAAAAAGAAACTATATATTCTATTCTTTGTTTTCACAAATTCTAACGTAAGTTATAAGATGGAACCATAGTGTTAAGCCAAGGAGATAATATTGTACCGTTACATATTCATTGGGAGTTTATTACGATGTTTCTTTTCATTAGACTGGAATTATGCTCGTAATCTGCGAAGAAATAATGACGTCACACAGGCAACAATCAGTTAAAAATGTTGGTGACGTCACAATCACCTGATATTGACGTCTCGCTATATACCGTTACATGATAGAATAAGATGTAGTGGGTGTAGTCTTTAAGCGACGCATATTTAAAGACTGTCTCTGTCGTATTGATGACGACTTTAATCGCGTTAAACTACGTCAACACTGACGTAGGTGTATCATAACGAAGTAATTCGCAGCGTCAGACGCCATCATTGCGTCGTGTGACGCACATTCACTTATATGTCTGATAATTGACGAACTCACCTGTAGGAAGCTCGTGAAAATCTTCTGATATATATAATAGCTCTAAATTAGGGACAAAAAATGAGGAGTACCAATATCTGCTTACTTGTGATGCTTTATCTTCCTGACGCAATGAGCAGCGGTAATCACATGGAAATTGTCGATCAGTGTTCCCCCACATCTGGACTCTGTGAGTTGCCCCCGCCGGTAGTACTCCAGAAGAACAGTCCAGGGGTTGTGGTGGAGAGGGTTGGAGCTGGCTTCCACACCGCATTGGCAACCTGAACAAGGATGAACAATCGTTAATTAGACGCAGAGCACTGAACATCCAATCTCAAAAGTTCTCTGTGATAGTGAAACCATCGTAATTGGTAATAATATTGCAGCTTAATATTTATTTATATATTAAAAACTCCATGTATATGAAACTTAATAAGTCTCTGTGAGGATTTTTTTTAAATAGACCTAGTTTTTTAAATAGTTCTGTTTGTTCAGAAAACAGGTTTCATCAATTAGTTTTTGTTTATGAATCATCTGTATTCCTTTCGTTTTAAGGTCATTACTCTAGCGCCGGGACTGTCCTGCAGTGAGTCATCGGTAAAAAGACTAACAATCTTCAATAAAAATCATTTAAAACAAAATGATTCAAAATTAAAACAGTTTTATAAAATCCATAACCTTATTACGCTTATTATTAATTTATAGGCGGCTCACTAAATTAGATTTAGTTCTAATTAAATTTAATAAATCCCGAACACACTATATAAAACTTTCGTTTCGTAGTTTTGTAATTTACGCCATTTACTTCTATACTGTATTGTGTTGATGTGGGGTACACGATATTGAACTTAGAAGACAGACGATAAACTTCTATAGAAATTTCTTCATATAGCCGATGATTTTAGGGTGTTACCGCCATTAGATCACTTAGATGACTGTTAGATGCTCGTTTCATTCGATTACCAAATTATGTAAATGAGACGTTGACGTCGGGGTTTCCCGCGCCACACTGACCTACCGCTAAACCGGCGCAGACGCCGGCCGCGCCTGTGATCCACACGCGCACGCATAAAAAGAGTAACAACTGTTAGTGACTAATACGCTCGGAAGTATCGTTGTACAATCGATAGAAAACTTATTGTACCAATTATACAAAATAATCAAGCTTTATTACAAGTAGATATCTTTTTAAATGGTTAATTTTAAGACATATGTGCAAGGACCATTTCTTTTATTTCACAAAAAATATAAAGATCGTAAGAGGTCGCGTGTTCGATTTCCGCTTAGGATATAATTTATTAGTTTGAATATTTAGTAAATAATTAACCCATAAAAATAAAAACCTTTGGGTATTATATTTTGTTAAAAGTTAGTTAGTAATCAGAAACGTAAAACCCTTTCATATTGACCGATCAATGGAATTTATTAAACGTACTCATGGTCTAAATATTTGTAACTGTCTACTGAGATCTTAAAATTACGGATGAGTCATTTAATATAACCCTGATTATTTGAATTTATAATCTTCTTTACTTCATTTTATTTTTATTAGTGACACATTTGTCTTGATAAGTTTTGAATTCTTATGATTCAAGAAAAATCAAATTTAATCATTTCTATTTCATTTAAAAAAAATAGCTACAACAGCCATGGATGGATGGATGGATTATAATTATGATGTAATATGGAATTGGATAATAATAATCACTTAACATAAAGTTATATTTATGTTATCTATTGTTAAAGACTACATCGCTATATTGAGTAGTTATTATTTACTATTGGCAGATTTAGAAGATATACGATTATTTACTACTGAGCAAACTGTAATTTATAACCAAATTAACATATATATTATTATGATTATAAATTCTTATGTCATTGTGGTATTAAGATTGGATATTTTTTCAAATTATTAAAAATATTTTTTCAAAAAAAAACAAAAATTATCAATTTTATTATTCAGTACAATCTGAACAACTTAAAACTCACTTTGTTTACTATTATTGTAATAAGGCTGTTTGGGGTAAATTTAATAAGTAAAAAACACAAACTGTAGAACGGAGAAACAAAACTTACCGTTAGTAAGCTCGATTAACATAAAGATGACCAGAAAACAGGTTATAACACAATCCACTAATAGTAATCCCATTTCGACTCACACAAGAATACACAAAAATACAAAAGAAAAACGATACTGTCTTAAACCATAAAGAAATTGTAGGACATGCGTACTGTTCCGAGTCAGAGGTGATATTGAATAGTATCGTTATATCCGGCGCGGCGCGTGCGCAACGTCATAAATGTTTTTCCCAGTTTTAAACCACATTTCGCTCCTGAGCAAAGCGTGCCAACTATTTAGCAGAACTTTAAAACGTTGTGTAATACTTAAGTTATGTTAAAATTGCATCACCACAAAAAGATGACATATTTTAATCAAAAGCGCCGCAATTAGGGTTTGTACAAACACTGTGAATAGTCAAATCATTACTCATGAAGATTTGTCATGAAAATATATGTGAAACCGCTGTTATTGGGAATGTAATATGCATATTTTTTTTCTACTTCTAAGGTACACTATATATCTTCATTGTATATCAACCAATTCAAAAATAAAACATATAGGTAATAGTTTATTAATTTTATACAAAGAGCGACCTAATGGCTAAAAGTATCTCTTCCAGGTAATCTTAGGATGGACAGGATTAAAAATAAAGTACACAAGGGAAGTTATTGACGTTAAACGAATACATATATGACAAATAACATTAAATACAAATAGTAAAAATATACATACGTAAGTACTTACAAAATGATATATAAATACTACATAAGAATTTATTATATATGGAACTATTTAGATTCACTTCATTTTCTGTGCTATGAAAACGATAACATGTTACAATATAAGAACCGTAGCACTGTAGTGGCCGCCAACCTCCCCTTTAGCGACCCTTTTCCACTCAGTATTATAAAATAAGTATTTACTAAGTCAGAATATTAAAAATGTCCTTGTTCAAACTAGAAGACGGCTTAGTTAGAACTTTGATAAGTGAAATAAAAGAGTATGGTGTGTTTTGATGACTTTGCTGGCATCCACTACAACTAAATGTATCTGCCTCTCTTTCATTTAACTTAAATAAAAATTATATTAGTTGACAATTAGACAATTTTAACACCTTTGACTAATTTAAAGGATTTTGTGCGAAATGGCTGAGTTTCTTAACTTTTTGTTCCTTAACTTTATCAGTAATAAAAACTGACCCTTTATGACTGTATAAAAACCATAGTTACAATGATTGTACTTTAATCAGAAGCCATGATTCATTGTGTTAATAAACTCTTTTAAAGCTAACATCTAACTGTCATCGTCGCTGCTAACCACATCACAGATAACTTTTTCGCGTAAAGAAGTTGAAGTTTTTATTGTAATTAAGTTTAAAGATGATTCAATTAGAGAACTGAGAAACTCGCGTACCTTTATTTAATTTTTTAATCGTCTAACCAACTGTCCCGGCCAACGATCTTTATCCATATAAATAACTTAAATATACTATTAAGCCACCAACCTACATCTTCCTGCTGTGCATGGTGTCACAGTGTTTTTTAACGAACTCCTCAGGTACCTCTATTTGATAAGCAGATTTTTTTATATTATTTAAGTTATTTACATGGATAAAGATCGTTGGCTGGGTCAGGAAGTTGTAGGTTGGCGATTATTAAGTCACCAACCTACAACTTCCTGCTAAATAAATCTGAATCTGAATCTGATACTCAATTGTTGGTATGCCATGATACTAAAGTGTTACGCTAATTCTGAGGCCGACTGTACTTTCTTCGACGGACAATGTGGGACGGTAACTTTTAAAACGATCAACAAAATAAAGGATGGACCAAATAGGAAGTTGTGACGTCGCTGTTGACGATATATATAAAACTAACATAACTTTAGTGACTTGTGTATGGTTAGCCAATATCATGCTATTTAAAATGAAACTGATTGAATCGCCTCTGTGTAGGACCTATGGGGAGCACACTGGACAAATGGAACACATCCTATGTAAGTCCAGTCCTGAAGATATAAGGCTGCTGACTCCGAGCGTACTTAGTAAGTACATATTGGAGGTATTCCAGGACAGCAGACACTAGGATTAGGAAAACACAAAAGATCAAATTGGATCGAAGTGCTCCGGGAATAATCCTTACGCTACATCAAGATAAGATAAGATGATAACTCAAAAAGGATTACGAAATTAAATGAGCTACTATCTCAATTGGAAACCTTGAAAAACGATTTTTATTCAAATTCCAATACGTAGCCAACATAAATTATAGCGAATATGTTTTTGTTGACCTTCCTTTGGGGGTGCGGTCCTATCTATCCGCATTAACTACGCAATCTCCACGTACGTTGCGTATTTCCCTTCATCATGCGAATAACAGATCTTTTAACGCGTCACAACTATTGCGTAGGATGACGCAAAGGCGCCAAATGGACAGGGGCATGTCTAGACTCTACTAATAAAAAATTTGTCAGCGCTTCAAGATATAACCTTCAAAAACAAGCGAAGATTTTTCGCACTTATTGATTAATATAAATAAAGTTGTTTTTAGATATTTTTTTAGGTAACTATGAGAATGAAGATCATGTAATCGTGTATTAATTTTTGATTTGAGCTTCATGCATGGGTTAATTATTGCTATGGATTTATACATTTTACAAACAATTCTCAATTACTTTTAAAGCGAAGGATAAATCTTATATAGTTTCTTGCGTGTCTGGATAAAACCACCCCCTTGATTTACGAACAGATGGCTTAGATCGACGTTCAGTAAGTTTATATATATGTACTAAAGTTGAATAGAATATTTTGATGCCAATTTAACAATTTTTCTTGTCAACCTGCTAGAAGGCTCACACTATAGATAATTGTTTTTGTAGTTAAGCTAATAAAAATAATAGGTGCTAATAATTAAACCATGTTATTAATACATGTAGTATTAATATTATAACCAAACTCATGTAACACTGGATAAAACCGTAAATTCAAAAAAGAAAACACGGGAGTAGTATTTATAAATAAGTTTGCATTTGTGAGGTTGTATTTATGGGTGTGTAGAGTAATATACATTTTGACATCTCATGATAATTACGAGAAAGACAGTTTATACAGATTGAAATTTATATCACTGGTAGATGACTCGAAGTGATAAGTATCGAAGCTATTTTATTTTAATGCCCACGCAAAAGATCACGCCACCATCTTCCGATCTTCTCAAAAGGTTAGATGACGTAAGTTTCGTCAGAAATTCGTCATTATCATATGTTTGTTAAAATCCATAATTGTGATATATTGTTCAGTCAGTCATTTTTTACTTTTTTTAGTACATTAAATTTTCACTGTGATATATCTTGATATACCTGAGGCCGAAACTGTGATGCATATTACAATAATAAAGTACCGAGATATGAAGGTTAAGTTTGATTCTTTAATGAGATAACATACTTTATGATAAAAGTCATTAAAAGCCTACATTTTAAAATGACGCTTCTCATGAAGTAGAGTCAGATAGAGATTGCAGCAGTATGTTCCAAATATAGTATTTTTGAAACAGTTCAGCCAATTTGTAGCCCAATATTATTGGAATATGAAAAATCGGTGTCACTTTGCATACTCTATAGCTAAATGAGTATAAAATTCACAAGGGAGTTCCCATTATTATTATCAACATTGTTTACCAGAAGTTATAACTTAAGCTCTTCATAAATCAAAGGACTTGGGTAGTAACCACCGTCTATCAATTGTGTTCGAATTCAAAATGCTATTCGAAGGAATATGACAAATCAATGTGTAACTACAAGGCTTATAAAGTACCGAAAAGCTTATGAAGAAATAAATAATTGTAATATGTAAGAAATGGTATGGTATATACAAAATAGGATTTTCATTGTATCTTTTCAATCTGAGACAATTTGTAAATAACCCGGGTATTAAGAACCACTTAAATTTATCACTATTAACAGTATTTTTAAAATTATCACTATTAATTAATAAATATAATTTTATCACACATAAAATTATATTTATTAATTAATAGTGATAATTTTAAAAATACTATTAATAGTGATAACTTTAAGTGGTATAAAATTATATTTATTAATTTTTCTCGTGTTAAATTCCTGTTATAATGATTTAAAAGAATTTATTAATGAAGACAACTTTTAAAAAAATATTTTGACTTTGACTATTCGCCGGTGTATGTATACTTAATAATAATATATTTTATTATGATATTTCTAACACCCTATTGTCTAGCCTACATTAAACGTCGTTAATAGCTTTTGTTATGAATACTAAATAAGAAACAATATATAGTAACATGTATATAAATATCAGTAATATGGATAATAAACATGTAAACATCCATAGCTCGTAAACAAAAATTCGTACTGATCATAAAAATATGTGCCTCTACCGGGATTCCAACTCGGAACTTTTGACAGATGAGGTACTGCCCTCGCGAACAAACGGTAATCTAAATAAATGTAAAGAAAATTTCTTTTGTGTATAAATGCTTTTTGAAACGGTAGGTAAATACATTTTATTAGATTATATCATAGATAGATACCTTTCTACTTGTACACCCACCTACATTTTTTTCTTTTACCTATATACTTTCCCTGTCTAATCTTTGCTTGCGCGATTCACAAAGGTGCAGCGCCATCTGTTGTCACCATTCGAAACTAATCATTTAATACGGTCGTTTTTTTTTGGTTAATTTTAGTTTTTAGAGACCACACATTCGTCACGTCTACAGAAATTTAAATCCAGAAGAATACAACCATAACAATTATTAATAGCGTTCTCTCTTGATCATCCATTTATTGGACAGTTTATATACGGGCTTAAACGTTATTGAGATGGTGAATAACCTATACAATAAATGACTCATATCACTCATCCACTAGTCAGCGGTACTTAATTTCGATTAAATGCTACTAAATCTTACATCATATTTATCTATTGTCAAACCGGTTGAAACTGATAAAAATAACCATACAACTTTACCACTGTAAATAAAAAAAAAGAAAAAAAAATGAAACAAAAAAAAAAGAAAATGAAACTTTGTTATTCCGCGTCATTATCATCATGAACAGATTATATTCGTTCCACAACTGAGTACAGGCTTTCCTATATAAAGAGTTAGGGGTAAACACCACGACATTGGCCCAATGCGAATGATGATAATGGTTGCCGTAACAACCAGGGATAACGGCTTAGCGTGCCCACGAAACAGGTCAATCAAAATATTATTTATTATTTAAATGTTTTGATTGACCCATCCGGGGACCTTGACGAAATTTGCTTTCATTTCGTTATCGAAACCAGAGCGTTCGAACCAATACGATAACAAGATTTCGGGTGAGTGGAATGAATTACTTCTCAGAAGGCACTAGTTCGTTCGTCTTTTGTTATACATTGGATCAGCTGGTGATCTTATGCCCCAATGTTCATTTTTCCCGTATTTCTCCTCATTTAAGCACAATTATAATGTTGGCAGACCTTATGCTCTTTATATTACAGTCGTATATTGACTACTAGGGGTGTTTGACAAATGACAGTAAATAAAACAATTATGTAATTTATATATTTTTATGCTGCCTTTTCAGCTATGTATAAAAATTATAAATATTGTAATACTGGCAGGTATATAAATACAATAATAGTTTGTATCTATTTGTTAAAAAAGTAAGTTAATGTAAGTAATCAATAACAAGCAATGTTCAATGGCTTAATATTTAGGTCTGTTTAAAGAATTAGGCTTCATTTCTGAAGTCACGGCATTTTGAGTTTTTTTTTATAAATATTTTTTTAAATAAGAAATAGAGAAAAGAAGATATAAGAAATGTTGAATGTCGACTGTACCGAATTTTATGTATATGTCAAAAGATTTATTTATTTAATTATTTAACAATTTACACACAAAGATAATTAAAAAGGACACAACGGAATAACAGAAAATTGTACAAAGATACTGCTTATTTCCATAAGAAATCTCTTCCAGCAGCCCCACATAAGGGTACACAAATATAATATAATTAGAAGAGAAATAAAAAGTACATAAAATAAATTAATAATAATTTTATAATTACCCATACAAATACACACATATTCTTTTTTATACTTACTTGCCCATTCAATAACTAAGTTATATAAAATGCTATTAAAATATATAATAAAATACAATGGTTTTAGAAGCGTCAATATGATTTTCTAAAGGAAGTAAGGAAGAATCTCCAAGAACAGGAAAAGAATACAGTCAGTTCTAACAAAATGATTTGATTTTAAAGTCATGCTACTAAGTTGTCATTCCGTTATAGGTCATAGGAATCGAAATTCTTTTGCGATTAAAATTACAGAAAACCCTATACCGTTCAGTCGACATTTGAATTTATTGTTATGTTATAAAAATGCAATGTATCCAGAATATTTGTTACAATCAAATACCTCAATATGATTTACGTAATTTCATGCCATTCATTTTTTGTCATTTTGAGATCTTATTCTGTTTCAAGCATTGCTCTGTATCTTCGCTTGAATCCAGTCTAAATAATTTAAAACATTAGTATAGATCCCCGGCGTACCCTTCGTTCCACAGTGAACATTGCCTGTGCTGGTAACTCCCCATAACTCTTGATAGTGTTTTTTCCAGACTAAAGGACCTCCTGAGTCACCTCTACATGTGTCAACTCCTTGCTCCCCTCCTGCGCAGATAATGTCCTCAGGAAGATGCAAATATTTATACGCCTTCTGACATTTATCTAGTGACCAATAGGTGAGGTCTAAATGTTTCTTAATGTGGGAGTATACCCCGCGACTGATGTCTTCGCCCCATCCAGATGCAGAGAATATTACGTTACTTCCAATCTCGCCTGAAGGTAGACAAATTGGGCGAATTGTATCTGTAAGAAGGGAGGATGTTAATTAGTCCAAGAGAGTTTATTTGAGAAATCTTTAATTTAATAAACTCTGACGTTTTATATGCTTAGGCAGTTCGGTAGTGAAGCGATTTTGAAGGCTTTGATTTCCATAACAAAATAAAGTAACTTTCCCTGTTCATATTTGGTGTCCAATTCGTACGTCGTCCTTGAGGGTAAGACCATTGATCTCCATGTATTTTTAAATAAAATGCAAATTACTGCTATATTCACGTTGCCGGGGAAACAGGTTTCTTTCATATCTTTTAATAGCTTGCGGCTTGCGAATACCAGGGTACATTTATTGCCACTCTCACCTATACAACGGCGATCGGGAGCCATCGCGTTGGCCTGTATGTCTGCCTTCGCGCGGTACTACGTACTCAGCGCCGGGCCCTCTTCCTATTGACAGATTGAACAGCACTGCGACTCTACCGGTACTGGCTGTGGTCCTGCCCACTGACGACCCCGCGCATCGCACTGGAAGTGCGTTGTTTAAGCGGCGGGAAGGTTGTTTAAAGAGTCTCGTCGTGATTTGCTTAATTCGGATTTGAGTAATCACAAACGTGGTATTTGGAAAGAGGTGGTGGAAGAATGGCAGAAGAGATGGGATGAAGAGACCAAACTGAGGGAGTTGTATCGGTTCTTTCCGAATGTAGCGGTCAGACTCAGCTCACGCTGAATCGTGCTGGACTACCAAACGTCGCAGCTGCTCACCAGCCATGATTACTTCAGGAGAAGACTGTTTAAGATGAAGTTGACAGATTGGAGTATGTTTGAGTGCGGGAATGCAGGTGAGGATGTTCACAACGGTCTGTGGGAATGTACGTTGTATGAAGATGATGGAGGGGATGAGCCGCAACATACAAGAACCCGTATAATACGAGGACCTAGTTAGCTACGGAAGGCTACGAGAGTTCGCGCACCAGGCACAAGAGGCGGAGTATGTCGCAGAGAGTAACGCAGTAGAGCTCAGTCAGCAAGGAAGCGTCAGTGTGGCATTGTAGCCACAGTTACGGGAGAGTACCATCATAGGGGCAAGGACGAAGAGACAATATTTAGTAGAATCGAAGTCAAAGTCAAAATATCTTTATTTAAATAGACTCATTTACTAAGTTCTTTTAAATTGTCATAACCGGGAATATGTATGAGAAAAATAAACAGGGAGTCAATCATTGCACGCGGTAGAGAACAGTCGCAGATTCTCCCGCGATTCGGTTATTATAGCCGTAAGGTTGCTATGGCCACCGAGTTGCTAGGACCACCTCGCATGGCCATAGCACCCCAGGAACCATGGCGAAAGTTTCTTTGTTCTTGGATCGAAGCCAGAGCCCTCGAACCACTACGCCAACGAGCTGCTAAAGACTTTCTGTATCGCAACAAAAATCATTGGGTGGAAATCTAGTGACAGAATAAATAAAACCATAATCTCACCAGTATAAGGAATAACTTGCGCCAAAGTAAGTACCGCAATATCGTGTCCCTTCCCATCATACCCGGGATGTATATGAACCGACGTCACATCAACCTCAATTGGTAGGTGTGCGCACACGCCGTCAATGCAGTCGACTTCTTGGAAGAGGTCGTATTCGCCCAACCGAGCGGTGATTCTGGAAATGGCAGTTAATTTTAGTGAAATAACTACATCAAATACAAAAATATTAATTTAAACTTATTAATAATTATTTGGGTGATGACTTGCATCATTTAGGTGCGCCTGCGCATGCCCACACAAATATCATCACAGTTATAATATATACTTTTATTTCTTATCTTCTCAAGATAAATTTGACAAGATGTGCTCGTAGGTATATGGTTACGTAATAAAATATTTTATATTTGCGTTGATGATCTCGTTAGAACTAAAATATTGTTACCTTTTGTAACTGTATTTTTATTCTTTTTATTAGTATTGAATAATAATTTTGTTTTTAATTAAATGAGATTAGAATAAATTTAAAGCCCTAAGTTATTAATTGAACTGAGAAAATTTATGTTAGTAGAATTTAACCTTGCAAACTTTTGGGGAAAATTACAATTCGGTGTAAATGCAAATGAATTTTGCGAGTAAGCACATTCGATTTCGATCGGACTACAGATCGAACTTTCGCTCGAAGTTATACCAAAGAACTAAATTTGCTACGAAAACATTTTATTATGCATAGTAGTAACCCAAGGTAATAGTTATGTATTAAATATTTAAATATAATTCACAATGACCAAGTAATTTATTATTTAATAGATTACAATGGTATTAATAGAATTATTTTGTGTCCTAATTCATCAGTCCTTACTCCCAAGCCTCAAGTGACTCACATGGGGGTTCACTAAACTTGTTTTGTAAACAAGTTTCCTTTTATGACGCAAATATCTCATTCATGAAGGAGTTTCTTAGGGAAACTACATATTAATTATAAAATAGTTTAAACATGTAACAAAACATGTGCTTGTACTTCACCACACAACTTAGATATAATAGAAAATCTATTGTGTTCGTGTCTTATATAGGTACAACACAGATTAATATTTAACAGATATCAAGAAAATATCTCGACTAGGAAAAATAAAGATTTATCATATGGACTACATTTAGAGATATTGTATATTTGCTAAGAGGTGTATGCCATAACGGATACTGCCACTGACCGTTCAACTTAGCTGTATTGCCTGCCGTAGAACTTAGAACTATTCTTCTATTTATCTGACTCTGGTTACCCTTGTCTAATTATCCAGATCTCTGGACCTTATAATTAGTATTTTTTTAAACTCTAATTTGATATAAGTAAAATAAGTTATAATGTTACTAATTAAGTTTATTTAAATATCGATATTATCGAATCCGGGTATTTTGATCATGGCGGATGACTCGATAGGAATATATTGTTAGTGGTAGCTTAAAGATGAAAATTCGCTTTTGTGAATGTCTTGTCTTTGTAATGTATTGTCTTTTTAGTAGATGTTTCTACTAAAAAGACAATTACTCGGATGTCAACTTTTTTTGTAGATTTTTCGAATTCGTATTTCTTATAAGTAAAGCTTCTATCGTCTGCAAGTACAAGGAGAGTGCTCTGAAGCTAGCGCTGATTCTTAACGAACGAAAGATAAATAAATCCGGGAGAAAGACTTCGTCATCATCGACAGCCTACATTCGTCCCATTACTGGGCTCAGCTTTCCTGCAAAAGAGAAACACACGAGGGGTATGGCCCATAACATGACCACGTTGGCCCAGTGGGTGGGTGAAAGCGATTGCCTCAGTAATCGGGACATTGACTCTACCAGACTCTACCAGATACTAATCGTGACGAAAGTTACTTTGTTCTCGTTACCGAAACTAGAGCACTTTTAAATTTTTATTCAGGAATAATAAAATGCTCCCCCGGTACAATGCATGCGAGTAAAAAGCTTAATACTTTTCTTTAAATATGGTACAAACCTGCCATTTTTAGACTTAGTTCCTTTGACGCAATGCGCCGCGGTGACCACGTGCCGTCTGCTGACTAAAGAGCCCCCACACCGCCTGTCGTACCTAATCCCTCGCCTATAGAACTCCAGATGGACCAGCCAGGGATTCTGATGCAGTGGGTTGGAGCTCGCTACTTCACCGCATTTGTGTTCTGAAATTTCATCAAGTATACATCATCAACACGAGACTGCTAAGCACAGATTTCTGAGAAATTTTCAAAGGGCAACTTCTGGAACTATTATCTGAAAACATTTGAGGCGTGAAAAGGCACTTTTTGGGCCGGCAAGGTGAGGGTGGCTAGGGCAGTATAGCGCATGCTTATGGACTCCTCTACTGCTTATCATCAGGTGGTGTCGAGTCATTTGCTGAGCTTAATATAAAAAGTAAAAAAATTAAACAAACAAAAGGAACTGCTTAACATTATAGTTTTGGAAAATTCCAACCAAATGGGTAGAAAGTTTCAAGAAATGTTAAAACGAAAGATTATAAATAGAACACACTGCTTCTCTTTCTATGGGAAAAAGGACTCGCCGTCCTTTTTAAATGTACATGAGGTCTAACAATAATATAATACAATATTCAGTATTAAGACAAGAATATGATATTAAATTACAACATTGGCGTTCATATGAATTTTATCACAATAAATAAGATTTATTAACATTTTTATTTTCTAGCCTTAGGTTTCTGTTTCCACACTGAATGTGTAATGTGTCGTATCAACACACCATCATATATTAATGTACTTTACTCGCGTTATCGTTTTTATTCCAATACATTAACAACATAATTAGTTATCCAAAATTTTTAGTTTTGTGTCTCCTGTTTAAGGAAAATAAATTGCCTTCGCCCTGTGAACGGTGTTTTTTTCGACAGAGAGAATCGTCAGATTAGTGAAACTGATATTTTCAATATTCATAGAATAAAATATATTACTTTAAATTATCGAACACAACTTTCTTAACAAAAGAACGTCTATGGTAAAACCACTTTGAATTCAATTTTGTATTGAGTAATTTTTTTTATCTTCGTTAAGAAAGTACAATGTTGTTTTACTTTTTTCAAATTCGCGAGCTTGCTTCAGATGTAGAACAGATAATATAATAATTTTTGTAACATATATTTAGATAAAAATTTAACACTTGGCATTTGTTAAACTTAATTAACTATAGATATTTATCATTGCTTTCAAAATCGAGCTTACCTTTCTGTGGAAACCCAGTCAAAATTCTAGCGGCTGCCACTTCACAAACACACAAAACTATTAAAAACTTCATTTTCTTTTTTAAGGTGATATTTCAGTAAAACTTTTTATATATTGTTTTAAAAAATTTAAGATTATTATTGTGAGATCCTAACCCTTTAGAAGGTTATAAGGATAGAAAAAATTTAAAGATTGACGGAACAACAGACAAGGCTAAGCCTTGTTTTGCTGCTGTCCGTACAACCCGGCATGCAGACTGGGACTAACATACGGGCGAATAAGGAATACAATTTATATAATTATGAATGAACGCAAGCATTGTTTAATCACTGAAGTTTCGCTAACAATTTCAATTAAGATCCAAAATAAAGCGTAACGAGAGGGTTGGCAAGGGCGGAATTGTTATCAAGCTAAGTTTTTTTTGCCACCAGGCGTTGTAGTTGCCACACTTCAGGTTTACTCATTTATTTTGTGTTTTGTATACTTGAAGTAAAGGTATGATATATGAATCATTTAAATTTTATTTTCGTGATACCTCTCTTTATTTACATTTTAACACTTTCTTTATGACTTACATATGCCCTTCTCTATAATGTAATGGGCTCCTTTAAGAGGTGTAAAAAACTATTTTTAGGGCCGGAAAGATGAATGTGGATTTAGCAAGCTGCTACCAACGCAATGTACTATTAGATTTTCAATTTAGTACCATGTCTCCCCAAGTAATAAGTAAACGATAGTAGCATCCATACTTTAAAGGAAATACTTAGTATGACATAGTGCTAAGGTTTAGTTCTGAGACCGAATGTACCTACTTGTACAACTGCTATAATCAGACGGTAACGAGACATATGACGTGCTTCTTAGTAGTTAAAAAGGAATTCATCAGAGAAATTCATAAAACAGGGATTTCCAAAGTGGTTGATATCGACCCCTTGGGGTTGAAATTAGTTTCCCAGGTCGACATTAACGAAAACTGATTAAGTTTTTAAATTTCTTAGTATTTTTTTTACAATATAATAAAAAACTAGAGGTAGGATTTTAAAGTAATTTTGCTGTGAGGGCTTCAGCTAACAGTTCATTTTGGAGAAGGGTTCAAAATAGTTTGGGAATCCCTGATCGAGGCTAATTTATTTATAATTATAGGAAAATAAATAAATAAATGATCATTCAAATCACAAATAATTTTCCTCATAATGAACGATTACAATAATTTATTATCGAAATTAGGTTTAAATAAGCGTAATAAACAGCCTATTAGGTATATAATAAAAATAATGCAATAGATAATAAAATATTTATTGCGAGTTAAAGTTTAATAGTTTTTATTATAGTACTATTAGACTGGAACACCTTGTAAACAAACTGGACCAGAGAATAATTGAAAATATTCAAAAGAGCGTGTTCAATTGTTAAGCTTGATCTAGAAAAAGGTTTAAATAAGAGCTTACATAAAATGTTCGTAAAATTACAAGGGACATCCAGTTTTATTTGAAAACTTCCTAAAGCAATTAAATAAGCGTACTATCACTTTTTAAATGATTCATAATGAAAGAGAGGCAGATACTCAAACTTGTTGGATTAAATGCCAAAAGAATCGTGGCCATTGCGTCATTGAAAAAGTAACTCGAACTAAAAACTGACTTCAAAACACTAAAAAGGCAAAAATAATTCAATTTACGTATATTATCTAACTTTTTCTTATTTCTGGAAACACTCCAAAAATACTATTTAATGAGATAAATACTTAAATTGAATTATCTATGCCTTTTAGTGTTTTGAAATCGGTTTTAAGTTTTGTGTAAAACTGTTTTTTTTTCTCACAATTTTGTGTGTCAGTTTGTAAGGTCAAAATTTGGTTTGGAGGACTGCAGATCGTTTTTGGAGGTATAGTTAACTTGTAACTGCCTGTTGCTAGTTGAAATATAGAAAGTAAGGCAACGCCCTAGAGTGTAAGGGCAACGCCCTAGATTTCCCTGTAATCATCATATCTATCGACTAATAAACGAATTTTGTAATATACAGTGGATGATAGAAACTCCTTGTATTTTTTGTAGCTAAAATATTTCGTAACCAATCTCAACTAACAATCTATTAAACACACGTTAAATATTATTGATAAAGGCAGCTGAGAGTAATATTCAGGACGAAATACAAGCAAAAATAAACTCTGCTGTAATAGTACAAATTACGACTTATAAATTGTTTGTTCGGCTGTACCTTACTCCTTTAGGATAAGATTGATTTTGGAATGGACACGTTATGTATGTTGGTATTACAACTATTCTAAAAAAAGAAATTTCAGGGATAGTATAATCATTTATTTTCACCAAATAATCAGTTACATAGGTACCTCTCTTAGTAACGACATACATATTCGAACTCACTAAACACTGACAGATTTATTGGAAATAATTACTTTATCAATTCTACCATAAAACATAACAATAATTTTTATACACCCAATTTTATTCAACATTGAGGATGTTATACTATAAATTGATTGATCAAAAGTAATAAATTAATTAAATTATATTTTAAGGCATTAAATTATCCTCCTATTGTCATCTAAAATATTACTAAATAACTTGTTGCCAATTAAGTAAGATTAAAGTAATTATCTCCATTATATAAAAAGCGATTAATGTTGAAGTGTTAGCGACATTGGACGTTCAGAGTGTCATTATTACAAGATATGTCAAGAACGCCTACTAACTTATAAACACACATAAATTTATATTAGTTTAGACTATCAGTACCGCTCGTTACAAAAGAAACGTTAAATATTATATCATAGAAACGAAATTACTATTTTTATTTGATTCTTAAAAGTAAAATTATATTCCCGCCCATAGAACTAGTAATAGAAAGAAATAGACAAAAATAAAAAAAAATATAACATAATTCTATGATACAGGAACGAGCATATCTACACTTTACCAAATATATTATTTTTTAGTCTACATTATTTTAGCTGCAAGATAAAAAAATATTTAAATTAAATATTAGCCTCAGATTGTATATTAGCTAACTACAAGGACCTACTCACACTTACTAAATAATGATTAGCTATAAAACGCCTCACGTATGATATAATTAATATGTAATATAATTCATATAAACATTTATTGATGAAAATTTACATTAATATTCATTTATGAAACGTATATGGTATGAATGTGAGCATCAAAGATATATAGAATAAGACAATCGCAAAGATAATTTCCGTAAATTTAAAATTACCTTCTTTAGATTCTGTCGAAAAAAATTATAACTATTGTGAACATAACAAGAAATATATAAAGCTAATATATAAGAAAGTCGAGTTATATTACATTGTTTTTATGATGCCATACAAGAATACACAGATACACACGCGCGTAGGTGTGTGTGTGTGCGTTGGAGTGTGTGTGTATGTGATTTTACTATCTACGAACAGTCTAGTATGAGATAACAAGAATAGTAAATCAAATAATATCTGGAAGGAACAGATCAAACAGGTACATCTTCAATACCATAAATACTGCTTATTTTTAATTTGAGCTTCATTAAATATATATCGAGTCTTATTTTAAAATCAATATTTAATATTAGCAGTGTGTTTCGTTCAGAAATTAGTTATATTTTCGCGGTTATTAACAACAATAATACGTACAAACTGCTTTGAAGAACACATATATATTGATTCAATATAACTTTCTTTGACACCCACAAACGCATCTAAACGAATGACATTGAGTTTTCAATCGGAAGATATGTTTACTGATATAATAATATGTTATAATTTATAATCTTCGATATTCGTATTCTAAAAGTTAATACAAAAAGGTTTAAACGAACATTACAACAGTCAAGATTATTATTTAAAAATGCACATTTTAAGAATTTCATCGCAAATTCATTGATATTAATTAATCAAATTGTATTTATATATCGCTCATGAAAACACGTGTAATTTAATATAAAGAGTGAAATATGTTTGTTTTATATATTTTTCCAGTTCAAATTTTTTTCAAAGTATAAGTCCTAGAATATAGACTGAAATATATTTAGAACGGACAAAATATTACTGAACCATAAATTTGTTTTCTACTTGATTATTTACAATGGACATATTAACTTGCTATGAAAGTACATTTTGCTTTTGAGTTTGTCTATTCAGTACAGTATAAAGTTATCTTGTAACTACCATAGTTTTAAAAGCGAAGAAGTACACTAAATAACTTGCGTAGTCTTTCTTAATTATCCTTACGACGTGTTTTCACTAGCTTATCTTACTACAATCGATTAACAACTCTATTACACTGTAATTAATGACTACTTTAGAACTGTGTATTTAACAATATAAAAGGAATAGTTTTATATCATATTGTCCAACTCCAAAAGCATTGAGTTATTAAATTCGTATAATCCTACTTATTTATATACATTCAATATTATTCGCAACGACCATCGCGATGTCGTTTACTTGCGTAAATTAAAGCAAGAGATATGATGTCCATACTATAGTAGAAATATAATAAAGAAATGGCGACGCAATTTTGAAAGTTTTCTATCACGTAATTTCTGTTGCATCAGATGTAATCCATAACTTATTCAAGGTCAAATTACGAAGCATAATACAATATAACCATAAGTTTTTCTTAAGACATAATACCTAAATTATAAGATTCATCAAAAATCTAGTTTTTACGATATTATACGGACTGTTATCTGAAACAAATATAATAAATACCAGCTTGAATTTTTCAGAAATTATGGTTAGACCACTGAATATAATGTGAAACGTAAGTTGTGCAACAGATTAAACGCTACGTAAGTTACGTTTACGTTATGTTACGTGTCAGACATGGATCTCTTTGCATAATTATGTTTTTAAAGATAATAATAACTCTTTACAAAATGTTTTTATTGAGCGTATCCATTTTATAAAGAAAACTACGATATACAGCATTCATTCTCACATGGTACAAAAAGTTTATTTAATTTTGAAGCAATTCTAGATACGGTTCATTATTTCGTGTCAGAAAATCGAATCTGTATAATACGTTATATGGAAAGAACTTTACAATTCACAAATTATTGACAATTCCGACACACTAATTTGGAATTAACGTTATTATTTTCCGGTATGAAGTGGTCTTAATTGGTTGTGACGTCAAAAGCATGTACAGGGAATTACTAGAAACATTAATAAGAATGAAAATTCCCACAAAGGTATGTATGTGCAAGCTGATTCTGAAACTCATAGTGAGGCATTTCTCTCGACTCGGATTTCTTAATTCTCTATGACTTGTTTTGTATGAAAAAATATGACAAGGAGGGGTTTGGCGCAAGGAAAAGCCAGGTAAGGCCTATCAGGGATAGACCCCTTATACAGCAAAAAAAAACACAAAACATGAAACAGTTCGACTTTTTTTAAACGATTTTGGTTGAAATTATTATTATACCTGGACATTATTTTGTTTCAAGATATTCTACAACAATAGTATACTGATCTTAGCTAATTACATGTTTGCTACGATCAAAAATATGATATAAAAATGTATAGATATATAATATTAAATATCGAACCAAATTACTTGATTGATTAAACAAACGCATTTTTAATAAACATAATGATTGTAGTAAAAATTGTTAAAAATATCTTTGGTTATTTTTAATGAATAAAAATAACAAAGAGGAAATATTTTGAAACAGTAAAATATATGTTACTGTTAAATTCTAGTTAATAGAATCATATACAGAATTTTATTAAAATGTCTATTTCCCTAAAAAGTCAATTCAAATCGTAATTGCCAAATGTAAATTGGGTCGATTGTGGACCCTAAGACTCTTTAGCGTCAACGTAACGGTCGGTCTCTTGAAAACATTGCTGCTGTAAAAGAGTGTCGCTGAAAACCCGAAAACATCAAATTCAGCATCGTTCTCAATAACTTAGAATTTCACGAAGCACTCTACAACGAATTTTGACTCTTTCAAAAGCGGATCGAAAATCACTTAATTTTTTATCTATAAATTGCTTAAGTTCATTCAATAATCAGCCCCTATTTAATGACAATAAATGCTATAATATTCATAAAACGGAAAAATTTCGAAATATATCAATAAAACATTTTGTAATGTGTCATCGTATCGTACAAGCAGTTCTAACGTTACGTCACTTATCACAAGAAATTATACGATGATAATTTTATATACATACAGCATTTGTGTACAATTAACGCATGGACAATTTCCGTTAGGAATTTATTTTAAATATTCAAATTTTCACCTAATAGAAATGGACTGAAGATCTGACTATTAAAATATGAAAATATTATTTCAAAATAAAGCTCACAAGCCTAAGAATGCACACCAAAGCGAACATTATACAAGTCGTGAACATTTTAAATAATTAATTCATTTCTGCTTTCTGGCGCGTATTCTCAAACATGTAAGCACTATAATAGTACCCTACATTACATTGCGGTCGACCTTTGGAAATCATTACAATCTAAAATCAGCGTAACTCCGTATCCAAGTAGGCAATTTGAGACTTTATACTAAATCAAATAAAGTCTTTTTTGTAAACTTATTAGAACAATAGGCTGACCGCCGTATTTTATTTTATTAGAAACAAGAAAATTTTAATTAATTGTAGACACTGCAGTTACATTACTACAAAATAAGTTTATTATTATTGATTTTCAGTTTGATTATTATCAATTTTGAAGAATCGGTAATTTACATTATATTCTTAGTAAAGTCAATAACTGCGTTCTTAAACCTAATGAAAGTATTTCATATTCACTTACTTTCATGTCTCACTACTGAGAAAAACTGCAAAATTTAGTTACGTGTGCACGTATCAAAAAATTGTAGGATAGAGTTATTTGTCGCTTAGCGTATCTTGGGCGCTGAGCGGTCGTTGCAGTGTTTGTTGCGACGCAATGTCGCGCCTCGTTTGATTTGTTCCATCAGGGAAGTGTGACAGACGCGTGGGTCGGGCTGGAAGTGAGTACAGGATTACAAATTAGTGTTTACATACACAGACAGTTGAACTTATAATGCAGATGACAATTTTAGATCCCTGATATAAAATAAAATTATAAAAAAAAACGATTAAATTTAAAAAATTAAATTGCTTAATATTGGGAGTTTTTGTAGTATTTGGTCGACATCAATACGAAAAAATATCACGAATATTCCGAACGGTACTTATATATTACGTGTGTCTTATTTAAAGGAAAAGAATACGTGAAGGCATGACGATGATAACTTACTTAATAAACTTAATAAACAAACAATTGATCAACTCCTATTATTCAACGCCCAAATGTAAAATCCACCTTCTACCCAATGCAATCCTATAACGCCGATTAAAATGTGCATTAGTTCTTAAGCTTTATGCCATAAGGTACAATTTTTAATAAAACAAAATTGCAACGGCAGTGTCGATGCGTGTAAAAGCTTGCCGTAGTAAAAATATCTTTCACAGTGCATATTAATGACTTACTTTTTATAAGTAATAATGCCGTATTATATACATAAGCCTTCACCAAAATACCAATGTTTTAAAATGGCAATAAATTTGCATTAACAGGACTCAATTAACTAATTCTTACGTCATAAAAGCAGATAAAAAGTTAAAGATACAACCAATATAATATAATTTCTTGAGCCGCGCAAACTCCTTGGAAACACTAGGAAATCAAAAATTTTGTCTGAATAGCACGCCTTGACATGTTAAAATTATTCAATTATAATTGGTTGATAAATGTTGTCAATTTTTTGACAGCCAATGAGCGCTCTGATTCTCAAATGTCAGAAAAACTTTCCAATTATGTAATACTGTAACTTTTAAGCAACAAAGTGAATGTGAATGTGAGTTTTTGAAGCTACATATATTATTGCAATCACTGTATTTATAGATAGATTAGACTTTAAACCATATTTTTAAGTGAATCTTGAATTGAATTGAGCCTTGTAACTGCTTTCTCAATATGTGAACCCTAAGCTTTTCGCGAAGCGGCATCCCATATATGTCCATAGTTCAATACGACCAAAAAAGATCAATTGCTATTGGTCAAAATAAGTCCTGTTTTGAATCTGGGCATACATGGGCAAAGAGTGTAGTTTAGTTTATTAGATCTTAATACCTGGGTGTTAGAGTTGATAAACGTTCTAACTGTAACGGCCTTTGTGGACTCTATCTGCCATCTCTGTATTAATATGTTGTGTTAGTAAACTATACCTTCTTATAATATATATAAAAGCTTATTTACGATATGACTGATAACCTGATACCGTGTGGATCTTAACTCATTATATATATTTGACAGCAAGACACTAAATTGAACTCAACGATTAGTTTCCAATTATCTCGTCTGTATTGCACTTCTATATAAAGAGGAATGTATACTTGTATTCTATGCGTCCTTATTGTCTGTTTGGAATGAGACTTTTTAAAGTTATTTTACTACCATACTACGAGTAAATTCTGACTTAAATAGTAAATTGTGCAGCAGAGCCCCATTCGATCAAAACTAAATCGTGAATCTACTGAAGACCGGTATTTTCATAATTAAAAATATAATTAAAGTTCTGTAAAATTATATAATGAATTAAGATTCTAAATGCATTTCTGACACTTCATCGTCGTACTTTCCATGTACAAAAATGCTGTTGTTAGCGTTAATCTTCTTGAGACTACATCGAGACTTCATTGTAACTTGTCATAAATTACGGTAATTTGATTTTTTTTTGTATAAAATCAATCATTTTTCACAATTGATATAAAAATCTGTCAATTCGTAAGTAAGTACGTAAGTAGACAATACTATAAAATACAATACATTTAAAGTCGTTGGGGATAATGCAAATCCACGAATCTACTATAAAAAAGTCCGCGTATCTACACGAGCCACTGAGCCGGAAGACTGTGTTTTGATAAGTTCTAATTTTAACAATTGGTTATTTTTTGTTAGATACGTGGAATCATCCAATGCTAGTTACGCAGATTTGCACTATCTAAGACGTTATACGATGTGTTAACTAAAGAACTGCAATATTTCAGTCTTATTCCAATATAGAGATTTTACGTTATGGACAAAATGATAACTGTGATTACTTTTTATATAAAAGACAAAAATTCTGTGTGTATATTTGACCTTGATCGTTTAATCAGTTACCAACTTAAGAATGTTTTATTAGTTATAATTAATATTCTCCTACGAGAATATACCCTACGGGAAAAATATATTGCTCTTCTATATAGGTAGGTACAAGTTCACTTAAAGGCCTGCACTTATTTTTAATCCACTAAAAAGGAATCGATATAAATAAATGAATATTGATTACTTGTTGATATACAAACTATGCGATTATTGTGTATAAAAAGAAGTAGTTAACACCAAAAATAGTTTGTTATAGTTAAAATAACAAAGTTTTAACATACCTGCGCGTGCGCATTGATCATGTCTCGGACAGTGCTTGCTCGAGTCGAGTCTAACTGTCGTCGTTGCTGTTGTATCGTCGCCGATAACTTGTCTAGGAAAGCTGGTTGAACTGATGTTTGCAATGTACCTCCGATAAAAAGGTCAAAATTAAAATAACAGTAATAGACAAACATCTCGTTTCCACAGATCACAATAAATTGACGTATAAGAAATCTTAACATATTTTCATTGCTGCAGAAATGCGTCGTATCATAAAGTCGTTCCACGGAAGACCAGCGTCGTGACGTCTAAGACGGCATATTTTGAGTTGGACTCTAATTGGTATTAAAAAAAATTTCACCAAACAACCTAGAAGTAAAGAACCTTAGAGTTAGCGAGCAGCGTCCACTGTCTATATACTGTGTACAAAATTAGTCACTGAGTTGCGACCCTTTTGCACTTCTGCAGCGCACACAAAGGTCTTTAATACCTTATTATAAAATGTTTGTCTTATTCTTCTTTTATCTATGTACTGTCTGGATGGATTGTGTGTGATGTAGAGATGGAAATAAATGTTTTATCTATCTATCTACTGTCCAAGTAAGATATACTAAATTTATAGAATATAATTTAAAGAAATAAGCAAGGATAGGACAAGGATAAGGCAAGGATGTATAATACTTAATTATTACATGGCATAATTAACAAAATGAGAATAAAGAATTTACCTTTTTGGTTCTCTCTCTAAATTAAACTCTATAAATTTAGTATATATTACTTTTACAGTTGTCTGTTCGAGTGGTCAGTTAACCAGGGTTTTCACGGGTTCTAATCCTGGTAGAGGCAGATGATTACGAATTTTTGTTTAGGAATCACGATCAGGATATATTTCTCAGTTCTCTAGTATCCATAACACAAACCATAATGATGCTAAGATAATAGGTGTGAGTGGGAGTAATATTATATTATATCTTTTCTCTTAGTAGGTGCTCCCACAAACCTATATTTATTAAATTAAATTAGGGGTTGACATATCCAAGATGATAAGAAAAACAATAAATAATAATTATTTTTATATTTGTTAATAGTAATTTTTTTAGTTATAAGGGATTTACAAGGCCAATTCTACCTTTTCATTATATTATCTCTGTGGTAAGACTGCTCGAAGGCATTTCATTTCATTCAGATTTCATTCAGGGATTTTGAAATAATAAGTACCTTAGTACAATTTATCCTCAAACGCTTGTTTTCCTGAAACTCTGTTGTGTATGCATAAATAATCAAATAAATAAAAAAACACTGAACATCTTAAATTTTAATATAGCATATCAACTTCATAATCAGGCTACTACTATCAATAATCAATTACTAAGATGTTTAAATCGTCAAAATAAAACCCTACCGCCGTTTCGATGAATACTTTTAGCGTTAGAGAAGAAGCCTGAACTCTTCAGCTTTTAAATATTTCTAATGACATTTACAAATAATTTATACCATTACGTGTCAATGTTCTTTATATGTACATTTTTATGTAACCAATACATTGTTATTGTCATTAAAATGACGTAATAAGATAAATTATTGTTGTAAATATTGTAGATACGTGAAATAACGAACTGGAAACATGATATTGTAATAATGACGTACTAGTGATAGCGTGGTTATTGAACGAAGCGGTCAACGGTGTGACGTCACCAATGACAGTATATCACATAGTTAGCTAAATATACACTAGAAAAGTTACTAGTAACCAATAAATAATTATTTGATATTAGAAGACGAATTCTTTTCTAGATAAATTATCCAAAAAAATTTAAGAAGGCGTATTAGGAAATGCTTGCTAAAACCTATAAAGTCGAAAATTGAACACGCCTAAATATCTAAACGTCAAATCAAAGACGATCAATTTTTGGAAGGCATATTAATTCAGCTCCATAATACATAATGACTTGCGGTGAGATTTTACAGTATTGTTGGAAAATGGCGCAAAAGTGTATACCATCGGTATTATACCACGGCACAATTTATCTTTTTATTTTTATTTGAAATATTTTTGATGTATGACAAAGAAAATAAAAGACACTTGCATGTCAATGTTAGTCAGAAAAGGTGTTTTCTTTTAATAATTCCGAATAAGTATACAATTTTTTTTTATTAATTTTTTGATATCTACAGTTTATAATATGAGAGCGGGTAGTTTTATAAGGTAACGGGATAATGTACGAAGCAAACCTAATGAAATTTTTTCTAACACTGATTTATTTCATAAATACTTAATTATAAATGATACGTTAGTAAAAGTGCTGCGTGGTTATAATCGTAGGTACAATAATAATTTACAATATTGTTTCTAAGTACCTAAATGATACAGCGAGTCGATGACATCGTATGTATTTAGTAGTATGTAGATTTGTATGATATTTATTATCATAGTTGTATTATTGAATTTTTTGGACCATTTTATAATAGTTACTCTTTAAAAAAAATGTCGCCTACTATAAGACGTCATAAACGCAACGCCATACAAAATAGAATCTGTCCTTTTTGTAATCAAGAAGAGAGAGCGAGACGCACTGCACTTCAATATCAGGCTCAATGTTAAGATAAAGTACGAGAATATACTATTATTACCTTTAGGTTTCGGTGGTGAATCAGCAGTGGTTATTGTAGAAATTGCTCGCCTCGTAGTCCTTGGCGATAATTGTGGCGCCAATTTCGCACTCAGGCTTGCTATGAGACCGCCTTCTATTAATGAGAAATAAACTTTATTATTTTAAACTTAAACAATAATTTAGTTAATAATTAAGCATTTATGAATCTTTAATATTATTTATGAGATGTAACATAATATGAAAATGGCACTCCTAATTAAATGTCATAGAGGTTTAAGGATTCCCCTTGATAATAAATTGTTTAATACAATATGATAATTTTGAAATGAACTGTCTATTTATTATTTATGTTAATTTAAATATAATTGAATAAGTAAGAGTTAATCTAACTTTAATGAGGTTAAAGTTATTTTACTTTATTAAAATTAATTTATTAAATCATTCAAAGTTATCAGTATAAAAGATTCTCTCGTTACTCATTGATAAAATAGAACAAATTATACGTCGTCAAAAACTCTACGAAGCAAACGTATCTGCTCCATTAACATCGAAATGCAGAACACATGGTTGTATGAGCCAAGAACCCTTGGCCATCCCACTCATGGGAGAAGTGATAAATAAAACTGACGGTCCACGTGGTGTCTGTCCGCGCTGTGAGAGCGCGCGGCATGTCGTCTCGCCAGCGGGCTCAGCTCAAGCCGCGCCGGCCCGCCCGCGGCCACGCTCGCCGGCGTCGCGTATATCGTACTCGGCCCATACTTCTTTTCCTGTTGCAGCTTGTAACCTGACAACCAAAAATCACTCTTAGACAAATAAGAAATGCCATCGTACAGAAATTCTAAGAGCTTGTGTTATGGATACTTAATAATATATATTTAATATAAATTAGCCCAAAAATAGCCCAGTAGCTTACCGTATTTACTGAAAACATGGAAAGAAACTAAAATTTCAAATTTAAAAAAAAACTATCTATACTTAAACCTTATTTTCACAAAGTCACCATTCTTCAATTTCAAATGAAAATCGCCTAGAATTATTGGCATGTAGCTCATCTTAAAACTTCCTTTAATATTCGGTAGATGGCGCTGTATGAAATACATGATAAAATATAACTCAAATCCCGCTGATTAGCAAATAAGTTTTTGATACGAATATGGGTGTGTCATATACACCCATATTTTATTTATTCTTAACACTGTTTTTGCCTTAACCGGGATTCGAACCCGGGACCTATAACTAAGTAGATAAGGGTTACGACCACTCGGCCAACAATAATCAAAACTGGCCGTCAATCGTTATAAAATAAATTTTAAAAATAACCAGTTTAAACGTTTACATACCAGTTTGTCCATAATGTGAATCATTGGCTACTCTAGGTCCAAAACTGGAGAAAGAATTGTTTTCCCCGTAACTTGGCGTTGAAGGGCTCGATCCGTGAGGGGATCCACCTGAATTAAAAGTGCATACAGTCACCTATTATTGTGTATGTATAATGCAATTAGTCGGTTAAAAGCCTGATTTAATAATATCTGAAATGACGTTATAAAGTAAGGTAATTTATTAAGTATTGTAAAAAAGGGTCATTACCATTGTAAGGTAAATGTGAAAATGTTTAATTGATAGTAATACCCATACCCGCGTAAGCTAAATTCAATTAAATTGGATCCCAATATTATGTTGAAACTTCAACTGTCACATCATATGACATGAAAAACGCCGTCTCAAAGATCTGCCAATCAAAATTTCTTTTAAAGTAAGCGCTGCCAATGCACTGTCTGCTCTGACAAAATCTTCGTTCCACAATTATATATGTACATAAATTTATAAATAACAATTATAGTCTCACCCATATTAGCATCTCTAAAAAGATCCTGGTTGGAGCTATTCAAACTGTTCTTCCTCACGTAAAAAGAGTTCTCCACATAAGCCATTATACGGTGCCCCGTCTGTCCGTATATAGGATTTAAATTTCCGGTGCTATTCAGGCTGGTGTTTGATGAGAAATTGCTCTTCGCTTGTTGGAACGTGCTCAGAGGTGAAGTGTTCGCGTTATTCGTGTTTTGGTTCTGAAGCTGTTGGAGGCTGCGGCGGACAAGGCCGGGCGACGCTGGCATATGCTTTAATTCGGTCAGCTGTTTAACCGTTTCCGCTACATTTATGGTCGTATGACCTAAAAATAGGAAAGTGACTATTATTTATCGTACTATCACATAAATATTCAAGTTTTGACTTAAGTGCTTGTTACTCAATCGCACTGTAACACACACACACATCATCATCAATCTACTTTACACTCGTTCACTACTGGACATAAGTCTCCACTAATGCACGCCGCCTACTCACGACCATTGGAGTCGTAAAGTTCTTGAGTCGAGACCGCGACTCGGGAACATAGTGTGGGACGCCCTGCGACAATATGGGATGACCATATTCGTAGACTGACTAGAGTGTGCTGGATTAGAGTCCCGAAAATCGAAAACATTAGCGTGCATTAGGGAAGCCTTTATTACTTACTTATCACTTAGTTTTTTGCTATTCGTTAATATCGCTAAGAGTATAAACAGTACGTTTGTCTTCCACGTAAGCTTATCTATAAAAGAGATCCTAAGTAGCGGTGGAAAACGATATTTATTTCTCATTTAACAACTACGCTAGTACATGATAATCACATAGATAAAGGCATTAATTTATAAATTCTAATTTATGGTAAGTAATAGGTTACAATTACAGCCAAAAGACGAATTCAAGTTGACACACGAATAGTATATTATTCTTAAAAAGACTGATCAGGACGATGCATCAGGATCATGGGCGGCCCTAGGATTAAATTAAAAGCAGGATAAATAAATTTAGTAATTTTAAAGTTAATAGTATATTATGAAATAAATTAATTTAGCTTTTAGGAATCAACTATTCTAGCTAGGTAGTTATATACTAATGTTCTAACACAAACATAATAAAATGACATTTAAATATGAACCGGCTGGTTTGTTCAAGTCTAAGTTGCTGCCTTAGAGAAAGCTGTCAGATTAGATTGTGTACATGTATAATCTAAGATGATTTATGTCAAGCAAGACTCATTTTAATCCGAACAATTGTTACTGGGATAATTTAATTTAAATATTTGACTAATATATTTTTTTACCTAATTGAGAAAAATATACATACGGCCTGTTTATTAACTTGACTGCAATATTGCTGCTAAAAATTTCAATTGTGAATATATTTTTTCGATGACGACTGCTTTGTTCCTATATTCGTTCCTATGTGGCACATCAACACAGGCCCATTTGCAGGCACCATTGCGAACTTACCAGTATTAGCTTCATTGTCAGGTTGCAGGAGAAAAGCCGGTGGGGGCGGCAAGTTGTCCGTGTCTGTGGGACCAAGCTGCTGCGTCTGCGCGTTACCCTAGCACAAATACGACATATAAAACTAATTGGTCATTATAAAGAATGATCATGATGACATATGTCAATACATGACATATTTCATCTTCTGTAAATATAATCCTGACAGAACTCTACACAATGTAGTGTACATCGGAATAGTTTTATTAATTATTTTTATATAAGTAAATAAAAAATTTAAATAGTTACATTATTTTTACCTGTAGATGTTAATTATAGGCTCTTATATGTACAAAAATTTGTATCTCTAAATAAGTAACCTGTAAGCCCCCAAAAATAAAAGATGAAAAAATTAGCCTACAAACAACCAATTACACCGGTGCCGGGTTTAACTTTAAAACACATGAGGTTCTTACCTGGAAGGGCGGTCTTTGTGGCCTGGAGATGGAAGACGACCGTCGAACAGGCGGCGGCGGCTTGCCTATTGAACTGGACGATCCACGCCTCGACCACACAGTTGCTGTGAACAAATGCGCCATTTAAAATCAGCACAATTCTCGCACCGATTCCCTTAGAAAACAGAACGAATTAAGAGTTCAATTTATCTTAATTGTTTTCTAAAGAAGATACATTAAAACTCGCAAAATAATTCGATCAATCGTTATTAAAAAAAACACAAATATAAATTACGCCATTTGATTTACACTTTTTAAATATATTTTTAAGTTTGCTATCTATTGATTGCAAGCTAAAACCCCCATTTGTTACTAATGTACTGGACATTGGGCTAATTGAAGCTAACCTAAGAAAAGTGAAGAAATGGAGAAACAGTGGAGTAACCGAATTTGATAGGAGAAGAGATGCCTCCTTCCAGGGATAAATAATTGCAAGCCTACTATGATGATACTGCGTTGGTAGGTATGTTTACCTTACCTTAGGCGCAAGTGCGTCGAATAATTAAAGCGATGGAATATTTTTATATTATTAACGGGGTAAGTCTAGGCTTTCATCTCACCTGATGGTAACTGAAAATTTACTGGGAATTAGCCACGGACTTCTAGATCTATAGAAGTGGTCTAAGCCACTAGACAACAGAAGGGGTTGTAACGTTATGGTGTGAGGAAAGGGGGAAATAATAAGAAACCTTAAACTTTAATTAATATAATTAAATGGCGTCGGATAACTGGTGATAAGAGGAAACTGAGAAACGTCTCCGGCCGACGACCAAGAGCATAATGTTTACTTTGTGAGATGAAACCGAAACAATAAAAATTGTGTTAAGATTTTGGATTTCAATGAATTATGGTTTTAAAATATCGTCAGTATTAATGAAAAAGGTGGAAGGAATTTCTATAACATCAGTGTAATATATAGTACCACGTTACACGGTTATTAAGCTTACGCATTAAATATGTACATTAGTAGGCTTAACAGTTATGACTATAAAACTCACTTCACTACACAATAAAAGTTAATTAACTATCATGTAATGTAACATTTGAGTTAATTTAAATTCTTACCGTACCCAACTTTCATCGCTCGTCTTCTACAAATATGTCATGAAAAATAAAGTTTCCTCAAAGTATATAGTAATAGTAAACTTAATTACCGTATTAAATATTCCCGTCGATGATATATAACCTAATTTGGGCTCAAATAACAGAAACAATATAGTATAGTATAGTTTATTAGCCCTCGTGAGATAAGCCTTAAAATTCTCTTTGAAAATATCATTAAATAATATTTTAATAAAATGTGACGTAATGGTTACCATGTCACTGATTACGTGGTGAATGGAGAAACGCCATCGAAGAATAATTATTATTTATGAACGATAAGCTGACCACTGTATCGTGTCGTCACAAATGCGATAAAAATTATTTACTCATTCGAAAACACATGTCACAGTTACAGACATAAATATTTATTCAGTGAATCTTCATAAGCTACAGTAATTACTGACGGCCGTCCGTTTGTTAACCATTCTTTGGCATGACTAATAAACGAAGTAAGATCAAACACGCATGCACACGCATACGCGTACTTACTACTATGCGGAACGTACAAACCGGTTACGACTCGAATCCCCGAATTTCAGATACCAAAATCTCTTTTCCCAGAATCCTTTTTAACAGAATCTCATTTCCCAGAATAATCGATGTATCGATTATTGATTGCTACACGTGGTTCCAACATTGGATTTCTTAAATTATTCAGTGCGCTTTATTTAACTACATTATTGTTTCTATTTAATATTATTAGGTTTGATGTTATCATTATTAGTGTTATTATTTTTGGTTTTTATTATTACTAATACTATTACTACTACTATATACATAGATACATCGATTATTCGGGGAAATGAAATACTATTAAAAAAGATTCTGGGATCTGAGGTTATGCCTACAAACCATTTTTATATAAAATCAAGTATATTAATTAGATTTTTTAAAATTAATATAGTTGTTTTTAATTTTTATTTTGTAGATTTTTGTCAGACATATCCCCACTGAAAATAAACCGCACATGCAACTGTGGTTTTCTCGATAACGTTTACGTCACTGGACACTCGCATACTTATGTAATAGAGAGCACGTAATCACTGCCCTTTGTTTGTACAGACAACATCATATTATAAATGACAAATGCGAGAGCTAATCTAACACATTACGTGATATATTATGACCTCTCATTTCGTATTACATAAATTATTGGCAACGCTACTTCATCATGAACTCTATGACCTTGTAAATAAAGTTTTTAGTATTTTGGTTTATAACTAGGAACAATTGAAGGCGAAATTAATAAAACCTACTAAAACCCGAACGAACGACTTGAGAAACGGCCGTGGAAACTTTCTAAGTAAGCGACCCTGATTCCAAAATATTTCCCTCTACACCACTACCATCATAACCAAGGGCAGTACTATTCCTATATGATAACAGCATTTTCGCAATTTTGGATGGCTAAAATACAATCGGCGGTAGACCTTTTCGGAGATATTTGATTTAGTTATAATAAATTACTCTAATGGGGTTGGTTGTATCATTTATCCCACACAAACCCCTAACGTAGCACTGGCACCCATAAAGTGATTTTTATATTATTTTACATACTTTAAAAGAGTTTTAATTTGCATTTGTCTTACTATTTCATTTAATTTTAGTTTATTTTCATTTAATTTTGTTCGCAACTAAGACAAGATTATCAATTAAGACATATACAATCCAACCCATGAGGTCCCAGCTTCAGATCCCGGTAGGGGCAGATATTTGTATGATGAGTACGAATATTTGTTCACGAGCCATGCTTTAACGACGCTTAATTTGGGCTAGATAATAGATAAAAACAAAATAAACCATATAAAACCATATATGTATATATATGTGTATATATATATATATATATATATATATATATATATATATATATATATATATATTACAAGTAACTTGAAATGCATCGATAAGTACATCAACAGGCTACTGTAACGTGATAATTGTGATATTTACCGTAGAGAAGAATTATAGAGAATTATAAAACCCCATTAATTTATGTTACCTGTCATAGAAAGGGGCCGTCTCTTCGGCGGAGCAGGTTTCTTCCCTATAGTTGCAAACGAAGTACACTCGCTGGCTTCATCAAGGGACCTCACCGCTTCCTCCAAGCTACCGAGCGAGATAGAGAAACTCTCTCTAGCTGCGGTCACCGACTCGTTGTCATGACGAAGAGTCACTATCTCGCTCTCACGACGCAGAGTCACTATCTCAGACTCGACTGGGTAGAGGCAAACGAAATACATGCAAAGCGATAATTAAAACAACAAAACAATAATAAAAAATATAAAATACCGCGTTGAGAGTTTGTAATATACCTATTTTCATTTAAATGTTATCAAAATAAAATAAATTTAGTTGTGAAACAGTTCAAACATTGAAGTTCTTAAATTTGTATATTTGAGAGATGTAAGTTTTTATGTTAAATTACGCAGTGCGCTCGACATTAAAATGCATGACTACTCAAAATCAAAATCACGATCATCCTCGCTTTGATTAAAAATAAAGAGAGTATTAAAATATTTAATAAAATTAAATGTCATTATTCTTTGTAATAGTTATTTGTCGATTGAAAATCAAGTTTGTATAAATTTTAGAGAAAACATTATCTTTTTAACTTATTTAAACACGAGTTATTCACTTTGCCAATGTAGTCTACTAAAGTTAAACTAATTTATTAACAGACTACAGAATTTGCTAGTCAATGTTTTCTTGCTAGGAAATTAGCTACATCAGAATTTGCTAGTGCGTTTATATATGTACAAATTAATATTTGATACCTTAATAAAACGTGAAATTCAATTCAAACACTCAACACTGTATTACGCTTATCAGGAGAACCAAACATCATGCACGCATAGTGAAAATAAATTTTAAACATTTGATTGAAACTACTTTTTAATTATAAATTAATTTTGGGCCGGAAAGGTGAGGATGGCTAGGGCAGTATGTCGCATGCTTCACTAGCTATCTTCACATATGGACTTCTCTACTGCTTATCATCAGGTAGTGTCGAGTCATTTGCTGTGCTTTATATAAAAAAAATCTCAGGTAAAATTAAACAATATGTCGTCACCAGTCTTTATATGTGCCACAGATGGGTACGTGCTTTCCTAAATGGGAGAAACACACGACGAGTTTGGGCTATAGTACACCTCCATAGGCCTAATGCGTCTTGATCGCTGTTAGCAGTTGTAACAACCTGAATCAGCCGCTTAATGTGCCTTACGAAGCAAGGAGAAGCTTGAGATAACTAATTTTGATTGACCCATCCAACGCCAGAGAATTTATGCTCAAACGTTTACACAGAGCAGAGCCTGGCCCGGTGTATCACCAGGACCTCATCAGTAGCCGTGATAACTGGGAAGCACTGCGCGAGTTTGCGCACTCCTGGCACACCATCAGACGATCATACGAATTATAAATACATTAATAGTTTAGTTAGTGAATTTCATTTTCTCATTATGATTTCAAACAAAGAAATTGTTTGGATTGCTTGGAAGGCAAGGGGATTACTTGTGCCCAACGGTGGAAGAATATAGTTGATGACGACTGCAAAAAAGACAGCTGTTATAACAAGTGACATTTAAATTAGAGTATTCAATTTTCGACCTTAATGAAAGTCATAAAATGTAGTTGAAAACTTAATTTTATGACGTTCAACAAGGACGGTTTTAGGAAGGTTCTTTTTCAAGTCTTCTAAATTGTCAATGATTTCTTTAAAACTCAAGTTATTTGACAATCTCTTGCTATCTTTTGCTTACACATAAAGAGCGGGATTGGGATAAACTGAGCTTCAATATAGATTTATAAGTGTGATTTAATAATTATGCACTTTGCTATAGAAACTCTTACTGCGACTTTAACCACCATTTTTCGATAATCGATATCGCTAAGAAAAATGTAAAGGATTTGACATAAAGCCTCGCTTAGTTGGTAAGCGTAGAAGTCAAATCTCATACATGTTTCATGTAGCTATAGGAATAGCTGTTATTAAATGACATGTTAGACAACATACATTTTGATAACAAAGCAAGAACCAATCGATATCAAATGAAGCCTTTTAACTTAATTTCATTTCTCTAAAAGTTTTAAATAATATTGTACAATACAAATGTCTGACCACTATGCGTACATGAGTAAAAATAAAATAAATCACACATGCATCACTCACATCGAATAACTACAGAACATTCTCTAAGGCTGCGTACACACATATTTTAAATCGAGTCAGGCTAACTCGGAAATTCTATATTTATAACTGAATAAAACAGCTTCTCTACGAATGAATGATGTGATTAAATGAAATATGATTCCGCAAAAAAAGTATAGAGTAAAATTGATTGTTAATTCTAAGCATAACGACAAAAATATTAATTAAAGTTTAAGGATCTTTCGTTTTTTATGATAAGTACCTTAATCTGTTACTAAATCTATTTACAAAACAAACCCTATTATATTCTAAACACAACTAATTCAAAGTGCAAAATAAATTTTTAATTTAGGAACCATGAACATTGTAATTCCATACCGTCAGCGTGGGTCTGTTGGTGTTGTGCGCCATGGTCTTCAGCAGCGAAGGCGCCTTGACTTCCGTATCCACTAGACGATTCTAACGAAGACTCGCTAGCACTGCTCTCGGAACAAACCTGAGGAAGAAATAATCATTTCATGCTTGATTATTCGTATAAACAACCGTATAAAATATGTAATATTTTGATTAGGTCGGCAACGCACGAGTGATACGCCGTCTTATTAGCGTCCATAGACTAGTGGTATAAAAAAAATGTCAGCCATATTTGATTTCGAGCTGAGTCTTTGAATTAACAAGTATATATCAAACGATACTAAATCACTAAGAAAAACCTTCTATAGCACTCTAATGTACAGTTTCAACGTTAAACCCCTGTATTAGGACCTTTTAGTTATATCCAATTATTAATCCTTTAGTTGTATTCAAGGCTCTTTGAGCATTTATTACTAAAAAGAATTTGATTGATTTTGTTTTTTGACTTCTTTCTGTCTGAATTACCTGCCACTAAAGCCATCTATTAAAAGAAATCCAAATTCATCCAAGAAGTAATAACAGTTTTCAATTATAATATTTTCTATACTAAATTACCAATTTAGGATTTTTTTTTTTTTAAACCGGAATGGTTTTATGAGTTTATTAAAGCGTACACAACTCAAAAGATATTATTAATATCGGTCAATCCGTCATTCAGAACGATATTAACGAACATAATTTTTATATAAAAGCAGAAGAAGCATACAAAACAATATTCGGACGTTTGAGTTTATTAATACGCATTCAAATGAAATAATAGACAGGCTCGTTCAAGAGGAATCAAAGATTATACAATGGCCCCAAGTCAGTTGTGCATGAACTGAATTAAATTTAAGTTCAGTGCCTACAATACAACAAAAAAAAAGAAAGATGACCGTGACGTCATTTGAAGTTTCAGAAATAAATACTTAAAATTTAATTTACACCATTCACTACAAAATTGGAATTTGGAATTTAAACCTAACAAAATATAAGTAACTTTTGGTAGCATTACCAATATTATGATTGAAATGATGTTATAATTCAATACCAAAAGGCGATTTCATTGTTTCAAACGTCATATATATCTTTTAAATGAATATTGATAGTAAAAATATACTTGGTTTGATATTTATTGTATATTATAAGCTTGAAACCAATGGTGCGACCGCCTTGATTATGTTTCGATACTGTTCGAAAGTTGTCATACCCTTGCAGAACAATGGTGAGCCTAAGCGTAAATTAAGATTGTAGTAAGACGAACGATCTTGATCCTCGAGAAAATGTAGGAATAATATTGGATAACTGCAAGCGCGGGGACTGAAAAATTATATTCATATATCAGTAATGCTTTATGTATAAAAAAACACTTATTATGACCCATGATGATTTTAATATGGATATTAGGAGATAGTTGGAAATTGACTCATAAATATTGGTGAATATCTCTCATCAACCTTTTCTGTTAATATATATATATATATATTTATAAGTTAACAAACAATCATACATAACGTCTTCTAGTAAGCTGTTATTTTTTATTTGCATTTAGGAACATATTTACAATAGTGAACTTGTATATAAGAGCCACATCAATAATTTACATACTGGGAGCGGTGTTTAGAGTTAATTTGTTGTTATCTGTTTTACAAAAAAAAGTGTAAATTAAAACAACTTGGTAGCTACAAGATTGTTGTATCTTAATTTTTTTTAAATATTACAAACCGTGAGTACCTTTTAAATTGTTTTATTTTATTATATTTTTCTTATAATAAATTTGTTCCATGTTTGGCTCAAAGTACTGATCTTATCGATATTTTTTTCTCTTATACTTATGCTACTTAGCGGTATTATTATTAACTCTTATTATATTACAATCATTGTAATAATATTCTGATAAAATAAATAATGTAATAAAAGCATAAAAAAAACAAAAAAAAAGCGTATATGGATCAAGATCAACAATTCGTATGGTGCGAATGAATGACCGGTAATATAACTGCGAAAGAGTTTTACGACGCGAGACGAATCAACTTCATACACGGCTCAAAGTTATTGCCAACTAGTGCGTTCACGATGGCGTACGCAGGATTCAAGATTTTCATTATCAATTTTGTGTAAGTATGAATAGAGTTAATTTTGAGAGAGTAAATGGAATCTAATTTGAAGTGTGTGGGTGTGTTATAATAGAAATTATAAAAACTTTGTTCATATTTCTTTTACTTAGTGTTTTAAATGGATGTGCTAAGGTACCATACAGTAAATAAACATAATAATGCATAAAAATGTTGGTATCAATGTAAATAAGTATTTTTCATGATGATATTTTTTCATAATGAAAATTATCATACGACGTTATCATTAAATAGTAGGGAAACATATTAGAAAACACGAGTACATTTTCCAAGAATGTTCGTGGTTCGTTGAAGTAGTATACAAACATGTCGACTGCTATCGGTTTTCCCACAACTAAAGCCGATAATTGTGTGTAGTACACACGCTCTTGCAGGAATTAACACTGAGCAAACAAATCAAAGCCACAATGAAATGGCTTTAATTGAAATTATAACAAATTATTTAATTAATTTATTTAATAACCGCAAATACCGCAAAATTAAATTGGGAAATATTAACATATTTTGTACTTTTTCAAAAAGTATATTGAATGTTATTGATTATTGATATATTCTGATTTTAGAAGATTTTCCAGAATTTTTTTGCATTAATAACTTAAGTAGACTTAGTTCTGGACACTATCCATGTAACAAGTTTCAATATCACATGAAAAACATAGAACCGACAACTCTTTAATTAAAATCTATTATGTATTACGAGCATAGCTTAGTTTTGACTAAACCAAGAATCTATTGTGTTACAGTATATCGTTAAATATACGCGCAAGTCACCAATGGTAAGTGAAATATTTTTTATTCTTTACACAAAAAAAAAGAAATACAAAAATTTTTGAAAATTTATCTGCACAGCCGCGAAATACCTAGCTGCACAGCCTCGGAAAACCCTAGAAAATAAAAAAATAATTGTGCCTTCATTTACAGCTTAACAGATTAATGCTGGGTTTTAAGAAACCTTTGCTTACAAGTCATTGAATATAACATATTATGCAAGTGATAAATTTTCAAATTCAACTCCTCGTAAGCAAAATCATTCGAAGGTTATTGAAGCCCGGCATAAGGTGATATCATTAGTCTGTACCATGGATACCTGTGTGTTATAACCACTTTATGATTATGCTAAGATAAAAGTATCTCCATTGACGAATTATACTATTACTTTCAATTTGGGTCAAATTACGAAGTATAAATTATTCATCTTAATTAATTTCCAGTGTCAGTTATTCAGAACTCATTGATTACATAACGTGACATTTATAGGAATGCAGTTAATTTTTGATATAACTTTGAACATATTAAAATACAGGTTCAAGGCAGCACCACTACATGCCGCATAAAATTGCATGATTGATTTCTATAAAGCCGTCTAAACTTAAGTTATTTGATTGTTAACTTAATCTTTAATATCCTTTTTCTGTACATAATCAGAAAATAAACTTTACACAAGACAGGTTTCAAAAGTTCACTAGATAAGAAAAAATATCGTTATGTTATGTAAATATTAATGAAAGTACATAGATTATTGATGCTACAAAAATAGTGTCATATTTTCTAAAATAACAACCTAAATAATATTTGGTATATTTTTCATCAAAATTATTATTTTTCTTCGCTGCAGCCCTTTCGAAGAAGATATCAAAGCAGCGTACAAATCGGGGGAGCTGCCTGATCAAAATACGCTGATTACTTTAGATATGATAAAGACAAAGTTGAAGGACAGTGGGGTATTTGACTGGCAAGATCCGGCGTTGTCAGACCCAGAGAAGAAAGAGCTGAACAAGCTCTTTGACGCTGTGGAAATTATGGTATGTTTGATAGCCAATGCACAACAAACGCAAACTTCTAAACGACACGAAATAATATACAAAATTACAAATGAAATAAAATATATTGTTCATTAACAAATATTGCTATATTTTTGGCTCCGATAGGATAATTAAAATCTAATGATAACGCAAAACTACATATAGGATTTTTTAAGTAATTTGCCTATGGGAGTCTGAGGTATCAGTTCTTTTTGGAAAAGGGGCCTCTTGCTCAAAATAGTTTGGTATTTAAATCCCTGGTTTATAAGATATTGTGATGTAATCGGTTGTAATAAATGCACAAAGTCTGCATATATATAATAATTTGTCTGGTAGTTTCAACCAAATCAAAAACATTTTTTTAATTTTGTATCAAGCAATATTTATCACAATTTTTAGTGTTAAGTTTCTATAGTCAAAGTTAGATGGGTGACTGTCAGTATGACTTGTTTATCCGTTTGTCGTTGGTTAAAATACTTGAAAAGCTTTAGAAAAATCTATAAAACAAGTGCCTATAAAATTTGAAAGTCCCTCGATTTCCCTTGCCTGGATATGAAAACAATATTCACAAATTTTTTATTGAGAAATGCTATTAAATTGTTTCAGAGGAAATCCTCTGAAACATTTTACAGAGGAAATCCTCTGAAAAATACCGTAATATAAAATAGACCGTAAATAGACCGTAGTCTTTAACCATTACGCTTATAGACATAAACAGTAGCAAGGGAGTTTCTTGATATTTCTAATGCGTTAAAATTTCGGAGACAAGGGACAACGCCGACAATACCATCCCTATAATTACATCTGTCGTCTCTTTCTCCTGTACAAATTAATCAATAAAATAAATTTCTTATTTCATTTCCTTTTCCTTCACGGTCGAAATACATAGCATACATCGCAGATACACGGGTTATGAATTTATCTGTTTAATTCGATGATTATAGTCAAGCCCGTCATATCCTGATTCCAGACAACATCCCGCAACCGGCAGCCATCGAATGTACAAAGCATGTTCTCGTCTCTACGTCTGGTCGAGAGGGCCGTCAAGAAGCAATTGAAGGAAGGACAAATATCGGAGACTTTGGCCGGCAAGTTCCAGTGGGACAAAATGTATGTATATATATTATTATTTTGATTCAAATGAGGGACATAAGCAATCTTATTAAAAACAGTCCAAGCATTTTATTATAACTCACAGTCCGTTTCGTTTGGGTGCGCAGCATTAAAATAAATAGATATATAGTTTCACGGGAGTACACTCCAATAATTCAGAATTATTATTAATGCCCAAATACAAATACGTGCAGCTGTTTAATTAATCCTTACACTTCAAAAATTCCCTGGTTCTTATCAGAAGTTCTAAAATTAGTTCACAGGTATTAATATTTGTTTGTAAACTATGTAATATTTATATGAAGTATAATTTATATTTCTCCTAAATCTAAAATCCATAGCACAAACTCCTAATGAGATCGTTAATTAGGGCGAGATAGTTAATGTTTGTGTACAATAATTATTATTATAAGTTCAATGCATCTTGTTCTCTCCAAATGATTATAAAAGGGCCAGCTCTCATGTCAAATATTTATAAAGGTGTGTTAAATTTTGAACCTTAATAAAAGCGATTAAGAGTACATCCAATTAAATCACATGTGTTTGTTTGCATTAAATAGGTTTAAAATTGTATAAAACCTTTTTAACGCTAATAAAATAACGGTCTATAATAATTGTTATTAGGAGATGACGTAATTAAAAGACGGGTTCTAATTAAACTCAGACTCAGAATTGCTTTTATTCCACTTGTAGAGTTAGCTGGAAGAAATATTTCAAAGAGTCCAACCTTGGCACCGTTATTTATTTAATAATTAATGTACATATAATAAATTTACATTTGTTTATGTTATATATGTTTTATATTATAATTTTATAATGAATAAATAAGTTTTAGAATGGTCAAATTCAGTACCCTAGAGTAAATTCCATGTGTATTCCGTGACGTTTAGGAGCGTATAGCTGAGAAATGTATGCATAACAAAATAAAAATAATATTTCTCACATTCACACCTATTATCTTAGCCCAGATTCAGTATGATTAAGAGCTTAATTTATGAATACTATGTAAATAAATAATACAGATAGTAATATGTATCTAAATATCAGTGATATACTTAAAAAAACATACAAAAAATCATGACTAGGAGACAAATATTATTACTCATCATGCAAATATCTGCCCCTACAGGGATTCGAAACTGGGACCTCTGGCTAAGTAGACAAGGGTACTGACTACGGGTTCAGAAAAAGTCATTAAGTTCGAACTTTCAACTATTCCACTTTGAAGTAGCCCCTGTTGACCGGAGTTATTTTAATCACATATCACAAATTCTATAATGTATATTATTTATCAAGGGCTAAAGAACAAATTTGCTTTTCAGCTCAGTACGTAACAGAAGACACGGATCGCTACCACAGTACCATTTGGACAAGACAACTAATATGAGAGTATTCAACTTGGAACCTTAAGTTAAAAGTGAATCATAGATTTAAGTGTGTTTTTTTAGACTAGACAATGTATTGTAATCAATTTTTATATCGAAATAAATCGTTATGTAAGGTTGAATAATGTGTGCATAAATAAATAAATAAATGACCAATATTAAATACAAGAAACAATCATACCAATGTATCTAAAATCTATATTTTCGAATGGAAACCAATTTAACGGCTTTTTGTTTTTAATTTAGTAATGGTTTTGGAATATCTGCTATCTATGAAATAACTAAACGCACGCTTGTGCCTTTAGTTATTTCATTCCATTATTTCATAACAAATCTTTTGTGTACAAATATAATCAATCAATCATATTCTCTATATTTACACAAGCCTACGGAGTTATTAATGGAGAAAACTTGACCTTCTAAGCATTACGAAATAAATATCATAAGTGTTCAAAGAAAGGGATTTATTTGACAAAAGAAAAAGATGTATTTTTTCATTTCTTCTTAACAAGGAAGGTTTGGTCTAATATGTAACATATTAGCAATGAAAATGAATTTTAAACGTTAACATATGCTAATGAATGGCAATGTCAATTGACATTATTCATTTTTCAAGTGGCTCTTAAAATGCTCCAAGCTTTTTCTGCCACAGAAGATTTATTATACTCATAAAAATCTTCTGAGGCCGACTGTACCCAACTATAGAGAATACTTATATTTCAGTACATTCTGGCTCAGAAGTAGATGAACTACTTAAAGTATGATTACCAACTATTGACATCTGAACACAAAAGTTGGTGTGACATTGTACACTAACGAACGGTTCCAATATTCTATCTACAGATAGAGAGTGGCCTACTATAATTCCAAAGCAATCTTCGTTATTTTTAGTAAATTTATAAGACTTATATGGCAACGAAACCTTAGTAATCCTAATTTAATATTGGAACCGGTCGTAAATCTGTTTGTGAATTCAACTATAAATATCACTCGGCATGAAGAAAATTGTTAGTTAGTAGTTGTAACTTTCCAGTCACCTTATTCAGATGGAAATAGCGAGAATACTAGATTCCAAATTTTGTGTTTATAGTTTTAGTAATCGTAACTAAATATTCCATTCCTATTAACATTTTTATTATAATTCGAGTCTAATAAATTAATCCTGAGCATTCAATGGCCACCTATCTTAATTAATGGACGCCCTGATTCTAGAACATTGTATTAATTATCAAAGACTCACTTTCTCTTGATGGGGATGTTCAGAGTTATGTTGTTGAGCGCGGGAGGCCGCTAGTGTTGCTAGTTCTGACATATTCACGTACACTGCTTGAGGCATTTCTGTAACAAATGTAAACTATATAACTAATGTATATGGAAGAATTAATATATTAAGCTACACCTTTTTTAGCTGTTATGACTATAACACACTGTATAAAACACTATTTTTTAAAGAATCCCAAAGACATAAGAATTTAAAAATTTACTACAGCAATAATAAAATCATCAATTACAGTCTTATGGGCTTGATCCTTTTTTACCTTTCCCATGGTAATAAAACGCATACTTAAAATTTAAATATGTAATAAATTTTCAGCAGATTTTCATACAATGCTATAGGTACACATGTACAAGTATAAATACACATCTAAGAGTAGTTCCTAATATCAGTTAACACATCATCACTAATAACGTATGATAAGTACCTAATAATAAAAACAAAAACTAATTATACATTTTGACATGGCGGTAGTGACATACTGACTATTGACTCATAGGCTTAGGTCGTCAAGATCTAATAATTATTAATTTTAATATTGCCCTAACCTTTAGTTAAATGCGGCGGCAGCGATGAGGGTTTGCTCGGTTTGAATTCGTGTTGACCGGTGTTAGCGTTGTTAGTCTTGGCGGGGACCGATGGCCGCTCTAGCGACGAACATCTCTGCAACAAATTGTATTGGTTGTATTTTCCTATTATCAAACATGAAAACGAAAAAGGCTTTTTAATAAAACTAAAATAAAAAGCTCGTAACCATAATACCAACAAGACAAAAAAAATTGAAGTTTTTCAAACCTAAGGGTAACCCCATATAAGGCATAACTTTTACGACTTGTTCAAACCCCCCAAAGTCCCACCAGAAGTGTTTCTAAGCCCTTTTAGCCACAATTAGTACAAAAAAGGTACAAAATTCGTGCATTTTTGTTTCGTATTTAAAATACATGCAAATTAGCTATTTGTGATTTGTATTTTTTTAGAATATATTTTGCTCAGCACTGACTATAGATTACTATGAAATTTGGATTTAGATAGATAAGGACTTTATTTTCATCTCTTCATCACAAACAAAAATAATATAATAAACAGTACAATATTCAAGACAAAATGTGGATTTAGAGTGTATCTTCAAATTGGGTGCCGAAATTAATAAAGGTTGAAAGAAGGCAAGATTGAATGCAGATTTGCGATTGTACCAGGTTCTTTTAAAATATAACAATGATGTTAATGTTGAAATCAGTTGAATAACTAAAATAAAATATAACAATAAATAACTCACAGTGGGCAATGGCGGGCGGGCGTAGATCCCTTCCCTGTGCGGAGAGTCGTCGGCCGCAGAGAACGTGTGCACGCTGAGCGCCGGCCGAGGGTGACCGCGCTCGTAGCCTGGACATTGACATATACAGGGTGGACATTACAACGTGAGCGCCGGCCGAGGGTGACCGCGCTCGTAGCCTGGACATTGACATATACAGGGTGGACATTACAACGTGAGCGCCGGCCGAGGGTGACCGCGCTCGTAGCCTGGACATTGACATATACAGGGTGGACATTACAACGTGAGCGCCGGCCGAGGGTGACCGCGCTCGTAGCCTGGACATTGACATATACAGGGTGGACATTACAACGTGAGCGCCGGCCGAGGGTGACCGCGCTCGTAGCCTGGACATTGACATATACAGGGTGGACATTACAACGTGAGCGCCGGCCGAGGGTGACCGCGCTCGTAGCCTGGACATTGACATATACAGGGTGGACATTACAACGTGAGCGCCGGCCGAGGGTGACCGCGCTCGTAGCCTGGACATTGACATATACAGGGTGGACATTACAACGTGAGCGCCGGCCGAGGGTGACCGCGCTCGTAGCCTGGACATTGACATATACAGGGTGGACATTACAACGTGAGCGCCGGCCGAGGGTGACCGCGCTCGTAGCCTGGACATTGACATATACAGGGTGGACATTACAACGTGAGCGCCGGCCGAGGGTGACCGCGCTCGTAGCCTGGACATTGACATATACAGGGTGGACATTACAACGTGAGCGCCGGCCGAGGGTGACCGCGCTCGTAGCCTGGACATTGACATATACAGGGTGGACATTACAACGTGAGCGCCGGCCGAGGGTGACCGCGCTCGTAGCCTGGACATTGACATATACAGGGTGGACATTACAACGTGAGCGCCGGCCGAGGGTGACCGCGCTCGTAGCCTGGACATTGACATATACAGGGTGGACATTACAACGTGAGCGCCGGCCGAGGGTGACCGCGCTCGTAGCCTGGACATTGACATATACAGGGTGGACATTACAACGTGAGCGCCGGCCGAGGGTGACCGCGCTCGTAGCCTGGACATTGACATATACAGGGTGGACATTACAACGTGAGCGCCGGCCGAGGGTGACCGCGCTCGTAGCCTGGACATTGACATATACAGGGTGGACATTACAACGTGAGCGCCGGCCGAGGGTGACCGCGCTCGTAGCCTGGACATTGACATATACAGGGTGGACATTACAACGTGAGCGCCGGCCGAGGGTGACCGCGCTCGTAGCCTGGACATTGACATATACAGGGTGGACATTACAACGTGAGCGCCGGCCGAGGGTGACCGCGCTCGTAGCCTGGACATTGACATATACAGGGTGGACATTACAACGTGAGCGCCGGCCGAGGGTGACCGCGCTCGTAGCCTGGACATTGACATATACAGGGTGGACATTACAACGTGAGCGCCGGCCGAGGGTGACCGCGCTCGTAGCCTGGACATTGACATATACAGGGTGGACATTACAACGTGAGCGCCGGCCGAGGGTGACCTCGCTCGTAGCCTGGACATTGACATATACAGGGTGGACGCGTGCGCCGGATATATTTGATCAATCGGTAATAGTTTTATTCCACCTTAAGTAATATTACCTGCAGATATAGTGTGAGGTCGGCCGCCCATGATGGCTGAGGCGGCTCGCTCGAACTGGGCCGTGTCCTTGAGGTCCGGCCAAGTGGCTGATGCTACCAGACAAAGAATAGACACTATCACAATTACTTGATTACATTGACATTCTGGTAAATAAATGCCTTCCAGCACTGTAATTAAATTGTCTACCTTCACGGCCTTAATAAGTGAGACGGAACTGTACACCCTGCAGGCTGTTTACCAAGTGGTAAAATTACAAAAAGAGGTATATGCTATATTAAAAGAGGTATTATGAATTACAATCATGTTAAACATTATTATTACAACATTATAACAATGATTTTGCGATTGATTTTACAATCTTAAAATTAATTTAAAAAATTTATACTATTCTTTTCTGACTTGTAAAGGGAAGGACAAATCTTGCTGAGACTATTCTTCTCAAATCAAGTCTAATGAAGCAAGCAGTTGGGAGATAAAAAGTCCGCACCTCTCTGGGTATAACTCGCTTCCATTTTCATCCTTATTAATGCCTAACATCAGGTTCAATGAAGCCGTGTTGAGAAAATTAAAAAAAAATCTCACCAGCATTCCCTAATCCGTCATGGCTAGACTCGTCGGCGTGCTCGTCGTCGATATTCTTATTCGCTTGTATACATTCGCTGCTAACGCTCTGATTGTCAGAACCCTATAATAGTAACAATAGATTTTATATTACAACAAATAGATCATCTTGTTAATGTTCGACTACGAGGAGCTCTCTAACGTATTAGTCGAACGCCCTGGTTTCGATTTCTAAAATAAAGTTACTTTCGTCATGGTTGGCCTCTTGATGGGTCAACCAAATTACAATATCTCGATCTCTTACATATTTGTTAGGCACGCTAAGCCGTTGGTCCCGGTTGTCACGGCAACTGCTTTTTCCTACTCGCTCATTTCGCCAGCGTGGTTGTGCTATGACTTAAAAACACCTCATGAGTTTTTCCTATTTAGGAAGGCACACACAGCCACATATTAATTTTATAAAATAAATAATTCGGTGCATTTTGAAATGAGACAGCAATTTTGTAAAATATGTTTATTTTAGATCGAATGGTGTACTTTATGTTTTTTTTAAAAGGTACTACTTATAATATCAGCTATTACAATCCTGTACAAATTCTGAAGCTTAGCAATACGTTAGCAAACCTATAAAGTTTAACTATCACTCAACATTGCTAACTTTATTATCTTCATAACTCAAAAAAAAAAAATTAATAACTAAATTTTAAAACTTATATATTATCAAATAAAAATAGATAAATAGTTCAAAGAAATAAAACATAAATGAAAAATAATAAATTACATTTTCAACGTAGAGCGATCGTCGTTGCAACGCGTCCTGTGAACGGAACCCAGAATCGGAACTGCACACACTCGCCAAGCGGAACGCTGACTATTGTTGAAAATGAAATAAAAACAAACAAACAGAAATACATATAAAAAAAAAGAAAATCAACATAAAAATTACTTCTATAAAACCAACACATACAAAAAAACGAACGCTGCGTTTCAATCTACTTATGCGTGCTGAGTTTTACATTATATCCCATTTATATATAATATATCAAAATTCAACTACTCGTAAGCAGAACCAATCTTAGATACATTATTGAAATGCAGAGTAAGAAAATTGGTAAAAAGATAAACTTACCCATCAATACAATCTATAATATGAAAGTTATAAGAAAAGAAAGTTTTAAGAGCATTACCTGAGACAGGTAATGATGTTCAGAGGGCGCGGGCGTGGCGCCTCCCGAAGAATTGCTCGACAGAGGCGTCGAACAACTCACCGTGGAACCTGATACACCTGAGATATTAACGACAATTTCACTCATCTAACGTTGACAAATACTGAACTTAGGCCCGCATGCAACAAAATTATTTTACTCTTAATCTAGATTTAAGACATTGCTGCAAGTGGACGTCAGAGTAAGTAAAAATATTAGAAATTGAACAACTTACTAAGTTGACGTCTTTGTAAGTGGACAACTTAGTAAGTGAACAGCATAGTAATTGTACGACTTAGTAAGTGGACGTATTAGTGTGTGGACAGAGTAAGTATTAGGTCTGTCGTGATGTCCGAGCACGTAAGAGGTTACCGTGGTGAGTGTCGCTGCACTGGCTGTTGAGCGAGCAGATGGAGGTGAGCGAGGACTTGCGGCTGCCGAGCCGCGACGACGACGACGGCGAGTGCGGCGCCGACCCGCTCTCGGCCCAGCCGCTGTAGCACGACTTCACGTCGCAGATCACCTGCCCGTCACATGCGAGCGCTTATTACAATGGACCTCATTGTGAACTCATGTACAGTCTATATTCATTTCACTTCTCTATTACTTATTCCCTTTAGGAGTAAGGTGAACGATAGCAAATATTAGAACAATCAAATAAACCGTAGACAATTTTAGAAGATAACGGCCATTAAATTTATATTGACTCTAAGTGGTGTGTATTATAACTGCGCAAAAGAGAAGACTATAAAATAGGAGTAAGGTAATAGGTACCAGGTACCATGTAATAGGTAACAAGTATGGGTAATAGGTACCGAATTGGTGTTGCTCTCCGGCCTTCAAGTATCGCGTTTTAGAAACTACAGCTTTTGTACACGATTCACGAATCTTCTTACTCAGCTACTAATAGGTTGATAGACACTCCGAGTCGTCAGTGCAAAGGATTTAGGAAAGGATTTCGACGTGAATATTTAAATAAAGAATTATTATAATTTATTTTAATATCAATTCGACTTCATGAACCGAAACACCGGAACAGCTTTTTATATGAATCATGTCTGGTGTCTCTGACCTTAATGAATGGTACTAACATTTTGTGACGTCAATTAAGGCCGAATATTGAGCTTACATTGCAAAGTAGCACGTGTGTTGATAGAACGAGATACTCTATCTATAAATTTTATCTAGGGTGTTGAATTAGAATAACTTTTTTTTATAAAGAGCACAAGAAATAACGCCGCCTGACACCTGATGGTAAGAAAGCAGCAAGGGAAGTTCACATTTGTAATAGTTAACCTAGCTATCTCCACCGTGCCACCTTAAATTACCATGCTATAGAGGAGCTCGCGTTATTATGAAGGAGGGAATACGTGCACCATAAAGAACTCCACGCTCTAGTCGATACCTGTCTATTACAAACCCTCCAGAGGACTGAGGTCTCATTAAGGTCCTTAACAACAAAAAGACCCAATCGTGTACCTGTAAGCTTCCGGCAGGCAACGTCCTAGGCTCAGCGGTGTGACGAAGCAATTGCTCGCTGCCTTCCTGAAGGTGACCAACTTCTGCTAACATCGCCACTTCACATTCCTGAAGCACAAAAACGAAACAACTATATGAATGACCTTTAAATCTTAAGAGGTCTAATCGGTTGAATCTTAATCGATTCTAGAATAAAGTTACTAAAATTTAAATCGTAATCTTAATATTAATTTAGAATGAAAACAATACCACACTCTTCATTGTTTTGTTCTCGTGCAGATTTGATAAGTAATTATGATAATTCTTCATACAAAAAATCATTATGGTATTTGCCCACAAGACCGTGTCGTACCATAAACCTATCAGAAGGTCTAACCTATAAGAAAATGTCTCCGAAAATTTACTCGAGTAACAACCATAAAATTCCCCTTAAGTGCATCGGAACAAGGTCCAGCAGGCGAATATCAAAAGTAACGTACCAGAAAAATTTGGCTTGGATAAACTACAAGGCCCAAGCCTCCAATACAATACTGTTTCCTTTGTTTTACGAGTAAGTCAACTTGCACAACTATTCGAGATCCGTGTTTCATTTATTTTTGTTTCACGTTTATCTTATAAGCACACACAAATGCGTTAAAAACAGGCGGTTTACTTTTAAAATAACTAAATAAATTTAATATACTGACTATGACCGGATTGAGCAGAGAGACGAAGTGGCAGAAGCGGCTTCTCTCTTCAACAAGAGCTGCCTTTACCGCCTTCTCTTCCATTTCCTCAAGCTGCTGCTTTCGTTCTTGTATATCCTGGAATCAGAAACAGAATCACAACTTTATTTGTGAAATATATATGTAATACAGAGATGTAAGAACTTGATGTATCTAATAATTAATATAATATCATTATCTTGCAAAGATTTGATGATATTAGATTGGGCAGCCAGTGTAATATAATAAAAGATAATTTTCAGGCTGCTGTATGCTCAGAGACAAAGAAAAAAAAGAAAAAAGAAAAACAATGCAACTCTCCCAAACAACAAAATAATATAAAAATAACAATATTTCTCATACTCACATCTAATATCTTGCCCAAAGAAAGCATCATTAAGAGCTTGTGTTATGGATACTAGATAATGTTAACATACAAACATTCATAACTCGTGAACAATCTGCGAACGGGGCATTTTCGACCACCCAGGCCACGGCGAGACTTCACGCTATTTACTTCATTTCTTCTGTCATTAATACTTTCTTCAAAAGTAATTAGTTGTTAGTTGATTTCGAACTAAATTGTTTCCGCATATTTCTATTGGGACAAAACAGATTCCATGAGTTGTAGCTTTTAAAGACTTACCTGCATACAGACATCAGCACGCCGCTTTGCATCCGGGGGTGCCCTCCGCGCCTTCCTCGCATGCCTCTGAGCGTCATGCACCCGCCTGCGCAACTCTGCACGTGCGCGTTTGCACTCACGCGCATGGTCTCGACTTAGAGCGCCTGACGCACAACCACGACGCCATTCTTCTGCTCGTTCTGACAGTGGAGTGACCAGAGTATCCATGAGAGCACTAAAATATAAAAAAAAGTATGGAAAGGTAACCTTTTTCGTATATACCATGAAATAGTTCACTCAGAGTCAAAGGAAAGGAAACATTGTACATATTTTTGCATCTCATAGGTGTAAACAGCGACCACCGTGAGAAATTGATGCCCTAGTTCAGAGCAGAGTGCATCAACACCCGGTTGCAGCAACAGTGCGGGGGGAACGACCCGCCCGCGGTGAGGCAGGTTCATTTTTTTATAGATAGATCAAGCAAATGACTCCGTTCCACCTGATGGTAAGCAGAAGTGGAGTCCAAATATAAACGTGCGTAACGCAAGTATTATATTAAAAAAATATTTTTAATACCTGATAAAAGTCTTCATTCTGGTCTCGATCGCGCGGTGACGAAGGCAAACCCTTGTGAGAGCAGTCCCAATTTCTTTGGTCGCACCTGTAACAAATAGATGGGAACATTTTAAAGTTAAGTTGTATCTAATATTTTAAGTAAGTTTGATACCAAAGTTCCACTTCTTATATTCTCTTATATATAAAAATATACAGCTATTCCTAAGTCCCGCTAAAACTCAAAAACACTGAACGATTTGAGTAATTTTTATTGAGTTTCGTTAGATTTAATTCAAGGGTAAAAATATAAAAAATTGGGAAAATCCTGAAGATAATTTTTTAAAACAATATTTTAGACGTAGTTATTTCTTACAGAAAATCTTCGTACTAACGTGCTATTCGAAACTGTCATTTCTTACTTCTCTAAGTCTGATAATTAATGATAAATGGCGGTAGTGGCAGATTTATTTGGGTGTTACAAAGTTCACCGGGTCAACAACTCTTATATATAAAAATATATAGCTGTTCTTTAGTATCGCTAAAAGACAAAACCGGCTCGACTTATTTGATTGACACTTAATGAGTTTTAATGAAAGCGAACATTAAAAGTTTCATTTTAAAAAATATATATAAGAGATAAAAGCTAACAAAACTTAACTGACGTGCTCTTAAAATCTTCTATCGCTACTTCACATTACTTTTGATAGATGACAGTAGTGGAAGACAAATGTGGAGCGATGTTACAGCGAGACTAAACAGCCATTCGTTTTGATAAAATTATAGGTGATACAAAGTTTACCGGGTCAACTAGTATAATATAAAAAGGACAATATCCCATGTGCTAAACGTAACTGAAGAAGTAAATTAGGAAGTTGTGAAATAATGCTCACTTATTAAAATTAATCAATCTTTATTATTTCAAATTGCTGTCAAAGTATGTATTAGGTAACTATATATATATATATATATATATATATATATACATCTTCACATATGGACATATATATATATATATATATATATATATATATATGTCCATATGTGAAGATAGCTAGTAAAGCATGCTAAATACTTCCCTAGCCACCTCCACCTTGCCTCTTTTGAAGACACCCATGAGATAATGAACCCATAATTGAGATAAACTAGCAGTTTTTCATTAGGTTGATAGGAAACAAATATTTTTGGGGTGTATTAAGGTGTCAATGTCTATTCACTTTTTTAACTGTTTATTTTTTTGCTATATATTTGACACTATGACTTTGCTTATAAAGTTTACTGTCTAGCAAAATAAAATAAAGGCCCTAAACTGAGTTCATAAAACAGCTCCAGATTTTACGTAGGTGGTATCGCTGCCTAGATGGAGACTTACGCAATACCAGTGGCCTGGTCCACTGATACTTTAATAGAATTATGATAATTTACTTGTGACGCAGCGATGTATAAGATATTTCGTGCACATGAGTTAGCATATAGACCTGCAAAGTTGTTTCAGAAGTGGTGTTTGCGGGAGATCCCAATTTAACTCCATTATTCTACAAAATCTATACAAAAATTTACTTAAGTATATTAAATCCTGATAGCTGAAGACGTCTACAGACGCTGTCAATTTGATTTGGAATCAAAAAGTAGAAATACCAATTTTTCTGTACTGGAGCTGACAACTTAATGAGTCACTACTTTTGGAGGAAAACACACGTCAAAACGGCACACTTGCCAATGTTATACACTATTAAAAGTAAATAACTAATATTTTAAGATGGCGGTTGATTTAATTTATACCTTATGTTACTGTACTTACTATTGTTTATTTGATTTTTATTGACGTTCATCATTCTTATATCAAAATAAATAAAATTTCTCGGTAAGTAAGGCGGTATATCTATATTATCTAATATGAAATAAAGTTCTTTAACCATGAATATATAAACTTCAGACGAAGGTCATTGCCATGCTATTGCCATTTTCAGATAAAAATAAGAGTTGTTGGCGTAGTTCCTATCCAACTGCTGGGCACAGGTCTGTGGTCAAGTAATAAATTTCATTGACCCATCCACAGATCAACCATGGCGTAAGTTGCATTGTATTCATTATTGAAACCATAATATTCGAACCACGATGCCAATGAGCTCCATCTTGATACATGTGTAATTTAATGCAAATAAGGTATTTTAGTATTTTTTCCGGTCTTGACTGTACAAAACTAAGGTCATATGTTACGCCAGTTTCAATCCAATTTTATTATGAATAACTAAGCTGAGTAACGTAACTGAGGAAAATATAATATAATACGTTGAATTTTCCTTGGCGTGGTTCGAAAACAATTAAAATCCTTATTAATTATATACTTAACACCACACGTGTACGTACAAGTAAACTAAAAACCGAACATATTTCATTAATAGAATGATTTTTCCAGTACTACTATTAGGCATAATGTGATGTCATCTTACACAATCATAATTCGGCTATGATTTTAACAAAATTAAAATTAAATCAAATATAGCGGATAATTTGTTCTAAGTACCTGTGTGTGGTACGTTTATATTATTTCCTATGAGTAATAATTGTTATTACGGGTATAATCCTACGCAGTATACGATTACAGCCAGTAACCCTGTTTCGGTATTGCTTAATTACAAACATGATACTTATATTCGTACCGTTTCTGTTAAAGTAATTAGATTTACTATAAATTGGGGATAAAATCTTTTACTATTTTACAAAAGCCTTACCTACCGTTCTATACATATTTAAATTCAACAAGTTCGCAAGTCTATCTCATCTTTTCCATTTTCCCATAATAAATAAAATAAAAAAATGGCGTCGATTGTGTTGGCATTCTCCTGAACTAAAAATTAGTTTATCTGGGTCTCTCTCATTCTTCTTGTAATGAAAACGATAAAATATTGTTTACAAACATCAACTTGGTACTCAGATGATTTTGACGAAGATGTTTAAGTTAAGGCAAATTTACTTTGAAGTCGCTATTTTAGAAGCGGCAAATGTCGCCTTCTTTGATTTGTCCTTTTATTGCCATAATGTAAGAGTAGTACGAACATGTATGTAATTTTAATACGTACATAGATAAATTGGGGCCTATATACTTAGGTCTTGACATGGGCATGAGGTTTCTCTGCGTTCAAAATACAATATATTCTAAAATTCAGGATATTATAAAATTACGAATGTATATCATATATTATCACTAAAAAAAAATATATTCAGTACGTAGCCGATTACCCAGAACATATCACTTCGTTTAAGGTAATTAGGCTATTTTTAAACATTTTTACGTAATTTCACAATCCATTACAAATTATTATTACCTATTACTTTAAGCGTTATTATTTACAGTGACTTACTGTTCACATCATCGACTGTGGCGTCAAAATTGTCACATTAAACTTTGCTGTTGTCATTACTATTAAAACTCCATATTGCAATAAACGTACACGGGATACAAAAGTGATTCAATCATTTATACAGAAGACAATAATTTAAAAATGATAAAAATATGTTTATTAGCTGTTTTTGTCATTCCTTCATGTTACGCTAATTTGGGTAAGTCATTTATAAAAATATTTTCAATTATGGTTAATTAATAACTTCTTAATACGAGTGCAAGGTGATCCGACGACCTGATAAAGGTCGCGGCAAGCCGCTGGCAATGCAGGACTTAGAGATCATTAGGGGAGACCTACGTCCAGCAGTGGGCATCTTTTGACTCATATATGAAGATGATGATGCGTATAATAGATCATACAGGCGTATTATGAAACATCTTCCGAAGTTACATATTTTGAAAAAAAAATCATCTACCTTGTAAATTATGGTTTTGTTTTTACCCAATTTTAGTCCAAAACTAACCGAACCAAAAGTTCAAACAACCGTCTACTTAAATTTCACTTGTATTAATTGTTTCCAGTTTTAAGTATACTAAATTTAATAGCTATTTAGGTAGCAGCCGCTTAATTGTAAAGTACGATTATTAATTCCAGGCAGTAAAATGACAAGTGTAACTGTCACTGATACAAAAAAGGGTGACCCGCTACAATAGTGATGGTCGACAATCAATAGACTTAGACATTTAGTCATGCTTTATTTTATTAGGTATCAAAGCGTTTTTTTTATTGTAAAATATTTTATATATACCGTATTAAATAATACGATTTTAGAAATATGACCATAGTGCTTCCAATAACCAAACCAAAAAATATAACAGTATGTTATGTAATATTTAATTACTTACCGTGTATGTCTTCTGTTTAATTTCCGTAAATTAAATATTTTTATTTATATAAAGGCAATTTTATATTGAAAAAAAAATGTAATCCCGACTAACTTTTAATTGTAAAAACTAGATTCTACCACATCACTATTTATTTGGGACTAAAAACCTGCAACACTGGAAATGTAATTTTACTGACTGGATTTAATAATCGTACTTTAGATTCGTTTTTCATTTCAAACCTCTCCGAAGTTTCGTATAGATTGTTTTCATGGTAGCCCCCAAGTTTGATAAAAAAAATATGATACAACTTTACCCTAGCTCTTTAAACGTAAGACGTTTATAACTTTCCCTAGAAGTAATGTCAAAGGTCCTCAAATGAAACAGTTATTCTTATTTCTTAATACTCATTTCAGGATCTAGGTGTACAACACCTGATGGTGGCAGTGGTATATGCAAACGCTTTAAAGACTGTCCGAAGTTAATAAACTTGTTCAATGACTTGCGCAGCTTGAGCTTCGTGATCAGTCACTTCTGCGGCGAGAATAAAGGGGTAAATTTATAACCATAATGTAAAATATACGACAATACGATATTTTATTAGAACAATGGCTATTTGACTTGTTCATTTCAATATTTTGCAATTTACTTATAAATACTATTAATTAGATTCTTCCGAAGTTTAGAGCAATGCAAAATGAAGCACGTGTAATTATTTTTCACACTGTATATCAATAAAAACCATTCATATAAGTATTTATCATCTCTTTTTAATTAAATAATGCTAGATCACAAAAGAATGGATGATTTTGCGAATTACAGATAATCAGTCACATATCAACCCTCTCGTAAGCAAAATTTAAGTTGTAATTGTTTTACATTAAATTATTTCAGTTCTGCTGTAGCGACTGTTACACCCCAGATGGAGCTTCTGGTGTATGCACACACCCATCGAACTGTCCACACCTTATGAAACTCCTAAACACTTCGCGGGAGAGCTTCATGCGGAACTCTATGTAAGGGTTTTTTTGGGTGCTTGATAATAAAAGATTATCATTGTGATCTATATATGCTTGAAACATCTACATTATATACCATATAAATATGATGAGCTGATCTCAAGTTATTTGGTGAGCAGGAGGAGCTGAATTCTTTAGTGCTTGGTTTTATTATTCTACCCATTGATGGTTTACGAGATTTTGAATGGATAATGAAAAACCTTCTTAGTTTATTGAAACGACTATATATTTTTAATCGAATTTTATCTAGCGAACCCTTAATAAAATATATTTTTATTGAAGGTGGAGGTAATTTATTACACCTGATCATATTCGGTGTAATAAATTTCAAAACATTGTAGCTAATCAATATTGTCAACATTTCTGCAAAAAGAACGCTCAACTCGCTTTGTATGTTAAAAGTTGTTTTATTCATTAAACACCGCTATGTTGAATTGTTTACTAATAAAGCTTTGTAACGGTAAACAGATGTTCAAGTGGAGCAGAGATCTGTTGTGGACCACCTCCGGCGCCTATAAAAAAAGGAAAATGTAAACACAGAGTATCTGCTTTCCCACCAGAGCCAGCGAGCGAATGCTGTGGCCGAAACAGTATTTTGGGAAGAAAAATAATAGGTAAATTAGTTAATCACAATCAATAACTATAGGAATTTGTAGCGAAAACACATATTTTTATAGAGTAACATTTGAACCTTGAGTGTTAAGTAAGGGTTTATATTGCAGTTTCGGCAGTTTGTCAATTTTTATACATAAATACTTATTTAGGGTCTTTGAAAGACGTTACACAGGACTAGATGGTAAATCTGCAGGGTCTTCTGTATAACTTGGTAAATACTACTACCTGCTTCACATATTTCGCCTATAAACCAGTTGCAGTACACTATTGTCTGGTGTGAAGGCAAAGGTAGCGAATATAATAACAGTACTTAAAAGGATTAATACAACTCTTGTCTCGCGAATGAGTCCACCAATCACCACCTGGTGTGACGACTGTGACAAGTGTTTATCATCTTGTGCTTGTTTTGTTTTCTTTACCATTAAAAAATCTGACTTGACGCAGCTATAGCTAAAATATTTACACCTACTTTTAATTATTATTATTTTTACTCGTTAGCTTTCCTGCGGTGTTTTGATGTCTTGTCTTACGTTGTCTATGACAACTTTATTACCGACGTCAGAAAAGAAGGAAAACTAAGTAAATTATAATTAAAATTCTTTATTGGGGCTTTAAGGTGGCAATGAAACAGGAATAGAAGAATACCCTTGGCTCGTAATTCTAGAATATAAGATCGGCAACAAACTTAAACTGGATTGCGGTGGAGCTCTTATCAGTGGAAAATATGTTCTAACAGCTGCCCATTGCGTGAATGGTAAAAAAGGTCAATTGCCGTAAGTATCGACATCATGTAACTGTAATTGTTGGTTAGCTTGAAGAGGTCTCATGCTCATCACAATATTATTTATCCTTTGTCCTGTGTAAAATAAAGTATATTATATATTGATCAAACAGCTAAACGTACCACTGCTAGGTACAGGCTTTTCAACGATATGGGAGAAACAGATGAGAAGTTAGGCTAATAATATATATATATATAACATCACCACGCTGCAAACCGCTTTCTGATAGTGGTTTATTATATTATAGCTTAAAGATTAACTACTTCCTTTAAATAACAGACTATTATCTGGTAAAAACTGCAACCACTTAGATACTGAGGTGAGGCTGAGCGCTGTGAATTAAATTTTTGTACCACACCAACGCGCTGGCATCTTCTTAGCTTTAGAATACTTAGTGTGCCAGATAATAGAGAAATTACGAGAGTTACTAAGCTTTACAGTTCAAAATTTAACAACATACCCAAACTTGAAATATTTGGGTTGAATTTAAATTAAAAAACTAATTTTCAAATCACCACCATAATCATCATTATTAACAGTATATATGTATATTCACGCTTTAGGGTACAATCATTCCCACATAGAAGAAACGCATAAAGAGTTTAGCCCACAACACCAACTCGAATATTCCATGAGGGTCGGTAGGTGAAAGTAATTGCAGTAACTATCTGGATCGACAGCCTAACTTTTAATTTACGTTAAATTGAATATTGATTTTTTTTAGCCAAAGCATTCGTCTTGGGGAGTACGACACGGATAATGAAGGTGAGGATTGCGATATCAATGAAGACTGCACCGACCCCGCAATCAGAATACCTGTCGAAGAGATTATTGTGCATCCTGAGTACAATAAACCTACTCCTAAATGGAACGATATAGCACTCATCAGGCTAAATCAAATGGTTAATTATACTGGTAAGTTATTTTTATGATAATGACACTAATGGACATAATACAGTGTCTGTGGTACAGTGCGGAACAAATATGCGGGAACTCCACCGCTGCTATCACCGAAAATAAGATGACACGACGGCGCCAAAGTAACGTTATATACGTTAATTATGATTATAGACCGCGTATCTATTGGCAGGACGGCGGTAGCGTTACATAAATATGAAGTAACTATAGACCGCGTGTTGCTCACAAATATGACCAAGAACGTGATGGCGCCAAGTAGTGATACATTCATGAACGTGTTCTAGGATGTGTTCAGCGCCACCATCGCTGTCACTTTACAGAGCGTGCGTGACGGCATCATTGTAGCGACACGTCTACATTTAATGTAAGTAGGTGAGCCATTAGCCGCCGTCAAGGTTACTAACAACTATTTCAACTGCAACCGATATGTGACGAGACTATTGTGTCCATTTTTGTAACTGCATGGTGACCTCTTCAAAAGACACAAATTATTTCCACTATGTTTTTATTATAGTAAGAAAGGTAAACTCTAATCGAGAATATATATTTTTACATTACGGTTAATCTTTTTTTTCATAACCTTACAGATTTCATCCGACCTATTTGCCTACCATCGTTCGATATCCTAAGAACATTATCATTTTCAATGTTGGATCTATATGTAGCCGGATGGGGGAAAGTCAACAGTTATGTACAGAGGAGCGCAAAAAAGCAACACGTGAAACTACCAATGGTTGACATGGAGGTGGGTGTGTTTTATATGATAAAAGTGCCAAAGTCTGAATGAGTGAATTATGTACCGTTTTATATACGTAGAAGATATTCTAAAATAAGGATACACACAGAGATGGTTACTTAAAAAAACATTCAGTTTTCATCCGAATGTTTTATCAACTAACCAAGACAAGCAATGTGAAGCCATGTAAGCAGTCGCATCATCGATTACGGACAAAAACAAAAAAATGTGTCACATTAAAAATTGAAAAACCATTTTTATGAATACCTCTATACAATAAAATCCCACAAGTATGCTATCATATAGCTCTACTTTGATCGATAGCTGCTCACCCGACCAATGCTTCGCGCCAACAAATTAACTAGTGCGTCTGTACCACGGTAAGCATTGATATCGGGTAGGAATAAGTAGGGGACAGAACGAACCTTGATATATAGAATAAGACAAAGACAAAAATATTTTTATCGCTGTGGGAAATCTCTGTCAAGCTATCCCTGTGTGGGTTTAAAACCCACTGCGAACCACTACCTGACCGCTTCCTGCCGATGTTCCGTTATTACACCCGAACACAATTCGCCACTACAGGAATCAGAAAACAACAACATGTTCTTTTATAAGAGCCTACTACAGAAATTCACTTTTAAGAATAGTAATGGAAGATGTAGTATACTTGTAATATTATGTCAGCTTCCATTTCCAGGAGTGCAGTAAGCGATATTTAAGTTCAGGCTACATTTTATGGAAAAAACAACTATGTGCGGGAGGACAACGTGGTAAGGATGCCTGTAAGGGTGACAGTGGGGGACCCCTGATGCTGGAAGTACCTTATAATTTTACTGGAAGACAATATCACGAAGCTATAGGTGTCGTTAGCTACGGTCCAACAACGTGTGGCACTACGAAAATGCCAGGAGTGTACACTAAAGTATACGATTATAATACGTGGATTCGATCTAATATCAGACCTTAAATAAGTAACTAATGTTTGAACTTTTATATTCGACTGTAATTATATGTAACTATTAAAATGTATATAATATTAAAAATGTTTTTTTTTTAAATTTTCTGTGGCTCTAGTTTGAACAATAGACTACAATATACAAAAATTTATGCTAAAATCACATTTATGCTTATAAGAAGAAGGTAGAGTCTTCTTTAGCCATGAGAGTAGAGATAGAAGGTTTTTACAACAGATTCATATTATGTTTCCCTTCTGCTATACACACAACTTTTCCTAAATTAACATTAGGCGGTAGTCGATAAATTGAAAGTTATTAAAACAGATCAATTTATCTGCTATCAACACAACACTTATCCAAGGGAACACAAATACGTTGCTTACTATCAAGCTCAATGCAGTATATTACAAGTGCTGTAAATTGAGTATTGTCATAACAAATTAACTGTCAAGTGGTAATCCATTGACAGTTAATAAGACACAATTAAATTTTAATTAAAGCATGGCAAGATCTCCACGAGTATATCTCGGCTCAACAGATTAATAGAAAAGAATATATCTTTATTGTACATCAGCCAATTCAAGAAGAGAAATACACAAAAAATATTTAAATAATTTTGTACAAAGGTCAACTCTATCGCTAAAAGCGATCTCTTCTCTTAATTTAATGTATCTCATTCTGATATCAACAGAACTGTTCCTGAAAGCAAAACAACCGCAGATTGTCAACCATAAAGCTAAACCCATAAATATAGTAGTACACGAGTTTTATAAATTCAGGGTTATCATATAGATTAATGTATGAGGGGGTTGAATTAATTCTCGCTGTATTTTAAATTGAAAATAATTTTTTTTTAAAGTAAAGTTTTATTCAAAATATTGCCCTTCTTTTTCAATTACTTTTGCCCATCTTTCAGGTAAAATCCTAATGCCTCTGTAAAAAAAAACCTTTTCTTTTGAAGCAATCCAATTTGTTACCCATAATTGAACTTCATGGTAACTACGGAAGAGTTCGCCAGATAGACCATGCTGCATAGACCGAAAAAGATGGTAGTCTGATGGGGTGATGTCAGGGGAGTAGGGCGGGTGGGGTAAAACTTCCCGACCAAAAGAATTAAGCTGGTCTTTAACCACTTTAGCCACATGGGGCCTTGCGTTGTCGTGCTGAATAAGAATCGACTCATGTCTGCCTGCGTATTCTGGTCGTTTTTCTTCAATTGCTGCCTTTAACTTGATTAGTTGTTCCTTGTAGACAAAGATGCAGCAAGCTGGGCTAACGTTTGGCAAGGATCTTCCTCTACCAATTCCATCAATTTACTGTCGTCAAACTTTTTTGGCTGGCCAGTTCGTGGCTTGTCGTCTGTAGAAAAATTACCATTTGAAAATGCTTGAAACCACTCCCGACATGTTCTAGCAGACAAGGCGTGTTCCCCATAAGCCTCCACAAGCATTAGATGAGCAGCAGCAGCAGTTTTCTTAAGGTAGAAACAGAAAAGCAAGGCTTCCCGCAAGTTTTGTTTTGATGGTACAAAGTTTGACATGTTGCAAGTCGAAAATCTCGCCGTTTTGAAGGATTTGAGCAGTTGAACGTGCCACGTGGAGCTTGCACAGAACGGGAAACAATAAAACAAAAAAAACAGCAGTAAAAAATATTAAGATTACAATTATTTCTTTATTTTTTTAGAACGGCGAGAATTAATTCAACCCCCTTATAATTAACCCTTCTGCTATATGCACACAACTTCCATGTCTTCCAATAAAGAGATTGATATAAATAAAAATGCCCCAATACATAAATTACACAAGTTTTCAAAATTGAGGAATAATGTGAAAACAAAGCCTTCATATTAAGATATTACATACATTCGTAGCTGAACAATGGTCACTATATATAGCTATGGTTAGGGTTCTTGATGAGTAATAAATAATATTTCGGGATTTCACCAGCAAATAGTCGATAAAGTAAATTCCTTGACAACTCATATTTCATATATTCATGAGTCATAAAATATATGGAAGTTGTGGCGAGTGCAATCATATCCCGCCGGTAATGATGGATGTGGTTGCTCCACCAGCAAGATGATTCCGTATTAACGAATATCATTTCATCAATTATTTTCCTTAATTTCTACTCAACATTACATTAAATTAAACAAGTAGTTTAATAAAGTTAGGCATACAGTGAAACTGTATTATTGTGTAAACATATATAGTACCAAAAACAAAGCCCTAATCAGGGAAAATGTAAGCAATACAATTTGCACACTAAACCAGTATAAACTTTTGTCGAGGTTGGCTATTCCTCAACCCGGTCTAGCAAGTTTTTTTAAATTTCAAAGTCAGTACAACTATAATTTGAATTTAGAATCTATGGTAATAAAACTTTGGTCATATTGCAGAATACATACATATAACACTTTTTAGGTATCTTGGAAATAACATATCAATCGATTAACAGATATAAAAACAATCGCAGCACTGAGCTGTGGATAATATAACCAAAGTGAAATCAAAACAATTCCAATAACCATTTCGTTTAAGTGACAAAATATCAAATACATGTAAATGGGATAAATGAAACAATAGCAAATCATATAATATGTTAATCATTTGTTACGCTCAAGTGAATAACAGGATTATGACTTGAGACTTCACTATATAAGTTGTACACCCGTTTACTAAGTCTTCTGGATGAGTACAATTCCCCTTTCCTACTTGTTCCGTAAAGGAGTTCGCTGTTTCAGGCATGGCCCTCTCTACTTAGCCAGAGGTCCCTGGTTCGAATCCTGGTAAGGGCAGTATTTGTAAACGAGTCATGGATGTTTGTATGTTTATTAATATATTTCTGATACTTACATACATATACTATCTATATTTCTCCGTTATCTAGTAACCATAACACAAGCTCTTAATGATGCTTTCCTTGCTATAACTGGGACAATTTGTAAATACCCGGTTAATACCCACTTAAAATTATCACTATTACCTTTAATTACATTTGTATATTTTGCTTATATATATTCCCTGTTATGACGATTTAAAATAACTTAGTAAATTAGTATATTTAAATAAAGATATTTTGACTTTGACTTTGACTTTGACTTTAGGCTAGATAATAGGTGTGAGTTGTGAAGAAAAATCTAGAAAGTTAATATTTAATAAAAATACCATCATTTGAGTGGTTTGCTGGTTAACATACTTTAAATCATAAATTAATTCACCTCATCCAATACGTGTGATTTTGATTGAATAAGTGAATTCGTCAACTATCAAACGTGAATGTATTTTACTGCATAAACACGTTTACTGTATATTTCATAATTAATTAATACGGGTTATTACAACAATGTAGTTTGATCATAACAAATACGTTTGATAAATCACTACCACTCCACATAATGTATTGACAGAGCGCGGACGTATTTTGTGTAATTTACAACGTGCGAGTTATATATTTAATAAAAATGTTTCCGAAAAACGCGTTTAAATTGTTTTTAATGTGTGTAGCGACCTTTTCATCTTATTATGCGCAAGGTAAGTTTTTGATTAATATATTAATCGAATCAAGGATTTCATGTAGTTAATTCCACTATTATTTTAAACATTGACGTACCTAATTTTGGATATTTTTGAATTACATTCGGAAGTAATATAAGGAAAATAAACCTGAATTATTGCTTACATTATCCAAAATAAAGTTATAAGCACTGAGCCAATTTCTTATTCATAGCTACGTTACAAGATGAGTAACACAATGTAAATATAATATAATTTTAGTGAATAAATTAATAACTCAATGACTTCCCCCTGTAAACTATGAAACTATTATCTAACAGTTCCGAATCTGCTCCTCCTTCAAATCCCGGCCTTTTATTGTTGTGCACGGACTAAATTAAATTTAAAATCGGTACTCTTCAATCCGACCAGAAAGAGAAGACGACAGGTGACATCATTAGAGGCATTTTTCATTTTAAAAAGGCAACTTTTATGCATATTTGCGTTATTAAAAATATAAGATAATGCGTATTATAAAACATGCCGATTCAAAACAAGTTAAAAGTGTAAGGATCGTAAGTGTCAACTAACTTGACGTCCTTAAAAGACATTATATCACTTTCATATTTATTTAGAATGAAAAACAGCCAAATAAGTTAATTTAGATTAAAGCGAACGCCAGCAGAATCGACACCATTTTATACTTTAAATTAATAGCAAATCATTTCTATTACAGAGTGTACAACACCCGACGGCGGGAATGGTGTCTGCAAACATATTATCCAATGTCCAAAACTGTCTACCATAACGGACACAGAAAGAAATATACACAATAATATATGCAGGAAGCCAAATAATGTAAGTGAAGGCAACGAGTGAAGAATCACAAATATATTTTTTTTATAAAAAGCTCAGCAACTGCCACAACTTCGCCTGATGGTAAGCTGTAACAGTCCATATGTGACGATAGCTAGTTTAGCATGCTACATACTGCCTTAGCCACCTCTACCGAGCCGGCACAAAAAGTGCGTTTTCACCCTCTTTTCAAGGAACCCGTGTTGTATGAAGGAGGAAATACGTGCACCGGTATCGACTTCCACGCTCTGACTGTGCGACAAAGAATGGAGTCACGAAATCTCATTGTGCGTAAAATAGACGTGGAGACATTGAAAGAGTGATTCCGTAGATCAAAACGCAAGCTCCTTAGTGGGGAAGAAGAGGAAGGGATATGTATAAGATGGTTATGGTCAGGTTAAATTCTCATTACCACACTTCACATCTTACTAAATCACGCTGTAAATGTTAATGATCCGTAACTGTCATCATCAGCATATCATCCGAGAGACACCCACTGGTAGACATAGGCTTCACCGAGAATTTTCGATCTGATCGGAACCCAGATCGTCGGTCCACTGAGTGTCCCCCGTCACACGGCCGCCACGCAAGAACTTTTCCGCCCTATTAGACGTTAGGCCTCCTTGTAATGAGCCCTGTCCATTGCAACTTCAGGCTCATATGTCTCGCAACCGTTACTGTAATAACTATAAAATGTTGGATATTCTACTCTTAGAGCCACTTGAATTATGACGTACCCACAAGACTTGTAAAAAATATCGTAGTCAAATAACACTACTTTAGTATTGTTTTTTTTCTCTGGATATTTAAGGGGCTTTTCGTACCCTATTTCTTGTATTGACTTGATTAGTTCAATTAGTGTAATTTATTAAGCACAAGTCGAAATAACGCGTTCCACCACAACTTTTTATGAGAGCAACCGTATCTCTCTTGGACTACATAATAAAATATCACATTTGAGTTCTACAACTCTTCTTGTGTTTATAAAATTAGAAATGTTGCATTTATTCTTTAAAATTTTTCAGGTTTGCTGCAATGACTGCTACACTCCAGACGGGAAGGCTGGGTTATGCGTTGCACCACAAAATTGTCCACACCTTGTAAAGTTGCTGAACGCTAATCGTCGGCTTGATTACATTCGGAATTCTATGTAAGTTAAAAACCATTATTCTCTGTCTGTTTTCGAGATATTATTTGAGAAATATTGGTTAAATGTTGACGCAAAAAGAGTTTCCACCATTGAGAATTGTATTCTATATTTCTTACGATGTAGTACAAAAATTCTCTTTTGTTCTTATGCTATCTTGTATACATTGGTAGATGTTGGGATAAAGCACAGCAGATATGCTGCGGTCCTCCACCAAGCCTAGAACCGGTTAAGGGTAATTGCAAAAACCAAATAACAGCATTCCCACCAGAAATAACCAGCGACTGCTGTGGCTTAGAGAGCACCTTGAACCACAAGATCGTCGGTGAGTGGATATTGGACCTTATACTTTTACTTTACCGACCTTATACCTAATATTTTTATAACTTTAAACTGGCTGTGCCCATCTAACAAGTCTTTTTTTAGTTTATGAACTTGAGTAGTGGCTCTCAAGACCCTAACGAAACTTCAGGCTTATTTTCGTATGATGATTGTCGTTTATTCTGTTTCAGTATGATTATAGTATTACATTGTGACTATGATATTTTTAAGCAGTGTTTTTAGTGATTTTGTGTCTCCACTCGATTTAGAGTGCAGAAGAAATATTATTCGAAATAAAGTTTCCGAAAATAGCTAATCTGAACTAGAAAGATAACTCTTTGGTGTGTTTTACTTACTAGTACCAGATAACCTAGTGCTTTATTTTCTTCAAGGTGGTAATGACACGGGGATAGACCAATACCCATGGCTCGCGTTACTGGAGTATAAAACCGGCAAAACAATCGACTTGAAATGCGGTGGAACTTTAATCAGTGGCAAATATGTCCTTACTGCTGCTCATTGCGTAAGAGGCCGACAAACCTTGGGGCTGTAAGACATTTATTGCTTTATATTATTTTAATATCTATATTGATAACTAGTATTATACGTTTTAAAATGTCACCAATGTCCAATTTTTTACTCTAGATTTATAAAAGTAAAAGTCAATAGTAACATTAATGAGCTCCCGTAAGAAATGTTACACATATTATTGGGAAGACATATAATATCTCCGAACTAGGAATTATTACAGAAAAAGTTTAATTCCTTTTGCTCTGTGCCTTACATTAAACATGAATTCCAGGATAAATCTTGTTAACCCACGTTCGGAATTGTCTCGTTCTGCCGTTAATTTAATTCGCCTGTAGGAATTTATTAGCAACTGCTTTGAGACAATATAATAGAAATTTTCATTTTTTTTTTGACAGTACTAGTGTGCGACTTGGAGAATTTGACACAAGTAATGATAGTCAAGACTGCGTTGATATAGATTGCGCAGACCTACCCGTCAGTATACCTATTGAAGAAGTAATTCCACACCCCGAATATAATATGACAACTAACTGGAACGACATTGCACTACTTCGACTAAAGAACTTTGCAAATTTTACAGGTAAATCTGGCTCGTTTGTGGGCAATTCAGCTTTATTACTGGGATTAGAATTATGTATATTGTGAATTGTGACTTGCCACAAATACGTTATAGATACATTTTTGGATCTTTCAACCAGAAGGTTGCCAAAAAAAGATCTCAATGAATTCACGTTATTCTATTAAAGAAAGGTTGTAGTACCCTACAGTGGAATGTATTATAATGCTGTAGGGCATTTTAATCATAGCTTGCTCTTAAACCCACTCTTACTCTCAGAAAGCCTAAGAAGAGATATACTTTGAGCTTCTCAGAAGATTCTTTAATCTGTTTTAAAGTAACAACCAAACCAGTTAAATATTATAATATTTGTGTAACGAAGCTTTAAATTACAGATTTCGTGCGACCAATCTGTCTGCCGTGGTCTGATAGAACAGCAGAAGTACCTTTGTCGTCTTTGAAAGCTTACGTTGCAGGTTGGGGGCAGACGGATGGACGGAGTCATTTAAAAAGAAATATAAAGCAGCACGTTGACTTGCCAGTGGTGGACACGCGGGTATTCAATCTCATTTAAAAACATAACCTTAGATGATTCAAAAACAACTTCTTAATGAACTGAAGCATCATATGCACGTAGATTGCAGTTAAATGCCACTAAGTTCAGTTCAATTTAATTTACTAAGGTATTAAATTAACAAATTATAAATACTATTTTAAGACTTCTTCGTACTTACAATCATTTACACCTCTTTTTAATTACAATTTAGTAATAAAATAGTTTTGTTCACATCAATGAGATCAAATAACTGTGTCTATAGTATTATAGTTCTTTGGTCTTTAGTTCTTTCCATAAACATATTGCAGAAATCCAAACCAGAATCAAAATAAACTTACGTGCCAATATTCTTAATATTGATAATAAATTGACGATTTTTGATGATTCGTCATTGAAATAATTATTTTCTATGATAATCATTTATATTATATTTATAGTTACACAGTTTCACTTTATCGTAGTTCTAATTTGATTACAGGTAATACTCCAATATCAATTGAATTGATTGGAAGCTTGTTTTTAAAACGTATACATTCAATTAAGCCCTGGTAGGACAAACATACATTTCTCATTCTCGCGGATTGTAGATTCGTTTAGGAACTCGCACGTTTATCTTTAAAACCATTATTCTATTTGGTATGCATAACAATTTCTTTTAAGCTAAAATACTATTTCAAATTGCTTCCAGGCATGCTATAGAGCTCACAGACGCCATTCGGAATTGAAAGCTCCGTTGTGGAGTAAGCAACTCTGTGCTGGAGGCCAGCGCGGGAAGGATTCCTGCAAGGGAGATAGTGGTGGACCCCTCATGCTCGAGAGGCCATTGCCTGACAGTATGAAGCTAGTCCACGAGATTACCGGCATTGTGAGCTTTGGCCCAAGAATTTGTGGCATCGAGTTCCTACCTGGGATTTATACTAAAGTACGCGAATACAACTCTTGGATCAGATCCCAAATTAGACCTTGATAAAGACAAGCCTTAAAGTCTAAAATTGTTTTTAATTGTCTCGAATTTCTTTAGAGATCGGAAACTCGAGACCATTAAAAAATCGCGTGTCAACAAATAAACATACCAATACTTAGTCATATCTTTATTACTTGCATTGGTAGATTAAGACACACTGAAAACCGCAATATAGAAGAGAGAAACACTAATAGGATTTTCTTAGGACAAGCCTCTGAAGGGGAAACAAAAAAAATAAAATGTCACATATTTATATATTATTATGAGTATTTGTTTATCCATTTAAATTTGTTATCTAAGCTCCATCGTGCTTTGGAATGCACGTTATGCCATTGACGCCGGTTGTTCCTGCAACCGTTTCCATCCACCAATCCGCATTACGGCCCAAACTCCTCATGTGATTCATGTGGGAAGGCCTGTGCTTAGCAGTAGCACTTCTTTGTATGTCTAATTGAACAGGTTGTAACCTGAAAAAAATGATCATCGAAAAATACTCAGGAATTTCTACCTTTTCATATTATCATATTTTTGAGCTGTAGAATATCTGTGATACCAATAATTATAAGTTACCTATCATTAAAAAAGTAAATATGTTGGGGGAAAAGTTTCTTCGCATTTTATATGAAAAATCAAAACATTTTTTTTTACTTTTATTGCATATAATTATAGTATATATGTGCCATTTTGTTCATAGACACTCTGTCGTCTTGTAGGAAAACACATGATCTCGTTGCTGTAGAAATTTTGGGACTTCTGACCAATAAAACTCAACAAGTAGTGTGGACAGTCCTCTCTTGATATTAACCTGACAGTACCTAAAGAATTCTGAAAAGACCGAAAAAGGTGGAAATCTGAAAGTGCAAGGTCAGGCCTTTATGGTGGATGCATTAACACCTAATTAACCAAACTCTTAATTTTTGCTGAGTGGCTAAAGATGTATCTGGTCTAACGATATCGTGATAAAAGATCACACCTTTTCTATTAATCAATTTCGGCCGCTTTCTCTCAACTTCTTGCTTTAATCTCATCAGTTGTTTGCAGTAGAGATCCGAATTGATGGTTCTGTCCGGCGGTAAAAGCTCATAATGAACAATGCTCTTCCAATCTCACCATAGACACAGCATCACCTTATTGCGAGTTAACTCAGGTTTTACCACAATCTATGAAGCCTGACCGACCTTTGACCACGAACTTTTTCGTACGTTCTTCTCATACGTTATCCACTTTTCATCAATAATTCAATCTGTTCATAAACGGTTCGGTTTCATTACGTCTCAATACAGAATCCCAAATGAGTACACGGTTCATTAGGTTTATTTTAGTGAGCTCGTGTGCCATCTAAATATCAAATTTTTTCGGTCACCCAGCTTTTTTCAAATGGGTCAAAATTGATTTGTGGTCAATTCACAGTTTTTCAGCCATTATGCCGATCTTGCTCCACTTATTTCAAAAATAGCATCCATTTTATCCGTAAGAGGACGACCCGAGCGAGGTGCATTTTGGCATCAAAATTCCTACATTGAAAACGTTTAAACGAACTTTGTGCGATTCTAACTGACACTCCATTGGGCATAATACATAAACGTCACAATTTTTTTTCGCGACTTGCGTTGCAATTTTCTTTTATGTTATAAAATTTTAAAATGTATCTAATTTTTACATTAGGATCGCTCATTTTGACAGAAAGAAAAACAAATTAAAAATAGTAGAAAACAAAACTTTTCCTAACTTGATTATTTTTATGAAATGTCACCTTTTTAATATCCACCAGCCAGATATAAATAGTACAGCCAAACATATCTTCTTGCAAGTTTATACATACTATGTGCGATAAGACTTTTTTCCGGCGTAATATATAGTTTTTAAGATAAATGTATAAATTGGGCTACGTTTTTATGGAAATAAATTTATCATATGTAATTTTGTTTTAGTTACGAAATTCGACACATGAAAGAAATAAATAAATATCCATGTTAATAATCCTTACCTTGAATTTTATCCATATCTGTTATATAGTTAATAATTTATTTGATTCGTTGGATAAAATTTATATTATATATACTTTATGTAAGTCAATTTATTTTATATTCGTTTTTTATTTAACTTTATTGTCTTTGAAAATATAAAATAAAAAAATCAATAAAAGTATAATAAAATGGTGAGCCCGTGAAAAACACATTATATTTCTTCACTTAATAAAAAACAAACAGACATTGCAACCAACTTAATAATAATGAATAAAAATGTCAACATAATTTTATTATGACATATTCTTGACTGTAGGCAGCCAATACTTTGTAATAGTTGTACTCGCGACACTTAAGAACCTCTTCAACAATTTATTGTTTTATTTTGTGAATTTCTTTTATAATTTTAGTGAAGTAAACTATCATAGTACTCCTCTAGAAAAAATGAAACTTTTATAATTTTTTTTTATTTATAATTTTCGTAAGTACTACAAAAAGATTATTAGGTAAATACAATATAGAATAAGAACATAATGAATTGACAAACTTCATAATTAATAATAACACACTGGAATCTATTACATTATTATTTCAAGTCAAGCATCTCGACCTCAGATCAACCAAACATAAAAACGCAGGTTCGTGGTCTAAACTATACGACACACGAGAATAAAAAAGCGTGTTTATAAATGCTTGAGATTTATTTTTTGTTGCACTCGAACTTGAAAGCTGTCTCATATAAAAAACCACACACACGTAGAGTTCAAGTTGTTTTCTTGATACACCCATCACCGTCCGCCCCTATTCACAATCGTTGTATTTTCCAACAAACGTATCTCTTTCTAAATAGTAAGGAAAGAAAGAATACAACATACAATTACAAAACGAATTCGATAATTCTGACAGAAGGTGTCCGCGAATGAGGTAGCTGACCAGCCAGGCGGATGCGTACGCGCCGGTTTTGTCGCGTGTCCATTAGACAATGTTTTTTTTACTGCATAAATGATAGATAAAATTTAATACTTGTGGACTTAGTCAAAGTTAATTGTTGTAACTGAAAAGCTTCAGACAGCTCCAATTTTCCTAAAGATTTTAACTACATCAAGGAAACCCGATGAACCAATAACGTATGCAACTTGTATTCGAACGAACTTAATAAATTCTAAAGACTTTTAATAAAAATATGAATTGACGACGGTTTGTTCGTATGTAACAGTACACCGAGTATGCGTTTACTTAGCCAGATGTTCCTGGTTCGGATCTCGTAGTTATTTATTTGTACGAGTACGAATATTTGTTCATGAGGCATTGGATGTTTGTATGTTTATGTAGTATATTTATGATAATTGTATGCATATGAATATCTGTAGTTCCCCATTATCTAGTATCCATAATACAAGCATTTAAGAATGCTTAAATTGGACGAAAAAAATAGACGTAAATATGTGAAAGTCACTATGTGTATAATGTTTAAAAAAATCATTCATTGTTTTCTTTCTTTTTATATTGGTCCTATATAAATCTGATAAACAAATTTTTGAATTTAAAAAATCAATACTTAGGGAATAATTTACCAATTGTGTACAAGGGCGAAGTTAATAACGGAATAAATTTAAAGGTAATAACAACAATTTGTCAAATAAATGTATATTATAATATTGTATTGAATATGAAAACTGACTCATCCGTCATCCGTCACGTCATTAGAAACGTATCGTATGCGCATGAGCACGCGGCAATGTTAAACAGTGATGAACGCGTGTGTGACTCGACAGATCAACAACGACCGCCGCGCAGGATTGACGTGTGTGTCACATCTCAAACTTAACTTAAAACTTGTGTTATGTTTTAATAGGTGATAACAAAATGAAGCTTTTAATTATCGCGTCGGCGTTGTTCGCTGCGATATACGGTGTAAATGGACGTAAGTTTTATAAATTTTATTTTTTATATACCCCCCATTTAGTTTTCAGAACATTTACTGAGCGAAATAGACTGGAATTATTGATATAAGAAGGGCATTCGAATATATATTATTAGAATTTTACACGAATAAGGAAAATTATAACTTAAAATAAAACATGATAGCTAGTCATAATTGCAATATGAGTTATCATCTTTGAGCGAGAGCATAAATTATCCGTGTATGTCTTCAGGCATAAATTGAATATATTTAAACAAAATACAATATCTTTGGACAATATTAATACTTAAATAGCTATTACAATTTTGATACGACGTGTTTATCTCGCTTTAAAATAGGATAAAAGTTTAATATAATAACACGTTCTGAAGGTCCAGTAGCATAAGGAAAAGTTGAAGAGATTAACAAGTACGAAACAACATTTTGGTACGTTTAACTAACTAATGGTATAACTAACAAAAATAAATACAATTAGAATGCAAATAACTAGCGTTTAGTAGATAATAGAACCGCATTAAAAACCCGATATTTATAGATAGATAAGCAATCCCCGTCTCATCTAACACAATTATGTGCCTTAATTTCAAGTTAATAAAGTATGAGATGGTTATAACTGTTTGAACACTGCTGCCGAATCATTAACACTTTCTTTATAAACAACAACTTTACTAAATAAATTAAAATTTAATTCCAGGCTTATAAGAGAAACTAATAACAGATATATACAATATATACAGAATATTTTACTGAATATTTCAAGATGTTCCCAAACGCATTTAATTAATTAACTTTAATAAAATCCATATATATGTACATAGCAATGAATGTGTAAAGCCAGGGGCAGACACTAAAGGACTCTAAAGAGGATGTAGTTAACAGTACTGTTTACTGTTGAAACATTAATAGCAATTTTAACTAAATATCTTTCAAAACCTAGCCCATTTGGCTTTGCATGCCGAGTGTTCTGTACTAACTGCAAGCTACTAGGCCTGGAATCCAGAGTTCGATTCCCAGCCGGAACAAATATTTGAGTGACAAACACGAATATTTGTCTCGGGTCATAGTTGTTTATATATTTATATTTTTCACATTCTAATAATAAATATTTTATTCCGTTATCTAGTAGTTATACTATATGCTCTTTAAGATGCGTACGTTGGTATAGATTAAGGGTAAAACCCACTGAGAGTCCTTAGTAACTCGACGAAATGTTCGAGTTACTAAGGATTATGTCACAATTCCCTCTCCGTACCGACTCCGCGGGTACAGAACTTTAGTAACAAATCCAAAGCATGATTGAACATGATAAAAATTCAATTTATTACGTATTTAAAGAAACTTTTTTAATTTACGATCAATAAATAATCGATACTTTCATCTTATGTCAAAACAACATTAATTGAAAGAAACAAACGTAGTCTGACATCACTGATTGGTCTAGGAACTATTCAAATGACAATATAATTTCAAGTTAATAGTGTGGATTCTGAGAAACATAAAACCACTATCACTACAGATGACAGTCAAATCATTATAACCTTGGTATACCTGCACGTTGGACTTGAAGACTGACATTTATGCTTAGATTATTTTCTTAAAAAAAATTTATGTTATAAGAAAATAATGGAAGCATTATGAATTACTACGTATTGAGAAACGAAACGACGTAGGTATCGGTGTGTATATTTTCACAATACAACCTTTTATGCCTAAAAAAAGGTAGGTTAAAGAACAAACAATTAGTTTATTATGTAGCGTAAAAAGACGAGTGTAATTTGACATAACTTTAAATGTAAAAAAACTGGCCAATCTAAACCAAAACAATTAATTATCATATAAATATTACATCCCAATTAAGCTTAAGGAAAAAATACATCAATATTATTAGACCAAGCGCCGAGATTGACCTCTTAAAATGAAATCGATGTTTAATTTGAGATTGACGTTATACTGTTTAACTTGAGTTGATACATTTCAACTACATATCAGTCTAAATTATGATAATAATATAGTGGGCGAAACAACTTATTTTTTTAGTGGATATTAATATTATTTTGAGCACCAACAATATCGTCACACACAATATTGTCATATAATGGAAATCAGTTGTTTCCCACACAAAGACAATAGAAGAACTATTTATAGTCGATCAAAAAATAAAACAAGCTGTAACGCGCACTTCACAAGAGTCGTTCAAAGCGGTGATGATAAGAGTGTTGCAAGCTAAGCGCTTTAATTCAAAATGGATTATATTTAAACTAGATTACTTTATTTTAAAAACTTAAATTGCATCGTTAGATTTAAGCGAAAGCCCTATAAAAACAAAACAAAAAACATAAGCAAACCGATTGTTATCACTTATTGTAATGACCCCTGGGTCATTCCGTCTCATTTCTTATCTAGGTATCTACACTTAATATTATAATGTGGAAGAGTTTGAATGTTTCATACTTACATCGATATAGGTGATAATATTCAAAATTATTTATTCAATTACAATTCTTTTCTGATTATGGACCTTCAGAGTGCGCAAAAGCATTACCTACATCTCAGGGGCAGAAGTTCCTTATGGAACAAGCTTTGTATATTTGTAATCATTTTTGCTTACTTGAATAGTATAATTAGAACCGAACCAGATCGTATCCTTACCAGGTCTGATGGTAAGCGGTATCTAAAGCCTCTTTACAATCAAGAGAAAGCAAGATATTGATAGCAAAATAAAGCATTACATAGCTTCAAAAATAATGATTTTCGAGCTTGGCATCAAGTTAAATATGACGTTTAAACCCAACCACCAGTAGATGACCTACAATTATAATAAAGGGGTCTTAACCTCTCTTTGATTTTTGTGCATTTTCTTTAGGATAGGTTACGCGTCACAAAGGGCATGCATGCAAGAGCATTTATCATCATGAAAATATCAAATTAACCCATTTTGAATGGACTACTTCGGTTTCTCATTAGTAAAATATTTTTTTTAATGATATAGAATCCTGCACCACACCCAGCGGTGGCAGTGGCAACTGCGTGGTAATTAATACCTGTCCATCTCTCCTGGCATTGGTGAGAAAACCAGACAGGACACAGCAGGAAACCGATACACTGAAAAATTCTGCGTGTGGCTTCCAAGGGACTACACCAAAGGTAAACAATGCGCATAACACGCAGTATTCAGAAATTTCACTAACTTAGTCATCTGATTTACACGAAACGAGGTGTGCCAGGAGTTTCTTAACTGAACCAAAAGCGAGGACATGCAGGGGAACTAAAGTTACCAAAATAGCTCTTAGGATTTAAAAAGTTGAAGTAGCAATGGCATAGCGCACTGAAAGGACGACTTCTGGGAAGTTTAAATTCTAGCATAGCTACCACGTATTGGAAAACCTCCTACATAAGGTTACCAAATCCAAAAGCTGAACTCATTGTTTAATTTGGCCGGACATTTTACCCTAAAAGCCGGACATAACTTTTTTCTAGCTAATTTTAAGCGAGACATTTGAGCAGCTTTTTCTAAAAATATGCCACGGGGAAGGTTTTTCTTCATCAAATATTGGAACTTTGTTATGTCAAAGAATGGTCAACTGATGTAACACCGGCAAAGTCTATGAATTACTTGTGTAAAGATTTGTACTGCACCTGGCCAAATGACGCTAAAGACTGGTTCAAACGGTGGTGCCCACTACTTTTCCAGACAAAAAAACTGTAAGAAGGCATAACATTACATCACTCAGTGTAATTTGAGTGCGATTTCTTGCAAGACGGATATTCTGCTGAAATCACAATATTCTTGGTGGTCTAAGATTTATTTTTGTCTTTTAATTCCAGGTGTGCTGCCCGCAACCATGTTACACCCCAACAGGCGAGCAGGGCAGATGCATTAGCGTGTATTCTTGTGCCCACATTGCCAAAATGTTGAACCCCCCAATATCACAAGAAAACTTGCAATTCATCCAGAACTCGAGGTAAATCTCTTCTCTTATTCTAACCAATGGTACGCGGTTCTACTTATATTAGAAATTTGAAAGCTCGTTTGTTTGCAACTCAATCGCTATGTATAACGACTAAAGGAATAAGCACCTATTTGACACATATAGACATATATCTTGCTCAACAAAAATAGCCCTTACAAGATATCCCTTCTAAATCATCTTTAAAATCGAGTTAAAGCAACGTTATTTGTCACTAATCACGTTTTGAACAAAGTAAGTGCAAAAGCATCATACATTTTTATTCAGTATTGAAGTTTAGCTTAAATCTCCGAAAATAGGTCATGGTAGAAACTACTATATTAATAATATTGTATGTAAGTGCGTAAATACAATGTTTAAAATATATTTAGTATGTATCTAAAAAAATTTTTTTTTAAAACGGCTTAAGGACAGATATCTCGTACAAATTAATCCTTTGCTTTGTTAATTTTTAAAATTGATTAGTTTCATAGTCGAATAAAAAAGAAGCATAGGTATTTATATAAACACACATAACATTCACAAGCGATGCCTGAGTTTTGTATTTTGAAACCTATATTCTTTTTTTTTTTCAATTTATTTATTATTATTATTTATTATTTATATTCTTAATCACTACAATGCTCTTTATGTATAATTTATAGTAAAATATAAACCTTCTTGACCAATTGTTACCATTTTAAAAAGTATAATTTGTTTCTTTATTTTTTTTATGTCTGGGTAATTCTAAAATATATTGTGTTTAGTAAAATGAATACTGTCGAAGCTTAAAAATATAATTAATCTATTAAACAAAACATGGACGTATTTCACTCATAATATTTATTAATATTACAATTTATTTTCTGTTTTTTTTTTTTAATAAAACAGACGGATAATAAATTGTTTCGTAATTTTCATAGAAAGATCGAGCAAATGACTCCATTCCACCTGATGGTAAGCAGAAGTGGAGTCCAAATAAAAAGTTGACATTAACATTATGGAGTACTAGGTTCTGTGCGCAGACGCACACACGTTGGTATATTATGCAGTCAAAAGTCCACCGCGCAAGACAATTCTAAAGTATAGTTGATTGCTGAAAGAATTTTTGAAATCGAAAGAAGTTGGAACGTACAAGAGAAAAATTAATCAAATAATAGTTTTGCGAAGTCATTGATCTTAAAACTAGTATTACACAAAGAAATAGCCACTTGATGTGTATTTAACGTTTCTTAAATACACATCAAGTGGCTATTTCAACACAAAAAACCAGTCCTCGTGACAGCTATATACAAGGAAAATCAATATTTAATAGATACTGTTAATGCTAAGTAAATTTTCCAAAACAACAGCATTGTGAAGATTAAAAGGAATGTTTCGTTTTGTTTTCGTGTCAAAGACACAAATGTCAATATCATAAAACTAAGAATAGTAAAAATACAACGTCTGTTGGGTTTAGAAAGAAAAAACATCACAAAATCTCTACAATATCAGATTTATTGGTGCTTATATCAAGGTATCAAATTTATCCACATCAATTAGAGTTCAGTTTTTAGAATATGAAACATAAGGATAATTGATTAAAACCTAAGTGTTGCTTAAAAGGAAAAATTGGGCATTAAATATGTTATGTTAAACCTGTATTCGGAACCAGTGTTGAGAATGTCAAGGTTCATGCATCGGTCACTGGTTACTTAAGAATATGTAAAATTATATTGCATACAATTTTACTCATTCTTAGGCAACTAATAAACTATAAGAATCCTTAACGGAAGCTAGCAATAAATAGATTAATAATAGCTAATTTGGAAGGTGCTTCGATTAACGTCGTGCGTCCATTATAATAACCGTAGCAAAATAGTCTTTATCCTTTTCAGAAAAATATTACACTGATAACAATGTATTTTTTTTTTGTTTTTTTTTTATGTAACAACTTCACGACCAAAAAAGATGCAAACAAACTGCGTCATTAATGCGCATGTTGTTCTATCCGACAGATGTCAAGGTCCGGAGAAGTACAGCGTGTGTTGTGGACCTAACACTCCCATACAGAAGGGGCAATGCGCTTCAAGGAACACTGCTTTACCCCCTGACCCAAGAACTGAATGCTGTGGAAACGATCAAGGTCTCGGAAATAAAATTATAGGCAAGTACAAATGAAAGTGGCTTAACAAACTTCTAAAATGATGCAGACTTAGCTGACAGATTTACAGTACTTCAACGATACACAATTATCAATAGTAAGTACAAAATTCCAATCGATACAATAAATTGAATTTATTATAAGGAATATTTTGAATTTTCAGGTGGAAATGAAACTGCAATAGATCAATATCCTTGGCTTACTATAATCGAATACATATCGAGCAACAGAATCCTCCTGCTATGTGGAGGCACGTTGATCAGCAACAGATACGTGCTCACTGCTGCCCACTGCGTTACTGGAAAAGTTCTAAATAGTGGAACACCGTAAGTTGCAAATGCAATAAATGATTTAATATTCAAAAGTAATAAAGTTAAGTATTTAGCAGTAATTAACTAAACAGCAATTAATAATAGGAATAATCAACAGGACATTTCCGGTTTAGTGACCAATGAGAGTATAAAATGTTAATGCTAAATATCTGATAATGTTGAGCTGAAAATTTAGAACACTAAAGTCATCCTAATTATTTCATAGTTTAAGTTTATATGTATGTAATACACATGACATGCTCTTAAGTATGAATCAAAAGATTTCTGTTTTGCAAATTGATAATGAGATCTTACTCCACCAACCTTCACTCTCTTCCATCTCGAAACATTAGCTCCACATCCTTATCATAATAGTAATGATAAGATACATCTATCAAAATCCTCCTTTTCTTGAGTTCCAATACATTTTCCCCATGATACAACTTGGAAAAGGTCAAGTAAATAATAACTATCTGAATTTCTGATGTGAGATTCAATAAATTTATGTTTTAATGTGCTAACAAGTAAATATTTTTCACTTCAGCACAAACGTTCGACTTGGGGAATATGATACAACAAACAATGGTCCAGACTGCGTCCCATCAGAAGGAGGAGGTGAAGACTGCACAAATCCCGTGCTCATAGTGCCTATAGAGTCCACTATTGCTCACAGCGAATACGATCCGAGGAGCCGGAGACACGATATTGGCCTTATCAGACTTAGAGACGCTGCTCCATATACAGGTAATTTGGTTAGGTTAATCCTTTTAAAAGCACTACTTTGGTTTTAGCAACAGTAAGTAGGCCAAGTAAAAATTTATATAAGTTTTACAAAATAACTATCGTGCCAAGCGTTAAGCGTTGAATGTAACCAACTCCGTGAACAAAATTGACTCTAGACTCTTAAGATTTTCAAACTATTATCAATTAAGTATTGACTTTGGATTTTATTAAATTGACTTTAAATTTTAATATGATAACGAATTTTTTACTATGCTTTTATCAACGTAGATTAGTTTCTAATGGTTTCAATGATCGCAATAAAAAACTGACATGGAAATGCCTTGCATAATGTTTCTTCAAGAGAACAAACATTTCCTATCACTACAAGGAACATTTTTTGAAGAAGTTTCATTCGACGGCCAAGTAGTTTTTTTTCATATATTAAAAGCTCAGCCAATGCCTCTACACCGCATGAAGTTGAGATTCAAAGTTTCAATTTGTTGTTCTCAGATTTCGTCAGACCAATCTGCCTACCAACCACCGACATCCTAGTCTCTCCTCCATCAAATTTACAGATGTACACTGCTGGTTGGGGCGCCGTGAACTCCACGACAACTAAGAGCTCGATCAAATTACATGTTGACTTGCCTTTCGTCGATTTAGAGGTAAGTGTATAAATATAAGTGAATATGATCCTACCGACTGAATACTCTTCACATGGTCTACCATAAGACTTTATTTATTTCGTTACGTTAATAAATTAGGCAATATCGCTCCAATTGCGTCAAGACATTGCCTTACTTAGTGCGTTCATGGCCATGGCCACCCTTCCCCCTTCCACCTGAGAACTACGCATGCTAGCCAATGCTGTCACTGGCAAACTGTGACGAACATTCCTACACGCACAAAGAAATTTGGTTACTTACTTCTTTGAAGCAATATCAAGAGATAGAATTCTTTGTACACGTTTTCCCTCCTTTTTACAATCCTGGGTCCTTCAAAAGATCAAGATCAAGTAGAAGTCAAAATATCTTTATTTAAATAGACTCATTTACTGATTTCTTTAAATCGTCAGTTAGTTAGGTTAGTGCAGTGCATATCTACACTCACACAAACCACCTTTTTATTTGGACCCCATTTCTGCATACCATCAGTCGGATGTCAGACGGCGGAATTTGCTTGATCTTTCTATAAAAAAAATTATAAGTTACTTGCTTAGCAATTGGTATTGCTAAACAAATAATTTATTTTTAAACTAACACCCCACACTATCCACACTTTGTGTGTACATTAATAATAAAATTAAATGATTAAATAATCCCCACTAGGTCTGCTAACCTGCACCCAGTACTACGGAACAGCCTAGTTTTTGAATAGGCAACAAGAGAAATACCAAAACTAATCTGTTTTTACATATTAAGCAATGGCAACTAGCATTTTGTCTTTGGAAACAAACCCTAAATTTAAAAAAAAATTAAAGTATTAAATTTTATGGTGGTAATTCCAATGTCTTGAAACACTACATTTTCTTTTTCAGACATGCCAAGCTGCATACAAAAACCGTTCGCCAATATGGGAGCGTCAAATCTGCGCCGGCGGTCAGAAAAACAAGGATTCCTGCAGGGGAGATTCAGGAGGACCACTCATGTACATGAGGGGTACAAAAACCTTCGAGTTAATAGGTGTTGTCAGTTTTGGCCCGACTCCTTGTGGCGCTGAGAATATACCTGGAGTGTATACCAAAGTCTTTGCGTATAAAGATTGGATACGCAGCAATATCCAGCCTTAATTTCTTCAATTTTGCGTGTGACATAATTCGTGATAGTCTAGCGTAAAAAAGTTATCTTAAATCATGTTCATCAGAATTAACGACTCTCATTTCGGGACGAGTATAATATATTTTTCTATTAATACACTTCAAATTTGCGAGTGAACATTCTCAATTTGAAATTATTATTTATATGTAGATCATGACATATCTGAAGTAAAAACATAAAGAACAGTACCTACACGAATTTTGAGACAGGCTTTAAAACACAAACGAAAGAAATTAGATAATTTATTGTGTCCAAGGCATTGAACTATCAATGTAGACGTTACTACGGATACCAACGTTTAGATGAGAAGTTGAAATAGATTAATAATTATAAAAGTACTTTAATTTTTAACAATACTCATCATGGACTGAACGATGTTAAAAGAGTTACTTTTATTGGTTGTGTAGATTTATAATAATCTCTCGTATCTAACAAATAAATACAAGCCCATAAGCTCATCTGTCTGTTTTGTACATTTTGGCTCCTATAATATGTAAATCTGTGCGAGATGATCGAAAGAGAAGAAATGACTTGCGTTAAGATAACTTTAAATTAATGTCAATTGATTTTATTGTTGAACTAGAAAACTCAGTACTAAATACTAAAACATAAATTGATGCTCAAAAATGTAGACTGGAGATTTCATACGTAGAATCTAATTTAGATTTAAGACAAAAGCTTACTGAGATTATGTAATTTAAAATAAAGAATTTTGATGAACTAATATTGTTTTCTTTTTTCCGGTACTGAAAAAATTTGTCACTTAAAAATCTTGATATTTCCTACTGATGTAAATATTCAAAGGATTATTGAATATAGTCAACATGACATAACCAACTCAGCAAACTGAATGATGAAACATCAAAATACCATTTGCTTAGCAAAAACTAAAATATTTGCAGACAATTAATTATTCTCGAATCGAAACAATTTACTTTCCGTAAATGGTTTTTGTAACGAAACAATAATTTTATCATTTATTCTTAATCAACAGGGTCTTTACTTGCTTACGCAGTTCATGTACTAAAATTAACAGGATCTACTGTCTAGCGAATTGCGAGGCGTTCGGGCAACGTTCCGGATGAAGATCCCTGTTCATTCTGAAGTGAGGCATTGCTGTGGGCTGTGGTTTGTTTATATTTTACGCATACCATCAACTCTTTATGGTATTATAATGAAAGAGAAGGGGTACAATTATCATCCCAAAAGAGTCCGACGTTGGGAATAGTAGTTGGAATAGCTTTGGAATTGAATACCAGAAGAGGGCACTTAACCAATTTAAAATCAATGATAGTATTGTATAGTACCAAAACAACAAAGAGAAAAATACCTAAGTAAGTAATTCTGAAGCCTTACCTCTGGCATTGGTTGCAGCGTCTGCTATTTTCTGGAAGGCATCAAGAAATGCTGCTATGGCCACCAGCGCCGATCTGTAAAGGAAGCAATATTCATAAAGATATTGGTCTTAATTCAAAAAGACTATTTTAAGAGAACATTATCAATCAATGGAATTACTTTACGTTTATGGAGAAGTAGTACATAGTTATTTCAGAAATATGAAAGGGCAAGATAGTCTGAACAAGCTTTATATATTCCTCTTAAGGTATGTTCTATGTATGTGGTTAAAAGCTGAGTTTAAGAGGAATCATTGTGCTGATTTTCATTACCTTCTTATTCATGTCTTCGGCCAAAAGCGTAGAATATGCTTTTATCCATAATAGGAACCATAGTAATGGCTCTGGGTTAGCAAAACTGTATGATACTTCATTAATACTAGGAAGCCCTCTACAAGCCATATATTTTTACTGCACCTTAAAATCTGATTAACGATCGAAATCTGTAAATTCAGAAACAAGCATCATTGGCCTCTCAATAAACTGAACAGTAATCAAAACCAGGAAACTTGCCATCTATTCAAATGAATCTAATCAATTTATTTTGTCATACTTGATATTGGGAGGTGAATTCAGTAACACGTAACACCACTTAACACGCACATATCGTTTAATTGGGTCGTAATCATACCTACTGATTTTTGCTTATTAAGAACATAGAACAAATTGGGAATGAGATGTAATTATTGATGCCGAAAAAGAAGATGATCGGTCTGATGGTAAACGGTAATGATTAACTATCGCCTAATCGCTTGATATTGTAATTGCGTCGGAATGCCTCTGACTCCCATTACGAATTTGAACATATGAAGTGAGATCAATTTATTTAGAAGAATTTACGTCTTCATAGTTCAAGTACAGTTGATAAGTAGACAATATCAAAGACATTCCCCTCGTAGGTGTTGTACCTTTGCAGCGAAGTATGCTATCGCTTATTTACACTAATATATAGGATGATATGACTAACAACTACTATCACACACCCTTATCACAGATTGAAAATGGGTCCTCTCATGAGTTTCGGCAGAAACACTTGCTCATCCATTCTCACCAGTAATGTACTGTATAAATCGATAGAATCTTATTCTATCGGTGAAGTCATTCAAAGAAGGTTACTCGTCGAGGCAATCACTTATCTTCATACAAACTTATAAACAAGTCAAATGAATATGTGAATTACTAAAAATATTTTCGCCGACCTTTAATTGAAATGTTTCTTTTGGCGAGTCAATATCTGTACAATTGATGCTGAATGATCACGATGTATTATTAGGGGTTCCGTGACTTCAGTCGTCTGATAGTTCTAATTTGTAAGGACATATTGAATAACCTTTGATTATAGACTGGCGCCATTGTAATTTAAAACATTATAGAACTATTAGTTCTTCAATTAAAATACAATGACGACATTGTTTACGGCCCAAGAAATCGATTGCCAAAGATAAATAATAAATATCACACCTTAACTTAAATGTTATAAGTCTGTTTTGATATTGTAACGTGAAAGTTATACGATTAAAGTTTTAAAAATTATCAGATTTAATGAATCTGCACGTATTATTATAAAACATAAACTTACTTTAATGCTGTATGAAGTTTGGTCGCTTTTGAAATGAACTCCTCCCACATCGGCGCGCTGCTCTGTAAATGAAAAAAATAAAAATTTTACACTGTCTCTGTTTAGCAATTGATACATTTTCCATTTAATCAGCAAGGCTAGACACAAATTTTCAGATTTCAAAAAGAGAGAAATCTCTTCGAGTGCAGGTACGGCCGTTTTGGTAAAGTAAGCAAGTTTGAATTATTTCTAATAAGTACCAAGATATTCACGTTTGTGTGAAGTTAGCGGAATCATTGTGTAAAAACGTTGGTAACTTCAACGTTCAACCATTTTATAATCCATAAAAAGGTCTCAAAGCTAACTATATAAAAAAAATCAAGTTAGTGTACTTGGTGGTAAGCTAAAAAAGCATGTCAAAATTCTTTATACAACTCGGCCTTTAGCTACGCAACGTAAATCTTATTACCAAACTAATAAGGTAGAATCCGTGACGTAGTCAATTACATGAGTCATTTTACTTAAAAAAAACACTACATCTTTGATCCAAAATGCCTACCGTTAGTTGAGTGACCTGCAAAAACTGAAAATAATGGCTCGAGTAATCATCATGACCCCATTATAAGGTACGTTTTATACTAATTTCTTGTCATTTATTTATATATATTTTAGTAGATATATATTTATATAGTTATGTATTATGTAGTGTATACATTCTATCATTAAGTATGTATGTATGTATATATTTAATATTTGTATGAATAAAATTTTATCATGTATATATTCGTTATACGTCGCCAACATCCCTTGAGTACTTTATCTTTAATCCTGTCCATCCTAAGGTTACCTGGAAGAGATCGCTTTTAGCGATAAGGTCGTCCTTTGTTTAATTTTAAACAAAGGACGACCTTATCGCTAAAAGTTTAAGTTTAATGTTTTATGTGCATTTCTCCTCTTGAATTGGCTGATGTACAATAAAGATATATTCTATTCTATTTTATTTTGAATCTTACTTGGACATCAACCATCTTCATCATCATCTACAGCCTATATACCTCTCATTGCTGGATACAACCAACCTACATGGGTAAAACACACGAGGAGTTAGAGCCATTACACCACGACGCTGACCCAATGCGGCTTAGAGGGTGTAAGCGGATGTCATAACAATCAGGACCAACAAATTTGATTGATCCATCCACGGACCAACAAAGCCGAAAGTTGTTTTGTTTTCGTTATCTTTCGATAGATCATTGTAAATAATTAATTGTAATAATTATACAACGGGCCCATGAGCATATAACAACAGTCTTTGGGCAGGAGGAATCTATACTTCTTTTCTCTCTTTCTCACATAATAGACGAAATGGATTTTCTATCATTTACTGGTAGAAACGCCCTACCACGGCTTTTTCTGGAACTAACCGAGAAAACATTCCTCGCCATAATATTGATACTCCATTGATACCTAATTACAACCTAGTGGTATGCAATTAGTGTTAGTTCTAATTTTAAAATAATAATTATTTTCAAATTAAAACTAACAATTTATTTAATACATAGTTAAATTCTATAACTGGGACAATTTGTAAATACCCGGTCCATATCCACTTAAAGTTATCACTATTACCTTTAATTACATTTGTTTATTTTTCTTATACATATTCCCTGTTATGGCGATTTAAAAGAACTTAGTAATAAAGATATTTTGACTTTTGACTTTTTTTTTTCGAAAATGTGTCATAGAAGCAATTTCATTATCAATCTTCATCAATTTGTTGAAGACGTACACTCGTAATCGCGTGTCAAGTTTACGAAAAAAACGGATAAGCGTTGGCAGTTCGTGTGACCTTAGCTCAACTTACACTAGTACGAGTAACTGTGAATTTCCTTACTACTAATTTCCTGTCATGTAGCGGTTAAAATTAATCTAAGCATTAGAGGATTTTTGTAATAGCAACAAACAGGATTTCCGATAACATTTTCTCTTATCTATAAACAACGCAATGTAGTTTCCATTCTAAGTCCATTATATTAGCTTTTTTTTGGACTAACTAATGCTGTTGGCCGCAGATGGCCTTTACAGCGTTACCGGAGTTTTAAGGAGGCGAAAACCTTGGACAGTCCTCAAGAATTAAGGGGCGATTCGCCTCTGGAGGAGTTCTAATCGACAAGCATCACCTCCAGGGGAGGTGTCCCGCTGTCTCTTAAAGTCTCCAGGGCGCTCGAGCCATGAGGGAGCGGCAAACCTGAGGGTGCCTCTAAAGGCTCGGACCTCGGCTCAGGTGAGTCGGGTCGTGGAGGATTTATATTAGCGGTATTTTTAACCCCTAGCGCAAAAAGGATGGCGACGCCGGTGGCCTTAAATACTATACATTAACAATATTTGCTCTAAATGAGAAAAAATTAGATGATGGCGAAGACATCAATTGAGTTATTTAATAGTTATTTATTTACTTCCTTCAGCAGTAACTGTGAGGGTTGTGTGTGTGCGGTGGAATGTCCAGGAAAAGACAGGATAAAACAATAATAGAATTTAATATAAAAGCACAAGCATCTTAACAAAACGAATTTTCTGACAAGAGTGTTATTTTCAATGTTGTCATGGTTACCAAAAACAGACTTCAATAGTAACCACCGAGAACCAATAGTTCCCGGTGATTACTGCAAACTGCAGATTACTTCAACGTGCCTAAAATGTGCAAAACAACTCAGTGTATTTACAAAATTTTTATTAACTCATCACGAGGCTCTTAAACTATCACGCTTAAAGTGCTCATTAGTCATTATGTTTACGTATATCGACAATATAAGCCTTGTGAAGTGTTTAAACGTTCGTCAGCACTCAAGATTCCTAATTAAACTGTATTCAATTCAATATGGTCATTATAGCTCTAAATCATATCTCTCTACAAAGCAATTTATTAATCTCTGTTCACTTAATTAACATTTGATTGCCGTGAGGGTCAGCCACCGCCTGTGGTTCATTGTTTACTGTGCGAGCTGATGACTGGAGAGTTTTAATTACGGATTTGAGGAAAGATGCCGACTCAGTTTATATAAACTGTTAGTTATATTTAGCATTAAAAGTTTTATTAAAAATGGAATCTATACACACTTGACTGATATTGTGAAATTCTATTGTTTGAATCGCAGTTAACGGGATGCGTGTAAGCGGGTTTGATCCAAATTTATTTAAAGGACTCACATAGGACTGTCACTAAAGCAGGTGTTCACGACCAACTACTTTTAAACCACATTTTATACCATGTTGTTATTTATGTTTAGTTATACCACGATTGCAAATAGAAAAATAAGAAATAAAGAAAATATATGTCAGTGCAAAACAAGTGCTCGTTAATACGATAAATAATGTTTAATGTTAATAATTTAACAACAGGTATATTAAAAAGTACATGCTTAGCATGCTTTTCATTCTGTCACTTGAAAAATTAAGCATGTCTAAAATAACAGACAGTGGGTGTTAACATTTTTATTTTATATAAAATTTTTGCTTTACGATGGCGTAGTGGTTATAATGCTTTGCTTATCCCGATATAACACAATCAAATTAGTTCTAAATATTACTGTATTCATTGTCGCCCTCCAACCATTTGTATCATTTGGCAATATATTCCAAATATTTATAACACAATCTATAGAAGTAATGTAATTAGGTTGGTATAGATTAAAAAAAAACATTCATGACGATATTACTTTGAAAACAAAAGTATACACCAGTTGAAAATGTTCAAAACAGTTTCATTCCAATTGAATGTCGTTCAATTCATCTCTCGCATATCGTATCGTATAAAAGCGTGCGATTGCAAGCCGGCAATCCTCTCGACGTAAAGCCTCGTGCATCCGAGCCAAATTATCATGTCCGGGGTAACTCGACCGTGTAACGTCCTCGTGACACGGTCACGGTGCCTTCATACCCCACGATACGATCTTAACGCGGTACGATGGCTGACATTATTTATTTTATTTGACAGCATGCTAGAGATATTACTCCACTCTTCAGGGAGATAAGACATAACCGAGCAAATTAAAAAGTAACATAAATGTATGAACATTTAAACGTTCCTTGCAAGTTTTTATCTTTAATATAGAGATTGGAGAGTGCTGGGTTTATACTGCTATGCATTGTTTTAAACTCGAGTGTCTCCTTTTCACTAAAATCAGATAGAATAAGAACCGTTGCAATTAAATCCCCAGTAGAAATGGATTTTATAGAGTTTGGCATTATTTTGCGTCCTTTTTAGCTGTGACTTCCCAAAAAGGGAACTATAGCTAATTTATAGCTACTACACAATGGCGTGTACGTTAAAGTTCTATGAGCTGGTGAATTCAAATTAATTATTGAACAATAGTTCTTTTATATTTAATGTGTACACTTCTTGAACGTCAATGTTCCGTCTTAATTTAAGTTTTCTGCCTCCCTGGATTGTTGTTAACCAGTTTTTGCTCCGCAGATAGTTTTTAAGTTTAAAGATACTTACACGTCACATGTATTATTTTTTTATTTTACATGACAATCAGTTTTCAACATCGAGAGGCAATCGTCCCTTGTGAAGGGCGCACCCGAGTTCGTTGACACGGAGCGTGGCTTGTTAGGAAAAGCTGTTACACTTTCAGTGATTCAGAAATCGTTGATGCTAACGCTCGGAAAAGAGGTCTAGTTGACCTCAATCGTTGGTTAGGCTCTGAGATGTACGCTTGAAAAACTTTTTTCCATTAAAACGCCTGCCCTCGAAGATAAGAAGCTAAGCGCGTGATAGCCACTTTTGTATTGCAAATTTAATGGAGTACAATTTTGTGTCTAATTGATGATGGGGTCTTACTGAATTGGTATACAAGATAGGTTCATTTTTATATAGATAAACTAAATAATAATATTTTACTTGGAAACCGCGTACTAATGGTTTTTAAAGCATATTTGTAAGTACGTTCCTTATAAGCTACTATTACGTACAAAATCGAAGACTTTGTTAGGCATTGCGCGCCCTAGATAAACTGAATTCGGATCTATTCGTTTACGTACAAGATTTAAAATACTACCGACAGTTATGAATCATTCTATGAATAAGGAAGATTATAAATTCGAATGAACGTAGCCTAAATAGCGTTATCTAAATAGCGTAAAAATTTTATAATCAAAACCGAATTTTGTAACAGTTGCCAACTTCAAAGCTGCTTTTGGTTCTCGCGAACGGGAGTTAGGTAAACAAATCTAAATAATTACATATGTACACATTCATAAACGTCCATATAGAGGGCAGGCGCTTTTTGGTAAATTGCTACCAGATTTCTGATTCACGACTGAAATATCAGTCGTGAATCAGGTCACTGTATCTTGAATGGTACCCAGTGTGATGTGCAAGGCATGGTAGGATTGGGAGTTGGGAGGTCCTAAGAATATCAAAGAAACTGCCGTTGCCATGCCGATATTATCCTTACAAAAATAGTCTTAAAAAGATCTCCAAGACGTCTTTCGTGGTAACAGAGAGTTCCACTATACTGTTAAGTTGCAAGCGGTAAGGAAGAAATGCGATGCGAACCGAAGCGAAAAGAAACCTATGCAAATTTTGCAGACGGTTGCGTGGATTATTTACTACGAACCGAAAACCTGTAGTTATCCTTGAAATTCATCCAATTTCGTTATTACAAACTAAGGTCATTATGGAGACTGTATTACGAAGAGTAAACATTTTGGGACATTTCATCCATACGATTTATTAATATGCATTTTTACACACAAAAGTCGTGGTGGTGTGAATAATGCATTAAGAACGGTTACAGAATCGTCCCTTCTAAAATCCAAGAACTTCGAGAAGTCTACCAGCGCCTGGATATTGCTGTAGAAAATTGGTAAACTACCTGGATATCTTATTATAACTTGGTAATTTACCACTACATTAGATTTAAGTAATACTGAAACATATAAATTAGTAGATTTTTTTGACAATTTCCAGCTTTTGATATTCTGAAATTGTGGCAGGTAACATTTCTGACCAAGATTATTTAAATACCGTATGTAAACAATTTGACCATTCACCTTCGATAAAAATACTACAAACTATGGAACGTGTTTTTTAACACAACATAGGGCTGCGTGTTTGGATTATCTTCTTTTTTTTTAATCAGATAAATACTTTTTAGCATTCCGTGGTTCTTCCATGATTCAAGCCTTCATTATTTTTCTATTGGCACTTCATTATCTCGAGAACAATAAAATATTATATAAAAACAGTTATTAGTCCCAAAAAATAATGGTTGGCCTTCTTCACTTGTTTCTCTTCACTTCTGAAGGTTGACTGCTTATTTTTTAAGTTCCAGTGGGTTCCTCGCAAGACAGTTATTTTTGTTGGTGATTCCATCCAGCACTGTGATTTGGCATAGGTAATCTTAATTCCAAGGTTTATCTAGTTTTCCGGATCACAATCACACTACCATCTATATCATAGCATCAGCACACATGTCTGATGCCATATGACTTAGATTTTTATAGCTGTCAGTTTCTCGAAAATAATTTTATGTCATATTTAGCACTGATTAGTATCTGCAGATGCATATATTCGTAGCATTTAGCATTGCTGTGCTAATTGAATGTTACGTTAACAAAAAAATATTGTAATTTGAATTATTAACACACTCAAAATATAACCGTATAGCTGTTCCAATCATATGTAGTAAAAAGTATCTTAAATAAATATTATAATGTTTATATAAATATAAATTCACCTAGTAATGAAGTCAAAGTTTTTAAATAAAATGATTACAGTGTAGAAGACCCCGACATCTTTCGTCGCGATGATAGATAGTTTTAAAACTAAACAATAAACAACTTAGTAATGTAAACAAATATAATAACGTACTGAATAATTTTCAGTTCATTAATTACAATTGGCAATGTTAAATCCTATGTATTTTATTAAACATCGCCGACATTTCATGTCGCTACCTGAAAATATGATGATCGTTACGTGAGCACATTATTAAATATAACAATTAGACACCATCTCAGCACAATAAGAATGATGACCTCGAGTTTATATCTCCATTTTTGCGAAGTATGGTAGTTGAAGTCTCAACCAGATAAATCACATTTCGATGTATTCCAAACCTCTATCAGGCTCTTCATGTTAATCGTGCAGGACTTCAACCAAGTGTCATATCTAGCTGACTTTATAACTTAACAGTCAATAGGCAAACGGAATGTTATTTTGCCGATATCTAGTAAAAAGAAAAATCTCAATTCGTTAAAAGTATCATTGACGGGACGGGAGGAACTCGTTTACATTGGGAACCACAGACGCTTTTAAAACAAAGCAACTTTCGTCATGACTGGTCCCTGGATGGATCAATCAAATTTGTTGTCTCGAGCTGCTGAGCTGCTCCGCGCTTCGGAAGACACGCTATGCCGTTGATACCGGTTCAGTCAACAATCCGCATTGGGCCAGCGTGGGGTTGTTATGACGCAAAACTCCTTATATTTAGGACGGCCTGTGCCCAACAGTGGGCCGAATATAACCTGTTAATGATGAAAATGATCACTGGCGGTGTTACCATACCAATTTAAGATTAAACAGCTTCTTTGTGGCTCAACTTTCATCGTATCGTCAGTCCCATCTTATCTTTTTCATTGTCCAATATAAATATAGCCGAATAGCTGAGATGAGACTAATAACTTGGGAGCTTCAACCAATGAACTACAATTGGATGAATCGACAAAATCTAAATAAAGCTTCACAGTTTAGGGTTCTTTAGAGGTAAATCTTTATCTTAACTATTAATGGATAGCCAAGCTATATTTTATCAAAGGAATAAAATTTATTAAAAACATACAGTAGTACATAAAGTTTTTGGTATTATCTTTTTGTTTTCAATTTTCCTGAATCAAAAAATCAAAGTATATTTTAGACAGTTTTTGCCCACTATACAAATGCTATTATTCAGTGGACTGTGCTAAGCTCAAATATAGAGATTAATAATTTCTATTCAAATTTTTTTTTAAATAATGTAAAATAATGCATTATTATTCTTTTACGTCAAGGTTAATTTTTAACATGCAATGTTAAATGAAGATAATTAATAGTCAGTCATAAACTAATAAAAAAAACAACATGCCAATATCGAGTAAGTAATTAGTATATAATTATGACTATTGATGAGTACTTTGAAGTTAATCATTTTTTTTTAAATACTTTAATTACAAAGTAGCTAACTAAATATGAAAAATTAGTTTTGTTAGTTCTGCTACGCGTCCGACACACTCTTGGCCAAGTTTTTAGTATTCACCTCACAATACAAAACCAAGCCAATACGTATACAAAGTTGATAATAATCAACCGCGTTCCTGTCCAGAAAGGAATTTATTGCTTGTTCGAGAGAGTGAAATATTTGGAAGGCACGCTTTAGAGGAACTTTTAGATACAACGATCTAGATTTATTGCAGAAAATGAATACTCATATATTCATAGTCTTTTTAAAGCTTTTAAAAGACAATCCGCTAGTAACGATAAAACTCTCGTATTCTGTGAGTGATTCTCTTGTGTTCTCATGTGGCTTGTATTCAGAAACAAAACAATATTGCAATTGAAACGTTCTACTGCAGAGGCTTTCTGACCCAATATAACATGTAACAGGTGATGGCAGCAAGACAAAGAATTTGGGCAATAAAACCAGCATGCTGACATCTGATTATCCAAATGATTATACCAGACGATTATAATCAACACCTGGAGCAACATTTCAACACAAAAAATGATCTTATTTCGTAAAAGAAACTAGCGCGAACACCATGAGGCCAACGAGCTCCTCAAAATTCCTTTTGTGACGGAACCACTAGTCATGGTACAGCTGGTACAGCAAAAGGACAATAAACAAAACAATTCTTTGTGAAATTTTTTTTAAACTGATTTAAAAAATTTATAGCATCTGTCTTCAATTTATCAATTTGAACACACTATTGAGTGTTACTACTACAAAAACCGCTATAAATAGCATAATAAAATTTGCAGATGATCCATGCACAGAGATCCCATTATACAATGCACTAGATTGACTTACAAAGGCTGCGTTGTGTGGGTCGATGACACGTGGGATATCATTAAGAGATGCCCTTGAGACGATCAATTGAAATTGCTGTCTAGTATGGTTCTTCTAGCTGAATAGATGGGGAAAACAACGGATGTTATTAAAGTTTTGGACATTTATTTACATTTACAAATTACTGCTCACAATGAATTAATTCTATTACTTAGTATTCAAACAACATGGAAATTTTAAGGGACGATATTTTACATACATCTACTACAGGTTTACTCAACAAACAATCAGATTAAGCAAGTCCAGAGAATGCCTTACTATAAACTTTCAATCATTTCACTCTTAATAATACTTCTGTGGCCAAGCCATTATTACCTTTTATAGTTTTTTGTATAATTTGAAATCACTCAAATTCTTGTTTTGTCTTTCTCACTTCTTCTTGTAATTATTGCTGTCTTGTTGTTACGTATTCTAGTTTTACAATAAACCCATTTTTTTACTTTTATTGTTCGCTCGCCTTTTCATTATTTAGGAGATACTCACAGTGCACTAGTTCTCCTCTTCAACTTTCTAAGTGCAGTCAATTTAAAATATGTTTCGGTAAATATCTATCGTCATTGAAATACGCGACAAAAACCAATCAGCTTTACCCTAAGCCGAGTAAATAAATAAATCATCGACAAAACACAGCCATTGCCATATGTCAACGTTATCACTTGAAATTGAAAAAATACTCCCAAATATTCCTGTCACTTTCAAGTTAATTAGTTCATCCGAAGCAATCTCCGTTTCACAATCAAAAGGGGCTAAAAATAGGTGATTCTCAAGTGGGGACTGGGGACACGTAGTTGACAACTAAAACACTTTTGTGAAAAAAGTGTGTCACGTACATTGAAATCTGTTTTATATTTTAGCAGCTGAGACCTTACATTTTGATGCGTTTGTACGAGAATAAAAGTAAAATATTTTTGCCGTTATTTAAGCCATATGATTCCCCCGGGAGAATTATAAACTAGGAAAGATAAACTTCTAACTTCTCCTACGTTTATACTTTATAGGGTAAACTTATAATCGCAAAAATACGCCAACACTGTTTCACGAACTATTAGGAAACCTATTTCAAATACACTATCCCATAGGCACCGTACATGATTATTATTTTCTATAAGTTTTTTTACTATTGTGACAGTATTAAAAATAGTGTATCTTAATATTTCTTTCAGTTCAATGACTCCATAATGAACTGCATCTTTATTTTTCGATGAACTAAGTAATTGTGCAAAATTTGTGAGCTTTTGTAGTAATGAGGTTAAGATCAAAATTCATGAAAAATGCGACTAACAAGATACGACAACATGCGGATAGTCCAAGACGAAAATAATACAAAATGTGTCTGACTGAAGACTAATTACTTGAATAAAGTATTATTCAAGTAATTTTCACAGGGAGTAAATACTCTTTAAGAATGGATCACAGTTCCCTATGACTTAAAATCGTAAGCAAAGTAGAAGCCCCGTCAAAGAAGTGTTGTGTTGAGATATGGTATTGCTCAAAATCTTGCAATTCATACCCTTTCTGTTACAACCTTCTATCATCAAGCAGACATTTGATAGGCCGTATACATGTGTGTCCTTCTGTAGGTTAATATTTGACGCGATGACTATTCATTCAATAATGATAAATTCCCTCCATAAACTAATTTGCGAACCGTCGGCCTTTCTGAGTGCTTTAACTCAATTCGTTGCCGCGTCAAAATTTCCGGTAGGAGGGATAAAAATGTATTATGCGAAAAGGTACCTTCCCTTGAGGAGACGAATTAATATTTGAAATACGTCGAATCCCGTTTGTAGTTGTAGTAACAGTTTTTCATTTATGTTCCCATCTGTGAGCAGAAATTTTCAATGACTCATCGAGTGTTTATGGCTTAGAAGTCATTGTAAGACTTTAAATATCTGATAAAAAAGGAATCCTATTCCTAGGGGACCCATCAATAGAATTTAAGCACATTATTCCGAATAAGCGGACTCATAACACAAGCAGAACACAACAACGCACTTAAGGCTTACACGAGACATATTACACAGAATTTATTACGAAAAATGAAACACTCACCAGCAACATTTAGCAAACACAAATCCTTATGTTAATTTCCAACAAGACCTGAATTTCGTTTTATTCCTCTCCAAAGTATTTCCTTTACAATAAAATCTATTTTAGTGCCCACTCAAACTGTACGGATTTTGATTTTATGATTTCATTTATAAGTTTGATTGTATCGTTTGTGAGGTTGAGATGTTATTTGTGGATTTAGGAAAACCAAAAGGTAATAAATTATTTGAGAAATCTATCGCTACCTTTACTTATGACATCTAAGAGCACACAAGAGTGTATTATTACATTAACAGAGCCGTATATTTGATAAACATGAAATGTATATACCATAGCTGGCAATATTAAAATCGGTGAGATAGGAATATCTTGTGTACCAGTAGTAATGAATAGCAAATTGAAAGAAATTACGGTTGCAAAAGTTTTAATGGTAGTGCAATATAAAAAGCAAGGTTCTTTATTTAAAATTTAAAAGATTTTTGGGCAATATCCTGTAGTTATTAATAATTCGTAGAGCTGAAATAGAACGGAAGAAGCCTTGGAGTACTGGGACTGTAATCATAACCTGAACGCCCATTTTGTTTTAAGTATATCAACTCATGCCTACGTCTTTTTGCTTCATCCACGAGTATTTAAAATAGAATTTTCCAATAGTAATCAACTATCCAAATTAGTCGATTGTCAATTGTAGTCTTTGATTGGTTTATTTTTATCGATTGATTGTCAGTCACAAGTATTTAATGAAAGTCTATTAGCTAAAGAATTTAATTGTATTGCATTTAAAAACCGAATAATCGGATCGTTTTCATTACCAATAGCGTGTAATTTTTTTCATTTCAATCGAGAGGATAAGGTTTATCAACAACAATTTTTAAACTTGATTATGACGTTAAGATGTCATTTAAATTTCTTTAATTCTTATTTTGAATTCATTCCTATACCAATTTCAATGCAAATATTCGATATACAAGTTCTAGTTATTGCTCATGACTTCCTGCATGTGAAATAAATGATGCATTGGGAGTATAAATATTTATATGTGTAAATTTTAATACTTCCTTCGAACTAATGATATATATATCCACACTATTAAATACGAAAGAGCAAAACGCAGCATTAAATTATTGTACAACCGGCCCTACTCATAAAACTGACGACAGACGAGTTTTCGGGTAAAAATATAGTTCTTCAACATCAGACATGGAGTTTCCGAATCGTTTGGTCGATTTGGATGCAATATTCGACCTTTGAGTATTACCTATTAAGTCGACATTTCACTTCGTAGTTTAATTACTATCTTTACGATTACGGCCTTGAAGCTCTTCGCTGAAACAGTGCGAAGGGATTAAAATAACAGGACATGGGAGACATCAACATTTTCATCTCCGGATTAGAAAGACACCTGCAACGTAAATAAACATCAACTGACCTTACATTTGATATATACAACTTACCGCCAAGTCGACTAGATCATCTTTGACAGTAATTCCGGTACTGACAAAAGGCTATCGTAATCAAAAATCTAACTTTCAAAAGTTAGCCAAAACAATGACAAGATTGGCACAAATTACAATTTTGTGAACCTTCTAATTTTATCTATTAAAATATCCACGTCCGACTCTGCCTTATTTGCGTATTGCGACCCAAATCCCGTCATAATTAACCCAATAACAAACGTCAACACGCCGCAAGCTCCATGGATATTTTTAGACGGGAACACGAACACATAAGCCTATTCATACTCTGGGTTGTATTGTGCAACTAATCTATATACAGTACTGTTTCCTAAATAGATAGGCTTTCATTGGACACTATAAAATGTTAGTAAGTAATTATGTATATTAAGAAGTAGTATTTAAATTAGCATATCTTAGCTCTTGTAATATCTGCTCATTTTTTGGGCTTACAACACTATTTAAGGCTTTTATCGGTCATTAATGCTTTCTTGCTAGTCCTATACTAACTGCTGACTACAGCCTAAAATGCGCACGAGCTAATGGCGTTCCGTATTTTTCTGATATAATTCCACCACTTTTATGCAATTTCCGTTATCTACTAATTACACTTCGATAACTTTTTTCTTATCTAACACGAAACTTGACCCTCTTTGCCTTCAGTTTTCAACTAATTAAAACGGTTATTCTGAAGTCAAAAGTTACTGGAGTACGATTAAAAGTTGATAGTCCATTGTAGCTCTTATCCCAAAGATTGAAAGATCAAACTTAGCAGTGCCTTGACAGCAGGTAGGTTGACAGTGAGGGCTACGTGATGCGAATATCGGCATTATTGATATCGACTTTTTCGTACAGAATCTGCTACGACACGTGTTTCGTGACTGGAATTTACAACGTACTACTGAGTATGTTTTACTACGAGTGTGTTTTACTGAGTTTCAAAAATATACGAGAAAGTGTTCCTTTTTGTGGTTAACAGGATGTAAATTTTCGCACGTTACAATATGCAATTTCGATTTCATTGACATTAGTTAAACCAATGACAGAAACTTGGAAATTCACTTGCAATTGTAACTTTCTATTATTTAATATTTAATTTAATTTATCTAATGTTATCAACTTGGCATAAATGTTATAGCAATATCTCCCATGTGAATATTAATGTATTCACATACGTTTGCCACTACGTTCACAGGGTAGGTTGTTAAAACTAGAGTTGACAAAATTAATCAAACAAGGTTACAATTCAATGAACGTCATAGATAATAGTGTATTCTGTTTTGCTTCAATCGTATAAACCAATTCAAGTTATCGAATACAGCTTGCCTCTTAAACGGATAGACATCCTTCATAAAGACTTCTCACCATTTCATTAAGTAATTGCCTACTAAGCAACTGTATGTTTGGATTTATATATTAATACTCATTTATTATTCTTTTTAGATGAACCTTTCGTGTAACATCAGAATCTTCGCATGTATTAAGTATATCGTCCAATTAGCATTAACTTGATAACGAGGAGTGGGTATAGAAACATCTATGCAAATTGCCTCCCCACACTTAAGATAAAGCCTATTTAAATTTTTCTCTCTAAAATAGTGAAATCAAAATGATATAAGCAAAAATTTTACCGCCCACTCAAACCCACGTCTGTTAAGGCGTAGGTTGTTACTTATGAAATTTCGGCTTCGGCTACACCAGGCGTCTAATGCGATAGGACTGTGTTTAGTACAACTAAACTTATTGAAGTTGGCTGAAGACTTATTGAACTTATTGAAGTTAATTGTGTAAGTTTTTAAGCCTTAACGTTTCCAAAGATATAGCGAGTGACTCAAAAATGCGCCATATTAAGTGTCACTAGTGCCATCACTGGAAGATTAAAATGTTCGAAAACTAAAAATGCAAAAACAAAATTAAGTCATATCATAACATAACATCTCTATAAGTATGGAAGGTTCTAAAGAAGGCTCTATAGTTTTCAGTGTTGATATAAAAGATTTAACAAAATTTATCAGGGAAAAGCTGTTTAATAATCTTTTTCAAAAGATCAAATCCCACAAACACGCAATTACTTCAAATGTCTAGAGCACTTACAAACACATACCAATTTCTAACTAAAACAGACGTTTAATTAGTCGCTACACCTCCATCAAGTTCAAGAAACATTAAACAGAGTCATAAATCTTTTAGGGACAAATTATCCGCTACATATTCGATACGCACAGGATCACAAGAGGCCCACTTTGAGGCCCAAATTGAATCGCAAGCGATGGGAATTAATGAATCAATTTCGTATTAGGGCAGAGCGTTTGAAGCTCCTGTTTATATGTTAAATGCTTCAACGTCATTTCTAGAATACATTACTTGAAATGAAGGTTTTCGCTTTCAAAACATTAATGGAAAAATTATACATGATAAACAAACACATATTGATCAGATAATTAACATTGTGAGCTCATCCACCGGTTTAATTCTCGGTGCAAACTATGACTTTGTTAGAAAAAATAGTAAAAATCTTTAGATGTACTAAAACACAAAAACCCGGTTCGCAGGGTTGATTTACAGTTTTATTACAATAATTTACTTCGTAGGTACAAAATAAATCATTAGTTAGCAAAATATTAATCATGCTCTATGTACTGACATCACGGTTCATCGTAGTTTATCTAAAGCTCTGCAATGAAAACTTAACGACACTACAGTTTAAAATCACCATTTTAAAGTTCATCGGAGTCCATTCAAACGTAGACCTGTGTATTACTAAATCGAAACTCAAAGAGTTTAAATTTATATGGAAAGGTAATAAACCTATCATATAATTATGTGATAGATAATCTTTCTGAAAAGCACTATATTCAAGATTTTATACGGCTTCTAGAACATTGAACTCTAAAAGCAAGCTCAAGGCTTATACCAAATCGGGCATGCCCTTTTTATTAAATTAATCGCTAAGCCCAATGAGATTAATTTCAATTTTCTATTTTAAAAAATAATTCAAATTGATAACGAACAGATTTTATATTCAGTTTGTAACTATCAAAAATGTCAAAAATTTAATAGTCTACTTCAGCTTATCGATGTATATATGCTTATGACTCTATGGAAAATTTGAGAATGACAACGCAAAGCAACGTTTTGAGATGAAAAAGAATCTATATTCAGCATTTAAAAATAAGCTCTTCACATATAAGTGATTTGAACAGGTCGTCACCATATAGTGATGTTAAGTTATCAGATAATGCAAATAAGAATTTGCCAACCTACAAAACGTGGGAGGACAAGCCACTCATGGCATCCATACGCACCAGAGGAGAAAGTGGATCAACGATAAAACAATGGACGATTACTAACTGCTATACGGCTAGCAATGAACAACCTAAAATGGATACCTTGACCTATATTTTGTAAGAGTTTAAATATTATGATTGGTGGTATTTAGCGTGACCATTTTTTATCTAAAATTCTAATAGAAATCTGAACTGAAACCTACCCAAAAACTACTAAGAATCAACCGAGTAGTCTAATCTCTGTGACAATGTGGCATGCAGCCGTTCTCTACCAGTAAACTATTGGGCAAAGCAGAACTAACTGTACAAGAACAATCTTTATTTTTCTTAAATAAACAGTGTTATTACTTTGAATCCTACCTTAGTATCCGCATTTTCTACCATATTCTTTTAAAGCTCGTTATTAAATTCGACAGCATTTTGTTCAAATTCTACCAAAAAAGTAGAATTCTAAGTAAAAGTTGTCAGGCTAATTGAGTTGAGCAATTTTATAGAACATGAATGACATAATATGATTGCGAGATTGCTGGAAGGACAACATGCAGCAGTGTTCTTAAAGTGATTTATAAATGTGTTCTTGAAGTGATTAGGGGGTTATTACGAACGGTACAGCTACTATACTAAGTGAAAATTAAGAGGCCTACTTCGTCGTAGCAGTTTTACAGATATCTCATTAGATTGCATTGAAATATTAAAACCGACAATTAGATATTTTTTATTTATATCTTCATCTTAAATACAATGTTTTTCCAGCGTTTTTAAGTTATGAATTAATAACGTTTTAAGAGTCAGCATAGCGTCGTTGAATAACGACCATTTAATGTCTAATTTTTCAACTGAACTAACTCAAGAACAACTTTGGTTGTTATTCCTTAAGGCATAGGCAATAAAAATATAATCCTGTATCGCATTTAGTTCGTAGAAAAATTTATGTTTGCAGTAGAGAGAGATTACAAAGTCAAGATTTACCTACAATTAAATCCGGAATACGCTAATTAGGCAATGCCACAAAATACTATGTTGGAAGGCTTATGCAACAGTATTTAATGTAGATCAACTGATTGGAAGAGATAAAAGGTACCAATTTGAATATTTTTCCAGTGGAGTTAGATAAAACGTAACACTTGCTCTTTAAAACTTTCCATCAGTATAACTAGACTCAGAAACAATCGAATCTTCAAAGAATCTGATAAAAGCGGTTAAAGGCGACGTGATAGACATCCAAATAATCCTTCAAATAGAGCACGCTCTATTTTATGGACTTGTAAATCAGCTTAAGTTCAAACATTCATGAGCAAATAGCATAAAGTCGAGCTATCCCTCTGAGAGCAGTTTCCTTGCCGCGACAAATTCGTAGATCCTGAGCATAATACCTGAGAAATCCTTTTTCCCAACTTCCCGAGATGTGAAGTCGTGTTCGAAAGAAATACATGGGTACTTTAAAATTGTCTTAAAACCTTTGCATGGATTTCTAGCTCGTAAAGAAAGTTTATATGAATCTTTGAGCCTTTGGGAAATTGTATTCAATGTTTCAGCGCCATAATAGCACATACATCCAACATTGTTTAAATTAACTACGAACTCGTTTGATTTTTCCCTTGTCTAAGTGCGCTGATGTATTCTCAACAAAATACTATTGTAACTGGTTTCCTTATAACAAAAAAGTCAATCTAAATTTGAAATCGAGTATTTAGAAGTCCTAGAAAGATACGTTCATGTATATACACACATCTATTTCGGACTTTAACAATTTTTCTCAAAGAAATATGCGTAATTGTTACTTCTAAAGCCCTGAATTTGTATTATAATGCAAAGCTATGCCAGATGCTTCCTTCTTACATGTTTCGGTAGGCAAGTTAAGATCTATGTACTCATTGCAGCTATATCTATAGTCAAACTTAGTTCTATATTTGTCAGTAATATTGATCTGTTTCTTGAAGCAATGAAAATATCTAGTCTGTTTCTTTGTTTCCTATGTAATCAAAGGCTTAGAATTGGTATTTTAAATGTATCCCTTCAAATTAACTAGTCCATACCATACATAAAATGTAGCAAACAGCTTAAAAAATCGTGTCCTTTCAAAGGTAACAAAGTACTGGTTAAACAAAGACATCGGAATCTCTGAATATTCAACCACATGCTCCAGCAGCGAACATAAAATGGGAAACTAGGAAGCTTCAACTTTATACACGACGACGATCCGATTATTAATGTTCGACGTAATACGAAAAGTATGTTATCCATATTCAAGTGGATTTAAAAATAGAATAAAACGAAATAAATAAAGACCTATAAACGCGAAATGGAATACTGCTCATATTTTAGTCGTTCGAAGTCTTAAAGAACTTATTAAGACACAATATACTCCCGGGAACCTCGACGTTAATAAAATATATTTTTATCTGGACTGTACCTCTTTACATATTGAGCTCGCAATCTCAGGTCTTTCTGCTCAAACCAACATCAAAACTGTCTGCCGTTTTGCGTTTTCAAATGTGCAGTCACAATATATTTTCTTATAAGCTAGACTTAACTGCTTTTCAAACGAACTAGAGGGTTAACTAATACAACAATAAACAATGGTCAAAAGTCGTAAACTATAAATATAACTTCAGGAAGTTATTCATGACACGTCAAGGTGCATTGAAACGAACAGCATTGTTGGATCAAAAGCTATTGTTACATAATTATTGATACAGTTGTACGTTGTAAGTGACGACATCCGAGGATTGAATTCAAATTCAAAACGTAGGTGTTTTAATGACAATAAAAGTTTATTTATTACTTAAAAAATAATAGCCTCTTTATATATAACTTGACCACTGTTGTAGCATAATTCACATAACAATGAATATGACACGAAACATGAGATCATCTTATAAAATTATCTTATAAAAAATACTAATGAAATGTTCAACTATAGTATTAATGCAGAATTCTTTCCGAATAATGAATAATGGATTTCTAACGGCTGACTTCTTTTAAAGTAAACTACTCAAATTGCTAAGAAGTGGTCATTTTTAGGTCAAACGATACAATTTGGCAAAATGCTTAAAGCATATTTTAGATTTTTGAGCGTTTGTATGTAAACTGTTTCCTTTCGTCAAATTGGAAGTGTAGTCATGCTCAGAATTTTGAGTTGTTTATTATGCAAAGTTAAGCTGTATAATTTCTTATTTTTGTAATAAAACCTTTTAGTCGCAAACGCGCAAAATTATATTGCTCTTTCACAAAGACATTGTTACTCAATAATGGTGACAAGGCGTCTATTAAACCAAAAAGTATACAATTCAAATAAAACAAAAAATTGTTTCTAACACATTATTTAGTAATGTTGTCGGTTCTGTGCTCCAACTTATATTTAGACTTAGACTGCACCAGGGAGTTGTGTCAAATAAATGTTGGTTAAATGCCTCCACGATCATTTATGCCGTAGACACCTCCACCTTGCCGGCCCAAAAAATGCTTATTCATGCGTCTTTTGAAGCATATGCATATAGTTATTTTGAACTCCAACACCAATGATGAAGGTTTATTTTTTAGCCATTGCATTATTCCCAATACATCACCAACGTTTACATAGACCTTCAGATGCAAATAATAGAAATTTACATAATATTTGTATTACAAGTGTATTAAAATTATAATATGTAGACACAGGTGATTTAAGTCGACAATAAGGAGCACATACAAGACAGAGACATCATCTACCATTATACAAACTGTTATGTGTAAAAAGTAAAATAAAATGTATATGATGAAATAGTTCAACATTTTATTTTTCCTTTTAACTTAACCGTAAAACTTTTTTTTCAGTTTTTTTTATTTTCAATTATTGATTATTATTTATTTATTTAATGTTTATCATTCCGACATGCAAAGTTCTATTTAAAAAGCCTTCTATTGATATCCATTACGGATAGTAAGGAGATTGAAACGAATATGAAATCAGCCATTTTGTAAAGACGTCCATCTTAGATTTGAAATTTTTCATAATTGTACTGTATTCTACTAGCCAAGTCATTTTCATTTGATACCCATATTGGAGGTTTAAGGTGTATACCACATATCAGATCAATAGGTACCGAACATCAGATTAAAAGAACAATCTTCATTGGGCCTCATTCTGAAGTACGCACTACAGAATAAAATTTAACTTAATTGCGAATATCTGCAAAATGCTGTCATAACGCGGACAAAAAGTGCGTTCAATTTCCGACTTTAAAAAACAGAAAAATATTGACTGGCTGGTAAAAAAAAAATTGTGAACGGAAAAGACAGAACTACCAATTAGGTTCAAAGGTCAAAGTTAGCTGGATGACTTTTGTTGTCAGTTTTATTGACTTGCCTGTCCGCTTGTCATTAATTTAAAAATGAGCACATCATGAACGTAGTCAAAATCAATTAAATACGCATTAGGTATTAGGGAATACTCAAAAACTTCTAACATTATTGAGAGAAACACAACATACGCTATACTTGGTAAAAACGTTGCAGCAATTTATTAAAATTGAATTTTAGACGAAACTATTCGTGTCCAACCATTAAGTAAGTACGTTTGTTAAAACCACTACGCCACCAAAGAACTAGACAATTGGAAAACTAAAGTAAATAATGCAACAAGAAACATTCAGACCGTAAAGCCTGAAGTGGAAACGGAAATGAAGTCATCTAGATAATTTAGATCGGATATTTTACAATTCGATTAACAAACAGGATAGTTGTCTTATCAATTCTTTCAAATTCACACAAAAGAATCAAGTACTATAAGTAATATCTGTGATTTGTCTCAATGTACGCTTATGAAATCATTTGTTTAAATTTAAAACTAATTGTTAAAGTATAGTTAACGTTTTCATCTTGCATCAACGTTCTAATTTAATTATATTGGATCCATGCTTAATTCATTTGCATTTGGTTCGTTATTTTTAACCAAATTATTACCACTTAATAATCTGCAATCACTTTACTGATTACATTATTTAAAATAGTCAACCAGTTTGCAATGAGCTATACCATATCTCGATTATTGTTGCAATCGCCAATAAATCGATACTCCAAAAACTCAATCGACACAGTTCCATTCAAACTGGTTTTATTTATACACCGATAGTAACGGATCGCAGTTGAACGGCCGACAAATTGGTCAGTATTATTAATGGAATCAACTTTGGAAGATATTTATTTATTACACTAAATGCATTTCGTATTTGTGCGCAATATTAACCAATTATCTTTTTGAAATGAGTTCCATTGATCCTGGCTTATTTCTTAGAGACTCCTTGATTCCCCAAGTTATTACATCTATCATAATATTATCTTATGAGGTTTTATTCCTTCAATTTCTTTACTACTAGTATGTATTGATTATTTTGTAGTTATGACTGTTGTAAACTGTTGTTGTAATACCCATATAATACATACAAATGTAAGATGCTCAACAGATACCTACATATATATATATACTAACTACCACTAATGTACCACACCACTACCACATAATGTAAACGCATAATTCATAATAATATATATAATTGAATATGTCATTGATTATGTCCATGCGCCCATACATTTTGTTATCCACCTAGCGAGTGACGTAACATTCAAAGTGCATTATCAATTATTTTTATTTTTTTTGTAACAGCTCCTCAAACATATCGATAGATCTTATAAAATATTGGTACGGTTGCTTCTGCAATATATCTTTAATATTGATATTCTATTTACTTATGAAATAACAAAAATAATATCAAACATACAAAGATGGTATGTTTATGTTTATTACTAGATGTCGAAAGTAAAAAATGCCTATGAAATACTAAATTTGATTGTAACTAAATTATTTACATCAATCTACAGATAGATGAAAGTTTATGGGCTTATGGAGATTAAAACGACATTGAATTCGGTTAATCTTGAAGCAACGGCTTTGCTGTTTCTAATGTCATTATAGATTAGTGATATTGATTTAACATTGGTTGCTTTGGAACACCTACTGTGAATGGACTGTGTTTTATGACGTTTTAACAAACAACTAGACCAATTTGTTTTGAACCGCATGTTTTTCAATGGTCAGATTACATTTTTATCAAGATATTATATTGTTATTGTATTTTTGTGGTAAATTTTCCACTATAAGTAAAAACAGATTAATGCTTTCACTAGTAACGCTATGAGTTAAGTAAATTTTGTAACTATAGTAACGAAAGGTTGCCATAACAAATTATTGCCATGGTAATCTATGTGTCGTTCTAGTATTACAAGACTTGTAATTTCGAGGCTCCGATGGATACACGGTTACACATACGTACAAAATTTACTAATAAGTAACAGCTTTCCATTGTCAATGAATCTATTGCGTCATCTGTAGTTCATTGTAAATTTATTGCTCTTTCACTAGTTTTATTGTGTAGAATTATAAAATATTTTAAAATTGAAAATTGAATTTTCTATTAAAATTACACGCATACTACGTTTAAGTTCCTTTGAAATACGTTAATAATCTATAAAGTGGATATAGATCCACTGCGAGCGAAGCGGTATCAGTTCGCATTACATTTCTCCGTTGACTTCAATGACATTGGACAAATAATTCTTTGAAAAACCACCGCTTTAAGTTTTTAACTGACTTGTTAAGCTTGAATGGAAATTTAACTTTTCTTATAGTGTATATAATTACCATACAATGTTGTATAAGTAACATGTAAATGTAACATTTTTCTTTGAATCGAAATTTTAAATGTTGGATAATATATAAAAAAATAACATTTTTTTTAAAGATAAAAACATCGTTAGTATTAAACCAGTACTAACTTCAGTCCACATTTTATAACAAGGTGCTTCGGAAGTAAAAAACGGTTATTGCAAATGGTTCAATATCAATTGCTTTAATTTAAAGAAAAAGCGTTGGCAAAGTCACAACAAAGTCTTATTAGTGCAGTTCTGAACTAGAGCGTGTGTGCTATTCCTGGACACGTAGCAGGGGGAACTTAAGAACCATTTTGGCTTCACCGTTATGTCATTTTTCTCGGGTTAAGACTTCAACTCCTATACAATGATCTGAGAAAAGTGTTGCGATGTAGACAAAATCTTCACGAGTTCGTTGTGCTACGCGTGCAGGAGTTCGTTTGAAAATGAACTCCGTTATTTTTAAACGTGCAACGGATTAGTTACACTACTATTACTGAGAATGAGGTAGTTTGAAGTAATAAACGCGTAATAATATGCTTCGCAAACATAATGATAAATTGCTTTGCCTTATTTTATTGAGATAAGTTTTACATATTTCAAAGATATTTAAATATATTAAAATATGCAAACAAGATAAAAATAATGTTCAGTTGTAATATTTTGTACTAAGGATATTTTCTGTATTAACCATGTCATAAGATACATATTCTTTTATGATAACCTGGTAATCAAAGTTGACAATTTAGTGAAAATTTTTCAAAATCACCTTTAAATGAACCCTAGTTATTAGTTAAGAATACATTTTTTATAATCATGAAATAGGAACCTGATCATCTCCAACGAATAAAATAATCTTCTTAACCCCAATGATAAGAAAACTCCGTACCTGAAATTAGAGAAAAAACCACGGTTAATGAATTATTGATATCAACAAAAAAACCTTCATTGTGATATATTGAATCTAATTAATTTACATTATGTGTCAATTGATAACATGAAGCGATTACACCCTTGCTAAATAAATAATTATTTATTCAATGTTTTCAGAATTTATTTAACCCATACGCACGCATATTGGGTGTCAAGCGGCATTGTTTGCATTTTATCTGCAAAATAAATGAAATAATTTTTGAAACGAATTAATTAATAGTGTTACGTTTAATAATAAAATTACTTATTTTCATACTAATAATTTAAGTTGTTAAAGTTTACTGTATTCAAAGTCATAAACCGTCAGTATCATCAGTTGAGCGACACAATTCGCCGACTATTTGTATTTCCACAGAGACTTCCAAAATCCACACAGAATCTTGCGTAGTGACACAACACATACACAGCGATACCGGCCGACATCACTGGGAGACTTGCTACCGACAACAAGCTGGTGCTGACATATAGATATCGGCTAATAAGGTAGCACAATATACGATTTCATATAATTGATTTGACACTAATCACTGAACCAAAAATTATAATATTTTATATACTCTACCTCCAATCTTATGCATGTTAAAGTATATAAAAAGTAACTGTTATATATTTTAGAATTTTAAGTGCAACAATGAATTAATATTCAATATGTACTAAATAACTGTCATCTTGTGTTTTGTACCACACGTAATGGGTCATGGTACCGCTACGATAGCCGCGCCGGCGCCGCCAGTGCAGCGGCGCATTGACAACTTCTACTATGCGAATGAAACTGTTTAAATAGTATTAGTAAATAATAAGGAAATTACATATTGGATTCTTTGTGATTTAAAAATATTCACGTTATTAGCACAATGGCAAAAGAAACTACAGCACGGACATATCTTCTGATGCTATTTCCTAGTTTTAGCAGATTTAACAATGAATTGAAATCGCAAACCTTCTCAAACGATTTCGATTTTATCTGATATAAAGGACATCACAGTAAGACACAACTTTAGAAATACGACAAGAATAAATCAACATAATCATCCATCACAACTGAAACTGTGCCAAGGTGTTTTACTATTTTGTTTGTTAAAATTTAAAATTATAATTAGTATTAAGATGTATACATTACTTTCGTTGGTTTGTGACTCGGTGAGAATAATAATTCTAAATTTAATACATGAAGAAGACTAACTGTAGCCCTTGTTCTGAGAACAACATGTCTATAAAGAACGTATAAACTCTTTTAAATCAGCTTTTCCCGCAAAAATATCAGTATAAAAAAGTGATGAAACGAAACATAGCAAACCTCTTTCTTGATAAACTCTAGCAATCCAATAAAAATCATTGCATAACGTCATCTATTTAAATCTAGTATTCGTGACTGGTACAATCAATCCACGATTCAAATCTTCAAGGCTATTTATAGTATGCGATTCTTTAAACTGCATTAGTTAAGAATCTGGAACGGTATTCACGAAATTTAATCGACAACAGTAGTCATGTCAAACTATATAGAATTACGTATCGTGTTGTTAACGAGATACGATTAATAGAATATTTGCTTGAAGAAAAGCACGCAATCTCACGGAACAAAAAGTCAATTTACAAGTAAGAACTAAGAAGAACTAATAAAATATAAATAAAGCATGTTCTACTAGCTATAAACCTGTGGTTTTTCTTCTTTAGTGCCTCAGCTGTTAAATACCAATCCAATCGTGACATTACGCCACACAAAATATACAATTGAACCTTAAGCACGTAGATATAAGTTGCATCGCATATGTAGGTGAGCGAATAATTAAAGTTACCAGTGCCAGATTGCCATTTATGGCTGAGCTGGTTTGCCGTTACGCTCTGCTGCAACTATACCTTGATAGTATATGCTGATGACCGATCATTATATCACGTTACTTCATACAAAAGTCTAGTTATAGAATCACAAAAAGCTACAAACTTTCATCCATATAATTTTCTGCACATAGTTTACAACAGTGTTCTAGTTATTCTTACCTTTTCCATAAAATATACATCACATGCGGCATACTTGTAATTAGGTTATATTTTAACATAATACATCAAACATCATAAATGTCAACTGTTAATACATTGAGTAGATCCATTGTTGATTCGCATACCAAACTCAATCTCGTTTAACAAATCAACAGATTAAAAAAAATGACGATATCGCTCATATAGTGGATGTGTTTATGAGGTCTTACGTGAAGGAACCTCATTGCTTGCATCAACAATAACTTTCATACTCGATCTATTTTATTGTAATTATATTCATTACAGATTAATAACTGAGTAGTCAAGACGATAATGAAGGCAATAAGTTACCTTCTGAGAAGTAATCTGTTTAGAAGCCTGAAAAGTTATCTCATTATAAGATAGGTTATCTTTCTTTGCAAAAGCCAATGTAAGCTAGCGCGTTGTAATGAACGTCTAACAAGAGAAATCTAAATAATATTCCAGTAACGACTAAACTTAGCGACACTAATGTAAGAACTAAATACACCTTGGCGTGTTATTTAAAAGCCAATTTGGGTCCAACGGGAACCCTGGAGCATTGTGGACAGGCGGTAAAGGGTCATGTCGGCAGATTTTGTTTAATTTTCCGCTGGCCTACCATTCTGCACCATGATAGCGCATGAATTCATTTAACAATAAGGTTGAAATCAACTTAAACAAATACAATTTAATAGGCAACATTGACATGTTCATATTCAGACTTAGAACTTCGTTTACGAGCTTGTGTTTGGTTGCTAAGCAATATTTTATTTATAATTTAATCAATACGTCGTTAACCTAGAAAAAATGATAATGCAAGCTATTAGGGCCTTGCTAAACAAGATATATATTTTATAATTTACGCCTTTTTAATCATAGTAGTGAAACTCAACACCGTTTCACCGCCTAAAACACTCAAGGGAGACCCTAATCTAAATTATAAATTAATAGTTACAACATAACATGTTCTTAAAATACACGTAGACGTAGGTTAGATTATACTTCATAAACAAAAAAGTAGCCAGTGACTCGTAGTCAGTACCTACGCAATAAAAGCTCATGTATAAAGCCTACGTCAACTGCGACCTTTCGTAAAAGAAATTGGGAGGAAACTTTTATGTTTCAGCACTCGTAAACGGTGTTAAGATGAAGACAAGTACTACCTTGAGATGTCCGGATATTTCTTTTTATTGTACACTTCAAGTCGATAGTGTTACCTATTGTGCTTACTACAATATATCAATAAACAAAATTGTATCCAGGTAAAGATTTCTGTGCTCTACTTTACATCTTTCGAATGGATTAAAGAAGTAATTTATATTGAATGCCCTTTTGATAAGAAACTAAATTCAAATGTGTTGAATTGCTTAGATATATCTTATTACAATTCTCAAATGAAAGACAAATAACCCTTCTATTCGTGCCTTAGATATCAATTAATATGCCATTAGATTTAACGCTATACATATCAGTTGGACGTCACGATAACCCACGGTTTCTGTTGGCAACGCGTCAAGATTTAGGGGAGCACCGTAAAATGGCACACGGTAAAGTAAATCAAAGTTAAACAGACCAAAGAAAACAACGTTAATAGCTATCAATTACAGTTGGTCTGGCAAATGTTCTCGCTGTTACATTTGAAATGTGTTTTCTAACAAATATAGATCGTCGCGTGCGCTTCTTTTTATCGATTAAGAAACGTAACTGTTTTAGCAAACATTTTATTTGAATTATCTTTTATTCTTTAATAAGTCACACTTTAAGAAGTGGTCACTAATGTAGCAATCTGAAATCCACCTGATTAAAAAAATCGTTGTACTGATTTCGTTAATTTAAGTCTATGTCATACAATTATACTTTGTAAAGATAATCCGCGGTCTGTCACCCAGGCAGAAATTTGCCCTTTTCCCAATTATGAAATATGAATATATTCCCAAATGAATATAAATTGTCAACACAATTCAGTGCCTAATTATGATATATAACAGTTGGGATTGAAATACCAATTGAATCGATCTCTTGCATTGTATACGTTACAAAAAAAGAACTAGAACAACATTAGCTAATAAGGAGGATTCCAAAACGTGGATTAAAGTTAATCCATCAACCGCGTCTACTAGCTTTTGTTAACAAATATGAAACAGCGTCAGTTTTAAACCACGACTGGTATTAGATTTTTACTAAATCCACCGAAAAGAAGATCTATATATAACGATCTAATCTTGAAGTCAAAAATGTTTATCATGTTCCTTACCAATAAAATAATAACTTGAGAAACTACCACAAGAACAGTAAGAAATAAACATTTACAATATTTTAAAGAATCCTTATAAGATTCTTATCTAGGAAGAAAATACCTAAATTAGATTAAATATACATTCAGCCTGAGTTCCTTCTATGAAAAAGACAAGACCCTAAACGCGATGGAAGCCACTTAACAAAAAAAATATGAAAGACAAAGAAAACCATTTCCACCACCTCACTGAGTACAGGTAAAACCCCTTGATTCGCCATAATCCCGGATAGAGAAAAGCCCGACCAAGCTTGTATCTATATAAAAGAAAATGACATGTTCTTTAACATCCATTACAGCGTCCCTAACGAAAATTAAACAATCCACTTCATAACATACGTAGTTAAGCAAATATATAAGCATAATACTATCACTGTAAGTGTCCAAATGAGTTATGTCATTGACAGATGAACGCCCTTAAACTAATTGAGAGTAATTAGAGTGCCGTAGCGTTAAGAGGTCAAGGCAGTTTATATGTTGATGATGTTCTATTTTGAGGTGTTTAAAAACATGGACAGAAATAATATTGAGACCGTATAAATTAGTATAATTTACAATAACATTAACTGTTACAAATGTTTGATCTGCATTTGAAATTCACGTGTCTTAACAGCTGACAGTATCAGAGGCTGTTTTGCACTTAACTGATAATCCTTTACCGAAACGACAAGTTCTGAATGTCTTTGGCCAGTAATTCTCGTATATTAATAAATTCATACAACTAGATCTAACAGACGTAATAGTCTCCGATAATCACGTTGTCATTCAATACACAAAACGGCCTATTGAAATCAGCGACAAAAAGTCGAAAATACCAATACATTTCATCGAGACAAAAGACTATATACAGACGAATGCGTCTGCACAAAAGACGCATGTACTCATGCATTTCGCCTTTTTGTACTCCCCCTTTTTATTCCCATGTTTTTGGGTTCTGTGTGTCGAATGACAAAGGAGAAAAATGTTCATAAAGTAATGGATTTTAAATATTCTTATTGTTCAAAAAAATATTTAAAACCTCTTTGATAAGTCTAATGATGCGAATACCAATAGTAAACATTATTCCATTTTGACGACTGACTGTTGGATTGGTCAGTGACATATCTATTAAACAAAGAGGTAGTGCCGAGTAGAAAATACAAGAGGCAGTATATTTGTCTCGGACATGACGGTAAAATGAAAGAAGAGCGGCTCAAAATTATAAAATTTCCTACATTACATTTCGTCTATACTCCGTAAGTTACCTTTAGGATGAGAGAGACAGTCAGATCGAGCGAGAGACTACACTTTATTTTGTCGCATTACTCGACACATCAAATGTCATATTTGTACTAGAACTGTTAATACGCCTCGACTCATTTGAAGTGGGTCATTATACTGGCTCAGCTCAAAAAGAGTCCTTCCCAACACAAACAAGAGGACCTGGATTGAGAGTCCAAAAGAAAGAAGTTACTCATAATGAAAGGCAGTTGTTTTTATGGACACAAATTTTTGATGTTCATATTCCTTTAAGTTCTAAATGTAAATTTTTGTTAAGATAACCACATTCATTTATTATTCATAGGACATGGGTAATAAAAAATAGAACAACTCAGATTGGACAGCTTTATAACAATCGTAGCTAACTTTGAAGCCAATTGCTAATTGTAGTGGCATGCTTCCTAAAACCTACATTAAAAGTCGCACATTATGAGACGGCTTTTTAAATACAATTCATGATGTCTAACTGACATGCTAATCTTTAAAACTGTCATTTCTTCCATCGCTACTACAGATTCTTTTTAATGCGTTAGTTTGCCGGTGAAACAAAGTTCACCGGGTCAACCAGATAAATTATAATTAAAACTTCTCAATAGTAAAACGTTTTTTGAAATATTTTAATTTGGAACATTTTGATCATAGTTGTCACAGGCGAAAAACTGGAAAACTAATTAATTATTTTACGATAGTTCTAATAATGAATTAAGTGTTACTATTGCGAAATATTTACACATGGGCCAGTTGTTTAACCATGTCTTTTACTGTTCGACAAACGAATCCCTAGTATACGAACCACTCTCGCACTTGACCCGTTTCGAGTACGTGTGACACACCCCAAGGTTTTGTTGGTAGCTTTCATCATGTGAATAGCGATTTGGTAGTGCTGTCAGAGTTCAGTGAACTTCCAACTGTTGATTAGTTCATACTGGGGAAGATTCTCCATTTAGGGCTTTCACGACAGGACATACGACAAATCAATATCTGATATCAAAAAACTAAAAAGAATACTCGAATTTACAGCGTAATCATATTGAATTATTTTCAAAAGGTACATTACTGGTGTTATCGAGTCAGTTGCAGAGCCCGAAGGATTATGTGAACCTAACACTCCAAATATTAGTTTAGGCATTAAAACCTATTTGATTTTTACTAAAGCTATTCCAGTATTTTGAAAGAACGACAAACAGACATTCAAGACAATCTGACAGACACTCTTCAAACTTTGACAATCAAAAATGCACAAAAAAAATTTCAAAGAACGAAAAACAGACTTCAAAAAACTAAATAGAAAAACTAATCAATATAAGAAGTTGTCTAATTTAAAATTATTTTTGGAGTTGGTGCTAAGTTTTTTACAGAAACAATTGAAAAAAAGCTCCTACTCTAAAAAATAATTTTAAATTGGATAATTTCTTATATTGAATTATGTTTGCCCTTTAAGTGTTTTGAAGACGGTTTTTCGTTAAGACGAACTTTTTTCATGTTATTAATGTCATGTTATTGTTTTTTCATGTTTCATTTGAATGTCAAAGAAATAGATGGTCCTCCCTCTGATCAGTGTTAACCATCATCTATTGACATTATCACCTATCCTCTCTCTTTGACAATTAACGTAATAAAATACCCACTGAGCAAATTACATCCATGGCTGCGTTACAAGGTAAGTCTCATAACGATGTCATAAGAAAGACGTTATGGATCGGTAATTATTAAATTATCGCTTAAATTGTCAAATTAAGAGACGGTTCCCTAATAACAATTCAGTTATCTAACAGCGGTAACTCACTAAAAAAACTGCCGCTATCTATAATAACACTATCGTTTAGCTTCAAGGTTCAGTGCGCGTACCTCGCTTCATAACAATATAGCACAGAACTATGACGTAAGTTCATTAACTATGACGTTAATTATCGCTTATAATTTGATAAATAAATATTGTCTTAAAATTCTTCTTTCTTTATAAAAAGCTTAGCAAATGACTCGACACCACCTGATGGTATGTATGGTATGATGGATTAATGGTACCAGCGCGTTATATACTGCCCTAGCCACGTCCACCTTGTCGGCCCAAAAAGTGCCTTTTCACGCCTCTTTAAAGAAACCCATGTTGTATGTAAGAATTCCACGCTCTGGCTATGCGACAAAGAATAGTCACTAATTAACTCTCCTTAGCCCTTAATCGATTAGAGTAATTGTAATCATATAAAAATGTATTGTATTCATTGAAAACTATTGAGTTTATACATTGTATACAGTTCCAAACAAAACGAAAATGTGTGTTATTATATTATGAAACCCAAATTAAATCAGGAACTAGTTACTAATAGCACGAAAGAGATGAATGCAAAAAAGAAAAATTATGCGTAAAGAAAGTACGAGTGGTTGTATATTTGTGTGATAATCCGATGAGAAAAATAAAACTTATTTCCATAGAAAGTATTATAATATTACTAGTTTAAATAAAACATCGGATAACTAATAGAAGTTCAATCGATAGACGTGAAAAATTGTAACAGAATAATAATAGAAGAAGAACAAAAGACGAACGAAAATTTAAAAAAGCAATAAAGTTGAGTCGACCTCCTTGGTTTTCTACAGTGGTAGCAAATGCGAGAACTGGTATGAATGGACAGAACAATCATGACTCTGATTATGTCAGAGATAAGTGTAGGTATAAATAAAATATAAGTAAAATATATATTTATATATATTATTACGAATATAGCTGTATGTTTGTTTTATGTCTTTGAGACCATAAAAAGAAACCACCGCCTCCGCCACAATAGATTAATGTATTGTGTTTTGACTTGACAAATTTAGAGAAAAAAGCATTAATGAGAGAATTTGCTAAAGGAAACCGGTCATTAATTTACGCTTCATCGTTAAAATTCTACCAACAATTGTCATAACTAGTCAAAAGCGTCGCCTTTCACGGTTATTTTTACCGTTATTAAAAAGACCAGTTCACAATGGTATTTTCACCCATTAAATTCAAGTGCACATTATTTACAATATAATGTATCTAACTATTAAATTTAAGTAAACAGAACTGAAAATAAAATTGTCAAGTTATGTGAATAAGTTTTATGATCTGTTATATTCGTGAATTGCGTTAGTAAGACATCAGTTCCGACTCTGAAAATGCACACTAAAACTATATTACATTCGGTATTGTTTCTTTCTCTAAATATGTGCCAATAAGAACTATTTTAAATCAAATTATTTTAGAATACATGAAGGCAGAATACGAGTCAAGGTCGTGGGGTGTCGTTGATGCAGACTCATAATATTCAATCACAAAATCACAGGCTCATAATATTGGCGCATCCATAAACCTGAACTTAATCAATAATCCCGTTATCAATAGTTATTCAATATGTTCAGCCACGATACTTATTTTTACGATGTGAGATCCGTTTACGAACCTACCCTCCACTGGCTAAGCGGCGGGCGTATGTGAGGCTCACCCAGCCTCATCAAAGCGGCACTGGGAATACCCAATGAAAGTCCACTGCCTTTTACGGGGGTGACCTGGGTCATGTCGAAGCAATTCACCAGGTCTGCCACGACAATAGTCCTGGGATCCCGGAAATAGTTAATTATAATAATATTCCTACTCACACTATGATAAAGCAAGTCACGCACGAATGAATCGAGGACAGTAAAATGTCATATTCATGTCGATACAGTTAGTTTTAATTACAATCTATGGTTTACTCTAATTCTCACAAAGAATAAACTCTTTCTATAGCTAGCTATAGACGAGGCAATTAGCAATTAGTAGAACAATTATGATAAAAAAATTCAATCATAATTAAATAACGTAAATAGAGTACGATAAGAATCAAATTACTAACGACGATGATCTTTTGATCGACAATGTGGTAAAGATATCGGGGTGCCACTGGATCTGGGCAGCCCAGTACCATTTGGTTTGGTGGTCCTTGGCAACGGCCTATGTTCAGCAGAGATAGTCCGTCATCTGATATGATGCTTTTTATTTAATTTTATGCGAATAAATGATCTATTGGAGACTAAAGATTCACGGGACCTCGACTAAATCAGAACAAAGGAAGCAGCCGTCATTAAACTGTCGGGTAACACGGCAAGTTGTTGAACGTTTAATTGAATTGTAGTAATAATAATTGACCCTAAATAATTCGGGTCGCTTAAATGATACTGTAGGTAGAAGATAGTACCTTATCGCCGCTATCATTTTATTGATTGTTTATATACAAATACATAAATTTGAAGTTTTGTGGAAAAATCGCTACTCCGAGTATTTCGAATACATTAATAACATTATTACCCAAAGTAACGTTGTACTGATATTTACATTGGAATTTCGGAAAAGGGATATTGATGGAGAGATGATAAAATGCTTGAATAAGAAACAGATGTTTACAGAAAAACGACACCAAAAGTAAAAATGAGTACGAGATGCAGGTCAGCCAACAAATAAGTATTAAGTAAATATATCAGAAAAAAACCCATTACTAATCAGATCACATACTTACGAACATGGGAAAGTAGAAAGTAAAACCCACCTACGTTTGTCACCCAAATTTGTTATCTTCATCCCAAACAATACGTGACTAATAATATGTAATACACCTTGTATTACATTACTTCTTGTACTAGCACTGATTGAATATTGTCTAAACGAACGGACACAATTCTCAAAAATAATTATCAGTATATTATAAACTAGATATCAAAGAGTTGATATTTGTTTTGTATTTTGTATTCAGACATATCATTTCGCGATTGCGTAAAATATTCAGAATTCATAGTCTTTTTCTTTGATTAATAAGGTCACTATTAGAATATCATGGCAATGAAATAAAACTCACTATTTATATGAAGACTATATTATATAATTTTTTGACGAATTGAGAACCATACAATAACCCAACTAGAATTAAAATTAAAATCAATGTAATCTATCTGACGAAAGTAGAATCTGTTAGAGTTATAAAATGGAAACCTAAAGCCAATGTTAATGATATTAAATACACCGAATATCGAGATACCGGTACACGCTGCGGTCTGTGGGAGCGCAGACCAGATTGGGTATTGAATGACATTAACTGTAGTAATAACGGAGATGTAATTTTTAAAATAGATGTTTCTGTAGACATTAAGAGAATCCATTATAACTCAACATAAAATTTATATATTCAGAATTCAATACTGCAATTCATAAGAAACCTGTTTAGAATATGGATATTTTTCGACCATAATTATTCCTTTACATTCTCAATGGTAACCCATATGTGACTACATATACGGCAGTTCAATTCTACCAAGGAGGAGATGACACAACACAAAGTGCGATCAAATGATTGATTATTATCCAATTTTGTGTCTGACATTTTGTTATTAATTGTTATTGCTTTGTACATTTTGCAACCATAACGACTGGCATTAGTAAAATAAATTTAAATACAGAAGTTAATAAATTACTTAGTAAATAATAGTATACTAATTAGATTAATGTAATCGATTATTTATTGAACACAATATATATATATATAAAAATGAACATGTGAAAATCTGAAAAAGATGTTTGTGATGAAGAGATTACGATTATAAGCTAAGAATTGAGTTCCTTGCAACTGTAGTATTATTTACTAATGACGCAAGCTTAACGTCTTCTATCAATTTTTGATATCGTTAGAAAGATGAATAGACCTTGGCTTGGTTTATATTTCCCTTTACAAAAAGTACAGTGAAAATTTATAAAAAAAAACCAGCTTAAATTTATAATTTATGTATTTTTATACATATATGTTAAAATTTAATTGTGTTGTATAGACGTATATACCTAAGAGACACTTTTACACTGTTTTCAAAAAGTAAAAAAGATAACTCAACCTTTTTTTAGTGACTAGGATAAATCTGATCAAACCCCTATTTACTATAATAGTAAATATTCTTGTAGTTACTGCCTGAATTAGTGATGACATAAAACTAGATAAAAGGCTACCTACATCGATGCCTCAAACTATAAATAACACTCGTAACATGATCAATTAATAAATCTTTCTATTGAAACAGCAAATGTAATTACGAAGACAGCTGTTGATAAATTGGGAGGAAAATCGGTTGCGAAGGCCTCAATAAAAGTAGAAAATGTGTGGGTTTCTTGCTATGTCTAGACTAACATCTAAATTGTTCTAAATAAGCAAAATGAAGCCAAAACAATAACGAAGATAAAAATTCTATCCTTTATTTCACTTGATTTGAAACCCGACGAAGATTTATTTTCTTACAACAAGTAAGAGAAAAGAGTTAGATAAATTTACCTACAAGTCATTTGTTTCAATTTCAACTTAAAGAGAAACACAAACTTAACGTGAGTAAATAGAATAGGTTTTAGTGTAGCTATAAACGATGTTGTAAATAAGTGAGTCTTTAGTTCCAAAACTCAATAATTTATAATCTTTATCAGCATAGAAACAATTATTGAGGTTAAGACATTCAAACTGAATACCATTAATTCATTTAAATTCACAGAATAATCCATTACTAAAGCAAACTTAGACATAATATTTATTCCAGGTACCAGCCAGTACTTCGAGATCAGCAGCAAGGCAACCTACTTTTAGCGGACCGAACCAACATGGACGCATCGGCAGTTTACACTTATGAGAGACATACAAAAAACCCTTTCGATGTATACCAGTAACATATGATCCAGATTTCAAACGTCCGTGTTGGGTCTCAATTCTATCTCCCTACTGCTATCTTACAGGGCTACTCCCAGGGGCAGTTCCCTATCAACATTACAATGCTGCTCTCCGGCATAACCCTTGCAAGTGGCTTCCTATAATCCAATCCTTATCCAGACACTCTGGTAACATATCACTTCTAATATTGTAGTATTGATTTAAAACAAAGATTATATTTAAAGTTCCAAGATATTGAAGAGAATCAGAACTGTGAAGAAAGAGATAGTTCTTTAGAATTATTTTTTATACTTATGTTGATACTATCATCCATTAAAATTTTCACATAAAGACTTAATTATGCTTCTATTAAAATCAACTGCTTGTACTCGATAGTTTATATCTATCTAGGAATATATTATTTAATTTCAAGCAATCCTATATCATATACGTGTAGATACATATATAATACATACATATTGTATTTTGATAAGTGCATCACAATAACAAGTGATGAATGTCCTTTTGAAAGTAAATACATACTCATCGACAAAATGATTCCCTGCCACTCGGTTTCTCGATCACATATCGCATTTATACTGACAGACATACAAATAAACAAAAGATAAGACGGGTCCGTTTACATTCCAACATGAAGATATATGTTTTACATTAGAACACCTAGAGCTTAATTTTATACCAACATCAAGATTTATTTTTAAGACTCCTTTAATAGATTTTTTAACGAATTTAATTAAGATTAAACAAATTAATTTACCATAAAACCTTTTTCCAAAGGTAAGCTCATTCTTAATTGCCAAAAAAGATATTAGAAATAAATTCAAATTATGACATGACATACTCAATTAAGCTGAACATTGTTTGAATTCCATTGAAAATGTTGTACGAGACTGTTAATTAACTCCTTCAACAGATTCGTTTCGTGAGCGACAACTACGTTAAATCGTTTTAATGGACGATAAACTTATCCTGCTGCGATCTTGGAAATTGCTAATTAAAGTCAAGTCCTTCGTAAATGAGGAATCAACCTGCTAAGAGAACTTGCTTCAGCAATATTAAGGGAATGAGATTCTAATCTATTTCTACTAACAACTATGCTGGTGATTTTAACACATTTTATGGAAATATGAAAATCATTGTCAATTGTTAAAATGTGTGTGTGTAAAGATATAATAATAGTTATAAAAACATTTGTGTGTGTTAAGAATTAAAAAAATCAAATCATCAGTATATCGACACTTTTCAAATTATTTGATTTGCCTTCATTATTTCTAAAACTAGTAGTTTAGTATATATCAAAATGTCATTTTCCAGTTGTTTGGAACTTCAAACTACCGTACTTTTTTCTTTGTGTGCCTCATGCTAGACGTGACAAGAGAAAAAACTAGGCTGAGATTAAAATTATTCATTATGATGCCGGGCGCGCAACGAATCGTCCCATTCCATACAAACTTGCTGAATGCTTATAAATCTAAGAAACTTAAGAAAATTTAAATGACAATAATGATTCCACTTATCTACTATGAAAAAATATTAACGCTTGTCACAAAAGAACTTCAGTTAGTAGAAACATATTCAACGGTAACTTAAGGTACCCCCTTTGATTATAATTCACACTGTTTACATTACACTTCCGGAGTCGGTGTTTATAAATTAGAAACTTCCAGAAATAGCTATCTTCTGTTTTGTTTCCTGGCTAATTGCATTTTGATTATGACAGTTGGTAACGTTTGATAGAAGCCATACTTACTGAATATATACCTATATTATATACATATAAATGCAAACGATTACTTTCCCAAAGAGGGCAGGGAAAAAGAAGCAGATAGAAATGTGTTTTATGTATACTTTTAAATTTATTGAACCAGGATTAACTCGCGGAAACCTCGTCCCAGAGAGTATTTCGCGGCGACAATCACAACCAAATTAACAAATTGAATATTGGATACAATGCAATCTTATATTATCTTGATGTAGACATAGGATTACTCCCGGAGCACGTCGACTCAATGGGATCTTTTGTGCTTCCCCAATCCTAATGACCGCTGTCCTGGAATACCTCTAAGATGTACTTACTAAGTACACCCGGAGACAGCAGCAGCAGTCCAAAGAGACATTTTTAGAGATACAATGCAATAGTAGGTGAACGAATTCTTCATCTTCACTGTTATATCGTTTCGTTTCATCGAATAATGCAGTGATGTGAGTGGCATTAATAATTACTAATTTTCGAGTAGACACCGCTGTTGAAGTACCTAAATTAAAGCAAAAACCATCACTAGAAAACAAATTTATGGAATATTTTTTATCAAGACGTACTTATACAAAACATCCAATTATAATTATTTTACAATAATAATAATGACTAAATATCTAGAACATTCTTGTTGTTGGATAGTCTATTTATAAGGAAAGGTCTATAAAATATTTGTGAGATACCAAACTGCACGCTGCCGCAGCCGCGAGCGGAAGCTAGTTATATAAATATATTAGGTCGGGGAAAAAGTTTTTTCGAATATAGTATGTATAAACTTGTAATAAAATATTTTTTGTATGTTTTCATGACATTAAGGTGACATTTAAAAAAAGAAATAAATGAGGAAAATTTGGTTTCCCACTATTTTTCATTTGTTTTTCTTTCTATCAAAATGAGCGAATCGAATGAAGAAAGTAGATACAATTTAAAATTTTATTACAAAAAACGCAAGCCGCGAAAAAATATTGTGACGTTTATGCAGTGTCAGTAAGAGTAGGACAAAGTTGGTTTAAGCGTTTTCATGCTGGGAAATTTGATGTCAAAGATACTCCTCGCTCTGGTCGCCCTGTTACTTATAAAATGGAAGCTATTTTTGAAAAAATTGAGCAATATCAGCATAGCAGCCGTTACGACATAGCTGAAGAACTGGGAATTGACCACAAAACAGTTTTGACCCATTTGAAAAAAGCTGGATATACGAAAAGCACGATATTTGGGTACCACACGAACCGAAAGAAACGTAATGAACCGTGTACTCATTTGCGATTCTTTATTGAGACGTAATGAAACCAAACCAATTTTGAAGAGATTGCTAACTGGAGATGAAAAGTGGATCGTATGACAAGAACGTGCGAAAAAGGTCGTGGTCAAATGTCAGGCTTCACAGATTGTGGCAAAACCTGGGTTAAATCGCAATAAAGTGATGCTGTGTCTATGGTGAGATTGGAAGGGCATTGTTCATTATGAGCTTTTATAGTTGTATATATATGTAGTTGACAATAATATCAGGACAGTGTTGTTCGTGTTTCCCGTAATAGGTTTATGGGAAACGTAGTGCATCGCAACCGCAAGCCATTCCCGACCATTTGGTCCGCTAATGGAGGAGACCAAGCCGTCGCCATTATATGGACTTATGGTGTGTTACTATAATATGTATATTTTATGAGCATACAATAGTTTGCATACTTTCATTTATTTTATTAGAAATATCTGTAACCATACCTATGCTTGATAAGGAAGATTATACAATAGGAAAGTTTAAAAATAGAAGATTTAATATATTTTTAGAATTGTAGCTATAATTTTGTTATCAGTGACAATAAAATTATCGAGTTAAATTCGGAATGTATAGAAATCAAGTTAACATTGTGCCTACATTATTGTCAGCACTTCCTTAGGTACGATACTATTATATTCATACTGGGCGATAACAATTGTAAAATCGTAAGGTGATCGTCGTTATTATCGTAAGGAAATGCATTTTATGTCACATGTATTTAGGTCACTATTCACTATGCATATTAAATATCTACGGTAATAATCATTTAATTATGTTACAGAAAACCGTTGTCTCCTTTTGATACGAACGGTACTCACTAAAGTTCCGAAAGAGTTATTTTTTCTCATGCATCATGTAAAAGGAAGCTATGATCATCGTGTTCATTTACTACTACAACTTGAAGTAATTCGTTAATAGTCTTATCAAAATTTGTTATTCCAGTCGGTAACAGAGAACCTGGTTCCCCCAAGCCATCGCTTCATGAAGCTAATGCAATAATAAAGCAATTTGCTCCAACCTCCAGTCCGTCGACACCTACATACATACTGTGGTCTGTAAACACGTGAGCCGCAAACATTGTGAGTGTATCAAGCATCAACTCAATTTATCTGGTATGGACAACTTACCGGACATATTGAGCTACACTCTCGTCTTTTATCAGGCCTTGAGTATGACTTTTATATCTTTAAAAACTGGAATACAATATTCCTTCACCGTCTTGTTCGTAGTCCATTTACTAAAAGACTTTATTTTCCTGCAGTATAACTGCTATGGAGTTAGTATAAATATTTTTATGAGACTTTCTGTGAGATTTCAAAATTGACTTGTTTGTAAGATACCTTAAAGTAAGTAAGATACCATCAACAAGAAAAATTGAAATATTAAAGAAAATGTACGCCGTATCAACATTAAATACACAAGCGATATTCATATCAGTTTCTTATGACGAAGACGTCAAAATAATATTGCACTGTCAATATACTATCACCTAAAGGAAACATTTCCTGTATTTATTATACCTACGTTTGTTTAGAGCTCTATCATAATAGAATTATATTACAATAAGCTGTAGATATGTATATTATTATACTAATTATTTTAAAAACAGTAACAAATTGTATTTGGAAGCCCAGTGGTATGTAATTACGCTGAAATGAAAACAACAAACAACTGTTAAACATAAAACTAAATTATTAAGCATCTAAAAACTTTAAGGATTTTGCTGTAGATCCGGGGCATCACGACAGGACAATTATTGAAGCTTAGTACGACAGGAACGGAGCTGACCCATTTTAAGTCTAAATTAGGGCCACCATCCCTCGTAAGTACTATTACATCTACAGATAAACCATTTGGGTTGAACGCAGGCAGGACTGAAAGGATTCATTAAGAGAGCTTTGTTGATCTTTAATAGGGTTTTGAATTGTCATTATGCAGTAATCTAGATAAGAGTCAATTTGTGGAAACGCACAATAAAAAGGACAATAAATGAGACGAAATATTCCTAATATTTTTGACAGAGAACTCCTTAATATGCTTAAAGCTAAACAAATACGGGGTTAGCAGAACATTGTGAAATTCTATGTTATGCTATGACAGATTTATAAGGCCACACTACACAGTGGAGACTTTTGAAACTGTTACAACACTACGAGGTTAAAAAACGGGCATTTTAATACACTGGCTATTGCCTTAACTCATAAGTGCCTTACCTATTTCAAATTATTCTTGGAAACTTACCAACGAGTCAGTTTTATATTGTACCGGTAAAACTTCTAACTGTATCATTTATCATGTGAGTATAAAAGTTTTGCACGTACTTTTGCTACATAGCTATTACTATTTAGAAATAAAGCGAGACCTAAACGCTCGCTAATATTTCGATCTATTTTCGTTTATTAAGTTTTTCATGACGGCTTCACTAAATGCCTTTAAAAATAAGCGAGTATAAAGCTGATGGAACAGTTTCTTTAAGCAAACCACTTAGTATGCGTATGATATCTCTGCAGGATTTTGCAGAGAAGCCTTCCAAAGCCGTGCAAAGATGGGTAGAGTTCCAAAACTAGGTCAAGACTCGAGAGTGTGAATGAGTTTGTCCGCCGTGTCTTTCCTTTGAAAGTAAGAGCTAGTTAAATTAAATAAAACATTTATTTGTCCACGTCTGTTTACCAATAATATCGCAATTTCACTGGAGTCACAGTAACCCTAATAAATTTAACGGTAATTTCAGAAGAACCAAACGCTAAGGGCTAAAACTCACTGACCCTCGCTACTTACCACTGTATTTATTACTTTGCTGAATTGTACTGAATGCCACAAATCTTTCCAAGACAAGAAGCAAAAATGAAAAGTGGCCAGTACGAATGCATATATACATCATGAAGATCCCATCAACCATGATCACACAGTAATTGATATCATCAGTAATTGACATACCACGAGTGGGCACTCACTTACATGAGAGAAACACATGTGGAGTTTACGCTATAATACCACCACGTTGGCCCAATGCGGCTAGATGGGTGTAAGCGGTTGCCATAACAACCGTGACCAACGGCGTAACTTGCTTTTCGAAGCACGGAGGAACTCTTAACAAATTTGATTGATCAAAACATCTACCATGACGAAAGTTGCATTATTTTCGTTATAGAAACTAAAGCAGTCGAAACACTAGACCAACAAGCTCTAAGCTATCAACAAGCGACTATAAGTAAAAATTTTATATTGATTAGTTAAGAGTTGTTTAGTGTCAAGTAAATGTAGGTCAATCGAAGCTACTTAACAATGTAGCCTAGCCATTGTATAATTTAAGTAAGTTGGCTAACAACAACATAAATCGATTCACGAATGGCATACTCGAGAAGCGTTGCATTGGCGTAATTGGCTCTGGCCTACTCTTCAATTACAGCTCAAAAAAACCGATATCGAGCGAGCCGAAGCACATGCTCTCAATGTGAATCAAAGTGCACGTGCAATGTATCGCATCTCAAATTGAGTGCAAAAAGGTCGAGGCACAGATGGTAATTACGGTAGAAAATCTTATACTTATGTATAAAATTTTCGTCCTGAGTAAACGTCATGAAATTTAAGTTTTAAGAAGTGTCAACATGTCATCCAACCTGTTTTCTAAACTAGTCCTCTTAAAGCTAAGTTTTTTATAAAAATCACAGCAAATGACTTGACACCGCCTGATGGTAAATAAATGGAGGAGTACTAGGAGTCCATATGTGATCCTTTTCGTGTCTCTTAATAACTAACACTCAATATTGAGAAATTAAATTTTTAAAAACTAAAAACCGACTTTAAAACACTGAAAAGGTATGTATAATCCAATGTTAGTAATTATCTAAATATATATTTTTGGAGTTGGTGCTAAGTTCTTTCCAGAAACTCCGAAAAATAAAATATCAATGAGATAACTATTAAAATTGAATTATTCTTGCCTTTACTATTCTTTTCCTTTTCTTTGAGAGTTACTCAATTTCAATTTACATTTGGAGCGCTCAATCATGGGTATTAACTTGAATTCATCATGTTGCGCAATATAATCAGTCATACCCTGATTATATTGATCATAAATTCCTGTTGATTTCAAGGTACAACATTTTATCACACCACTAATCAAAGTTATCACAACAGTCAAAACCAGAACATACTATTCCATTGAATCCAATTCGGAGATGACACATTGCTATTTATAAAAGAAGGAGAAGAATTATATCACACTACACAAATCACTCACATCTATATATACATTAATCCAAATATTTAAAATCAGGATGCAGCTATCCGCATATCAGCAACTCCAAAGCAGCTGTTTCCCGTTTCAACGAATTGGCACTACTAAAATTAGATTCGGGACTAATGGCTCACGACATGTCATGGATTTCATAATACAACGGATTCGATTATTAAGGCAACAGTTAAGGGGAATGTAAGCGAGTGCGATCGAGTAATCTAAGTATTTATTTTTAAGTTGTAGTATTGTACAAAAATATACTGATCAAGACGACCATTTTTTTATCAAGTCTAGATAATTTACGCGATTAAAAGAATTCATTCTTTCTTTCTCGCATTTTAATAAGCATCTTGATAAAGAAAAAGAATTCACTATATTTGTAAATTTGAATCACGTTAATCAGGGATTCCCAAAGTGGACGATCTCGGCCTAAATGATGTTGAGTAAAGTTAAATATTTCGTATCAATAAGAAATAAACTTAAAATGGGATTTTTACAGTTATTTGGCTATGGAAAGCCTACAAAATCATTTCATTCAAGTATAAGGCCTCTTTCCTAAAATGGTTTGGGAATCGTTGATGTAAATGTATTGACTAAGTCCTATCACTGCAAGTGTGTTATCACTTAGCTGTGTGCAAGTAGTGGATCACAATTTAGCTCGTTGTAAAATCGATCGTCTTTTGCCCTAAATGTTAGTAACTCTGTTAGGTCAATGATCACGTAACTATTTTGATTTCATGGCTAATATTAACTCAATATAAACAAAATAATGACTCGGTTAAAATTGGTAGATGAATGGTAATTAAGAGTCGAAACATGATATAATTTTTTTGTTTAGGCTACAATACGTCTGCCTATAGATGTCTTGTCATTAAATATTGATTGAGTGACTATATCATCATTAGCTCCGGATTTTTACAAATAAGTTTATTCTTCTCGTATTACTTAAAAATTGTTATATGTAATGGGTATATATAGCTTGGTAAAATAATTTTATAGTTAATAAGAATAGAATTAATACTTAAATTAGAATGGCAACGATTGTCATCCTTCTCCTTAATAAAAACATGATTCAACATCTCCAAACAACGAAACGGTATTTAACATTTATAGAAACTGCCATCAAGCACGACTGGCTATTTGTGATTTGCGATACTTGGTCGCCCAAACAGAAACTTTGCTTGAGCACTCTGTGTTTATTCACAAATCGACGTTATTCGAAAGCGATGAACAAACATCGAGTACGAATTGTGTTATTTATTCGGACTACAATTTCTGGGATGGATTTTATAGTCAGAAATAATAATAATAATTTGTTCCTTTCCAGCCCACAGAATCTCCGACAAATACTAAATAAACATAAAAATATCCATGACTTGTGAACAAATATTCGTAGTTATCATACAAATACCTTCCGGGATTTGAACCCGGAAATTTTTACATTAAATAAGACATAAATCAATAATAGAGAACAACACAGCAGCAGTTAAACTTTATATACCAATTGACAGTTCAAGAGAAACACTTATCTTTGCTTCCAAACCGCCGTATGAAACATTAATACAATAATAAAAAACTAGCGACTTGTTCCAGGTGTGCAAAACCCGAGAAAAAAATAGTAACTCGAGATTGTGCGTTTAGCATCGCTGGCAACCATATGTCACCAACTCGGTCCACTAGTGAGTGCAGTTACATCCGGCAGCGTTGTAAGCAAATCATTAGATACGCTTCAGACAGCACGCCAGCCGGGTAATTAGCATACAACTCTTTCTATTTTCATTTGTTTATTTATATAAGATTTCAAACATCATGTAGCTCATACGAAATAATAACAAATTAGTTATGTAATCTCAAAGTAAAATCATTTTCGACAATAACAGTAATGCGATACAGTCGATTAATGAAAGCCCGTAAAATCTTACATTGGATTAACAATTTAAACAATGCACGTTAGTTTCATTTAACAGAACATTTTATAAATAAGGACTCTACGGAGTGTTAGTATAAAATAAGTAATATTTACTTGTTCCAAATATACACTAAAAACAAACTTTTCTAACAACATTAGCAGTAATTCTACTCGTACCTAGCGAATTTCCGAAAACAAAATGGTTCCTGATTTACATAATGTTCACATCTTCATGCTAGATTTATAAGATAGTAAATCTTCACCAAATCAAAGTTATTTGTGAAGAAGCCAACGGCATGCCATCGAAATAATAAAGTCCCACGTTAATAGGTGACTCAATTAAAAGTAGATTAACTGGGTAACGCGAGGTTATAATAATTAATGCATTATTATGCACAGGCTCTGAATATAGCAGTTTTAGCAATCATTTCAGTTTGCACAGGGGGAAAATAGTTACATAAATAAATTAAATTGTAAAAAAATACATTTTATTGTATTATCTTATTTAATACGGCATTATTCCTAGATAGTACTTAATTCTGGGAATACAAATACAAAAAATATTTTGTTTATCAATTTGATAAATAACGTACACACGATAAACTTGTGTAAGATGTTGTTTCATACAAATGCTACTCTCTCGAATCAACATTTTATACAATGACATCATTACTGGCTATTATCTTAACGTTACTGTACGCAATTTTACTATCTTCATTGCTATCATTTTGTTGCGCTTTCTAAGTTGTGTGTATTAAAATGGAAGTCTATAAAGTTGTTCTTTCCTTAACTGTTATTTGACGGTCTGATCGGGTGGTCAGTAACCCTGTCTACTTAGCCGGAAGTTCGGGGTTTCAACTCGCGATTGGCGCAGATATTAGTATGTAGAGTACGAATTATTATTCACAAGTCATGGATATTTGTATGTTTATTTACTATATTTCTAATATTACAATACAAATTACTATCTATCTTTCTCAGTTATTTAGTATCCATAGCACAAGCTCTTAATAATCCATAATTAGGACTATATAATAGGGGAGTGTGTAAAATATATTATTATTCAACGTTAGTCTGTTTTTACCTGAACCATATCAATGTTCATAGTTATACTTTAGATTATTTTACTCCTAAATGAATAGTATCATGTTTTAAAAAAAATTACATCAGTCCACTAGAAATAAATGATACAACAGAGTACATAAAACGCAATATCTGCTAATGTAAATGCCAGGGTGAATATTTTAGTGTCCCATATAAAATGCACTAAGGGAATGATTTTTATAAATCCTAAACCTGTGAGGATTTCAAGTGGTCTCACGAAAATTAACATTTTAGTAAACACTTAACTCTTTTAATGTCTAATATAGATATCGTTTCTCTTGTTATGATTACACAAGGAAAGGCAATATCACAATGTTTATATTACTAATGTTTAGTTAGCTTTTATATTAGACTATAGATAACATTGCTTTGATTGGTAATAAGTGAGGCAAATATGGTTTTATTATAACCAGTGTAATCCATAATCGACCCCTATCCACATCTGTCAAATGCGCAATTTCTACTCTTATAATAAAATTTCTAGGAAAGCCATAAAATTTTATTCGTAATTATTGAGGGGAATCTCTCAGACAGTAGTAACTCGGCGAATATATTTGAAAATATACGTATAGGTAATTAAATTATGTATAGTTATTATGTGTAATAAAATAAATCATGACCAAAGTGAGGAAGAAGGCTGATGGGATCATAAGATCGTTAAAGTATTAAATAACGTATTCTATTCATCATCAACAACTTTTATACCTACATGAGAGAAAATACGAGGAGTATTTTCTCTCATGTAGGTATAAAAGTTGTCCACCACTTTAGCACAATACCGATTGGTGGGTGAAAGGGGTTACTGTTACAACCGGGAAAGTGTAAAGTGCCTTACCAAGCACGAAGGACTTCGAGATAACTAATTTTAATTGACCCATCCAGGGATCAACCAATGGACGAACTAAAGCAAATTTCGCCGGATACGATTAAAGTTTAACATAATTTGTTGGTTCGCGTTTAGACTTCAAATATCAAAGCGAACTATACTCCTTTGTATACATTGGTGTCGTACAATAGAACTTCTAATCAAGGTATCATTTTACTCAATCGAGACACGTACAGAAACACGTGTGCAATAATTATTCGCATTAGAATTGTTTATAGTGTTTCGTGCTATATATAAACACTTCCCTATTTAAGATTGAAAGGTGTTCTCAACATTACAATAATTGGAAACACCTGTTAATAAGCTATCATTTTAACGCAGTATAAGCTTTATAGGCCTCCTCAATTATCATGAGAAATAACATGAGGTCTTCCCTCAGAATTATATTATCCAACTTAACATCTTGGAAACAGCTCCAGATACTGTAAAACGAAAAAATCCAAAAGTTTCCATTTTGAAATTCCAACATTCCATTTCCAGATTATTTTCCACATTTACTAGTCGACGTGAATTAATTTCTATCGAATCGTGTTTCGATCTATCGACACTCACATTATGTCGTTAATTTTGAAAATTTAACTTATAATTAGTATTAATAAAAATCTTATGAATAGATCGTTTTTCGTAGCTTCTTTAACTTAAAGCTTTGTGAACCATTAAGATTGTTCAAAAGCAATCAAAATTATAAAATTTATTTTGAAATTTCCTATTAATTTTATTTCACTGATCGAAATTTTAGTATTTACATTTGAAAAGAAGTTTAGTTTAGACTCTTTGATATCACCGTAGTATTTATATGACTATGTTCACATGGGTAGGTTTCGGCTTGATATGGTATGTTACTTCATTACTTCGCGCTAACTTTTGTGTATTCCTCATAATTGGCCAATACAAAACCGCCGTATAACCAGTTTTTTAATTACCAGTCCTTTAACATGAATTGCACGATAAACTTGTGCTAAGTCAGGTTTTTATCAAAATTCGTTCACCTCTGTATCTCAGTGCATTGTATTTGTAACTTAGTAACATTGCAGTCAATATTACTTAAAAATCGATGCTTTTTGATAATTTGCTGCTGAAATGTAAATAAAATAAATGAGCATAGCCATTCAATTGATTGAAGTAATATTCTAGTGAAGGGACAATGCGCCTTAGATAATTGACCACCTCGGGCATACAAGATTTATTTAACACTTTATTGTAAATACATAGCAACATCACACACACAAAAAAAACAAGTTCTTTAAAATAGTAGACAATGTTTGTAATAAATTCGGTGGTTCCTTTGGTAAGAGCGATCTGTTTCAGGCAACCTTCCGACGGACTGGATATTATAGAAAGTTAATAAATAACGTAAATAATATTTTTTTAAAATATATAAACTTAATAAACACCTTTAAACAAAAGAAAATAAACAAAAATTAATTGAACCAAAATAATATTATTTAATTATGAATAGAATTGACAGTTAAGTAGAAGAAAACACATAATTTAAGCAAGAGACAATAGAAAACTATCATATGTGTACATTATGATTGTTTTAGGGAGAATTTCTCCATATCATTTACAAACGATCTTTTTCACCATTCAATAATATAAAAGAGAAAGGTAATAATCCTGGACATGCAAAGCAACCATCGACTCCCCCTATGATCACTGTGATTAAAACAGTAAACCGACACTTGTAAAATTATACGCTTTTCACTATGGCTCGTATTGTGTTTTTGATAAACGTTATTTTTGAACTACAGCGCTACTCTAACGTATTATATACACTTGTAATACTTGTAAATACGTATTATATATACTTGTAAACAAAGTTCACATTCGCTCGTCATTTTTTACGTTGACTAAAACTAATATTTGGATCTTGTAGCAGACTGAAACTTTTATAATCTATACTCGAACTAAAACTAAAGCCGCCTTCTTTGGAAGAATTAAAGAATCTTAAAATATTTCTATTACGTCACAGACTCACAGTATTTGACTTAATACATAACAATTTCACTTTATATTCGGTATTTCTGTTTTATATGCCACAGTCGCCAATGATTTTGGTGACCCTACAATTTTATTCAATAAATCAGTCCAAACGCCCTATTGGGGTGATGTCAGAGGGTCGATTGCGATACCGAAGGTTAGGGTTACAATTCGGACGTACCTTATATTCGGAATTAGTCGATATTTTTATCGGACAGTCTAGTACAGTTTAGTACAGCAGGTTCATTACAAAATCTGCTTGCTCTGTAATAAAATAGTCAGTTGAAATTACTGAGTTTGACGCATGAGAACCCTGTTATTCGATTATTTAATTATAATCTTACAATTTAAATTGCATTTATTTCCGAGATAATTGAATATAATAATAATCAATGATATATGTCAAAACTATGATCAATCTTTGCATTGGGAAGCAATCCACCACGAAAGCCTTTAATAGTCTGAGTTTTTAAACAAACTCTAGAAGTCATGACCGTCACATCAGTGCAGTGAAAAACTGAGGAGGTGAGATCAGGCGCCAACTCCTGCTTGAGAAAGAAGATTTGGACCTGTCGGGTTAAATAGCAGTGGTACATGTACTCTGCAATAAAACAAATAGAAAAAGGGCTGAACTTTGTTTTCGAGCATAGAATAGGCTTTTAGTTTGGTGCCAGTATCCAACGGCTCTCCAAGACATTAACCAACGTCTAAATTACTTAAAGAATAATGGCAATAACTTTCACTTTCCAAATACATTACTGATTTACTTTGACGACATTGTGATTCTTGCCTTGATAATTTATAGCGAATAAACTTGTGATGAATTACCATATTAGATTCTTTAAGAACTCGGAATAAAGACTGGAAAAAAGTAAGATGAAGCTTGTTGTTGAAGCCCAGAATAAAATGAAACTGGAACCGACTTTAAACTTAATGTAAATACATTTCTTGTACTCTTTTTGTATTTTCCATTTGGTTGTAAATACAACCAAATAAATATCACATGTTATAGTCGTAGTCATTATCATGATAAGGCCACAACTGTCCTGGACATAGGCCTCTCCAGTAGCACTATAATTAGCTCAATCTTAGCTAGCCACATTCAGTAACTGTCAACCGCTCTGCGAAGATCGTGGTTCCAACGAGCCCGTGGACGTCCTATAAAGTTTTCGCCGAGCCGAGGTCTCCACTAAAGTATTCGCTTACACAAATAGTCATAAATTCTGCGGGTGATATGACCCGCTAACTGCCAGTTCAACTTACAAATTCTGTGGATCATGGCGAGTTTAGCTCTCAGTCAAATCGCTTCATTATGAATTTGATCTTCGACTATTAATTTGTGAACCAGCTACACCGTAAGTGTCCACATTTAAGCACCATAAGTCATTACAACCAGGGCTGACTGATTGGAGAATTTTCTTTTATCTTTAGATTCTGTAGAATAGGCGATGAGAAAACTCCAAGCCAAATGCTATCCAACCGAATTCATCAATTGATCGACTCCTCGAAATTATTTTTGGTCGGTTGTAAGAGTTTGCATGAGAAATACATATCTTTGAACAACATTGAGGGGATTAGTTTGCACCGTTATTTTTGTTTTAACAAATTTAAACGGACACATGCGTTGGGACGACTCGTGTAAGTAATACAGAATCTGTTGCAGATCCTGCAGTATTTCATAATGACAATATCATGAGTGAGTCTTAAGTTAGGGAAATGCTCATTAATGTTTATACCTCGTCCTTTACAGACCAGTGTCTTGGACCGCTCGGACAATATAACGTCCCCTTGTATTACGATACGAGGTACGCCTCGTTGCATGGGGATAGGGTAAATACATTGATTCTATATTTAGACGATCATGATGCCGGCATCGTACAAACAACTTAATACTATATCGCCAATCAATTTGGCATTGCTATAGCGATACAAGAACTGGCCAGGTGTCGATGGAAACAAAAGTTAACAAAATATAACAGTATTAAAAAAATTGACATTTTTTATTTCCCATCAACTTGAAATAGGTCGTAATCATCATTCTGCAGTCCAATTAGGTATTCCGCAGCGCAGTTATTAAACTGCACTGCAAATGGTTCAAGAATACAAAGCGTCCGCTATTGTCTGCGAGACACACCGGCGTCCCAGATACCAGAACCGGTCCGAGGGAACGGGACGACCACCAGATAAAGTTTGATTGAATACACAACTTTATTTGTGACGTATAATGAAGTCTAGGGTATTGAGCTTGTATTTGAATTGAGCAGGTTCGTTGAAGGTTGAAACTGACAGCAAACTGGAAAGAAAAAGTCTTCCTTTCAAAATATTGTAAACTCGAGATCAATAATTAAAAAAAAACTGACTGAATCAGCAACAGTCGCTGGAATATTCTAGTATTCGCAAAAGAAAATTTAATTTGAAATGAAACCAGACCTGAGAAAAGTCATAAATATATCCAACCAACTATAAAAAACTTCGTTTCCAGAAACGGCCATTAAAAGATTTATAAAGCACCATAGCGATGCGTGATACAACGCACGCGTACAAAACTTAATATAAAATAAACTATCCGTTTTTGGACTACATCCGCAGTATATTATTAATTTGATACTAAACTCGTATCTGAATCCATTCGTTTGATAATAACCTTTCTGAAGAACGGGAAAGATTGCGAATGAATGAATGATTGGTTGATGTAAATAAAATAAGATATATTGTATTCTAAGATTTTAATATTATGATTTAGGAAACCACGGAACGTATAGTATACTTCTATTTATACGCAAAAAACAAATTCGCCAGAATACACTTATCTAAGCCTACAGAATAGTTCTGTATTACAACATTTTGAAGTCGAATAATTCTTAAGCAAATTCTTGCAAAGCTAACTTCAGCTAAAATTATGGCTCCTCTCCATATATACTTGTACAAAATTAAACTAAATCATTACGAACTACCAACAACAATTGGTTATTCAGTGTACTTCCAATTTATAATTCAACTCGTAAAGGTCATGATCTTGTATGGTTTAATGAATCCGTGTCTTCGGGTTCTCCGATCCGCTACCACTGCGTGTTATAAAGAAATTAATTCTACTGAACTGACTGATACCTCAATTTAATTAACAAAAGGTGCCGTTGCAAGTAAAATTAACTACAATCGCGAGCATCCAAATCGAATCAACGCCTGTTTATTTGTATGTTAAAACAATATATGTGTGTGCGTACATATATTGTTATCAATGTTACATACATTGATTTTAAATAAAAAATAAATCTCTATTGATAAGAAAGCTTACATTTCTAGCTTTCAAATGAAGTTTAATTTTTTATTCATTCTAGCGTCATTCATATACAATATCGTAGATGTAACGTACATAAATGAGATTAAGTACAAACAGACCTTGTTAAAAAAAGATAAAATTAAAAACAATGAAAATGAATTTGTCGAGATGCACAGATGAAGTAAAAAAATTTATGTTGCGGTTACGAAGGAAACTAGGAGATAAAAAGAGAGGAGTTTTTATTAATATCTTGTACGCTTTTTTAAAAACAGATTTCGTAGTTGATTCCATTTATAAGAACACTACACCTAATTAACATTGTATTATGGGTATAAAGTAAAAACCTTGATTCTATCGACAAAATCAGACATGGTTTGGTTATCAACACTTAACCTATAAAGCCGTACAATCTAGGTGCAAATAGTTATTGTTTCGAGGTTTGTGGCTCAATATTGATGATAAATTGAATTTAAACAAAAAAAAACAATATAGTGACAAGTAAGCCAATAAATTAGAGACATTCGTTACAATATACATTTTAAGGCTCTTTTGGAGAAGCAACGAAGCCCAGATTAGTCGACTTACGCCAAACTCTGAAGGTCAAGGTGACTTTCCGGACCGTTTAGAAAGTTCACTCTAAGTTGTGTGCGAACAACGGTATTGCAATAAATAACTTTAATGACATCACATTTTTGCGCCAACTAATAACAACGGAAATTATTTCAGTGTTGCAATGTTCACCGTTAAGTTTACCTCGGTGCTCAATAAATTACTTACAAGACCTCATCTAAACACTATCCATACATCTGTTTAGCAGTGTTGTGATTCTGAACACATCTATTAATAAATTAATTAATTAACAATTAAAAATTGCGAACCTCAAAAACATTGTTTGCAAAGAAAAAGAATGCAATTAAGTATTTTTATACCCAGTTGTCGTAAATTCACAGTTTATTGATTAACTCGGTTAAGTTTTCGACGAGAAATGGAGCATGGGCCAAGTATGTGAGTAATGAGCGGTTCGGCGTGAATTGTGCTATCCGGTAAGAATATTGTAAGAAATAGTGAGCGGTTTCCAATTTTTTAACAATATGTGGAAGCGTAATATCAGATTAAATCTTGAAAGTAGGCGAACATCAATTCTCAATTCAATTTAAAATTTTAATCTACGCATTTAATGTTTGCTTACGAAAGCAACAATTTAATTATATCTAATTTCCAAGGTTTGGATGCAACTGAATAGTCACTGCTCAAATATTAAATTAAGGTTTTTAAGTATTCGGCGATTCGGTGCTAAATCAATATTACTTTCTCGCCTGTCACAGATTTCATATTACTCTTCTTTACTTAATATCAAATTGATGTTTGGAAAATTTAAACGGTGTTTACAGCTCTAAGGCTTATTATAACTTGTTAACTTTGAGATCACACTGAAGATAGAACTAGATCACTAAATCTCCGAGGTCTAGAGGTCGTCGTTCGGTCACTAGATCTGGGGATCGTCTTTATTTGGGACCGTTTGTTGAACAGTCCGCCGATTATATAAAAACATACCTTAGTAGATTTATCAAAGCCCAACTAAATACACGTCAAGATAATTGACCAATTAAGAAGATTGTGGAACTGATACCTTGACAAGATATGAGCGGCTGTTGTTTTTCACACTCTGCTTATTCCGAAGAAAGCTGTTAAGTATAGTTTTTGGTGCGTTCGTTATCTTTGTAATCGTAGTTTATGGAGGAAATGTTTCCATTATTCTTGCAAGATCTCGCTATTATATTTGAACCATTTTCAACAACGCCTTACACTAGATCTTTTATATCCAATTTTTGCATTTTTTGCGTAAATCCGTTGTAATAAAAGCCATTTTACAACTCACGTTTTGCACTGATGGTGAGATCGTAAATAGAAAACAACACAACCTTACTACATTGTGAAAAATCGCGACGGGTCAGATCACAGTAATGTACGCCTAAATCCTTCTTATCTCTTTGGAACCCTACAAGAATGATAAAAGTTCCATTGGAATATACGATAAATAACAACGCTCTGAATTCTGATATCGCTCTTAGTATTCGTAAACAGCCAACAATACATAGGTATAGTGTGCTCACAGACGAGTGACAGTTCAAGACCTTCTTCTTCTTTGGGGTTTTATGGTATGTCGAAGACCATTGAGGATGATCGGCGCCTCCGCTAGTAGTTAGTATTTAGCGATTGTCACCAAATGTCAGCGACCGCCAATAACAGGCAATATGTCAATGCGAGTTCATCAACTAAAGCCCATAGCTTTTTAAGTAAATTAAGAACTTTCTCCATTTTTTCACATAACTGGATCTAATTATCATATAGCTATTCCATCACTTCACTCTGTTGCTCTTTCTGGGCCAGGCAAGTCATCTGGGCCGAACGAGTCGGCTGGCTCATTATGGTTCTAGTCAGGGCTCTAATTCGTGTTCGATTGATTCAACCCACCACATGCTTGGTGAAATCGTCTGTCAAAAATTAAATATCATATTTCACATAGAAGTTTACGAAGTATGATCGTTTTAACAAATTGTGTTTTTGAATGACATACAGGTACATATTATACGCCGCGGGTATTTTTGGAATATTCAAGTTACATAGTTTCTTATAAGGGAGCGGTACGGCGGGCGGAGGTAGTACCGGTACATGGTCCATAGTAACAGTAACTTCCCACTGATGGTACCGCCTCAGTGGGTTCAACGCTTAAATGACGTGATCGATAAAAACTGTCGGTCGTCTATTCATGTCGAAACGTTAAGACTCCCTGCCCTTTATGACCTACAAACTAGTGATATAACAAAAAAAACTATTCATTCAATATCCGTAGTTTTATCATTATTTCCAAAAACATTTACTAAGGTATCAAGGTTTCTGGTTTTCAATAATCTATCTATGGATAGTTTTGGTAACAAGGTTGGGTTGTGTTGAATTTTGACAAAAACAATAGTAATATATCCAAATTCAGCTCCTAATAGCCTAAATTATCTGTATAAAAATTGTTCAGACAGCATTAGTGGCCAATCTATGAGAGGTTCACTAAACTTAAAAGTAATAGATATCAACAACCAAATTTAAGCATTTATTAAACCTAAAGTATTTATTTACATTGATTATACAGCCAATGTCAAACCTGTTCCATTACATAAGTGAGCCATCGTTAAATTTAAATTCACTCTATTGGTCTGGGCACAATTGAGTTTGGTCAGTACCAACTTCATATGGACAAATTCATAGTTCATCAGTTATATGGTTTGTCACAATTGGTAAAAATTTGTTAACAAGATGTTTATACAAGAAATAATACCTATATATAGCTAGTAATCTAAAGTACATCCTATAAATTATTTTAATTTAAAGACTAACCTGTAAAGGTGCATGCATTAGATATTTATCTTAATTTTTGAAATTTCAGTAATGTATGTGTCCATTGGTGTCTATATAAAAATAAATAACTTGAGAATACATAAGTAACTGATGTGTGGTCTACTGTTAATAAATAAGAATATAATTACAATTGAGAATATAATAGGGATGATGACATACTATAAGTTCAGAATGATAAGTAAACAATTATGCATTTAGCATGCTGTGGAAGTTAATAAAAGCAAAATAATGTGCATTGGATTATGTATTGCAGAATGATTAGAAATTCAATATATCTTGGATAAAAAAAACAAATACACAATTATTATTATTTTTAGTTAATATCTAGCATGACAATAAATAAATATGTTTTAATCTTAATATAATATTAAATAACAGACCATATTATGACTATTAAATTAACTAGAAAAAATAGTAAAATATTATAAGGACTATAAATAATTTTTATAAATTCAATAAAGGAAAAATCCCATAAAACATATATTTAATTACCTATTTTGAATAAGTTAAAAGTTAAACTATTCTTACCTATAAAATAAACAATTTTATAGGTCCAATAGTTTTCCCCTGTTAAGTCCTTTAGCAATGTGAACTATAAAAGAAAATCATAAATTTGGATATAACATACATGATTAAATATGAAACAAAAACAAGTAAGTTTCATCTTCACTTTTTTCAAAAAAGGAATGATATAAAAGTTTCACCAATTGAATCTCCCAGGTCACACACAAATTATAATTGCATGATAAGTGGTTGGCTTCAAATAGTATGATCCAAAAATGCTCATGAGCATTTATAGCAGTGTGTGCACCAAAAGTAACAAATGGAACAGCTTTTACTGTGCTTACACTGCATGAGATCAGTGCTCCTGAACGTGAACAAACATATCAGAACAACATTTTCTCAATTAAAAGGTACATAACAGAATGTTAGCTAGTTAGCTACAAAAGCTAAATAAATGAAATAAAAATAAAATGTTACATTATATTATATGGTATAGTACAAGTAACACGAAAATAATTATTACATAAACTCTAAAATCCAGCTGTATTATGCAAATAGTAACAAAACTTTGGATTTAAGAACATCAGTGTTGGAAATAGTAAATAAAATTATTTTTCTCAAGAAATGACGAAAGCAAATAATATATTTCTAATAATATATTACAGGTCAAGTAGTGGCTAGATTGTCGGCACCTATAGCGATATGGTATTACTTAAAGAAGAATGACATGACCTACCTTCATATCCGATACGATCTGCTGATACAGGCTCCATAGAGGAGAACAATCCTTTTCTGCAGTTCCTTCCATTGTCAAAAAAACCGAAATTTAATCACTGAAATTTGTATGTAACACTGAAAATGATCACGAACACTACCACGCCGTGGCGTGCCGAAAGTTGCATTTTATATATTTATACCTTTCGTTACATTTACCTACATTTCATTTCACGTTTAATACACAATAGAAATGTAACAAAACACGATGATACCTATGCAACAAATCAATATTTATAAACATGAATACCCTCCATGTAATCCCGTTTAAGGGAAATTTTCACTGAACTTCACCAGATATTTTTCTGTATATTGGTTAATTATTCTTTCGGGAACGTTTCACGCACACATTAATTCAAGATTATTAATTTTGTACATATTTTCATACACAAACATAAGATCATTTTCTTCAAACGCGACTTTGCAACACAACAGCCAACAACCAAGCACTTCGGCTAAAATCGTTTTGTTTGTTGGCTGAAATTTGTGATTCGTCGATTATATTTTGGTGTTGCTAGTAAGACTAGACTTTTAAAAACTACTACTGTAATTTTTTAAATTATTTTTTAAAGTAATACATAACAAATTTTGAATCGAGTCCTGCGATATAATACAGCTCTTTCTATTTGAAAACCACCGAAGAAATTGCTTATCTAATACTGCAGTAGAAGATAGGTATCACAATCAAATATTATAACAATAGCAGTGTATTTCCTAACATGTTTATAATATGCATTTGTCAGGTAAATGAAACTACGATAGAATCATCTCAATACGATTGAAATGTACAATAGTGCTTTTGAATACCGCTATCTAAATATGAATGAAAAATGTACGAAGTATAAAACTGAGTAAAGCTAATGTAATATTCAATACATTTTTGGTATAGGTATGTAAAGGTACCTTGTTTAGTATTAAAATTGTTTTTGAAGCATAGCGAAAACAAGCTATCCTGTATTATTTTACATTAGAAATTTTTGCCTGGAAACGTTAAATGGAAATTAATATTTCAATAAAGAGAGTTTGCAAGTTATTATTAATCTATGATAAAATACCAATATTTTTTATTCAACGTAGTACAAAATGTATATTAAGTTCTTGCAATACATTATGATGCCTAAAAAGACCATGGTTCAAATTGAATTGATTTATATGGATTAAGTTGTTAGCGCGTTATGGTGGCGTTATATGCGTGGTGTATATTTAATTTCGTATATTATGTAGTAGCAACTACATAAAATATAGCTGTATGGGTTTCAGTTTCTTTTGCTTTCAATGAAATACGGAGAATATAACAAAAAAAACAAAACGTTTGGCTGCTGGTTTTTTATTACTTATATTGTTTCACTTTCCTTTGCTTTCCCCGTGACAGAAGGAATTAAAAAATCAGATAATGTAAAATTTGACATACACAAGCTAAAGTTAAAAATCGGAGGAGAATTTTTTTGTTTGATTGTTGATAGTTCGTTAAATTATATATGTATTTTCTAAATTTTTAAAGAAAAACTTGATTATGTAAATACAGTTATGTCGCAAATTGTGAACAACGAAGGCATTAGGCCGGGTTGCATTTATAGAATAGCTCTTGAAAATTTTGTGTAAGTTTTTAAGATTTTGCGCGCCTTTTTGATTAGGAGATTTATTTTGTCAATTTATTTTATATTTTTCTTTAGTACCTACAAGCAAGTGGAATTATTCCCTGGAACATCTTTAAACCTGATTATTGGTCCAAATGGTACTGGAAAGTCTACTTTTGTGTGTGCCATTATCCTGGGCCTCTGTGGCAAAACTAGTGTTATCGGGAGAGCGAAAAAGGTTTGATTATAAAATGTAAAAACGCTTAAAAGCAAAAAAAGGCTGAAATTGCATGCTTGCTTATTGTCTTTAAATGTATTTCAGTTACTGCAAATATTTACTTGTCTTATTTACGACGTCATTATATCAAGAAAAAATATGCGTTAATCTTTTCATCCCTGCAATACTGATGGTTGAGACTATGAGATATTGTTTACTAGGGAGTCTTTCACTTTACTTTAATAAAATAACAATTGGTGATTTTGAGTCGAAATATGAAATTTTGCCAAACTTTATTTTAGGCCAAACTTGAGTAATGTATTATTTTATGCTTTTATACCGTAATAGTACTCACTTTGTTTTGGTTGAAATATCTGATATGTAATGTAATAAAAAATATATATGTATAAATAAAAAAATCCATAACTTCTGGTATATAAATATATAATATACTTATATTTTTTATTTTTAAATTGTAATTAGTTTAGCAATGTGTTTTCTTAGATCTCAGATTATATACGTAGTGGTTGTGAGCAGTCCACCATTGAGATAGAGCTGTACCAACAACCAGGGAAACGAAATGTGATAATTACCAGGACCTTCAATCTGAAGGATGTATCTACTTGGTCGATTGACCACAAGTCGGTCAGAGAAAAACAAGTACAGGAGTTGATTGCAACATTGAATATACAGGTATGTATCATTGGAACAATTGATCAATACTACATTTAAAATGTACTTAAATTTTATTCTGAATCTGAATTATTCTTCCTCTGAAGTTCCTACAAATAAGACTAAACTAGATATTTTATTAGGGATACTCAACATTGGTGGGAAAATTTCCTGCATTATAAATATCTTGATTCCTTTACAAACCAAAACCTTAACTCCATAATAGCATAAAACTTAATTACTTGTAATGTTTATAAATAAGACACCAGTGCTGTGTATTCAAGCTGTGTGCATCAATAGAGAATTAACTCGGTGCCCATTAGTTTTAAGATAGTGTGTAACCACCTCCTGTAGTCATCCTCTAACCGGCTTTAGATAGTGCTGTTCAAATACTTGTTGTTTTTTGTCAAACGTTATAAGCAACACCTTTGTAAAATTCTCTGATAGTCTGTTGTGTCCTTTTAATTGTCTTTGTGTGTGCATAAATTGTGAAATAAGAATGGTTTAAGTAGGAAAGGCAGTGGTACTTACTTACCTGGATAACCTTGCGGGCAAGCATGCCCCATATGGTGGAATTAGATTGTGTATTATCTGCTTATAAAATATCTTTTTTTCTATGACTTAGGTTGACAATCTCTGTCAATTGTTACCACAAGATAGAGTGCAGGATTTTTCCAAAATGGACCCTCAACAGTTGCTCCGGAGTACTCTGGCAGCTGTTGGAGGCCAAGAAAGTGTGTTCCAACTTGATGAGTTAATTGAAAGTAGAAACCAGCAGCGAGGATTATCAACAAAGCTACAGAATAATGCTCAACTGTTGCAAGAGCAAGTCAGGCTTAATGAGAGGTTAGTTTTGTTTTTGTCACGCTTATAAATCTTTACATAGAACTGTAGTAATCAATTAATTTTAGTCTTATGAAATAACTGTTATAGAAGTTGAGTGAAACTAGTTAATAAATGGACAGATATTGGCGATTGCATTGTGTAGTTCATAAACTAAAAAGAAATAAAATTTGATTCAGTTCGTACAGAACTACTCTCTCAGTATAATACAAACAAAAAAAGCCTGATCATCATAATGATAAAACATGCCAATAAAAATAAGTCAAAAGTGTAAAGAGTGTCTTAGTGTCTACTAACTTGATGTTCCTGAAACTTATTCTATCCCTTCTTAATGAATTGGAATGAAAGATTTGCAAATAACTAAACCTTAATTGAGTCCATGCATAACAGATTGCGGACTTTATCTACAACAAAAATACAAAAAGCCATATTACTGCATTTTAATTTTAGAAAATTTATTGCTTTAGAAAATTTTGTGAAGTAGTAAGTTTCAGGTTATTGTCATCATGAAATGATGCTGACTGAATCCTATTGAAAAATTGGTTTCATGCCTTTTTTTCAGGTTAAAACTAGTCATTGATGCAATGCAGCAGAGGAAGCAAATAGAAAAACAGATAGAGATTTGTGAAAAAAAGAAGCTTTGGATAGAATACCAGGATCTGAGGGAAAAAGTTATAGAGTATACTAATGACAAGAAAGAGGCAGTTAAGTTGGTTAACACTCATAAAAGTAAGATGGAGCCGTTAGAGAAGGTCATAGAAGGAGCTAAAAAGGGTATAAGCAAGTTGGAACAGCAAAAACTTAGTGCTGTAAGTATTCTATAATATGATAGTTCTAGAGTAAGAATGAATATTTTAGTTTTAATAAGTGGAGTAGGACTGCTATACTAACGATTTTGTGGGCCTAGACAAGATGAATTTCGATTATCGCAATGGAATCGCTATATGTAAAAATGTATGGCATTTGACATTAGCTCTCGTTTAGTTATTGAGTGTGATTGTCATATCGCATACATTTCAAATCTCAAGCTATTTCGTAGTTCTGAAATATTTGTATTCAAATAAGCATAAAATGACTTTTAGAACTGTTAAGTCAATTAGCTCCATACATCTATGACTTATTTTAATCGGCAAGTTTTTGGATTCGCGTTAGCCATTTTAAAAATAACAAAGTCGAATAAATCCTTTATAAAAACGTCATATAAAGTCACCAGTGAGTTTCCTTTTCTGGTCGGTCTGTAGCAAAAGAGTAGAATGACCTTTTAAATTTAATTTTAGTTCATGCTCATCAGAATGGGTTCATTGCCTTATAATCCCAAATCAAAAAGTCTAAAAATAATGAATAACTTCCACAACCAAGTCCTGGGTAGCTCAGCAGTTAGAGCATTTCCCGAATTGTGAAAGATGATTTGATGAAGACATGAATTTTTTTATTTTTAGAAATGTCAAAATAAAATCTAGTCTTTAATTTAAATGATTTAATTCATTGGTTATTGTTATTTAGACCAGAGAGATTCACGTTCTAAAAGATCGAGCTAAAGACACAATGGATGCAGTAAAGACTCATGAGTATACCATCAATGACATCGAGTCCTCGTATCAGGAGAAACTGGAACGGTACACGAATAGGGAGCGTGAGCTAGTTGAAGCGAAGGCTAAGTTGGAGAAGCTAATCACTGATCGGACTAAATTAATTGAAAAGGTTGGCGATGGTAAGTTGTTTTTTCATAGTTCGCATCAAACTCCTATATAAACAGGCCTATGCCACAGGTCTTATTTGCATTAAGAAACACATGAGGAATTTTTGCCTTGATGTGGTGTAAGCAGTTTAACCAGCAACAAAAATATTAAAAACTTGCAATTTTCTTTTAACATACTTAAATATATAGTTTTCTATGTGACAGTTAAAAATACAACTATTGCAACTGTTTATTTACCAATCCCTATATAGTCTAACTATGATAGCAATACCAATAATTCAACATTAATATCACTGGATTTTCAGAAAGTCAAGTGAAAATGGAGTTAGCAGAACTTCAAAAGCCTATAATGAAGACGAATGCTGCTTTGGAAACAATGAAGAAACAGAAATTGCAAATACAATATGATTTGGAAAATAATGTTACACCTCAAATTAGATTGTTTCAGAATCGGTGTGTTTTTTAACTTTTAATTAGACATATTTAGTAGGTATATGGATATACTAAGTATCATTTATCATCTTTTAATTTTGAATGTTTTGTATACAACATTCAAACAGTATTCTCTTACAATATAAAGCGTAGTAATACTAAGATGTGAATAAGAACATCACACCAAACTAAATAGTTTGGTCTCTATATTTTTTATCGCAATCGCGTAACAAAAGTTGATATGTTACGTTCGAGTAAGTATTGATGTTTTGTATTGAACAGCTGACTTATTTCGTGATTGCGATGTAATTCCTTTTGATAAAGTTGTTCAGTATGATGGTCTGATTATTTTTAGAGGCAGGGTGGAAATTATAGCGCATGTGAGGCTTTCTTGAGTTACGTTGAGCAGCCTACATTTTCACTTGTAGTTAACATCCATTTTCATGAGCATTAGAATCTTAACATTTATTATTATTGCAGAATACGGCAACTTCAAGATATGGATGTCAAAAGACTAGAAGTTCTCCGTTCGTACAGCGAGGATAGTTACAAAGCAGTAACATGGCTGAGGGAGAATCGAGATATGTTCCAAGAGAACGTGTATGAACCAATGATTCTTGAGGTAATAACATATGATTAGTAACAGAACATTAAATTCCATTCAATATTTTTCTGTACACTTTGACAAGGGAGTCATTCATCAATGGATCTTTTTTTCCTGTAATACTAGAAACAGAAGGTTGTCTTTCATAAGTGACATTATTTAAGGAGTAAAGGCTTTTTGTTCAGAAATACAGATTATAACTCTTAATTATGATAAAGATTAAGAATCAGTTAAGCACCTCTTTCGTCAGATCTGGAGGTCTGGTGTTCGATTCCCAGGTTGCAGAAATTTTTTGCTTGGTTTCGTTGGAGGTAGGGCTTTTTCTAAGTTGACCTGGCTAGCTACCATTATCTTACATAAGTCTGCCGCAGTTCAAGTAGTTGAAGATAAGATAGCCAGTTCCTATAAGGTTGAGAAATCCCGCTTCTATTTTCGGTCTTATCTTCACTTACCATAAGGTGGATTGAGGGCCAAGAGCCGTTAAGAATAAAAAAAACTATCAAAATATAATCCGGCTATCTATAGAGCTCTATCGCAGCAGCTTTAAGATTCTATATTGTGTACCCTGCTATATACCACAGCAGTAAATGACTTAAGATACAAAAGATTGGTAAATAGTTATAGTATTACAATTCGAGTATACAAGTGTGTGGGATTGGTTGTACTTCTTTAAAACCAACTCGTATTTAGAGAGCCACCTCTTAAATCTATACATATAACCTTTGCATTCATGTGCAGAGAATGAAATGCATTGAACGTAAATTCAATATAAGTATAATATGTATATCAAAATCAGGTGTTAAATTTTAGCAACTGACAATTTTATTTATTGTCAACCTGTTAATCATAGAAAAGGATATACAACGCCCTATGTTATAAGTTTTGCTATCCTTTGCTTAATGCTTATATATAACGACAGATAAAGACATATTGAACTAAAATTTGAGTTTTCAATTTTTCAGTCAGAATCAACCATGCGAACACAGTTCTGTAGATCTTCCAGTACCCATTCTCTTTATTACAGATAAATTTCACAGATCCGAAATTCGCACGGTATCTAGAATCCACGGTTCCCGCTCGTGACTTAGTGGCATTCACGTTTGAGTCAAGCCGGGATATGAACCTGTTTATGCAGAAAGTAAGAATCGAAGGTGGCTTGAAGAGAGTCAACGCTATATGCAGTCAGGGAGGCAGGTTGAATGTACCCAGAGATGATATACAGCAGTTAAGGTTAGTATGGGTCTATTTTCAAACTGGTAGCATATAAATTTCAAATATTTATTTAGCTGTAAACAATGAAAAAAAACCAAAAAACAGTCTTTAAAAAGATATTTATTTCAAATTAAAATTTATTACATCTAGTTCCCATAATATGGAATAAAAATATAAACTCACTTATCGAACTCTATACAGTTAAGAAGTAAGAAGAGTTGAAGAATCATTCAAAGCCCAAAATTATTTTTGCGCATATTGAAAACATGAAAACATTTCTCATGATCAAGTGTCATTAAGAAAGTGTAAAATATATATACACCGCCAGCACAATTAGCGGAACAGAAAAAAAGTGAGACTATGAGATAATAACGCATATATGTAATTAGACATAAAATAACAAATTGATTAACATCTTTTAACAACGACTTTGAAAAGTCTTCGTTATTTTTTATTGAAAAATTTGAAATAAGTGAAATTTTTAGATGATTATGAACCAACCAAAAAATAAAAAAAGTAAGCATTAAATGATTTAACAATAAAATTAAAGCAAAATTAATAACGAGTGTTTCCCCCTCTTGCTCTGAATACGGTTTCCATTCGTCTGGGCATGCTACAGATTTTGTTATCGATGATTTCTTGAGGCAACCGCTCCCAATCCTCAAGTAATGCGTTTCCAAGTTCATTCAGATTGTTGGGGGGTGGCATTGTGGATTTAACCCTTCTTTTTAGCAAGTCCCAGACATGCTCTATCGGATTCATATCGGGGGAATTTGCTGGCCACTGCATCACCGGTATACCTACGTGGCTCAGATATGCCTGTACCGATTGTGCACTATGAGCACGAGCATTATCTTGCATTTGAATAAAGTCGTCACCAATAAATGGGGCAAATGGTACAACATGTTCTTCTAAAATGTCTCTGATGTATCGATCTGCTGTCATGGTCCCTCCTGTGACTATCACTAACTCCGTGCGAGCTCCCAAACATATCCCTCCCCAAACCATAATCGAGCCGCCACCATAAGCCACTGTGTGTTCAAAATTAGACTGTATGTGGCGTTCTCCTTTGCGTCTCCATATTCGCTGTCTCCCATCGATCTGTTTTAAAAGAACTCTGCACTCATCAGTAAAGAGAACCTGCTGCCATTTTAAAATCCTGCTTTTTTTTGTGTTCCGCTAATTGTACCGGTGTGTATATAATTTGTAATAAATATAATTATATATATATATAAATATTAAAAAATATTAAAATAATAATTAAAAAATTGTATTTTTTTATACACTATGAATTATCCAAATCCAAAAATATGGGGAATATCGAAAAGTAATTCAAAAAGTCATAAAATGAAGCCATTTACACGGCCCCTGTATATTTTATAATAATAAATAATTAATAAATTTTATATAACATTCATTTCAGCTATCTGGGCTTCTACGCGTACTTAGTAGATACAATAACAGCACCAGATGCTATTGTCCGGTATCTCTGCAAACAATATAATATTCATAAAATACCGATTGGCAATGAACACACGTATAATAACAGTGGGAAAGTGCCGGCTAACATAACTTACTTCTTTACTGGTAAGTGGTAATAAGATATCCAACACTTGCTGATGGAGTGTGTCCGGCGCCGATAAAGAGAGACGCACGTTATTCACTATATAACAGGTCAATGCTCTAGGTGTAGTTATACTTCATAGCATTTTGGCTCAGTCAGTGTCAGAAAGGGCCAAAATGTTGTATCTGTTTGTATGTCTGCCGCGACTCTTCCGATCGAGTAATTTAAATAATAAGGTTTATGTTTTAGAATAAGCTTATAATAGGACTGATGTATTCTATGGAATAAAAGTACTTTAAATAAAAATAAAGATTTAAAAAAAAGTGGTAATATTCACATAATTAGTAATAGTATGAACGATTATAATAAATTTATTATATTTATTTATTTAAACATAATTCCTGCAGGCTTATAGTTAGAATGTAGTTAGTCCTACAATCCTGGGTCCTTCAAAAGAGGCGTAAAGAAGTATCTTGTAGGTCGGCAAGATCAAGATGGCTAGTGCAGTGCATAGTTCCACTTGCACTAGCCACCTTGTTATTTGGACTCCACTTCTGCTTACCATCAGGTGGAATGGAGTCATTTGCTTGATCTTTCTTTAAAAAAAAAGTTATTTACTGAATTTATACCATAAACGTTTTGGTTTTTGTGTTCCCGATATTTCGACTCTGGCACAAGCGTTATAATGCTTAATTAGGATTACGTAAAAATGTTACGTAATGTGTCATTCTAAAGAAAAAACATTTCATTAAAAATTTAGCACATGTACACTTATTATAGAAACTCAGGTTTGCAACTTTCTTTACACATCAAAAGTAATAGTTAAAAAAGTCGTAAAAGGTATTAGATTTAATATTTCAATATTTTTACTGTTTCTCGTAGAAAACCATCGCTTCACCGTTCGCGTATCTGCTTATAGCGGCGTCAAATCAAGCTCCACTATTGAAATCAGACCGGCGAGGCTACTCGCCAACACTATAGACGTGGACCAGCTCAACAACTTTAACAATCAGTAAGTACTCGAAAGAAATGTCAAAATGACATAACAAATGTTATATATGCCTATGTATTGTGTTGTGCAATGAAACTACGAAAAAATGGGTGATAATCTTTATTGTTTATTTTTTGTATTTTGATAACATTATGTGTAGCCTTAAGTAGTTTTTAAATTTGAAAAATGAAAATATATCATTAATATCGTTAAAATCTAAAGTATATTTATTTTTAAATTATGATTTTGATTCTGATTGTGAATTTAATTTTGATTATGATTATGATTTTATTTCAATAAATTTAGGAGTTTTATTTTGGTTAAATTGTAATAGATCAGTTTTAGGTAAATAATGTGAACTGTTGTCATTGAGCGCAGATATAAATTTGTATTAATTCTTTATGTTTTCTATCTGTTGTCTGTAATTGTGTCTCAAATAAGAAGTTTATCAACAATAAAAATTAAAATTGTAGCAATTTTAAAAATCTTATTTTTTTTACATAATATGACTATGGCAAATTTTTTAAAATACTGTATGTATCTAGGTGGACCCTTTATAGGTGAACTTTATTAAAATCTTTTTTTTCTAATAGACTAACCAAACACGAACAAACAGCCCAGTCCCACAAATCTAAAATGCAGGATTTAGACACCAAATTGGCGACGCTAGAAGTAAACCTTAACGAATTAAATGTTAGAAGGAAAAACATCAATGATGGTGTTGAAAAGGTAAGATAGAATTGTTAATTAAATGTTTCAAAACAAATCGAATTATTTTTTGGTTAAACATGTGGTATAACAATTGTCTTTACTATAAATGCTCCAACACATGTCAGAATGACGTTCAAATATGAAATATATTATTTTTAAACATTGTTACATTTCGTATAATATTTCTTAGTTGAATACAAACTTTTGTCTCATGGTGTACAGGAAAAAGATAAAAAATAAAAACTGCTACTTATTTACGACTGGCTGGACGAGTGGACCAGGTTCTTCGAGTCAGTTCTTAGGGTTAATTTTTTTTGTTTATGTTAGTGATAAAATCTGTATGAAAATGTAAATATAATGTTTTGTAAACCATTAGGTTAGAACCATCTGCGCACAAGTACGCCTACAAAACAAAAAAGTGCAAGACATTGAGAACGAACCTAGTTTCGACTTACAGCACGAAAGAGAACTATCAAGAAGGAAGCAGAAGGATTGTGTATTGAAGCAATGTAGACTGCAGCTGGAGCTACAACAGACAGTGAAGGAATTGCAAAACAAGGTCTTGAATGGGGAAATGTGGAAGGTAACAATACAACTTATTAATTTGTAACAAACAGTTGAAGCTTTAGGATTAAAAAATTGGATTTCTTTTTCGTTATTTGAACACATTTTTTTTGTATTCATTTCTTTTTTTTTATCCACAGTACTTACAATTTTTTTGCTTGAGTCTAAATTTGTTAATTATTAGACTTGCACCGCATAAGGCTAAGTCTGTTACTGTTGTTCTATTAAGTCGAATATAAAATACTTGCATAGTATGTTCAAATCAACATACTAGTCATTTATATGATAATAATAATATATTTTTATAATCATCTAAGTTGTCAAAGGTATACAATCAACTTTCAAATGTCTCAATAAAAATTTAGATGCCACTGTATATTGCCCACTGTATATTCGGTATATGGCCGAATATACAGTTATCTTTAAATCATAAGTATTGATATTCGTACTGCTATTAATGTGACTTACAAAGGGTAAAGAATGAATGTTTATAAAATATAAATTATATCTTTTAAAAGATATAATTTATACGAAATATACAAATAATTTTCTACAAATAATTTTCTTATAGTAAGATTCTTAGTAGTCTTTAGTGGTAATGGTAAGTTTCATCATATTTAATTAGTAATCATGTTTTAATAATCTATAATATAGAATAGGATTACTTTTTGTAGACATGTCTAGTATTACTCTCCCCCTTCCTAAAATCATCATTACCTTTCAGGTGAAGTTAGATTTCAGCCGCGATGCAATAGTTCAACAAGAATCCGAGTTGCGTGAACTGAGAAACGAACTACGAAACGTACAGGGTACTTTAGAAAATATCGAAAATCATCTTATTAGAGCGAGATCTAATGCTAAGGAAAAACTGGGAGAAGCGAAGCGATCTTGTGACAACAAACTGCCTCAAGACCCCGACTTCCCCTATAAATCAGATTTTGATGTTTTGCCATCGGATTTAAATAGCTTGCAAGAACATTGCTTTGAATTGCAGACTAGAATCGATTGTATGGACAAAGGAGACCAACAGGTACATTTGTATAACTATTAACTTCATTTATTTATTTTAAAGGCTGTCAACAAAAAATAGTAAACAAAAGCTCAAAACATTAAGTAACTTTTTTAATTAAAGACGATAACGGCATGCGAAGTGGACTATTAAAAATGCAGTGAGTCATCAGAGCAACTGCAGGGTAAAGGGGTATTCAAAGGGGCATTATCATTATAATTTGCATCTTGTATGTATATTGATATTGTTGATGGTGTATCTTTCTTAATAAATAAAAACTATAATGAATGCGAAATAATAGATAATGTATAATTATAAATCTTAATTGTTCTTGTATAATATGTTGGCTTGTAATTAATTTAACTTTTGTTAAATTCAAAGTTAAAAATACATTTTATCAGTCTAGGTACTGTATTTTTTTTTTTCATTTTAGATTATCAGAGAATATGAAGATAGGGAGAAAATGATATCAAAACTGAAAAATGATGTGTCAAATTCAAGTGATATGAACAATGTATTGGAAGACAAGATGAAGATTTTATGGTGCGTATTAAATTTTGGATAAATATGTGTTGTAAGAAAATTTGACTATATTCCAAAAATTAGGTGTAAATATATATTTTTTTAATTTTTATGGTTTTTTTCTTCAGTTCAAAATGGCTACCGCCTTTGGAGAGGTTGCTTAAAGACATAGACAAGAGTTTTGGTGATATGTTCGCTAAACTTGGTTGTGCCGGTGAAATTAAACTGGACAAAGCAGCTGCCGATGTAAGTATGAACGCACAATCTTCGGAAAATATTCGCCATTTAAGATCTATAGTTGCTTGCTAGTTCAATATAGATAGATAGAATATGCTTAACTGTACACAACAAATTTCAAACACAGAAAATATATAGATGCTACATTGTACAAAAGCGTTCGTAACCTCTGGATATACAGAGTACGCTAGAATACCATAACTGCCTTTGGTCTATTGGCTGAGACCACCTACTTCAGAACTTGGGATCCGGGGTCCAATACTCAGTGCGGCAGAAATTTTCTGCTCGGTTTGATTGGTGATAGGGCTTTTTCTAAGTACCAGGGGTACTTAGCTAGGTAGCACTATGTTAAATAAGTCTGGGGTCATTAAAATAATGTTAACAGCATTGTCGTGTTCCGGCAGTAGAAGTAAAATAGCCAGTTTCTCTGTCGATGAGGAATTCGGGTGAAGTATGCTTCTATTTTAGACCTTATCTACACTTACCATACGGTCAGATGAAGATCAAATGTTACTCGTTATGAATAAAAAAAGGTCCAAAATTGAACACACCTGTAACATGTTAGTGTGATATGAGAGATGAAGCGCCGAAATACTTCATTATATATTTTTATTGATAGCAAGCAAAAGAATCAGGAGCCTGATGGTGTAGTGGTTCGAACGCTCTGATTTCGATAGCGAAAACAAAACCTTATGATAGGTAAATAACGGCAACCGATTTTACACACCCGTATTGGGCCAATGTTGCGGTGTTATGGGCAAAACCATTGTGTGTTTCTTATGGTTGGTCCCTGGATGGGTCATTAAATTTGTTATCTCGAGCTTCTTCGTGCTTCGGAAGGCACTTTGACCATTGCGACTGCCAGCGTTGTGTTGTTATGGCCAAACTTCTTGTTTCTTCTTGTGGCCAGTAGTAAATAAAAGAACATTGTAACAAAAACACAAAGTAATATAAAGGCGAATAAATATAAAAAACTTATGAATTAGGTATTTCCAATTAAGTGTCCTGATTTCATAGGCTTCTCATCACTTTAAACCATAGAGATGACAAGTATTAGTGATTCGCTAAAGATAAAAATAACAAATATTTATAACTTATATTCAGAACTATGTCCAGCAGTGGGCGTTTCTTGGCTGATATGGCAAAATGTTTTGATGTAAGACGGTAAATATTGCCAGTACACTGCCAAATGGAACACATCCTTTAGAATTGTGACGCTCTTGCTAGGAAAAGAATGGGTCTCTTTGGTCAGAACTACCCCACACATGAAGACATAAGGCTGCAGGCTCCAAGCGTACTTAGCAAATACGTCCTGGAAGTATTCCAGGACAGCAGATAAAAGGGAAGCTCAAAAACTCCCCTTGTTTATTATAGCCCCAAGCTATACATCTTTCTAAAATGTCTTTAATTAATAAAATGATATTCTTAACAGGATGATTACGATAAATACGGGATTTCAATCCTGGTTCGGTTCCGGTCGAGTGAGCAACTACAGCAATTAACTAGACATGCTCAGTCTGGTGGGGAGAGGGCGCTCACCACTGCCTTATATCTGATGGCGTTACAGAGACTTACTACGGTGCCGTTTAGGTAAGTGGCTATCATGAAATTTATATATCAAAGGACATTTAAGTAGCACATGGTGTAATCGATAACCGATGGCACTGAGTCAATTTTCACTGATTTGTGATTGTAAGAACGTTTCGATTTGTGTAACTTTAATTGAAAGATGCATTTAATTATTTTTTTGTTAATTTTCTAATCAATGAACATCATTTTCGGGTACCTATAACTTTAGGATAACATTCTTCTGATTGAAAAATTACTTTTTGTCCAATAAACATATGTCCCATGATGCATAGTTTCAGAGATAATACACAAATTTTTAAAGTTTACATTTTCGAATGTCGACACAACCGCTATTTATTCTGAAAGGTTATTATTTACACATAGTTTCTGACATGTAAAAATTAATATGTATAAATTGCTTCCATACCTTTAAGTTATGGGAATATACTGTATGACCTTTCATCGTTTTTCAGCTCCTTCATTATCGGGCACACGTAATTTGGAAAACCTTGTGTATATTTATTTTAATTATTCCTATTAATAACAGATGTGTAGATGAAATCAACCAAGGCATGGATCCGATTAATGAGAGAAAAATGTTCCAACTCCTCGTCAAGGTCACCACAGAGTGTGATAACGCTCAGTACTTCCTGCTCACTCCTAAGGTATGTATACCTGGTCTTGATTCTAAAGTACACACTCTGAAGTGTCTCTCTAAGATACACAAATGTGACCAAATTAGGGCTAGGGTTGTTGGTATCGATAAAAAAAATAGATTTTTTTATTTGCATAAACAACCCTTTTGGCGAAATGCTATGTTATTGTATCTATTTTTCATAAATTTTATTGATGATTTTTGGATCGTTTTATGCATAACCTAACAATGTAATCTGATTCATCATATCTCAATATTAAATTTTTATTGCTAGTCTATAATGCAGCAAATATAAGTATTTAAGAATTATGGACCGCAATCAGGCACAGCAATCAAAGATTACGACGTAGGGAAAAATTATTCTTACTTAACACTCGGTAAAATTTAATGTATGTTCTATATACGAGTTAAACTTGATTCATGTCACTGTTTTTTTTTCACTTGTTTATTGTCATGAGAATTTTTAAATTACTACAAAACTAAAATAAATTTATTTAAATTAAAAAATAATACATAAAACCTTTCTTTAGTATCTTATCTTTTTAAGTATTGTAAGGGTAATAGGAAAAAACTAGAGATAGGATTTTTAAAGTAATTTTGCTATGGAGGTCTGAGGTATTAGCTCATTTTGGAAAAGAGGTCGCTTGCCCAAAATAGTTTGGCAATCCCTGACGTACACTAATGTGGTATGCTATGAATAATTTGAATTTGAATAAGTAATATATTGCATTATTATACCTTCTTTTTCAGTTGTTAACAAACTTGGAGTATAATGAAAAAATCATGGTGCATACGATCATGAACGGCAAGAAGATTATGAATTACAGAAAGTGGAAACATCACAAGTTTATAGAAAAGGCACATTCCTATAGAATGTTGCAGTGATTCTGATACAATAGTATTATTTACAAGAATATGAATAATAATAATATTTCTCACACTGACACTTATTATTTTTTTTTAAATTTGGATTAACATTTTATATTCAATTTTGTAGTAAAGCGCTTTTTAGTGAATAGAAATCTTTGCATTTTTAGATTTGTAATGTTTTTTTAGTTTCGTAGAAATCATTTTACGGTCGGTTTCAGTATTCTATCTACAGTCAGAAATAATTCTTACTATAGATTTTTTGCCTAGCATCTTGATGCCTCTCACTTTTGTGTGTTAAGTTCGCCTATGTACATGACCTTTTTTATGTAAATATTGATAATTTATTGATAATATTGATTACGAAAACTTTGTTATTGCCCAAAATCCTTATGTTATTCCCGTGAGAAAAGGGCTGTGCCCAGCTGTGACGTGTATAAGCAGTTGATGCTGATATTTATACGTGTATAAAATATAATTATTATATAATTAGGTAAGTTAGTGTATTAGGCACGAGAAACAAATCGAGACTCCCAATTTAAATTTCTGTCTGTACAGACTGATATCTAGTGTTATAATTGATCGGTCGGTTGGTCGGGGAAAAAGTTTCTTCGCATTTTATATGAAAATTCAAAACATTTTTTTTTTTCAAAGTTAATTTTAATTTTATTTCAGTATATATATGAAATTTTGTTCGTAGACTTTCTGCAATCTTGTAGGTGGAGACATGATCCCGTTGCTGTAAAAATTTATGGACTTCTGATCAAAAAAACACAACAAGTAGTTTTGGTAGTCCTCTCTTGATGTTAACCTGACAAATCCTAAAGAATTCTGAAGAGACCGAAACTGGTGGAAATCATGGTCAGGGCTATGTAAAGATAAAGCCCACACCCTTTCTATTAATCAATTCCGGCCGCTTTCATTCAACTTCTTGCTTAGTAAAGCAATAAGATTAGTCATCAGCCAACAAGGCAGTAGATATGCAAATCAGTGGTTCTGCCCGGCGGTAAAAGTTCATAATTAACAATGCCCTTCCAATCCCCCCAGAGACACAAAATCACCTAATTGCGATTTTGTCTCTGGGGGAATTATTTTTTGAAATGTCACCTTTTTAATGTGATAAGAAGCAACCAGATATAAATAGTAAAGCCAAAGATATTTTATTACAAGTTTATACATACTATATGCGAAAAAACTTTTTCCCCGACCTAATATGTAAAATATTATCATAATTTCTAGAAAGTTATTATATAATATCATTAAATACTCTTTTTGTTGCTATTTAAGTATTTATAAAGTAAATGCCAATAGAAGCCTATTCGCTATATTTTGACAAGGGAAGTGCTAGCCACCGAGTTATTTACGAATTCACTGCCACTTAGTTATGATGTCATACTTATATTTATCTTGTAACTCAGCAATCGATAATAAATTTGGGCGGTTTTCAATTTAATTGTTAAAATAAGCAAGCGATTCGATAGGCAGTGTGAAAATAAGATTGTTTTAATGTGAATACAATGACAGCCTAACGGTTTGATGGCTTCTTAAAGTTAGCCATTTTAAATTTTTAAGAAAAATTTGTATGATCGAATGTCAAATTGAATCACTTACAGAATCGCATTTTGAGAGCTCGCATTTCCTCTCTACAATTCATTGTAAGAATTTTTCAAAGTGCCATTACAAAAGCCTCTATCAACTCACAATTGAGTTGGGTTGGAATAAACGTCAAAAGAAACGGGCGAACTATCTTGATGAAAGCGTGTAAAATAAAATATATAACTTGATTTTGTTTGTGATAAATCTCTCTTTATAAGTAATTCTACCGAAATATTGTGGTACAAATTAGCTATAAGTTTTTGTAAGTTATATTTAAATCGATAATATAATTAAACTATGTGAAATAACAGCACCGAACTGTTTACAGATCTTCAATTATTTAGAAACAAAACAAGTATTTCTACAAAAAAAATGTTTCTCAAAATGCAGTCTAAATATCTCGTAATGAATGTATGTTACATTTGGTTTTTAGTCCTTGATTGTTATGTTTTTTTAAATATCATAACTGTTATTGTTAAATTATCCAATGATAATGTTATTGTATCCGAAGCTATTGTGCTTTTTAATGTAGAATACATTAATTGAAAGCAAATTTTTATTAAATAATACGTACAATTATAATATTATTTTTAATCTTCGGTGTTACCATTTCAATAATGAGAAAATTTTCCAATGAAACTAATGAGTTATTGTAAAAATGGTTTATTGCAATCAATAAATAATTTTATATATACAAAGGCTATTGTTAAAGCAGCTGTAAATATTATGTTATTTTCTTAATATATTCAGGAAACTCGTATTGTTAGATGTAATTCGAGTTTTTGTGATGTAATAATGATTAAATGTTTTTATTATTAATATTATTATTTTCAATGCATAGTTTCGATACATTATACATGTATAAAATTTATAACATGGTTTTTTATCTTTCGTCGTCTAGCTTAATAAAAAAGCTGGGTTCAAAAACTACCAAAATAGTAGTTTTTTGCAATCATGGTAGTTTTATGTAATTATTATAATTTCAACTATTCATCCATTTGTACACCTTTCCCAGTCCATTGCTCTTCAAGTTTGACGTCACACTCTAAATCTCTTAAGGCGGATTTGATGTCAAAGCCAAAATCTGTAGAGAATTTCTCGTAAGCGCTGTTCAATATTGTTTCTATGTCGAGTTCGTGGTACTTTGGATTTTGTTCGCGACATCTCGCGACCATGTTCCGTATTGCCCAACAGCCGTTTTTCTAGAAAATAAAAATATTTCATGTTATATAAGTGAACGCCGGACCGTCGGTGGCGTAGTAAATTTTTAATTCATATATCTATGTTTATTCAACGCTTTTACGGTGGAGGAAAATATTGTGGGGAAACCTGCAAGTCGCCCAACCAGCGTGATTGACAAGGCCTAATTGCCCTGATTTAGAATAGGCACGACTCCTTGGTGGGGATATACGAGCTTTTGATGAAGATGACATGAATGAAACATTCTGTTTAGCTTGTATTCTAATTGCTTAATAATGCATTGAAATTTGACATATTATACATGTGACATAAGACAAAATTCAATGTCTCATGATTGTGTTCACATATCTAATAGCTTACCAATAGAATACATTAAAATAAATGCCGAGTGTTCGCCTGGGGTTGTTTGGATTTTTCTCTCTTTAAATATAGAGGATTTTTTTATATATATATAAAGCACAGCAAATGACTCGACACCACCTGATGATAAGCAGTAAACGAGTCCATAGTCCTTTCATTCTATAGAATAGATAATGTTAGTTTTGTTGTGTCTTTAGATGTCAAAATGGTATGGTTTCATGCCAAAAAGATCAATACATATGGAATACATAATCCAGCATCATTTTCGTAAATTATTTTGCGAAAATAATTGGAACTTGGCGTAGTGGATCGTACGCTTAGCATCTTTCGCTATGATTGGTCCCTGGATGGAAAAATCAAAATTTGTAATTTTTCACTAAATATCAAAATTACCTGTACATTAGCGTTGTCCGGATGTACTTTTAAGCATCCCACAATAGCCTCCGGTGCCCCGCTGTCGTAAAACTGTTTGCTGTGTTCTATTTCACGTAACGTCAACGCTGCTATACATTTCAATATTAAACCGCCTGCGCTTGCGTTGTTCTGTGGAAAGAAATGTTACTTTAACTTAATTAATACCCTATATTCGTTCCATTGCTTTTCACAGGCCCTTCCGAGATGTATGAAACTTGTGAGGAGTTTAATCCATTACAGTACTCCGTTGGCTCAATGCGGTTGGTGGGTTGCCGTGACGACCGGGTCCAAAAGCTTAACCTGCCTTCCGAAGGAGCTCGATATAAAAAAAATTCAGACTAACTATGGCGACAGTTGCTTTGTTTTACTTATCAGTCACTACGCTAATGGGTGAGCTTTTTACTTAAAATCTTTTAAGTATCAAAAATAGATTTAAATGCCCTTTATTAACGGAGCAACGTACCAACGTAACGTTTTCTTTATTGATTCTCACGCTCACATCTGAAGTGCAAAAGTTTGTTTTATCATACAAGAAAAAATGAAATCAATATACATAAATAAATAAAAAAACATGGCCCGATAGCAAAATTTTTCGTTATAACACACACCCACCTCGGCCGGGGCTCGAATCCAAAGCCCTGGTCGAGTAGTTTATAGCTAGGAGTCGTCGTCGACTACTCAGCCAGTATAGTAGCGTTTCTTTCAATTTTAAAGCTAATACTTGAATTTTTATTTTGGATCTATAGAAACCTCTCGCATCCGCCTTAAGCCTTGGCCTCAGCTATATACCAGCCCCTTATAACTACAAATTATAAGAACTAGTGGATTGACTAATGTAAGGCAGTCCACCCTAAAATAGGGATGTTACCTACAAGTAAAAAAGTATTCGCATTCATTACATACATGAAAGAAAAGAAAAAAAAAACCATTGCAAAGTATATTTCTTTTGTATGATTTCGAAATTACGTGGTTTTGAAATTGTCATCAAAATGGTGATTTTATATAAAGCGATTCTTTAAATCAGTTAACACATATATTACATAGATATTTGTCCTTATTTGATAGTGATTTCCTTGCAAATGACGTAACATGAATCGAGAATTTACTTTCGAGTGTTTTTAGGCGACTTGAAGTCTTGAGGACCTTATCATATCGATATAACTAATTGTATTCGTATACCGTAATAAGCTTATTTTAATACTCACTCCATGTCTGTTCAATAGTGAAACTATAATAGGTGCAATACCAGCTTTCATCAATTTTCTTTTTACATCATCATTGCCTGCTAAAGCTGTTATTCTGTAAAGACAATATATAAATATAAATAAATAATAAATTTATTGATCCTTTAGAATGAAATATAGTGAAGTGCTTTCTTAAGTGAAGTTTGTTAAAATTTAGAATAAATAATATAGTACGGTATGCTGACGGTATAGTGCTGACGGTATCGGCGCACTTTCGCCATGATTGAGTATATAAAGTATCGTAAAACTAATTTCTTGACCCTTTAGACTGAAACGCGAAGAACTCAATTACATCCAGATCGCCATGGTAACTATGTTTGATCCATAACAAGTTATCGAATAAATCTTGCAAAGTGTTGTAGAAAAATTATTAGCTAACATGACGACAGCGGAAAACGGGGACTATCTGTCGTTTGGAGATAGAAACTTTAGCTTAGGGACAGTTTTAAACTGGCACGAACACAACCAGAGAGTCTTAAAGGGAGACATCATCGGTATAACCAATGACAACACTTCTATTACAAAGAACTGCATAGTTAAAGTCAACCAGACTTCGTGTAACGATTTCAGTGACACCACAGACCAATTGAAACATCGAGCTAGACATATCAACTATTGGAAAGCTGAATTAGACCGTGCAATACGAGATATTGATGAAGAAATAACGATTTTAGAAGCACAACGGCAGCAATTGAAAAATGCTATGGACACCCTTAAAATACCTGAAAACATAAATGAAGAATGCTTGGATTTGAGACGGAATAGAATGCAATCAGATTTGATTTACGACGAGCCACAAGAAGAGCTATTCACGGAATCGGCACTGATTGAGAATGTTAAGAAATTGCATAGAGAAATGTTGAGAGATATTGAGAATCAGATAAAAATGAATTTGGCTGCTAAAGACGCACTGGAAACGGATTGGAGTAACAAATATTTGGCGTTTAAATACGAGAGCGGCAATATCGATTTGGAGACGAAATCTGTGAATGTTAAAGATTCTGTTGGGGCAACGAGGTTATCTGAGGGCCAGTCCGACGTACATTCTTGGGAACAATACACTGTTAATGCTTTGACACAATTTAAGCATGCGATAGACAGATCTATGGCGCTGAAATCTAAAGTTGAGGCAATCCTTCTAAACACTTCTAGGGATTTACGCACCCAGGATATTAAAGTGAACAAGGCGTTAAGTGAAAGAATTGCTCGTACGAACCAAGTGAAAATTGACTTGGAGAATCAATTGCGATTGACATTAGATAAGATAGTCGAAACTGAAAACATATTACAGACGTTGCATGAAGAAATTTTGAAAGTGTCTCAACGTTTGCAAGTGGCACAAACGAGATTGAACACCAAGAACTGTAGACCAAAGGTTGAGAATTGCAGAGAAGGGTCCCTGGTAGGGTTGATAGAAGAAGTAAGGGATTTGAACGACAGCATGAGTTTGCTCCAAAAAAGGACTTTAGAGACGGAAAAGTTACGAGCCGAATTGATTCACGAAAGATCTATTTTGGAGAATGAAATAATAGTTAAAAAAAAGACCATTTTCATTGATAACGAACGTTGTTTGTTTTTAAGATCACACTATCAGTCTGCTGAGAAAATGTGTGGTTATTGAAATAAGGATTCCATGAAAAATAAGAAACACTTTTAATTATATCTACAATTGTAGTGGCATTTTGACTGGCTTTCTTAGAAATTTAATTACTAGTTGAAGAATGGGCACGCCTTTTATCATAATACGTCTGCGTAAGCGCTAGTTCATTATTATATCATTTTTCACTGACAGGAATCATGATATAATCGGAAAATTATGAATGAATGAATAGTTATTTTGTGGAACGTATATGTGTGAGTGTTAGTGTGCTGTGTGTGTCTGTGTCTGTCTATATGTTTAATTTCGGCTATAAATAGCCAGGCCACAAATTTTATGTCTATAGACTTATTATATTACATTGAAATTAAATTATATTGAATTACTACTGGTAATTGCACAAATTCTTTATAACTAAGGTAAATAATGATATCGTTTATTTTTCTTTTCTAACTTATTCCTCCCTACCTTTCCTACTCTGGAGCACGCGTGCCTACGGAGTAACTCTTTCACTATCTCCACGACTACTTTACGTACAAAGAGATTTCGGGACCTTACCGGTACAAGTATTCCCTCTTTCATACAACATGGGTTCTTTCAACAGTGGCGTTAAAAGGCAGCTTTTGGAACGGAACGGAAAGATGGGTATAGCTGGGGCTCTATTTTTTGAACTAAATGCTTACATTTATCCTTATCTTACGAATAGATGAGAAGGAATAATTAATTATTTAAATTTTGATATTAATTCAACTTGAATTGAAGTTAATACTATTTAGGAAGTATGTCTTTAATCTGGGAATGATTTACTTTGTCAACAACAAAACCGCGGTTATGTGCCTTGTGGAAAAATAGGTTAGTATAAAGTTTAATACAATTTTTATTTTAGAAACATCAAGTAACGTTATAAGTCACATATATTTCACATAGATCATAGAATCTATAAATAAATCTAAAATAAAACTACATACCTAGTACGACAATATAACAAACAACCTATATTTAAAAGGTACTCACAATTTGCTCGCCTGTAGTATAACGATGGCATTGTCGAAGTTATCAGCGAGTATCTTAAAGAGTGCGACGTCAGCGCCGCCGCTGGCCACCGCGGCGCACAGCTCGTGCCGGACGAGGAGCGCCGCTATAGTCGACATCGTCTCGGACACTTCCGGCGGCACGGGGTGTTCTAACATAACAACTATTTATTTGAAACTTATTCGGTTATATCAAAACGTAAAACAGTGAATGTCATATCGTATCGACATCTTTTTAATTATTTAAATATAAAATTCAAAGACCGAATTAGTATAAATTTGTCAAATTTTTTTAGTTGAATTCTCTATATTACTGGGAAAGCAAAGGGAACATAAGCCCATACACCAATATCTTAAATAGTTATTTTTTATAGCTTCGGAATACCGGTGTAACGTATCCCTTTACCACATGGAGTTTTTGACGACTGATAACAGGCACCGCCATTTTGTTAATAACTAACGAGAAAAATGTTTGAAAATGGAATGTTGTGTTAAAGATTACGATGATGATACTTAAATGAGAACTAAATGATACGATGATTTTAAATAAATGAACTTACCCTGCAAATGAACGAATGGTAATGAAACTGAAAAGTCACACGTAAGTCACTAAGTTAGAAAACAATTAACTTACTTTAAACTTGGTTACAATTTTGCCCAGCGAGGGCTGAAAGCCAGATCATCTTCTATCTTATTCTGGTTCAGTCAAAAGACTACTACGCTCTCTCTGGCCATAAACAAAAGGAAGATTCCGTAGAATCAAAATACCCCATGCTATTCTACTGGACCCATTTTAAATCTAAGGATCAAACATTCGAACCTCAAACTCTGTTTTAGTACACAGGAATACAACTGGCTGAGAAATAACTAGTAACCCATGCAATAATTTATTTACGAATGGTGTTGCTTACGAAAAGTTGAATTTTGACATATTAAAAATGTGAAATATCTCAAAATTCAACGCCTCGTAAGTACAACCCTGCTATAGATGCTGATTACGAAGCAAAAGTAAAGTTTACCTTTTAAATAATCAGTGAGCGGTTCCAACAATTTCATTCCCATTTCCCTCGCGTGTTCATGCGCTTTTCCAAATTCAACTCTTATGTCATCGTCTAAAGTAAATTTTCTAATTAGCTGCATAGTATCGCCTATTATCTAAAAAACATTTAAACTCGTAGAATTTTTATCTATATTAGAGAGCAGCACATATTAGAAAATTGATCCGTCTATACCGGAGGCGTAACTAGACGGTCTCTTTTCTCGCTTACGTGTATGTATTGAAATATATAGTATTTTTCATTAATTCCTTAACTCTTGACCTTCATCTCACCTGATGATAAGGCCGAATATGGAAACGAGTTATACCCGGACTTTCTTAACCACACCTTCAACTATAGCGGTAGATTTAGGTGTACTAAAACTACTACTTTTTTTTTTTCGAGGAGGAATCCCTTTACGGACCTACCCGCCACTGGCTAAGCGGCAGGCGTGTGTGGGGCTCACCCAGTGCCTCAAGGCCGGTACTGAGAATACCCACTAAAACTCCCCGGTAACTCCATTGCCCATTGGGGGGTGACCTGGGTTCTGCCGACGCAATTCACCAGGTCATCCCCAAACTACTAAAACTACTACTACTACTAAGTACTTAAACTACTCAAGCCTGGGATAATTTGACGTCAAATATACACTAACTACAATAATTTTGACACAAAAGCCTCTCCGAAACAATTTTTAAATAATTGTAATAAAACTTTCAACAGACGCCAATAATTGGCGACAACCATTCCTTGCAAAAGCTAATTTTAACTATGGTGAGTAAAAATAAAGTTTCATACCTTCCCGTTCCTCCGTAATTTTATTATTTTATGCAAATTATCAGCGATGTTTTTAGCGAAAATCTTTTGACGATTCATTTCGTGTTTCACACAACAGACGTTGGCCCACTTCAGTAGGGATATAAGAATGTTATCATCTTCTATTTTATCTAAAGTGCTGATAAAAATACCTTTCATTACAAAAAAATACCCAAATATTATTAACAGGTTTGCCATTTTAAATGCTTGCTACTTTAATAGTAATAACTTTTTGGAACCAGCAAAGCACCCAAGACCATATTATTATGTCAAATCGGGTGAGTTCATTGGCGTAGTGGTTCAAACGCTCTGGTTTCTACTACAAAAAGATGAACGTAGATGGCCCACCATCACCATCCACCACAACCAGTAACCATCACCTATAGACACCAGCAATATCTAGGTAGTAAGTACATATAATTGGTAGATTGTCATTCTGGAGATGGGTTATTGGCTCCCATAACCTGCAATTACACTGGCTAGCATACCCCTTCATACAGAAAAAAAAAGGCAACTATGTTAATCAAAATGGAAAAGAGAGCAGTACCAATTTGATGATGCTACAATCCGGACTACAACTAGTTTTTAGGCTGCATATTAATCTAAATATAAATAAATTGTAGTTAAAACAGTAGAGTTTTTTGGTAAATAAAAATACTTTACTAATTAATTAAATTAAAAATTAAGTTTTTCACCTTTTTATCAAATCTATACCCCTTTGCTCAAGTAAGTCTGGCTGCATCTCCATTAAACTCGTTAACGTGCCAAAAACACTGACAATCATCACCCTGTCCTTGTCATTAGCTTCTTCTATGAATATCTTCTGTCTCTCTTCTAATAAATTTATCAAGATATCATAGGCACCATCTTTGCCTGCTCTAACTCTACGAGCCAAGTCTTTATTACATTCTACCTAAAAAGTGATTTTTTAAATATTGAGTATACATTTTAGTTATGTATGGTCAAATAAATCCTTGTTATTCAATTGTTATAAAACTATATTGACTGGCTGGTGGACTAGTCAAGTATCCAGTAGCCTAGATACAGGCTACTTGACTAGGGTTTATGGCATGATACAATGTTGGTGGTGATAAAATCGCATCCGGGTTTGATTAATCTATATCACAATTTTTTTATTTTTGCAAAACAAATGGACGGGTATATATTTATATTAAATTATTATTTTCTCTTTTTTTTTAAATATTACTTATTATTTTATTTTATGAAGATACATAAATTAGTCATCAGTAATCTGTGAAACACCAAACAGAGAAATTTGGTTTTTTATTGTGTGTGATGGTGGGCCAGTGTCACTAGACAAGCCAATACTAGACATAATAAATTGCACACGATAGGTGCATGGTAGTGTGACATTACATGGTAGTGCAATATTATAAACCAAGAGTAAGAAACATTTTCATAAGGGAGTACATACTTATTCCCTCCTTTAAAAGAGGCCTGAAAAAGCACCTTTTGAGCCAGCAGCTTATGCTGCACTTGCTCTCTGCCCAATATGGACTCTAACTGCTCACCATCAGGTCATCAAGTCATTTACCAAGCTTTTTATAAAATAAACATACCTGAAGTTTCTCAAGTTCAGACAACACCAAGTCATCTTCATATTTATTCTGGCTGCAAACTTCCTTTAGCTTATTTACAATAGTGGTTACAATGTGATCATTGCTGGAACTCAGTGTTAAGTCTTTGATAATATTGGATAGATCTACACCCTATAAAATAATATTCATAAATTACACTGCATAACAATTAAATCAAAAATAATTGACAACTAGACCATGTTGTTTAAAAATTTTGCTTTAACATATTGAGCCTCTAGAACCCTGATATAACTGAAATTAAAATGTGTCTGGATATTATGGTTTGATAGGTTAATCTGTTAAAGTATCCATATATCATATACAATACATTTTTCAATACAATTCTATGTAATTAAACAAACTGAATAAATAACAGATGAAAGTTTAATTTACTTTACTATACTATTAATGTAATTAACTTTACTATTACAATATAAATAATAATAAGGTATAATTATAAAATATTATGATGATAATGTTAATAATGAGAGTGGTTCACTATGAATGAGTTTATGACTCTGGCCGTTTTTTAAATTGTATTTAGGATAATACATGCATCTATTTGTTTTAAATAGTTGTAATTGACTTATTTGTATAACATTTATGTTAGAGAGATAACTCACTTGAGCCTCAAATTGAGCAATAGCGTCATCAATTGCCTCCTGTGGTCTCATATTGAATTCTTCAATATTCTCTTTGACGACTTCATCATATGTGTCCTGAGTTATAACACGAACCATTTTTATAGTAATCTATTAAAAATTTGATAGGAATCAAATAGATAGTTTATAATTTTATTGATATTTCTATAAAAAATACCGCATGTGAGAATAACAATTCAACTCTTCCAACTTTTTCGTGAATCAAACAATTTGTCAAAGTGACATTAACGTTGTGAAAGTAATCAAAACTTTGTTAAATTAAATTGCCTAATTTGTTATTTATACGTGCAAACAGCTTTAATTTGAAATCGCTAAAAAATTTGATTTAATATTTCTAATTTAATAAAATGTATTCATAAGGTTTACTTATAATTATATACCGTAACACAATTTTTGGAACAGTCAGTTTGTACGTAAAATACAGGTTTTGTAAATGTTTAATTACCCAAACAAATTCAATCCCTTCTATATTCCATTTGATACTTAGCAATGAAGATGATTTTATATTTTATTGGTTTATATTTTGACAGAAAACAGCTTGAACATAAATGTTGCGTTGTAAAACTAGAAAGAAATTCATATACGCTATATATTTGTAAAAGGTTTACCATAAATATTTATATTCTTCTTATGATAAAAAATCATATTATTTAAATAGTTTCATACATTTTATATCATTAATAAATACTTTACTTTGGATTCTTCTATAAATCGTATTTATATTTTTAAGTCTTTTTCTAGTGTGAATTTGAACTGTGGTGTTTGAACTTAATTGTCAATTGGACCCTCCGATGACGCATCTTATGAAATAAGCAGAATACGATTTTAGTATTTTTCAAGGCGTAATCAGGCCTTGGTATTACAATTATAATTTTTTATTTTAGACTCGGTTCATATTGAGGTGCCACAATGAGTTTTCTTGGCAAAATATTTGGTGGGAAGAAGGAAGAGAAGGGTCCCACAACTCATGAAGCTATACAGAAATTACGTGAAACTGAAGAGTTATTATTGAAAAAACAGGAGTTTCTCGAAAGAAAGATTGAAACTGAGGTACAGACAGCGAAAAGACATGGCACAAAGAATAAAAGAGGTAATATGTTATGTTTTTTATTATCAGTAAACCATCAGGATTTTTTTGTTAGAATGACCTTGTTCTTTCGTTAAGCATTATTTTATGCTCGAGTATATGTGATCTGTATTAGTTAGTAAATTTGAGACCAAGTATTTGCCAAGAATAAAATGTAATGGGGAATGCAACAAACTGTGATTAGGGGAAAGCAAGATTTCGCGATATTAATGGTCTAAATTTTAAATTTTCTTAGATATGTACTAAATATGGTATTGTCTTTGTAAATTAAGAAGCACACGAAGAAGTTTTTAATTATGTATGTATGTCGTCTGCGGGTGGGCTATGGGTATGATGCAAATAGTTAAAAAGTTGAGCATATTTTCATTAAAATGGTAATCTAGATAGTTCAATTTGTTTCTTCTTTTATTACTCTTTATATTAAAAGTTGCATCTTGTTTTGTAGCTTACTTAATCAATTGATATATTCCTGGGAAGCTCGAGACAATTAACATTTATTAGAGTCTAGATTGTATAGCTTGAAAGTAAAGTTATTGATTAGTGTTCAATTCCTAATTTCCTGATTACTCCATCAAACCGTCTGAATAATCTCAAGTTTACTGCATTGTTTTATGTAATTTACAGCTAAATTTGCAGTCTCTAGAATAATTCTCATATATTAAATAACTTAATAAATATTTTGTCAAGCATCAACTAATCAGACACATTTGTGTGGCCCATTTTCTCTTCAGACATTAAACAAAATTAGTTGAAAAGTTTGGATTGTATTTTATTGGAATAGGCAATGTAAGAATATCTTTTGGTCATTGAGATGAGAGATTCAATGACCAAAAGATATTCTTAGTAGGTAGGTAGGTTAAAAATCTAAATAAATCATGGAGCCTCTGAAATTCTTTAGTGACATAGCATTGTTGTACAATGGTGAGCGCTCTGAAGAGTTTTTTGACTTTATCCCTCCTTATCATTTCCAACTTAGGAGCACATGTGCTGGCCTTCATTTATTGTCTCCACATCTACTTCGCGCACAAAGGAATTCCATGACTCTTTTCTTTTTGCACAGTGAGGGCATATAGTTCTTTACCAGCACACAGAATCTCTCCTTGATACAACATGGGTTTCTTCAAAAGAGGTATGAAAAGGCACTTTTTGGGCTAGAAGAGTGGAGGTGGTTAAGGCAGTATGTCGCATGCTGTCCTAACTGTATGTGCATATGGACTCCTACTGCTTACCACCAGGTGGTAGTCATTTGCTGTGCTTTTTATTAAAACCAAAAATATATATAGAAAAATATTTAATCAAATGAGCCTCATTACCAATTAGGAAATAAACTAAAATCGTATTTGTGCAAAAAAATTGTACCAGACTGAAAGCTAAATGAAATAAAGTAAATTGTAGTGTAGATTATGATCTTATTTATTCTATTTCTTTAGCTATTACATTTATTGTGTACACTTTCGTTATTCTGCTACCTGCCCCCTTATTCACATCATTTGGAAAGCTGTTTATCTCACTTAGAAAGCCCGGGCATATTCTTTCAATTGTTTCTTACAGTTATGAATAAATAGTTTGATTGGTGTGGCCCTGTGATACAAAAGCCTCTAGATTTTGAAAATTTCACTCATGTAAGTTCGATCTTGAATCATACCTTTCTACCATTCACTGATGATTTTCTATATAGTTTTAAGTTTATTTATTTCATAACTATATGACGAACGGCAGGCCAAGTAGTCAATAGCTACAGGATTCTCAGCCAGGATCCCGGGTACGAATCGGGCCTGATATTTGTGTAATAAACACGAATATTAAAATTAATTATAATCTTAACAATGGGTTAGAGATAATAGGTGTATGTGATAATATAAAAAAGTGATATATAACTCTTATTTAATTTTCGTTACCAGCCGCGATCGCCGCTCTCAAGCGCAAGAAGCGTTACGAAAAGCAGCTGACTCAAATCGATGGCACTCTCACTCAGATTGAGGCCCAGAGAGAAGCTCTAGAGGGAGCCACCACGAACGCGCAAGTCTTGAACACTATGCGTGACGCAGCCAATGCTATGAAGCTCGCTCATAAGGATATGTGAGTATGGTTTGATGAATAAAGAAAATTGTGCTATTATTGCCACTTGCGAATGAATCTCCAACCGCTCTTCAATATGCTGTCACCAATCCCTACCCTTAATCAATGAATTATTTGCTTATATACTAGTGGGCTACACAGGTGAAATGAACAGAACGGATTTCAGAATCAATGGGTTTGTTTATTAGATATAAATATTGATTTCTAAAAATCCTTTGATGTAGTTTTAGTTCTCATATAAAATTGGTTTTGACACTCCTTTGAGTTCCTCCTTACAGGATTTGTTTTGAATTGAAAAATTCATTCCATATGTATAGTTGTAAATGGCTAATTGCTCCCTAATTCAATATAGCTCTTTAGAATATAAACAAGCATTTCAAATGTTTTGCTGAATATTAAACCTTTTATTATTAGGTTTTTTAAATTCCCTTTCCATAGACAAGAGATTAGCTTTATTGGGAAAACAAGAAGAGTTAAAGCGAGCAGGATAGAAGTTCCAGAAGGTTCGAAGTGTACAGCGTCGTGGATAAGTTCCAAGTACTTTTATCTCGTATATTAAAACGCTTATCTCTCTCCTTCACAGTGACGTAGACAAGGTCCACGACATAATGGACGATATAGCGGAACAACACGACATCTCTCGAGAGATCACTGACGCTATCAGCAATAACGTTGCCTTTCCCAATGACATTGACGAGGATGAGCTCGAGAAAGAGCTGGAAGACCTCGAACAGGTATTAATATTGACCTTTATTCCAAGTATTTTGTTAAATTCTTATTTTATATATTTTAATCCTTAATATTAACTTCAAGCTCTTATGGAATTTCTACTTATATTAAAAAAATGAGATGTTTTAATAGAAATAAGATTTACCTGCATACTGTAGTTATTAACGCTGTATTATATGGCTCTTATGAAAACTAACTGTTCCAAATATATTAATATTATTAATCTCGTATTATAGGAGGATCTTGATAAAGAAATGCTCGGTATCAATGTCCCGACGGATACACTGCCCGACGTACCTGCCTCTGAGCTCGTCCACGACAAGCCCAAGCCCAGCAAGTCGAAGAAAGAAGGTTAGTACCCTACACTCACTACTGGATATTGACCTTATTAAAGAGACACATGAGTCGAAGCGATTCAAGTAACAACCGGCCACTTATTATCTATGATAGCAATAATATCAATTGCCAATTCGATGTTCGTTGAGGTTACAATAAATGTCATTATTGTAACGGTCTTAGACGAGCGATGGATTTGGATGTATATTTATGTATTATATACTGTACATATTTATAAGTTTGTAGGACACTACTCTTGTCCATCTATTACAATTATTATTATACTCTCAGGGAGAGTATCATGAGTGCCTCTGTCTTAAGTACTTTGATATTATTTCATTATTTCCTCTTTACAGAAGACGACGAAGACTTCAAACTGCTTCAATCCTGGGCCACATAAGACCACCGCTGTCAATTACACAAAACAGTTCGCTCGTTCGTCATTAAACGTTGTGCATTTGTGATATTTGCTATGGAAGTCATTCGGATTGATTAAACTCGGTTTTTTTACGGAAATGGGTATTAAGAGAGGGAGGTGCTACTATCTGGTTCCACTTCGTTCTTTAAAATGCTTAAGTTTTGAGATATAATTTTACTAGATAATCCGAGCCAAAACATTGTATCGGTTTCAAGTTTGCCTCTCTCTCGAGCAATTAAATAAAAATATACTTTGTATTCAGAATAAGTTTTAAAGAGGACTGGCAAAAAAAAATAGGATAATTTAAAATTTTGATTTTGGAACTCGCCTGTGTAATCTCTTAAATTGTCATTTGAAAGAAATCTCACCAAAATGGCCGCCGGCAGCCAGCGGTGCTATTGCGTATTGTTTCGTCATTGATTTACTTTGCGTATTGTTCCAAATAGCGATTTGTCAATAAAATAACATTTATTATTGATGTTTTGTATTAAAATTTACATAATTTAATTATTTATTAATTGAATTATTACAGAAAAAAATTATTAACGATTGAAGTCGCTATCAAACGCGGTTTAAGTAAAAATAGATATGTTTATTTTCATCCGAATTCGATTAGAATAAAAAAAGCATTATTTATTTCATAAACACTTGAAGCTTTCGAGGACAAGTGTTCATGTAATTTTGTAGAGAAATATACTCTTACTGAATATAATCGTGAGTGGTCAGTCTTAATATGAGCCTATTCAACGGTAAAACTCGTAGGTCTATATTTATCTCATTCCAGCATGTTAATTTTCGTACTGAGCGAACAGGAAAGCATCAGTTCTGCATAGTGATGCGATATTATATAAGTTTTGAGGTTATGTGCGAAGATTTATATACATTTATTGAAGTGGTGGTTGACTGGTTTTAATTGCAACATCTTAGTATTGTGCCATTTGGTTTTTGAAAAAAAAACACTTACTTTAATATGTTAGCTGGTAGATGGCGTTAACTACAGGAAAGTAGATGTTATACAGGCGAACTTTGCAAGGACTGGTAAATTTTTCTGAAGCTACTAAGAATCACCACCTCAATTGAACAAAGATTAAACATTATATACTATTGACTTCATTCTTTTTGCTGTTCGATGGAAAATACGTACATGTGGATAATATAATCTTATCATGAGAACAGATAGCACACCGTGATCTGAGCCTTTAAGGGTTGTCACTACCTCATATCTCCATCGCGCAAGAGAATAAAGAGATTGCATCTGAAGGTGATGCCTGTCGATTAGAAATCCACCCCAGGCGAATTGCCCCTTAAGGCTTCTCGCTTCTTTTTTTTTCATTTGCTATTCTAATTCGAATAACTTTTGATAGATGGCGGTAGTGGCGGACAATTTTAATGTCTATACTTATCAGATGAACCTATCGTTTGAGCTAAGGCAATATAAAGTTCACCCGATCAACTAGTATTATGATATAAAAAAAGCATATTTTGCTTTACGGTAAATAGATTGAGATGCTGATTCTTAGTAATTCTTAATAAAATTTTGTAAAGTAATCCTATATTATTAAAGTGTATTTTCTAAACAAGGGTTTACTAAAGTTTAGTGTTTCGTTTTGTTTGTTCAATTGACGTTTTTAAAACGAACAAAAGAAACGTACAAAACTATTTACCTAACTGTAGACTTATAGATAGCCCTTTATTAAATTGTTATTCGTGGCACTGTTGTACATAAATGGCTCTTATGGTACCTAGAGAATCTCGCATGGATTTGACAAAAAAAGTATCCATTTTCAAAATGTATCGAAATCTTCACACATACCGTGTATATATATATATGTATATTATAAAGTTAGGCTTGCATTAATATTATAACGTACCTATTTATTGCCTTAAAACGTTTTTCATATATAGTCAAATATTGATGGTAAATATGGAGGATCGGAGTGCAGCGCCGGTGTTACTTATGTGTATATTTACGTTCGTAAGTTAACTCTCATCTCAAACGGAATATCTTATTTTTGTTATGTTTTTAACTACATTTATAATGCGCACTACATTTAACCAACTCAAGCTATAGAACATGTAGGTTATCAGAGATATTCTTTATAAATATATGACAAGAGACGTTTCTCAATAGTAAGGTAGTTTCAGATTACGCTGTGTTATCAAAAAAGTTATCGCTTAGTATACTCAAAGTCAAAAGACTAATATGTATAATATTCAACATTGGTACAGACTAAACGATGTAAGCATTTGACTTCAAAATTAAGTCAACAAGACCTTATCACTAAAGTAATAGAGTCTATGTATACATTTATTTTATACTATGAATGTATACATGTTTTCAGACGCGACTACATATTTGTACACTAATTGAACTGATGTAAATGTTCCCATTTTTATATAATATATATATGGTGTTCAGGCAGTTTTGGATAAGCTGATAAGCGAGAAACAGCAACTTCGTGGTATATCAAAAATCTAGTAGTGACCTCAGTGAATGTGGCGTAATATTCAAGATTTTTTGAAATTTTATCATTTGTAGTAATATGCAACGCTTGGCTTTTTCTATGTCATTACTTCAAATTTGACATTTATTTAGATTTATGTAGCTAATTCGCGGTTGACGAGTTATCCGTCTTTCTGGACCTGTATATGGCTAATGCTGGGTTTCAATAATCTATCTAACTGGGCGTTGAATTTTGACTTATTATACTTTTAAAACTACTAAATTCAATGCGTCGTAAGCAAAACGGTCCGTAGATAGATTATTGAAATCCAACCTAAGTGTGTACGTGTCAATAAAAAATGCTTTCCTTATTATAAGTGTTATGAATATATTATTTCACAATCTGAAACCGCCTTAACGATTAATGACAACTCCAAAACAGAATAATAAAAATGTTGATTAACAAAAAATGGTTTGTTGGTAACCGCCGTCAGATGTCGCTGTTTTTAGCGATTCAGCGCTTTAGCGCTCATGTGCAGGCGACGTGGTGAAGCATTTCTACTGTCATGTTTTGTGGTTAATGTCAGTTTTATCCTTATTTTGTTTCTGGCTAACATTCAGATAGGATAGTGCCTAAATTTGGTACATTTTCAAACAGTAATATTAACTTGTGCATATGTTTCAATATATTTTATTTTAAGAAATTTCTGTTTTATTATAATGATATCTTCCCAAATCTATAGAATCTAGCGTGGCTTCCACCTTTTTGGTCCTTAAAAGAACCCAATTATCATTGAAGGAGATCAGGAATACACGTTTAACAGAATACTGTTCCATTAACACTCTTTAAGAGCTTTCGCTCTTCGTTACTTAAACTAAAGTAAATTATTTACTTCCCTTTCCTTTTCACTTCACTATAAAAGGTATAGTGTAATAGAAAGTTAGTTTATAACTAGAATTTTAAGATATATATTTTAATGAACGAGCCGCATCTAGATTTATTCGGCGAAACAAAATTAAATGAATAAATTCAGAGACCAAATAAGGTTTATCAAAACAGATGTTATTCTTGATTGGTTAATTTGAATAACTCAGGTAAAACACTGATAAAAATGTGCCGGCGCACCTCTATAATGAGTGAGATTGAATTTATCGTAAAGTGATCCGTACACATAAAATACTTAGGTTGATTTTCAAAATTTCTTAATTTTCTTTATACATTAGTACCTGTTCTTTTCATTAAACAAACCTCTGGCATATTTTTTCGTCGAGGATTTCAGGCAACCTTATTCGTCACAACCGTGTCGGTATAGTTTTGTATTCAAAATATTGCAACAATGACACAAGAGTCACATAGTAATGATGACAAAATATGTAATCACTTTAAAATGGAGTGATATTCGTTTATCAACATTAATGAATATGTAAGAAGCGATGTGTATCGATAGCGCTGTTTGAATAAAGAGAAATGGCTGTCCATACCTACAGCACCTAACACCATAATTGATGTTAGTAATTATATAAAAAAAAGCTACAGTTTTGTGGTTAAATGAAATACTTGTATGGATTTCAATCAATAGTTATAATAATTTAGTACAATTAAGCAAAATGTTGAATTAAAATCTACAGATAATCCATTTTCAACACAGATTAATGACGTCATTCATTATCAGTGATGTCGTTACAGCTACAAGTAAAAGTTTAAATATTATAACATTATAAAAATTCTAAAAAATGTCTAATGTATTTTGTTGCTGAATTTTGCATGAAAATAGGGATGTACAGCTTTACCAAAAATAATATAAATTAAATAATTTTGGGCGAAAGAACGCCTTGGTGGTCACAATCACTGATAGTTTTTGATAAGATGCCCATACTTTATTGCCATTATCAAAGAAATTTGAACTCTTAAAACCGAAAAGTTATGGGAATTCCAAAAGATTCAAAGATAGAAGATTCTGAATAATTATCAATATAAGCTGTATGATTTACGAAGAACAAAATGATTGTACTAATTCAGCAAAGAAACATTTTTCTAATATTAAAATCAGTGTAAAAAGTCGCTATTGGCGGCGGCTGCCATTACTATTTAAGGTCAAGTTCGATTTTCAAATGCCCTATTAGTTAAACTCGTTGCATAATTTATGTCTGTAATTACATCATACATAGACTATCAAAATAAATTCCTCGTGTGCACGCACACTATTGACATTCACACAGTAACACTCTCACCCTGTGAGTTGAATTTTGATAATGTCCTGTTAACTTCGTATTGAAACACTTTCGCTGGGAGGTGTATTCTGGTAATCTAGTACTAGTATCGAAAACCAATCTCAGAGAATTATTTGATGATTTTATTTTGATATTTTTATATATGCGAGTCTAGTGAGTTTTTCAATTTAGGCTTTCTTTTAGAAAACATTTAGGCCAGATTGTGATTTATAAAAATAAGATATTCATAATAAACATTTTAAGGTATTTATAATAAATAATAATATATATACAGATGGCCGTCTGGTCCAGTGTTTAGTAGAATCCGGTAGGGGCAGATATTTGTATGATTTATACTAATACTTGTACACTAGGCATGGATCTTTGTTTGTTTATTTAGTATATATTTTTTTTAGTATATACATATTAACTATATTTCTCTGTTATCTATTATCAATAATACAAGGTTTTAATGATGCTTACTGTGGGTTAGATAACTAGCCTTTCACTCAGAAATCTACACAATTTAAATGCAATTGATTTTAACTAAGTGTATAACGGGTTTCAGTTTATTCCTCTCGTATATGATTATCCTTATCAGCTTACAAAGATTTGAGGAAAGTATGTACGAGTATTTATGAGTAGAAAAGTATTATTATTATGTTTTAATTTTCAGTAACATTAACTCAAATACCTTTAAAATCAGAAATTTGGTGAGGTATTGTTACAGTATATATCTATTGCTGATTCAGTAAAGATTGTTGTCACTCAACATGACACAGATGCAGCAGTGGATTGTTATCACACTGACATCAATCCAATCAGACATCAGACAGAATCCCAATTGGTGGAATTGAGAAATGCTTTCTACCAAATTCTATGCAAAGTCTTTTACTGTACAAGCAGGACTTTTATGGAATCATTCCTGGTTAACATCATAAAAGCTTAATCGCTGAATGATTTCAGAAGACTGATCAAAGAATACTATTTTAATAAATAGTATTCTTTGATCAGTCTTAAAATATAAAATCAAATAATTTTGATTTTATATTTTCATACATTCTTATACGTAATTAATGTTTAATGTTTATCACTTAGTATATATCCGAATAAGTAATTTAAATGGTGATTTTTTAGTTAATTGACATATAAATTTGTTGACATATAAAGTGTTTTAATATAATAAAATGGTCCACCAACGACTTCACTCATCTATCGTCTGGAAGATATCGCTAATTAACGCCTCTCATGTACAATCTAGCATCTGCAACATTGTTTAAATTTGTAATTTGATGTGTACAATAACGCAAGATAGAATATCCTCAATCTACAGCCCCTGTCAATATTATCTAAGTGCCAAAACATCACTATTGTAATTGTTATCACCATTCTTGTCGCATTAAACAAAAACCCACAAGTTCCTCAGGTGAAATTGACTAGCATTACAAAATAGCTTGAACAGAATAAGGATCCGAGTTTATAAGAAGCTGCTACCATGCTTTATATCAAGTGTTCGTTATACTAGGCAGTCATTCCACTATTGGTTAGGTGGGAAGTAAGCAAAATGAGGGGCTTGGTACTGGTGAGTATTTTGAGTACTAAAAGTGTGCAATTGATTAGTGTATATATAACACTTGAGTGACTGTGAACATTAAAGTAACTTTATCAGTGTAGTGCAAAGTGACGTTAACTTAAACTATTCATGCTCATGGGGTATACGAAGTTTTACAATTACAGAGATAACCACCGATTTTTTTATCCATTGCTGCTTCACAATGGAAGTAATACAATCAATTTCCGATTAGTAGCACTTTAGCTGCCAATGTAATTTTGCCGATTAATTGTAATAATAAATATTTTTCTCACATTTATCATCTAGCTTTTAGAAATTTTGTTAGTATTATATACATTTATTCAAGCTGATACATCGAAAGAGATAGATACCTCGATACCAGAGACGTTATCAATACTTTCCGTTATAACGGAAACGACTCTGTTCAGTCATGACTTGTAGTAATGCTACTAAAATAGTGACCAATTAATACAAATATTGAAGATTTGATATTTAATTAAGTTTTTCGTGGATAAATTAGAAAGAGTTAATTTGAATTTTTTGAACTCACAAAGAATAGGTAGGAATCTATAAGTAAATCTACACATTCTGTTCTGCCATACTGTTTGGTTTACAAAATTGTTTGTTCTTTATTGGATGACGAACGTACATTATTTAAATTATCTTTCACGTTTCATCATCTTACTGAACTGAAATGAATATTTTTATGTGATAACTTTTTGGTTAGTGTTACCAAATTGTAAATGCTCATTGTTTTCCAATAAAGAATAAACAAATTAACTTGAGTATTTCGATTGATTGATGATTCGACTTACTTCTACAGATAGCTTTACTGTTTGCTCTACACGCGGCAACAGCGACGCTTGACGTTGAGAAAATAAAAGCAATTAAGTCAACAGCCGCAGAACAATTAACGACATTATCACAAAAGGCTGCCACTGGTTTTCAGCAACTAAAAGAAAAGGCTTCGAGTGGTCTTCACGACTTGACAGAAAAGGCTTCTGGTGGACTCCACGATCTGAAAGAGAAGGCTTCGGATGGCCTACATAGCTTACTAGATGAAATTGACGTGAAAAATCTTCACAAATTAGATATATTAGACGTGATACCTACTTTGAAAAAGAAATACAAACTCATCAAAGATCTGTACAATAAACCGGACGCCAAAGTAAATATTATACACGTTTATGGGGATGACTTAAAATCACATTTTGATCACGCTAAAGTAGTAAAAGTGAAGAAATATCATCCAGTATTACCGGAGCACATTCATGCATTGCCTCTACATCATCATCATTCAGATCATCACTATGATCACCATCACGACAATCATTTGAAACATTATCACGTGTTGCCTGAACATTATCACATCTCACCTTATCCTTTGAAGAGGTTGAGAGTGTGATTACCCATTATGTGCATCTAAATTATTGAATAGTAAATTATTTATTGTATTTGTACAAACTGTATTTTTGCCGGAATTCATTGTGTTGTGAAATTTGTACTAATTTAATTTTTTACGATTTTGTTATAAAAATATAGTAAATTACTTTGAGTGTTTCATTTATAAAATAAGGATATAGCTTAATTATTACCTTTCTGTTCTCTGTCTCCAAACTGAACATTTCGATTAGAAAATATAATGTATTATAGAAACAATATATCTTCTTTCAAAAATCTATTCGCAACTGATTGATATATTGGTATATGTAATTGTTTAATATAAACTCTTGCTGATTGCTAAATACTCACGAAACCATACCCATCTTTTATTGTTAAATACTTATTATTAGATAAAATAAACGCCAAACATTATATAAAATAGGTAAATTCTTTATTTATAGACAAGCAACATGATTATCAACAATACGTATTTAAGAAATCCTACTTTTCAATATTCAAATCACTCAAAAGTTTATCAAAAACATCATCAGTGCTAGATTTCGCCATGAATTCATTCATTAAACCATTTTGAAAATCTCCGAAATCGCCATCAGACGGCATATTAGTATCTGCTAGACCTAGTTCAGTTAGAAGTGTTAAATTATCAATATTGTCATTCTTAACAGTGCTGTCAAAAGTGTCGTGACTGTCAAGCCCTGGAAGCAGTTTTTCAGTGGACTCAGTGTCGTCTTTGTCTTTGTTTTGCCGTCTGTTAACGACCTTTGGTTCTCTGGTTTCGGTGTCTGATAGGTCGTGATACTCTTGTATTTCTTTAGCATATTCTATTTCTTCTTCATCTTCGAAATTATCCTGTAAATTAACATGAAATTTTCCTGAAATCTCACAATATTCAACTTAATAACATAGCTTAATTATACAAAGAATTGAACGTACCTGAATAATCTGTGCTGTAGATTTGTATTGGAATGCATTTTGTGATAAGTCCACTTCCACAGGAAATAGTGAGGTGTTTTCCTTCAAATGCTCTGATGTTTCACTGAAAGAACATTTAAAAGCATACAGCACGACATTTGTCGACAATTTGCCATTTATAGGTATATAGAGGATTCTTTCTCTGATTAACTATGTCAATCAAACTCATTTTAAATAACGTAAGACTATTGAGAATGGAAAGTTTCAAATGGTAGTCGCAATGTGTATATACATTTTGATTAAATAATTATAAACTAACTTGTGATAAACAGCTAGTCCCTTAATAAATCTTCTGAGCTGGTAAGCTACATCTTGCGTCTTTTTATTCTCTAGCAACTCTAACTTTACCAACACATCAGATCTGAGACGAGCAAATCTCGCTCTGGCTTCTTGGCGGCATCGGAGAATTAATCTGGAATAGAAAATTATTGAAGATATCTTCACTGGAATCCAAAATGAAAAGGTTGAAATTAAGAAGCAAAAAGTGTTACATAACTCATATATTTTTTTAATGAAGTATGTCATGCCAATAGATTGTATATTTGGTGCGTTATAATTTTTAATATTCTATATACCTATATTCGTAATTTCCAGTCTCAACTCTATAAAGGGGTTCTTGTAATGCATTATATCCATATTCCTCATCGTCCATTTCCTTGACTTTGAGACAATACGATAGATACTCAAACTTAGTATCAGCGTATTTGCGAATAGTCAGTTTAGTGTCAGGTATAGCTTTGTTAAGGTAAGTGCCCATGTCAGCTAAGATCTGTAATTTTTTATGAAGAATTGTTTTAGTGAGAAATGGTTTCTTAAGATTTATAATATTTTTGTTTTATAAAAGCATTTCATACCGGTTTTAAAGCTTTCAGCATATTAATCCCATCTCTCTCTAACAGTCGATGGTATTGTCCAAATTTGCTAAAAGCTTCAGACGCTCGAGGTTGGGGTTCTCTCACACCAATTGCAGCAAATATATCACCAACGGACTTATACGTTTGAATCAAATCGAAATAGGCTTTTAACATTCTGAAAATGAGGTTGAAGCTAGAGTTTGTTGTCTTAAGTATAAATACTTAATTATCTTGTTCTATGAGATCGGTCTAAGTCGATCGCGTCATCTAAGCTTAACCAATAAAACCTGTGATAGAAGTATTGATATTGCAGGCCATAACTATAATAACTGTATCAATAATAAACTAATTTTTATAAAAACTATATTATTAATATTTTTACTGAAGTTGTTTTCATGTGAACAATTTACAATTTACAACACATATAGGGATAATTCATTCATAATAACCACGAAAACGATGTCATTACGACTTTTATAAAAATAAGTTATTTACTATCAATAAATAAATAATTATTAACTATAACACATTGATATGAAAATCCTCAATGTTGGTGTTGAAAGCGGTAATTGCAATAAAGGGGACCAACAACTTTACTTCGGCTTCTGAAGCACGGATGAGCTCGTGATAATAAAATTTCATTTGCCCCATCACGGGACCAAATATGGCGAAGGTAGCTTGATTTTTGTCATTGTAACCAGAGCGCTGGAATCACTAACGCCAAAGAGCTCTCTAAGTCACGAATACGGCATTACATACTAAGATAGTTACGAAAAAATATTATCGCGTGCTGGTCTTCGGAGTCACTCTTTCAATGTCGCCAGGTCTACTTTACGCACAATGGACTTCGTGACCCCTTTCTCTGTCGCACAGCTAGAGCGTGGAATTCCTTACCGGCATACGTATTTCCTCCGTCATACTACATGGGTTCCTTCAAAAGAGCCGTGACAAAGCACTTTTTGGTCCGGCAAGGTGGAGGTGGCTAGGGCAGTATGTCGCATGCTGCACTAGCTATCGTCATATGGACTCTTCTAGTGCTTATCATCAGGTGGAGTCGAGACATTTGCTGAGCATTTTATTTAAAAAAAAATTAGTTGCCTTACCTCTTAGCATTCTCAACCAGTCTCTTATAAGTAGTTTCAGTTTCCCTCAATTCATCTAACTTAGCAACTAAGGTATCATTGCACAAAATGGCTCTGGACAGACCAAGGGCGTCCGCTGCTCCTGATGACATATTCTCTACAAGTCTGTGTTTCATCTTCTTCATTATGATATCTAAGGACTTGCCCTGTTTTGGGTCAGCGTGAAGCTTGTTGTAGTTAATAGTTACTTCATCCTGAAATATCAGTGATAATAAAATTTCATTTGCCCCATCACGGGACCAAATATGGCGAAAGTAGCTTGGCTTTTGTCATTGTAACCAGAGCGCTGGAATCACTAACGCCAAAGAGCTCTTTAAGTCACAAATACGGCATTACAAACTATGATAATTCTATGAAAAAATATATTCGCGTGCTGGTCTACGGAGTCACTCTTTTTTGTTTTTTTTCTTTCTTTTCATTTCCAAACCTACTTATCAGTCTCAACCGATATAATTATCTGGAAATTGGTTTTCCTTTAGGTTCTTTATCAAGTTTTATTTAAGTGTTTGTATTTGATTATTGCACTACACTGATTATACTTGTAGCGTCGAATGTCCCACGATTTTAACTTTTGCTGATTTAGTTAAATAACAAACTATTTTAAAATTTAACAGAATCGATACAGCTCAATTTCTCATCTTCACCGGTTGGTAACCGGTAGGATGAATAAATTAAAGATTAAAAACCTGTAAAATGATGCCACCAATATTACGCACAAGGTTTAGCAGCTTCATTCTTGCCGCGCTTCCAAACCATAGGACACTAATCGAAATAAGTGTTTCTGCTTGCTATAACACAGGTTCCTTCAAATGAGGGGTGAAATTGTACCTTGTAAAGCCAAGTTTGTTAAGCTGCATTAGCTACCTTATTAAATGTTCCGCTGTCTATATTCTTTCTACCGCACATCATCATATTATCTGTAGAGCTTTTGTTAAAAAAATCCGTCGAGTATTAACTTTTATAAGTACCTTAGCGGATTGTATCATCTTAGCGACTTCAACTTTGGTTTTCCCTTTCACCGACTGCCCGTTAACTCCTACCAACTCATCTCCACTCTGCAGAGTTCCATCTTTAGCGGCTGGAGTGTTATCAAATATCTGCAATAATTCCAGTGAGTTTAACTATTAGGGTTAATTTGAACTTCACTTCATTTCCTATACATTTCTACGTGATAATAATATTATAATGGAATTAGACGGCGGGTCGCCAACTATGAGCTTTAGCATACTTTATAAGATTCATGTCATTTCTAAATTTTATAAATCGATAAGGTATTCCTATAAAATTAACTCTTACGGTGGTATTTAGTTAAACTAATTTTTGAAGTACCTACGGTGATTTTAATAATACTGAATAAAATCTTTTGAAAGTTTTTACGTCATGGAAACTTTTTGGCAAAAATCCATAAATGATAAAAAAAATACGAAAACTTCAAAATAATTTCAACCAGAGCTTTCATAGCGTAAAACTGTAAAAAGTTTTGTTCCTTACAACATGAGGCTACAACAACAACACGTTTATTCAAATTGTATTGATTCCTGACCGAAATTTATCGTAAGGCGTACCTAAAGTATTATTCTGCATACCCACTCTACCTATTTTGGAAGAGGTGGAGTGAAACGGTACACCGCATTTGGACAGTACAAGTTCTTCACCTATCGGTTACATTTTTAATTCAAGCGTCAGAGGTTTGACGAACCTATTGATTATAAATATGGACCTCCTTTCTAATCCTTGCATTGTGAATTTTAACGCAACGCACTCCTAATTGTTATGAGCTATTTGGAGTAATTTAAGTGAGGGTATTCCTTTCGTTTGCTAGTATCTGTGTTAGACTGACAACTAACAGGAGTAGCAGTTCAATAATCAACCAACGAATAATTTTATTTTGCCTTAACCTATTATCATCTATTGAATGATATCAAAATTTACCTTCTGCAGAGTATTCATATAATGAACTTCCTTTTTTAAGAAATTATAATTCTAATATATCAGACTATATGGATTTAAACCCCATTTATAAAGTATATATATATTTTTTAATAGTAACATGATTTCATTTCAATTTATATATATAAAATATGATTTCCTACAATAATAATAAATATGATAGCATGTCTAAACTAATATTAAACCTATTTTAAGATAATACAATAAAAAGATGTCTTTTATATTATTTTTAAATAGCTGTTTAATCCCAAGGAAGATGTCAATCTTGAAGAACTTGGTATTGTATAGACGAGGAACACGTGTTAGAAAGGAGTTGCCTCCGTACTTAGTTACATGTAGAGGTTTCTGATAAAGTCCTGTATGTCGAGTACTAGTAGCAATCGAACCGAATTAATTAGAAGACGGTTCCCTAAATACTTTAAACTATCTAACAGTGCAAACTTCTTTAAAAAACTACTGCTATCAATAGAACTCTATCGTATAGGTAAAAGGTTCAATATATCACAGAAGTAAATGACGTAAGTCACAAAACTAATTTTTGTTTATAATTTGGCTAGTAATATAGAATTAAAATACTGCTTAGCCAGTTACTAATTAATTATCTTAATTATCTGTTAGAAAACTTTTATGAATATAACTCGATAAAGTTAGGAGAAATACATAATATTCTCATAAATAATTCCATTTAAAAAAAATTATTAATTATATAATTACGCATATTTTCAACATTAACTCTTATTTAGGATGCCGCGTATGAATAAGAACTATATTATATTTTTCCCAAAAATAAATGCATAATAAATATTTTTATTTTTGTGCTACAAAAAAAGGTAATTCTAATAAATGTAGCAGATAGTAGATTTACCTGTACAATATAGAGACAAGGACACAAAGGTGCTCCGCCACCGATACTTATTCCAATCAGGTTTTTCTCGTCTTTACTTAACATCACACTTCCCGACGTCACAGTCATACCCCTGAAATATACCATATTAGATTTTAAACTTTAAAGGTTCGACTACTTTGACATTTTTAAATGATTGTTTTTGAAAAGATGCATTTAATTTAGTTATTACTTCTTGTGGAGTTGGTACACTCGAAGGTTCGTCCCACGTTTTTAATTGTAGAATTTTACAAGTAGCTTGATTTATGTGTATTCACTGATCAATCTTCAAAGCCCAGAGAAAAAGTTATTTTCTTCTTTTTAGTCCAATTTGTACTCGAGAAAAAAGTGGATTTTTATAATTTTTTTTATACGATGATATATTTTTACTAATATATTGCTAAACAGTGATGTTAATCATTATTACTTACCTTAAGCCTAAGATACTAGAATATAATATTTCAAGCATGTGAGGGAAGTTATTGAAATAAAAATGCTACAATTATTTTGTAAAAAAATATTTATTAATGACTAATTTATTAGTAATCTAATAACTAGCGTCTAGCACCACTACTCCTAGCTTTATCTGAAAAGAAAAAATCACACATGATTAAACCTATTGATTATTAAACTTGTGAAAATTTCAAAACTTAATGCCGTATTCATTTTAAATGAATCATGAATATTAAATATGTCCATCCAGTGGTTATAAAGTGCAATACTTATTTCTTAATTATGATGTCATTTGTAAACTATTAAGAAAGGTGCTAAGGGACACATTCTTAGTTCTCATCTGAGTTAGTAATTTTAGTTTAACTCAAATTACTTGTTAGCATTATGGTTAGATTGTAATTATTATGAGGCAATTGTCAGTGCATGATAATAATAATAACTTGGTATAATTAATTATAACGTTGTAATGAATCGATAATATACTTCTGATGAAGCCAATCATTAAACAGAAGTATTGAATAAAGAAAATGTCTACTTTGATGCAAAAGCAAATGATGCAAATCGTTCAATAGGCCTGATCGTGAATAACATTCTAAAATTTAATTAAAGTTCAGTGCATCTCGTTCTATCAGTATTATTCATTTGAAATATGACATTAAGAATTGGTGGCTGGCAACGCAGAGTTTATGTAGATGGCGCTAAGATCGTTTGCTCATTGTCCGGTATGGTTTGTAACTGAAGTTAAAATAAAGTATAATGGTATATGAACTGAGTGAGTCTCGCTATTGTACGGCGATTTGTTGAACACTAATAAAACATTAACAAATTATTATAAATTACTCAATCGATTCGATCGATAAATAAGTTCAAATGTACGTCATAGACCGTGCACTCGGCCAATGACTCGACACCACCTGATGATAAGAATAAACTCGAAATACTAATAGATTTATTAAACTGACCCCGACAAAACCTACAAGATTTAGTCAGCTATAACAATTTATTTGAAACATCTGTTTTTCATAACTATGTGACGGACATATCTTTAGTGAATTTGTAAATTTCAAAGTTTTAGAGCCGATTACTTAGCACTTGGATCTTTTAGAGCGAAAATGAATTCGAAAGAAGCACACCTTTTGTTAGTTATATAGGATTAAAGGTTATAGGTTATCAAGAGTGAGATAGATAGATAGAATGTGTTTTACTGTACACCATAAGTTACAAATATAGACAGTTTTACAGATGCTACGTTGAGGTAAGGATAGGAAAAATGAATAAAAGGTGAAATATTTGATACTCACATAAGATCTTGATGACAAATCGCGTATCTCCCTTGACGTAAATCGTTAAAAATACATTCGGTTTCGTCGTAGTCATGCAGTTTCTGTTCTCTGCAATAAGTTAAGCAATATAAAAAATACAATAAAATTTCAAAGTTTATAAAGGTCAACGTCGCCATCTACAAGCTCATAGAATCGATGCCTGTTAAGACAGATATTAATCGATAACTGTAATTCTGGGCCGTCAATAGTATCTAAACCTGATATTAGATGGCGCTGTATGTTGTTTATGTGACAATATTATGTCTGTACTACCAATAAACTACGCTTTTCAGTCCCATAATGCCCAAACGTACGCGTGTGTAGACAATATAACACCGTTTCTCCTACAAGATCTCGTGCAAATACTGGTTATCGTTTTCCTTTTAGTCGATTTTATAAAACATCTCTTTTCAAACCTTCCTTGATAAACAAATAAACACAAGGACACAAATAAATAAAACAGTAGTTCAGAGATGAACGTGTTTAACAAAAAAAACTGTATATATGTAATTTTTTATCCAATTTCTCTAGTGTCGCGTCATGTATTTGTGACAGGCTACAGTGAAACAAGTCTCATTTAAATAATGACCTAACTGTTTCTTACATTGTATTACTTCATATCCTTGTTAACAAGTCATAAGAGCTTGAGGGTTTCATATTATTTTTACACGTAGCATTAAACGTTAAGCTTTGAAAAACCGCCATTTTGATTTACGACCCGATGTTATAAATTGATTATCAATAAGTTTACATACAATACGTATTATGTAAGAATTTATATATCAATATTTTTGCCTTTGCCGTTGAAAGTATTGCAATTATAAACGGATATAGCACACAAAAATATCTAACAGTACCCCTACTGTGACTATCTCAATCGAACTGTCTCAATCTTGCTCGTCGTCAGCTGTTAAAATGTATAAAAACTACAACAGCGCCTCTGTCGAAAACTACTTTCTATACTTGTATACGATTATCAGCTGAACGTAAGAATGACAGAAATGTTTGATACGATTGAAACTTACGAAAATTGAAAAAAGTACTTACATAGAAAGTTAACATGACATATTTTTCCAAAGAAGGTTAATTCATAAAAAAATAAATAGTATTAATTTACTTGCGTGATTTTTCCCACTTGTTTCTTTATGTTTAAGACAGTGCAAATTCTTTGTTGTTGACTATAAAGTCGATCGAAATGCTAGCAACATGTGTTCTTTCTAAAAAAAAGAAATTTCTTTAACGGACCTATTGTAAATTAATTGAGAGAGAGTTGAGAGAGATGAAGATGATGAGTTGAATCTATAATTTATATTTAATTGTGTTGTATTTAATATTTTCCTAGATTTATTGTTAATTTGATATAGTTCTATAACAATGACTAAATTTTACTATTGCTTAAAATATTAAACGAGTATGAAGAAAACGGAATATATTTATTTATTGCATCATTTTTTAAAAATTTTGAGAAACATTCGGTTTTCTCTTTGATCGATATTAATAAAATCAGTACCTGAAACCACGACCTCAGCTCCTAATCTCCGATTATAACGTTTGTTTGTTTGTTTGTTTTTTATTGTAAACAGCTGAATATTGCTTAGGCACCTGCTTTACAGGTTTATAATCGCCATCAGCTCCTGATTTAAGCACGATATTGCTCATGAATATTTTGTTGTAAATGAGTTTGTAACAATGAAGTAAAAAAAACAATATTAATGTCATAATATTTAAACTTACTCAAAAAATAATTTATTATTAAGTAAACGTTGCATTTAAAAGCTAGACTTTGCTCGCAGGTGCTGCTGTCTCGCCTCGCGACTTTTTGCCACTTAATTAGAATCATTTATTTTAACAGACATTTTTTCATGTCTCAATTATGTATAGTATAGTTGTTATATACATATATAGCTACATATTATAGCATTTTTTGATGTCTCAATTTTGTATAGTATAGTGTCATCAATATGTTTTGTAACGCTTACGCAATTTCTTTGACAGTTTTTGAATCGATTTTCAATATAATTTTTTTATTGGATAAAGTATACTGAGGTATTTGTGAGGTGTTTTTCTAGGTGAGGTTCCATTGTCACAAAGTCAAGATCCGATGATAGGGGGCAAGGTTCAAATTTTATACGCGCGTATTACGTTTTTCATATTTTTTTCTAAATCTATTTAAGTATTTTCTAATTCACCCATCTAACTTTGAACTTAGAAACTTAACTGGCTTAAGAACACTGAAAAGGCAAAAACAATTCAATTTAAGAAGTTGTACAATTTAAAATTATTTTCTGGAGTTGGGGCTAAGTTGTTTACAGAAACAATAGAAAATGAAGCTTTGACTACAAAAAATAATTTAAAATTGGACAATTTACTTCTTACATTGAATGATTTTTGCCTTTTAGGTGCTTTGACGTCGTAAATCCATGGGCTCCATTATAAGTTAATCGTTAAAAAATGTATACTTACTCGATTGATACATTTCTTTCCTCTTCCTTTGTATCTTGATTTAGACTGAGTGCACTTTTAAGAAAAATAAAGGGTTTTTTAAAATGTTACCATTGTATAATTTTATGACAAAAAAAAAGTTACCTTTCATCGACCGCTAATAGAAGTTTAGAGTTAGCAACCGTCTTATCTTCGGATTCGCTAAACAAATTAAGAAACAAAAAATAAGTTAAATAAATCAATATAAAAATACTTAGTTGTTTCTTTTCATAGCTTTAGTTTTCAAATATATAATATTGATGCACCGTCAATAGTGTGGGTTAATACGAAACACGCCTTTTAAAAGTATTTATTTTTCGAAAAAATAACACCGTAAATATGTTTAATTTCGTTCACGCATATGCAAAGTAAAAACCATATTATAACAGTTTCATATAAATTCAATAATCTACACAAGGGATTCCCTGAATGGTCGATATCGATCCCTTGGGGACGAAATTCCCAGAAATCGACATACACCAAAACTGATTAAATTTTTAAATTAAGTATTTCGTATCAATAGATCTCACTGAGGTACTATCAGTTCATTTTGGAAAAGGGGTCTCTTGCCCAAAATAAAAATACATTTAGTATTTGGGTCTCAAATACCCAACAGGTAAAGGAAATGTTGAACAATCCTTAGTATATGTAAAATTTTGTTACATATACTAAGGATTGTAGCAATACCCTTGAGGTTGATATTAAAATTACCGCATATAAACTACATAGGTCATTAAATCAATATTAAGAGATTAATATTACATTTTATCTTCAAACATGTTGTGGGGACACGGAACATGCAGTAGTGGGGATGCTCGAGTATCGACGATTGAAAATATTTGGTTGTCTGGATACCACATCAATGATATTGCACACCAAAACAAATATATATTTTAACAAAAACAGCTAACACTGACGAACAAACTCAAACACTGCAACATAAAAGGAAGGATGTTACTGATAACAAACTGATAACAAACGTGCTAAATTAACAAAAAAAGCAACGTCAACACAATTTTAATACACTCACATTTTGTCTTCCTCAAAGAAAAAATCATCATCATATTCTTGCATCATTTTTAAGTATTTGAACAAGTTACAGCAATAGGAAATAAATAAACAGAACTACGACAAAATGTTGTCAAAAATATTGATTTTCCCGGTACGTGTCACGTGACGCGCGTCGGTAAAACAGCACAAAATTGTTGAAGTGCGCGGAATCTGGTTGTTTTCTAGAAACTAATTAAAGCAAATTATTAAAGATTCTTACCTATTTGGTTAGGATAGACTTTTAGAAAAATATTTTATTAATTTGTATAGTGTAGTTTGCACATAATTTCTACAAATTTACCTATTTTATTATATTTTTTGTAGCGATATCATACTGAGTACTGCCTTTTTGGTACATTTGTTTAGTTTTGAGTTTGATTGTGTTCATGTGTTTTCTCTTGTACTATAAAACTTTTTCCTAATCAATTCATAATACTTAAACATTTATTGCAATCTAGAATGTTAAAGATACACACAGATATACAAAATTTTTCGTGATAAAATAACATAAATACTTAGGTACCTTACATTACTCCTTAAAACTTAAACAAACTAGTTATTACACTTGAAATACGATTCTTAAATTCAAAAATTATAATTACTGACAGAGGGTGGACTTAATATGGAAGATTAGGAAAAATATCAGTTTTATGGGGTAGAATATAAAGAAGAAATGGAATATAAAGTATATTTATTTATTTATATACATATAAATGGTTAAAATGAAACTGACATACAACAATTGAGTACAAAGGTACCCATTATTTCTAACGAAATTTCTACGAGCAGATCTGCAACAGGAATTTGTATTCAATTGTGGACGCAGTGCGCATATAATTTACATCTACATAGATATATACAATAACATTTAAATGAAAGAAACTATCTATTACTAAAATACTAAATTAACAGTAAAGATATAATGAATACTAGATGTAATAAATAAATAAGACTAAATTAGATGAATTAAAGTTTCCATTAGTAATGACCGATTTTATGTAATATAAACTTAAATATAAAAACGTTAAATTGTATGAGATACTTATTACTTTACAATCGGCAAATTCAAATTTAAAGAACAATGTTAGAAAATTTATAGCAACGTACCTAGACTTGACATCGACGAACCCACATATGACATAATTATAAAATATGATTTGTTATAAGAACAATTTTAATGGGCAAAACTTATTAGGTAAATGTAAAAATAAAATATTTACTGCTTACTATGAATAATTATGGAAAGAAAAAGTGTCGAGGTCAAAATAAATAAAAGATTATTCATCTTGCTTCATTGACGTCACAATTTGCAGCAGACAGGACGTTTGGTCGTCAGGTTGTGTTGTAACGAAACTTGATATCGGACATTAAGGTGAAGTAACAGCGACTGAACTGCTTTATATGTAAAAGTTGTAGTAAACAACGAGTCTGGTTCTTACCAGCAGTGGCATTAAGCGACTCACGCGAGTCCGACCTGTTTCGGATTTAAAATGAAACCACTAATTATTGTGAGTGGCAAATTATAAAATAAATTAAATGATAATTAATTTGCAACGCATTTATACTCTCTATAATCGCGCGAAAAATATTTGACAAATACTTTTTAAATTCCAGTTTCCCTTATGCCTTTGCGTGCTGCTTTACCGACCAGTGTTGTGCCAGATTCCTGTGGGACCAATAGAATCATTCATTCGGTCAAATTTTATAGGACATCCAGTGATTCATACCAAGCAAACATGGATTTTTGACCCTGACGTAGGAGTTAGAAGAAGTAAGCAATTTGTGGAACTTCATGGTGATAAAGCGGGTAAACTAATAGAGCGACTTGGCCTGGGAATCGATGGGAGACAAGAAGCGCTTTTGAAACAGCAAAGGCAAAGAGACGAGGGACATTTAGGTGGCTTAAATTACTATCGACCATAAACAATACTGGCGTGGTGTTTATATAATATCGCAGTGTAGGAGTTTAACCAAAGGTTTTGTTCTTTTCATTTTAGCAATTATTTATGTCAAATAGAATTATTCTAAAATAAACTCAGTGATTTTCTCATAAACTTCAAGTCGATTATTAAGAAAGTAAAACCTACAAACTTTAATTTCCTTTTATAGAAAGTAATAGTATATGATTGTTAATTAATATTGCCGTTCCTTTATCAAAATACTTTTTTTTGAATAATAGTTTATATTTCAAAAATCTTTTGCAAAGGATTTTTAATAAATATAAATATAGTATCTTATTTCGTGTGTATGTTTCTATTGATAAGTGACACACAAAATATTTATTTGACAAAACTGAAATTGTCTGTTGTGACTAAAAACTCTATGTACACACTGATTAAACCAATTTTCAATTGTAAGCTACGCTAATTACGGCATTTTCTTATAATAGCTATAGAAGTAGCTTTTTATTTCACATTAATTGTAAGTACAATAATTGTTAGATATAAAGGCAATGTAACTAGGACGTTTATGGATTTATATTTAATGTATATTTATTCATAAAAAATAATTTCGTCACAAACTTGTTAATAAGTACTAGGTAATCTGGCCTAAACTGAATTAGTGTCATAAGTATTGGACACAATTTTTTAAACGTCTTAACGTTATACGTTTCTGTGTAATTTATACGTTTACATACAAGTTTGGAAAAATAAATCTTGATACGTTTTGAGAAAACTTAAAGTACAATTTTAATGATTTATTTAATTTTTATCTTGATTTTCTTTTTAATTTATCTTCGCCATATAGTTTTGCGATTATACGAAAGAAATATAATCTTTAATAATTTTATTTGCGTTAGAATATCTTACTTGAGATTTTTTTATTATAAGTACTGCAAATGACTCGACACCGCCTGATGGTAACAGTGGAACTCCCTATGCTCGTATAGCTACTGCAGCATGCGACATACTGCTCTAGCCACCTCCACCTGTCCGGCCCAAAAGCTGCCTTTTCACGCCTCTTTTAAAGGAGTTTCATCAAAGATTTAATATAATTTTAAACAACTATATTTCTACTTGTAGGCAATATAGTTTTAGGTTTCGTAACTATAGCCGATGAAACTAGTATTATTTGTTCATAATATATAATTAAGTAGCCACAAGCATTACTGACGTAACAAATTGGCTGCCTCTATAATGATAATACATCATGTTTTCAGAATAATTATACTATCTTCAAGGTTGAAAATGTTTCTGCAGAATCAATTTGGTTCCGTAACACTTGCTTAAGTATGATTGCTACAACGGGCCTTGGTGCCTCGGAACCACATGAATACTAAGTATCTGCCTTAATCTGTTTTTATAAACCACAAACAATCTTTTCTTTAATAGTAGTTACTAACCAAAGACTACAATGTAAAAGGAGTACCTACTTCAAAAACATATCCAAAGAGGGCGTCCATTTAGTAACAGCTCCCTACGCATAATTTGTTTCAGCAACACTTTTTACAAGTGAATTTTATTTGTAAAAACGTAAGCGGTCCGTTGTATAATTGACTGATTTTGTCTAAAATGAAAACATTTATTAGATAATACTATGTACAATACTTTCCTTTTTATTCTAAATGTGGCGTTTTTGTGAGAATTTAACATGGTATAATACTTATATCTTTATCGAGATATAAGCTTAAAATACTTATAATATAAAGAGAATTAATTTAAAATACTTATTAAACAAATTATAAACGAAAATAGTTTTGAACCTTAAAGCTGAAACGAATTGAAACGTCTCGATGGGGTTTGTCGTCAGCTGTCAAATTGTATGGAAACGAGAGCACCATCTCTGCTGTGAAGTATTGGAAACGATTTTTAATATATGCGATTAACAGCTGAACGCTTAATAAACGTCAAGATACGATTGAAACACACTAGAGGTACTGAACGATAGAGTTCTGCAGAAAGCCATATTCTTTTAGGAAGATAGAATAGCATAGAATAGAATATATCTTTATTGTATATCAGCCAATTCAAGAAGAGAAATACTCAAAAAACTAATTTTGTACAAAAGGGCGGTCTATAGCCACAAGTCGCCTTTTAATTGCGTGGCGAGATTTTGGAGACTGTTCAACTCGCTCCCCCTTGGAGCGAGTTGAACATTCCCTTTTAAATTTTCTGACGTTTCCTCCCTAATAAAAAGTGGTTTCAAAAATACGTATTTCAGAAAAAATTGGAGTATATTATAGAAGAATAGGTAAAATCTCAAAGGACAATACTTATATCCGTCATTACTTCGGATACCACTTTTAAAGATGGCGATTTTGGCAGGTTGTAAGAGATACCAAGTTCACTGGGACAACTAAATAAAAATATATTGTTTCTTATATGTATTGCTTCCACTAATATCGAAGAAGGGGCGCGAATAAAATTGAGGGGTTAACCGTCCTGTAAAAAGCAAGGACACTTTTTATTTTATGTGTTTTTTGAAATGAACATTAGTACATATCTATGGTCGTTTGTTTTATTTGTCATGTGTATATTAATAAATAAAATTAATATGAGTCTGTATAGACATGCACTCAAGAGTTTCAGATCAATCGATTTAATTCGAAAAGCTATTCAGAGTCGCTCCATATTACATTATCCAAGCAAGTGAATTCGCGTGACTTCACTTGCTCTTAACCAGCGACATTTATTCATTGGTTGAAAAATCAATAATCTTTGTATTTTTTAGTGTTTACTTACATTTATAAACCTCACGTTTGCCTTGTTTTATGAAAAAATATCGACATCTTGTTGTTGCTTGTTCTTGCCAAAATGCTGACATCATCTTTTCTATAGACTGCATTTTCTTTATAGCACAGCACGGCAATTGAATTATTGTTAATTACCTAGTTAGCGTTCATCTAAGATCCTACAGCGCTTTTACTTCACACATTGTCACCCGGATATGACCAATGTTGTATGAAAATGCGTATTTAGAGCATTCGACTGTCATTAATACCTCCACTTTGCAGAAGATAGCATCTAAATAGTACTTGATTGTGTTGTGATCCTAAGGTGAGTAAGGTCGCCTTGACCCCAGTCGGCATGAGAAAGCGTTATGTTAGAAACAGGATGAATCAACAGGCTATTAAAATTAATATTGTGCTTGGTTTTTGTATAGTAGAGGACGCGTACTATAAAATACAAGCTAATGGGTAAAAGTTCCGCTACTAGTGAATAGATGGCGTCGCATTAAGTACTTAAAACAACCTTTAAAACACCTTAAATCTGAAAACGGCGCCATCTATCCAGTAATAAAAGAACTTTATATTGAGTTCATGCATGTATGTAAGACAGCTGTTTATACAATGAGAATATGGAAGCTAAATAATACTCAGCGTTCAGCGTAGCTTAGGTAATTAAATTGTGAATGCAACGCCATCTGTTATCGTTTATTATAACCAAGTATTATATGTTTTCCACTTACATATATCACTGTATTATTTATAATTGGACATTATTTGTTCTGCAGATAGAGAGTTTTTAGCAATTTATGTCCAAGAAGGTGGAAAACTTCATTGTTTATATAAGATATTTTTAGAATCTTTTTTAAACTTCATTTAGTCAAATGTTTAATCTGTTTAGTGAATTATTTTAGTAGTGAAGAATTTTGCATATTATAAAAATTGCTTGCTTAAATGACCTAAGTAGCTATAACACATACCTTTACCTTATTTTAAACGTTCTACCTGTTTGAACAGGTGTTTCTTCCATTCTCTCACTCCTTTCATATAAATAGTAATTATATTATATAATAGTAAGCTGTCATCTATTAAGCCTCATCTAGTTACAGCTATCATGACGATTCTGACGGCTGTGATGAAAAATGTGAAGTTCTTAATGGGACGCTAATAAAGAACCGTCGACATCCGTTGTACATGTACATCTTTCAATAGGTTAGGATTCAATAATCCACTATCAGATAGGAGTAAGCTTGCTAGAGATTTCTTTGAGAATTTAATGCCTACCTTAGAGTAATTATTAACTAAACTATGGTAGTATGACTTTATATATCTGCAGCAAGGAATTTTAAAGTAATGTAATGATAGCGTTGAAAGTAATAAACAGTGAGAATAGCAGCAGAGATAGAATAACACATAAACTATAAATAGACATTGTATTAAACCTGCCATGATGTTAATTTTACTAAAAAATGTTCACAAATTATTGGTTGGGTCATATCTTCTCAGCACCCCTTTGACAGTAAGATACTAGAGCCTTTGGATAACAATAAAAACAAGACTTCAAATTATATCGTTTATTTATTCATAAGAATTACAATATCGAGACTTGACAATTTAATTAAAACTTAAACCTAATGACAATAATAGAAAATATCCTATGAATTATGAAATATTAGGATACCTAGCTTAGTCTAAGCAGAGAAATTATATTTGGATTTTTTTAAATTAGAGAGTACATGTTGTTCAATCGATAAATTTATCGAAGATTCAAAAATTAAAAAATGAAATTGACACCTTTTGAAACTCCGAGACATTTATCGTGAATCGTAATTATCTAAAGTTTGATTGCTTAATTAAAACAGTGGTGATTTAAACAGCTTATAAAGTCATTTTTATTTGTTTTTAAAATTTAATATTCTAGTTGTAATAGCTTATATAATTTTATATTATCTACAAATCGAGGTTTCAAATGCCTACTTAGGCAATGAAAATTTAAAACAGAGAACTTTTTTGTTTCAAATCTTCACTTTAAAAAGATAAATGAATTTTAATGGAATAGGATTAAAAAGACTACGAAACAACTATGACTGTAAGTAAAAACATTCATAAATGCATAGGTATTAAAAGGAGTCATTAAAACTACACTATCGATATTTTGTGGCTGTTTCTCTAAAGGGCAAATGTGATATGAAATTTATTATCATATTATGTTCATGCTATTATAAGTAGCATATGTCACAACGGTTTTTTTTTACTTTTATAGTAATAAAAATGTATAAGATTGAATTTAATAGTCGAAGCCTAAAATGCAATAGTAGTATAGAGCTAAAATTGGTCAATTTTGAGCCAGAAAAGATCGGACTAGCTGTCATGAAGACTACATTGTCAAAGTATAAGCGACCAACATTATTGTTTTTTTGTGAAATAAAAATCTAGATATAATTCTAAAAATGTTTTTCAATAAGTTACTGTTTTATCAGTGTGACATTTCATTATTACAGATACATGGAAGCCTCACCAATTTTAGTGGTTGCATCATACAACTATATGAACATACATCCAAATATAAAGCCATCTCAATCTAATACATTCGAAATGTAGAGACGGCGAATTGGGTACTTTATGCAGAGGGTTTTTATTTATTGTACATTTTTGATATTATACTTCTCTATATTATATAAAAATAGCTTGTATTATTTGAAAATCATGTTGCCTTTATTTTACATTAACACTTTGAGATACTACTCTTTGAAATAGCATTTCGAAGTATAATTAAAATATTTCTGTAAATATAACTTCTTTTGACTGAAGATATTTAATATATATTTTTTTAACTTTAAGGTAAGTTTAGCTATGTCTTACTATATCATAGTACTCATTTAAGATTTAATCATATTTCTGGTATATTTTTCGAACCTCACAGAGAAATAATATTATATCAAGATGAAAGTAATACTGTAAACTTGTTTATGACTTTTTTGCTTTAATTTTTTTTTAATATATGTCTATTGGACCTCCTGGTATTTAATCTGCTTATAAAAAGAGAAGAGGAAGTCTAACATTGTTAATTACTACATGATTTTCAAATATCACTAAAATATTTACAAACATCCAAAAAGAGCAAATTAATTCGATCACTTAATAAGGCACCTCATTTTTTGGTTTATAATTTATGGTATTTTTTTTTATTTTTTCTTTTTTTTAATATATAAAATGCGGACATTAATGAGAAACTGTTTTGTATGTCAAAATAAAAAGTAATTAAAACTTACGCTAAATAAGAACACCAAAGAAGTTATTACCTTAATATGGCATTAAAATTATAAATAACGATTTATAATTATTAAAGAGATCAAAAATAAGTATGCTGTTTTTCAATTCAATTACGCAAATCGCATTTTGTATTTGTTTTAGCTTTATCACTTAGTTCCATCCGTCACTGCCAAAAGGTGTTAAGTCGAAAATATATCAAAAAATGCTTCAAGACCGATTTCAGTTTCTAATAATTCAAATTGTATTCAGGTAGTTTTCTGCAGCACTCGTGTATAAATTTGTAATGGTTTGCTACGTGATCTCATTGAAATACAAATAAGTAGCTACGATGAAAAAATATTTGACATAGATACTGTTGGCAACGACAGATTGATTTTCATTTATTTATTTCGATATTTCATATTTTTTGTCATCCGTAAACGTTAAAGTAAATTTTCCTGATGCTCGTTGCTCGAGGAATTTGTTCGTTCAGGACATTGATATGTTCGACTTGAATCGCCTGAAATTCAAAGAAAAAGTTATGTATAAAATATAGATAGTAATACACTTGCAAGGATTTTAAAATACTGGATTGAATAAACAATCTTAAAAAGGAGCACCTTAAATTAATTATCAAAAAAAGGTTTTTTGTAAAAAACGGAAATTTTAAAAATGTATAGAGTATGATTCTTAATAATATGTACATATTAAAAAAAGGTGAACAAAAAAGACCATATTTCCAGATAATTGGTAAAACATAATGCATAATATGTGTTTGAGAACATGAAATTTACCAACAGATAACTATTGCGACGTAAAATAACTTACAGTTTAAAGCTAAATAGATGGACTTTAGTTAATGATCGTACAATTATATATAAAACATTTATATGTTTTATATATAATTAAGAATAGTATTAACTATTAACTTATTCTTAATATAAATATGAATAGTTTTATTGACTAAGAATACTTTTTTTAAAAGGCATTAGTTTCGACTGAGGGCAGATTGTGTCTCGATTTTAATTTTAAAAGACGCTCGATCAAAAGACGCAAATCGAATCAGAAGATATTAATCGGTTGAAATATCAACAACTTATAAATGATAATTAAACATTTTAAAATTAAAACACTCAGAGAATAGTATTTTTTTTTGCACACGTGTGGTAAATAAAACAGATAATTTTTCACAATATTAAAATTATATAAGTAAGTAAGTGAAAAAAGCGTTTGTTGTGAGTTTTACAGTATTTATTATTCAGACAGATAAATATATTTTTTTTCCGCCATTTTTTTAAGAAATTTTCTTAAAATACCGTCAGAATGTTTTACAGAAATTAATGAGATTTCCTAATAGTGAACTTTAGTTGAAGTTTATTTAAAGTTAAGATAAACCTTTTTCCGGTGTCCAAATACGTATGTAGGTCGCGAGGGGCTTAATTGGGCGACTGTCACACGTATACGACTGCTTTAGAAAAATTATATAAAGTAAATTAAAATTTGCATTCTTGCGTAGCCTAACTATGTCTTTTAAATGTTTATTAATCGATTTCGCCGTTTTTTTTAAAAGCATACCTAATGACTCTACCTCGCCTGATGGTAAGCAGTTGGAGAAGTCTATATGCAGCATGCGAGTTATAACTGTTTACTTCAGAAAATAGTTTAAAGTTAAATAAGTGAGTACTTATATTTGGTTTTAGTTGGTTTTTTATTGTTTTGCGGTCAGTTTTGAGTTTCCTTTCTTGTCAACATTCATACAATTAATTTTATTTTAATCTATTCAATTGAATAAAACCTCTTTCTGAATCGGATCATTGATTTTTGCGAACGTATAGATCGAAAACCGAATATAAATAACGTACTTTTGGATTCGGTTAACAGTAAGTTTTCATGATTTAAAAATATCTTTAATTTTTTAAATTCAATATTTCTTATAATGCTATTGATAAATGATTTGCAATAACAAAAAGCTTTTTTCAAGAGTCCGTAGTTTTTCTTCTTAATTTAAAAACTAATCTTATCTAACTAATATTATATAAAAACATATGCCAGTCTTATAAGAACACCTTAGCCAATAACTTATAATTTATAGTCAAACAATGGCGCGACATATAAGCCTATAAAACACTCTGGCTTTATCCGACAGTGGTTTAGGCAGAATGCTGTGAAAACACACCAAAGTCCAATATATTGATGAATTTATGAAGCGGTATGTTATAAAACTAAGACTTTACAGTTCATTAGAAAAACTCTTATTATCTAACTTATTGTAAATGTCGTTCCGTATTACAGTACGGTGTAACAGGCAGCCTGCGTTAGTCCTATAACGATCTAACGGTGGTCCTCCATTCTGTTCCTTTTTCGGCTTGTGAGAACACGATATCTTTTCATAGGGATAAAAAGAGATATATACACTATAATATTCTCTTTATACATAGTTACTTAGTTCCATTTTATTCCGTTATGCGCTTGTAATTCTTTATTCCACACATCGTTTGTTTTTTTGACTAACTAATTCCGTTGGTCGCAGATGGCCTTTACAGCGTTACCGGGGTTTTAAGGAGGCGAGAACCTTGGAGAGTCCTTAAGCCTTAAGGGGCGATTCGCCTCTGGAGGAGTTCTAATCGACAGGGATCACCTCCAGGGGACGTGTCCCGCTGTCTCTTAGAATCTTCAGGGCACTCGAGTCATGTTATTGAGAATAAAGAATTGAACTGAATGGAATTATTTTTATACAAAAGGTCATGAGTGTATTTTTCCTTTAATCAATAATAATAATATTTCTTACACTCATACATATTATTTACTAGACAAGTAAAGCATCGTTAACTGCTTGTGATATGGTTATTAGACAACGGAGAAATAAAGATCCATATATTTATAAATAATTATCAAAAAGCACTTCTTGGGCTGGCAAGGTGAGGGTGGCTAGGGCAGTATGTCGCATGCTTCACTAGCTATCTTCATATATGGACTCCTGTACTGCTTATCATCAGGTGGTGTCGAGTCATTTGCTGTGCTTTATATATATAAATTATCAGAAGTATACTAAATAAACATTCACTCATCCATGACACGTGAACAAATATTTGTAAGCAACATACAAATATCTCTAATCCGATAGGGTACCGGGGAGCTCTGGCTAAGTAGACTTACATAATGACCATTCGAACAGACGGCAAATATTGAATTGAATGAAATCATTTTATGCGATACTTATATAGAAATTGATTTTAGTAGCAAAAATAGTTAACATCAGAGTAATGACAAAATATTTATACTTTTATTTATTTATTCGGATTATTTATTTATTTTTCAGAAAATATTAACAAATAGGTTAAAACTAGACATTAATATCTTAATATGTTCATACTTTACAAAAAATATTCTGTATATATGTGTAGACAATTTAAAAATTATAAGAAATTATTATCATCAATCATTCAATATTTTCAACTTTACCAATTATTTGATTACACATAGTATTTTGAATGTATATAAGAATGTATTTATAAATGAATGGACGTTTTTAGAATTCATATATTCAGAATAAAAGTATCCGAATAGCAAATGATAACTGAATATTCGTTTCAAGATGAAATAGTAATTTGGATAAAAGGTTATATATAGTGTCATGTTAGGCTAATACCAGATATATATATGTAGTGAATCAATGAATAACATATTATGTATAATAATGAGTATTGCTGTCACAGCGCGATACATAGCTGGATCAGTAAGTAAATCATTTATTTGACGATATACTACAGAACCACAAGAAAAACTACAAAATATATAGAGAGAGATGCATAAAATACGAAAAGAACAAATATTACTTGTGTGAATAATGAAGACTTATTGGTCGTTTTCGTGCTCACACTAAACCAATGAGAAAAATACTGGAAGGTTTTATGCCACAACCCGAAGAATGCGCATTAGAGTAACTAGCAATCAGAGGCGACCAACCTTTTTTAATTTATAGCGCAATTTCACGAATTATTCAAAACAACAGGTGCGGTCCGCATAACCAGGGGTGCGCCACCACGCCTAGCCATTAGGGACAGTCTAATTAGTCCTTTGCGAAAGCACGTACCTATTAACATGACAACGGATTTTGCGCAGTCAACGATAAAGTTGTAACTGTATGAAAGTTGTAAAATAATGGTATTGATACTGTATTGGAATAAACGCTTTTGGGTCATGTGCGGAAAGAGTTGTATCATTGGCTTGACTTTTGCTTTTTTAAATATTTTATATAAGACAATGAAATAGCCGGAGGTGCGGGGGCGCCATGGAATTTATGTTAGACCAGTGCGATTTTAATACAATTTTTTGATTTTTTTTCAGTTATTCCTTCTACAAAGCTTCAGCGGCCTAGCTAAGCTCTTTAACGAGATTAGATTGAGATGGTCTAGTTAGACTTGCACCTCCTGTCGCGTGTACGCACTCGTATTAGCGACGTTAGCTCAGTAACTTTTTAATCCTTTAAAATATCAGAAAAAAAAAATATATTACATAATTAATTTATGTAATTTCATGCAACTTATGCATATTGTAAATAATTTGCATTTAGCAAAATAGAGTTAGTAATTGTTGTCGTTATTAGCCATCCTTCGGGGTTCTAATGTGGCTTAAACACGCAAATGAACTTGTTGTTTCAGAGTTAATGTCATTACTATGCGCTGAACAATTAATATGCAGACAGAAATAAAATTGAATGAAGTCAATGAATGCACAAAGAAACTATGCGAAACCATAAAGTTTTTATGTTTTATTACAAAAAGGTTAACCATCTATGTCTACTAGCAGCTGTGGTACCACAGTACAGTCAGCTGCTCTTAACAAAAAAAGTTCGTGACTGTACATCTTAGAGGATATGGAAATATAACTTGAAATTTTAAAATAAAAATGAAAATATCGACATTTTTGATAATGTATTTTATTATTTAAGAAATCTTTGTCAATTCAGGATGTATTTCCATCTAACGAATATTTAGCTCCAAAAGGTTAGTGGTATGTTGCATGTAGGATGCAACAATAGTTGCACAGATTATCATTTAAGAGATAAAATGTAGACTGGAAACTGTTTATAAAATTATTGAGATAAAAAAACAATAATAAGAATTTCATTGTTCAGTACTTTAGACGATCCAAAATGACTAGGCAAATTTTATTAACCATTAATTATTATTTATAAAATGGGGCCTGGGATTGACTATTTTTTAGGTCCATTTTAGATACTTACCCTCGCATACGGCCAGTCGCACAAGTCGATTTTTTCAGACAATCGTAATTTTTCGAGCGGCAAAATGGAGAGGCCTTTGAAATCCCTGATAAACCGACTTTTATATTTTTAAAAATTTCGAAGTATACTTATTGTTTTAAAGAAATTTTGTTTACAAGTATTGTCTAAACCCAACATATAAGTTTTTTAAATGAAATTGTGTTAAAAGCACAATTGTTTTTCTAAAAACATCTCAGAGGTCACAACAATCAAGGCATTAAACTTCTCGGGTATTATCTGTCTGTTTACGCCTGATATATGATGACATCTGAATGTTATTCGAGTTTAAATGTCAAAACTACACGCCTGCACCTGCTATTACAAATATCAAGTCCTATAGAAAGTTCTAGATGGCTTGATTCAGAATAATGGTTGGCTAAATTCATTTTATATATTTTATTAATCGTTCAGCCGGTGTTTATATATGAATAGATGACAAAATTGACGTTTAATAAGAGTTCGGACATGTTTGTACCAATATATATTGACTTTATCAAGTTGTTCATCAACATAAAATTAATTTTACTCTTTCAAAGGAAAGGGCAAATAGCATTGACCTTCCTTTGGCCATTCGTCCTTTCTCATCCAACTGGCTTTCACACACAGTCGGATAGAGAAACTAGATTTCACCCTTAATAGAAAAATTATTGAGACATATATGAGATTACTTCACATTTACATTTTATACTTTAAACAATTTGTCAAGCTATTTTATTGGTTAAAATTTAATAAAATAAACAAGCATTTTCTGTTCTAGTCTATGTAGTCTGTCTTTTTTATATAAACAGAGTGAAAGAGATAGAGTTATTTTTGTGCTGATTTGGAATAATATCCATTTTTGAAGCAATGTGCACTTATTGTTATGTAAATAAAGATAAAAGAGTCATTTAATTTTGATTCTAAATGGTCTGTAATAAGATGATATAACGAGATAAACTGCTGAGTCAGTATTCTGACGAACATTATTCTGAAAGCGATCTTAATTAGTGGTGACAGAAGTTGTTTTTGCATATGACTGTTACTTTAAAAAGCCTTGTATTTAACTTAAATACGGTATAAAGCTTTCTTATTTTATTTATTTATAGAGTTTTAACTTTTAGATCATCACGAAAACATGCATGTTATAAATTTGTCATTAAATACACTAAACAATAATCCTTTGTTAGTGTACATTATTACGTTAACTCGACATTGAAAAAGAAAAATGTATGCAAGCAACCAATATTTAAGTTTCATTTTTCAATTTAATAGCTAGGTATAGTTGGGTGACAGCATTGGTGTGCGGACGGGGTTGAAGACGAGTTTGCTTGTAAAATGTCAGACATTACTTTTTATATTTTAAGAAAATTATAAAATACGTCTACATATTCTCCATTATGAATACGGTCATCGTATGTTCTGTATATTCTGACAATAGGGTTACAACACGAGGTTTATAACGGGGTAGTTATTGGTTTTCATCTAACCTGATTATAGAGTGTTGAGGATTAACCTCTACCTTTTTTCTATTATTCTATTCGCGCTTGACCACGGTTGCTAGGTTACCTGTTTTTGATATTAATATTGTTATTACGCTAAATGTACAATTAAAATTTATTATATCTGTCCGAACCAAGATATTATTATTTAAATACCATTTATACAGTCCACATTTCTATCGCTAACATTAATGATAAGGCCAAACATGGGAGCGAGTTATATCCGGATTCCTTAACCTCATTGTATCTTGCTATCTACACAACAGTCACAACACAACAACGCTGTTATGGCGGCATGTTTAAGTACCATATCCACGTAAATATTATAATAAAATGCTACCATAGAAATATTTTATTTCTGCTCTGTGCCTTACTCGACTACATAGACTACAGAGGCAGTTAAAGCTCTAAATATGCTATATATATAGTAAGTGTTGTTAATTAATCGCTACCGTTGAACAGGATGGTTCCTGACGTCATATCCTGTTGCACATGTTACCGGTCAGCGACTTGCTTGACTTCATCTTAGTAGGGTTGGCAAAATTCCGGTGGGGTTGATTTACAAGATAATCAACTTAAATTAACTGATAATTATTGTTATTTGAAATATGACACTCACAAACGAACACTAATTGGTTTTCTGATAATAGACAGAAGGTTAATTATGGATTTTATACCACATCCTCTAGAAGACGATAGTGCAAGGCCATAGACATTTCCCAAAGGAACTAATCACAATGTTGAAGAGCCGGAACTTCTTTTTTTCAGTGTTAATGAATTGACCGAATACTAAATCTTTTATAAAGATAAAAGATTTCATTTCATTTCATTTCATTTCATAAAAGATATAGTTAAATCGATGATCAATCCTGGATTTCACCATATCTTTTATATAGCGACTGCAACAGAATTCGCAAAACCAAAGCCAAAGTAAAACTTTAAGATGCTAACCCTACAGTTGATCACGCAATTATCAGCTGTAACGGTAGAATTTAAGACTAGTTTTTGCTGTTCAATTTAACTTTAACTTATCCTGTCATAGTTAAGACTCATTTACATAGATAGGTATTACGACTTTGAAAATTATGTCCCTCGTACTAGTAATAAGGGTAGCTAGCAAACGAATGCGTATGTCAGATGTATGTAATCTATTTATGCTTGTAAAGGAGCCTGTGTGTAGCGTTATTTATTTTTCATTCTGAACGGGGTAGCCCTTACCTGATGGTAGGTGCCGATAAGGCCGAAGATAGTAGCGAAGAAAGCGAAAATAGTACGGACAGAAAGAGAACAAGAAAGAAGATGGAAGTGAGCTACACCTGGATTGTCCTCCTGGAACTACTGTTGTTATGGCAGCAGTCTTAGGTTAGATAGTAGTAGCTAGCTACCACCTGAAGCCCTACCACCAACCAAATCAAGCAGATTTTTTTTGCCTCTTCTGGGAATTTAGCCCTGAACCTACAGATCTTATTAGACTATACATGCGGTTAAAAAGCGTAAGAATATGGTGTGGATATGTCAGTATATGTCCATGAATGTCCAGTATCTATACAAGTAACACCACCATTACCATTACAACTTTTATTGTTACCAAAAATAACGAAATGAATACCGATACTAAGATAGCGATATGAGATAGCGACTTTACCAGCTTTCACAGCTTGCAATCAGTCCCTATTGCCATTACAAAGGGCAGCGTATTAAGCTGTATGAGTATTCGCGCTAAGATTCCAATATTTAAAAGGAATAATAATGACTCCTTTGTTTCAGACAAAAATACAGTGAAAGACAAAAAAACAAGTGACAAAGGAAACAAAATAAGTGTGATAGTGTGAGACAAAATACTTAACAGATATATCATATTTACTCATTTTGTTAAGAACCAACTGTTCAACTGTATATTTAATTATCTTAATTAAACCGGTATTTTTAGGTATCGTAATCAAAATATTACCTTGCCCCTGGCCTTTGAAATTATATTCAAGGTAAATAGGAGGTTTATTTTAAGTTAAAATCGCCTATTTCTATCTCACTCTGCCCAATATGTAATGTGTTTCGGTTATCTTTGTAATACTGTGACAGATTTTTGCTCTTCTCTATTACATAAATATCTTTATGGATATGGTAAGCACTGTTTTTAAGTGTTCGGTATCAAGCTGAAACCGTCACCGTTAACGTAACGTAATAAATACTAAGGGGTTATAAAAATTCAATATAGTAAAATAATTACAAATATCCTCAACCTAGCTAGTTGGGACATAATAATAAATACTCTTTAGTGTCATACTTCACAAAGTATAGTAACTAAACAGTTAATTCAATATGATAAGTACAAGCATACTGAAGTGTTTCTACCCATAAAAAAAGGAAAATCATTTACTTTCTGCCCTGCCTTTAAAAGCTATGAGATATTTCAAGTTAATTCAGAATATAACAAAATTATATCATTAATATAAATAATCAAATAAGAATATTAAACATCTTAAACATATTAATCAAAATAAATGTAAAATTACGCGCTTTCGTGACGCTAAAAGAAAGAAAATCAGTTTTTTTTCTTCATGGGTTAAAATACCGATATCCAGAATAACAGTATCATTTTCATTAAATATTTAGTAGTTACACTTTGTGAGGTACGTAGAGATAAGGTACCAAAGAATTTCTATTGTTAAAGAAACGCTGGTGCGATAATTAATTCTTACTCGCTAGTAATTGTTGAAGTATTTTAACTTACTAGTGAAATTATAAAAACGTACTCAGCGATAGTCACAACGAAAAGTTCTGGTAATATGACTAAACCACACGTTAAAGACGTTTTGATCTGAAATGGCCTGCTACTTTCCATGCATGCATATTGAAATTCAATACAAATATTCACAAAGACTAGCGTTCTCTACGTTCGATTAGGCAACGAAAACAGCGTTACCTTAAGGCAGATTGCAGTTGGTGCATCTGCTGTGTTGAAATAGGCTACTTCCCAGAGGGTCGTGATATGTCAGTTGTGAGTTTCTACGCGGTATTTAGTAATTGGATGTTTAATTTATATTTTGTGTTATAAATATAACGTTGAAATGAAACGTGTTCATATGTGACAGAGTGAATCTTTGCCTTAGAATTACATTTTGAGATACTTAGGAAGGTCTTATCCTAGTTCTAGCTTAAATTTACTCCCCTAATCCCTGAAAAACTTGCCATCGCATATAGATAGGAAGAATATAAAATTTGCAGACGGGTGGTCTTGCAAAATAGCTATCTGTTGGTACAAATTTCACTGGGAGGTTACGACGAATTATATTTGAATAAACAATTAATGATTATATCATTAAATAGCACATAACCTGGAAATATACATACTATAGAAAATCTATTGTGCCTGATAATTGTACTTCAGTTATTTGATACAGAAGATAAAGTTAAAAAAAGTAGGGATGGCTCGGCATAAGTAAGAATTGTGTCGACTTTAAATATTGTGTTGCGATATCGAAAGACTTAGCCACTTGAGTTTCTAAATCTCAAGCTTCTATATGAGTTTATTTAAGCTTTTATCAGTACACCAAAAAGTAATGATGTCTTACCTTAGAATCAGAGATAAAGAGTCGGTACCCTCTTTTGCGCTCCCAACGACAGTTTGGTCCCCATTTTCTTGTACCCCTCATTTTTAATCCTACATTTTGGTTTATCATTAGTCTCAACAGGACAACCCTTTAATTCCCAAACTAAGTTAGTCAAAGACTTCGGTCTGCTTAGCTTCCTGCACCTCTTTTCTGGAAGTTTCGGTCCATTTCCTGAGTCACCAGATGTCCTGCCTCCTGAATGGCTCGAGTCTAAAGTGCCATCTAGTTCCATAGCCTGGTGGATATTTGAGAGACTCTTATATCGAATGTTGAAAATAGGGGAATCCCCTTTAGTAATAGGACGTATAGGACTAGCGACTGGACTAGGAGCCTCCTTGGTAGGAGAATTGCTTTTCTGCCTAAAAACCATTCGGCTGCCTTTATTAGTATTAACCACGTTATTCTTCATATACAGCTTAGGAAGATTATTAGCTGCAGGGGCAACGGAACATTTTTCCTTATAAACAGTGACTGGTATTTCTTTAACTGGCAGTGATGCTTTGCGAGTTCTTTTTTCAGCTTTTTGTGAGTTGAGTGGCTTCTTTGTTGGAATAGTCTCAATAGGAGGAGGTTCAGGTTTTATTTCTGTGATAAGAGGCATATGAATCGGGGTAGGGGCTGGTGAAGATGGTGCTGACTCATGCCTACAAGGCTCATTTGAGTATGATGCCTTTATATTCTTAGGGAGTGGAGCAAATCCTCTAACGTAGTCGTATATCTGATCTATTTCGTCATATTCATCAGGAATACTGTTTTCGTCTCTGTGACTACTATAAATGTGGCTGTGGCGTGTTATGTGCTTATGTTGGTTAGCAGTATCAGATGACGCACTTCTTCTGAGGAAATATCCAGTTTTAATAAACGGTGCCACATGAAGCGGACCGTTCAAAAGCCTCTTAGGATCACCAAGCTTTCCATCTAATACGTGTATTCTATCAACAACGTCAACGAGCAAACGATTACATTTTTCAACTAATCTAGAAAACTCCATGAAGTTTTTGATCTGCTCCTCGTTTTTGCATCTTTGCATTTTTAGAGGGGCAGCTAAAGGTAGAGCGATCAGTGCGTTACCTTCTTTTTGTAATGGCAGAGCAAACACATGATCTTCTTCGAACATTGAAAGAAGTCTGAGTTCTGGGACAAAGTGACTTGAGCTCTTTAGTCCTCTTGGTGGCGTTCCATGTACAAGCCTTACAGTGATAGGAAGTCTTTTTGTTAAAAGAGTCTTTGCTGTATGTACTCCACTAATATTCTCTTCTTTGGCAACAGCCGAGAACTTCCCCCTTTGGTCTAGACTCAGCAGCACCATATCTCCTTTTGAGTCTGTGCATTTTAAATATTTGCTTTTACCTAAAAAAACTTCGCCCTTCGGCATAAGAATTTCACCAGCGGGAAGGTTTCTTGCTCCATCCGCTGTGACATTTCCATCTAGATCAATTTTAGCGCAGATCACACGGAGTGGTTCTCTTACTAAGCAACCATCGTCTAATTTCCGCCTTGCCAGTTCACTGACAGATTCTATACATCTCACAGCTCTTCCTTCTTCACTCAAAAGCTCGAAGTATCCTTTATAAGTTTCAGGGATCGCGATTCTTGGTCCAACACTAACCATGCGTCTCCCTTCTTTAAGTTTCATAGCTTGAGCGATGATTTTCTTTCTCTTTCCAACCGTAACGAGTAGGGCCGTGCTTTGTAGGCCCGGACTTGGTAAGGTTGGTACGCCAAGGCCACCATATTGCCCCTTGATGATCTTGGCGACGGTTGGTAGGCGATACTTGGCGGCGAACTCTCGCAGGTAGTGGCCTTCGTCAGACCAACGCGACGCTGCCACCACGACTTGGCCATCCGTGGCTGCCATCGTGGACTTTTGTCACATCTGGAATAGAAGAAACGTTTAAGGTATTAGAAAAATGAATCATTTATACGTTAAATTGGAGTTACATATAATGCGGGTAGCTTTCATGATCATTATCAGTCTACAACAGTCCACTGTGGAAGTAGGCCCCTTCAGGAGCACACCAATTCCTCTATCCCTGGTTACCTACATCCTACATCCAGTGACGTCATTACAAGGAACCTTGAGGACGTTCTTCACTGCTTGCACTGGGATAGCTTTAAATAACTTGAATTCACAAAAAAATATTTACATGAATCTTGATTCATCATGAAAAATAATATTTGTTTGAGTTTCTGTTCTCTAAGTTAAGTTTGTTAAAATATTTTATTGAATTTGAATTCATAGCTTTCTTTACATCTTTTTTCATCGAATGAGTAAGCACATTCTAATATCCTGTACAGTATGCAAAATGATTCTGCCAACATATTTTCATATCTTCGTATTATATTTAGATATTCAAGTGTTTATATTGACCTTACTCCCAACTATCATTGACTTCAGTTTATATTGACTTGCAAGTAGAAGCTTAAGCTTAGAAATCACAGAAAATCATTCAATAGTTAAAGTGATGACTCCGAATTTACCTTTATGAGAAAATGCATGTATTTTCTCATAAAGGTATCTAAACTTCAAGTTGATCATTACAGCTGTTTTGCAAAAATCTATTAAAATCTTTTATAAAAGTAGGCATGTACAATAGACAACATGCCAATTATAACATTGAGACAAAAATATACATTTTTTATGCAGTTGTTATTAATTTAATCATCAGCATTCGTGGCAGTTTTTGGAGAAAACAGTTACCAAAAAAAAAACACTTTTTCCACATATAATAATACTAATATGGTAAATTTCCTCTGGATGATCAACTAATATTTTTAACCGACTTCAAAAAAAGGAGTAAGTTCAATGTTTCACTGTACACTAAGTCGGGATCTCATGATGGGATCTCAGGGAAATAAAGTGTGAACATAAAATGTTAATGTCATATATTACGTGTTACATATTTTTTTTAAATCTATTCAAGTATTTTTAACCAATATATAAGAGTATTAACGAGTATTTTTGACAAACAGAAAGGCAAGTCGACAATATTGTGGGTTACCCATCTAACTTTGAAGTTACAAATATTGTTAAAAAAAGTTCTAAACTTCAAAATACGAAAAGGCATAGTTATCCAATTTGAAATTATATTTCGGTGTTAGTGCTAAGTTGTTTCTAAAAACAATTGAAAAATAAAGTGAAGTGAAGTGAAGAAAGTGAAGCATCGACTCCAAAAAAAAAAATGTAAATTGAATAAATTCTAAAATTGAACTATTTTTGCCTTATTTGTGTTTTTAGTTGATCGAATGTAACCTTTTCTGTATACAAATCTCCTTAGTCCCATCATCGTTATAGTTATATTAATTAAAATGCATTACCAAAGCTTAATGAGTTATTTTTTAGAAAAAACCTGTAACGAATGTTTCGTTTTATTCGGTCAATATCAAACCAACGATAAAATACCGTTGCGTCATAAAAATGTTGCAACTTTGCGCTAAAAACTGAAGACTGTATACACGCGGAGATAAAGATTCTGGTGTACAGTGCGCAAATAACTTTATTATATTTCATAGGGCAAGCTCGGGGAATTCCCGGCCTGATTTTTTTTCATATAACTTAATTTTATTTGTTATTTACTATAATGTCAAAAAATTTGATACAAATAGCATAGTTTCTTCTACTTTATTTTTAAAAATAAGATATGTCTGAATTTTATAAATGTGGCTATTTTTGCCACGTTTATGTATCAATTACTATAGTAATTAAATATTATATAAATTGTTTTATTTATCCAGCTTATTTTCAATGTTCTACATTGTTTAGTATAACTTCTGAATGTTATAATTTATATATATTCAGTAAGCCATATCACAATATATATATCTGGGTCATTATTTTAATTTGTTACTCTTAATCTTCCTTTTCATAAGTTTGCAAGAGGAAAAGAATATAATTTGCTTGTTCGTACTTATGTATATTGCGATATAGATTTCATGTTTGATACCATTAATTATTGTAACTAGCTAGCTATGTAAACAACACTAGAGCAAAATAGAAAATGTCTAAAAATTTTTTTAAACGTATGTGATAAATATGATAAATATGTTCAGCTTAGTCTGATATCTATGATCCAAATTCTAAAAAGCCCTATGATTATAATTATAATATGTTTTGTATTTCTTAATATTATTGTTGTGATGCTCCCAGTGTGCGCCAGCGCAACGCCGCCGGCGCGTAACGTAGTGTTATTCGGCGTTACATCAGCCATTGTTTCTGTACGTTGACCTTAAACTTCACTATAGTTTGCTTTCTTATAAAAACTTCATTAAGAACTACTTGGAATACTGTTTAAAAGAAAATAAACAATTTAATTGACAACGCCAAGACATTTGTGCTTTAAATTATATTTGATGAAGTGAAGGTCACTTGAGTTCATTGAACTATCCATCTTACCTAAGTTTGCCGCCAAACAATAATTTTTCGTTAAAGGTAAGAAGGAGGTTTCGGTGGCTTAGTGCGTAAGGTCATTGTCTTCCATGCGGGAGGCAGCGGTTCGAACCCTGTCACGTAACAACGCGACTTAAAATTTTGTATTTATACGAACGTTGATTCGACGATTTTCGAATCTTAGGTTGTGGGTGTGTCGTCGACCAACCCATTCTAGCGTGGTTGACTAAGGCCTTATCGTCCTAATTTAGGGTAAGCTCGAGTCCCTTGGAGGAGACGTATACGATCCGTTGATGATGAAGGTAAGATAGTCTGTTCCTCTATGTTTGAGGAATCCAGGTGTAGCTTGCTTACATCATCGGCATCATCTACCATGTTAAAAATGAAAGAATGTACTCTCATTTCAAAATGAACTTTTTTCGCACGATGAACATAGCATTATTAACTTTGGATGTAGCTTATAACGTTTATCAGTGGAGTAACGTTATTAATAATATTATTAACGTTACAAGTGTTGTTATTTATAATACATAGTTTACAAACATAACATTACATTTTTTAGTTGTACAGGGTACAAACTAAACTATGTACGTTTCAATCGTGTCGATACATCGAGTAAATAATTTGTTTAAATAAATATATATTTAATCATTAAAACACTGCTTACATTTTTCATTACTAAACGGTAATGTCTGGCATGTCTATGAATGGACAAAAGCCATTAAATTAAATAAAGATTTTAAAAAATCAAACAAATTTAAGTCTGTATAATAAAATATTGTCATTGACAAAATACTATGACTAAAATAACTACTAGTACTAGTAGTAATACTACTAGTTTTTTTTACCATTACCAAATCGTATAGTTAGCGCACGCCGAGAAATAGATTGATAAATGTCGTTATTTTCTATTTGGTCCCCAATAATATTCCCTCTACAAAAAATCTGTTCAAATCTGAACTTAAATGGAACTTATTTTGGTACCAAATAACTACATGTGATGAATTATTCTGAAAAAATACTTAATTTAAGTACAGAAGACAGCACAAGAACTGTAGAAATATCTGCTATTATTTCGAACTAACTAAAAAAGTTCATAAGTTGTAACGTTAAGATTGACGTGATATCGTATGTACATACAGAACGAATTGTGACAGTCCAACAGGACGACTATATCCGGCGGACGAAACTCGACCTGTATGGGAAATTTTACGATGAAACGTATGTGCCTGAATTATAATGATTCTACTTCCTATGGGAATGGAGTCGACTCAAAGCGCTTAACCTATCGTTGAATTCATTATGTTGGCAACTGATTGGTGATTCCCAAACATTTTTATATTTTATATCTTGTAACATTTGGATAGATAGGTGCCATTCACAGTTTCTTACAAATCGTTCGTATTGCTATCACTCGATTTAAACAATATATACATTTATATCGGTATCTTGGTGTTTCATATCAGCCGAAAGACGTTTACTCAACTTTCTCCCTCAAGGATCTCCAAACTACTCAGACCTGCACTGACCGCATCCAGCGGTTTCCCGCGACCCTTACGAGATGGTCGGTCCACCTTGTTGGAGGCCTCTTGGTATTTCCGTCATCACAATTAGCTCTTTACAGTCCACTCTACAGTAATTATCACATTGAGTGCTTCACTATTAATCTACTAAAATCCAAATACAGTAGTTTTTTGTTTAAAGACACGAGGGTGTTAATCGCTTAATAAATTTTAAAATAAAGAAAAGAAGAAGCGAGCATCCAACCGCTGAGACACGCCTTTGTATGGCGGTAGATTTAGGTAGGTGGCAGTTCATCAGGCGGACTTAGAAAAACCCCTACATGTAACCCATGTATGTGATCTCATCCACTAGACCGTAGAAGCTTTTAAACAACATGTTTTGAATAAAACGCAAATTACAAATACAATATTTTTTATTTTAAAAGGTGTCTTGAGGTTTTTATAATCATATTTTTTATCGACAATCTGAAATGATAATTCTATTCAAACGTTTGCTTTACACAATCAAAATAGATCGCGAAAACGAAGTCATCACGATATTTTTGTGTCCGACTTTACGTCACGACATCGTCGCACGATTAAACCTATTGTGGACCACGAGATAATATTGCGTCTAACTGTACCCGATCATTGCTAGACAAATAAGGAACTCATGTACGGCCACTACGCCGGCGTTTGCTATTTAAAATTCAATATGCAATAGAATTTGATAAAAACTGTTAACTACTTTTTTTCGTAAAGTACCCAAATATTTAAATCCAAACTACGTACTGTTAATCTGTGTTACAGAAAATAAATTTAAACAGTATATAAATTCGTAGATCTATCTAATTAATATAATACAAAAATATAGAATAGGAATAAAATATAATAAATAAAAATTTCAATATAAAATATTTTCTCCGCTTATTTCATAGCCTCACTACCCAAGAACAGCTTGACGGCCGCTACATGGGGTTCCCATGAAACGTCTGATTTACTGCGAACAGGGATTGTCTAGGATCCCTAATTTGGCCATGTCATATTTATGTACGGGACCGAGGTTTACACGATTGAAATTAACAGTTAAGTTATTAAAAGGGGAGACATGTTTATACGGCTTGCCATCATAAGGTACTGTAGATCTTTGTAATAAGACTCAAGTTTGAAGTGATGTGTAACGCTTCATGTGATGACTGCAGGAAGAGAAGACTGTACAATAGTAAAAGGAAAAATGTAGCCTACTTCGACTCCGGGCGAGCGATAATTGCTCACTCATGTAAGGATGTCGCTTTTTGTTGGTTGATCGCGACGTGCACCGCGCGCGGGGCTTCCCGAGAAGTAAATAAATGCGTGGGAGCCACCCACACACGCAGCCGCGCTATAAAATCACCACCCTAGTAGATTGATGGGTGAAAGTGGTTGCCCTAAAGGTTGCCGTAATTCAACTCAATACAAAACTTACATAACTACAATTTTTAGGAACTCTCGTTGGACGCATGATATCTGCCTACCTATATCAGCCCCACCAATCTACCAGTTCCTTCCCGAAGCTTGACTGACTGACATAGGTACTCACGGTGTACGCCACGCCCTCGTTGTCCCCCCATCAGTGCTATCCTAGTGCCATCAGCGTTATGTCTACCAAGTGAGACCCGGGATACACCCACATACCTGTATCGGCGAGAGGGTAACGTACCTAAATATACCACCTATGCAATAAACTAACTTAGCCCAGCACCTTCCCTAAACAACAAATATATACTAAACATAGTTGCTAAACTATAATAGCATTATTGCTTTAGAGTATTAAGATTAAATTAAAGTAATTAAAGATTTTACAACGTTTTCATTACTTTAAATCCCACGAAGTTGCAGTGTATTTCAAGATTGTATGTCTAATTTATTTTTAATGATCACTCCTTAAATGTCAGGGAATGTATGCATAGTATCGAATTAAAAGCCTAACAGTAACTTAAAGGTCGGTGAGAATTTGATTTTGTTTTTATTACCTATTAAAAGTACTACAGAAATGGTTTCAGTGTGCGTGGAGCCCGATTAAATTTAGAAACTTTCTCGTAAAACTGTTTTACTTTTAAGGTATTGTATGTACATTATATTTTATGCGATGAACTCCACAGTTTTTGTCTCTTATGATGTGGCAAAAATTTTAAGTAGGTATTTTTAAATTTAAATCGAATACTAGTTGACTCGATGAACTTTGAATCATCTACAAATTATTACTAACGCCATCTGTTAAAACAAACCCAAAGTAGCGATGGTAAATGACATTTATGTTAAGAATGTCAATTAGACAATTTTACATACTAACGGTTTTAAGTTGTATATATTTTTATGCTTTTCTTAAGGATTTTCTCAGTTATTTTCATTTTTAAACCACCCGTGAATCAACTAGCGATTGCATCGAACTAACTTCAAAACGAAATAAAGGAAATGAGGTTTCATATAAATAGTCTAATAAAATTATTGACAGGTAGTTCTAACTACATTGTAGAGACTTGAGGAGTATGGATTGGTGATTGAAAGTGGCTGACGTAGCTACTGGGACGCTTAAGAGGTGGCTCTCTAAATACGATTTGGTTTAAAAGAAGTGTTCTCAATCCTGTTCACAACCTATGCAAGTGAAATTTAAGTAATCTGCTCGCTATAATTAATTGATTGGATTTTGTACGATACTTTCTTTTTCCAAAATGGTGAATTTTTATGCGAATATTACGTATTTCTCCATAAGTAGTCGAGCTATATGTATAAAAATACTTTTAATAGATGACTAAGATAATTATTTAGTAACTGGCTAAGCAGAATTTTGATACTTTATTTACTAGCCAAATTGAAAATGATATTTTCTGACTTACATCGTTTAATTCTGTGCTATTTATTATGAAGCGGGGTACGCGATATTGAACCTTGAAACCGTACGATATAGTTCTATTGATAGCCGGAGTTTTCAAATGGAGTTATTAGATAGCAAAATTTACCGCGTCTTAATGTGCTTTATAAAGCATGGAGATGATTGACATGACAAATTTTGCTTGACCCATCCAGGAACTATTTGTTTCCCTAATCGAAACCAGAGCGCTTAAGCCAAGCCTTCAAATAATAATAAATAAGTACATGAATGCCTCTAAGCTCACATAATAACTGTATTTACTAAAGATTCTCATTGACACCACTTTGACCCTATGACCAAGTTTGGCCAATTATGTCACTGCACAGACTGTCATGCGAAAAAAGTAGGTCGTTTGAACAAACTAAATTGACATCGGAAGTCATAACACTTCTGCTATTGAGGATTCGCCGCGGCTTTTTTGTTAATTATAGGTAGCATTTTACTGTATTATTTACTGTGTAAAAAAACTGTGTCAGTTTGCAGCAGACCTTATTTGGACTTTTGAAGTATTAAAAGTTTTCACTGCTTAAAATTAACAATAGTAATTATTATTGTTAAGAATGGAGCTCTTTCGTAATAAGTATTTAGAGAAAATTCGTGGTTTAGTTGCGTTTTGTTTTGATATCAGCTTAAATTTATATTATAAGTAATATACAAATATATTAGTAATTACCTTATAAACACGCGAGGACGAGACTTTTTTCTTTCTCGGGTTTCAATCTGAAATAAAAAGAAAATAGTTTATATAAGTACTCTCTCAAAAAGTATTTCAGCTGTATCTTTATAGAGGTTCCATAATATTTCGAATAATAGAAACATTTGAATTTGGGATAAGAACTTTGGCAAATTATTGTGGAAATTGTTCTTATTCTTATACTTATAAGATCTAAATTAAAACTAAGGTAATCGATGCAAAAAAACTAACACCTCCATATCGGTACATCACGCGTGTTTTAAGAGTTACGAGCATGCAAGTGAACACACTTGCGAATGAAAGGTATTTTAATATAATTTTGTTTTTAGAATATAATCTCCTCAAGACTATGTATGACGTTTTGATTTACAGTTCAAAAAGTTTTTCTCCACAAAAATCATTATATTAAGCGTAGCTTCGAACGCACTGCAACATCTAACATCTGCATTTTTATATAATAATTAACAACAAAATTAATAAAATATATCAGGATTGGCTGTATGGTCTAAACCTACCTTTGTCTGACCCTATAGACGAATGTAAACTACTCAATTGAAAAATTTAAATTTAATTTTATTCGATTCATATTAATATTAATATCTTTCCGGAAGAATAAATTATGCTACTCGTATTCAGTTAAACCTAACGTTCAAAAAGTCATACAATTGTATAGATTTTGTCATACGAATATGTAAATTCCGTTGAATCTAGGTCAATATAACGGAAAAAATAATTACAGCTGTTTGTATAATAATAATTAATCTCTAATTGGCATGTCTCTTGAGAAATATTTATGTTAAGGACGTAAAATATATTTAGTTTGTATATGTTTCGCAAGATTTCCTTTAAGATGATTTCAGTTGATCAGCTGTTAAAAGAACCTTATCTTATCTTATCCTAGAGCATGACTTCAAAACAGTGCATTAAGATGCCAACACTGTGTCAGCTAAATTTTTAGATGATAAGAATGCGTGGTCACATCGAGAATGCAGTGTTTTATTTTTTTCTATGATGATTTATAAGTTCGTTAATAAACACGGTGACAGGATATTTTCATATATTAAACTGTATATACCATGCTTTTTACACCATCCATTATCGTCCTGCCATGAACGCCATCTATCAAAATGTAATCTGAAGTTTCAATGGAGAAATTACAACTTTGAATTTGCACGTCTTTAGCATATTCTCTATGCTAAATTACCAATTTTCAATTATATTTTTTAGGTTACTATTTTCCTAGTTATTTTCATTTTAAAACTTCAGCCGTGTTTGAGTTTTAGCGGAGATTAAGGAACAGCTATTTATATTAACATAGTAAGACTAGTTGACACGGTGAACTTTTTACCACCTTTGCTTAGACAAAGATTCACCGGAAAGTATACTGACACTGATTTGTCACTAGTGCTATCTAAAAGTTATCCGAGTTTGAGATGGAAGAAATGACAGTTTCGAATAAAACGTCAGTTAGAAAATGTTTCATACTAAATTACTAATTGTAAATTATTATTTATTAAGTAACAAAACACATAAAATATATGAAAATCGGACAAGCCTTTTATGAGTTTTAGCTAGACTAAAGAATAACTATATATTTTTATCTTTATCAACTTTATTTGTCACTCACTCATAACATACACAAACAAAAAACATACTTCGTTACATATCAGAGGCCTAGAGAGGCCCCTCCACGAAAAAGGAAGTAAATTAAAAAAGTACAATTGAAAGTTTCTGAAGATAATTGTTTAACAGTAAAAGTGACTGAATTAAAAAATGATATATCATTTTTTTAATTTGTTTAAATGAATAAATAATGACAAATATAAATACTTATTGTTACACTATTTCTAACTGTTTGCACCTCTTCGTATCTATGTTTTAATCGAAAATTTGGCAATATTGTTAGAAAACAGAGTAAACAAGCACCTTTTAGGCAAGCATGTGCTATTATAGGCCTCATCATAGCTTGCTATCAGCCGTGATTGAGGTCAACCATAAAACCTATTAAGAACGTTTTTGGTATAACCATTTAAGGTTTTTGGTAAATAGGTTACACTATCGTGTTAATAATATAAAACATGTTCTTAAAAGTATTATTAAAAGAAAAAAGCTATATACATTTTACGAGCGAGGGTTATTGCACAAAGCGCTGATCAATTTATGTTTGACTGTAAAACTGTCCAGTATCTATCCATAGTTCGATAGAATATGCTTAGTTGAGTACTTTAGTACTTATAGTTATGTTCCATATCTGGTTTCGTTATACTAAGCACAGTTTAGTTTTAGTTTTAGTTTTAGTTTTTAGTTTTTTGATCTTGTTTGAAGTTTTACATGGGATTTCTCATATTCGCGTTTTTATAGCTTTTTATGTTTATTAAATAAAACATTGCATACTTTAATAGCAGCTATTTTTATATTCGAGATAGTTAAAGTGTTAGGGAATTTTAGAAGCTGATATAAATGAATCTTAAATATAACGGAAAAGGTCTAATACTGAGCTATAATATTCGGAAATTAATAGTCAACCAAATAAGCCAATCTATCTACTTTTATTACGCATTTATTAATTTAGCAGGATAGGGTCAAATTTATATATAATGTTATGGGTCATTTATGACCCGTAATTTTTTGATGTAAGGGAATTAATATTTTTTTGCTTATAAAACCATTTTTTACGATAACCCGCACACACATCTTCCATTACTAGGTTTGTTTATCATTAAGAAGATGGACAAATATTCAAATATAGAACAATGAATTTCATCCGATGCTCCATTGTTCCGTTGCAAGCTTAATATCACAACGCTTTTATCGAAAACCAGCAGTAAATTTGCTATAAAATTTATGACAACATTATCCTTTTCTATATACAACACAAGTACCGTTGACCAAACGTCAATATTTCTCATCTGGCACAAACTGTCCGATCCGATTATTCTGCACCTACTTATCTTGTTAGTGCTTTGCAAATCCGACAGCACGTCTAGCGTAACAGTTCGTCTTTGGGACGACCCTTATTTCTTTCATAATAGTTACGGTTTTCGTACTGCAACCGTTACACCGTGGTGTCGTCTGTACTTACGCTGCGAGCAAAACGATAGCTTGTAAAATGTTTAGCAAAATATTGCATGTTTGAATTATATTACGAGTTTCCGTTTATGTGGTAATCTTACAGAATTGTTTTAAGTGATATATCACTTTTATTACATTCCAACTGCTGGGCATAAGTCTATACGTTACGATAAATAAGTATAATTATTACAACAGGGAAATAGGAAAACCAGGAATTTTTCACATCTGTAAAATAATGAAATGTTAACTGAGGCTATTTTTGCTTTCAATTGAAACTGTAAAAAATAAAAATGCGAAATAAATCAATTAACTTATCAAAAGTAAAAAAGCATTCTATGGAGTCGATGCTTAACTTTCTGTTAGACAAACATAAAGCACCAACTCCGATAAGTGCATCTGCGAATTCTCTAGTTTTGATAACGAAAACAAAGCAACCTTTACCATGGCTGGTTCGTGGATGGATTAATCAATTTTGTTTTGTCGAGCTTGTTCTCAAGTTAAACTGTTGGTTCCGGTTGTTACGGGAATTACTTTGGCATAATGTGCCTTGTGGTGTTATTTCCTAAACTAATCAAGTGTTTTTCCTATGAGGGAAGTCTCTGCCCAACAGTGGGCAGTGTAAAGGCTGTAGATGGTGATTAGAATCTAAAGACTTAAAAGTTGTATCAAAACTTTAATATTAAAAACGCAAAAAATAAATTATCTATAATTAAAGAGTTCCACAAAGATCTTATTAGATCCAACCTGCTCCCTTATTGTCTAACACTAATCGCTATTGCCTCCATTTTGACGTACGACGTATTTCCATTGTCGCTTAACTGTTTATCATCGTGACATTATGACGTCCCTTGTAGTATATGTAGTTGAAAACAACCAAATATCATAATTAGTTTAGATACACTTACAAAATATTATATTTTTATTGATAACCCCCTTCTTACTTTGAAATCATTGGATAATGACTGTAAATGCCATCTTTTTTATTGATTTATTCTATCGGAAAAGAATAATTATTATTACAATTAAAATAACATTAAAAATGTATACATAAATCAGTACTTTCCACAGTTATAAAATTCAGACATAGATTATTAAAAAACTGAGAAATTATATAAAATCCAATTCAAAGTAAATTTATTAAATTTGACAAAAAAAAAATTTTTTTAATCGAAAGTCAAAAGCCAAGGCCGTATTAGAGCATAGACAATCAATAGTTTCATATGTGGCCTCAGTTGCGGCTGAGTTTCACAAGTTGTGATGTCATCGTGACAGTTCAAAGTTACCGCTAAAAGATCCACAATGACATGACAGTGGGTGCACATAAAACGCAGTGATTTAGCACGTTCTGTAAACAGGATTGTACAAACAAACGCAATGACAAGGCCTTTGACCTACAAATTATAGTGTGGGACAAGGGACAAGCTATTGTATAAATTTATAATTTAGACATTAGAAAAAAAAAATTGGTTTTAACGTATTGGTGTATTCAAGACTTAGGTGATTTATACTAAAATAAGTTGTAACTAAATTGCAAGTCTAATACGGATTTATAGAAAATAAATAAAGCTTTATCAATATTTAGTAAAAAGCTTTTTAATTTAACAGAACTACTATCTAGATTATATATAGAAAAAATAAAGTCAATATAGTGGAAACTTATAATATTTTAAAGGCTTCAATGGATAGGATTCAAAGACAAAATTCCTAACTACATACATAACTCGATATATATATCTATAACTTATAAATAAACAGTAATAATGAATTCTTTTTGTTTTTTTTCTGTCTCAAGTATTTGTCAATAAGATCTAATGGTCACTATTATAATGTATGTAAGTGCGACATTCTCGTAATTGTAATATATAAAATTCATACACACATTACTGTTATTACTTTGTTATGTGAATTTATTATATCTATTTTTAAGTAAAATAATATTTTTCGTCTAACATATACTTGAGTTGCCCAGTAATTAAATTAAGCCGAAAATATTATCGTTGACCTTCCCAAAATATGAATTGTTTAGTTTCATTACTGCCATTAGTGATATAATGGTAAATTCTTCCTGGATTTTCGCCGTAAATCATCATTTAGCATGCGTAATGTATTCACGCCGTGTCATTAACTCATTAGCATTTATTATATTGAATGTTTTTTTTTTATATTTTTCTTAGGTTATTACTTAAACAGTTTTGGTGTCAGATTTAACAGCCTGTATTTGGTTTGAGTTGAGGGAATCATGGTTTATTTTTTAAAGCCTAGATAGGATCAACTTCAGTTTGAATTCTAAATAGCCTTCTAGTAACTTAAAACCAATTAAAACAGTGTTAATTTTATGAGGAAATGTAAGATACAAAGGAAAGTACAGATTAGTAAAGATTTATCAATCTTTTTGTAACCGTATCTGCAAAAGATGTTATATTGTATGTACCTTACATACAAGAGAATAAGTACTGTACATTTCAAATTACCACAGTCTAAATTGATTTAAAATAACTCTAAAATCCAGTTCATTTACCTGTTCAACATTGGCTATATCTTTTTTGACAGTTTTCTTTATATTTATATAGATATTATAAGTAGTCTACTCCAGAGTTTAGGTATAATTTTTCCTCTTCGTCTCTAACTTATTGTTACTTCAAAATATACAATATGAATGTAAAATATATACATTCATAATAGAATTTTTGTAGTGGGCCAAATAAATAAAAAGAAAAATGTTACTTTAATCAATTCATAGATAGTTACGATTTCAGACAAGCTATTTATTAAGTATTACTCATATTCTTTAAGTGTTTTCAATCAAACAGTCACTTATGCTTTGTACTACACGTCCAATCTGGCGTCCCGTTAATGAGATAGTGACCGATATGTGGGTGAGAGGTCAGACCTCGCTCGCCGATTGTTGGATCCATGGGAATTACTACCTATAGGCTTCCACAAGGGAGTGTTTTAGGCCCAGAGAGCATTGTACCAAAATTACATAGCAATAAAGAAATACACGAATGAAGACTTTCTATTTTGTTTTCTCATTGAACATACTAAATTATTTAACTTTTATTACAAATGGATAAAGTGCATAATTTCAATATCAATTCTGTGGAGAAAGACGTATCTTGTCGTTTTAAGAAAGACTTTATAAAATATTATTAGGCTGATATTATTATTGTGGCGATTATTTTTTATCTTCAGTTTTTAACATTTACTGTATGCAAGAAATGACAAAAACTGTCAGGTAATTATTAATCTCTTGTTTTACGTATTGGTAAACTTGGGTCTAAAAACTTAGTATTATCGCGTAATTTATATTTATATTTATTTATATAGGCGTTTATTTTGACTATATATATTTATGTATAGGCGAAGGATATGATAACCTTTTACCATCAGTTTGGACATACTGTTTGTTAGCAATTCTTTGGCATGGAAATATTAACATCCATTTTAATAAATACTTTTTGGTACTATTAAAAAGTATAAAGACTCCAATGTCAAAGAACATTAATTATCATAATTATATGACACGTGACTTAATTACAAAGCTTTTACTTATATTCAATGAGGCCTCTTTGATATAGCTAGAAGGTTATACATTATTGTACCTATAATTATATATGTACACATAGGTACCTACCACCATAAAGATATTGAAGTAAGTTGTGAAATTTCACGAGTTTCTTTAATGAACGTGACAATGGTGTTTTTGAAGGCTATTTAAGTTTTATGTTATTTTAAAGTAAATAATCTCTCACTTCAAATATCACTTTGTAGTGTAGGTATTCGTAAGTGAAGATTAAGGTAATTCTTTTTTAATAACTATTAGTCCATGTAACTTTGTAAATTTATCTCTTTTAATAATGATAAAAATAAAAAGCGAAAAGAAACTAAATTTTTAAAAGTATATTTACTCTTGAAATACATTTATTCTATATATCTCGAAAGTATATTCATATACTACAATTTCATCACTCTCAACAAGTCTTCGGTAGTATAGTGGTCAGTATCCCCGCCTGTCACGCGGGAGACCGGGGTTCGATTCCCCGCCGGAGAGACTCTTTTTTTGTTTATTATTTTTACTTTATAGATATTTTGTTAATTTAATCATATATTAATAGGTTTATATTAAAAAAATCAATGAATCAAGGCTATCATCATAACGTGTAAATTTCATTTCTGTTTTTATTGATGATTATATTTTTATTATTTTACACTTTATTATGAAGTTAACACAAGATTATTTAGGCAAATGATAAATATTCTTCGATAAATACTTCAATTATGAATTATAATTAATAACGTAACGATATCCCTTTGAGTAAACGTCCAGTTCTTTGACATATATTTTAAATGGAATTTTGTCTTTAAATGACAGTTGACATAATAGTATAGGAATAAAATCTTCAACCTTACTTCCGTCTTGTTTTAATTAACACAGTTATAGCGTAAAAAAGTGATTTTTTAACATGGCAACCTTCACCTCATCTGATGGTGGGTGATAAGACTGAAAATGGAAGCGTGCTACACCCGAATTCTTTAACCACAGAGGAACCGTCTATCTAACCTATCTGACGAACACTACAACGCTATTAAAATTACTAATTACTTATTATTATGGTGGCAGACGGTAAGTTGTTGGTAGCAAGTCAGGCAGACGTAGAAAAGTAAACCGATTAGAAAATTTCTGTTCGCACGGGGAATACTTAATTGAGTTACTTTTAAGTAAGCAATATAAGCATTCATAGCCTATGACTGTACATGATGCAATGTAGTAAAGATTGTTTTATATTTTTTCACATATTTACCTTACATTGTGCAAATGAATGGACTCCTAGTAAAAAATATTTGGAAATATTTTTAGTTTCGCCATCATGTCATAATCGTACCAGATTTACTAAAGTATACTTACAGAGTCGGTTAATAATGATATTTTAATTGTCTTGTGCTGTGTTGACATACGTGACGTCACTAAGGCTTCGTTTAAGATTGGCCATAAGCTATGGGAAGTAAAAATTATTATTATTTCAACAAGGATTGCTACTTGTGTAAGACGTGTAAATATAACGGTATTGTAAACTACTGTATTAATTGTAAATAAATAAAATATTAATTATAGCCCATCACTGTATATCGTCTAAATGGTCAAAATGATTACTTGAATAGTTATATTTTACGATTGAAAATACTGATCTAATCTCTCATTTTGTATTTTGAAGTTAGTTTAAATTTTTATTCTTGATACAATGCAGGATAATATATTGATTATTGATCGATAAATCTTTCATTAAACCAATAAATTCACGCCCAACATACTTATTCTAGTACTCACTTCGAAATACTCTAGTTTCGTTGCGGAGACGAAATATCTATCCGTATTGATAATGTAAGATTTATGATTGTTACTATGCCGTGTTATAGTAAATCGGCGGTGGGTTGTAGGTTTGATTCCGGAGTAGCACCCACGTATTGTAAGGCAATGGGTATGTTGGTGCGTATTAAGGGATTAGGTTAAAATATATATTATAATGACCATCTTTTTATATGAAAAGCCCAGGTAATGATGGCATAATGATAAGGAATAACCTAACTCTCGTATAGCTAATCAAGTATTCGACATAGTGTCATTCACATTACCGGACCAGAAAGATGAATATTACACGTTCTTTTTAAAAGATGCCCATGTTACACTATAGTAGAAAGACATGTGCTGTTAAGGAATTTCCGAATAAAAATAAAATCAATACTCTTCATCTGAATAGACTTATTAAATGTTTTTTTTCAATAGCCATGATTGAATCGTAACACTGCAGAAAACTCGTAAGTTATGTTCATCTTTATTATAATATTAACAAATAAATAATACCATTACGTGCAAAATTAGTGTCAAATTTAAATAGCATTTCAATAAAAACAATTTAATACTAAAAAAAAATAATCTAACCTTAATTAAAAATTACTTATAAATAAAAAAGTAAACCTAAATATTGTGAAACAGAAAGTGTACCAATATTGCTGGAAGCGTCACCTCGCTGGATTCAGAGGCTGATTATTTATTTATTTATTTTATTACGAAAGCTTACATTTACAATAAGTTTCTCTTGATCTTTCTTTAAGGTAGAGAACGAGATAATAACAGTTATTTGAGACTAGCTCTGCAATTATATTTATTATTTATTTAATCACGAATGACAAAATAAACACATAATTTAAAGGAGGGAAAGTAATCACAAAGGTTCTGCTTATTTCAACAGCCTCTCGGTTCTGAGACCACCTACCTGGAAGTCCGGGGTTTAATTCCCAGTGGGGGAAGTAATTTTCTGCTCGGTGTGGCTTTATCTAAGTCAACCTGACTACTACCATCTTACTTAAATCTGCCACCATAATAATAATGTTAACAGCATTGTTTTGTTCCGGCTGCCAGTTTCTCTGTGGTTGGGGAGTGCGTGAGGAGCTAAATAAGACAACACAAAGTTATGTCACTTAGCTGTCAGATGACATTTATGTCTTGTTATGGTGTAGCATTTTCTTATTTCAAATATTTCTATCAACATTTCTAATAGGTATTCAAATTCATGTGCTCTAACCTTTACTTTCAATTTATATGTATAGAAAGCAGCGTTGATCGGCGCGAGATGCTCGTAACTTAATCCTTAGATTTCTGACATAAGGTGTATTTGTTTCGACATATGGTATTGTCACTAGGAACATACAATTTGATATATATTCTATTGTATAGAGCTATTACTACAGCTACAGAAATAGAGATAGATCTCTTTGTTTCTAGTTGCTCAACGTAACTATATTATATATTCGTAGGAATGTCAAAGCTGAGAAGTAAAACTTACAAAAAAAGTTTAATTAAAACAATTTCCAAACTTCCCGCAAACTGTAAAAATAATATCAAAGTTCCAGAAGCTTCCAATTCTTACTGATCATACATAATCATTACATAATCAAAGAGACGACGTTGTTAAGCTCATAGAAATAATGATTACTTGACAATTGGTATATGTCCGTTTAAACGGTTTGTTGTGTTTCAGATTAAGATTAAAATTAATGTATTTTAAAATATCTACCTAATCCTCTATCCATATTATTTTATCGTTTAATTGACTTTATCCACTTCTCCGAGTTTTATTATATTTTCAACAAGAGAGCATAGTTAAAAGGTAAATTTTATTACGATTTAAACATATCATATTTTCATCGCAGCTAGCGCTAAACCATAAAAGATGGCGACCAAATAAGATTGTATGTTGGTTTAATGTTAAATAATAAAAGTAAATTTGACTAACGAGTGTAATTTTTTTCAACAATTCTTTTCTTAATTAAGGAAAGGCAAAGGAAACCCATACGTATGGAATGGACCCTATAAAAAACAAATTGTAATGAAAAATACAATGCTGAAACGAGACAAAAGTAAAGGTAACGGGTCCTTTACAGCCTAGGCATAGTAAAAATTATGGTTTTAAAAGTGTAATTTAAAAATATTCAATTGTTTACCAATATTTTATTCCATAAGAAAGACATAAACGCGCGCTATTTTATGTTCAAGTTAGAAAATGATAAAACGCACAAAAGTAACTTGTATACTCAGACTCAATAGTCATTAAAATAGCACTGAACATGTTCAAAATCTAAAAACCTTTATGAAGGCCATGTGGCCTTTACGAGGGCTGTATATCTAGGGTCTAAGTGGCAATAAAACTAAATTGATGGCGTGTCAAGTTAACTAACTAATCTAGAGTTTTATTATTACATTAAATAAAATTGTTATCGTGAAATTTTTATTGTTATTAGGGGTTTAGACCACTAGACACTTCTGCATACAAACAAGTTTTTTTTATAAAAAGATTAGAAAATGACTTTACACTGCCTAATGGCAGTCCATAAGCGAAGATAGCTAGTGTAGCTTGCGACATACTTTGTTTTATGTTGGAAAAGTTTTTATAACTAATTATATGACGAATAAGGTCACCACTGGGTAATGTGAGACTCTCAGGTGGATTAGGACCCGGCATACTAACTAAAAACCAACATGTTTTGCTTTGATTGAGGCTTCGACAGATGATAAGGTATTTTTCGCAGTCACTGTCATGCGCCGAAGACTGGACGGGACGGGGACTGGTTCTGTCCGCTTCCGAGTCTACTAAGGCGGTTGAAGTTAGCTGAGCAGCCGCCGTTTTTCAGCCAGACCTTACGGCGGACAGGGGGTCATCCTCGCAAGCGTGTTCCGCGGCCTTCTTCTGCGACATGACGTAATCACAGGACTACCGCTTCCCAGTTCCTTACGCTGTTAACCATCTTCTCTACGTTACTGTAGGTCATTAGAGATGCAGGCACGGTGCTGGATTGCCAAGGCCGGGCAAAGCTCCAGTGTATGCTGCGTGTCTACACTGCAGCCGCACTCATGGTACCGAGGAGTATTCTCCTTTCCAGCAACCTTGCGCACATACCTTCCGAAACAGCTATTTCCTGACAGGACCTGCATAGTCTGGAACCCCAGCACGCCGTGGCGCCTAATGATTCACCTCTCAAAGGTGATTATGGCAGCTTGCGACATTCTGCTCCCAGATACATCCAACATGCCACCACATCTTTTTGGTAAATGAAGTTTGTGTAATACTTTTATCATTTCTTGTTGAAAAAATAAAAATAGTTAACAAGCTCCGAGTGATATTTAATGAGGATATATATAGGGTGGCTGTGTGAGAAAAATATTTATTACTATCACTACGCATACGTATTAATATTTGTAACTAACGGTAAAACAAAATGTCCTTAAATACGTGTTAAAGTAAATACGTTATAAAGTTATATCCTTATTTGCAGGGGCAAGTTCTCTTACCACTAGTTAACACAGTATGATATCTTAAATTACTGTCATTTATACAAGCTACGATATCTTTTTCGAAAAAGTTCGTGTGAAACAAAAAGCAACAATATGCAGGCAATAACGAAACGCAAAACGTTTTCAATTACGTTCCGTTACCGATTGCCCGGAGCAGACAGGCATACAGAATTATCTGACTATCCTGACCTTAAGTTGTAACCTTTGACCATTCTTGGGAATAGTTGACATCGTTTTTCCAAGGCTTTAAATTTCAATTTAGCTTGTACTTTAATAAAGACTTAATAAGTTTAATCTGTGAAAATCTACATATACAAATCAAAATTTATTGTAAATTTTGTTTCCTACTATCGCTAGTTAAATAAAAATACCAGACAAGTGCGAGTCGGACTCACCCACTTAGCGTTCTGTACAAATTTGTAGGCGCAACAGAGGAAATAATATAATTTTAAAGAAAAGTATAATATCTTTAAGCGATAATAAACATTATAACCAAATTTCGAGTTAGTAGGCCAATACAAAGTTCAAAAATTACTTCGGAACAAAATTTTGTAAAAATAACTGAGTTTGATGGCTTCTCGTGCCTTTGGTTTCACATTTGAAGACGGTAGCTCGAACCGTTTGGCTTTAAAACTTGTGTGACATACAACAGAAAGACAGACGGACACGTGAGTGATAGCAATAGGGCTCCATTCGGACCCTTAGGGCACGCTATAATAAATGCTGAAATACAAACAACAACATTTTCTTATAATTAGTTATTAGAAAATGTTATTTTTGTTGAACGAGTTTAGGTACTATCGAATTGGATAGTTTTAATTCGGCAGAGACATTATCTGACTAATCAAAATTGCTAACTATCACATTCTTAGGCAGAACACGGAAAATGAAATCTTTGATTTTTAAAAATCACCGCTGTATCCTTGTGAAAACTAAATTATATTTCAGACGAAACTAAAACCGATTGAAAACCTCTGAAAAGATTAAAAATAACTTACTTTTAAAATATTTTTCTTCTTTAAAGCGGTTTATTAGGAGTTTTTACTGAAGAGCAGACTGTAATAGTTATCTTTCAATTAAATAATAACAGAAATCAAATAAAATTTAAATCAAATTAAAACTAAATTTGAAAATAACACATGGAAAACTTATAGAACAATAAGCTTCTAAAACCTTTGAATGAAGTCTAAAAATCTAGTAAGTGTGATTAATCTCTATCTCTTGTGCCTTGTACGGTGTACTTGTATATTACAAGGTTATTGACCAATCAAATCTTTAATCGATTTTATGACTCAATACGATGGATATCAGCAGGATTCACTTAATATCGATATAAAAACTTGATGCGTGTTATTAAAAACTGAATTCAAAACACTAAAAACGCAATAATAATTTAATTAAAGAACTAATATAATTTAATTTTTTGCTCTTTTAGTGTTCTGAAGTCAGTTCCTAGTTTTGTACAATTCCTACAGCCTCTTGTACGGCCTCTTTTTGTAGAATTTTGATAAGAAAATTTCTGAGTTCAAAGTTAGATGTGTAACTGTCAGCATTGTCGACTCTCCTGTCTATTTGTCTTGTGAAAAAGATACTGACAACATCATCCACGTAATTTAAGACAATTAAATACTCATTAGTAGAGATACATAAAAAATTACTTGTCAGATTTGCTCTCAAATATAACAAGAATCATCAAAATCGGTATGCCCAATAAAAAGTTATGAGGAAATACAATCGAATTGAGAGCTTACGACTTTTTTGATTTCGATTGAAAATGAAATAAGGTTTTATATAAAGCCAACCCGGCTTCATATAAAACTCTGCCACGCTAAGAAACTATATACTTGAAGGATTACGTGACATCTCAATGAAGAAGAATACACAGAAGAGAAGAGAATACATCTCGGTTTATATATTTCATATTACTAATTCTAGGGTTGGCTGGAAGAGATCTCTCTTAGAGATTAGCTCACCCTTTTTCATGTTTTTTTTTCAATAATATGTTGTAATGTTTTATTTTTGTGCGCAATCAATAATAAATATTAATAAAAATGTATTAATACCTACTAGAGGCAATATTTGATAAATTAAAAATCAGTCTAACTTTGATAATTTTATATTTCAGTACATTTATATACAGGCAGTAGTATGGCAATGATCCAAGTGTTTTGGTTTAGATTACGAAAACAACGCAACCTAAACAATAGTTGGTCCTGGATGGGCCTGTTCACGCGCAAGCTCGCAAGGAGGCTTCGTAGTGAGAGACATGCCGCCTCCTTGAAGTATAGATGAGCGGCGTGTGACTGTTTTAGAAGAAAGCCGAGTTCGGCGATTGCTTTTTGTTTCTTTTCATCTGTTTGACGACTATTTTCTTTTATTTTATATAATAGATTGTAAATACCATATTTTAATATTATATCATATATTAATATCATATAAGGGCCAATAAAATGTGCTATCTCGAGTCCATGCTTTGGAAGGGACGTTAACCCTTTTGTTCCAGTTGTCTTTGTAATGTAGGTTTACAGAATATTACTGTGTAAAGTGGGTAAGCCATTTTTGTATGTATGACAATCAGTGCTAATACATCTATAGTAATGAAGACGCGTGTTATTGCTCTCGTTGTAGTAACCATATCAGTGGCGACGAGGATTAATATTTTAACATTATAGCAAAGTTTTTTAATCGCCAACTTGCTTTTGTCTAGCGTGATGGTATTATTAGGGTCCGTGAAGTAATACATAATTAAATTGTTGACAACTTTTATTTTACATAATTTTCATGTTTTATCAGAACGTATCTATATAACCCTTTACCTGCACTAGACTTACTCCTAGTAATATAAAATAATCTGCAAGCGTTACTTACTTCAGCAGTTGGTATTCTATTAGCCCTTTGAAGATTGTAACCGTTTAGTAGAAAAGCCAGACAACCGTTCAATACCGCGTCACCCGAGCGAATACCCGCCAGCCAGGAAAAGTATGAAAATGTCAGAATATTATTTGACAGCCACAGACTAATTTCATACTAACGTCAGCAATCGATTGAACAATCGATTGTTGACGAATCAACAACAATAATAACTACAAAACTTATTAATAGTTACTTTTATAGATAATTAATGTGCTAAATTTAATTATTTAGCTATTAATTCTTTACAGTATTATGGTCCAAACAGCTCATGTGATGCGGCCATGTAAGAAGGCCTGTGCCTATGGGATATGCCATGGATATTCAGCGCTTAGCAGGAACAGTACTGTAATAATTTCTGAGTTTATTATGTTGTGTCATTGAAAGAAATTGATTCTATATTCGGAACGAATAATCTATCACAATCGGTGCTTAACTTAACGAGTATTCTTCCAGGAATCGATGAAGTTGTTACGGTACCTACCAAAACAAGTTAGGGTTGCCACTAGTTGAAAAAATGAACTACAGCCTTGTGATATATTATATTTTATACGGTGATATATTTACGATTGATTGATCGATTTTTTTTGTTACAATTTAATAACAGTTGTAACAATTTAATTAAACAATACCAATAATAATAATTTAATTTGTATTTTTTTTTGTTTTTATGTTTGTAACAATTTAATGAAAAGTTTGAAATGAAAAATAAAAATATAGAGAAGATCATGAATTAAAAATATAAGTAACTAATTAAATCTTTTTATCTATTGTGTAGCAATAACTTATCACGCAAAATAGTCATTAAACCGACTGTTAGCGCCTTCCTTGCGCTGCATGTATCATAATCGTGAATGAGCATTGCTAGCAAATTGTAGCAGGCGAATATAAAAAGCTTTGAATAGAAACGTCAAACAGAGTTGTCACAATAAATATATCTAAAAACGATTAACGAGTTTTCTTTTGGAAATTGCATATGTCCACACGAGAGACCGATGGATACCGATGAGACAGTTGTCGAGGGGCTGGTAAGAGACAAAAAGTTAAACAAATGGATTACATTTGAAGAGAGTTTCTTTATCGATAATTTTGCACACGCGACAACCCTAGATGTTTTACAATAACAAGTAGTACCGTTACAAAATATGATATAGGTAATGTAAAAGATAATGCTTCACTGCGTACGTTTCTGTGTCTAATTTTTTTAAGTAATTAGAAAGGTTGGTTCTGTTTTTATATCTTAGTAATTTCTTTTGTACGACAGCAAGATGAGTGTTTTAATAGAAAAGTACAAATAAATAAGAGTATACGAGCACAATATAAATATAACCTTACTGTAGAGAAATCTTCGAGTTACATACAAGACAAAAGCTCTTATATTGCTGGAATAAAGGTATTCAATCACCTACCAATATGTATTAAGTCATTGGAGGGTACACTATTTAAATAAAAATTAAAAGAATGGCTATTACAAAAAAGCTTTTACAATTTAAATGAATACTAAAATTGGAATTATCTTTAAAAATTGTAATAAAATTAAATTATAGTACAAATTACATAAAAATGATATCTCAAAATGTTAATATTGTACGCCCGAAAATGGCAATCTGTTGTGACTTATGGATGTGATTGTAAGATCTATTTATTGTACACAGAATCACAATTTATCTTATCTTATCTTATCTTGGACATAATTTTATTGGAAAACATATAGAACGGTTTTTAGGCAATTATTGTGTAAGTAAATTAGTTAAATGTTTTTGTGTATTTCTCTTCTTGAATTGGCTGATGTACAATAAAGATACATTCTATTCTATTCTAAGTAGTTTTTGGGGGTTGATTCAATGAATGAAGCCCATGGTCTAGGGGCTCACCAGATCGTCACTGTCTTGTCATTAATACATTTTTCTGCGAAACCAGATTAGCTACTAGTGTTATTCCGTTCGCATATCCAGCTAATGAAGATTATGTCACTTGAATTATCTATTCAAGTGACATAACCTTTCTAAGGTGTTAAAACTGTACACTTGATTACCAAAAATACATCTTAGCCTTTAAAGAGGTTTTCGTAATCCACTATTTCAACTGTCGTGAACAAAACATTGAATTTAAATAAACATATACATTTATATTTGCGCTTCAGTTAAAATTACTTTGTCAAAGAGATCTTCGCTATCCAATGAGAAATACCACAGGTCATTGAGTGACCTATGGTTATTGTGACCTTAAAATTACTTGCGAAATACATCGTGCATGACAAAAAGCAATTGACTTAAAAATATATTTTTTATTTCGTTATTCTTTTGTTATTTTCTCAAACCGTATAAGTATTTTTTAAATTCTAATTTAATTAGTAAAAGACGGTATAATGACTGTTAGAAACTTTATTTTATAAAAAGATAAGGGTGGGGAAAGTTATCGATACTCTGGTTTGTTTAGCTTTCTATAAAAAATGTTGTTCGTCTTTTAAAAATTAGTCCCGCTTTCTCTATAAGTTACATCGTGTTCTAAATAAAAAATGTTATATCTTGTAACTATATTAAGGAATACAACAAATCTATCTTGTATATCCTTTAGTAATTACTATTTAATTATATTGCTTCACTTATATGTTATTTTTATGTGTATAATCTTATAGCTTTTTAATTTGATAAATTCATGGTTTCTTACGCAGGAATAAGAGTTTCATTATCGATACAAACCGGCGAAATATCGATAAGTCATAACTAGCAAATAAAGTGGTTAATGTCCCGTTAATTAATCTTAAAGCTTGCATTATAAATAATGAGGTAAGCTATAAGAATTAGCATTACAAAGGGGATGTTTATCGATTTATTTATTATTTATGAGTCACCGATATTTTAGCATCATAAGTTATAATGCAGAAATGGATAGACATATAAAACAGTGATTATTGCTTAAATAGAGCCGTAAAGAAATAAAGACTCAATGACTCAAGGTCTTTGAGTCCTAATTTTTGAGTCACTGACACACTTTGCACGACTCTACTCAATACAACATAATAACTTAGACTATATGAGCTCCTTATTGCGCGTGAGTCGCGCTCAAGAATTTATCCTTTTTAGGCTTCCTAAAATTACTTAATAATATTAATTAACAAAGAAAAATTCATTTTATTCACCTTGAAAATAGATATTCTAATAGATTTTAACGAATCACTATGCGATGCATAACATTAATATTGAAATAGACCTTTAAATCACATCTTTCCACTGTTCTAACATGAAATGAAAACTGTGCTCTAATTTAGACTCCGAGTTTAGTTGGTAAGATGACGCTTGTGAAATTTAGTCAACATAACGACTTTTAATTACCTTAAAAGCGTTGTGTGTAAGGTTACGATAGCTGCTTATACCACATTATTATATGCTATCTTCCTTTTTGCACTATTATAAACTGTACTTTTGTAAAATTACTTTTTATATGTTGTACCTTGTACAAAGCCAATGGTAGTATATATCTCAGGTCATACTATGTCAGGCATTAGGCTGGCCTATTGAGCCCACCAGCCCAAGGTTATCGAGACTGAGGATTGGAATCCGTGTGGGTGCAATCACGTCGTTAGTGACATGTCTTGCTTGGGACTAGTGATGGGATTTGGTCGATATGATTGACTATCGATATATTTTAATTTTTATCAGTTCAATATACATTAAATAGGTAGTATATTGAAATCCACATTGATGTACATAAGACTGCAGGTCAAATGAATAAGCTGCATATGTTTGTGTTTTTATCACTTATAAAATTCGGCAGCATCTAGATATAGAAGCAATGTTTTGCGTCTATATCCCTTCTATTATAAAATTAGTCGAGAAGGAGTAATTTTAGTACTATTTATATTTCTGTTTCAGTGCTCTAAAATATTTAACTATCTCGGAATGGGGATAAGATATTCTCTTTACATATATTGTTCGTTATTGCTAATTAATGCAATTTTTTTATATTTCTCACACACACATATATTATCTAGATCAAATTAAGCTTCGTTTAGAGCTTGTGTTATAAATATTAGTTAAATATAAATAGTAACATGTAAACTTATAAACATCTAAAACTTGAAAATAAATATACTTACTCATCATACAAACATCTGCCCCCCGGGGTACGAATCCCGGTAGGGAACGGGATCCAAACCCGGAACCTCTGGCTTACAAGAAAGGGGTACTGACTATTCAACCAAACGACCGTCAAATTACCCTCTTAGTTTGAATACATCAATGTGTATTGTTAATTAATTGAATTTTTAAGTTTATGCTTTAGAATATTTGTGAGGGTAAGTCGAATTACGTATAATCTTTGATTTCTATCTAATTTTGCGTTAGAAATTACAAATAATAATATCCGTGCAAAGCTTATTAATACCAATTATTAAGCAAATATTACTGAACATTGCTTTTAAATACGTCTTTCGCAATCTGATACATAAAAACAAATATTGCTCTAGCTTTTTATTACTCTGAATGCAAGAAACGATCGTTTTATTAGTCTCCAATATATTATCATTATATAATACGTAGTTAATACATTATTTACTACTTTAATCAATACCGTAAGGTGTCATCATTTTCCGAACGTCAGAACTGTCGTAGGTTTATGGTACGTAATTTATGTGTAAGTAATAAGTCAATTAGTGGAGAAAGCATAAAACTTTATGGTCAATAATTTTTTAAGACGTTTTATGCAGCAATAAAATGCTAGCGGATTTAGAACCTAAGTCGTGATATCAATACCAACAAATAGTATTGACGTTAGATATATGTAGCTGTATCGTTACTAGAATTATTGAATATCGTTATAGTTAACTTTAACTTGTACTTTGATTTCTATCTTGTATAGTTAAATTAGTAAAGTAAAGTTTAATATATAGGCTGATATAGTGAATAATTAAAATATTGATTTTAATAGATATATCAATGCCATGAGTCTGAGTTTATTTTGTAATAAACCAGCCTCTCCTCGTTACTAAGCTTATTAAACTTGTACATACGTTTATAAATTTTATTAGGTATTTTATTTGGTACACAGCTCAACACGAGTAAATATAAAGTAACTTAGTTAAATTCCGTAGCTTCTATATCTATATCTAAAAAAATACTTGAAATTAAACAAATGATGCTAGTGGAATCACAAAATAAATTGTTATATTTAAGATGACCGAATGAGATTTGGGTACATGTTATAAATAAATAAATACAAAATGTATTTAAATACGATAATATAAAGTATTGGTGTAAATGTCTTAAGCTTTTACAGTCACTAGTAATAACAAATTATGTAATAAGAGTTTATTAATATGGTGCTCTGAATTAAAATTATGTTACCTATGTGTTGGTTATTACAAAGTAATATTCAGTTTTTAAAATATCAATTTTTGTACCTGCAAAAAAAAACATAAATTGCTTAAATATTATATTTTAGTTTTATTACTTGTAATCATAAAAATTGAACTATTAATACTATCGACATATCGTGTCTTGACATCACTAAATCTTTATAAGGCGTAGTAAATCGTGGTAATGCGGACAAAAGGGTAAGCACGTAGTGCGGTGCATGCACACATTACAATATTCATTTAAATACTTTTACATTTTTATTCAAGAGATAAAGTGTCATACATAACATTGTTAGTATAAAGGAACGAGGCATCGATGTCTACAATGAAATAAATGAAAACAAATGTTAAGAATAAAAATTAAGAAAAAAATAAATGAATACATTAAGTTTTCAGCATTTTCCAATATTTTTGTTGCATGTATCAATATAAAATATCTGCAAGATATGTTACCAATAGGGACCAATCATAACGAAACCAGCATGGTTTTCGTATACGCAACAAGAGCGCTCGAACCACTACGACTACTTGCTGAGAGGTATATATTTGAATAGAATAGAATATAACTTTATTGTACATAAATCAAACAATTTTACATAAGATAGCTTATATGTTTAACCCGAAATCAGAACCAGTAAGAGAAGTTCAAAAGATCCCCTAGATCTGGTTATTTAAGTGGTCAGTTATTTACCCAGATTGTCTGAAGACACAGGTTCAATTTCCAGTTCAGAACATGATTTTTAGTTTGGATATTTAAGAATCACAAAGGCATAGCCTATTAAACTGCAATTGGCAACGCAACATTATTATTGTATCTAACCTCTTTGGAACGTCAGAATAGAACCAACAATATTAGGCCACTAAATAAATTAAAAGTAACGTAAAATAAGCCCTATGTCCTAATTTAAAGCGTCTATTGCTTAATCCTTACTATGAAGTTAAGTTTGTCGAAGTATATTTACTATCTATTATGCAGACTGAAAATAATTATAAAGGCGCCTAGGGTGGCTTTTTACTTTTTATTTTTCTCGGATTTCTCGGCAAAGGCAATCAGCCGATCATAATATATTCGAGCGTCACACGGCCACAGGTAAAAAAGCAGAAAAGCAAGTGGTTAATGGTATTGTATTACTTAGGCTGTAATAAAGTGCACGAGAAATTGTATAAGCGAAGGCTTATTACTATATTATTATAAGCAAGATTATAACTTTATATCCTATTTAAAATAATGTTGTATTAACTTTTTTTTAAAAGCAAATGACACCGCGTGATTGTAATCAGAAGGAGGAGTCCATACGCTCATATAGCTAGTAACCTTCATTTTAACGCCCTAAAAGGTGACATTCACGAATCTGTCGAAGGAACCAAATTTGAACAAGGGAACACAAACTAGATACCGGATATTTTAAATAGAAATAAGTCTTTTTACGTACGTAGTCTTTTTTAGTACTTTATCTTTAATTCTGTCCATCCTAATGTTACCTGGAAAAGATCGCTTTTAGCGATAAGGTCGCACTTTGTACAAAATTAGTAGTATTATTTTTTGTGTATTTCTCTTTTTGAATTGGCTGATGTACAATAAAGATATATTCTCTTCTATTCTATTTCTTTTTGGTCAAATTACCTACCTCCCCATTTTTATTAATGAATTGTTTCAATTAATGTTTTCCATAATTTTCACATGACATTCAGCTTTTAACAATATTTGGGTAAATTATTGGAACATTTTACAAATACCTGGTTAATGACCACTTAAGTTTTCACTACTACTAGTGGTATACGTTTAATTGTATTGATTTATTTTTCTCATACGTATTACCTGTTGTGACGATTTAAAAGCATTTAAAAAATGAGTTTATTTAAATAAAGATATTTTGACTTTAACTTTGACTGATTGAACTGAAGAGAGCTGACCGGCAAACATTGAATTATATGATGGGTTAATACCTGAACTAGGAAGATTCCTATTCCAATATCTTAAGTCATTAACTGTGCAACCTATGACAATCTTTACATTCTAATAATTACAAGAACAGAACCAGACTTAGACGATAAACAGTTTCGTCATTAGTGCATACTTCAATATAAATAAAAACTGACATTTGACTTTGATTTGGCTTCAATCAAATTTGCTATCTTTAGCTTCCCTGTGCTCTCTAAGGCAGGTTAAGTTGCTGATCCCGGTTATTGCGATTGCTTTCACCGACTTAGCTGCATTGGGCCATCGTGGTGGTGTCATGACCTTAAAGCCTCACGTGTTGTATGGTATATAGGTAGAAGATAATGATGAAGACAATTGAGTTGTAATTTTCAGAAAACACTTCAAAGGCAGAATAGAAATAACAGATATCTTTATTGGACAAACAAAGGAAACAAACTGTTCTACAAATTATTATTTTTGGATTGCAGTTTTCAACAACTCAAGCTTAATCAACGGAGAAAGATTTTTAAACATTAGAATAAGAACAGATAGTTTTAACATCATACAGTTTTTTCGCTGAGAGATATTTTCATTTCATAGCCAGATTGAGTAATAATAATTGAGAGCCTAATCAAATATCCATACAATATCATTCAGTACGCAATATGTCAAAATTTATTCATCAAAATTAAATATGGAATACTTGTCAAAAATATTAATAATAAGTTTAAATGTTCTATCAGCATTAACATCACATTTCTTTTTTTTAATTATTACACGTCGGTTGTAAATGAAGATTAAATCTATTCATTCAAGTTTAACAAGATAACATCTCAATGACTTTATAGTTAGTGGCATAGGATTTGCCATTAACTTTGGACGTAGCTCCTAGCGAGTATCAGAGGAGTAACGTTAATAAGCTGTAGGTTTAACTTTTATCTTTGTTTAGTTTCCCTACTACAGGGAAGGCAAGGGGAACTTAAGCACATACAGCCATGTGTTGAGTAATTATTCTTCTTTATTTCTGGTTCCAAGATATTGTTGTAAAAACACGAATAAATAAAGTGTCTTAAAAAGTTTAAAGGTGTCTGGTTTACATTTTTTTTACAGAGCTCTACGTAAAGTTTTGTTGTTTTTTACTTTTTTGTTAGAAGGGCCTTTGGAGTTTCTTAATCTATATATATATTTTGGTAGTAGTCTCATAAGAAAAGTTGATATATCATTATTATGACAAAAGCGATCGACAAATTTTTAAACGATCGTAACACGTAAGCCCGTAAGCTTATTTATTGTATCCACATTAAAATCTGGTAATATTTTTTGGGCTCAGTTAATTACACTAAGGAAGTATTACAATATGGATATTATTCTACATCTATCTTCCTATGAACTGCAGAGGATTTTCCATTTCCATTTCCATCCTTCAAGACAGGAGTCAAAAGTTCTGGTGTATCCATAGGTGGCGGTGACCACATTCCATCAGGTAAACCGCTTGCCTGTTTCTTACCATTTAAAAAAAAATCATCGTCACCAAATAGTTTGTAATGAAGAAGAAAGTAATGAAACGCTAGATCTAATTCTTAACTACACAATATATGACTTAAATATTAAAGTGATTGCATTTCGTTAACAACAGATAGCAGTGTATGTAGCAAAGAAATGTGTATTCAATTTTCGAACTTATAAACATCGTAAAATACTTGCTTTGGAAAATGGAGCATGGTTCCTTTAAAACTATTTAATTTGAGGTTACTTGACAGTTGTTTTTTTCTTTGAACACTGAGAGAGCGGGATACACTGAACATTTTAGTGTGTGACGACAGAATATGCTTAAGGACATTATGAACATACCTAACATTAAGAATGTATATTATGAAAACATCTTAATACAAACATTACAATTTTCTTTAATATCTACCTAATTAGTATTTGGCCCCTGACAGCAACTATGACTTGATTAGATTAAAACCATATCCAGTGAAATATAATCATGTGTACCATTGAGTCATGGTTAATTTCTCAAAATTATAATGCGATTAATCAACATTCTTAATTAGTGTTCGATTAAAAACGTAATCTTGTTGCGGGCTGTTGGTAATGCATTTAATATTAAGGTGAGTGTACACGGACACGAGGCGAAGAGTACATAGGTAAAGAGTGTAATTTATAACAAAGTCAAAGTCAAAAAATCTTTATTTAAATAGACTCATTTACTAAGTTCTTTTAAATCGTCATAACAGGGAATATGTATGAGATAAAATAAACAAATGTAATTAAAGGTAATAGTGATAACTTTAAGTGGGTATTTACAAATTGTCCCAGTTATAGAATTTTAATATGCATATAAAGATGTATGTAGATGCATTTAAAGATGTATTAAATAAATTGTTAGTTTTAATTTTAAAATTAATATTAACAGTACAATGTATTTTATTATTAAAAGAATTTATGTATGCTTATTCGAGTTATATAACGAATTTAAATAATTGTAAGTGAAAACTTTTTAAGGCTAATGTGTAATACAGATTAAGTTATTAATATGTAAAATAATGATGCTTTTTTACCCCAAAAATAATCTGGGTTATTCACCCAACTTTTCGCTCAACTTCATCTTTAACAAATTCCCAATACATTACAACGTACTCATGTTTATACACGACATGTAATATTATACCCTAATCAGAAAAGAAACTACCACAACATTGACGCCGGTGTGTATTCCGCTTAAAATAAAGTAATTTGTCTATGTATTGCGCGCCTGCAAAATACGCCTAACCAATAAGATATCTTTAATGCACCTGTAATTAGCGAAGTAATAATACTAGCAAGGATATTCGTATAACTTTATTATATTCTAGTAATATTAGTAGAGCAACAGTCAACTCTCTTTAAAGGAGAGTTTTTTTTAATAAAAAGCTCAGCAAATGACTCGACATCACCTGATGATAAGTAGCAGAGGAGGAGGGGTTATTTCATTATTATTATTTATTCATTATTACCTTACAATTTATTGTTACTACGCACTTCTTTACACTTTTTACGGCTTATAGATTATTTTAATTTGGTGAATATTGAAAATTGGGTCGTATATATACGTGTATAAATATCAGTAAGAAACTAAATGAACATACAAATATCTGACCCTATCGGGATTTGCACTCGGGACCTCCGACTAAGGCAACTGACTCAGCCACACGGTAGTCTAAATATTGAAAACCAAAAAATGTAATTCAGGAGCAAAATGCAAGCTGTTTACGGTAATGTCGTTGCATTTATCGAGCCTGCTATAATCATAATAATGTAGTTGCATTACCTGAATGCAATGATCATAATATGTTACGAGTTGTTAGATATAATAAAAAAGTTATTAAGTTAAAAAAAGTTATTTTATAATCAAGGTATCAAAGACCTTTGATAAAATGTTTGTCTTTTAACCTATGTACTGTCTGGATGGATTGTGTGAGATGTAGAAATGAAAATAAAGATTTTATCTATCCATCTATCTATCTATCTATCTATCTATATATGATTCTCTGGATCTAGTGATGGGAAAAATCTTTCTGTGTTGAACAGTCCATTTATCGGGGAAGGTTATTGGCTGTTATCATTTGTGACAGATTGAACTCCACATGTGCGCAGGCGCAGGCGGAAGTTGGTTTATAATATTATTTTTAGTTACTAATAAATTGTTTTTATTATCAATGAATTATAATAAAACCATATATATTATTTCGGGGTTTTGTCACGAAAACGTGAAGTCTCATGAGTGTTATCACTAACTGAATTTTACTAGTGGTTACCAAATATTTATCTATACAGTATTCACTTATAAGACATACTAAACGCTGAAAAAAAATATAAATTTATGATCAAGTAATGGACTATTCGCCACTATTAAGGATTATTAAACGATGCACTTACGTGGTAGTTAAGTGGTCGTAAAACTATATCTGAAGCATAAGCGTCTATTTTTGATACAAAATTCATAATTAACTGGAATTTTTTATCATATAACCATTTTAATGGTTTAAATGTAAGCATTCCATTTACTATTTAGTTCACATTAAGTTTATTTTATGTAACTACATATATAATTTTCTATCATGTGTATTATTTAAAACGTATGCAAGAAGACAATGTACTTTTGAAAATGACTCGCTACCACCTGATGATAAGAGTCCATTTGTGAAGATAACTAGTGAAGCATGCAACATACTGCCGTAGTCACCTCCACATGAAGGATCCCATGTTGTATGAAGGAAGGGAATACGTGTAAAAATATAATATGATAAAAAAAACTGATAAATAAATAGCCTATGTTAAATATTTTTATAGACATTAGTACGTATAGGTATGTAGACTCATTAAACGTCAAATTTATGCCATTTGTCGCAACTCAATAAGATTTGTTCCTTGCTTTACAAATGAAAATATATTTTCCGTGAACGTATATGATATACACATATACACCTTTAAACGGGGGCATGAATTTTCTGGCAAAGTATTCTTTCGTTTATATTATACATATTATACGAGTACGTGTTATAATGCCTGAAGCTATTGTTGCAAATAACAACAATACAATGATCGATTGTTGCAAACATTTTAATTAAGAAGGTTGGTTTTTTAAAACATTACGTGCGTTCATTACTTACAAATATTAAGGCTTAAGGCTGTAAAATAATAGTATTGTTTTCCAACTATCGTTCATTAAAATAAAAATAAAATATATCTTTTTTGTTTATATAATTACAATTGCGTGTTTGAGAATTTCTAAAAGTACCCACTGATTAAGTTCTATAATATTTACATATTTAAATATTTAGGATTTTTCGAAAGAAACTCGGTAATCGAAAGATTATTAACACTAGATATACCAGAGATGAATATATGTCAACAACAAAAATTATATTTGTTACTAATGTATATAAAATAGCATTAAGTTTATAAAACGTACTCTCTAATTATAGATACAAAAGTCATAACATCATTTCTGAAAAAAAATATGTGTAATATAGTAAGAATTTTGTATTGAAATTGAACGACCAGTCTAAATGACTGGTTTGGTAAATCTAGTGTTAATGTTTCTAGCTTTAGCTTCGTACGCAAGGAGTTTGTAAGTATCTATATATTGTATATATTTTATATTTTAATTTTTTTGCTCAAACAAAGACAAAGAGTATATTCGCTTTGTCTTTGGAGGAGAAAACGTGCGTGGAAGGAGGTCCCTCATCTCTTAAAATATCTATGATATACGACATCTACTAGTCAAGTGGTCGGTACCCTTGTCTACTTAGCCAAAGAACTCGAATTCGAATCCCGGTAGGGGCTGATATTTTTTCCAAATTCTTGGGTGTTAGTATTTTAATTAAGTATATTTTTGATATATCAGTACATATTACTATCAATATTTCTCCGTAATCTAGTATCGATAACACAAACTCTTAATGATGCTTTCTTTGGACTAGATAATACCTAATATACACGTATTCCCTCCTTCTTACAACATGGGTTCCTTTAAAAGAGGCGTGAAAAAGAACTTTTTGGGCCGGCTAGGTGAGGGTGGCTAGGGCAGTATGTCGTATGCTTCACAAACTATCTTCACATATGGACTCTTCTACTGCTTATCATTAGGCGGTGTCAAGTCATTTGCTGTGCTTTATATAAAAAAAATATCTATTATGTCATTAACATGAATTTTTAAAGAAAGGTTTCTTAACTTGAGCTAATTGCTGAGTCCCATATATACATATATTAACATATACCCATCATTTACATATATTATAATAAAATTTAGAATAGTCGATTTTATTATAAATATACACACGCCCCACTGCTCGGCGTAAGCCTTAACATTACCATGCTGGCCCGATGTGGCTTGTAGATGAAATTGGTTGCAGCTACAACCGCGACCAAGGAATTAACGTGCCTTTATTAAAAGCATGGCGAAGCTAAAAATATTTTATTTGACCCATCCACGGACTAATCATGTGGAAAGTTGCTTTGTTTCCATTATCGCACCTAGAGCATTCGAATCACTACTCTAAGGAGTTTCGGATACATATTATACTTATTATACTTAGATACTTAGAAATAAATAAAAATTAAAAATAATAAAACAAAAACATTGCATCTTTAACCAGTAAAATGTGCAATATTTCTGCATGACTGCTTATAGAGTAACTAAGATGATATCGAGATGACGTCCGGGCTGGTTTTACCTGTGTACACCTATTTAGGAATCGGCTGGTTCTTACCGCTAGTCAACGGGCTGCCACAGAGTTAAGACTTGTCTTAGATAAAGCCGAGAAACACAGGTTTTATTATTATTATAAATTTTTTGTTACAGAGGATTAATTAAAACTACCGACATGTTCTGCTTTTTACAGGAGAAAAGGTAGAGAGAGTAGGGTGAGCATTATACATTTTTTAACAGATTTGAATGTAACTCTCTTTTCGTAACAATTGCAGCAGTTTTTTTTATGTTATTTGAGAATAGAGTCATGGTGTAGTGTTTAAATAAGTTTAGTTACTTTTTTTACAGAAAGGTCAAGCAAATTATTCTATTCCACCTAATGGTAAGCAGAAGAGGAGTCCCAATAAAAAGGTAGCTAGTGCTAGTGAAATCATGCATTCTACAAGTCATCATAATCTTGCCGACCTGTAAGATGCTTCTTCTCGTTTCTTTCTAATATCCTAGGATCGTTAGAGGATATATGAGAGGCTTGTATCCAAAATCTCAAAGTATATACAAAATTTAGTAATTTCTTTTTATTGCTGGTGTAAAGTGTTACTTCTAAAGGTAAAATATTGCATATATTTTTTAACATTAAGAATCCCAGTGTCGCAAGTCTGTGGCGTAAGCCCGATCGGTTTATTTCTCAGTACTCAGGTTATGGAACCTATTCATGGTAACATTATCCACATTTCATCTGGTTATATTAAAAGTAAAAACGGACGTTTACTTTGCATAACTATGAAAAGTAACATTAAGTATCAAGTATATTTAGTTGTTTCTGCTAATATTAAGTATAAAGTAATACTAAGTATTAAGTTATTACAATCAGAGACATGAAGTAAAAGAATATGTATAAAAAAAATCTGCTATTACTTACATTCTAATTGAAAATGAAAAAGACAGACGACTGCTATAGCTGTGTATTGTAATTGTGTTAGGACAGGGTGAATACATGAACGGCACAGAGAGGACGGCGTCAACTCAGGGTATCGGAACCCAGGACGCCTAGTGAGTCGCCGGTACCACAGAGGGTACATAATCCCAGGCGATCCACAGAAGACCGGGAGGCGGCGGCCAGCGGCGGCTGGCTGGGCGCGAACCTGTGCAGCGACGAGGAGATCGAGAGACTCGTGGAGGCTGCACAGAGGAGCTGGGAGCGCTGCCGCATGCCCCCGCCGGGCGAACGCCCCTACGACCCCGCCTTGAGCCTTCTGAAGGCCCGGGCACTAGACGACATCGCGGTGGTCACGCGAGTGGCTATGCGCTCGAAGAACCTGAAGGGCACATTCGTCCGTGCCCTGAGGGAGAGCGCAGACCGCCTCGAAGACACCGTGGTGGCGCTGCACGAGCGGTCAGCGTCCGCCGAAGTAAGGAGGCTACAGGCGGAGAATAGTCGCCTGCGTAGTGATCTTTCACTCCAGAGCGCGCAGATAGACGCGCTGCGCTCGGAGTGCAAAGTGCTGGAAGAGAAGGTAGACCAGCTGACCGCAGCGGTGGCCACTAGACCGGAGCCCAGCAGAGAGTGCGTGTGTGGCGACAGGGCTGCTGCCGGCGCAGAAGAGGACCTCCCGACAGTCAACGTTCGGGAGAGGCTGGAGCCAGCCAGCGAGATGCGCGAAACCGAGGACGCCCGGATACTACGGGTCGTGGAGCGCTTCCTGGAAGCGCGGGCGGAGGTGGACAGGGCGGCGAGAGCCACTACCACCACCGCTCCCCCTCCTCCACCGCAGACGACAGCGGAGCGTGCCCCAACCGCTCCCTCCGAACAGACGACGGCAGGCGACGACGGCTTCACGCTCGTCAGGAGGAAGAGGGCCAAGAAGAAGCCCCCCACAGCCCCAATGCCGACGACCACCGCGCCGAGTGCTGCACCCGCGCGATCCGTGCTGGAGAGCACCTACGCCAGCGCCGCACGCAATACCGCGCGGCCAGCGCAAGCCCAAGCGCAAACAGGCGGAGGGAAAAAGAAGAGGCGGAGGAGGAAGAAGAAGGCGGGCGCCCGGATCCGGGTACCAACCACTGCGGCTATAGCGGTGGTGCTCTCGCCCGAGGCTGAGCGGCGTGGGGAAACCTACTTGTCCGTCCTGACTCGGGCGAGAGCAGCTACCGCTGGAGACTCCGACATACCGGAGCTCCGCATAAAGCCAACGAAGACGGGTGCCCGTGTCCTCACGATCGCGGGCCAGGATCGAGTAGAGAAGGCCGACATCTTCGCCGCTCGCCTCCAGGAGGTGATCGGCGAAGATGCCGTTGTCACAAGACCGGTCAAGACGGGGGAGCTCCGTTTGACCGGTCTGGATGACACAATCACCGGGGACGACATCCGGGGGGCGATCGCTCGTGCTGGATGTGTCCCTGGTGACATGGTCCGCGTCGGTATCATTCGCCGCGGCCGGTGGGGCTCGGGATCCGTAAGGGTCACTTGCCCTGCGGCTGCGGCGAGGGATATCGGCAAGGGCGGCCGGCTTTCCATTGGGTGGAGCACTGTCCGCGTCTCCGTGGCAGAAAGCCGCCCAATGATGTGCCACCGCTGTCTTGGTGTGGGGCACACCAAGCAGCTGTGCCCGTCGGCAGTCGATCGCAGCGACGTTTGTCTTCGCTGCGGTCGACCGGGCCACAAGGCCGCCGAGTGCTCGGCTGCGCCTCACTGTGCGCCGTGTGGCGACGCCGGTTTACCGGCCAACCACATGGCGGGCAGTAAAAGCTGCTTACAGCAGCTGAGGCGCGGCACGCGAGGTAGACCTCTTGGTGGCGGGGGGGGTGGCGACGGCCCTAGGCCGCCCCCACCTGCCCCTGCTGCTAACAGGTCACGGGAGGCGAAGCGCCCTGCCTCGACCCTCTTGGGACGAGGCGGGGCGTCGTCGGGGCGGTCCGCTCAGGGGTCTTTACAACCTCGGAGCGGACCGTCTCGGCGGGCGGACTAACGTCCGCCTCCGCCAAGTAGAGGTCAGCGGGTACTGATGGGGATCAGTACCTGCATTGCACGGCCTCTGCGATGAGGGATACTCCCCTTGTTTTGAGAGTATCCCATACCACCTCGCGGAAGAGCCCGCCAAGGGCTCGCTGCGACGCTGCTGTGGCGAATGCGATGAGCACCCCATGGCAGCGCCAATTGCAGCGTGTCGAAACACGCAGGGGTTTAGTGGGTAGGACGGGCACCGTTGCCCGGGAGTCCCACATACCCCTTCCCGGTTTCCCCGAATCGGGAAGGAAATGCGTCAATGCATTCCCCTGCGACAAAAAAAAAAAAAAAAAAAAAAAAAAAAAAAAAAGGGTGAATACATGAAAGTGGGTCTTAATTTAAGCAATTCATAACTAAACTATTTTCTTTAGATAGTGAGTACGCTTTCTTTAATTTAAAATACTATGTTGTTTGAATGAAATTGATCCTTATGAATGACTCTTTCGGTTGGTATTCAAAAATCTTTAAAAGCAGATTTAATAATTTTTGAAAATATTGTTGCTATGTTTCTTTTCAATAAAATTTGCCCTTATTAAGGATATGTTCCAACCACGGGTTTTTTTCCACCCGGAATAATATAGTACTTGCTTTTAGGTACTGGGCGAACCCCACACACGCCCGCCGCTTAGACAGTGGCGGGTAGGTCCGTAACCGGATTACTCCTCGAAAAAAAGGTGTTATCGTGTATACATATATGTATAATACGTTGTTATGGCTTTATTAGTGTCTATAGCAATATAATATGTATTATTTATATTAAAAATATTTATTAATATTTATTGTTATAACAAAAATAAAAAATCTATTCAAGTAACTATTCATAAAGATGTCGATGTTAATAAATTTGGCGTTTGTAATTAATGTTGTAATTAAATTCACAAAACACTAGATTGACTCGATGAATTTATATCATATCCAATCTATCTTTAACGCTAAAATAAATAAATACGAAATAAAGAAAATAAATACGCAAGGAACTTTCTTACCTCTAATTAAGCGAGCAGTACATAAGGACCTGTAAACAACAGAATAAGTATGTTAATAACTAGCTGCGCCTGCGACTTGATTCGCGTGGATGTCACAAAATGACAACACGTCGTACTTAGATGGGTAGGTTAGAATAGAATAGAATAAAATATATCTTTATTGTACATTGGTCAATTCAAGAAGAGAAATACACAAAAAAAACTTTTAACTAATTTTGTACAAAGGTGACATGATTTCTCTTTTTATTTTTAGTATTAATTTGGTTACGGAATAATATCATTTTGACAAAAACACTTTCGCAGATGATGCAGTATTTTAGAACGAATTTAATTACCAAAAAACAGTTTTAGTGAGTTGCGGACATTATGGAAAATTTACATGATCATAATAATTCCGGCATACATGATTTTTGCGTAAAGTTAACCGTTTACGGAGCTCACGCAAGTATAGCTCTGGAAAGTAGTATTATTGCTGCGTTTTCCAATATTTTCCATTTAAGCTCCTATTGCGCGTAGCGTCAAGTTCTATAGCCTTCTTGAATATATTGATTATCTAACACAAAAATAATTTTTCAATATAAATCAGTTGATCATGAGATTAGCGCGTTCAACAAAACAAACAAACTCTTCGGCTTTATAATTATTTTTGTTTATTAGCTTTAATTACATTTGTTTATTTTTCTCATACTTAAGTAAGAACTTAGTAAGAGTCTATTTAAATAAAGATATTTTGACTTTAACTTTGACTTTGATTTAAATTGTATTAAGTAATTTTTTTTATTCAGAGTACTTCATTAAAATTGACTCTTTTAGCTATTGCAGTCTTTTTCACATATAGATTATATGTTCATAATCAGATATAATAGAATTGTTTTTGCGTACGAATTCCATATATTTTGTCCCGGTAGTTACGGCAACCATGGTAGTGTTAGGCACTAAATCCTCAAGTGCTTTTCCCATGTAGGAAGACCAGTTCTACCAACGTACTGTAGATATACAGATTTAAAAAAATCCCATTAATTGTTATTACAGTGGAAAAAACCACACTGCGAATATTTCCGAGTTGATTGACCTGTAAACCATTTATTCGATCGCTCATATGTTTCGTTTCGAACAAGTGATAAAATGACGATTCGCACCGATGCCCACCCTATTCGTTACAGAGCAGTCACTGTCTGATTTTGTGCTTTATTTCCATTGCATAGCTTTCAAATTTCTCTGCGTTAGTCCAACTGTAATGTCCAAGGCATTTAAAGTAGAAATCTGAACTATTTCCATTCGTTACAAAGTTGTTTATCGACTGGCGAATGTAAGTATGAATTATTTTGTTCAAAACAGGTGATATTTTTGCAAGGATATGAATTGTATCGTGAGAGATTTGGTTGAATTACAAACATGTCTTATGTTTTAATGTTCGTGGTAAATTACATTTAACGTTTGATAATATAGTGAGCACTTAACAGAGTTATAGTTTACGTTAACTAGCGGGACTGGAGCGGTATAGTTGGTAGTAAAAGAATTACTTATGCGGACTAAGAGTATGATATTATGTGAAGTATGTAGTTACGATACAGCGTGGAGACTGCAATACGACATTCGAAGAAAATATTAGTTATTTAAATTGTTTATTTTTGTTTTGTTTTGTTGTTTTTCTCTCTCTCTCTTTAGTTATGTTCTAGATTACTAGAATTATCATTTATTTAAATATGTATTGATATAATTTGACAGATACCTTCTTGACTAATTGCTACTTTTATAAAAAAAAATGTGTTTCCTTATTTGGATTGTGTCTGGGTAATTCTATTATATTCTGTATGTAGAAAGAATGCTGTTGAAACAATGTTTAATTAAATAAATAAATTTCATTCGTAACTTTGAACTGAAAAATCATTTTTTTAATTGTATATCTTATTCGTCTGTACATAGTATAAGCCACTTCTATATAGCAACATCTAAAAAAGTGAAAAGAAGTGGTGAACGCCGTAAGACTCGCGTGTTCCCAACAATGTCGGAAGTCCTAAAGAAAAACTAAAAAATTATAGAAAATGATAATTTAAAATTAGTGATTTGGTATGGATAATCTTGACGTGCTACTCATAAAACTGTATTTTTTTAGATTAGAGATAATTACTTTAACTTTTCATACACGACGGTAGTCCAGATAATTATAGTGACTGTATACTCATCGGGTGAACTTATCGTTTAAGCTAAAGTGATACAAAGTTCACCGGGTGAACCAGTAATAATATATATGTATATATAAAAGTAGACTGACCACTCGGCCTCGTCATCCTCATGTAATATTGTATGGTTACAAAGTTTATTAAAAAAAGTTTATATATGTATACATATATATATATATATATATATATATATATATATATATATATATATATATATATATATATATATATGTTATGTTACTATCAAATGTTTATACATATATACATTTTTAGTGTAACGCGTTCTTCGACACAAAAAATTACTGATGTAGTGTACAATAGTTACTTCGGTATCATTTTAATAATAGTTTTCAAATTGATTCAAGATTTAAGCTAATTTAGTCAGACCGAGTTGAACAAACTATGCGTCCAGGATTTCCTATCTGTTTAGACATCTGAGATTGATTGACGTATCCTTTACTGCTGCATTACGTTAAGTGTACTAGAAAAACTTAGTTCGTTACTCTGTGCGATCAGAGATAAGATGCGCAGCGCAGTGAAAAACAGAAGGTTTTTCATGATACCATGTGTTAAAATGAGCAGATTTTTTCTTAGAAGATTTTGTTGATAACTTGATTGGTTTAATCAGCGTTGTAACTTGCAGTTAGGTAACTTAATTTCAAAAGGACAGTAGATCGATATCCATTTTATTTAATACTAGTTAACCCGGTGATCTTTATATGTAAAATATCAGTCTGCAATTAACGCCATCTATGATATGTAATCTGAAGTAACAGTGAACAATTACAGTTGAATAAGCATATCATTTTTTAAACTAAATTATTAGTTTTCAATTAAATTATTATAGACTTTACTTTTTCTTTTCTATTTATTTTTAAATAAACCCTGATTTAAAGCTTTTTTTGAGTTCTCGCGACACTAACAAAAATTTTTCTTAAATATAGAGATCATCTAAATTAAAGTACTACATTGTACTTAGTACTTATTGTTTCGTTGGAGAAGATATAGGAAGAAGTAGAGGAAGATCATATAATATATTTAAAATAGTATTAAATCAAATAAATAGTGTACCTATCTTATGAGTCGGTACTGTACGTAGAATATATGAATTTACTTTGTCATGATCCTCCTAGTCACATTATCTTAGAGAGTGGGGTAGAAATACAATGGCGACAGATTACCTAGGTCATTAGCTCCTTCCAGTACCAATAATTGATAACCTAGACGGCACGTTGGACTGTACTCAGTCAGTGTATGTCTTCATTTTAATTATAATTAATGTATTGAATTTTAATTGGACAAAGTGTAAAATATCTTAAACTTAATAAGAAATTTATTATGTATGTTTTTTTAACGATATAATTACACAATGAAACGCAATGTCACGTGCTAAATACAAGGGGTTAAAAACGGTGTTTTGATGTTCCTTATAGGGAAAACCTTTTGAATCGAAAATGATTTGATCCCCGGCTTAATGTACCTGCAAGGTTAGTAACTACTCCAACAGTGAGTTGTTTCTTTTAATATAAATGTAACGATACAATGTCTTACTGATGAACAAACCCTTTAAAAGGGTGCGACTATATCGTAACTTTACTTATCCAATTTAAATTTAAACTTCTATTAAAAATCTAAATTGCATATACCGTAATAGTGACTCGCACGCACTGCATTGCCTTATAAGGTAAGCGCACACTGCGCGGACGTCCCGTCCGTCTGTCTTACATATTAATGGGTGTTTATAAGAAAGTTGAAGATCCTTAGGTGTATGTCGGGAATTTGAACTCATGGCGGCATCTGAAGCTAAGAAATTTATTAAAGACCAACATTACATTGATTGAGATACGTTATAAAGTTTGATAACTATGTCTGGTGTGAAATGAATAAACTCCATGTTTCATGTACATTATAAGATATTTCACTTAGTAACACTACACAGATTTTGGAGCTAATTTTCACTACAGGATACTATGCGATGGATGGACGGTTAGCTTGTTTTAGATCGACAAACAACAAACAACCATGTGAACTTCAACATTCAATGTGAACTTTCCTGAAATACTTCTAGCATGTACTTACTAAGTACGCTTGGAGTCAGCAGGTGTCTACAGGTGTAGGGTAGCGAATGCCAAAGGGATCCTTTCTTTTCCTGGCAAGAGCATCATAGTTAGTTAGAATGTGTTGCGTTTGTGCAGTGTGCTCCCCACAAGCCCTACACAGAGGCGATTCTAGCTTAATTTTGAATAGCATGCTGTTTATGCTATATTGACCAGTAATTGCCACTTAATTCGAGCAGCCTGCCTGTAAGTTCCAAATCGCTTTCTTAGGTTCAAATGGATACATATCTTTTATGGAGGGTGCCAAAGAAACAATCTTATCCTATTCTTCTAAATGCTTTCTCTCCGCGTAGTTCCTGAATGCCATTTTGCACCGTACTGGATGAGAGTCCATCATAGGGTTCGTGTCCAATAACATTCAGTCCAGACCTTTTCATTGCAAGTTTGACTGCATTTTGATTGCCAGACCCCTGTTTTTAGGCACTTAAATTAGGTTTACCCGACCATTAACGAGATTGGTTAAAGCTAAATATGAGTCTGGACCAATATGAGACGTTTGGTGTTGGGTGTTAAAATAACAAAATGATATTCGTAAGCTTTCCGTTTTTATGAAAAAGAAATATCAAGCCTAGTTTATTAAGTCACTATATAGACTTGGAACTAAATAATTAATAAGAATACATGGGCTGTAGGCCCAAACTTAAAGACGTATTATAACATTGAGGGCTTTTATTATAATAAAATTGTGTTTTGTAATGAAATACCCAATGAATATAGAGCTCTTTTGTATTCTAAGATATTCTAATAAACATCGTTTTGAAGCCAATTCAATTCAATAGCACGTCCGTACATCGAACTCAATTCTTGTTGCTGATCGTGGTCGGCAGCCATTTTAAGTTCTAAACCAATTGGGCTGTTGCGTTTGTTACGCGGCTGTAAATCTAAGTGTAAGATGCCCTTAATTCGTGTGGGTATCGTTTTAAGGTATTATGTATGACTGAAGGGTATGTATTACAACAATGTTTAGAATAAGAATTGAATCAAATATGGAAAGTGCCTATAAACACTAGATATATCAAGAAATAAATTGACACCGAAGATGTGTTGAAGGTACACGAGATGTTTCAGATGATGATAATTCTTAAAAAATTTCTATTTTAGTAACAATGATAATATGATTCTGGTAAGTCAAGCATTATTTATAACTTATACTGAGAACATAAATATTTTCATAAGCATTTCCTTTATACATTTAATAAATACTAAATTTACAACCGTTTAAAACAAACTAACAAGTGAACCTCAAACGAATATTCACTTTACTAAATCACACATGCATTTAAGCTGCGTCTGTTATTTCGTTGTTAATTCCTGAGCGTTAAAGTTCAAAATTGTTTAGCACAACCTCAGTTTCGAGGGCACTGAACTCCCTTACTTTACGAGGTAAAATCGTAAAAGCGCGTAAGTGCAGTTAACACTAATTAGAAATTGGAAAAACTAATTGCAAATATTTTCTTCGTAGCACTTGACTTGAAAATTATATCTCCGTATGTCCGTTTGTAATAAGATACTATATTCTAGATTTTATATATTTTGGTATCAATAACGAAAGATAAATAACGTTAAAATGTACTCGAGAAGGCAGTTTAACTTCAATAGGAGTGTAAGTCAAACGAACGATTCCCTGTTGGTATGTTGTTACCGTAATAATTGCAATAATAACGCGTTGCTAATTCTGTGAAAATCAATACAAATCATTATCCTAACAAAACGGAAGATAAGTCTCCCTACTTCGTTGATCTCTGGCGACCCTACTCATCGCAGGAACACAACATTCAAAGTAGTGTTATTGAGCTGCAATCTTTTGTAAGATTTGTGACAACCCAGTCAGGTATTTATAATACGAGTGAAATTTTAATTTAACGTTGTTAAATTTCTGCGCTTTCTTGTAAAATTTAATTGCTTCTCCTTGGTTACATAGATGATCTATCGGGGAAGACATCACTGCGATATAGCTGTCTCTTTTTATTATTATTATTATTAATTCAAACGATAAAGATAGTATCATAAATATTATTTATCTGATAACTTTTGATGACCTAACACCCCATAGGACAACATAAACCAATATTACGTGTTTGCCGGGAATGCTTCGTTTGTGGTAAATACCACATTCTTACTTAGCTCTCGCTGAAACGGTAAAAAGATAGATATTAGCATTCATCTCCTAATGAGCCCTAGTCAAACCAAACACAGGCCTTCTTCCTTGCGACTGCTTCATTGTCTTCTGGGAACAACTTAAGACAAACTCCAAAAATAATTTTAAATTTTAAAACTTCTTGAATTTGATTGGTTTTGCCTTGTTAGTGTTTTGAAGTCGGTTTGAAGTAATAAAGAATAGAATAGAATAAAATTTATCTTTACTGTACTTCAGCCAATTCAAGAAGAGAGAAATACATAGGGAACATTAAACTAATTAAAATTAAGTAATATTTTAGTAAAATTTAATTGTCTCACCCACCATTTTTGAAACCTGTTACAAATATGCACTGAGATTTTTTTTTAAAAACTATTTATGTGTCTACAATTTGCAATGATCATTCTTATATCATTTTTAGATTGGGTATTTCACTTTCTAATATTTCTGGAAATAATTAAGCATCCGCTACAAAAAAAGTATAAAATATGTCGATTGTAAATTGTAGACAAAAGAATACGTAATTGTTTTGTTTTAGAATATTTTTTGAAGATTTTTTGTTATTTTATTTCTCGATTTTCAGTGAATCTGTAATTCGATTTCATCAGAATATTACCATACTGGGAAGTGACCACCACATCGTAATACTACGATGCTCTTGCAATCTATTCATACAGTTTTTTGTTTATACACACACAAGTCATAAAATGAGAACATTGTTAATGCAGTCGAAGTCAATTAAATATGAATTATTCGGAATTCCTCAAATTTCAATGTAACTACATGATAAGCACGCTTTCGAATATTAAAAGAATCAGTCAAATCGGTACATCCATTAAAATGTTGTGAGGTAACAACACTCGTATAAATATTCAGTCGAATTCAGAACCATCTCCTTTTGAAGTTGGTTAAAAATAAGGTTGTATGCCTGTATATTCAATAAAACCTCGTTGCTACCCGGGGATGCTTCGGGCGAGGTTGCTTCGCGAAAAAATACCTCTCTCTCTCTCAAACGTTACTAAGTAATATTATTTATTTAACATTCAAGTTCGTGTCCCGGTCAAGGTGCGTCGGTATGTTAACTGTATTATTTCAACCTATGCTCACGTTATCTGTGTAATTACAATGTACGTATGAATAAGCATTGGTTCACTATAATTTTTACTTGTAAATATTGCGTGAGATTGAATGTAACTTTACGATTTTATTTTATCATTTTTTATGTTAAGAATGGAATAACTGGCTGACCTTTGGAATACATTTTAACCGGTATAAAGCAAAGAAATACAATATATACTTTTTGCATAAAATTAAAAATTAAAATCATCAACAGTATATTTATTATGTAATTAGCGTATCATGTTTGTAATATTCATATTTTATTATATTATAAAAAAGTTATTAACACAAAATTAAACGAAACATTCAAAGCGACAATTCAAAACAGTTTAAATGAGTGGCCTTATTCAAATCAAATCAAATTATTTATTTGCTAATCATCTGGTATAACAAAGGTCTTAAATATTATTAGTAAAGCAATTCTACACATTATTATAATACCTTTATTTACTACCGAGAATGTTTTTTTTAAATTACCTTACCGCGTCAGGCTCGGCAGTACCTCCGTCATGTCATCAATCATTTGTACTGTTCTATCGCCTGAGACTCGCTTTAGCGCATCCATTGATTTGCAGTCAAGCTTGTAGCTTATTCAGCGAAGATTACCTAAAGGCTTGTTAAAAATCACAAGTTGAAATAAAATGTGTTACGAGTTAATTTTTCTTTGTATAATTTATAAAGAAGAAAAGGATATAACGAAAAATATTTCATACATTGTCTGCATTTTTCATATTTTACTTTATTATATTTTTTTATTATATTTTTATTTTATAGTATTTCTAAGGTTTTATTTTTTGTGAATTTTTCTCAGATCTTCTCTTTCTCTCAACATAAATGTTATAGCGAATTGAAGAGAGTCGACTGATAATTTCCTCCTTTTTTACAAACTAGACAAATCGACCACTCAGTTTTCGCTCAGTTCAGTCGCCTGTAAAAAGAAGTCATTTAACGTTCGTCCACACCATAGAATCGATGTAAAATGCAATATTTTGACGCACATCTTCAGAATAAAAACAGCCATGAAATTGGCAGAAAATTGGAGGTGTGCTGACACGTTGAAAGTATTAATTTGCATGAAGGAAATTAGATGAAATCGATATAAAACGGTTACTATATCACTGATGGAGAAAATAATAACATTTCTTGCTTCAAAATGTCAAATAACTGGTGCTTTTGTGTATCAAGCGATTCTATGATACTGTTTCTAATGTAAACCATAATCTTGAAATGGACTGTTAGCGACGTAGGAGGGATCAATTAATATATTGATGTTTTTTAATATTTTTTAATATTTATTCCCGCTAATTGCTTTCACAATGTAAAATCAAAAAATAATAAAGACAACGTCATATAAATACAGTAGAAACGTATAAAAATGTAATTTAAAAATGATAAAAGAGGTCGGTTCGCCACATGAGAACTATTTGCTTTTGCTGAAAAATCTCTATAGATTAATCCGAGGTATTAAAGCGGAAAGCCTACGACGTTTCACAATCAAAATAACATATTTAATAAAACTTATGCGTCTAAAATAAATGTAAACATGTAAATCAGTAACCGTTATCGTATTTACGGAATTAATACCCATTTCAATCGCCATAAATATAATCATGAAATTTATACCATGCAACTACACCCTGTATGCAAAGCCGTTTACGAGCAAACTCTCGTAATGGGGATGCGAACAGGTTCAATACGTAACATCGATATGTCGATACAATTGAATATTAATACTGGATAAAATTCTTTTAGATTTTATATGTTAAAATAATTGTCGTCCCAAGGGAGGACCAAAATATTTTTAATCTCAAATCATATTTATGGTTTAAAACTTATTATGACTGACTTATTTAATTAAATGTTACATTAAAATTCGCAAAAATGTTTGTGTGTGATATAAAAAACTATACTAAGTAGAAACAGTCAATTCCAGAGGCGCGAATTAAAACCGTGACCTCTCTTAAGTTACGATTAGGTACCAGTGAAAATGGCGCGTAAAAATTCAATATAAACTATCAAAAGTAAATGATGATACAGAAAAAACCAGCATCCAACTTTCTATCGTTATATACATTAAAAATAAAATATAACAATCGTGCATATCGATACAAAGGCATACGATACGAGTTATCGATAAATGTATATGTAACTTTTTTGTGCATCACTATGTCGTAATGGCATACGTTATGAGGCAATACCTCATTCGACGCTAGCTTACCTTAAGCTGGACCTATGGACCGAAGTCCGAGCATTCCACATTAATTATAATAGCAGGTCTTAAGTTAGAGGCCTAGGTTTAGCTGCAACTTAAACGGAGATGTATTCAACTGCGGTGTCACTTTGATGGGGTAATTGTCTTAATTATCAAGAATTTTAAAACGTAGTGTATTTATTGCAAATAGGAGAAAGTCACGAGGTGTTGGCGAAGTGCAGTTACCTGAAATCCCATGCAGATCGGAGATCAAAGATCAAAAATTAAGCACGGCGAAAATGGCTTTCATTTACATTTCATAATATAATTATAACGTTATAATACGTAATAACGTTATAATACGTTATAACGTTATAATACGTTATAACGTTATAATACGTTATAACGTTATATTACGTTATAACAATAACGACTATGATAGTTTAACGTTTAAGCGGCAATTTTCTAAAGAAGCGATATCTTTATATCTATATGGCGCCCACGTCTTCTAGATGGCGCTGAACCAACTAGGCTTGCATATTAATCACTCAGGCATTGTTCATAACGTACCGGACAGGCATTTTAATTAGGAGATAGCTTTTACTGTGCTCGTATGGTTTTGATTCTCATGAACTTAGAGGAAACTAATTAAATCTTCAATGCGATTTGCTACCGGTAAAGTTTTTCGTATAAAATACTGGTCTCTATTGCCTTAAGAGTAAACACGAGGACTTTTTCCATACAGACGTAGACTTTTTTGCTGGATAATGTCAATTATAAGATCACTATTGTTATGCCCCTATTAATCTTAAAAATCTCACCAATTTGACAGACATTCTGCTGTGGTCAGACCTCACGAGTAAAGACGTCCAGCAAAAAAAATGATGAGATTATTTCAAAAAGTAAAACATAGGAACACAGTCACAGCCGTTCTATAAAGTTTAATGTATGAAGTAAAGATATCAGACAGGGCTAATGGTATAACTTTTAAATCTGTCGCATTCGCTTTAGCTTGTCATAAAACCATCAACACCGCTTTGCAAAAACATATGTGACAATAACACGTAAAAGTAGCAATGAATGTAGTACATCGTTTTTTTTATCGCAGCCCATATATCCTCAAACTTGGCGTATTCACCTTCACTATACAATTCTAAATGGACCAGGTTTTGGATTAGTTGTATATCAAAGTCTGCTGAGTACGCATTTTCAAAACACCCGGAAAACTTTGGTCTCTTTCCACTATCAAATAACTAAATTATGAATTTAATTCAATTTGCAGTTTAAACTGTAAAAAAATATTTTCCGGTAAAACCGAATGACGAACAGAGCCAATGACGTCATACGTAGATTGAAATTATTCTCTTCCTTACAGAAATATTTCAATTAAACGACAAAAGTTAAGTTAATGAGCCAGACGACATTATGTGATTCATGGCATGCAGTTATAAAAAATGTGAGAACATGTTTAAAAGCGGCAGTGAATATTACCACATAATAAACCTTTTAAACATTTTTAAAGGTAAGTTTAAAATATTTTAAAGGTAAGCATAAAATATAGGGAAAACGCAGTAAAAATATAGGGAGTATAAACAACATTTGATGATGGTGTGTTTACGGCACACGGTCCATTATAGTTATTCGGTTATTCAGTGGACAACAGATACCTTATTCCTAGAAAGATTCCAGTCTACAATCTCACAACATGTAAGAGTAAAGAGTTTGTAATCATGCGACCGATCCATTATCATCAAGAGCCTGTAAAAGGAAGAAAGAAATAAGAAATGATATTAACAAACACCTATATACAAAGAAACAAATGAACATTACAAATTAACTGAAAGTGATAATAATTATAAAGACAAAAAGAGGCACGTTGGTATTACACGTATTGGTATTACATGTATTGGTATTACAGGTATTGGTATTATACTGGCCTTCCTATATGGAAGAAAAATATGAGATGTATGGGTCATAACATGCAGCTTGATTGGTAATAGTTGCTGTAACAACCGGGACCGGGCCTTCTGAAGTAAGGAGGAACAAATTCTGTTTGACCCATCCAGGAACAACCACAATGAAAGTACCTTCCGAAACCAGAGCGTTTTAACAACGATTACAACAAATTATATTACAAGATTTAAAATTTGGCCTCGGAATCAATGGAACAAAGATCAGAATAGAAGGGAGACCTTATCGCTAAAAGCGTTCTCTTCTAGATAGTATTAGTAATATATATCAGGATTAAAAAATGTAGAGCTCGATGGAAGACTACGACGTATAACCATAACACATACAGTATATATAAAATTAAACACTAATACTATAAATATATTATAAAAAAATATATATCTACTAAAATACACAATGATAAATACACAATGAACAATACAAGTGAAGAAAACTGACAAATACGTTCGAACACTTGATTTTTAAAACTGTTCAGTGTCCAAGCTTGCCTTATGTGGACGGATAGTTCCATAATACAATTCATTATACCACGAAAGATTATGACATATTTGAAATCTATATAATACCACGACTAAAACGAGTCTCCTGGAAGACTCATCCATCTAAAACCTGAAGATGAGAAGCACTTTGTGCTCGAGGAGATTAAGCTTTATTAGGGCCATAGAAAGATTACTGTGGTACTTGTTATATTTTTATTTTACAATAATTTCTCCCTAGTTCACGAGTAAAAACTCGAGTACAAAGTATATAAGACAGATGCGTTCTTTTTGTGGTCAGAGGAATGTACGCTTAATGCACGTTATGCTCTTTGATGATGATTGAGTGGACCAGGCAAGTGGTAATTTAAGGGCATATATTATACTTAATACTTGACAGTTATTAATTACATTTAGTAGAAAAACAGAGATATTGTATTAATTTAAGTAGTAAGAATTTAAAATAAAACAACTGTTGGTTGTTTTTTAACAATATATAAATATGATATATATTAGTTTTTATGTATTTAATTATATTAGTATTGGTACACGCCCCTCTACTTTTCGATGTCACTTTTCCCATATATGGGGCTGCTGGAAGAGATTTCTTATAGAAATAAGCAGTACCTTTGTACAATTCTCTAATATTCAGTTGTCCTTTAAATTGTCTTTGTGTGTACATAAATTGTTAAATAAATAAATAAATATCTATAAAATATTGCTTATCAGGTGGTGGCGAGTCATTTGCCGAGCTATTTAAAAGAATTTATCAATTATATTTGCTGATTATATTCTTTTATTTATAACATCTTAATTTTGTTTGGTGATATGAAAAGGTCAATTAAAATTGAATTTGGTTGATATTTTCAGTGAGAAGTAGTAACAGTTTAGATTAACCTCATTCAAATCTACTTTCAACTGGTTTCGCCAATCAAAATGAATTAATTAGTTTTGGAAACAAAAAAAGCAAATCTTCCTTTCGGAAAAGCACAGATGTGTAGACCGAGAGTCTGCAGAAAAGTGCTTTGAATTCAACATTTTTAAATTACAAGTATTTATTTACTCTTGGCGACCTTAAAAAATTGAGTCTAGATCGTGTGGCTTGACAGGCGAAAGTGTAAAATTTTGTAGTAAGTTAAATAACAATAATAATAATAATCCCCATCCCCATTCCTCGAGCCGTCGAGGGATTGGAATAATAATAATATAATGGTTCAAACAGTTACCTATTATCTAGATGTAAGACGAAAGTAAGCACCATCAAGAGGTGTGTAATGGAGTCTAGATAACGGAGAAAAATTGATAATAATATGAATATAAATATCAAAAATATACTAAATAAATATCAACATCCATGTTAAGCGTCCATTACTCGTGAATGAACGTGATTCGTATTTATTATACAAATATCTACTTCAACCGGGATTCGATCCCAAGACTTCTGGCTGAATAAACTAGGTTACTTACCACTCAACCAGACGGCCGCCTAAAAGATAAAGGTTTAAGTTATGTTTTAAAATTACTCAAGTAAATGTAGTATTTTTTATGATCCTAAAATATATTTATAAATTCCCATTTTTATTCCCTCCGACATTTTATGATTTCCCTCTCAGATTCAATACTTTTATTCCTGTACGCCACTTTAGGTCTTAAGAAACGGTACTAAAAATGCAACTCGTATGACACATGCTTTTAAATAGGTTTCCCACTTGCCAATTCCTCTTTACTGTTGTTCTGACGATTATATACTTTAACTTACAGATATAAAGATGAGAAAACTTTTGAAGATACGAGATTAAATGTGTTTATAAATAAATTCTTACTGGACATGTCATACGTTTATTCGTAAAATCGTGACAGGAATGAACAAAGGTTTTTTGAAGATTCACAATCATATGTTGATAGTTAAATTCCTTATATTATTGGGTATTAAATAGTTATAGTTCCAAACAAGGAAGGACACAATTACCATTCCATTTGAACTCCTCGAAATCCTTTGGTGGCTCCATGGGTACTCACTTGATAATTTGACTTAGAATAGAATAGATTATATCTTTATTGTACATCAGCCAATTCAAGAAGAGAAATACTATTCAATAAGAGACTTACTTCTATCTTTTGCTGTCATTTTCGAACACATGAAATTCAAAATTTAAGCGCAATAGACATCAGTCATTGCTTACAGTAAGGTACAAACTACTACCACGTTCCACAACAAGCCGTGGGGTAAACACTAGTGTTAGTCAATACTTTTCCAATATAAATAATCAAGTTCAAAAATTAGCTATAATTCTAACTAATGAACTAGAACATTCCCCGAGGTTCTTCTGGCGCTAAGACCCCCCATCAGTCTGGATAATTAAACAAATCAGCTGATTCCCAATATGCGTCAGTGCACTTGGCTTTCTTGGACCTACATACTGACTCCAATATGATACCAATCTTAAGGCAGGATGAACCCATCACTTCCTAGTGAGTTAGCTCCATGTTGGCTTTTGTATAAATATACTAAGTTTAGAATACAATAGTGGAGTTTTTCGTATTAGTTGATGAAGAGGCGTAAAGTACATTTTAGAATGATATTATGTTTTCGTAGCATTGCTCAAACCCGAAACTATACAATACACGGTGTACCACTTTCACCATACAATTCTGTTTAAGGCAAGACATATAAACATTGTCGCGTGCGACCCACATGCAAATATTCTAAGTTATAACACCTCCAAGGGATTGCAATAGACGTCAAAGCTAACAAACAATGAAGTTCATATCACACTTATTTCGTGGTGATAAGTGTCAATTTTGTAATGAAAATTATGTGTCAGCCAGTTTGTTACGTAACTTCAGTTGTTCTGACGAAAATTCAATTTATCAAGGAAAAATTTATGGCGGCTGCAGACCTAACTATGGAATTAAAACAATTCAAAAGGAATGACTCACAGAGAGCTTGTATACTGGAACACATTTCTTGAGATCGACGTCACAATATAACATTTAAATTATTGTCTACGGATTTAAGCACTCACGTTCTTTCTTGAAAACAGGATACCTATATGTCTCTGACGGCTCTTTAGTAAATTTAGCTGATTGTAGCGTAGTATGACGCAAACTGTCTAACTAACCTTCACCTTGCCGACCCAAAAGGTACCTTTTTACGCCCCTTTTAGAGGAGCTAATATTATATGAAAGAACATATGTGCCGGTATACTACTCCACGCTATCGATGTGCAACAAGCAACCGAGTCACTAAACCGCTTTGTGTGAAGTTGAGGTGGTGACTGTGAATTGACTTGAAGCTTCACGACAATTTAAAATATACTTAAGTATATTGATTTTTACTTTTGCGTTGTCAATAACCAGCTCGAGGTAAAAAAGTGATCGATCTGGTTTTTTGCGACGACAATTTTGTTGAAGCGCCCACCCGTCACTAGCTATGTGATGGGCGAGCATGGGGCTCACGCTGCGTGATTATGCGCGGGGTGAGCCCCACTAAAACTCCTCAGTAGCTCCATTACCCCTCTCGGGAATCACCAGGGCTCTGCCGAAGCAATTCACCAGACCCCGTCATCCAATAACAACCATTGCGAAAGTTTCTTTGTTTCGTAATCGAAACCAGTGCGCTCGGATCATTATGCCAATGACTAAATACCCTCACTCCTTCTTTATCAGAACTAGATTGCGGGGGAAGAAATGGAAAGTTCTTAATAACTACTAATCATAAGCAAGACTGAGCAAGCTCCCGTGATTTTCAAACCTTTGTAAGAATGCAGATTTACTTCAACCCTATCCAATCGCTATAGCAGTTGTTTTTGCATAACCACAATTATGTATGATATGCTGTTGCGTGTTTTATGTGGGTAGAACTTTCTATGTCATTGTGATGGGAAAATTATTATGATGTCATAGAAAATGACACCTAAGCCTATTGTTAGCGTAATTTGGTGGTAAATTTAGACAATGGCCTTGTAAGACACTTTCATTTTATAATGTTGGTCAAATAAAATACGATAAATCAAATAGTTTACAAAGGGCACAAATTTAGTGCCATTTATATTGTTATTAGCTAAGATTAGGCCATTGCGTTTCTATCGGCTGTACCATTCAGAGTTTTCTGCAGAGATTTTTTACCCATCTCCTTTTCCTGCCCAAGAGCACACTTATCAGCATCACGCAGAATGAAATTAAGTAGCTCTGTTCTATGTCATTCATCCATAAGTTCTAATTCATTGCCTGCGTCTAACATAGATTTCTTCAAAAGAGCAGTAAGATGAAGATGATTAATATCCTAGTATGTTCCAAGCTGCTCTTTTTGATCATTTGCAATGTATATACATGAAAATAATGGGAAATTAGCGAGTACACCCTTAGGCGTGTCACAAGATTTCTTGACAAGCAAGCGTTACCTGCCCTATGTTCTCCCTACGTTATTGGCCTTGCTTTCTATGAAAGTTTATATATAAACGACTTATAGCTCCGATAGTTGGACCAGAAGCTTTGACGAAGGAAGCGATGTCGTGGCACCGTGGGTCAAGGTCCAGACTTCAACGTGTCTGTCGACATCGATGGAAGCAGATTAGTAGATGGCGCAAGTCACAGGAGATTTATATTCCTAATAAATTTCGCAGTCAATTTCCATGAGCAGGTAGATGATAAATTAGATTTTTTTGAATTGATATTGTATTGCATATTATAATATCAAAACACCCTTCAAGATTCGCTAAACGCTTGTAGGTGTAACGTCAATTTTAACTTGTAATGTTATCTTCTCTTTATCTTAATCGAGTGGCGTTAAGTCGTTTGCTTAGACTGTCTGTGCTTCTTGGTGTCAACTACAAATCCGCTACCAAACGAATATTTAGACCACACCTCAATCGACTTGCGCAATGTCTGACTAAGCCAAATTCCTAGCGCATTGGAACAAGCACTATTGAGATTTAGAAGATAAGGATCAGTTTAGGGTGGTTGACCATCGTTTCAGTACAGTCACCTCGATTGACCGTCGAGCGCTCTGGTTTTAAATTCATATTTTAAACCAATTAATTCCTATCCTTTTTATTCTTGGAAGGCTTTATTTATAGAACCAAATAATTATCATAAAGAGACTTCGATCCACCTGAAATTAAGAAGACTATTTAAGCATGACACCTTAGTTTCTCCATTTGTCAGCCCACCAGATGTCTGCACCCATGTCCAAGAAATTGATCATAAAACAATGGGGGTTTCCCCATTGTTATTCAGAACTCTATACAGCGTCGTGGTAGTCTCTGTTGCGACATTATTCTTGCGGATACTTTTTTGTTGTATTATGTTTTGTTTTAATTTTCATTGAGATTTTTAGGATAGGATACTTCTCATAAGATATCGGATAGCTAATTAATTCTTCCCTTCTTTAGTTTTAATAACTACTGTAAGATTTCTTATTTTTGTGTGGTAGCAACAACAAATGTCTTACAGGCAATATCTAACGTAAAGACAATAACGTCAATGGTACTTTCATCTTTTGAACTATTACCAACCAGCTTGGGTTTACACATAATAGATATTCTATTGTGTCTGATACGTGGTTACGTGAGAAGCCGACGCGCTGGTTGATCCCAGGTGAGTAAGTCAAAATTGGGTATATATTGTACTCCTGTGTCCTTCCAGTTGTTCAGGAAACTGCTTTCCTACTAGTTTGTGTCCAAGCTCTTCGTGTTTTTTTATGTATTTCATAGACCAAAACTAGTATCGTGTCACAAACTAAGTTTATCCAACAGTGTTGCAAGATTAAACCTTGATAAATTTTCTACCATATTAGTTTTCACGGTTGGTAAGATTGGTTTCCAGCACGTGACAGTTTTACGGCAAATCACGAAGAATTGCGAAATATTTCTCACTATGGACCGCCTGGGACGTCATCCAAAATCGATTTTAACGGACATTTTATAACTCTGTAACTTCATCGTAAAATGCGTTTACGTTGTTGTGTACAATATCCGAATAAATTTTCAATACAATGTGTTTTGTTGCTGTTTGTGTGTAGACTCTTATTCTTCCAAATTAAAAAGGGGTTTATTTAAATATTACCATCACTGTTCAAGCGAATATAAATTTACTTGTGGGGAAGACGCTCTTTAGATTTTAAATGTTTGTTTACAATTACAGATTGTCTGTTACTTGTGCCATTATGTTTCAAATATTATTTTTAATATTCAATCACTTAATTACTCTTTAACGTTATAGTATCATTAAGTTAATCATTTATTTAAAAGAATCTGTGCATGCTACATACATTATTTAATTAAAGTTTCAAATTTAGTTAATATCTATTGTTCGAGACTTTTCAATTATAAAAAGTGGATTGTAAGGGCGCTGGTGTTTAATAATATAGAGCAGAACAGAAATAAGTTAAAAACAAAACTTAGTTGAGTCGTAATACATATAATTTTCGAAGGAGTTCCGAACGCCATAATGTTATTTTTGTATCTGTGCAGACGAGAAGTGTCCTGCAAAATACGTTTCCTCTTTGGAATTGGATCATAAATCATTTAGGTCACGTGGTTATAATAATGCTCTGACCATTTCCGAGTTTTTCAAGGTAGTATGCCCATGTGGGACCAAATAATTTCAGTTCCATCATTATAGATATAGACGTCTGGTAAACTTTGGCCTTTTAATTATTATTAGCATTGACAATAAAGGAGATATCGTCGATAATTTTTAGGGTAAGAAAAAACTGAATGGTTTTAAATTATCACTAGTTTTCTATATTGATTTCTGCTACTCTGATACTTACATCTTAAATAAAGATTAAATAAAATTTCCGAGTAAATCATTTGAGTGATCAAATGATCCAATTAATAACATAAAAATAAGTTTAAATATTCCTATTCGAGGAACTGTTCTAGGATTATGAGAACATTATCTTAAAAGTGATAAAAATAACACTTCAGACGAAGAATCTTTCAAAGTCAAAATATTTTGTTGAACATCGGTACGTTTATTTACTCAATAAAAAAATATCTCATAAAAACAGTATTCTATACGATGATTCATTAGTATACGAAATCAGATCAAGAAGACTCGTTCTCTCAACTATAATAATATCAATTACGTCATTATTATTTTATGATTTGTTTTTGTGTACAAAAAGATCTATAACTTAACTATTTGCGCTAAACGTCGCTAACTTATGCGTATAAATTAATTTGAAGGTTATTTTTTGTCAATTTAGGCTGGCGATGTATACTATCCAGCGGTAAGTTCGCATTGTAGAAACGAAACGAAGCGCTAAGTTCCCTTTCTTCCAACTCGGACGTTTCTCTTTTAGGTAAATTACTTACCTTCTTATAGGAGACTCTTAATTTTCAATATATGAAGGTACCAACCTGAAAATAAGGAAATCAAAATTAAATATGAGTTAACAAAAAAAAGTATTGTTTTTTTAAAATACACAGTTATGACAAACAAGCCTTCTCTAAAGCTATTTCGGTTAATTATCAAACAATTAATTAAGCATTAAGCGCTTGTGTTGAAAGATTTTAAATCATCAACAGCCTTTATATGTTACTTCTAAAAATAAGGAATGAAATTCCTAAAGTAGAGATCGCAGTGTATAATTCGACAAGCCAAAAAGATGTGACATAATAAAAGAAAACAATATTATTAGAAAAAATATATGTCACAAACTATGCAGCCAGGGTGTTGTATGTTATAAAGTTAATTAAAAAAAAGGTTTGGTCTAACAGTTCCACTGCTAGGCAGAGGCTTACATTTATTGGAGAAACGTGTCAGGAGTTTGGACCACAACACGCTGGACCATTGCCAGTTACTGTCACATTGTTACGGGCAAACGTACCTTGAAGTACGGAGGAGATCGATGTAACCAATTTTGATTGACCCACCCGAGACCAACTGAGGCGAAAGTTGCTTTGTTTTAATAAGTTAGCAAGCTTCTTGATACTAACTGACGAGATGTAATCTATACTAATATTATCAAGAGTAAAGATTTGTATTTATTTATGAATATACGACTAAACTTAAAAACTTCAGGACGTTTATCTCAAAATGTTTATAAAAATAAATGTCCACCCGTGCGAACCTGGGGTGGCTTTGTTAACTATATGAAAATATAAAAAATGCATTGAAAAATCGTCCCTGACAACTGTGCATACATAAATTTTGAAATAATAATAGTTACATCAAAAATACGATAAAAATTTTGTTTAAAAAAAACGTGACACGGGATTCCACCCGCTACCGCGCTGTTTAGTATATATGACATATTACATGGTCACCAATATTAGCACTCGCCTTCCCGATTGTCAAAAAATGGAAGCTACGAGTAGACGCATACCAGAGCTTGGTTTATTAACAACAAACTTTAAGATCACGCCACTAAGCCAACGACCCACGAACGCGGCATGACCACGAAAACGGCATTGATTTTAAGAGTTGATACAAGAATCGACTCTACCACGTTAGGATACGATAATCGATTGATAATAATCTATAACTAACCCGTCGCAAAGTTCCACTGGTATAGATTTTTCGTATGCGATTTAATCTAACTTCAAAGTTTTTGTGATAGTTTTAAACTCGGCTCGATTCGTTATTTTAATTGTCATTCTATTGTGAGCACAACAACATATATAAATAAATTTTAAAGGTTGCTAAAATCACCTATTTCAGATCTAGAGGTTTAGGGTTCAATTTCGGTAGGTGCATAATTTGCAGCTTTGGATAGTGGTAGGGCTTTTTCTTACACCTTTTTAGCTTCTAATATGTAAAACTATTTAATAACAGTTTACGAACTACGTTTAATTTTGATATACGATGAACTTTTTTATTCTGCACAAAACTAAGAGAATATAACTCCTGATCATACGCTGAATGAAACATAAAAGCTAACATTGAATCTAGACACCTAATAGTACGAGGGATACGATCGAGGCGTGTGTTCAACATAATTTCCGGCACTGGTTAAACGCCGGGCGTGTTGGGCAACGCTCAGTATCTAATCACTGGCACTAGGAATACTTACACTAATTGCATCGTAACTTCGAATTCGGGGGTGATATGAATTCCGCCGAAGCGCCTGACCGCCTTTAAGAGTCAAATCTATACCAATCAAAGTTAAATAAAATAATTTTTACTTTATCATTGGAATTGTATAACATTACTTAGCAACGTATTCGTATAATAAATTTAAAGAGGAACCCTAGAAAACTAACATTCACAATATCTCGACAGAAACATCAATATTTTTACCAACGGGTTGTGTAAAATGTTGCTTTCAACTAAAATCGAAAATCCGCGAATCGTTACTTAGAAAAAAATAGGTTAGAGTCCACACATCTGCTCTAAATTTAATCTCACGTTCCAAGGTTATAATTTATAACTTATTTCAAGTGATTTCAAATTTTTACAATTGGCTTCATTTTGTAAGACACGAGGTTATATTAAATGTTTCGCGGATGTGCACTATTCCTGACGATCACGACCCCGTTATTATATAACGTAATAATTAACACAAAGCAATTAATCCCTCCAACCCGCATTATTGTCAAATTTGACAGATCTTGTTATTGAATGTGATTGCTAGTGGATTATATAAGCAAATAAATGAATAATGATTAATGATTAAATCACACAATACTGTTACTATGGTAATCTTAAATAAGGAGATGACAGCTATGAGTTCGCAATGACGAACAAGCTAGCTAGTGCATTGGGTTTCCTAATGCAATGTAACGGCGAAAAATGGGTAAAATCATATATAATTTTACGGGAGAAAGCAATTTAACACAACACTAAAATCACTTAGTAGGTAAGTTTAACAACAACAAGAAATTGTTTGCATTAAATTTGATACTTCAGAGAGAAGCGTATATATTATAAGACAGATACAGATAGTTGTAGGCTGGATTTGAGAGTTTCTGTTTATGGATTTAAATATCTTAAGTGAACAAAAAACATTTACTCTTATCAGAATTCGAATCTGAGACTTCTTAGTTCACAGGTGTCCATGCGTCCGGACAGCACTTTATTATCGTGCTATTAAATTTGAAATATCAAGTTTATTTCTTAGTAACATCTTCAAGCGACATTTTATATGCCTCAACTCGCGTGACCCTTCAAAACCAGGACATATCAAAGATGCTTGTTGTCGAAAACTAGTTCATTTTTGTTTGCGAGTTCCGTACAGTTTTATAAGATGTAACAATTTTGGTGTATGTAACTATTTTTTGCATATATTGCTTAAACTATTGTATCTAGAAATCTAGGTTCTAATATTATTGTAATACTAAAGTTTAGCTTTAATAAAATAATAAAGAATACAACGTCATAAAACTATGGTATGCTAACTTCTATTTGTAGATAGAATATTGAAATCGTTTAGTTGGGGATTCCGAATTTTATCAATGATTTTAGTAAGTCTAATGATATTAAAGCGTTAGAGTGAATCGCATAAATAAATCTGCATACCTATATTATTTCCAGGTTATGGAATAATCTGTAAATGTTACAGGTTTTTTGTGATTTATAGGATTAGCCTGTCATTATGACAGAAATATTGAAGCCATAAGATATCTGTGACCAATAGATTATTAGATATAGATATTTCTTAGACGAATTGTTTCAAGAAAACTATAAACTTAGATTGCAAATATTAACGTCACATGGGAGATGTTGCTACCAATAAATTAATTAGCTACTAATTATTTATGAGTTTACATGTGTAGATGGCATAATCAGAGTTGGTACTTGCTAGATTTAATCACTACACATTATAAAAGAAACTGTCTGTCTGTCTATTGTACAAATCAAAAACTACTGTACAAATTTTTATGCGGTTTTCACTAATAGATAGAGTGATTCATGGGAAAGGTTTATACGTACCCTGGGCGACGCCGGGGTGGATGGCTAGTGTGAGTATATTTTTTGTAACATGAATGTATTTATTTTAATTTTTTTATTTGCAGCCGTCTGGTTGATCGTTAGTACCTCTATCTATTAAACCAGAGGTTTGAATCCCGGCAAATATTACTAATCATCATAATTATGAATATTTATTAACAAGTCATGGATTTTTGTGTTTATTTAGTATGTTTCTGATATTATCTAACATCTATAACACAAGCACTTAATAATGCTTAATTTGTTCCAGATTTTTCCAGAGAATTTTTATTATTTACTAATATTTATATCGCCACTATTTAAATAAAATTGTACAAATCTCTAATATTCTGTTGTGTCTTTTTAATTGTCTTTGTGTGTACATAAAATGTTAAATAAATAATAATAATAAAAAAAAACTGGTCTACATAATTTTAATATTTACACTGTACTTTGCTAAGCTTTTTTGATTTCCTTGTTTTAAACATGTTCATAAATGTTTAAAGTCTACACTTCAACCTAAAGGCAAATAGTCTTAATGGCAAAAATTGAAAAACTGAGAAAGGTTTTATAATCCCTTCTTCTTTACAGCCGAAGACTTCTTCATAGCAGTATTAGGGCTACATTATGACTAATTAAAGGAACTTAGTATGAGACTATTCCATAAACAAAGTTTTTTGTTGCATGAACTGCATACATAAGTGAATAGTAAACGTTTATTTTAACATTAAACAGTTGTTCAAAAGCTTACAAAGAACGTTATTACCTTACAGGCTTATAAACACAACAGGCGTAGTCTACACGTTGAAAAAACGACCTTAATACAAACGCATAAGATGAAATGTTTTTAGAGAAAGTTCTCGGCTTCAACATAATAGTGAAGGATCCCTAATAAAAATTAAAAACCGATCTGCAACAAAGTATTTAATCATTACAAAAAGAACTGGGTTTGATGACCGTACTTAATAAGAATGTATGTAATGTCTGGTCAATGTACAACAACGCTAATATAGTGTAAGTAGACACAGTATGGAAACGTCTAGAAATGTAGTTCATTTAATTTTGATTTATAAATATCAATTACAACTGTTGAGGTTGCTAGGCAACAAGAAAAACAAAGTTGTCAAAATATATTTTATTAAAAGGAATTTTTTAGTTACACACACGTTTTCTTTTGTAGCTAATTTTATTTCTTTTTATCATTATTTTGGGATCAGTTTGGACCGTAGACATGGAACCGGATCCCCAACAACACCACCAAAATTAATTATTTCTTTTTGAATTGGTTGATGTTCAGTCGATGTTTGCACAGGCCTTTGCTTGGTATTTAAAAAAATATTGTTTCCTAATATCTTTTAATAATCATTAGAATTTATAGTCAACATTAACAAAATTTCAAAATCATTCAAAAAAAAACTAATTTCTAAAAACGGTAGATTATCAATTTGTAAAGTATACTTTTATTACTGTTACTGTTTTTTTATTATCCTAAATCTCTGTTGAATATAGTACATACATATTTATTTTGATAATCATTCTTTTAGCTAATTCTATTACATATCCATTTTGTCTGGATCTGCTGAAGATCTTATATCATAGGGAAAAGAATTCCTCAACAAAAAACATAGTATTTATTTCAACAAGACGATTCATCTTGTATATTTCCTACACAAAATTGTAAAAAAAGTTTAAAGCCTTAAAAACGTCGATAAATATTAACATTAAATACTTTTTTGGAAAATGGTGTGGTGCACATACGGTGCTAGACTGTTTGCCGAGTAAAATTAAATTAGGAATGAAACACATCGAAGATCTGTTTGTCAAACTTTTTAGTTTAACTCTAAAGCTGAGATTACCTACCGTCTTCACTTTGTCTAAGAGCTTCTTGCGCAATATCCTTGCAATAATAATTCCACAGGAGCGTACTTTTTTACCGTCATTACAACAAATCTTTTCTGATATTACTCTTTAAATATTTTTTACAACATGTGTTAAATTCCTAAATACTTTGGACAAATATTAGGTATTGTGGCAAATCCTGAATTACGCCCTCTAAACTTTAATTTAGGACATGTGCGTCTCTGTTCTTCGTGAACTGGTAATGTTAAAAACCACAGTCATTTTATTTGTAAATTTTTTATTTAGTGTGCGTTATAATTTTGATAACGTATTTCAAGGACGGACGGATAGATCTTGCTAAATTTCTGGTTTTCCTCAGGTTACGAACAGATGGCATAAATTGACATACATTTATCAAACAGTTCAACAAGAGTATAACTCCATTGTTTTGGCTTAATTATTTTAAATATGTTGGCTTTTTTTGATGACGTTAAAGCACTGGGTTATTTTTTGGAGGAATTAGGATGGCTGGAGTGAACCAGCCCCACACCCTCCATGTAAAGCAGGCGCAACAGATGTCAATTTGCATTTTCGTGGTGACCGAAGCTTTCGTACGGGCAGACCGTCCTTCGTAAAGCTTTGGTCACCACGTTGGTCTCAATCAAGGCTTAGGTGTGGAAGTACCGAGGAGCTCGTGGTAATAAATGTCGATAGGCTCACCCGGGACGCGCCACAGCGAGAGATGCTTTTGTTTATTCAAAGCACTACGCCAGCGAGCTATACCATTAAAATTGTATTATAATTTACGGTATATTGCACAGTTGAAGACATAATACCCAACTTTTAGCATACCAACAACAGAATCTGTTCGCTTGGTCATATCATTATGGTTATCGACCTACCTATTAGGAATCACAGTTCAATAATACCGGAAAACAAACCATTCATTCACATAATTGGTATTTCGCTACTGATCCCTGAAGTAGCATAGATGCGATTAAGCTAATCGATTAACAATCTGCAATCGATTTAAATACACTTTTCATGGAAGGGATAATTATTTAAAGCGGTGGTTTAGTCCAATCGATCCAGATGTTTCCAGATGAACTATCGAAAACCTACCCAATGTTTAATCGGGCGGAATATTAGAATTTAATTTAAGAAATGTCATCCAATTACCAGCATATTTAATAAACTCAGTTGCTAAGTACTTTTCATTATCTACAGCATTTATCAGCTGGGCATAATCCTTCTTACATGAGTGAAACACATTCCGAGTTCGGACCATAACACGCCCAATGCAACTTGGAGGGTGAAAGTACTTCCGGTAATAATCAGGAAGTCGAGGTAACAAATTTGATTGCCCCATCAAGGGATCAACTTCGACCAAAGTTTCTTTGTTTTAGTTATCGAATCCAGAGCGCTGAACCACTATGCCAACAAGCTACTCCAAGTTCCTTTTAATCGTCATAATTATCATAGCTATCTTCACATATGGACTCCTCTACTGCTTATCATAAGGTGGTGTCGTGTCATTTGCTGAGCTTAATATTAAAAAAAATATATATCCTGCCATTGTTTAAGAAAAAAGCCGTGAACATAATCTGTGAAGGTATTATATTGTGTCTGTGGTACGCGTAAATAACGAACGCCTAGATGAATTAATTTTCAGTTTCCACAAACATCTAAGTAATTGTAGGTGTTAATCAAAAACAAAACTTAAAGTATCCATATTTTTATAGGTTCAAATAATTGGCGAGGGCTTCGTTATTGCCTTTAAAAATAACTAAATTCGCTAGAACTGCCATTATAACTAGCTAGCAAACCGCCACTAAACAACCTGGCGTACAGTCAACCGCAAAAACATGAATCGAATTCAAAAAGGACGATTTCAAATTGTAACCTTTTTAATTTTACTAGGAAAATGATACAATAGGACTTTGAATCTTAAATATATGGATTTAAAATAGATTATTGCCTACACCCTAAGTATAAAACTAAAGTCAGTCGTGACTGACTCGAAGTTCATTTTGCAGTTTTTAATTTCTTTTCTTTTAAAAAATGAGTATTGATGTTTATCGTTTCAAGTACTGCTCTATTGGAGATCAAGATCTTCACAGGCCTTAGTCAGTAGTAATAAGAGTAGTTTTTGATCGGTAGTCAATATTATTTACGTGCTATCGATTGTATTAAGTGAAAACTATTTTTTAGTTTAGACGAAGGTAACACGGATTGTTTCACCAAAGTTTTTGGATAGGATATGGCGACTGTAGGAGTAGCCAGTGGCTATGTACTCCAAAGGTCCCAGGTTCAATATCTGGTTGTCAATCACAACTGGCCTTTCAGTTTCTTTAGACAGATTGTACGTTGTACTAATCTTTTATTTAACAAATCCAAAAATCACCTTTTCTGTTGCATTTATAACTAAATGACCCGGTAAATTTTCAAACTACCGGTATAATCTTCAAACTACCACTTACGCCATCTACTAAAAGATTCTCGAAGTAGCGATGGTAGAAATTACAGTTTTAATGTTTAGTATGTCAGCTATACAAGTTGTCATAAGAAATAATTAAGTTATGTGTTCCTTAGTATTATTTTTTTTTTTAATAAAAAGCTCAGCAGGTTACTCGACACCACCTGATGATAAGCACTAGAGGATGTTAAGATAGAGAAGCATGCTGCCCTAGCCACCCTCACCTTGCCGGCCCAAAAAGTGCTTTGAAAACAATCCACCACCCCTGAATTAAAGCCAACAAAACACGATAAAATATATTAATCTGAGCATCAATCCACGGAATGAACAACTTTATGAGGTAATCCCCATAAAGTTGATGTTTATTCTGAGTACAAAAGTCGTGCACAGAACAATATGAATGTTTCATTTATTAGAATTATGAGTTTAATGTAATTTTATTGTGATACATTTCAAATACACAAAATACAGTGGAACGGTTAAGATTAAAACAATATGAAACTAGCAAGGTCCCTTTAGAGAGACCCGATTTGTGAAAGTTAATCTCATCTCTATGACATGTATTTAGTCAATTCTTTATAGTAGGGTTACATCTTTAAAGTTATCCGTTTTAGAAATTCCCTGACAATTTGACTCCTTTAGACATTTCGACAAATTAACGATTCACTGTATAACTGCAACACACTTCACGCAATAGACATCTAATAACTACAAGTTCCTGATTCATGTTGAAATCTCGTGACGAGGAAGAAGTATGCTAATTACCCTAATTACCTTATTACTATTATTGATGTGTATTTCAGGCTCACTCAAAGAGTACTGTGGTGGTGTCATCGTGCGTTGGGTCGTTACGTTCCCTCTATTATGGTAGAACGAAGCGATGGTTGATGCATGCGTCATGCCTGTGAACAACTCCTAACGGGTTCTCATACACTCATGTTCTCTTTATATATTCTTCAATCAAAATTTTCAGTCTTATATATCGAATTTACTAAATGGCTGTAAATGACTTTCAATAAATTTTTTAACAAAATAATATTTTTGTAAAGAAAATTCAAATTAATTCTAATTAGTATTCTTTTTAAATTAAATGAAATGGCCAAAGGCAATTAAAATCCATCTGGATTTATATACCTTATTGCCAAAAAATTCTGTATATCTATATAAATTATGTATACATATAAAAATTATTTATATAGAAATTACAATATACCTTCGGTGGCGGTGGCAAAAAACTTTGTTTTGATTATACGCAATTTTTAAAATATCTACCTATACCAGCTATAAAATACCGACGTCCCCATGCTTATCATTATACAATAGTTGAAAAATGGTACTTATGTCAATGGATCAAATTTCTCGCAAAGATAAAGTGAAAATGTCAAAGTGTTTCATTACTGAACAAAATGATTCGTTGATTACAAAATATAGATGATATTTGTTACTGCGACTTTCGACCTTATTTTTATGTACTTTATAGGATATATATCAAAGATGAAGACAGCAAAATAACACATACCTGACAGATATCAAGAAATTATACAACCGTGACGGTTACTCCATCAGTATTCCACTCGAACCTTTTATCAAATTTATAAATTCTAACCACACCCAGCGGAGTCATCGCTTCTACGACAATTATTTCAATTCTAACTGACTTATCTGTCAAATTTGACGTTTTAACCTTGACATTTCAAGATGGCGGCTCATTGGATTTGAAAAACTTATGATAGTGTTGTAATTGTGAGTAAAATGTAGGACAAATCGTGGATTCATGGATATTTAGAGAATCTGCTGTTTTTCTATTTTATATTATATATGCTGATGATTAATGCAAAACAGGGTTGATTTCCTTCAGTTTTTATCTGCACCACCACTTTATTCAATTTGCTTTCAAAGAACAATTATTTAACACTTTATTACAAAACGTAGACAGAAGTTATTCCTGGATGAAAACTAAAGTTGTCTCATTTTTTTAATAGAGTCACATTGAGATGGCAGCAATGCTACGAATCAGTTAGTTATATTTTTGTTTGAGTTAATTGATAAAAGTTACTGTAAAGGTTTTAACAATTTCGAGTAATTTGGTTGAAAAAGGCAATAAACTAGATTTACTATAAAAGAGTTAATATAACTTATAATGCCCGGAATTATAATACTAGGAATCTGGCAGTTTAGCTCGAAATCGGTCAAGCAGCTTAGGCTACAGGTTACAATGGGACAGAGATACATACAAACCCACATACAAGCATGAGTGCGAAAGATTTACATTCTTTCAACGTTTTTTCGGTTATATGCAGTAAACTATACGCAATCCTATTTAGATACATGCAACGAAATTTGGTAGAGATTACTAAAGGTATTAGCAATAATAGGCTGGACATATAAGCCGTAGAACTGCCGACCGTTGGAGTCAGAAAGAAAATAGTGGATAAAGCGAATAGGAAAACGAAGCGAAGTCAACCTGCGATAAGATAGGACGACGATATTCGTAAGCTGGCTGGAGTGGGCTGGATGGGAGTCGCCAAAAATCGGGAGAAGTAGCGTACATTAAAGACTTGTCCAGTAGTGGACGAGAGTATAGATTGATGATGACGATGATTAGCCAATGGGGACAAGAGATTCCGGGATTCCGGATTCTATGGACTCTTTGCATAAGGTTTTATTTATCAATTTTTTTGTATGAAGAGAACATTAACTTCACCAGTCATGCGAAAATCTTATCAAAAGCAATTCCTTTGTACAACTTTCGCTTAAAGTTAAGCAACAATGGAGTCTAACTCTTACTATCAGTTGGTGACCATACGACACTTTCGATTTGAAGTCAATTTTCGCGAACCCTTTCTCCGCATCAAGACAATGGTATTACAGATAATTGTTATGCCAGACTAAATGTTATGTTGCGGTGAAAGTGTGAACTACGGATTATGCTTACAACCCGGTAAGTAGGTTTCAAAAACGAAGAGAAATTTAAGTGTTGACATTTCGGCATCAACACTGTCGTTGGGTTACTTAGTTAGAAAACTGTTTGTTTGACGCAATAAGTATATTTTGTTTATAGAAAGAAGAAAATGGAATAAAAACTTTATCAAATTATTTTTGGTGTATGGTTTATTTATTATATGTTTTGTGTGTGTTTTTTTAAACCGTGATGTTTTTGTATACTTTAAGCACCAAAAACACCATGAAAATGCAGGTTTGGACACGCAAGTTTATTTAAATAAATTTTCAACGAACGTCATTACAGATAGTTTTAATTACTAAACTTAAATAACTACTGTTTGTTTTAAAACAAATAGTATGTTTTAAAACAAATAGTAAATATAAAACTTTCTATACTAGGCAAATTAAGTTGTATTTTATAAATAATAAATTAGGTTAAACTGGTTGAAACTGGTATATTGTCAGGGCATTGATTTTTGGGTGTATACTTCGTCGATATCCGCAAGAGAGCGATTGGTGTTTAAATGAGAAAAAATATCTTTAATAATATCATACACTCAATTAGTATTTATGTTGCTAACATATAAAAATTATAAATTGTTGGATGACAGTGAAAAAGTATAATATAGTTTTGTTTACTGTAAACAAATATAAAAAAATATTAGATAAGTATTGAAGCCAATATTATTTTGCAATGAGATGTGATGACATTGAAATGTTATAACGCCATTTTACAGAATGAGACTTAGCATCTAGAATGTGTTTATGCCAAATAATGCCAAGTAAGGCGATGGCTGTAAGCGGTTACCATTGTTATAATCTTCTTCTTCTTCTCTTTTATATAAAAATATACGGCTTTTCGTTAGTTCCAAAAAAAGCGGCGTAACCAATTTGATTAATTTTTTATGATGTGTTAGATTTAATTCAGGGGTAGTTTAAAAATACAAAACAATTGGGATAATCGCAAGGAAAATCTAATTAAATAGTATAATAATCTTAATTTAGTATAACACTATTAGCAAATCTTCTGACTGATGTTCTGTTCTAAACTGTCATTTCTTCTATCTCTAGTTCCAATAACTTTTCATAGGTGGCGGTAGTGGAAGACAAATTTAGGCTCTATATACTCATAGGGTGAACAAAGTGTACCGGATCGACTATTATTTAATCGAATTAAAATATTCATAACATAAAATGAATAAAAAACTATTTGTAAAAAAACCTCACTGAGAAATTGCGTGCGTTTAATGTGGAATTTGTTATAAGCTTATTGTAGATTGAACTTTTCCACTCTTACCAGACAACTCCACGCTTGCGTTCAGCAAGATCACAAGAAGTCAAGAAACCAGTCATTTTATAGCAAATCGTATGTTCAAGCTTGTACTGTGACATGAATGATAATGTCAGTGAGGCGTCAAACGCAGGCCAACATAGACGCCTCCGATCGGCGCGCATTTACAATGGACCGATTGTGTGTATACGTACAGTCGACCCGCTAAATTTATTAAGTTTATTAACTACTATGGGAAAATCACGAACAATTCTTTTTCTATAAATAAATACTAAATAATAATTATAAATACTAAATGTTAATATCTTTACTGTAAAAAATTCATGGAAAAAACTTACAGACCTCTACAGAACGGAGAATCACACGGAGTTTTATTAATGGTTCTATTCAATTTGAAAGATATTTATTTCTGTATTCGACAGTTGAGTTAACGCCATATCGATGTCGAAATCAACAAAATCGTTCGCCAAAGAAGATATTAATGGTAACAATAATAAAAAAATAGAACACATAATGCACGTAAAAAGTTAGTACAATTACTAAATAATCATTTGTCAGTGTGCTTAACGTTCAAAAATGCGTAACGCGCGTCTATTAGTTATACAATAGAATATATTTATTCGGTACTTATTACATTATTAAAACTGTCTTTAATAATATTAATTATGAAGCTAAGCTAACAATAAATAAAATGAAACAATACCAAAGAGGCTTCAACTCAGGATATTGTCGCGACAGGGGCTGTCTCGACGCTGGTATTCAGCGGATACTGTTAATGCGGATGCGTTTGAATGGACTATATTCCGTTGAGCAACTATTAGCACGAAAAGTTTGCAACAAATTCCCGATAAAAATGCGAAATGCAAGCACTGACCTTTTGACTGCAACTTCGTCCTTGTCTCTGCGTGTCCTTGGTTTTGAGGTCTTTAGGTCACAGGAAATGCGGATATGCGAATTTTGCGAATTAAGCTAGGTGCACGAACGATCTCTCGCGGCGAACAACCGAACTGTGTCGAAGCGGAGCGGGGGGTTCGGCGCGTGCGCAGAAGACTCGGCTTACGATGATGCGCGCCGTCCAGCCAGCGCATAGCAATTCACAAGTTCAAAAGAAACTTGATGCAAACAATTAAAAGCGCTCAAACATTCTCCCCGGCTTGAAAATCCAAAGATTTTAAAAAAAAATAATAATAAATTGATTTCAAAATAATTATAACTAACGATATGTATATATATCGATATATATGTATATAAGATGCGATGCGATGCGATTAAATAAATAATATTATTGGTTACATATATAAAATTAAAATGAATGATATAATTAAAGCTAATAACTGCATTCAATTACTGTGTCGGAAGTGGACACAGTTTCACGACTGGACGTTTAAAGGTTCCAGTAGCGGTGCGCACTGATGCTACACGGACAACACCATCATTCCCGGGGTACACCCGTTCAATAACTCCAGTAGGCCAGCGAAGCGGTGGAGTATTATCTTCACATAAAAGAACCAAAGTCCCAATTTGGACAGAAACGCCCGGAGTATTCCACTTTTGACGTAGTTGAAGAGTGTGTAAATAATCTCTACGCCATCTTCTCCAATACCCTTGAACCAAACTATCTAGCAGTCTTTTCCTATTGGACAAATTCATTTTGTTGTCAATTTCATATGCTGGCAACGACTGCAGAGGTGACGTCATCAAGAAATGCGAAGGAGTTAAAACAGAGTGAGGCTGATCCGAGAGTAAACAAAGTGGTCGAGAATTTAAAAGACACTCTATTTGCGTTAATACAGTCAAAAGCTCCTCATACGATAATAGTTGACGACCTATTGTGCGATATAAATGCGATTTTATTGACTTTATGTTGGCTTCCCACAACCCACCCCAATGTGGTGCGCGGGCAGGGATAGTGCGCCAAGTAATCCTGCGATTATTGAGTTCATTTCGAAATACAGTGGTGGTCTCTCTGTCATATAAAAAGCTATACAATTCATCCAAATGACGCTTTGCTCCTATGAAGTTCGTTCCGTTGTCCGAATACATAAAAGAAACAGGACCTCTTCTCGCTAAAAAACGTTTAAAAGCGTCTAGAAAAGTTTCAGTGCTGAGATCAGACGCGATTTCGACATGCACTGCCTTGGTAGTCAAGCAAATGAACAGACAGATATAAGCTTTCTGGCTTCTCACACCACGCCTACGTGTCAGAGTAATGTTAATTGGCCCAGCGTAATCTACTCCCGTATGAGTAAAAGCTTTGGCTTCCTGCACACGTGGGGGCGGAAGGCTTGCCATTATCGGTGTGGGGTGCGTTGGTGCAGTTTTAAAACAAAAATTGCAGCTACGGATGCGCTGACGAATAATATTACGAGCTGAAATTATCCAATAACGCTGCCGTATTAAGGACATCAATAAATGCGAACCAGTGTGACAGTTGCAGCGATGATAATCATCAATAAGAATATCGACAATGTGGTGACGACGGGGTAGCAATATCGGATGACGGTTTTCATAAGGAATATTAGCGTTTATAAGACGGCCACCTACTCGGAGCAATCCATTAGCATCGATGAAAGGATCGAGCTTCCGTAATGAAGGAGAGGGTAAGCCTCCCTTGTTAATACTTTTTATTTCTTCAGAAAAATATTTATTTTGTAGAGTGCGGAGAAGAAATAATTCAGCCGTTTCCAGATCCGATACCTGAATAACAGATGAACGAGAGATTTTCTTTGCAAAGCGCAAAACGTAGACTAAAATGCGTAATAATTTTTTCCATGATGAAATATGGGATGCAAGTTCAAGAAGAGGTGATGGATGAGTAGTCTCCAATACAATGTTAAACGTTGCAGACGCCCTTACTTCCGGTACATCATCGTTGGCACTGCGGGGATCAAACGTTTTGACTGGCCATTCTGAAGTAGGACGACGAACCCATAAGGGGCCGTTCCACCATAACGAGTGATGAATCAATTCAGAGGGTAAGCAACCCCTGGAAATACAATCACCAGGATTATCTTTACTATTTATATAAAAGAAGCGACTAGGAGAGATATTTTCATGTATCTTACTAACACGATTAGCTACAAATGTTTGCCAGCGGTGCGGTGACGAGTGGATCCATGACAACGCAATAGTGGAATCCGAAAAAGCAAATATTTCCTCTATAGGATAGCGATCATTCAAGTCTTTATGGGTTTGCTTAATAAGTTGAGAAAGAAGCAGCGCGGAGCACAATTCAAGCCTGGCGAGCGATATAGTTTTAAGCGGGGCCACCTTGGATTTTGAGCATACCAAGCTAACCGTTACGTCTCCATTACAGTGCGTTACATGTAAGTAAATAACGCAACCATATGCCCTTAAGCTTGCGTCACCAAAGCCTACTAAACGAACAGTGCAATTCTCTACTATACCCAAATGACGGGGTATCTGCAAACTCGCCAAGTGCGATAATTCTTTTTTAAATACTATAAATCGATCGATTATTGACTGAGGTGGTTCTTCATCCCAGCCTATTTTTGCGAGCCATAACTCTTGTATAAGTAATTTTGCGAAAAGTATTACTGGTGCAACCAAGCCTAACACATCAAACAAGCGAGCGATTGTCGACAATATAACACGTTTAGTGTTAGTCTGAGAAAAGCTCACGGAAGTGGTAAAAGTAAAAACGTCACTCGCAGGTAACCATCTCAAGCCTAACACTTTCAAAGTGTCGCCATTATCAGTAAAATCAATTGAGGCGCGATGTGATTCGGGAAGACCTGCAAGTAGTTTAGGTGAGTTACTAGCCCATTTTACTAAGTCAAAGCCACCAGTCTTAAAAAAAGTTATTAAATCTTTTGACAGATGGATACCGTCCTCTTCTGTAAAGACAGAAGTGGCAAGGTCATCCATATAGATTTCCTTAGCGGCGACGCGTGCTGCAAGAGGAAAGTGCTCGCGTTCATCGTCAGCCAACTGACGAATTGTTCTCATAGCTAAATACGGGCTTGAACGAAGGCCAAATGCCACGGAATTAAATTGAAAGACACGAACCCGTTCTGAATCTAAAAATCTATACAATATTCTTTGATATTTGCGGTCATCCTCATTTAAAATTATTCTAAGGTACATTTGTTGAATATCTGCGGTAATAGCAAATTTAAAATAACGAAATTTATGCAAAAGAGTAAATAAATCGGCTTGTAGATTTGGCCCTGTATGAAGTAGGTCGTTGAGCGACAAACCTGTGTCTGTTTTGGCACTAGCATCCAATACTACGCGTAGTTTGGTTGTCGACTTATCTGGACGAATAACAGCATGATGTGGTATAAAATAACCGTCCGTCAAGGTGGTGGGGGAGGAACAGGGTACTTCAGATAAGTAACCTCTATTCATATATTCTAAAATAACGTTATTATAAGCCTGCCGTAGAGACGGAAGCGCGCTAAACTTGCGTTCGAGTGACGTGAGTCTACGGTGAGCGATAGTAAACGAGTTACCTAAACCCTTTGGGTCACCCTTGAAGGGCAGCGAAACAATATATCGACCACAAGAACTCCTAGAAACCGTCGATTGGTATAACTGCTCACATTCAGAGTCTTCGGGACTAGTGGTACATTTTGACGTAGGTACCTCCTCAAGCTTCCAAAACTTAACCAAATCATTATCAAGCGATTCATTCACCAATAAGGGACCGAAGGACCAGGCTACATTGTCAGGTTTGACATAAGAAGTCTCCCCCATAACAATATATCCAAGTGTGGTTTCGAGCGCATGAGGCGCGAACCTAAACTCTGAACTATTATCAGCCGCTACGCGAGAGGGCGCGGTAGGTATTACTTTTCCTCCAAGTAATAGATGTGGAAATATTTGTGCACCGAGAATCGCGTTAACCTCACCAGGTATATTCCAGAAATCATCAGCTAACGGCAAATCTTTAAAATAATCAATAAAAGAACTATTTAATTCACATGTCGGCAAATTATTAGAAATGTGTTCGACTACTAAAAATATTAATTTATAATGGGCGTCCGAAAGACGAGATTGTATAGTTAACGATACAAAACCTATTATAGGCGTCGAAAAAGAACCTACTGTTTTCAAAGTACTATTAATAAGTGGTTTTACTTGCAAAGCCAGTTGCTTACAGCATGCAAGCGAGATAATATTATTTTGCGAAGCACTATCTACTAAACATCTAACTGTAAAACGATTGCCGCTATTATAAACAAAAACTTGTGCGGTCGGTAAAACAGTCAAAACATGCGCGCGATACGCAGTACTGTCAGCACTTGATGTTAAAATTTGTGAAGCGGTCGAGGTACTATCCGATATATGCATACACAAAGACGAGTGAGACTGTTCCACGCGGGCGCCAGAGTTCGCTACTAGCGGCGACGTCACATTTGCAACTTGTTCGTGTTCGGGCCGATCAAGAGAGGGCGCTGTTGAAGTGCTATTGAAATGTAAAAGCGAATGATGTTTTTTATTACAAATTTTACACGTATTGTAAGAATTACATTTTAACATGACATGTGTTGAACTAAAACAATTAATACATAATTTATTATTTTTAACAAAATTAAATCGTTCTTTAACAGGCAACTTTTTAAATTCAAAACAATCATACAAGTGGGTGTGATTTGACATTTTACAATAAACGCATGAAGGTGCATTTGATTTTTTACTGACATTTGTTATAGCAAATACGTGACTCATTTTTGAAGTGGAATTACGGAGGTGATATTGAGAGTTATTATTACAGCTATGTATGCGTGAATTATTTTGTGCTTTACTCGAACACAACGAAGATGAAGTTCGCTCAAGCACTTTTATGTGATGACGAATAAAATCAACTAAATCTGAACATTCAGGGATGTCCTTGTTTCGAACAACAGATTCAAAGTCCTGTACAATATTAGAATCTAATTTCTTTAAAGCTAAGTGAGTGAAAATAAAATCGGTTAAATCTAGAATATTAAGCTGCTTTAAGGCGGACATAGACGAATGAAACTTTTCAATAAAATTGTTCAAGTGCGAAGGTGAATTATTTTGCAATTTTAAATCTAGTATATTATTTAAATACATGGTGCCAAGTAAACGCTTATCTTGATATTTCGTTATTAAGGAATGCCAAATAGTAGAATAGTTAGCATCGTTAGGTATAATACCAGCAAAAACACTAAGTGCTTTGCCGTTAAGTTTTCCAACCAAATATTGAACTCTTTGCGAATCTGTTAACTGTTCATTATTATGTACATTTGTTTTAAATGACTCGTAAAATAAAGGCCAATTTTCAGGGTTGCCATCGAACGATGGTAGTTCTATGGGTGGTAATCTACATACAATATTAGTAGACGTAGCAACCTTATTTGTCATGGATTCAGTATTGCGACAACTCGAAGCAAAAGACGAGCGAGTGTGTTGAACATATGAAAACAAAGTTTCGAATGCATTCCAGTTATTAAAAGTAGGAACATAATCAGGATCATCCTCCAATAATAAAATATTGTGTTGATCGCACAAATCATTAAATTCCGTATATAACCTATCTATATTGGAAGACGTAGCCATAAATTCATGTTTACTCCTTGTATCCACATCAGGTGACAATTTCTTTGCAGTTACATACAACGAATTAATATGAGCGAAAATTGATTCTTTCTTTGCTACAATTAACTTTAATTTAATTTCAGTAGCCATTTCCTACTACGATGTTTTTATATTTTAGTAAAAATAATATGAGTAATAGATATAGCTTATAGTACCCCTGGTGCGTATTGAAACCAGAAAACCCAGGGAATGCGAAAATAATAAATATAAACTTTAAAGAAATAACGAACGAAGTAAAAATTCAATAATATGTTGCGAGGGTAGATTCTAAAACCGTTACGATCGAATGCAGTTATAAGCGACAAATATAATAAATAAATCAAGATAAATAAAATATGCGGCGGGCTGGTAATTAATCCGGTTCGATATGACCAAAAATTATGTTAATGCGGATGCGTTTGAATGGACTATATTCCGTTGAGCAACTATTAGCACGAAAAGTTTGCAACAAATTCCCGATAAAAATGCGAAATGCAAGCACTGACCTTTTGACTGCAACTTCGTCCTTGTCTCTGCGTGTCCTTGGTTTTGAGGTCTTTAGGTCACAGGAAATGCGGATATGCGAATTTTGCGAATTAAGCTAGGTGCACGAACGATCTCTCGCGGCGAACAACCGAACTGTGTCGAAGCGGAGCGGGGGGTTCGGCGCGTGCGCAGAAGACTCGGCTTACGATGATGCGCGCCGTCCAGCCAGCGCATAGCAATTCACAAGTTCAAAAGAAACTTGATGCAAACAATTAAAAGCGCTCAAACAGATACCTTCAAGCATCAGATGCCCGATACCACGCAAGGTTACACAGGCATTTACTATCATACCGTATTAGAGTATCGTAACATCCAAAATAAAAATAAATTAAGAATACAAACAATTCACTCATATAAGACAAAGCTACCTCGAAATTTTCAAGGTTAGTAAATTTTTTTTTTTGTAAATATTATCTTTAAATCAATATATTTATTAAACTATACTCGTTATAATACTTAGCGAAAAAGTGAAATTTAATAGATTTATTTATATGTCATGATGACGGTAAATTTTTCGGTTAATTAAAATTCAAAATGTGTATTAATTTGCTTGCTTGAAACGTTTTAAATTAAGTGAAATTTATTTTATATCCTCATCTTCTTTTTATACGAAGCTGAGTGTACATTAGTCGCAAACGCAATGAGATATGATCCCTCTAAGGCCATTGTAAGCAAATTTCATAAAAGTCATCGGTATGACAGAGTTGACTTCACTGCAATCGTGTGACGAAAGAATATTTGACGATTCTATTAACACAGCGTAGCATCAGAACACAAGTACCTCATTACGTATCAATAAATAACGACTTAAAGCGAAATTAATAAGGCTTATGATCTGAAAGCCGGTTCCAAAAATCCAAAAACCAAAACGAAGGAACGTATTTTGATAATTGTAAGTAGAATAAACACAGAAAAACGTTACTGTACTATTTAGTATTGTAAAGGAATACTACTGTATCTAAACTAAACTATAAAACTTAATATTTAAGTTTCAAAATGAAGTGTATTTCAAATAGTCTTATGAATATCTTATATTAGAGTCTTATAAGTATACTTAGCTTTTCTTTAGCCGCAGATGGCCTTTACAGCGTTACCGGGGTTTTAAGGAGGCGGGAACCTTCGAGTCCTCAAGCCTTAAGGGGCGATTCGCCTCTGGAGGAGTTTTAATCGACAGGCATCACCTCCAGGGGAGGTGTCCCGCTGTCTCTTAAAGTCTCCAGGGCGCTCAAGTCATGAGGGAAGTCAGGAAGGGTATAATATTTATGCATTCGTTTTTATACTTATAGGAATGTGAGGACAAGGTTTTTTCAAAAGCTCCAGTTTAATTGCATGACGCTTCTGATTTTGTAGTCATAAAATGATAATGTGCGGTCAAAAGCCTCAAATTATAATGAAAGGGTGTTGGCAACAAATTGTGATGTGAATAATATATACATAATAACAAATTTGATAATTCTACAACAGCCTGTATATAGTCACCCTGTAATAATTTCCTTACATTTTTATTTTTGACTTTCCCGAAGATAGACGCGCTGTATGCTGAAATACAGGCTTCAGCCTAGTTCAGCAACAGATAATATTAGACCTAAGTATAATGTTTAAGCTAAAACAAAATAAAAAATCAAATGGGTAAGTTATATGCGTTGACTCTATTTAATATTTCTTAGACCTTTAAGTTTATTATCAAGTAATAACTTCGCTTGCGTGATCTACAAGGTTACAGCGCCACCTTTTGACACTATTCAGAATATTTGATTATTGAGTCGCACTTTATTAATTGTCTGTTTATAGACTTAACTCATTGACTGGTGTGGCTCCGTCTCATCGTGATACTTCTTAAGGACGGCTAACAATACCTTGAATTGAGCATCTAAATATCTTAAAATATTTTGTATAATCCAAATAACATTATTTTTTTATAACATTGACAGAAACTTTAAAAGTCGAATGAGTTTGATGACGTCGTGTGTTAGTGTTACAAAGTGACAAGGATTTTTTAATGTTAAAGAATGTGTACCTAATGTTGTATTAAAGTACTTTTACAGTGAAACGGACCCATGAAATTCAGTTACTCACCTTTTCTGAGATGAAAATAATTGTAAAACCCTGGAACAAAGAAAATAATAATTAAAAACCTATAATAAAATCGTTCTGTCGATTGTTCTGATTTCGACATCTAGATCTACCCACTACATTATAAAATAAGGTACCAGGGTCTCAGAAATACACATTTAATACATATTTCTATAAAATACACATTTCTACTGCTTAAAATAAGATAATGTTGTCATTAAGTAAGTGGTAAATACCACATAATTGCACTTGTATTTTTTATTGGTGAATCATCACCTTATAAATAGATAGTTTAAAGTTATAATAACTGCAAGTTAATCACTATTTCACTTATGTATTAATGTAATATATAGCTATAAGATAATTTATATAAAAATACAATACGCAAAACATTGTACTACCGCATCATTGCTCTGAAAAATTCATTAAAAAAATTTAATGTAAAAATTGTAGCTCTATATTTTGTGATAATTTATTAAATTGATTTCACATAATAAAAACATTAAGAAGCATCTTATAATTAAAATTTAAAAGATTCCGTTCCGTTGAGTGTATTTACCAAGTATTAAATCAACTTATCAGATATTATCGAAAGATTTAATAATAATTAGTTCCTTGAATAGGCGCCCATGTTGTTATTCGAAGTACTTATTTCTTTTATACTATTCACGTACGATATATAAGATTTTGTTTATTATAAAACGATTTATTGTTACGTCATCTGTCATTAATAATACAATAGTTTCTGACTTATTATAACTGATTACACTATTATCTTTGTAAAATCAACACATACCATTTGTTTACGATTGTGTAAATGTATGCTAGTGTGACAGCCTGGTTGTTTTGTATAAATTTTTATTGTTAAATGACCATCGAAATGTACAAAAACAATGTACTACAACTTTTTTTTTATCTTTATTTTTATTTGAAGTAGTTTTATTCCATAGAATACGTCATTCAGTATAAGCTTATTCTAAGACATAAACCTTATTACTTAAATTACTCAATCGGAAGAGAGTCACGGCAGACATACCGATACAACATTTTGGCTCCTTCCGACACTTGCTGAGCCAAACTGCCATGAAGTATACCTACATCTAGTCACTAGACACTAGATTCTAGTGCGTTGACCTGTAATATACAGAGTAACGCGCGTCTCTCTTCTCGATGCCGGACACACTCCACCAGCAAATGTTGGATATCTTCTATAACGCCACACAGTTCACAATTCGAAGACTCTATTTTGCTCATGAGATATCCAAACTTGCCACATGGATAGTGCCCAGAACGAAGTCTATTCATGGTAACTACTACAACTTTGAAGTCGCAATTTAATCCAGCTGTTTTAAAATTAAACTTTTACTTGAAGTCAACGTATTTATATTCTCATGACATACTACTGGTAGGTATTTTACAGATAATACGTTAAACATAGTAAATACACAAAACATATAACTAAAACATACAAGATCAGAAAGTGAGCGTGTCCCAGATTCAAGCCACGTGGTTACACTGACCGACATTACATATACGTAATTATTGTCTGTCTATCAGTCATAACGTGTGGCTAACAGATGTCTAAATTATCTGTATGTGATAAAAATATTTTTTATACGGAATTAGTGTTAATCGAATTTTGATCTGACGAATGTGATGTATGTATCACAAGCGCAATAGAATGCGTTAATTGAATTTTTGAAGACTTTCCAGCTGATTCTGGGTATCAATAACCCATCTATGTTAAAATTCAACGACTCGTTAGCAAAATCAAACAAAGCGGTCAGTACTTTTATCTCTCCAGTCTCCGTCAGGATAGATATTTGTGAACAAAACACAAATTTTTATTCTCGGGTCTTGGTTGTTTATATATTTAATTTTGTATAATTATTATATTCTAATAAAAATATTTAAGTTTTTTATACTATAATTAGTTTTTCCTAGTATCAATAACACAAGCTCTTGATGATTCTTATTTTAGGCTATTTGATATGGATGTGATCTATAAACAGATAGGCAAAATACCTTTCATTTAGGGAGCAGGAGGACTGGCCTCGATCTTAAAAGGTAATTTTTTATTTAATTTGGAACATTATCCGGTGAAGACAACAAGAATCAACGTGATCTTGATCAATTGTTCAACCTTAAGACGATATGTAACGTTATGGTATGCAATAAATAATTTAAATTTGAATATACATCTCAACTTAAGAAAACATCAAACTATGAAGTTATTAATTAATTACAATTTCACAGCAGCTATATAATCGAGTATTTCTTTTAGAGATTTTCATTTGTTACAGATAAAATGGAATAGATTGCTGCGTTAAATCGAGATAAATTTCGAGGTTGACTCATCCAGCAACATTATATCTGTTTTAGTATGTATGAAATATTTAATACTTTAACAATCCGGTCCGTATCAAATGTTTCGGTTATTTTAGGTGTGTGATAGTCACAGGTGCATTAAATTACTATCTTAAATAGTCTGTATTAAGCAGAATAGGACCTCCTTGTGTATTTCTTCAATGCACGAAGGAGTCCAAATTAGAGTCGGTAAAAATAAAGCATACGTGTACAGATAATATAATCTAACGGACTGAGGAATAGGAATTTTTGAAAATAGAACGCGGTAACGCGTACGCACAGATAAGAAACAGTGCAAATGCAACGTTAAAAATCAGTTAGTTATTTAAGTCTCAAAGTCAGTGACAAATGTCTCAAAATAATTGATCTCAGACACCAAAATCAGTAATGTGTCGCTAAAATCAGTGATAAGTGTCGCTAAAATCACTGCTAAGTCTCAATGTGTAAGCAAACCTATGTCAAAAATTTACTATAAATTTACGAAATCTTATTGATTTAGTTTTTGAATAAAGATCTTTGAGTATAAATAATTTTATTAGTAGAGTTATTCTTTTATTCAATTTTCTTTGAGTATAATTTTTATTAAATTCTTCACGGGGTTTGGCTTCAGTTCAACTGAAAGAAAGTGAAGATAAGTCCGAAAATGGAAGCCTTCACCCTGATTTCTTTACTACATAGGAGCTGTGTATCTTATTTCCAAACACCAGAACAGAACAATGGTATTAACATTGTTGTTAGTGACAGACTTAGATGGTAGCTAGTCAGGCGGACCTACCATAAACCAAACTAAGCAGTTCATTACTGGGAACTGGGAACTGAACCCTGGACCTCGAGATCTGAAGTAGGTGGTCTCAGCCACTAGACAACAGAAGCGGTTTGAATTTTATTTAAAGAAGTTGTCTTCCATTCTATTCTTCTTTGGGTATGAGTTATTTTATTCGTTAGTTGAAGCAATCGAAATGCTATTATTGTTAAAGATTTCTCTAACTAGTCAGATTTCACTTTTGAATTGTAATGTACATTTATACAATCTTTATTTAGATGTAATAAATCGAGAATTAAGTAAATTTTTATTTCTCTTTAACTCTCTAAAGAAATCCGTTTTAACTTCACCATTATTAGTCCACGTAACATTTGATAAATATACATATTACCTTGAGATGAAAATGTATTCAATCAGATACTAGTAATTTTGTCTGCAATATTAACTTTTATTACTTATCCAATTAGATACACTTTTACTTGTGCATGTAAGAAAACTTATTTGCAGTATTTTCGACTTAATAGCTATAAAAATAAAGATCACGAATGTAGGTGGAATGTGTTTGAACGGAGGCGTGGCATTGTCACGACTATGACGGCTGTACTATCACTCTCTATTCTATTCGGTTGACGCTACGTGATATTAGTATGGACATGCCTCATTGATTAGTTGTAAGGAATTTCGAATGAGCGTGTATTACTGTTAACTTCGCATACGTTTATTGGCTTGATGTGTTAATCTTGTGAAGTTGGTTTGTACTGTAGTCGTTCTGGCTATATCTCTTAATATCTATGTATAATAAAGAGCAGAACCAAACATAATACATTTTTTAATAGGAGTTCCAATATGTGGAAATATATATCGTTCCAAATTAATTCTAAAATAAAAACAATTTAACATATAGTTTCACATATATGTAGAGTTTTTGATAGTTGCTTAAGTATCATTATATTTGCATAGCCATTAATAATGAGGAAGATATATCTCTATATTAAAATAAACAAATATAAGTTGTTTATTTTGAGTTATATAACAAAAATATATTTATATAAATTTTAGCACTCTCTTGTAAACCTGTTCATTTTAGTGATTCAGTTAATAATTATAAAACATAATAATATATTTTATAATTAAGTATGGATAGTTTTATAACGACTTTGTTAGTATTTTTCGCAATAGGACAATTCACAATATAAAATTAAAGTGAAACTATAAAATATATTGGTTTATTAAATAGAAATTTTACAGCTCGATACGTACCTAAGTATGTGTATAGTTAACCAGTAAAGGATCGATGGGGATAGCCCGAATATTGTGTTCAAATAATAATTTCTTCAAACAAAAATAAAACGGCGAAGATTAACACAAGAATATGTTCTTCAGTTTTCCCAAAAAATTATAACATGACAGAAAGAAGAGGAAACAGAATACCACATTGACATCAACAAAAAAAAAGGTAAATTTCTAAAAAAAAAAATCAATTTTTTTTTTCAAAACATATTCTTTTTAGTCTTTTAGATTAACAAGCAGTTTTACCTTAAGACTGGTTACAATATCATTAAGAAGATATACATTTCGCCTGATCACAAAAGTATTAGTGATGGTACTCCTAAATTAGATATATTTCACAATAATATTAAAAATTTATGAGTTTGGTCTTTGATTATTTATCAGACTAAGAATTGGCCTGATGAGTGCTCTAAGATACTTAGATTATTTTTAGTTTTTGTAATTGGATTCATTCATGATAAAAAAATAATTAAAGTGTTATTTACGCCGTTGTTTTGGTGCATATCAGAAATGTTTTTTAGATGAAGTATTTTAATATTGTTTTAGAATGTATCATGAATAAATGAATACATGCGTGTGTGGTGAATAATGGAGGCAGCTATCTAAATATGAGTTGGTTTACAAGGAGTACAGTCAGAGCTGTCTCCGAGTTTGACTGAAGAAGCAGGTTGGATTTCCCGCCTCAGCGCAACCATATTTCTTATTTCGACATTTATAATAATGTATAAATATAAACAGGAATTTGAGTCGCTAAAATTCCGGTTCAAATTGCAATAGCTTACTTTCACTTTCACCATTAGCTCTTTTGTGATGGAAGTTGTTTGTAGAACTAGTCAGATTGTAAAGTGAATATAGGTCGTCATGCTGATTTGATGGAACTACAGTTAATATTTCTATATTTTCATGAGGTGCAAATGAAATACTAAAACTTAGAACTTTTAATTTCAATTGATCGGTTGGAATACATGATAGTAAGTATTAAAACTTTTTTCCCTATCGTAAAGTAAACTAAATAAGTTTACGAAATACTTACTAAGTATCTCAGAACGGACAATCTTTATCAAACGAATTATAGTGGGTTAATTCCTTAGTTCATTACAAACTAAATAATATTAAATATAGATGCAAGTTGAGGTTATATGTTAATGAGGCGTGAAAAAGCACTTTTTTAGCCGGCAAAGTGAGGGTGACTAGGGCAGTATGTCGCATGCTTCACTAGCTATCTTCACATATGGACTCCTCTACTGCTTATTATCAGTTGGTGTCGAGTCATTTGCTGAGTATTATATAAAATAAATACTGTGCTACGCAGGTCCACACTATTGTCGTCATTTGCTCTGATTACCCGACCTCCTTACTAATCGTAATGGTGGGCGTCTATCGGCTGGCCCGATGACCTGTCTGTGTAACGAAGATTAACTTTAATTAACTAGAAAGCCGAGATATATTCTTCTCTAGAATGAACTCGAAGTAAATTCTCGAAGTATTTGAGTTGAAAGGTAAACCTAAATACAATCTAGCTACCCGTACTAACTCTTCTAACTCCCCAAAAGATCTCTTATATCTTTCATTGTATATAGGATTCCTTCGTCCAGCTCCAAGGTTCAATATTGCGTACCCCGCTTCTACACAATATAGCATAAAAGAAAATGACGAAAGTCGCCACAATCTTCTTTTTCTTCTTCTCTTATATATAAAAATGAATATCTGGCCAGCCTCGCTTTTTGTGTTCTGTATGCTTTTGTTTAGGGTTTTTTAGAAATTCATCTAACTGACATGCTAAACAATAAAACTATCATTTCTTCCATCGCTACTTAGGGTTTCTATTAACCGATGGCGCTTAAGGTAAAACAAAATTCATCGGGAAAACTTAAAATAAACGTAAATAAAACAAGTACTCTTAAAAGTCACAACAGAAGATACGTCAAATGTAATCACGTGTCAACTAGGTTTTTTTGATAGAATTGAAAGAGTAGTACTTAACTAAAATTAAATTTTAGTCACACAGTATAAACGGGGCCATTGACTAAATTAAATTAAGGTTGAATTCTAGCTGTTGTTTTTCAATGAACGTAAAGATACCTGTGAGAAGTACACTTTCCTCAAGTACTGAGGGATGACGTCTTTGTTTGTAAGAATCTCAAGAACGTATGGAGAACAAGATCTTTTTAAAGATTATAAAGGTGTGAGGACAATCTTTTGACCTAAATTTCATCAGATTTTATATACTATATAAAATTATTATTATCTGCTTATTTCAAGATAGAATAAATGGATCTAGTTTCTAAAAAAATGCCACAAAATTTGTCATAGTACACTGAGTCTCGGTAATATTACTTTACTCGGCGGTTAAAAATCGGACTATGATGGTTCAAATGCCTATTTCAATAAATCTGAAAGATATACTAAGAATCGTCCTAGATGTAGTAACTAGAAAAAAAACTTGTCGTTAACAATTCGCATGTCTTATTTGACTGCTGAATTATTCAGTATTAAAATATTCTAAGTAAACTACCACAAGGCAAATCAGTGATTTTCAGTCATCAGACCTAAGTCATTCCATATTCCTGCACTATCCAGGGATGAACCGCAATGAATTACAACTCACTCTCTCAATAGAAACATTTACGTGAACTTTGAATCTGAGTGACACCTTGAATAGAGCCAATGTCAAAGGAAGCAGACCAAAATATCTCTTGAAGGGTCACTGCATACGTTCCACTGGCCCATCTCTTTCCGACGTGAAACAGATCCCTGTTTCAGTGAGAAGGGAAAGACAGCATTGGAATAATTAATTGTTTCCAGAATGTAAATGTACCAGCTATATGAAGTACTTAACCCTAGGTTTACCACGTGTGGACAAAAGTGTCCACAATGTACTTTAAATTAAAATATCTAAAAAATTTCTCGGATTAAAATTCTGAAAAATTTCCCCATTATTAATAGGAATTTCACAAACACATTTAAGTCAAAAACAAAAAGATTAAATGTATAATTTTTTAGATATTTTAATTTAAAGTACATTGTGGACACTTTTGTCCACACGTGGTAAACCTAGGGTTAATCTTTAATCCTAACCATCCTAAGGTTACCTGGAAGAGACCGCTTTTAGCGATAAGGTCCACCTTAGTACGAAATTAGATAAATGTCTTTTGTGTATTTCTTCTTGAATTGGCTGATGTACAATAAAGATATATTCTATTCTAACTCGTTGCTATAGCAGGCATCTATAGATTCAGCACCATTAGATATGCAACCAGCTTGTCGCTTGTTTGGCATTCTTGGATATTATGTAATTAACAGTTTGAGTAGCTCATTGGTATACTATTTTGAGCTATATGGCTTCATACAAATAGTGTTCTATATAATATGTAACACTCATATTAAGAATGTCTATAGTATCACTTACATATTGAAATATACCCAAATTATAACACAATTATATTTTCAAATCCAATTTTTCGTAGTATAAACAATTAACGCTTATTATTAGATAAATTGTCTATTAATCTATTAATGAGTCAAAGTATCTACATTTAAAGTGGACTTCCCCTTCTCACTTGAAGATCAAATTTTTTTAAACGCTTAATTAATCCAAAATACTATGTAGATGATGAAACCTACACTTTGGTGCGATTATCGACCTTAAATTGTATCTCTTTTAGAAAAGATAGAGACAAAATAATAGGGATACTTAAAGCTTAGAAATGGCAGGTAGAAAAAAAAATACAAAACTACAAAACCTTCGTAGTAATTTTATAGAGAAAGAACGTAGAAATATGAAAGTTGCTCTACTTAAAACAATAAGCCTTGTCTTTATTGTGCACAAAGAGCATGGTTTAAAACAAAAAGCGTGTTTAATTACCAACGGCACAGTTACTTCAGTATCAAACCAGTCCACCCACACTGCGCAGGATTCGTAATCGGGTCGCAGTGGTTCCGCGTGGTAACTTATGATGAAGGATTTGAGTCTTAGTTTGGACGTAGTGAGACAACTCTGGCTTGGCCTGGACAACTTATTTTTCAAGGAAGACAGGGAAGTCGATGATTTTGAATTTTTATTGTTATGATGCACCACGTAAAATGTCTCATAAATATTGTCTAGCGCTTAGACTAGGTAACTAAATTAAGGGATCGGCTGGTAGAGCTTCTCCTCAGCGTCACAATAAGAAAAGAAACGGTAACTAAATTTAATTTAACTTTCATTGCTAATTTAGGAGTTTACTAATGTCTCTATTGGCTTTCATTGCTCCATTCGTACTATCTTTACTTAAGGGAAGACATTTAGTTCTAGTATTCTTTACACGTGAAACAGTTCACTTTCATGTTTTACTTAGCTTATATTATATGCTAGCTTCCGCCCGCGGCTGCGCCCATAGAGTTCGGTCTGTTACAAATAGTAAAAAGGCGTTCCCTGATAAATGGATTATCTAACATAAATATATTTTTTAAAAATTCCAAACAGTATTTCTACAGATAAGAGCGTTTAGCCAAACAAACTCTTCAGCTTTTTAATATTAATAAAGATTAAATTTCTGGTTGTATAAGTTAAACAATTATAACTTTTATTCAGAAACAAGGAAGCTTGTGATTTGCTTACAAAACAAATGTAACCTGATGTTAAAAATAATTCAATTTAATTTAGTTTTAATGTATATTGAATTTAGTAACGATAGCCTGTTTAAAAGTATATTTTGCGTCGCGGGATTTCATTTCGTAGGTATTTATGTAGATCTGGTGAATTGCACGTGCAGAACCCAGGTTACCCCCGTGAAGGGCAATGGAGTTACCGGGGAGTTTTAGTGGGTATTCTCAGTGCCACTCTATTAGCCAGTGGCGAGTAGGTCCGTAAATGGATTCCTCCTCGTAAAAACAAAAGGTATTTATGTAAGCTCTGAGGTGGTCGGGTAAGTTGTTTCAGCAGAACACAGATCTTTCCTGCATATTGCAGTAGAGTTATTTATTACAACAATATATCCAGTAAATAGGTCCTGGGCGCGATCCACACGCTCCTGTCTCTTATATATTTTCTGGTATATCCATTAATGAATTCTTCCTCCCAAAAATGCCACCACACGAGTATCAGCAAAGTTATCACTTAAAAATCAATTCTTTATACTAAGCATTTAGTTCTAATTCAGCTTAATTAGGGTTTATTTTCAGAAACTGAGATTAAATATTTTAATCGGTTGTCTGTAATGTAATATAAAGTACACTACATCGAATGTTCTAGAAACCTTAATAAGATATGATAATATAATTTATTGTGATCCTGTGTACAATAGATCTTACAGTTTCATGCATAATATAATTTTTATTTAATTTAATTACAATTTTATAACAACACAACATAATTTATAAGAATATTCATTTAAATTGTAAAAGCTTTTTTGTAATAGCCATTCTTTTAATTTATGTTTAAATAAACTTCAATGACTTAATATAAAACTGCAAATGAAATACTTTTGGTGATTGTAATGAATTCACATTTTATTTTCTATTCAAGTTTTAAAATAAAAGTATGTCAAAGCTTAACCATTAATTAGTTTTATTGAAGCAAACAACTTTTGATTGTGATAGTATCAGATTTAATCAAGCGATTAGTCAAAAGACTACTCGAATTGGGGTCTCGAAGAAAGAGCAATCTATAAATCAATTGTTTTTAATCCATTGTCTGCTTGTACCGGTTTCATATGTCTATAATAAGGCGGTGGTTTCAAATCACGCGGGTTTCGTCGTAAATAATATAGGAAATATAAATATATAAATATTAAAGCATATAAAATTTTACATAAACTTCAACGTAAGGTTATCACAAAAATTAAGAACACTCGACTTCTCACACAAGGTTTATACAATTCTACTAGGATCTCCCTTCATAATAAGGGAGTATTTCAGATTTTTTATTTTAAAGCATATATTTTTTGGTTCTTGCAATCACTAGAATTAAAAGACGGACTATACAATTTAAATTATATGCAAAGATTGACTATGTAACATTTTTACCATTATATACATGCAAATGTGTTAAGCATAATTTTATAGTAAAATATTAGATAGTATTATTATATATATATATATAGCATAAATAAAAGCTAATTTAATTGAAAATATACAAAAGAATATTAAATTTTTATCTGAAACCTTGCTCATTCGTACGTAAACAAATGTTTGTCCTTAAGTCCAAATGTCTGCACCTACCAGGATTCGAACCCAGGAACTCTGGTAGACAAGGTTTAATAGACTGACCATTGGACCAGAACGCCATCCGTATACTGTGATTACTTGGTTAATCATTCAAGTTCCACAGTTTATATAGAACTCTTTAAACTTATAGAATATTATTTTCTAATTCATACCATGAGTTCTAATTAACTATTCATTTTATGTTATTAATCTATAATATACTCCTCCTCAGATTCTCTCTAAAACGAATTATGTGGCTTGACAGGTTAAGATTATTTAACAGCGATTCAACCGAATACATTAAGTTTGGGCATTAAATTGGAGCAACACACCTTAATAAGGATTCTGTGTCAGAAGCGGCAGCGGTGCCTATACGCTTGGATGACCGCTATATCAATAACCACGACTTTTGTAGGCTAATAAATAGTTTGACAAGCGGTCACCTCGGTGACAAGGCGTGATGATCTGAGCCTTGAAAGTGAGAACCTGGCTATGCAAGTACAATAGAATGTTACGGGGAAATAATAAATGATAACAGATACCAGTTGTGATTGCAAAAACAATAATACAATTAATTAAACTTTCCACAACCGTTAGAAGGTCATCCTCCATCAACATTCGTTCCTTGCCAGCCCGCTGGCGGTTGCCTAACAATAATCATATTAATTTGCAAACATAAATAAGTAAACGGATTTTGGGTTGCAAGTACTTTGTTTTTAAAGATAATGATAACATTGGAGCTTATTAAAAATTGGATATTATTAAAGTTAATATAAATTTATGATTATTTGCTGACATTTTGTGTTTTTACATCTGCCAAGTAGCATTGTTTGTTGCCTTTAATACTGAGTTTCAATAATCCATCTACGGATTTTTTTCTCTTTATTTTGGTACAAGCAGACACTACATTCAAGAAGTAATTTATTAATTTTACATAAAACTATAGACAACGTGTACCTATAAAAATTTTATATAGTCTTTAAAAAATCAACATGCAACCTGCATGTGGGTAAAAATCCGGCAAAACAAGCCAACTTATTTTAAAGCTTTACGTATTTAATTAGTCAAAACTCAATGTTTAAGCAAAACCATTCAAATGCAGGTTATTGATAACCACCTACAACTTTTATTACTAGAGAACATTGAGCTATAAAAAGCTTATACAGAATATATTTGCCTTTGTATTATATATATACACAAAGGACGATTATACAGAATTCATCATATCATCCAAGAGACGCTCATGGCTGGTGATAGACTTCCCCCAAGGATCTGCAAACCGATATGTCCTGCGCTGCCCGCATCCAGCGGCTTCCCGATACCTTAACTAGATTGCTGGTCAACGGTGTCTCCTGGTACACGAACTCCACTCCAGGACATTTATGTTCCAAAGCCTGTGAGTGCGTTTGGGCAATGTGCCCTGCATACTGCCAGGCTACGCCGGTGAAACTAGTTCTCTGGTGGATCTCTGATCTCTGATTCAATCACGCCTATAATCTCCGAGCATAGTCCTCTGTAAAGCCCAAAACCAATACTTATTTTGATTATAAACAAATTTTCTGATATTGTTTATTTCAATGACCCATACACCTTTGTAGGAACGTACGAAGAACGCGTGACTAATTGAGGAGTAAGGAAGCGATTGCTTCCTAAACGATAACTAAAGATGAAGTCATCGATATCATCACAGCGTGCCTTCTTTCAACTCCGGTATTGCGTTAATTATATAAAATTATGTTATCAGATGGTGCCACAACCCCAAATATTCTTTTTTCCTGGATTATCTCAAAAGGGCGTTCTTTTAAAATTCATTTATGGTGTCACGTATCGTTGAAGCTACCAATACCGTTGAAGCCGATACTTAGCATATAACGGTCTTAAAAAATTGTGTTAATCATTAAATCGTACGCCAGATGCGTTAAATGAAAAACGTACTAACGACTTTAAATACTTCGGTCCACATTGCTGCAATGCCCACGAGGTATGACGATCAGATCCAGACTTTGCAAAACTATATCGTTTACTCTGCAATTCTCTTACATTTACTTACTCAAAGTTCGTCAATCCGTTCAACTTCTATCCGTGGAACTACTTTGGTTTATGGAAAATAAATATATTAACTGAAAAAAAAAATCGACTTAGTTGATCTGCCCCATTTTTGATGGCTGCAATAAGTACTAAGAATACAAAAAAAGACACGATTCATTTTGTTTTTAATTTCAAATCATGGAATCTCTATATCTGTCACTTTCTATTTAGGAGCGTCAAAGCGAAACGACACGTAAATTTATCTCAATGGTTACAGTTTTAAATGAACTCGCTCTAGGCCAGCGTTTTTCCTATATTATTATTGATTAATTACAAGAAGGTCTGTGTCCAACAATGGTTCGGAAATAACATAAATATATTATTTATTATTTAATTGATTATGTAAAAAGCTTCCATATCATCTGGCATCATCCGATATCCACTCACGATTCAGCAATCATGACGTAGGAAATAACTAATAATTATCGCAACAAAAACTCACTTTTAACACGCTGTTTACGGTAGTAAATATATTTTTTATTTATATATAAAAACTGGTATGACGTCATCGTAGATGAGTAACACGCAAAGTAGAAAAAATTACTACTACCCGTGTTGTAGGCTCACGTAAGCCGTAATGTCTGCAGTCCTATCATGAATAATGATGAGGGAGAAAATTTGGTTGGGGATATCATAATTAGCGGGCCCATGCCGTTGTTCGGATTATATTATGGTCACTGTTCGTATATAAACGTATTCAAATAAATATCTGCGAAATTTTAAAAATCATTATTAATATAAAAACTCCCTTCGTAGTTTCGAAATATCCGAATGAATGGACAATGTATGAGAAGTCATGTTTGTGTTTAAACGAACAATCGTTTTGTGAAAATCTCTTTAAGCCATTGAATTCACATTTAATTATTGCGTTGAAGTGATAATTTACGTTACATTGTGTAATTTTTACAAACTAAATGCTAGTGAGAAAATCTACGACATCAAATCAATGCTTTAACAATGGGTAAACCCTTGCCAGGAAAAGAATGGGTCTCTTTGGACTGGGCTATCCCAATCCTGAAGATATAAGGCTGCTGACTCCGGGTATACTTAGTAAGTACATCTTGGAGGTATTCCAGGACAGCGGACATTAGGATTGGGGAAGCACAAAAGATCCCATTCAAGATAAGAAAATAATAATGGGTAAACTCATTCGGAAGTGTGGAATTATTTTTAAATATAATTTGTATTGACAGTATAAGCACTTCACATAGATCATAACTATATAACTAAGTTGTGGATGCTACAAATGCAACGCTTATCGTCGTAAATTCGTTCGAAACATCAACTTGCATCGATAAGAAACCTTAAATTTTAAACGGACTTTTTTTTTAACTGTATTTAAACCTCATGAAGGCTGTAATTAAATTTGCTTCGCATATTAACTGAACCCTTTGATCAAAATGTTTTGCGTGTCTTTTCACGCACAATTTAAGATAATAAGAATTCCCCAAGTTCATTAACATTATCTTTCCTTAAACCAACCTTTAATACGATTGAGTAAAGTTGGGATTCGCTTGGAAACTGTTTTCATGATCGTCTGTCATGGTTGAAAGATTTCTTTGTGATGAAGATGAGATAAGGCAAGGGTGAGACGTCAGGAATTTAAAAAGTTTTCACTCAACCCTCACAAAGAAAAATTTTGCATCGGTGTTGCTATTTAAAAAAATATAATTCTTATTTTGATGATGTTCATAATGATACAACTGAATTTTCAATTTCTGTTTTGAAGACCAGTAGACTTGCGAGAAATATGCAATTTAATGTTATTCTAGTTGTTTGGGAATATAAATGGGTATTAAAACTTTTAACTTCAAAGCACTATACCCTAAAAACGAAGATTGACGTTTGGGAACCGCCCAATGTTGCCAACAAAAAAACTGATAAAACTGTGAGAACTGGTTCAGAAACTGAGGCATTGATTTGTTTAATTATAGTTTTGGTCAAATTATACGATTGTGCTGATCCACTGTAAGTGTTAGAACACAGACAAGAGGCTAAAGGTTTTATTGCAAAGCTAGGCAATTATGGCCCAGTCGCAAGCTCCGTGGAATCGGGGTTTAGAAATCAGGTAGGCGTGTGAAGCTCAATTATCTGAAGATTTACCATGAAACCAACAAAGCGCTCGCTGATACGTCTATTTTCTCAATCCTTAAACAAATCGAAACATTATTGACAACATATATATAAAAAACTGCACAAACAGACGTATTTACATGCGCACCTACTCTTATTCACCCACTCACAGACACATAGATACACACGTGTTTAAACACACACAAAAAATACAGAGACACACATATATAGATAAATACATAGCCATACTCATCTCATGAATCAATAAACGCAACAAAACAGCTTTAAAAAGGTATTTAGGTATAAAATAATAATATTGATTGCACAAGCTAAGTTGAAGGTACATATATAAACAATTTGTTCAATATATTCTGATAGATTAATAAGCGGGTATTTTCAAATGCAATTCCCAACCCCCGTAATGAAACAAAAAGAGCAAATTAAAAAAAAAATATTCCGAGCATTCCGAGGATTAATTGCGTATTACCTATATATGTTAGAAAATAGAAATATTAAATATCGTATGATTGTTCTTTATTCGTCCAAATGCAAGCTTCAACCACGAAATTAACGTCGCTGTTTCTGTTTCTCTTCTGTTCCCAATATTACCATTACCACATAGTACCCATCTGAAGATCACGTTCGCACTGGGAGTGAATATGAGCCCCAATTCCAACAAGCTCGGGTGTAGATTGCAAGTAGTTGGTACAACAGTAAGAGGACTCTATATGTAACGACAACAGCATGAATAAACTACTCTAGATACCATCTTAAAAATTCGATACTGCCAAATGGGCCAACTGATGGCAACTGGTGGACACCATCCTCTGAACAAAATAACTTTATTAAATGAACGCGTTGACATTTGAAACCTTTTCCTTTTAGTTATTGACCTATGGGGCCCAAAAAAAATTACTGGAATATCGAACTGCTTCTCCACCTAATTGTAATGGATATAGTATCTTAGATGAGCTTGCGGGTTTAACCATCTAGGAAATTTTTTAGAAACCGTTTTATTTTTGATTTAGACTATTTATATGTAATTAGTAATGCTTGGTGTATATATGTTTGTGAATTTTGTAATTATTTATCGATATATTTTTGCAACCCTGTATCGATGAAAAACTATTGCTTTTGAACGCGTGTGACTGCTCGTTTGTAGATTATTTTGGTAATATAATATAAGAATTTGTATAGCCTCGAGATATCTACAGAATCAAGGTTACGCATTTTTGTAAATGATTTTACTACTAAGCTTCTTGTTATCACTTCCGTTTTCCGACAGTTTCTGTATTTTTAAATAATAAATAAACATTTTGTTAGTAAAATCAGTCTTTTCCTTCACTGTCCACGACGTTAAACTACTGCTGCTACAAGCTACTTGGGGCTGGTGAAACCCTAATTACCTACTTCAGAAGGTCGAGTCTCGAGGTCAACCCATTCGTGATCAGCAATAGTAAAAACTACTTTGTTTTTGTTATTGAACCCAGAGACCTTACAATCCAGCGAATTCCTTAATCCGAATAGAGTACATAAAGGACAATGTCCCTTGTTCTACAAAATAACAGTTTATAAAACAATCTATGCCGGCATGCCAGACGTAATAAGCCGAGTGCCAAGGTCGTAGAGGCTAAGATGCGTAACCCCATAACTTAGCACCTTGTACTTGAAACGCCATAGACTTGCGTTTAAAGTAACACTTCGGACAAAGCTTATCAACATCCATCAACAATTATGGATTGTCGAAACAAATGTATATTTTTTAATTTGGCTTCTGTTTTAATGTTTGAGTATGGCAACACTTACTCAATAGTGTTACTGTTGCCATACTCAAATATATTAACTCTCTTAATGGATTTTGATGCATTTTAAGGTTGGAGAATTTTTCGTATTTATATTTTTTTTTTGGATTTTTAAAATTTTTGTATTTTGATGTTATTTATAGATACTACAAAAAGCCTAAAGCGTCATTAACTCTTCAATAAAAACATCCCGAATGATAAAAAATCATACAATTTTTTTTGCAGAAAGTGAAATTGATTAAATAATGTCTATATACCCAATAGTCCATTAAATAATATTAGCAATCTAAAAGCTTGACCAACATTATCTAGTGCCATAAACAAATACGTGACAGATATAATATGAATCTAAAACTTTCTTGATTTGCCAGAGTTTAGGATTATATTTATTAATTTAATAATATTTATCATTGAAGAGGATATGAACATCTACAGTGTTTTTATACCCAAAAATATATGCATGTCATTTTTATTTTAATAAATCATTGTCTTCTGTCTCGCGCCCTTGATGTTTTATTAGGTTATGGGCTTTTTATTTAATTTTTAAATAATAACTAGTTTATTAAAAATGGACCATCAAGTTTTTAAAAAATTTCAAGGAGCTGAAAATTGGTTGACCTGGAAGTTTGATGTTTTATTAATTATAATGTCAATTTGGTCGGTTTATTTAACCATTGCTGAATTGACGACTTTAATATGAAACTATAAGGTAAAAATGATATGCTTGCTTAATTCTTATACCACGATTTTGGAAACCCACCATATGCTCCTCAGTCAGTACAACAATATGAATAGTTTTTGTCAGACGTGACATTTTAAAAAAGCGTAATGTATTCTATAAGGCTATCTAAATTATGTATTTGTGGCAGTTTTAATTTGCTATCCTTTTCCTAAAACATAGTGAGAAAGGTGTGCCATCAGAATTAGTTATTAGGTCACCTCAACCTCCTTCTAATAACATGGGTTCTTATAAAAGAGGCGTGAAAAAGCACTTTTTGGGCTGGCAAGGTGAGGGTGGTTAGGGCAGTAAGTCGCATGCTTCACTAGCTATCTTCACATATAGACTCGTCTACTGCTTATCATCAGGTGGTGTCGAGTCATTTGCTGTGCTTTATATAAAAAAAACGATATGTCTTTATAAATAAACACTTGATCTTATTGAAATCATCACAGGTGTAGTAAAGATCATAATGACACTTGAATGCCAAAATGTATGTGATTGCCAACGCTACGTATACGTAAGTATGTCGAATAATCTAAACAATTAGATAGAAAGTGACACCCGCGTGACAGTGAAATCTTTCTGTGCTATTTAAATCTACAAACAAAAACAGTCAAGGGCAAGTAACGTATTAACAGCCTTTACCATAATGACAACGGAAATTTCAATTGACGTAAAGGACATTTTGTCGAAAACGAGTTTTATATGTATTTGAAATAAGCGTTACGAGTTCTAGCGGTTGGTATGTTTAACATAATTATATCATTAAAAAAACTCTATTACGACTCGGGGTTTAAACATATCTAGCTCCATATTTTTAACGCTAATTTTAAATATACACCATATTTAAAATTAGCGTAAAGTTATGGTTTTTATTATTTATAAGGTCGTTATCTCATTTTATAAATTTTTTATGCATCGTAATAAACTAAGTACAAAAACAATTTTTGTTTTTATTTTTAGCTCTATTGAGAACTCGTATTTTGTTCTATACAACAATTCAAATAAAGGGAATTGATATACGCCTTTTCTTATATGGGACGTTTTAGGACACAGCCGAAAAAATTCCTGGCCCAATGCATGTTAATTAGTGGATATGGTTGCAGAAACCACATAAGATGTCTTAACCCAACTGACCACATCTTCAATAATTAATTAGCTAGCTACCGCCATTTAACCTAAGTCTAACGCCATCACCATAACAATAAAGTTTCCAACAGCAGTTTCAGACAAAATAGCCAATTCCACTGTGATTGGATTCGGGTATAGTTCGCTTTGAAGTTCTGCCTTAAAATCACTCACGATCAGGTGAGATAAGAACGAGATATCTAACGGTATCTTCAGACCAAGTAAGGGACTTCAGATTCTTTTGCCATTTTTGTAATAAATCTTTATTACATAACTTCTTTGAAATTCAAAGACTTTTAGCTTAATCATATTAATGTATTACGTACTTCTGTTAATTCAAATAGATTTCTCTATTATACAATTTCCTACATTACTAAAACAATTTACTTAATAACACGACGTTATTAAATGCTAAACCACTATCAAATGAATTAAATTGTTCATCTTAATCCTTAATGTGGAACGAATCGCAACATACGTTTACCATTTGCGGGTTGTCGTATCTCTGTGGCGTTCCGGGTAATTTTCTAGCGGTAACCGAGTGATTACTGGCAGATTAGCGACGGTTAACTTAACGATATTAGCTTAAACGATTTATATTTTGACCTTTTTCCGTGTGGCATTTTTGTGGCTGATGTCATTATGTTTTTAGAGGTCCACAGAATATTTTTTTTAATGCACATGTTTGCATTGCTAAAGTGGAAAGTAAGCACGGAAGATTTGATTATTTCTTCGAGATCATCAAAAAGGTTTAAATGCTAACCAAAATAATAAAATGCTATTAAATATTTAGCTATTTTTGTTTGGTAAGAATTGTGTAATATAAAATCAGGCTGTAAAAAACGAAGGTAGTGCTCAATAATTTTGTAAAGAAAAAATATAATTCGACTCGCGCTTGACAGATTTTAACACACATTACGTATGTACTTACAAATGTTGAACAACCTCTGTGCACTAATAAATAGTTTATTGCCCTAACGTTAATGTGGTATGTGGTATAATTAATTAGTGGATAAATATGTTTTTTTTTGCATAATATGACTTGCATGTTTCCGGAAGCAGTACGTAGTATGTTGTACAAGAGGAATTATATTCATTAATCGACTGGATTATATGATATACTGATATCAATTTCAATGATGTTATTGTCATAACACCGTAAGCTTATTACGAAGTTAATTCTTGTTGAATACAGCTCTTTATTTTAATCGAAACTTCCAGCAATATAATGTCATGTAACGTCTTAAAGTGTAATATAACGTTAATTATTCCACGTTTATAAGTATTTACAATTTTTCACCATAAAAGCTAAGTGTATTGAATCTTAAACTTAGAGTAACAAAGGGTTTCGTCACAGCAATTTCACTTTGAACTGAATACGACGGGCATGCAAATATGGTAAAGATTGCTATCCATGTTTTTGCGACATAAAGCTTTGCTAAGCGGAATACAGTGACCAAACATAAAAGTGAAAATGATAATATATCTGAGTATGATATCTAGAAATCATCACAGAAGGGGAACCCCTCACAAAAATAATATTAAACGAAAAAACGCAAATGCTTACCAAAATTCTATAAAACATTGATTTAGTAAGCATTTAAGTATTTTCATTGGTTAGGTTAGAATAGTTTAGTGAATAGTTTACCTTTATGCAAGTAAAAAAGAATACCTTTAGTAGTCAGACGTTTCAAAATCAAAGGATACATACCTGAAAAAGAAAACAATTATTATTACAATAAATTGAACCTTCTATAATTTTTAAATATGTGGTCGTCATAAAAATTCAATGAATAAAAAGTTATGGCACAGTCTAACACAAAAACATTGTCTATGCCAAAATCGGTGACAATTATTTCAGCCGTGTCTGTACTGTTATAGAGCCTTTAAATATAAAATGAATATATTTTGTTGCATTGCAATAAATTAGAAAACATTTTTATTCTGTAAAAGGGACCGTTATGGAATAAAAATTCAAATTTTTTGGAATAAATAACAATTTTCATAGCAGTTAATTTGAAAATGGAATTAAATAATTAGAATTAACAAAAGACTAGGATACCATAAGCAACGGAGGTATCGTTCAGTTGTATATACAACCGTAACCGATGTCGTTAACCCGTAACAGTTAAGTTATTATCTCAGTTTGTTTACTCGCTTGATTTCTTGATCAAACAGCTTGCTTGTTGACAGAACACGAGCATTTCTTGGTGTTGTGTCATTTGTAATTACGAGACGGCTTAAGTCAATGTTTAAGAAGCATGTTTCTCTGAAATCTGGTCTAAGTGTTGTGTTAATTATCTGTCAAGTATTCGACAAATATATATGAGTTTTTTTATACGATGTAATATAATACCTTTCTTTACATTCAGATGATTCATCTTAAATTGTCTTTGGTGATAGACGCGGGCAGAATCGTTTAACTATACTCATAGAATACGTATATTTATTTACCTAAAAGTATATGTTAAATTATCATATGTTTATTATTGATACATTAATAAGCATATTAAAGTTATACATTTGTTACTTATGGAGGCTTGTAATTCGTTTTTATTTATATATTGTATTGCTAATTTATATTTAAAGTTGAAAGCCACCTTTATAAAATAAAATAAATATAATATTTATATCAGATTTGCAAATTTATACAAAATACTATACATTTCCTTGTAGCCAACGTAACAGGTATAAGGTGACAGATTTAGATAGACATTTTTTTATTACTTATATTTTTTAAAGTTGTAATTTTAAAACTGACTTCTAGCCAGTGTCTTTGTTCTTTTCCTTAATACTTGTCACATGACAATGTAAGTATAAATTAGTTAAAATCTCATATAATTAGTAAAAGTTATCTTTTAAATTGTTTCTGCGTAAGCTTTTGTACCTACTATCGGTTTAGGCATTAAAATATATTATATTTTGTGCTGGTTGAGTACCTCTGCTTATCTTATTTTGTCGGTGTATTCGTTCACTGTGTTTTAGCAGTGAAGAGATTTGAGCACAGAGTAATTACAGGGCGTTGGAGACATTAACATCTCTTGTCACCAGAATGTCAACGCGCCTGCCACGTGAAACTCCTTATGTAGTGGAATGAGTCCCGCTGTGTTGTGGGAAAATTTTATTCCGACATCCAACAATTAATTCCAAGTAAACCCTGGTTCTTTAAGTATAAAAACATCTCCAAAACTTGCACCTCTACAATCTGTCGACTAAGGTTAGGACATGCATGCACACCGGTACATTTGGCCAAAATAAGGGTCAAGGACTCTTCTTTATGTGAATGTGGATTGGACGAAGGAACAACAGATCATATTTTCTTTGAATGCTCTAGATACGCCATCTCTCTTTATGATCTGCTCCCTCCATACATCCCCAGACCAATTAACTTCAAATCCCTACTTGTACATGTCAATTCTCCATTTGTTACAGTTCTGTGTGACTATCTAACCACCAATAAAATTAGATTATAAGTCGTTTGTCCTCATTAACCTATTAACAAATTTACTATATATATTTGTGTGTCTTTTTTTTTCAGATAATTCAACAGTTCTACATTTAACCTCTCATACACAATTAATATACCTTGTGCAATCATATCACTTTGCCCAGATAGTTTTTATAAAATATAAACCTAAGCAGAAAACTCGATACTGGCGGAATCTATTAAGAAAGCGCCATAAAACCCCAAAGAAGAAGAAGAAGAACTCCTTATGTATTTTAGTGTGTTATATATTACTTATAAGTATCGTTTAGTTGCCGGTTTAAATACCAACTTTTATTACCAAGTAAGTTTTTTTAATTGTACTATTAAGTCGCTGAGGATACAAAAAATTAAATGTTACCATAGAATATTTGTGAAATGGCAGCGGTGTCTTTCGAGGCGTTGAAATGGAAAACAATGAGGAAAAATTTCGACTTTCACTATGTTACAGCGATATAAGTAGGCACAGAAAGTTATCTTTGTAAACAGCATTAAGCTGTCTTAAATATTTATTTATTGATCTAGCTGTTTTCTGCTTGCTTCAAAGTTAATAATTAATAATAATATTTCTCACACTCACACCCCTAATCTAATCTAAAGTAAGCATCATTAAGAGCTTGAGAAATATATATATAATGATATGAATATAAACATAAGATATATACTAATTAAACATACAAACATCCGTCTCGTTAACAAATATTCGTAATCATAATACAAATATCTGTCCCTACCGGGATTCAAACCCGGGACTTCTGGCTAAGTAGACAGGGGTGCTGACCACTTGACCAAACAGCCGTCAAAGTTAAGGTAGGGTAGTGGTATTGGGGGTAAAGGGCTTCCTCACAATCCGCTTAACATTCTTTACGGGCTGACCATCATGGAGTATGACAGGGACGTCTCCGACTTGCCCAAGAACTTTTCACCGTACACCACCTACGCACGTCCTTCCGACCCTAGCGGGCACCTTTTATTCCTAACCAACATAATTTATTGACCTTGAATAATTTAAAAAGACACTAATTCCAATTGTTAGGTTCGGCTTTAACTGTGCTCTAAGAAATTAATAAATGAAGATATTGCTAGTTTATGATACATGTCGGGTCTACCAGAACTCCGTTAAAAGACTCCGTTTGTTATAAGACTTTAACACGTAAAAATTAAGTATACAGAAAAGGCGTCTCCTAATTTAAGTAATTAATACATATTCAACCTTTTTGCTAAAATTATTTATTTAAATCTGGTTGCATACAAAATGTGTCCTAATAAAACCTTCTGACTACAATAATTTATTACTGCTTAATTTATTGGTTACCACTTCCAATTTCAATAGTAACCATTGTTCTGTAACTACAACTGGTTTTCAAACGACTGTTCAATTTATGGTTGGTAAGTTGTATGCCAGTGCGTGGGCGTCTATGATTGTTGGATCTTACAATTTTTATTACTCAAAACCATTATAAAATGGCCTTCATCATCTGGAAGACTGGATACATAAGAATTCTTCTATTAGATTATTAGGATTAATAATTATTAACTGGCTAAGCAGAATTTGGATACTGTATGGATTAATCAAATAAAAAATAGTAATGTAACTAACATAATCACTTCTGTGTATTGTGTACGCGATATTGAACCTTGAAGCCAGAGATACGAGCTTTTTAGAGTTCACTTTTAAATAGAAATGGCTGTTTTTTTTATTAAGAATAAGCCTTAAAGAATTTTGTTTTCATCTTGCCTATATAGCTCTATTGTTCAGAAAGATGAAAAGATCCCTCAACACGGCGTAATAATGAAAGTTTCAAAATTAACATACATAGAATTTCATTTGTTATTATTTCTCTGATTAAGGTGGTTTTCGAGCATTTTAAATAAATATTATAATTCATTTATTTATTTAAAAACACAAAAAACTACAATCGTTCATCTGATTTAAAGTTTAAATAGTTTTGTTATTGGCTGTGGATTTAAGCATTTTCAAACAATTCTCTATGAAGGGGAAAGAGAGGGACAAATCTTTGTGAGATTATTACCTGTTCTTCTCAGAATACGACCCTCTGGTAGATTTGCGACCAGGCTTAGATTAACTTTCAGTATTTGTGTGTGTACGAAAACCGAATAAATTATTTTGAATTAAACAAAACTAAAAACCGACTCAAAAAGGCAATTACATTTCAATTTAATAAGTTATTCCTTTAAGAAATATTTTTAGTCGGACCTTCCCTTCCTGTTGTTTCTGGAAACAACTTAACTTACTTAAAAACCTGAAAAAATTTCTACATTTATATGTCGATATTTATTTTATAGTATTTTTTTTTCTTTTTTCATATTGAATTTAGTTCAAGTGAGTACCAGGAGAATCGCCAACGTTATCTGTCATAATAAATGTAAATATACTCAAAACTACTTTCATTAAATTTATAACGCTGCAAAATAATAATATTACGATTTAATTTGACTATTAAAAAAGAAATACAGTGAAACTATGTTATATAAACAAATTAGTAGACATTTCCTGATTTTAAACAAAATAATAGCATAATTAACATAATTATATGTTAAGTAAAACGTTTCAAATGTCATGCTTGGTTTGATAAAATTATATTTGAAACATAATTATATTTTTAAATTTAGCTCGTACACAATAATTATTTAATAATAAAACAAAATAAAATGAAAACTGAATAAAACAGACTGGTACATTGTAAATAATACATAAAGAATCATACATAATCATATAATCATACAATCAGTTAATTAAAGGTATCGGAATAATGGCTACCCAACACAGTATACTACAAGAACTGTAAATTGTTAATCACTGTAAGCGTACGAGTCTGTTGATAATACCATCAATACTGTTGTGGAGCCAGAAACTAAGTCTAATAAATATATAGAAATGTGGAAAAGTAAATTATAATATTAAATAATAAATAAAATCAACCAGTTTCTGTGACAGTCATTAATCAAGTCATATTTTTTTTTCATAAATCACAAAACTATTACCAACCATAGTTAGGTATATGGACAACTTAATCCAATCTTTAACAAATACATTGAGATACTACAAAACATTGCTCTTATCCCACCGGAATTCTAGATTAATAAAATTACAACCAGACAACAAAGGTAGATAAATTTAATAATAATGGGTATAGAAACAAATACCTACAGATTCAAATGAATGTACCAACGAAAGTACATTAATTTTACAATTTGACATCGAACCCATTCTAATTCCATTCGAAATAGAACCGTATTGAACTAACTTGTAAATCTTTGTTGTTCTATAACAAACAAACAGCCAAACTGTACTTAACGCAGATCTGCGCACGCGTCACAAGCGCTGACACGAAACTGTCAATTTATGTGTGTCAAAAGTGACAATGGCAAGATTCATTGAATGGCGTTTACGGTTCAGTTGTGTTTTTTTTTTAGTATTTACATTTCGTTTCTTTGGCCTCTTTGAGTTTTAGGCTAAGAAAATAAATAATATACAACTTTAAACGTGTGGTAAAAAAAAATCTCAAATCTGTTTTCAATTCAAAATTGACCATCATTAGGGGCTTGTGTTGTTGATGCTAGATGACGAGGAATTGATAGACAGGCATTGCCACAGACATATGTGTCAGGTCTACAATGTCTCTCCATGGAAGATGAGATTTTCTGATTGGTTCAGTTGGTTGGGTTTATTCTGAGTCAGCCTGGCTAGTTTTACTAACCGTGGCCCCATAACAGTAATGTTAAAAGCATTGTTATGTTCCAGCAGTTGAAAGTAAAATAGCCAGTTTTTCTGTGGTCTAGAAAACAAGGTGTAGCTAGCTACCATCTTCAACCTTAGCAAGAGCTACCTAAGGAACCGAACCAGTCCTGGTTTACTAAACAGGGTTTACAACCACCTGAGTAGTCAGCCATCAATAGATATATAAACGACTAATGATAATGATAATTTATGCATTATTATTATATTAAGTCTTCAAATACGAAACACATACAATCTATATTTTGTGTTGCGTGTGTGCTCTTGTGCTTATTAGTAACGGACGAAAGGATAAGTTAGTTTTTTTATAGTATCTTATCTTATCTTGATATAGGCCCAGGATTACTCCCGGAGCATGTCGATTCAATGGGATCTTTTGTGCTTCCCCAATCCTAATGTCCGCTGTCCTGGAATACCTCCAAGATGTACTTACTAAGTACATCTTGAGTCAGCAGCCTTTTATATATATTTTTATAGTAAGCTCAGCAAATTTCCAAGTTTAAAATCTTTTAATTATGATATTAAATACAAAACCTGAAACTGTTGTTTTAAATTCCAATTTCCTTATTGTACACACGCAAACTTAATTAATATATAAAAATGTTAATTTATATAAAACATCATGTACACAGACGAGCTTAACAAAAACAGGCACACAAATGGGTTTTCTACCAGCAAACCTTTGATATACAGTATGATTTTATTATGATATTTTTTTTAAAATATTTTATACAGATACAAGATTCTAAAGATGCAATTCTTTACGACATGTTTCTTTATTGAATTACATTTAGTTACGTCAAAAGTTTTACAAGGTGGGCGTGTCTTCCAAGGGTATAGCAGAACAAATTGATTGATCTTTTGAAGTCTGCGATGATTGATGACGTCGAAAATGATCTCATTCGACCTCCGCTGTTGTTTATTAATGATTAAAGAATGTTTTTTTCTTTCAATTATCTGATAGTGGAAAAAATATTAGATTTCCAATGATAAAATTAAATTTATAAATTACTACGATTACTACATTTAAAATGAAATGAAAATTGACTTTATGTTAAAGACATAATGATGATTATGGTTTTGAAATAATTAACACACTACATAAGCTGCTTGAAAGCAATAAAGGAAAGGTATTTTACTATAGCGGCACAGACCACCTACTTCATATCTGTAGGCCCGGGTTCAATTGCCAGAGCGGACAGTAATTTTCTACCACCGTCATAACTAAGGCTGCCGACATGTTAACAACATTGTTCTATTCCAGCAGTTGGAGTTAAGAGAGCCTTTGAGTTTGAATAATCCAGGCTTAGCTCGCTCTCATCATCGGCCTTATCTTCACTTACCATTACCATAACGTTCAAAACCAAATCACGTTATGGTAATTGTTATACTTGGACCTGGTTCCTTGGCAAAAAAACAAATTCGCCAAACAAATGTTACATAAAACATTTAAATTATGGTTAATATGCTGTTTATTTCATGACATACACAAATTACAATCCTGACATGTCACTATGATGACAGTAGCGATGGGTTTATGGTAAGGAGTATTTTTACAACAGTACCCCGTTAGGAATAAAAAATACTACAAAAGTGTGTTTTTATCGAAGAATCATTCATGTCTACTAAACTACTAGATTAAGGGACTGTATCTCTATTGAGTTTTAATTGAATTGAGATGTCTCGTTCGTGCTTAACGTCAACTGTCAAAATGTATGCAAACGACAGCAGCGTTCCTATTTTGAAATACTGGAAACAATTTATTCTATCTGCGATTGTCAGAACTACGATTGTAACTTAATGTTTTTTAATAAAAATAGTTATACAACCAACACAAAGACACAAACGCTGGTTGTAACCAATAAAGCACATATTCATACGTTATTATCCACCATTTAAATACAGAATAACTCGACACTAAATACCAACCTAACCTTACTTAAAGCCAAGTAATAAAACACAATGACGTTCCTGAATTTCAGTAATTTACATTGTTATCTCAGTAATTTTATCATTAGTATTGATTACGAAGAATTTGTACAAAGACACATAACTGCGTTAGACCTTACAATGCCGTAATAGTGCCGTTTTTAGCTAAGCAAATGTTGTATTTCATGTGTTTTCGCTAGTACGATCTAAGGAACGATGGCGGACACGTTGCGCATTGCACTTTTATAAAGAACGCGGTATCCGCTGTGAATATTTTAAAGTTTTAACAAACTTTGAATATATTATAAGGCTGGGTGTACAGTGAGAGCGACCTTTAACTCATCAGAATTATTGTGATGACCCATGACCTTCAAAGTCAATAATAATAAATATTTTGATAATTTGTGATACCTACTAAAACATTAATAATGTCAAAACAACAATTAATGTTTTCTTAAAAGCACATCAAATTACTCGACATTGCCAAATGGTTATCAGTAATGCTAGTAATGCGCTTCATAGTATACAGTACCTAAGCCTTCATCGTGTTGGCGGCCTAAACAGCATCTTTTTACATTTTCACGACTTTTATGAAGAAGCCCGTGAAGTGTAACACGGAAACAAGTCACATTATGTCTTTAATGTAATTTTGACATTATCTAGCTCCAATTAAGTACTAAAAACGTGTGTTCCGTCCAATGGTTTGAGTCCTCCAGTTTCTATGATGAATACAAAGTAACATTCATGATTATGGATATGGATTATTTACAAGTAGGCTTTGAAGGCCCTTTAGGTTGTCGATCCCGGTTATAATGTTATTACAACATTTATTATAATGTTATTGAACACGATTAAATTTTATTATATTTTATAAACCAGAATCTGTAATATAAAGCTTGCGTTGTTACCTAGATAAGAGAGAAATTAAACTAAACATTTAAATTGATGCCGAGATTACATTATTCAATCCAATATTATTGAACACTTTATTTCTCCATGTATTATCAATTCAATATCTTCAATATCTTCGTATTATCAACAATAATAGAAATTGGTATTAAATGATCGATCGAACAGCTATTAACAATCACAGTCATTTTACTTACACTTATTGTCTAACAACAAACCAAGAATGGACGTGACCTATTGCATAAACAACATTTATAAAGTCACGTGGACTTTGTCACAATAATGATTTAGACAATACGAAAGACGAGATTTGAGCAATCTCATGCGTAATTGTGCATGTCGGATATAATGACAGATTTTCGTGCCAGATTTTTAGAGGCGCCAACATAGTTAAGATTTCTCAAACCATCATTTCTTTGAGGAGAATCTAATCTAAAATATTTTTTTTTTAATATTCAATGTGTGAAAATAGTTTTTGGTTGACGTGAGCATTTAACAGTTGACTCAGAATCACGACCTTTAAGGTCAATATGAAATTTCTTAAGAATTTAAGACATACTTTTTGTTTATTAATATAAAATTTTACTGTATAATACTATTAAAACAGGATAAAAAATAATGTTACAGTTCTACGAATTTAGCATGCGTTGTATGTTTTTGAATATAATTTGTCTATATCCGTCCGAATTAATAAAATATAAGCTTATGTCACGCGCAGAATTAAGCAAGAAATATTAATAATGTTACGAACACTGATGCCGACTGTCTTTAAAAATTAAATATATTATTTATTTCATTTCGACACAAAATTTTGTCTGATCCATGTGTTTGTCACTCTTTGGAGAAACTTGAATAACACTTTTTATATTTCAAACGTGAAGCAATCAAGTGTGTCGAAGGGTAATGAAAGATTTGTGAGAATGAGAGGCAATAAATAAAAAAGTTGATTTTTTGTTATAGGCAAAGGTTAACTCATGCAAAGTCGAAGCCTATTAAAGCGTAATATTCATTGCCGTTAAATAAGGAGCACCAATCAGAGTTGGTTTAAGAAAGGCAAAAACGTACTCGAATTAGAGCTTATTTTGCAGCACAAGCAAAATATAATTTTTATTAAAGAAGAAATATATGTATTACGTTAAAAGGGTAAATTGCTTATATTGACTTGTAGATTAACGCTTCGATTCGCTTTAACTTTGCTCTCGCATGAGTTGACCCTAAGGCATTCAATCCCAGTGTATCCTCAACTTAGCGAGTTAAAGACTCGGTAAATTTCAACGTTGACAAACGGTGGAGTCGCGTTCATTGTAATTATACTGTCCAGGACAGCGTCGCGTGTTCGATATCGGAATTATGGAATCCCGTGATTCTATAATTGTGGCTTGTGTTAGGCTACCACTTCATTGCTTTTACGAAAGGAACGGGAAAGGAAAGTGTACCCTATGATCCTTGCTTTAGAATAGTGATTAATGTAACTGTGTCAAAATTGGCATTTCAGCCATGATCTGATGGTTCGTTATAAGTGTTGTATCACACAAACATCTGCGACAGTCAGGAACTCTAAACCGGGAACCTTATCTGAGAAGCTTGTGTTAACCTCATTTTCATAGTGAAATAATATATTTGTTTTAAGACCTGAAGCTCATAGCTACGAGCTGAAAACGCTCCGAAGAGATATCAAAAACAAAGCAATTTTCGCCATAGTTAATTAAATTTCTCGTGAAACTCTCATGTGAAACCGCTGGCTCCGGTTGTTACGCTTTTACTCACTAACTCGCATTGGGCCAGCGTGGTGGGGTTAGGGCTCAAACTCCTCATGTGATGCTCCCATAAAGGAAGTCCTTCGCCCAACAGTGAGTAATAATACCTACTCACACATACAATAGATTTATCGGAATATATTTCGGTCAAGTACTTCAAAACTTTCACATGCGTAGTAATTGTAAACTCGATAATAAGTTTATCGATACGATAAATTGAATCGAGTTATCAGTTGACACAATTTTACCATGATAAGTGTAGGATGCTGTTACTTTAATTGGTTCATGGCATTATTTCCAAATGCGCACGCAGTCGATATGATAGACAGCGAATTTCACGAAATATAAGAAATGCCAATGGAAAGTTCCTACAGGTTGCTCTATAGCATGTATAGTTTTTTTTCTATTAAGGTTTGTACTATATTTTTGATGTCTTAATAATAAAGAATTTACTGGGATTATTAAGTTATATATTTGGTTTAAATAGAAAGAATTTTTTTTTTATATTAATGCCGGCAATGATTGACAGTGATTGTTAAGTACTTACAAACAATATATATTCTATCATTGACGATACTGGAAATACTAAATCCATGTTATCATCATTTACAGTCTATCTACGTCCCACTGTAGGGTACACATGAAAGAAACATACCAACGACTTATCACGCCTTCAAAAGCACAGAAGAGCTCACGATAACTAAATTTTGATTGACCAATCCAGGGACTACCCGTGATTAAAATTGCTTTGTTTTCGTTATTGAAACCAGAACGTTTAAATAACTAGCTCCTCAACGATGTCAAATCAATCAATCTTCAAACCAGAAGTTACGAGTTAAATTGCCGGTAGAGGAAGATCTTCATGTCATGTGAAATACACCAATATATTTTCATGAGTCATTGTTGTTGTATTTATTTAGTAATTAAATTAATTTTGTAATTATATTCGGCATCAAGTACCCTTAAAGTAGTACGTTTAGTAAAGAGCCTAGTATCCATAAACAATACCCTATTTATGCTTTATTTGAACTAAGAACTAAGTGCATCACCGTGAACTATGAGCCCTAATCACTGGTAACAAGAATGATTTCTCGACAGCACTACATTTATAAATTTGCTAAAACTGTGTATAAATTCCCTTTACAAAAATTGCATTATTTCAAAACGTAACGTATTTCGATCACGTCTGCACTGACCCACTTACGAGTGTCTCACTGGTAACCGTTACTTGCTATTGAACATTTAAAATTGTACAGTTAACAACGCATACAACATGGCATTTATAGTAACAAAAGCCTTGTAGACTGGAGAATGACGGTTCAGTTGCATGTCTTGTAGATAACACTTGTTAATGGTTAAATTTAAACAAAAGCCCCTATTTTGGTATTAAAGAAATTAAATTAAATTTGATAGAAGTGACATACAAAAAGTTTGTAACAGTTAAGTAAACTTGGCAGGGCATTGGGAAGTGCACACAGCAAGGAGGAGGTCCTTTCCGCTCAACCACCAGCATGGTTAGAGCTAAAGGACCTCGAGCGACGGTCTCGTACTGGGAGAATCAGCGTTCCACCTCCTCAGATCTGGTAAAGATCGCGGGAAGCCGCTGGAAGCGGACAGCGGAAGACCTATCAGTTTGGAGATCCTTGAGTGAGGCATATGTCCAGCTGTGGACGTCTCCAGGCTGATATAATGATGATGGTGGTAAATCTTTATCTTAAGCTCATATACGTCCACACCGAGAGCTCGAGCCTACCCTAAATTAGGGCTATGAGGCCTTAGGCAACCTAAGAATTTTATCACAGGTATATGCGGGTATCCTCACGACATATGAATTCAAAATTTGAAGACTCATTACGATGATGATTATTACTTATATATTAATATTGGAATTTGCTTTCAAACTGAGAACTTGAAATATAACATAACATACGTGTTAAAAATGCTTGGAAACTGGGAGTCGCATTGTTTGTAATGGTTGAAGAGTATGGATATGGGTACTAAAACGTCACTTTTCTCAGGTCATTGTATGGGAGTTGAAGTTTTAATTCAACGCCTAACGTTTTAATTTGAAAGTACGCCTCTCTTTGCTTCTTTCAGAGGAAAATGATTCCTTTGACAAAATGTCCGCTGTTCTACAACATAAACGACACGTCAGAATCACTTCCAGTTAACAGAAACACAACCAGAATAACACTATTTTTCTGCGTAACGATTCATCGCAACCTTTAGACCATTTTAAACCCATTAAAAGATCTTTTACAAATAATGAAATTAAAAGAACAGTGACACATCGATCTTAGACCGTAACCGCTAGTTTTAAATTACATTTTCCTTTACAAACAATTGTAACGGTTCCAAAGCGCAGAATAATTTACATACAGACTTATAAGTACAGACATATTTATAGTTCGGGTTGATTAACAAATGATGATGTTTATATTTATAATATTTGAATTCTTTTTCTATATGATTTTAAATTATTAAAAGTAACATTAACTAAAGCATGTAATAGAAGTATCCGCAAAATTTAAACCAAAAAACAAAAACAATGTATCCTAAGAATTTGTACCACAATTTATTGAGTAATATTATTATAACTAAATGTGAAAATGCTCGTACCAGTTATTATCTTGTTGGTTATCCTAATGAATAAAAATTATAAATTTATTTCAAGCTTAGAACCGGTTGAAACCACCAGCCGTCTCTGTCTGTCTTTAACGACAAGGAGACAGCCAAAGTTAAGCAGTCCGATGTTAAGTTTAAATAAAATCTATCAATGGACGGTTACATTTGAGACGTTCTATTTGACATCGGTTAAAATATCAAAATTGGAAACTTCGCCTCGCTTATTCGAAATTCAAAACAATCGAACGACGGATGTTCTATTCCTGTCACATTTTATTACGGCGCGTCAAAGAGAGACGGACGGATTTTCGGCGATTCAACAGTTGTGAGAGAAAAATAAATTCTCTTTAAAATTAGTTACGGAATACGAGCTCTACAACTACGGAACCCTACAGCAAACATGGCTGGACACACTCTTGACTTCTAATTTATTATAGGCTAAATACTTTATTCAAACCGCAACATGATTCACGGTTCGATTCCCTTCTATTAAACGATTAGTTTTTACGTCAATATTAAAGGATGAATACCGATTCACCATAAAATTATTACCGTAGTCTTATCCAAATAACGTCATCATTGAGCCATCGAAATAGGAAATCACGATATGTAAGTATTTGACCTTAAAATTCTGTGTAAATCAAATCGTGATGCATTGATGTTCATTATTATACCTACATAGCAGTTAACTAACAGCACAAAGCTTTTAATTGAAACAAAATCAAAAACCGTCTTCAAAAATCTAAAGAGTAAGGTTCTCTTTCTATTCTTTCTGCATGTGTAGCATAAGACACTCGAGAAACGTTTTATGAAATTTTTCTCGAGTTAAAACTTCAACTCCCAAACAATGTCCTGAGAAAAATGACGTTTTAGTGTTGACAAAATCATCTGGAAATCCTTGGGCTACGCATGCTGGAAACAAATTAGCACCAACTCCAAAAAAATATTTTTAAAAATTCTCAAATTGAAAATGTTTTGCATTTTTAGTGTTTTCCAATTTTGAGTGGTGACTTCAGATTGAAACGTCAAGGATTGATGGGCGACTCTCTGTATTGTCAAATTTACCGTCTCTTTGTTTAAAAATGAGAATATCTACACGTTGTAGATATTGAAATATCGATTTCAATTAAATAGCATTATTAGAGATAACTAAAAACCTACTCGATCAAATTTTTAATGGGACCACATACGACCAAGAAACGGATTCGTAGATATTTCGTGTTGTATTTTTGTACACTTTCGGTTGATTTTTAAGTTCGTATGCAACCCGGAAAATAATATTACAATAGTGAATAATTGTACAGTATCCGAATAAGTAATACATTAAAATTAGTGTGTTAATCGGTATAACTAAATTTAGCTGCTTGACATCCAGCAGTGAACGTCTTGGCACCCCGGAATTATTTTTTTTAATATAAAAAGCACAGCAAATGACTAGACACCACCTGATGATAAGCATTAGACGAGTCCACATGTGAAGATAGCTAGTGAAGCCAAACCGTTCGATCGTGCGTTGTCCGCATTCAGCGGCATTTTGCGATCTTTGCTAGATCTTCGTTCCACCTTATGGAAGGTCTACCAAAACCTAGTTAACAGTTAAAAATAATTAAACAATTTTCAGTGATTCCTTAAATCACCATTACTAACCTTCATCGGCTATTATTAGATAAGCTACAACAGTTGGTTTATTATTTAATCCAAGTTTGTTTTGGTAAACAATTTCATGACTATAGCAGGTGATGTAATAAAGGTATGTATATAAAACAATAACGTAGCGTAATTTAATATCACACAGGCTAGTGTTGTTACTTATCACACAAATACTTGAGTCTTTTATTTCCGATATTTATGACTCAACTCCATTGAATACAGAAATCCTAGACACATTAGCCTTTCATTACTGAGGTAAATAGCAAGTCAGATAAGGGAGGACTTGTGTTTAAATTAAAACGCTCTCGAATCTTTACTTTCAAGACTCGAACAGTTGATTTTTCCCAGATTGGAGTATATATATATTTTTTATATTCAGCTCAGCAAATGATTCGACACCACCTGATGATAAGCATTAGAGGAGTCCGTATGTGAAGATAGCTATTGTAGCATGCGACATACTGCCTAGCCACCCTCACCTTGCCCGCCCAAAGTGCTTTATCGCTCCTCCTTTAAAGTAACCCATGTTGTATGAAGGAGGGAATATGTGTGCTGGCAAGGAATATCACGCTCTAGCTGTGCGACAGAGAAAGGAGTCACAAAATCTTAGTGCACACAGTGGACGTGGCAACAGTGAAGGAGTGACTCCGTAAACCAGCACACATACTCCTGAGTAGGAAAGGAGAGGGAGGGATAAGGTCAAAGAGCTCTTCAGAACACTCTCCATGGTACAAACCATAAAAGGCACTAAGCGACGCTATGTCGCGAAGCAATTGCAGAGGCTCTAGTGTATATTGTTTAATTTGGAATATTGAATAACATCTCATAAAGTGAATCACGTAGTAAATCACGATCTTGTTCAATAATTAACCATGTTTTCATATAATTACAATAAACCGAGCTCTCGTTAGTTTCTTCAGAGTAATTATAATTGTTAATTACTAAAATGAAGTCAATGTCTTTTCAGCTCACAAATTTCACTTTCTAATTTGTTAATGAAGCAGCAAATTGATTAATTGATTTTTATAATTTTAACGCCATTTTGTTAGAGTTTCCAAAATCTCTCTTGTAATAAGGACTATTCGATAGCTAAATTACAAACAACACTGTTGCGCGTAGACAAGACCAAGGAAACATATCCAATTAACACTATTTAATTAATTTAGTGTACTAGTGTTGGGTAAATCTGAAGACATTTTCATAACGATGAAAAGTCTCATGTCGTTTTAAGAGCTAAATGTTTTCTTTATCATCAGACCACTCGTAATCACATTTTTCAACATTGATTCCAGTATTCGAGAAATTGATGTTAAAAAGTTTATTAGGATATGGATTCTGATTTACATTTAATTAAATAAATCATTTAATTTAAATATATTACTTTTACAGTCTTACTATCATAAAATTTGTAAAATTTGAAATTTCACGTAAAGCATTATAGCTATTTCGTTTAGCAGCATCTATAAATGGTTTCAATCGTTTTATCAAGATAAAGATAATATATGAGTTACCTATAAATAAGGTTATGGAAATTTATTGTGATAAATATTTATTTTCTTGCTATGATAACTTCATTTTTGGTATCTATATATGTCATCATGATCATCTACGTTCCCCTGTTGAGACTTCCTACATTGGAGATACTGATGAGGATTTTGGGTTATAATAGCATCACACTGCCCCAACGCGGCTTGGTGGGTGGCAGCGGTTAGCAAATACTGGGACCAACGCCAGTGCCTGTACTCCTAGATTTAATCGTACCGAGACGTTTCGATCGTAATTTGACGTTTCGATCGTAGTTTGACGTTTCGATCGTAGTTTGACGTTTCGATCGTAGTTTGACGTTTCGATCGTAGTTTGACGTTTCGATCGTAGTATGACGTTTCGATCGTAGTTTGACGTTTCGATCGTAGTTTGACGTTTCGATCATAGTTTGACGTTTCGATCGTAGTTGCGTTCAGCTGGTAAACGCATGTATAAAAAAGGTTTCCAATACTTCACAACACAGGCGCTGTTGTCGTTTCCATATCATTTTACAGCGAACCACAAACACCGTCGATATGGTTCAAATTGATTGTAACTTAATACTAAGGGTACAGCAGCATGGAAAGGCTCAAGCTAATAAATTTGATTGACCCATCCAGGAACCAAACTTGGCGAGAGTAGCCTTGCTATGCTATCGCAACCAGAGTGCTAACTGCAACCCTAATGAGATTCTCAGTATATATGTACATCTTCTATGATATGTTGTATGTTTCCTAAGAACAGATACCAATCAATTCCACTAAAATACATCTCTAAGGTCAAATTAGGTAAAATACTTGGGTACATTTCTGGTATTGAATCATTCAATTGACTTAACTAATGGCCAATGTAAATGTCATATTATGTCACCAATACAAGAACGGATAAGTAATCAAGTACGTGTAAGAAAAACATATAAGTCAGTCATTGCAACGTGAACCAGCAGTTGTTACTAAGGATCTTATAATATTTATATAATATTATAAAGAGGAACTATTTGATTGTTTATTTCTTGCATTGATCTCCTAAACTACTTGAGTTCTATCTATCTTTTTTATATTCTATCTATATTCTATCAATCTATCAAATCGTGATAGATTCTTTCACATTTAAAAGCCTATATCATCCCCGATAAGCAGCCGAAAGTATATTTTCAAAAAGTTAATGATTCATAGGAAAACTTCGATAATTTATATATATAGAATAGAAATTTACTTCAGTTTTAAATCTACAATGTTTACTTATCTATATATGCTATGGTCTATGGTGACTGCTTCTTCCGTTTTCTTATCTGTCATTCTTTCATGTTGAGTTTTGATCACATATCTTTGAATTTTAACGTCAATATTTTCCTGGCTATTTCTTCTTAATAGTAAATAATCTCGTTTGATGAAAGAAAGTCTGCTGCTAACGATGGGGGACAATTATAATACAAACCGTGTACACATGAATACGATTAATATATATGATATTAATGACGTTGTTAAATTTGAATTATTAATAAATACTAGGTTTGTTAACAGTTATTACAATAAATAATAAATTAAAAAATTTACTTTGACTTTAATAATGAATGTTATGAAACAATTAAATCGACTATATTTCTTTGAAATTTTTCAGTGAATGTTTTAATTTTGTGTTTGCATATCTCCCCGAATACTTAAAACAAAAGAAAATTAATCTCATACACGTCTACTACCAAAAAGTATGTACCACAGTCGTGCATAGTATACCTCGTAAGCCAGTACAAAGAATATTATTAAAACCCAGCGATGTTTTCAAGATTAAATATTCCCATCTAAGAAATAATTTTTAATGAATTTAATTTCTAGTGATCACTGTATGCATTAAGTATGTCTTCAATATATTCAAATTACCGCACTCTACCGCTCATTTTGCCAATGTTTAGATCCTATCGTCATTATAAATCATTGTAGGATCATTGAGATTGCATCTTCGTCATTACGAAGACATGATTGGGTTCAATGCTTGGTTGGGTAAGTTTTGCTATCTACTAGGATTGGGAACATCCGCTGACCGTAGTAGAATAATCTTGATTGAGAAAATTGAAACCTTATTGTAAAATATTTAAGGTTAATTATTTTTGAACTTTACTGGCATATAAATCAAGAATATTTCTCACGGTGCTTTTATTTTTAATTCTTAGATTCAGTTCAGTAATGTATCCTACTTTCAGCTTTCATCAATTTATTATCAGTATCAACTATATATCAGTATCTGTTGTTACTTTATTTAAATAGTGTGCACATAATTTTAACCAAATATATAAAGCTTAACAAGAACATTGTCTTTCTACAGCAATACCGAAGCCTTTTATTGCTTGTAACTTATAACCCTAAACACTCGTCCTCGGTTACATATCCTCCAGGAAAGAGAAGAGAGCATTACTTGACAGCATTGGAGGAAATACATCTCCTTTTATACACAACGCTTCCTCAACGAGCTTCAGTAAACTCGACCTTAAGTTTTAAGTAGGAAGCTTAAAATTTATCCGAAAAATAGCACTCTGTTTTACATCTCTTTAAATATGCTAATCATTTCATATTCTTATTTGCTTACTCATATACTTGTATCTAGAATGTAATCACGAAATTGACAATCACACCAAGGACACTTGAAGTCCTTTTGGACTATCGTCAATTGATAACGATACAGGAAAATATGCGCCACTTTGTTATCTGAGTCAATCGTACGAAATGTTTCTTCGCATTTTTTATCAATATCTTACTGAATCAGTTTCTGATAGCAAATATATTTTCATTTTTATAACTACTTACTTACACCTTATCTACAGTTTTACTAATTAATAATTCAAGTTTTAAACTGGCACATCTATCGTTTGAAAGAAACTATCAGAAATAAGTAACATGCAGAGGAGTGCTTAACTACCGGACAAACTATCTGGGAAACCCGGGTAGCCTCCGGGAGGTGTTCAGCAACAAGACGCTAGGAGAATCCCTGAAGGAGCTGGGATGGCTCGAGTAATCCAGCTCATCACCCTCCGACGCAATACAGGCGCAACAGCTGCCCGCACGATTTAAAAAGTCATATCGTTTGCATCTTTAATCAATTTTTCCTACAATTTTATATCTACACATTTAGTTGTATAATTAATAATAAATTCAAGCTTAGATAGGACTTTGTGAATCGTTAAACGATGCTATTTTTCAACAACATCAGCTCATATATATGTTTCAACCAAAACGCTCACGTGTTCATTCCACACATATTCAAGTGTATAAAGATGATATTCCGTGAAGATACCAAGTTCATTGGCAACATATCCACTATGCTTATGTCACCAAACATTGATTTTAAAAAAACCAGTGTCACTCAAGGTTACTTTCTCGGCCCACTTTTTCTTTTATTTGCGTCTTAAGTTTCACTTTGTGTCGTATTTAATAATATTAGATAAACATCTCCTTTCTAAGACATTATGGTAGACTAACACACCGATCAAATAAAGTTTGAGGTTGGAAGCCGTGTCGATTTTAGTATGGTCATCTAAATTATATTTGTTTGTGCGTGACAGCTGATTACATTCTTTCTACTGATTTCGAATTCGAGAAAATCAAATGGTTTATGTTAGCATATTAAACTAATTACTAGGTTTTGCAAATGATAGAATTTTAATAGCTGAGTAAATAAGTTATGGTTGATTCTTAAGTTTTCTCGAAACCAAATTAAGTAGATTTGGGGTACTTTGAAGCCTATACTACTTTCCCTATATGTATTAAATAGTACTACTACTAAAATAGTAATAGTACTACTAAATATTATTATTTAATTATCAGTAAATGCATTCGACTGTATCTTTGATTAATAATAACCCTATAAGATATATAAAGTTATATTATTGATAGAAACGTTTATAATAAAATTACCAATATTAAAAATGTTAATATTGACATATTACAGACACATACACACATATATATGGATTTTTTTAAAAATTGCAAAGATATTATTATATTCTTGCTTAGACTATTTGTATTATCAAAATTCTTCAGTCAAAAACGCATTAATCCTAGAATGCAGTATTGAGTTCGAGATAGAACAAAAAAACAACTACAAGTCTTGCAGTGTGGTCAGCTAAAAATAAGTCTGATTGCTTGTCTAGAAGTAAAATGAAGACGAGAGAACACAGAGTATAACCTTCAATATATTATGCTCAAACAGTATTAAGTAACAGTGTTATTTTTTTAAATAGCAACGGTATCTTTGCCAAGTTTAAAACGCATTCATGAAAACCAGTTATTAAACTGACAGGCCCGGATCAGACGACTTGAAAGCTAACTTCTCTCGATATTAAGCAGCGGTAGTGAAAAGGTTCTTTACACTTATGCAAAACTTACCGAATAACTTTTATTTCCCAGTTCAAAAACCTCACATGGACACAAAACTGTACGAAGCACTCACTTACACGTTAGTAACAGGCACAAAATAACAGAGAAATGTGTTAAAAACTTTTTCAATTTCGAAAAGTCACTTAAAACTGTTTGGACGAAAACAATGCTTTATTTTTACATGTTTCGAACGTAAAAAAGTTGTGTTTTCTGATTTGCTTTTAACAGACGTGCGTTCGATGCGAGCGATCGCGGCGATCTGACACCAGCCGTGTAGCCGAGACAGTCGTGGGTTTGACCTTCGTATAATAAATGCGGCTAAGTGAAGTTAGTCTTAGACGAGTTGCCTTTGGGCAAAAGTGGTCTAGCTGTATCCCTTTTTTCTACTCCATCAACTTCACTCTGGATTTTGCTGATATGGTGTTATAAAGAATTATTGCTACAATAAAAGTATACGGATTGTAGTTTATGTATGGATGTATACTATCGTCTCCTCTGCAAACTAGAAGAATAATGTAAAAAAGTATTGAAGAATGAAGACTACTCTGTGACGCGAGAGAAGGAACGAACGGGTGTGCAGGTGAAAGGAGCCCATAATTAATTGATAGTAAATGAGAATAGTACACGGATCATTGCTAATATTGACATTACCTGTAGTTGCAAACCATATTATATTTAATATAATATTTTGAATAATATAGATAAGAATAAATCCGACGTACCGAGAAAATATCCACAAATATATCATTACAACTTGATGTTACCACAATCTTAACTAAAATTGCACTCCACTAGCCCTTATGTAATGGCTATCAAAGTTTATAATCAACTCGCCAAGATACTAAAGAATGAAAGCAATATCAAAACATTTAAAAAGCAACTTAAAGATCTTATTGTTTAAAAAACCGTATTACAACATAAATGAGTATTTCGATGACAAGCTAAGGGATTCATTTAACAATATAATAACTGATTATTCATATAACTATTAGGACTTTACACGTTATACAAATTAGACATTTTAAGCTATTGACATTACTTACTTTGATATCATATCGTATTTTTATAGTGTTTATATTTTTACAAGAATTGAATTTATCGAAAAGTCTAATTATATAAATTTCAATCCACTGTAAATCAAAAATCCTTTAAAAAGCTAAACAATTACAAAATGATTAATATTTTAAATGAATATAATATTATATACATAATTATGAATGATTTTAGGTTTGAATCTGATCATAATACAAGTTAAACACACTTAATTAAATTAACTTAAACCTATCGAGTAACCTTTTGTAATCTACCTTACACCGATGTGGCCAAAAATTGGTTGTGTCCGACAGGATCAACAGTGTAAATAAAATTCTCAACATCTACATATTATGTTACAATTATGAATTGAATTGGTGTATGAAGGCAATCTTTAGAACTGCAAATTGCAGATTTTTTCCATTTTTTGTACAGTAGACAAAAATTCGTAAACATTGTCGATAACTGAATTGTTATATTTAAATTGTTATTGAACTTAAACAAAGTTTTCTTCGGGATTTAGTTATTTTGAGACATTCTATTGAGTTTCTTATTGACATGACAGTAAATGCCAATAAGTTATTGAAAAATAAATGTATTTAAGCTGCCAGTGCTAATTCAAATTAAGATAACAAACCTTATCTTCTATAAAAATACAACAAACAGTACCCTAACTAGGAAAATATAAATAATAATACTAGCAGCAGATCGTTAAGTCAAAGAAATCGTTATATCTCTTTCACAAGATAAACTTCAAAGTTTTTATTTATATCTAGACTTAAACTACATTCTAATGCGTCATTTAAAAAAACGACAGTAAATTAAACGGTATTATACTTTAGCAAAGTCACGAATGCATTTCAATTACATCTGATTGACAGTGAATGGGTAAGTAAATTAAATTTGGCATTAAACCTTGTCAAAATAAGATATTATAATTTCTCGTAGCATTGCTTTAGGAAATTGATTTATTTATTTTATTGGAAGACCAACATTTTAATTGTTGTTATTCCAATAGTGATAACTAAGACTTAGTAATATTTAACTGAATAGCTAATAATTGATTAAGTAATGAAAAAACGAACGGTGAACTGAAAATTCTAGTTTATGTGACTAATTAAAATCAAAATGCTCAGTTCCTAATTAATAAGTTCTTTTAAATTGTTCAAAATTTAACACAGCTTCGAAGAATACTGTAGCTTTTGCGGTAAAAGCGAAACTATATAAGAAAGCTGAGTATAAGATATATGATTAATCTTAATGTTGCTAAAGCGTCGGAGATAATTTCTCAATCGCAAAAAATGTATGACACGTTATACAATAATTTGCAAATGTCATTATAATTATTTAAATGGTAGATAAGTTTCTTGTTCTTTTGCATACTTGTACTTTCATCATTGTTACACAGTTTTGGCAATAAATGATATTCTATTCCATTCTAATAAGAGTTAGTTAATTTTTCCCTCGAAAATTTTGTGGTGGTATTATGACCCAAATTCCTCATGCGTGTGTTTTAGGTAGGATGGCTTGCTGCTCAGGAGGCACTAAACTTTCCTATCTTGACAACACTAGAACAAGGATCACCAGAGCACACTGAGGAAGTGTCAATTTGTGAACAGAAGAAGAAGGAAGCTTACCATCAGTACAATAAAACTTTAATTTGTTTAGTTTTTATTGCAAAAGCAAAGGAAATGACTTTTTTTGAGTAAACAACCTCTAATATATATTTTTACATCACACTGACTTAAACGTTGCGTGAGTAAATTACATGGGTAGATAGTTATTTCGATAATTGTTGACACGGGTACTGGGTACCACTACCGAGAATCGAACCCGAACAACGATGAATCAGTGTCGTACATCTCCGAATTGTATTTAATTGGGAAGTAAATCAACTTAAGGGCTTTATTATAAATCCGTTAGAATTTTTTTCAAAGCTTACAATTTTATTTTACTTAAGTTACCTTACTATACAATATCATCAAAATTGGTACCTATTATTGTAGCATTAAGGGTCGCAATGAATGAATAACTCGCTCAAAAAAGCTTCTAAGAAACGCATAACGCCGTATGACGTCATTCCATGGTATTTTGTATTGCCAAACAACTGTTCGACAGCGAAATTCAATATTATGTTAATGTAAATGGTTTTATAATAAAAGTTAAACACATACAGAAATTGTATGGTTTATCCAATCCATATTGGATTTTTTAATGAATGACGAACTACTAACGAACGAACTTTGAATGATGATAGAAACTATTCATCATCAAAATAATTGTACTTTCATAGTCTTTTTTATCTGTATTAAGTTATGACAATAAATAATTTATACAAAATGACAACCTTATAATTATCCCAATTCTAAAATGACTCAACTACTTAAACTAAATAAATATGATCAGTTTCATCTTTTCATAGTTCGCATTAGTAGTTTTTTTTATTAATATTTCGATAATAAAACAACATAGATTAAGGAACGTAAGCTTCGTAAAAATTGACATGTTTTAAATTATCACAGTGGGTCTACTCCGAAAATCAATACACGCCAGCGAAGTATCGAATTTTTAAGTTTAAAAGCCATTAACGGCACAAATTCTCAATTTTTTTCGCTTAAAATCTACAAAACGTACAAGAAGGTCAATTTATTCAACTTTTTCCCAATTGTGGAATTGGGAAAATAGTTGAATAACGCTTTGAGAAGCGTTCGAGTAATTTTCGAGCGATTCATAGTTAAGTATCTTAGGGCGTTTCGAGAGAGAACACTAAAAAAACACCAATTTATAAAGATGCCAGTCGTAATTGAATTATGGGGATCCGAACATCTTTGTTCGACCGTTTGTTTTTTAACTATAAATCGATCGCAATTATTGATTTAACAATTAAGAAATCGATTTTTTACTCGTAACTTTCATTGCACGCTCTGGTTATGTTCGTTTACTGTTACTTATTTTTATTCTTATTTCTACCTTCTTTCTAGTGAGTTCTTTAATATTTATTTCGTGGCTTAATAAACTGTAGGTGTATGAAAAAACCTTTATATTTACTAGCCTTCAGCTACTATAGCACTGTAAGCTGCACAAGAAGTTAAACAGTGTTATACTTTTTCACACTAGCCTTTTGGTTGCAACTATTATACTTCTGAGGCTTCTGTACCTACTCACACAAACTGTAATCAAAATACTTGCAAATAAAACAAGTAAAAGATTGCTTTACTTTGATTGACGGATTACAAATTACAATTTATTGAACAATACACATTACATACAGAGTAAAATAGAAAAAAACTTGGTTACATAACGCATTACATCATCGATATTAAGAACGACCTATTATGAATTCGACATATTTCGCTATTAGGTGTTATTTGCAATTTTCCACACTGAGAAGCAATTGTTTTGGTGCTGCCAAAAAGTTTTATTTCATTTGACATGGCTAGGATTTACATTATATTGAGTCATGCTGTTATTAATTTATTAATGGATTTAGACCACTAGCAAACAAAGACCTATCTTTGCTATTGTGAACAAAGGACACATTATGGATTGTGTACGGGGATGCCGTACTGCTTGATAGGGGAGGAGATAAGAGATTAAATGATTCGGTGATTTTATAGGAGAAACGAAAAGATATAATGTAAGTACTTGTTAATACTAGGGTCTAATGGTAAGATGAGAACGCGCGCTTGGCTTGATGTATGCGAACGAACTGAACAACTGATTTATTACAATATAAATGTGCATTTATAAGTAGGTCGATTATGTGCTGATGTGACTAATTAAATACTATGGACGCACTTGCCCGTACAGATAGATAGATAGATAGATAAAGTCTTTATTTTCATTTCTACATCACACACAATCCATCCAGACAGTACATAGAAGTGCAAAAGGGTCGCAACTCAGTGACTAATTTTGTTCGGGATGTGAACAAAGCACTGATATTCTGCTACAACCCACAGATGGTAAGTACAGATGGAGTGTCTTCTCGTTGCCTTGGCTTGTCCATTTGAGTACTTTACAAACCACGTTATTTACCATTATTTTCACATAGTTACTATGTTATATTCTTCTGTTTTTGTACCACTACAACGGTCTCATGGATGAAAATTTGCTATCTCAAGTTGCTCTGTGCTTTGGAAACGTTAAGCTGTTGGTCCTGCGTTGGATCAGCGGCCATAGCGTAGGAAGACTTACGCTCAGAAGGGAGGCATATATAAAAACCAATACGCTTCAATTTAAAAGACTCAATTAGTAAGCTTATTGCTGAATGATTTAATTTTATTTTAACTTTATATTAAAAATCAGGCAAAGACAGACACTAATTTCATTGGCTTTTTTATAGAAAATACTTTAAGAATAGGTTTATTATTTTCATTATTTAATTTTTAATACTGAGTAGTGTTCGATTGCGATCTGGCGACATGAAAACTTATCCTTCACTTTATATGTAAACTTCAAACGATGTGAACGACATAAAGTTGAAATTAAAAAAAATATTTTAACATTTGTTATATCAATGTTGATTTTAAACCTGTCTTTAACTGAAGCATGAAACTTTAAGTGCTCTATAAAGGCTATTTTATATATTTTCCCGCCAACTTTTATAGCTTAAATTAATATCCTTTTAAAATTCCCATTCTACTTTTTTAAAAGCAATCATTGCATTCGCATCACATCACCTGACTTAGCTATTGTTAAACGAGTTTCTTGGAGGAAACGTGTAATGTCTAGCTGTCTTCATCGCACACATTCTATAAAAAAAACTGTCTCCCTCTCACAGATGCGCCGTGGAAAGGATGCGGGCATAGGCTTCGTTTTTTGAAATTTGAATAAATTTACACTTTTAAAGAAAGGTTTTCGAGCTTGAGGGGTTGTTGACCTGCCCGCCATTACAAAAGTCAGCTGTGCATGCTATTTAATGTTTTTTTTAATAAATGTTTTTATATTGCAATGTGCAAATGATTTTATATTACGATGGATTTTATTTCGTAACATGCAATATTTTAGTAGATTGTTTTTTAGAGAGCTAACGACATAAAAATGTAAAAGAGAAATTATATATGAATTAATAAATTGTAGAGTTTTACATAAAAATTAATAAGTAAACAGATTATCTGATTTCTCTTTACCGGTAATACCTAAGTTCAGGAATTGATTAGTTGCCATTTCTTAGAGATATCCAGCAAAGAATTGTGTATAATTTTCTCGTTTATCTCAGTTGTAATTGGTGACCGATATTTAACTGCTGTCTGTATTATTTGTGTGTTTCATTAGTTAATGGATTTATTATTTTTATATGCAATTATTAATTTTATTGTGTTTTTGCCCGTCGTGCTGATCTTATATGTTATTATTGAATAATGGATGGAAAAATTATATAAAACACGACTTATAAATAAATCTTGTGAAACAGAAACTAACCAACCAAACAACAAATTAGCGACTCTTTACGAGCACAATAGTATGTAACCGTATAAATCATATAAAGGTGATTATGATTTAACTCTTCAAATTATAGATTATGTTAAATTTTATTTCTGGTATGGAAAAAGCACGGTGCTTGTTCAAAACTGACGTTTTTAACTACTATTTCAGATTACATTTGACAGATGGCGCTAGTAGCAAATTATGTATGGGTCCTACAAAGTTAGCCGGGTTTTTATAATAATTTTTATATGATGATTTTAATTTTTTATAATAATTCGTTTGTCATTTTAATTAAAATTAAGGTTATTATTATTTACACTATTTGTAATAATAGCAAATAATCTATGACAGGCAAATACACAGATAGATAGATCTGTTTGTATCATCGTTTACATACACACATTATTTACGATGCAGTCACACGACTGCGGTGCAAGGACGCGAAAACATAAACTTGTGAAATTTTTATTAACTAACATAATTAGTTGATTATATAATTTTATACATTAAGAAAATTTAAAAATAAATAACTTAAATGATTTTAAATAAGTAGAAATAAATTAAAATATCTAATTCTGTGAACAATAAGATTAAATCCAGAACATTTTTAAATAAAAAAGAAATGTAATTTATTATTTAACACAAATAATATATTTGTGTATAATTGAGCAAGCTGACAATATTATGTTAAATCAGTAGGAGTCGATCGTGACAACCTAGTGTGATTGTTGCAGTCACAACTAAGACCAACCCTGTTGCTCCCTCATGGCTCGAGCGCCCTGGAGAATCTAAGAGACAGCGGGACACCTCCCCCGGAGGTGATGACTGTCGATTAGAACTCCTCCAGAGGCGAATTGCCACTTAAGGCTTGAGGACTCTCCAAGGTTCTCGCCTCCTTAAAACCCCGGTAATGCTGTAAAGGCCATCTGCGGCCAACAGTATTAGTCAGTCCAAAAAAAAACCAACCCTGTTGCGTGTAAATAATGCCACACTATTTTTTTATTTTATATAGCTTAGCTTAGCAAATGACTCGACACCAACTGATGATAAGCAGAAGAGGAGTCCATATGTGAAGATAGCTATTAAAGCAGGCGACAAACTGCCCTAGCCACCTCCACCTAGCCGGCCCAGAAAGTGCGTTCACGCCTCTTTTAAAGGAACCCAATTTGTCAGTGCCTGGTAGTCGTTGCCGCTTCTCGGGCTTTCTAAACCAACCATAAAAATAGATGCTTTAACATCTTATAACAAATTTAAATGATCCATATGCCACCATCAATGCTCTCAAACTAACTAAATAAATAATGCATTTAGACACGTTGTATTTTGTGTCAAAAGAAAATTCATCCTAACTGCATAATAACACAAAGTTGAATATTACGCGATCACCTCGCATTAGGCTTCTAAGTTTTAAGTATATTTCTTTTTTAAAATGCCTGGTTCGCTATATAACATTAAAGATTATTTATTTAGAAGTAGCGCTTAATCTAATATCTTCTCCAAGGCTCACTATGCAAAGAGTTCTTAGAAACTAAAAGCTTTACGAAAAGTGAAAGGACAGAGTTATACATCTATTAGAATAGATATTCAGTGTGAGATTAATATTTTAGAGTTAGCAATTTATTATCGTGAATTTCTACTTTATTGGAATAAGGTTAATTCCAATAAGTAAAAATTTTTTTTGGAGTTTGGATTGATGGATGTTTGGAGGTGACTATTATAATTATAATTTTCACAAAATCGTGGAATTAAAGTGGTGGCCTTTTAACTTGTAGTTAATTAAAATACTTTGTTAGAATCTAAAGTAATCTACTTCACTACTCTAATGTTTCTAATAGTTCTAAAGTAAATTCTAGTCGACTTTGCATGCTATGAATACAATAGAATAGGATATATTTTATTGCCGAAACCGTGTAAAAATGATGAAATACGTTTCAGACAGTATTTTCCAACAGTTTAGTTAGACCAGAAATGCATCATTTAAAATGGTATACAAATAGTTCTTTTATGTAACTTATTTATTAGAAAATTATTCTTAAAGTGTATAAAGAATATTGCTTAAATAAAAACGTGGCAAGTTTTAATTAAACTGGCACTAAGTTTTTCGTTAGATTTTCCTAAAAATAGCTTGTACCAGTGTTTTTCTTGTTATAAATAAAAAATATCAAAAAATATATAGGATAGTGAAGATCACGGCCCACGGCGTGTTTATTCTGTAGTCATTTGTCTTATTTTAAGACAAATGACGCAGGCGCTCCCCAGATTCCAGGGTATGCTAATGACAGCGTGGTTACAGTTAGATACAGATCCAGTCAAACAGAAAAGAATTTTTGACAATTTTTTATTCTTTCCGGGATGATAATGATTAAAGATGGAAGTACTAGCCAGTAGTAAAATGTAAAAATTTTGATAACTTATTTTCCTCATTCCCTGTCTGTCAGATCACTACCTCTGCGGTATGAAAGGAACATTATCTTCCCGCGCAAACGCTAATTGGTACAAAGGATGAGGTTATGCTGTTGTTTTTTACACAACTGAAGCACTCCCGGAGTGTTTTACACGGGAAACGGTGTTTGTCTGAGATGAGTCAGTGTTCAATGCATGTATGAGTTTTTTTTCAAAATTCAAAAGCTTTTAACCTGTGCTTGAGTAGAAACTACTTCGGTAATTATTTTATGGGTTTCTGGTTTCTACCTTGAAAAAGTATTAATTTTTAAAATTTAATTTCGATGGTCGTCTGGTGGATTAGTTAGTAATACAACGGTGGGTTTCTATAATCAACTTGACTATCTGCTTTACTAGGTGGAAGAGCCGTATAGGCACCAGCTATCAGTCCGCTGTTTCGGTGTGAAGGGTGTAATGTATAAAGAAATAAATCTTTAGTTTGAATAATCAAATCATTTACAATAATAAACTCAGTCGTATGTGACAAGTCAGTAGTTTTATACATCTCTCCTAACACGCACGGCGATTCTGCCCAAGAATTACGAATATGGGACGTTTCGTATTTGGAGAGAAGTTTTTGTACGGCTTACTGATTTATTAGCGTATTCATTAAGCGTTCTATTATCTGCAGTGCAACGAAGTATACGAGTTAGATAAAATAAGACAAAAGTGGAAAGCCACAGTCCTTTTAACAGCTAGCAGTACACCAGAATCAACATAATCTAGATCTTCGAAGTTTCTGGAAGAATAATCTAGGTTGTCACAAATTAGTTTAGAAGGCATTAACATATGTCTCCTGAATGTCGACGCATCTGCAGTATCAAGAGCAATGAAATTTTAGGTTATAAAGATGCCGACTGTTAAAATGAAATGGCAACTACTTTTTGCTTTCACTTTTGAATAAAATGACTTTGAATATGCATTTTTACCGCTGGTGGGTCAAAACGAGGTATTTTTCGGTAGGTTAGATTTTACTTACGGGAAACCCGTTGTAGGACCTATCCATAATCATAAAGAATCAAAGTAGCTAGTAGATTGGATTATAGTATTATTTTAACTGTCACGGGTAAATGTTAAAATCATTTACTTCAGTTTGTCCGGGATTCTTTATGACCAATTGCAATAAGACCTTTCTGTGATTGTAATAAGCGTTATTATTACACTGACAGGCTGTATGGGCGACTGTACATGACAAACAAATTTATGTCTCAGCATTGTTCAATGAAATACGTTCGTATTATATAGCAAGCTTCCTAGTGGGATATGTAATAAAATCTGTAAGATTATATATCTAAAGGCTCTCTCATTTTGTAGCATTCTCCCAATAGCTTCTGGAAGCCTAGTACAATTTACTGAACTTCGAAATAGGAGTTTCTTAATTGATGAGATAATAGGATTCAAAATCAAACTCAAATTCAAAATATTTTTATTTAAATAGACTCATTTACTAAGTTCTTTTAAATCGTCATAACAGAGAATATGTATGGAAAAAATAAACAAATGTTATTTAAGGTAATGGTGATAACTTTAAGTGGGTATTAACCGGGAATTTACAAAATATTATTTTAAAATTAGAACATTAACTAGAAATAGATTCTTTCTTAGTATGTTACTATTTTGTATCTAATTAAGTATATAAGTAGGTTGGTGACATATTCTTATTAAACTCTATGAAGAGAGCTCCTCAACAAAAATTTCAAGAAAATGTGAAACACAATATTTTTGTATTCAAACAATAACTTTGAGACTAAGGTGGACTCAACTACTAAACTATAGCGGTGTTGGAAACCAAACTTAATCAAATAAGTAATATTTTTATTTCAGGCACAACTAAGCATAGTATTAATTTCTCATTTATTATCAAATTATTACATATGTACATTTTAAACGATTAATACAGTTATTAGAAACTTAGGTTTTGTTAATAGTGATGTCTTAACAAAGCTTTTAAAAATATATGACTACGTCGATAAAAATTATAGTTATAACATTCTAATAATTAGAAGAATGTATCTTTACGGTTTTAATACAACGCAGAATCAACTTAAAGTATATAGGAAACTTTAATTGAAAAAAATCATTGTCAAATTATTTTCATGTAATACACACTCGTCAATTATTGGTAATTCACTAATTGACGAATGTGTATTACATAAATAATCAGATTTATATTTTATATATCAAATGTTCGTTAGTCTTGTTAAAACTAAACAAAAACTTGACTGATTGGACTATTTTTTATTGTTTTTTTAGTTTAAATTCACAGGTGGTTTATAAATATAAAAAATAGGGACAATTTTAAAGAAAATCTAAAATAATGTCATTTAATTTTAACTGTCGTTCTATTTATAATTATAATTATACTTATTGTTTGTTCGATCTACAATTCGGATTAGTTTTGATAGATGGCGCTAGTTGAATAGATTTTGATAGTATCTATGTACTCATCAGTTGAATCTATGTGAATTATTTAGCTATATTACGTCGAAGAGATACAAAACACGCTGCTACATCTGTATATAGCATAGTTCCCAGCAGTGATTAACATAATTTAAACTCTAAACTAAACAAAATAAAGAACTAATCATTATAACTATCGCGCACCTAAAAATTATTATAATATCGCAGACTTAATTGAGAACAGAGCCTTACTTTACCATAAACCGTAATCTTTACTATGAAATCCATTTAAAGGTCATTCAGACACGCTATTCCCTATTATTGAATGCTAAATGTGAATCTTATTACTAATAGAATTAAGGAGATAATTGCAAAACTGTCACATAGCTCGTGAGGCTTTGAAGTTGTCTTTTTCTTTTCCTATTGTATTAGAAAGAAACACCAGTAGCTATAAGGGAATTATTAAATGAGATATTAAAGAATTTATATTTCTTTAGATTATAGTGCTAGCATTCTTTACATAAGAAAAAGCTATAAATTTAAAACGATTCTTCAGGGGAAGGTTTGCTATGATTAAGGCTTTAGTCTTTATTTGTTTTACTTTTAGGACTAGTGGGTTTAGAAATTAAATTTAGACATGTGATCGAGTCAGGATCGGGTAATGGGATCCTAGAAAAATGTTTCTATTATATTTTTTATCTATAGATATTCGAGAATTTTTAACCAACGGTGAACAGACAAGCAAGTCGACAATACTGACGGTTACCCATCTCACTTTGACCTTGGAAACTTACCAATCAAAAATGTGAAAAAAAAGTTTAAACACAACCAAAAACCGACTTCAAAACAAAACTATTATCTGATTTGAATGGAGTTGGTGTTCCGCTTGAAGCTTTAAAATAATAATTAAGTTCTCATAATTAAGTCGGCTCACTAGTACCGCCTTTTTATTTGTATAAATTACAGTGAATTTAAGATATTTATTGAAAAAATAAACGCTGGGTTGTGCACTCGAGAAAAGTGTTTGTGTTTTTTCGAATCTTGAAATCATTATTCATTTAAAAAAAATCATAATCCAATTTATTGCTAACAAGATTTGGGTAAGGTTTCCACTTGTAAGTTAATTTTTAATCAGATTTTTTTTTAACTTACAAGATATTCTACTCTGAACATTCATATCTATTATTTAGTCTAAAGAAGCATCATTAGGAGCTTGGAACAATGACAATGGTACACATATTTAATATTATAAATATTTTTATATAAGAAATATACATATTTATGAAAAATATACAATTACGGGTTATTTGCGTTTAATACATAGCTGCCCTGGCTGGCGCTCGAACTGGACCCCTGATGAAGTAAGCACTGAAAAATAAAAAAGGGGAAAAGAAATGAAATGATTAAATGCATATAAATGAAATGAAAATGAAATGATGTACATGTAATGAAACATCGAAGGTATGTTTGAATCGAGAAATCCTAAGAGCAACTTGACTTATTCGTCTAACAATATTTCAACATAAATTTATCAACTACTTTTGAATAGCGGTCTTTGTCTACGGAATGCTGCATTAGAATTACGAAAGTGATCTGTCAATAAACCAATAATCTGAATAGTGAAGGCAGTAATCCCTAAACTGGTAATTCCAGTTTGAACATTATTAAATACAGATCCATCATTATTACTTATTGTAACTCACTTATAGTCTGCAATCTGTAGAAATGATTAGTTAGGGCTGTCACAGTCTTAATGTCACTTTACAAATTCTGAAATGCGACTTATTTGAAATATGTGTATATAATATTAATTTCTACATAGAAAAGTTCATGTACTCAAGTGCCCATAACATACAAATGGATTTTCTGCCAGCAAATCTTTAAAATAGAGTGTGAATATATTAGGTAAGGTAAAAAGTCCTTTCGCATATAGTATGTATAAACTAGTAATAAAATATCTTTGGCTGTACTATTTGTATATGGCTAGTTTTCATGAATGTCATGAAAAAAAAGGTAACATTTCAAAAAAGAATCAAATCAGGAAAATTTTGTTTCCCTTTATTGTAACTCACTTATAGTCTTGATTTTTTTCCCCAAATGATCCCAAATATGTATATCCCAAAATGGGTTGCTTACCCTAGTTATGAGATGTTTTAAAAATATGACAACGCTATCATATATGAATTTTGACATATTCATTTCTTTTGCAGCGACAACCCTAACAATACATCACTCGCCAAGTGTTGCAAGTAAAACGACAAATTGCCAACTAGCTCCCTGAAACTAGTCCATCTTTTTTAAATGATTACCGTTTATTTTTAATCTTCAATAAAATATAGTACAAGGGAATCACTAAAGAACATTCTCGTGAGAATTTACCTGTGCCAAAGTGTAATTATAGTGAAGGTGTAAAATAATTAATGTGTGTTATTAAATTATTATCCGATCTGCTTGGCATAAGGCATTGTGGTTCAGTATTACGACCATCTGACATGATTCACTCAAACACGTTTCTTAAACAAAAGTGGCATCTTGAATATGTATGTATAACTGACAGTGCTAAAAAAGTTTAACTAGTTTTTAGAATGATTGTCAAATCTTTTGATTGTAACAGAGTGACAGCAGCTTATGTGTTGATGATTGAACATAGATAGCTGACAATTGTATGGCTATAGAACACTACTATCGATAGTACCAATACTATCAATAACTCTTTACGTGACATTAATATTGATAAATGCAACATAATCGTGAGTGATTCTGCTCAAAAGGTAAAAACTCATGATGCGATAGTATATAATTCTTCGGTACCAATGCTCAACTGGGATGCAAAATTATTCTACTTATAAATATGATATTAATTTCAAAGCAAACATTCAGACAGACAGACATACAGTTTCGCTTTTAAAGCAATAGCAAGCAGCAGTTTCGTTTTCGTTTTAATGTCGATTTCGTTTAAATTTGTCTATCTGCATCTCTCTCATCTAATAAGTATTATCATTGAAATATTCACTAGTTAAGTCTTGATTCTTGTCACTTTTGAATCACCGCATATCTATAACCGCTCCTATTTGCTCTGATTATACCAAGGCATATTGTCAAGTTTAAATAAATAAGCGGGCTTTCCTGTTTAATGGAACTTTGATGACGGTGACTTCAATGATAGCGAAAGTACACAACAGTAAATCAAGAGTAATAGCAGCCGCCATTTACGAATGGAGTAAGCCTTTACACTGAACACAATATAACTTGATGTCGACTGTACTTTCTCGTTTTGTATTTGATTGATTAGTTAGTCTATATGCCTTTGTCCACCTAAAACAGAAATTGTTAACAGCCACTTACAGAAACTCAGGGGAGTTAGGGTCATAACAACACGACTGACGACGTATACCCTTCACATGGTCCTGCCTACCTAGCGGCATACGGACCGAATCACGGGAGAGCGCGAGGGTATTTGCATAGGGCTCTTTTCCCTTCGGCGTTGATCTGTGCTCCCTATAATTATGACAAAATATGTGACTTCGCGTCGGGCTGCTCTGTGTGTTTTACCTGATTCCTCCTATTCGTATGATCGTCTGATGGTGTGCCAGTAATGACGACGTATAGTGAAAGAATTGAGGAGCACATAATAACCATGAGGTGTATGTTGCTTTGATATTGTTATCGACACCAGAGTACCAGAACCACTACGCCAATGAGCTTCAAGGTCACGGAACTGACCAATCAAGGTTACTTAAGAATTAAGATTATATGGTACGACCTGGAAGTCAGAAATACTGGTTCTGACACTAGTCAGGCTCTAAAAATTGATAATGAAAATGCCATTACGATCTTTATTATCAAGTTTCTATGTAAACAAGATCTTGCAAATAAAATGGTATAGCAGTAATTTGTACTATAATTACATAATTACAAATACGCAGTTTTTGTATGTCATTCAAAGATAGCCTTCTGATTTTCCGATAGTAATTATGATGTTATTTTCCATTGTGATTTGTGACAGATATAGCCTTGTTGCGTGTGCAGTGCCGTCATATTTCACCTGGTTCGCGTTTTCGGATGGCTTCCTCTATTTTAGGCTAGGCCTTCTCAAGGGCACCATTATTTCTTCATCGTTATTTTTCGTTACATTCTCAACTTTATATAGAAACGAACACAGAAATATCAAGTGTTTTATTTAATTTGTCGAGTACTACAAGTTATATATTTTGAAAATTGTTTTTATTTTTCGGATTTCCGACTTAATGCTTAAAGAGCTATGGTGTAAGAGGCTGTTTCTGTTAAACTTGTAGAAGTGGGGCAATGAATGGACGATGTGTCGTTATAATTTAGTACTTGTTATTTTTTCTTAGTCATTTCATTTCTGTTCTCAATATACAAATAGACACTTTATTTAGAATTGTTTGTGTTTAAATTACGTCTCGGTTACTGGCCATTTAAAAGTTCGCCTTACCTTAGTCTGCTCCTTTAATAATAAAATTAACGGCATTGTTGTGTTTCGGCAGTTGGAGGTAAAAATCTGCCTGTAACTTGACTCCATCTTCGGATTTATTACGAGTCACTCACACCTGGATCGAGGGTTCTAGTCAATAACGAAAGGAAAACTGAATAGGTCCATCAAAATGCACTATCTCGAGCACCTCCGTGTTACAAAGGGCACGTCAAATTGTTGGTCTTAGTTGTTATGGTGACCACTTTGACCTATTAAGCCGTATTTTGCCAGCGTAGTGGAGTTATGGACCATACTCCTAGTGTAACCTCACCGACAAACTGTGACGAACATTACTACAATGAAATTTGGTCACTCATTGCTATGTCGCACAGTCAAGAAATGGAATTCTTGCCAGTACACGTTTTCCCTTACACTACTGGGTCATTCAAAAGAGACGTGAAGATGTATCTTGCAGGTCGGCAAGATCCAGATGGTGTGATGCATGGTGTCACTCACATTAGCCACGTTTTTTGGACTCCACTTCTCGTCATCATCAGCTGGAATGAAGGCATTTGATTGATCGTTCTATAAGAAATGTGTTTCTCTGGTGTAGAACTGCTTGAAGTGGGCCGTATATAATATAAGCTATCGATGATAAAATCCGTTAATCTCCACTTTTAAAGTACATTGTTTCGTGACACAAAGCTATGGATATTAATTGTATACGTTTGGTAGTTTTTCCATGAACTAGATAGAAATACAAAGCTTTTACAAACTTGGTAAAGTTGTGATAACTAAAACATTTAGGGCGAAAGTTCGCTCTCATCAGCACCGACCTCGTTGGACAACTTTAAAATGTGAAACTTGGAAACTCTATAATTAGACTATGCCGTGTCAAATGTCTATTAGAGTAATTCTGTGACGGTTCATGGTTTGTTTAGTGTTAGAGAAAATATGGCTTTTAATGTTTGCTCCGAATTATCTTTGGCAATTTGTTGCTAATACTAAAACCCATGATTAGAGACGATAATTTGGCGATACATATTTATTTTAAGATTGTGTTTTTATTTGTATGAGTTAATATTTTTAAAAGTACAAAATAAAATAGAAAACATAATTCATAGAATATAATAGAATACTTAACATCCGTTATAATTATATTTTAATAATAAAAAAAAATGTCTAAAGACTACCTTTATTTTCAGTTTTCAGAAACATGCTGTTGCGGACTGGCTGGTTTTTATAAAACTTTATGTTATATAACTTTTGAATTTATATTTTTATATGCGCTATTGTTTTTCTATCAGTCGTTCAATATACACGTCGTAAGCGACACATGGCGTTTCATTCTCAACACATGCCTACCATAGATATGACGGCTGGCGACGGCTATCTGGTCGAGTCTAAGCCAGAGTTCTCGGGTTCGAATGCCGTAGTAGCGGCTACTTGTATGAGTGCGAATATAATTCACATGTCATAGATGTGGTATGTTTTTTTATATATTTATGATATTTATATTGATATTACTATCAGATTTCAATAGCACTCAATGATGCTTACTTTGGGCTAGATGTTAGTGTGAAGAAAATATAGTTTCTCCAGTATAAAGTGAAGAGAACGTTGAACCTACCTCAACAAAGATTTGGTTACCTACAGAACACTCATGTCTATCAAGCTGTATAGAAAGTCAAACTCTCCTATTACAAAATCTCCACTGGCTGAATAATACTAAAGATCGTGCTTACATGAGTTGCACAAGTATCAATACGACACATTTTTAATTTGATGATTTGTGCCGGCTGACAAGGGCCAAATGCCGGAGCCTTCTCAAACCGCCAGGTGATTTAACTAAAAATTTAATTTCTATTTTTGATCTGGCAGAAATTTAAGCCATTTGCTCGCCGCAACGTCAGCAGCTGCGGAAAGGATTCTTTATTGTCATGGTAAGGGTTTCAGTAGTGATGAATCCTATACTCCTCTATCTCTCTGCCAAGAAAAGAACCCTTTGGCAAGAAGAGCACGTAGAGTCCCCTGTCACTAAATAGAGTATCATCCACAATCCAGAACATGAAAATCTCAAATATCATAAAATTCAAATGCTTTATATTGATATTTTCTTTTGTTCAGGTACGTAATTGTGTAATTTCAGACTTTAAAACCTACTTTTGCGTAAATTTACAATCTTTATTTTGATTTTTAATGAATATAAATGAGAGTATGAGAAAAAAAAACAAAAGTCCCTGTCAGGCAAGCTTCAACTTCATTAGTTCTGCATTTAATTCAAAACCGAAACCTAATTCTAATTTAAGTCCATTATAATAGGATTTAAAAATATAAAACTACTGACTTCTTAATTAGATGCCATGTTTAAGTTAAAATGTAAGTTACCAAAGATTAAGACGTTCATAGAGAAGTCATCCTTGCAGAGGGGTCATCAACAAAAAGACTGTTTAGATCTTACAAATATTCCTTCGGGGTGACTACACTCAAAATTTTTTTGCACCTTCGTATCGGTGATGCAGAGGTCATTAACACCCTCGACCCTCTGCAATTGCGTCGCGATGATATTGCAAAACGCCTTCTATATCTTGTACCATGAACAGTGTTCAAAAGAGCTGTATATAAATCTTATTTCTCCCTCTCCTCTCCTGCTCTGGGGCAAGCATGCCAGTCTATGGAGACACCCATTAACTGTCCCCACTTCAACTTCACACACAATGATATTTTGAGGTTCATTTCTTTCACACGTATTCCACAACATAATCTCCTTGGACGAGGCATGAAAGGGTCCTTTTTGGTCTGGAAAGGTGGGGGTGATTTGGACAGTTTGTATTATTATTATCCTTAATAATGCGCTTATTATCGTTAATAACGCGACAGTACACCAAATAAGGAGTACGTAATTTGACCATCACGCAATTTCGAGTGATTCGGTCATATCTTTTCAATACATAACTAACAAGAATACACCCAATACTGTTATTCAGCGGCTCAAAATAGAACAAACCTTTAAAAATAAGCAAATAATAATCACCTTGAAACTCAAATTTCCTTAATTATTACTAAGGAAATGTTGATAATGGTATTTGTACAAAATTATCGCGTGACTCGTTGATATGAGGGTGGAACTATGTTACAATGTCATTGCGAAGGTCACAGCGAAAAAGACGACACTAATATTACTAAATTTCATTAACGCTGCCCATGAACTCTGTTTCGTGTTGTTATTACGAAAGCGAGGCAATTAATTGATAGATAGAAAGAAATTCTTTATCTTGCCCATACACTTTAACATTACAAGGTTGTATGTGAAAAACTGTTAGCGTTAGGTGTGATCTCTATAAGACAACCATAAGGTTGAAGTTGTAGTGTAATAAATAATAGTAATAACAAAACACACATATATAAATATATAAAAAGTATCCATAGTCTTCATATAAATTTATGCATTAGGTCCATGAACATTACATTTTGTTGCATTTTTTGTAATAAAAATTTAAAATGTATCCAATTTCTTCATTCGCTTCTCTTATTTTGACAGAAAGATGAACAAATGATTTTTTTTTAAATGTTACATACAAATAGTACAGCCAAAGATATTTTATTACAAGTTTATACATACAGTATGCGAAAAGCCTTTCTGCCGACCTAATATAAATGTATGTATAATTCTAATAGTCTCATATAATTTTCCATATGACAATAAATTTAATCCATAGTATTAGTCATATGTTATAATAATATCCATTTCGCAACTAAGCTAGATAATTTGCATGAGTGGTAAATATATTAATGTAAAGAACAAGATAAGTTTTATCTGTGCTTACCCGTTCGCGCCCTAAAAAGGACAGGAGTGCCAGAGTAGCGATTTATTTGCTTGGTTTCGCTTAAGTTACAATACAACACAAATATTCTTTATTTCAGATAAAATACTATAAGTAAACATATCATACAATAGGCGGCCTTATTGCTAATAAGAATTTACTCTCAGGCAAAAGTAAGTTATTTTTTATAGCAAGTTCAGCAAATAACTCGACACCATCTGATAGTAAGCAGAAAAGGAGTGCATATATTAAGATAGCTAGTGCAGCATGCGACATACTGCCCTATCCAGCCCAAAAAAAAGTTTTTCAGGCCTCTTGAAGGAACCCATGTTGTATGAAGGAGGGATACGTGTGCCGGTAATGAATTCCACGCTCTAGCTGTGCGACAGAAAAAGGAGTCACGAAATCTCTTTGTGCGTAAAGTAGCCGAAATAGACATTAAATAAATAAAAAATAAACATATTCGATGCAAAACTAACGACCGAATACAATATAATACGAATAATTACATAAATGAATATACTGGTTGAAAACAGCTAGGGAGGGTAGTGAAACAAGTTCATCTGAAGTTGTAAAAGTTAAATATCACGTCTTAATTTCAATATTATCATGATTATAATGTATCTAGATCATCTACAACCTATATTTCAAAATAACATTAAAGAAATTCATCTCTTGTTGGATTCGATGGCTCTCATATAATGAAGCTGGAATATTATTAAAATATTAAAATACTTTTAATTAATCTTTGAACCCACATCAACAATCCCACTACCCACCATCTCACGCACACTCACATACTTATAAAATACTAAGAGCATATGTGTATTTTTGTATGTATGTATAGAAAAATGTTTACATAAGTTAATTTCTTTAAAATAACATAAAACTAAAGAAAATTTGTTTGTTTTTGCTTAAATTTTTTATGTTTGATTTTCTCAAGGATAGAGGCGCTGTATGCTGAAATACAGGCTTCAGCCTAGTTCAACAAAAGATTATTAGACCTTAGTAAAATATTTAAGCTAAAATAAAATAAATTAAATACTTTGATCACGTATATATTAGGCACTTAAAATAAAGTCATGCTCGCTCTATTATTCGAGAGACAATCGCGATTCTAAACAACAACATGATTCACAACTTCCGTGATGAGTTGTTCTAATAGGCTTTAAAAGAACATTGAACATGTAATATTATTAAGAATCTTCAAGAATATCTATGGCTATATTTTTATAACCATACAATTGTTGAATTAAAAATGTACCTACTTAAAATATTCGACTAACAACCAGGATCCACTGATAATCGCTAAAGACTCAATCAGGGACGAACCGTCGCGGAAGATGCAATGTTTTCCTATTCGATATCGAACTCTCGAACCCATCGAATGTGTACAAAATCAAAACCAATAACTTTTTACGTCTCAAAAATAAACCATAATGTTCAAAACGATTTTTCTTTAACAATAAACCTAGCCATATTTTATCCGATAACAATAGAGTTATATTTCGGTACGCTTCAGAAGCAGAACATCTTAAAGCTATTAACCCTGTTTGTGCTAAGTGGGGTACATCAGATCCTATGAACCTAAAAATTAGAGGCAACTCTTTCATTATATCTAGGTTGAGTAAGACAGATCCCATCTAGTCGAAATCTGTTAACTTGTGTTGTGTTTGTGCTCACAATTTAATAAAAGTGGATAAAAGATCGTACAAGTTGCGATGCCGGCTCATCATATGGACAAATGTTAATGGCACAGCGTCAAATTCTTCTCGTGTATCAGGAAATATTCATTGAAAATGAAATGTTTGATCAACAGGGATTTTATAATAACAGAACCTATTAATATTTTCGCTAATTTTATTAAACTTGATATGAAACCTTTTTCAATAAAGTGTTTTAAGAAATGTTATTGTTTAATTCATAAATAAACTGTGGTTGGTTTTATTAAAATTGTTCATCATATATGTTACGGTTTACTATTAGTATCATAAAGAAAGTAGATTAAAACTACTCTTTGAAATAAATTAATATAATCATAAAATACACACTTCCATGGGGTCGAGTAGACCCTAACTTGATGCAACATGTAACTTTTATCCAAGTGGTATACGAAGGGTTAAAACTGTGCAATAAAATAAATTAGTGGTTTTTCAAGATCGCTGCAAGGCTTTCGGTATTTAGGTCGTGGGTCCTTTTGGAATGATGGGAGCGTTAAATTTATAAGGTTAGTTTACATGTTCTAAATAAGAAAAGACATTGAGTTATTGTAATAATATTATTTTATCCACATCTATTGTCTAGGATTAGAGAACTCATCATATTTATTAAAAACAATAGTGAGATTTATAAAGAAAATGTTTTGTATTTCAAAATAGAGAGCAAACTGTATCGTCAATCAATATAACGATTTGTTTGAGGAATTGTGACGAATCGCCCAATAACGCTCTATAGAATGGTGCTGTCATTTGCATGTGACCTCACACGCAAGTGTCTACCATAATGTACAGGCACAGGGAAAGACACGGCATGGTTGACATAATGAGGTAATATGTAGCAGGGCTTTGCTTGAAATATTTGTCGCACCTTACCTCAATGCTCTGGTTGGATATTGGCGATGCAGAAGTAACGAATCGAGCCCTCTGCAATTGCGTCCGTCAATACAGAGGAAAGTGCTCTTTGCCCTTGTCCCTTCCACCCCTTTCCTACTCACGAGCACGCGTCTATGGAGTCACTCTTACACTGTCGCCAGGTCTGTATGCACAAAGAAGTTTCGTGACTCCTTTCTTAGTCACATAGCTAGAGCGAATTTAATTCCTTATCAACACACGTATTCCCTAATTCATACAACATGGGTTCCTTCAAAAGAACTGCACTATCTTCATAAATGGACTCCTCTACTGATTGTCAGCGGTGGTGGTAACCAGATAGTGTTAAGTTTCTTGCTGAGCTTTTTATTAAAAAAAAATTGAATTTAATGGGTCAACTAATAGGACATTATTATTAAGTATTGTTAATTATTAATTACGGGACTTTTTTAAATTAAATATAAAATTTAAACACCACAAAATTTTAAATTTTCGAAATATTTTTTGTAAAGCTTTATTTTTTATTCTGATAACCTTTTTTAAAAGAGTACTTAATAGTATTAAACAGCTCGTTTTATGTAAACCTAGCTTTATGCAGTTAACGTATTTTTGGGTGCTTATTTTTTTCGTCTGTCTTTCAAGGAAAGGGAAAAAACCAAACAGGCAAATAACAAAAAAGAATGTATGCGAGAGGGATATAGTTTTTAATTCTTTAGACATCATTCATTTTTTCTCAGAATTGGTTCAGCTTTCGCCACATCGTAATTGTTTTTTTGTTAAACGGTTTCTATTGTTTTATTTTATTTTGATATGAATATTTGAAATACTCACTATACTTAGATTTTTTGTAAATATTTACTTCTTTTATTATTTTAAAATTTTCTTAGTACACATACTGTGATATTTATATATTAATTTAACTTATTAATGGAAAAGATTCAACAACACCACAGTACACAATAAGAATTCGTACACTACTACCAATAATAAAATGAAATGAAAAGTTAAAATATTTAATGAAATTAGTAAAATATTTTATTCATGGGAGTAGTTTGATGATGAAGCCAACTGCACCTGGATTCTTCAAGCACAGAGGAACTATCTGACCCTTATCTTCTGTTATATCTGATTGTTATAACAGAAGATTTAGCCAAGTTGGTGGTAGATAGCCAGAAAAACTTAGAAAGAGCTACCATCAACCTTATATCGATATATTGAACATACATGTATAATTTCTTTAAGAGTTATTTAGTACCTCACAATATGAAAATTTATTATATCAAGTTTCTTATTTATTTTTGATTATTTCTAATTCATTTATTTATATGACGATTATAAACCAAGATATTTTGAAAAGTTTCGTTTATAGGAGAACTAACCTTATTGATTCGTTATAAAAATTGATTTCGTTTATCCTAGTTTTAAAGTATGACAGAGACACAGTTTCACAAATTAAAGTAACAATATAAAGAAAAGGCAAAAATTAGTATTAAAACTTAATATACTTAAGGTCTATTTTGCGGTAAATTACTGTTGTTAGTATTCATGATTACTTAATCATATTTGTATATGACTACAGTATACTTGAACGTGGGACAAATGTAGAAAATATTGGCCCATAATGTAGGAATAATAAATAATTTACCCGTAAATTTTCCTATGTCATAACTTTATTTATTTGACTTTTTTGAGATTGAGACGTGCTTGGCTTAACTAATAATTCTGTTCGCTAACTTATTTGACAGTTGCACATAGACGAGATTTTATTAATACTGCAGCAAAATCCCTATAATTTCAGTCGTTGAGTTGACCTAATTAAAACTGGATCTGACAAAGCGTTATTTCAGACACTACGACGTCATACATTTCGTGTGTCACGTGACTAAACGTGACTAAAATGGAACTGTATTTCGAGAATAATGTTCTTCTTATATATAAAAATTAATTGATGTTAGCTAGTCTCGCTAAAACTGAACAACGGCTTGATCTGTTTGATTAACGTTTATTATGTTTTATTCAGTTTAATTCAGGGGTGGTTTAAAAATAAAAATAACTGGAAATATCTTAAATATAAGCTTAAAAACATACAACTGAAAATCGGTTATTTTGTATGAAAAATCGTCTAACTGATATCAAACATTAAAGCTGTAATTTCTCTCATGACATGAGTTTTTCGATGATACAAAGTTCATCAGGTCAACTAGTCAAAAAATAAAAATGTTTTTGCTTAAATCATAATTATTTTTATGTCCCTAGTATACGCATCTGCAGTGTTTTGCGCATCGCAATGTAGCTATTTTCAAGAACTTTTAAATAGCATAACTTAGTGGAAACAAAATGGAAATAGCTGCATTGTTTACAGAAACTTTGTCCTGGTTAGAAACTAGAAATACTCATCTACTTAAGCAGAGTTATTTTTTGAAGCTATTGTTATATTTCACAAAGTATCTCCCTTTCAGGGTTGGCACTGTCGGGCAAAACTTGTTACATCATTTTTTTGGGTGGAATGATAGTAGTGCTCGTCCAGCGCATTTGTCTTATGACGAGTAAAATAACGAATAATTTGCTTCAAATGTGTTTGATACGAAGTCTAGAATTTAGTTCCGTAATTTGTTAACAGATGGCGCTACCAGTAGCCTGAATCACGCTAATAAATTTAACAGCATTTCATAGGGTCATATAATATCATAAAGGGTTGCATTCACTGCCGTCATGCGACCTCGCGGTTGAACTCGATTGAAACTTCAACATCGACGTTCATCCGAGTAACCGTTCTACCCTCCTCTCAATCCCTTGGGCCCTTTAAAAGAGGCATTTCGCAAGTCGGCAAGATCAAATTTGCTAGTGCAGTACATGTTTTCACTCGCTCTCGCCACTTTTTATTTGGACACTACTGCTTACATCAGGTGGAATAGAGTCATTTTCTTGATCTTTCTATATAAATTCCAACATATTTCTCCTTTTATCGCAACCACAAAACTGAGATAGCGTATTCACGACCAGGAAGTGATATTCCAAAGTTTGTGAATACAGTTCCCACCTCATTATCAACACCTATCGGAGCGTTCGGATACAATTTACCGCAAACAATCATCTATTACTCGATTTCAATAAGGAAGGACGGCCTATCGAGAATAGATGCTGAATCGATAAAGTTCTTTACAGAACCGTTACCAGAGGCATATATTTATGTTTGCATTTTTAGAACAACTTACAAAAGTTATAGGCGATTTAGATACAATGCATAATGTACCATGTATCAAGAAGCTACGGTTCTATTCTACTTACGAATCTATTTTTGTAATTTTATTAATTATTATTAATAAAGTTATAAATATTCAATTGTGATTATGATTACATTTTTGCAAATTATTCGTAGTATGTATTCGGAGAAATTTGGTGATTGTTGCATCAGAAGGAAACATCCCCTATATATATATAGATACAGACACTTATTTACAATCAATATAGGACATCTATTAGTTAATCTATCAGGGTGTTTTTGTCCTGAGAAGAACAGTCAAGAAACTAAGTAAGACTTGTCCCTCCCTTAACATGTCATTGGGAATGAGAAACTGTAAATGTAAAAACAGATAAAAACAATATACATAATATATAGTGCTTGACACTCAAAAAAAATTAAAATTTTCAATAAAAATAAAACAAATCAATTGGTCCTCGCATTCTTATGATTTAAATATGCTTATATATTTTTTATAAACTTATTGTGTAAAGGAAGTTGATTTACATTTATTTATTTTAAGGGCACTCAACAAAAACACATACTAACAAAAAATATTTAACTGTAGTGTAGACAACAAATTAAGTATAGTTTTTAATTACAGACAGCCACGGCATGCGACGTGGACTAACAGTTATAGTTGTAATATCTAAGGTTATATATATTTTTTAAAGTTAATATAGAAACACTGATTACAGGGGCATTTGGCAGGACTTTGTTGTATATAAGAAAGAGTATTTTGTCTATGAAGTCTAAACAACAAGTTTACACACAACACACAAGAACAACAAGTTTATGGTTGAAACTGTTAGTTTCATGTAATGTCCTTAGATTCCCGTAGGCCACGCAAACAAATCTCAGACAGAAGCTTGAATCTATATACTAATAATGATAAACGAAGTACAAAAAAGTCATTTATTAGGCAATTTTTAATTATAATTAAAAGTTTACTAATAAATGACTTAAGTAAGTTAAGCAGTACTTAGTAATACTACTAGTAGTATTTTAGTTACTTATAAGTAACCATTTTTTTCCCGAAATATTACCAAAAATGAGTTATATTTTTCGTACATTAATGCAGTTTTTTCTTGTATTGGATTCGGGAGCTCTTAACGAGTGAATTTAAATCCAGTTATACAATGTGACCGGTTTATATGTTAGAGCAGACGTCCGTGTCTTACGTCCCTTACCATATCTTATATACCATCGCGGAACGCGATATAACAATTTTTTATCCATCCAGGCTTAACCATGGTGAACATTGTTTTGTTAACGTTATTGAAACCAAAGCGCTCGAATTACTATTCCAGCCAGCTCCGAGTTATGGATCTCGACAATTAACTTATAAGTCATTGCTTAGCATAACTTGCTTCCATTTATCTCATTAAGACGGGAGATGCAACGTTAAGTTTAGGAAGGACTAAGGTAAGTAAGCCTATTTCAATATCGGGGGTCGATGGCCCACCCTCTGTCTGGGGAACAGAAAAATCTGTAGAGATTAGCTAAATCACTAATAGGCTTGAAGACAATTTTTATTCGGTCTGTTATTAACACTAGATTTACCAGACCAGTCATTTAGACTGGTCGTGCAATTTCAATTCAAAATTCCTACTATATTACACATTTTTTTTTCAGAAATGATGTTATGACTTATGTAGCTATAATTAGAGAGTACGTTTTATAAACTTAATGTTATTTTATATACATTAGTAACAAATATAATTTTTGTTGTTGACATATATTCAAATCGCTGGTATATCTAGTGTTAAAAGAAACATTGGAAAAATATTTATTTCGATAGACATTAAACTCTCCGAGATATAACAATTCTAAAAACACATTTTTGACCCCCTCAAAAACATTCCTAAGAACAGAGTACTGTAGTATGACGTCACGCCGTAGTAATTTATATGTATCACGGGACGACTCTGTTCCATGGCAATATTAAATATTACGTTTAAGCAAATGGTTTCACAATAAAAGTGTTCCAATAATGTTGGTTTATTTTAAATTGGACTTGGCCACCGAACTTTAAATATAGAACTAAGCACACAAAGTAAATTTAAAAGTATTTTTGTTGATAGCCTTTTTTATTTGTTTTAATCTGACAACCCTGACAACATCCCTAACGAACATCCATCGCTGATACAATTAACGTCACTGTGGTATCGGTATTTACTAATATGTAATTGGCGATAGATTTTTTCTACACAGACGGAAAGTGTTAAATTGTATTTTAGAATTGTAATAGTAACGAGGCAAAGAAAGATCGAAATACTCGCACAGAGTATTTTTATACACTGCTCTGTGTATTTTATTTGTATGGTCTTATATTTTGTCAATTGTGGGCCGATTTGGAAAATTCTTTTTCATTTGTTAGAGTATATTCTTGAGGTAGTCCCATTGTCACAAGACAGAATCTGATGGTAGAATCCCGGGCGACTGTAAACCCCCGGGTAGCCTCCGGGAGGCATTTAGTGACGTCAAAGCACTGGGTGACTTCCTAGAGGAATTAGGATGGCTGGAGTGAACCAGCCCCACACCCTGCAACGCAAACCAGGCGTAATAGACCTCGATTTGCGGAGACCGCCCGTACGGAGAAGAAAAAGAAGAGATCCTAGAGTATTCGAGGGCAACCCTACAATTTTAAAAAAATACTGTAATAAATGTAATAAATGTTATTTCAACAACAAACGACGGCAAAAATAAGGTCGAAAATCTCGGCGTAATCGGTGTACATACGGTGTATAAGTATGAATTGAAGTGTGTATGAGGTTTTGAATTCCGAACGCCAACCGAATTCAAATTTTTTCTGTTAAATTCAAATTCTTAAGAACAAACGCAATGTTCTTATGAACTAACTCCAAAAATACTTAAAATTTGAAATAGATTTGTTTCAAACCTGTTTACTTTTTGTAAAGTAGTCGACTCTACCCCTCTAGCAATTCTCACAATATATTCCACATAAGGTCCAGTTCATTGCAACGGTTGCAGACCGTACCTAGACCAACCATACCCGAGAAGTCGTTATCTGCTGAACATACGCACGACTGCAGTCAACATCTTATTCGGCTTGCTTGTTATTTCGGTGACCCTATTTTGTTCATATGGTCATTAATCTGTACAGTGCCCACTGTTGTATATGTGGAATAGAAAGGAACAACTAACGATGAATCAATTTAATAAGCAAAATATATAATATCGGTACAAACGTAATTTCATGTGACAAGATAGTTAGCACGGTCACTATGACGACCTAAGTATATTCTTTCTTTATTCAATAACAACACGTACCATTTACAAAGTCAAGATTGAAAAATGTAAAAATATAAAAATTATTCATAAATTTGTGCTTACATATACAATCATTATAACAATGGTTGAACAGTGTTTTAATTTTTTAATTATTTTTTAGTATTCATAGCAACTTTACAAACTTAAGTAGGCAGGAAATACCTTGTATGTAAATTAATTTGAAACATACATTACATACATTCTGTTGTACATTGACAAAAATTTATTTTTTTAACAATTTATGTACACATAAGTACAATTAAAAGGACACAAAAGAATATTAGGGAATTGTACAAAGGTACTGCTTATTTGTATAAGAAATCTCTTCCAGCAACCCTATATAATATTATTTAATTTAATGTCGTGCTTTTTCATTACCAACCAACCAGAATAGCATAGAGTAAGGTTTCTAAAATGGGGACCTCATACCGAATTTGCCCATAGACAAACATGCCCCTTTACGAGTCAAAGAAACAAACACAAACCCGTAGGAAACTCCTTAACAAGTTGAAGAAGTCTAACTAATAACTTTTGAGCTGTAGTTTTAAACATCAAGCTCACCGAAACAACTTTAAAAAATACTACTCAGATATTCAACACGTGGATATTATATTTAACTAACCCCTCATTCCTAATAATCAAGGATCCTTCAATCATCAGCTCAGCATAGTACAAGTAAAGACATAAAACACGTTGAACGTGCCTATTTATTTAAGGATGTCGCTCCATTTTCCTAGGATATCACCTTCCGATCTGGATTTGGTGATAATGGAACCAATCTGGAGGTATATCCTTTCAAATAAAAAAATAATTTTTCACATCAGTTCAGGCATGGAGTAATCAGGGTATACTATATAAGAATGTGTAAACGTGATAGTAAATAGCTTAAATTAAATTATTAACATTTCCTATAAACAAAATAAATTTTCTGCCTGACATCTTTTATTAGAGTGACTGACAAGACAACACATTCTATAATAATTCTATAATAAAAAAAATTGCTAGCATTACACGTTATCCACCATCTTGGTGTATAGAATAGAATAGAATAGAATATATCTTTATTGTACATCAGCCAATTCAAAAAGAGAAACACACAAAAAAAAAAACTTAACTAATTACTCAACATACTCTACTACATTTTCTTATAATATTTAAAGAAAGGTTTCTTAACTAGAGCTCAGTATTTCTTAACCCCGCCTTGAGGCCCCCAGGTAAAAGGAGGCTCAAATGCCCCAGTAACAAAAACTGTATTTTATAATATTTTATTTACATTTCTGTATTATAATTATATTCTTCAATCTTGACTTCCATAAGAGTATGTAATGAACCTAGACTGAATGAATTACTTCCCTTTTAATTTTAAATATCTTCTTAATTATTAATCAATCAAATATTTTTAAAACTTATTTAACATAAAATGCACTTCATAACATGATTTTATATAAAATATGTTTAATTTAAATATATTTTGCAGTTATGGAGTTTTTAAATGATTTAATAAATCATTTAGCGCTTTGTTTATCAATGTAAAGCTAGTACACAATTAGAACTCAAAACTTAACTTTTTTAAAATTAAAATTCATATCGACAAAATGAGCTACAGTTAGATTTGATAAATAAATCGTTTCGATTTTGATGTTTTATTTATGTATAGAAATAAATGAAAATGTATTAAAAATCAGTCAAAATTTTTGTAAATACTGCTATCTAGTGTTCATTATCTAAAACACGTTGTGTAACAAATTACGCCACAAGCTGGTTTTCTGTGTTGTTGTACTAGTAGTTTGTGTATAAAATTCATAGATGGCGGTGGTTTGCAGAATATAATATTACTTATGTTGTTTCATTATTTTAATATACTAAAATCTTAATTAATATTGTCGCTAAGTCATAATTTATTAGTTAAATCTGTTAAAAAAATTATTTGAACGAAAATGTATTCATTAGTATATACTGCGGTCTTTAAGTAATAGATTGTATAAAATGTATTTTATGTTATCGAATTAAATATAATTTTTAGATGATTTTTGCACAAGGTCCAATAGTGTTGAATCGCATCAAGTGTCTCCGGGTGGAATCTGAAATCAATGTTTTTGATCATACATTAAAAAGATCGCTGAACAATGGGAATGTTTGTTTTTCTTATCTTCTCTTTTGTTTTTTTTTTATAAAAAGCTCAGCAAATGACTCGACGTCACCTGATGATAAGCAGTAGAGGAGTCCATATGTGATAACTAGTGAAGCATGCTACTTACTGCTCTAGCCATCCTCACCTTGCCAGATAAAAAGTGCTCTAACGCTTCTTTAAAGGAACCTATATTGTTTGAATTTGTTATGTATGTCTTGTATTTATCTACATCTATCTATATAAGTTTTACTTTGCACTTCATGGTGTATAGTTCTTAGAAATTTTGTAATAGAGTGTATAGTAAGACAAAAATTTCTCTGCTTAACGTGTTATTCTTTCAAATATTTATTAACAAATAAACTTCGATTTGAATCATTACTTAGATAAAATCAATTTATTACAAACTTAAAATTTCTGAAAATATTAACAAAACTCACCTCAACTAAAATAATGCTGTCAAAATGACTGTAAATACTGCCATCTAGTTAACACTATGTAAATCACCTTGTGTGATAAGGTTTCGCCTCAAGCGATCTTTCTGGAACGCTCTATTAGGAGTTTTTATATGAAATTCATAGATGGCAGTAGCATTGCAAAATGTAGATGTTATATTACACCTAAGTCTGTTTTTACACGGTCTTTTTGTACACGGTTTTGATATAACACGGTTTGAAAATTGAATATTTTTAATTTTTTTACACGATTTTCTTCCATTTAGCACGATTTGAAATTTTATGTACTTAATTTTTTTTTTGTCAAATTTAACTTTTGCGAAGTATGTTCATATCACAAAAAAGTATTTATGAAAGAAAAAAGTCTGAAACCATCGATAGTTTGCGAACAAAAAATTGAATAACCTATTCTTTTCGTTCACAACATAGTTTTTTAGTTCCTGAACTTGCCATACATTTAATTTATATTACTTTTAAGATTAGAGTGCATATCTTTTTTATCATTAATTACTATGCTTGTGAAAATAAGCATTATATATTTGATTTAATAAAATAAACATGAATTCTTGTTTTTCACTAATTTTAATAAGTTTTAGAGATTAGGAACAAATCACCCATTTTTGTATAAGATCAATGTCTTTTTTTACACGGCTTCTTCTGGAACCAATCTACCGTGTAAAAACAGACTTAGGTGTATTTGTCCTCATTCACAATATGAACTAGAACACGACAAAAAGGCGGTATATTTCAGCTTGCATGCGAAACAACTATGAATGCGCAGGATGTGCCTTCAAGGAAAATATTCTAGATATGTTATAGATTTCTCATTCGTGTATTTTAGGTAGTGCTTTACTGTTCTAAATAGCGCTTATATTTTAAATCCAGCTCGTTATATACTTATAGAAAGTAGTGAGGAAATCTGATTTTTGCCCCAGTGATCAAAAATCAGATTTTCTGCATCAGTATGCGATTCAGGGATTTTCCCATTTAATAAAATTAACCGTTATTTATCATTTTTACTTATTTTTATAACCAACAGTAAAATCATGTTTACGCCTTCATCCAATGATAGCTTTAAACGTAGTAAAACGTTGTAATTAGGGACGAGATATCGAATAGAAAGTATCGATACTGTACTCAACAGTAGTATCGGAAAAATATATCGCACTCGTATTCAAAGTATAGGAAATTTCTCATTCCTCCTGATTTATACCTCAAGCTAACTATGTATCACAATGGATTAGATTTTTTCAAATTCTAGTATATCTATTTCAGAAAGAAGCCATCAATGTCAGTCTGTGAAATTAAAAGAAATAAGCGCACTCATGTTCTCTTTATCTATTCTTCAATAAAAATATTTATAGTCTTATATTTAAACATCACATTAACTATATCGACTGTTGTATGGCACAGTATCATATAAAATAAATCTATTTAATGACTATAAAATTGTCCTTATTTATAATAGTTTGTGTGTAGCTATATACTTGTACAATTTTTTAAATTCAATGCTATATTAAATAAGAATTTTCTGGATGTTTTCAAATTGTATACCTATTATTGTTAATATTAAGCTAATAACTCAATACCTTGCAGTATATTAATTATATTCTTTAATTTTGATTTTCATTAGAGTATATATATATGTACATAGATGAAAAATGTATTAAGACTTCTGCTAAAGTACTCGTCAAGTAAAAGAAGCGGTCTCGGAAGGAAAAGTACTGTATACCACAAAGCATCGATACCTTATTCACGTCCCTAGTTGTAATTTTCATTTTGGAAATGGATCCACTTGTTTATGCAGGCAATTAAATTTGTAATAACGAAGGATTGAATAATTACACAAAGAGAACTCGACACGAACGCTAGCGTTCAGGTGGCAAATCGATAGAGATATTATACATTATATACTCGTTGATAAGGTTGAAACTTATCTCGTGTCTGATACTTCACAAGAAACGAAGATTTCATACGGTTTAATTGAGCTACTATATACTCATCAAACCTCGAAAGTTAAACTGACAATGACCCCGGTTCCATTGTGCACGAACTAAATTAAATATAATAATAAAACATTCAGTACTACCCTTTCAATACAGTATAGACAAGACAGATGACCGGTGACGTCATTTGTCGTTTCTAAAATGGCGACTCTTAAGCATTTTTGCCTTATTTCATCGTGCATCGTAAAACATGCCGATTAAAAGCCAAAAGTGTATTGATCGTTTAATTGTCAACTAACTTGAAGTTCTTAAATGACATTTTATATCTTGTTATTGAGTTAAATTAAAAAAATGCCCTGACTCCATTGTGCAATAAATTTATTTATTTGTTGTAAATATTATAATAATATCATTCATACCAATTTTTATTTCCAAAGTAAGCATCCTTAAGTGTTTGAGTTATAGTGTATAGATAGATAACGGAAAATTATATGTATTTAATATTTAACATATTTAAAATTAGATTATATAAATATGTTAACTACAATGATCCGAAACAAAAGGTCAAACACAAGAATTTAATTTATTTTATATTTTTAACCCGGGGACAATTCAATACAGTATGGCGATATATATTTATTTAGTTTGTATTACATGTTGTATTACAAGTCATTTTGCAACGCACACCAAAAACTTGTACAATTTTCTACTAATGTAAAAGTAAAATTTCTGTAGTCGTATTAATATTTAAACGTCTTACATTACGATTTCAATTTCAATATTTTCTCATATTGTTCACTCTTTGGACCTGCATAAAATAGTTTCATAGCCGTAACCTTGTCAAGCTGAATTAACTCTTATTTCGTTACAATAAGGTTAAGTCTAATTCCAAGCTAGATGTCCAGCAAGCCGTGCCTGTTTAAACCCTTTTTATTGGTCAGTCAAGCTATGTGAGCGTTTTTTAGCTTGGAGTTTTATTTAAAAGCTCGAGCGACAATAATTTTCTTGTAAATAAAAATATATCACCGGTTCATTAATCTTAAGTTAAGTCTATTTAAATAAAGTTATTTTTGACTTTGACTTTGACTTTGACTTTGACTTTGACTTTGACTTTCTCAAACTAGATTAGAATATGTCTTATGGTGTTTTGTTTGCTTAATGAGACGGTTCCCTATATACGAGTTGTCTTGAATGACGTATACTCAAACTCATACACAACATATACAAGTGAAATTTAAGTAAACGGCTCGATAAATATTCCATCAAAATTAGTTTAAACAAAAACATAACTGATTGGATTTTGTAAGTTTCTTTTTTCCAAAATGGTGCGTTTTTGTGAGAATATTACGTATTTAATTATTAATTGAGTTATCGATCTATATGTATTGTTACGCTAGTTAGCTCGGGGAGCCTGTGGACTGTATTTTGGAGAGAAATGGGAAAACAAGGAAACCACGTCTTGACTCGTCACCGGTATATTGACAACAATAAACATATAAAACAATCTAGTATCAAAATATATTAAAAAGTAAATTGACATATAAACAAAACAGGCTTTACACAACTATCAGTAACATGCATAAAAATACTGCTAATAGATTATTAAAATAATAAGTAACTGACTAAGCAGAATTTTAATTGTTTATTTATTAGCCAAATTATATACGAAAATTAATTTTGTGACTTACGTCAAATATTTGTGTGCTAGTTTTTGTTGAAGCGGGGTACGCGATATTGAACCTTGAATCAGTACGATAGAGTTCTTGATAGCCGGAGTTTCCACGGCTAGGTGCTTGTAATTAAGGGAACCGCATTAAAAATAATAATAATATGTAAAACCTCCAAGAAAAGCCAAAACTTAATTTGGAAAGTCGTCTAACTGATATGATAAACATTAAATCTGACATTTGAGATTCCTTTTCTATATAACTTTTAACCTGTGAAATTCTTACATATCAAATACAGTTTGCTGTTTGTGTCTAAGACATCACTAAGGCGCAGGGGGAGAGGGCACAGGCCGTGTTATTAAGGTAAATGTACTCGGCAGTCTAACGAGTTCAAGTTTAAACTGAAACTTTATTTTATATTACCCAACCTCACATACATTGATATTAATATTTGTAACTACATACAATCCCATTATTTAAATAAAATAAGGAAAATTAAGGGCAATACCTATAGGTGCGGGGATTCCCCGCCAACAGCCCGACTATTCATTACGAAACGAACGGTGGAAGTGTGTGTTCGACGTAGCGAATGTACCTCTCATTTTATTTTATCTAGCCCTAAAAGCTTACAGTTTCTTTGGAATTCATTGTCATAAAAACACTCATTTTGCTCTTCAAATATTATAGGAAGGCAGAAACTACTTTCCGAACCGTCAGATGCTAACAAAGATGGGAATTGGGATTTTTTTGTTTCCACGTTCCATCTGTTTTTCATTCATAATCAGACAGTCAGTTTAAACCTTGTGGATTTATGAGTAAGTTTGTGACTGACGGTATTTTTTACTATTACATTTTATACGTAAAAATATATCGAAATTCGTCAACAGATTCTGTTGAAGCCCAACGTTAGACCACACGTGAACAAGTGACACAAATACAGAGGAGATCATAAAACACAATGCAGCAATAAAACGCAGATTCGTGAGACTTCTGCGTTTCGGATCGGCATTTGTCTTTTATTCCTATTAGAGTGACACTCTTGTGATTGGTATATTGTATATTTATTAATATACTAATCGCTTTACTATGATAAGAGGCAACACAATCAGCCGAGAGTTCTTGCTGGATTGTGTGCTGTGATGTTATTCCAAATTGCAAATGAAAATTTAAGTTTTTAACTAAGTATTTTGACAATTTTAGTTATTTTGAATATAAATGTCTGTGCAGAGCATATTTCAATTGGGAATTATTGTAATAATAAAATTCACAATAATTACAAAATAAATATTGAAATATTTTTTAATAATCAATGTAAGGTGTGTTATTTTTTTTTATATTATGTTTGTCAAAAGTCTTGGAACCCGTAAGTAATAATTTCGATTGACTCTTTTTTGATTTTAATTATATTGAGTGCGTAAATTTTACGACTTTGATAACGATTCATTCATTACTTTCGTTTTGGTTCAATTTTAGGTACAAAGTTTTTAAAACTCTATAAAAAACATAAAATCATTATTTGAAACATTGCACGTAATCATAGTACAATTTAATAATTGCATATTTTCATTATTTATACTCCCACTGCCTCTAGGTACTTGACAACCCTACCCACGCCCGTCGCTTAGTCAGTAGTGGGTATGTCTGTAAACAGTTACTTCTAGAAAAAACATATAGAAACCTTCGAGATAGTACTTCATTTTTCTATTGAACTAACCTTATTTTCACGAAATACACATGAGGGGAGGAAAGGGCAAGTGAGAGTTGTTTTCGTCATAAAATAAATAATATATGTAATTTGAAGCAAAAATTACTTTTCAACAAAAAAACACAAATAAATTAATTTAAAAAATATAAAATAATAGATTGTATAAAATAATTATTTAGTAGGCCAGGATTGACGGAACTTCACAATTTTATAAAAAGTCTAAAACTAAAATATTTCTTCTATAATTGCTATCAAATATTCAGCTTAAACCAATCTGACGTTAATTTATTACAGCCAGACGGCTCAAATGTTTATTTTTCAGCGAATTCTTAGCTTCCTTTGATTAATGACTGACTTATTATTAATTTACGTGAAGAGGAACTCCAGTGGCTCCTAAGAAAATAAGGTGTCGTATTATTTAACTAGATTTTGCTCGCAGCTTAGCCCACGTAGCCTATTTACTATTTACTAATACCAAATATCGTTTTATATTCAGAAAACATGGGCGCCGTCATTCCATTTCAGTTGAATTAATTTATAATATCTTAAACAAAGCAATAAGGACCAAATTTTCCTTGAAACTTCACTAAACTGTGGTATTCCAGAGGTTTCGAACTTTTTTTTCGAGCTGAGAGTATCTAGACCTATATTTTTTAGCTTTATCTTGGCCCACTTCGTACTCATCAAAATCACTAGCTTCGCAACATAAGTAATGCAATGAGACCTCACAGCTAAAAAATTGACCAGTACAATCGGAGAAAGTCGCTATAGTATCCGTAAGATCTTCTTTGCTCTGCATGGCTATTTCCAGAGCTTCCGCTGCCGTGCATCATATAGTAATGCATGCATATAGTAATCCACACGGTCGCTACTATTTTGTGGATCAGGCAAAGAAATAAGCCACACCACTTTTTAAATAAGGTTTAATTCCGGTCCAGAATTTTCACAGTAAAAAATAATTGGACAAAATTATCCAATCATCAATATTTCGCAACGGAATAAATTACAAAATTGAACAAAGACAATTGGCCACTATGTTCATATTAAGAAGTATGGTGTCTATGACATAATTGTTCTGCTCTCTCTTTCTGTGCGTTTCTGTAATGTAACGTTAATCACTATTACGAATTATATTATATTTTATTATTTATTCAGTGTTTTATCTTATTGGGAACAACAAAATTACACATAAGTAGTGTTCTGTACATATGGTCTTAACAGAACCATTTTAATGAGGCAATTAGACTCATCAGTTTTTCCTTCGAATGAAGTAATAAACAGAGCTTACTATTGAGCGAATTGCATACCTTGCAAGTATAAATTCATTGTAAATAATCTTTAGTAGAACAACACACAATAGGCAAAATGTGAGAGTGGCTCAAATTACAAAAGGACTCCTTCACATTTATTGTTTCAATAGCCGAGTTAGCCTCTGAATGACCTATAGGATGAGAGAGACAGATCGAGCGAGGTATTACACTTCATTTAGTCGCATTACTCGTTAAATCAATTCCAATATTTGAACTAGAACTTCAAACGTATATCTTCAGTAGGTAAGCCTCACCTCACTTGAAGTGGGACATTGACTGACTCAGTTCTAAAACAAGGTAACCTTGCAAACTCCTTTTCAATCAGTGTACATATATCAGATACAATGCTACCTCAAAACAATTCTCTATACTACTAATAGGTAAATTCTCCCCTAGCTCCCCAATATGCACTTCGCCACATTGAAGGACCACCGAGTAGGCTTTACTAAACCCTTATTTTACTCAGTTGGGGGATGATTAAAAAACTTTAATTTAAATAAATATCCTAATTTAAAATATATGTAAAAATTTTCTAGTCAATCGACCCGGAGAATTAAAAGTTTCATAGTAAATTAGAGTGTAATTACAATAAACCTGTATTTGGTGGGTGTTCCAAATTTCACTTCCCTAGACCAGCACTTTAGGGCTGTGCGTTGATTTTAATTTTTGACTTTGACTTTTCATAAAGATGGGAAAATATTTATAATAATGCGAAATGATAATGGACATTATTCTTTCTAGAAAGATTCTTCTGAGCGTAATGAAAATATTTTAGGAACTTTAAAGCAATCTTCTTGTGTTGCGTAACATCGTTGCTTTGTTAATGGGTGTCAGTTGATAAATGACATTAAGTTTGGTCATTGAAAGCTTATAAGGAATACTCAATTTCTTCTTACTCACGATTTCAATACAAGTGTCAAAGCTAGACAATTCAAGAGAAAACATCATTTAAATAGCATTAGAAAAATGCCTAAAAAATAAAAATTTCAGGACCTAGGTTTGAATCCCGGTAGGGGCAGATATTTGTATGATAAGTACGCATATTTGTTCACGAGTCATGGTGTGGGTTTATTTAGTATATTTATGATATATAATGATATAACTAAAATATACTAAATAAACATACAAACTTCCTTGACTCGTGAACAAATATGCGTACTTATCATACAAATATCTGCCAACCGGTGTTTGAACCCGAGACCTCTGGTTAAGTAGACAGGGTTACTGATCACATGACCAGACAGCCGATCAAATGTACATATTTTCGATATTTCTTCGTTATCTAGTATATATACTTAACACAAGTTCTTTTAGTGATGCTTAAGGTAAATCAAAAAATATCTGACCTTTTATTTTAATCGTTTCTCCTTTACCCATAATATGGAACCAGTCCGAAAAGTGCTTGGAAGATTAATTATAAAATGACAATATTTGTCTGTCTTTTATTTCACACAGAAACACAATAAATGATGATTTCATAAAGATATATATAGTGATATTCTTAAGGAAATTTATAAATGAAACCAAGACGTAATTGACAAACTCTGTAAAGACAAACGCTTTATTTCAGATACTTTTTTACATTAAAATCAAAATAATAATAACAACATCATTTCACTCACCTGTAAAGACAAAAGAAACAATATTTAAAGCCTTTATTCCAGGGTTCTCATCTTATTAAATTTTACAAATATTTATTGCTTCTAATAATTATCTTAATATTATAAGTAAATAATATCTGACAACTGTCAGTTTACACACTTAGTACTGCGCCGCACGCAACCAGTATTAAATTAAGAAAAGAGGTTTTATATCAATAAAACAAACTATTTTCTTTACATATATAAAACATGTTAGAAGTCTTTCCATTTCTAATGGAGGTCATTATAAAATAAACCGTATCTTAGCACAAGGCTTTCGCTTTTCTCAACAACACCAACAAAAAAGCCCTACAAATCGCGGACATGTTTACGAGGTCACTGGCCCGCATCAAGTTGTTAATAGCGTAATGAAATGGTGTAATTATCATTAAAACTATAGTATTACATTGTATTATCACTGTGTGTGAAATTGCCGACATATAAAGGTTTGGTCTTCTATAAACATTGTTAAGTATATATGTTTATTTATTTATTTTATTTAAACACATGCAGTTACGATAAATGAAATACACACACACACACGCACAATTTTTTAAAATACAGCAATTAACGTCACTTGTTGATAAGCAGTGGGTTTACGTATGCGAAGAATGCTAACGTATTCCCTCCTTCTTATAACATGGGTTCCTTTAAAAGAGGCGTAAACAAGCACTTTTTGGGCCGGCAAGGTGAGGGTGGCTAGGGCAGTATGTCACATGCTTCACTAGCTATCTTCACATATGGACTCCTCTACTGCTTATCATCAGGTGGTATCGAGTCATTTGCTGTGCTTTATTTTTTTAAAAATGCAGCAAGCGACATACTGCCCTAGCCACCTTCACCTTGCCGGCCCAAAAGTGCTTTTTCACGCCTCTTTTGAAGGACCCATGTTGTAAAGAGGAATACGTTCTCTGGTAAAGTGTTCCACGCTCTAGCTTTGCGACAGAGAAGGGAGCCACGAAATCTCACGAAATCTCTTTGTGCATAGAGTAGACGTGGCGACAGTGAAAGAGTGACTCCGTAGACCAGCATGCAAAAATATTTTTTCGTAGAATTATCTAGTATGTAATGCTGTATACGTGACTTAAAGAGCGTATGTATTATATTTAATGTTATTATTCGTCTTTCCAAGTTACAGTTTTCCTCTTCAGTAAAGGATATGTATAATTATTTGAGCAAGAAATTAGAAACGAATTGCTTCACAGCTAAACAGGAAGAAGGTATGTTATTGGCCCCAGTTACACCACAGCACAAGTTATCTATCATGATAAAACAACGCATCACTAAATTTTGTGCATATTCCAATAATATATCTTCTAGAAAGAAACCCCACCACACTCAGACAAATCAAACTGCTCAAATCGCACACACAATAAGGTAGCTTTTATAGTCTTTGGTTAAGATTGCATTTTCATTGGGACCATAAATCTCAGTTGCGGCTAAATAGTTACAATCTTTTTTTTACTTTGCTGCCTAGGGAGCTTTTACACGGACAGAATTCAGTTTATTTTTCAAACTTATTTCTTTCTTGCTACACCTTAAATGATAAATAGATTCTTCGTTTACGGCGTAAGAAAACCCGACCTAGTGCGAGAGTTTGTGATGTAAGTACAAATTCACGGTACCCGGATTCCCTTTTACTTTTATCATTCGACATCTTGTCTAATTGAACACGACATTTTGTGGGCATATAAACTCCAAATTTATCTCTCTGTGTTCCTGAGAAAATCGTCATAATCGAAAGACACACCGACGGATTGTAAAGTAGGATCCGTAAGGGTTCCTTTTTGATTTTTAAGGATCGGAACACTTCAATTCTGAAAACCGCACAAAAGTTAATTTTTTTAATACTTTATTTAATTTAACAATTATATCACATTAATATAAAGCTGTTGATAAGAATCATAGATTAAAAAATAATTTCTATCCTTTTAAAAAAAGTACCTTGCTTCAAACGCCAAATCATAGCCAACGTCAACGCCTTATCATTTAGTTATAAATAAGAAGAATTTTTCCATAACCCTTTACATATAGAGAATATTAGTTGGCTTCACCTTTTAATGTCGTAGATATACTCAAAACATTATATAAGCAAATTTGTTTTGAGAATATAATTGCAAATATAAACTAGTAATATTTTGAAAAAGGTCTGAGAGAAACATATTTGGGAACCTTTGTTCTTCTAAAACGTAACGTGTTAGCGACCCTGGGATTTGGAATACTCTAAGGAGATCTGTCAGCACGGATTCCAAACTGGGATTAATTTTTATCTGTTCTTCTTCTCTGAAATCTTCACTTTCTTTTTTAATTTGTTCGACACTTTTTTATGGAAGAATATAAAATTGCAATCTTTTCAAACTTAAGTAAAATTTCTTACTTCACTTTATTTTTCATGTATTCACTTTTAAAAGTCCCCAAATCATCAAAGACTAACCAGCTAAATTAAAATTACGCCCCACTTCATATACTTTAATTGCGACCTACTGTCGTGCAAAACGGTATTCATAATAAGGCAAGAGAGTTCAAATGAGACTCAATGAAGAAATTACCATGATCGATCTTTGAGTTCAGTGTGAGTACGAATCATCATTCTAAAATGTTTCTCCAAAGAATAACCATTAACTTCCAGCTCCCCATAAATTTAAAGGCAAAAATAAGACCATACCATTTTTTACTAAGATATTTAATAAATTCATGTATATTTCTCAAATTACTAGGATTTCTTACTTCTTTTGCATTTTAAACTTCAAGAACAGTTTCTGTTTGTATACTAGTAAAGACGTAATAACAAAAACATATTCGCCAAGAACCATGAAATAGTTCTTCAAGCTTGTTTATTCAAAAATTGACGTTGCATTCGTCTCTCGCTCTCTTGCATTTTAACGGAATAAAGCAACAAAAAATATGCAACGTGCAAGCGCCACAAGCTAAACACTTTATCTGCATCGCTTTTATTGTTCAGTGTAAATTGGCCTTTACCAAGACAAGCTTTGTAGCACAAATTAGCGGTAGTTGCTTTTGCTTCAGTTTTAAATACCAAACGAACTTTCGTTGGAAAATTAGCCTTGGGGCTTTCAAAATAAGGCTTACCAATCCATACTTTTTGTTTATCGCTCTTTTTGCGAAGCACAACTTCATTAATGTGTTTGGAATTTTGGATATTGTAGTTCTTTATAAGCGGTTACATGAAAACGACGATAATGATATTTTCAGCTCTGTTTCATTTTGGTTTATGTTCACTTTGTAATGAGGTATTTTATTGTTTTGGAGTTGAATTTTAGCTTAGATAGTCGCCTGCCTATTTGAACTCAATTTCAAAATAAAAACAGAAAACCAGTATTGACCAGATTGTCTTAGAATGACTGGAAGGTTATGAGTGTTAATGTGAATGGTAATGAAATGAAACTGAGGGTAAAACGAAAATAAAATGGAAAGTAGAGGTTTAAATAAATTTAATATAAAATATGAGGTACGAGTATACACTTTGAAAAATAAATTTTTTTATATAATACATGATACTGAATTTAATGACGTATTAAACAATATTGTAAGTAAATATAAAACCTATTGTCTGATTAAATTAGAGAAAGGTTATGAAATATGAATGTGAATAGTAACGAAGAGAAATTGTTGGTATTAAGGTAATTCAGAATCAACACATTTAAATAGAAAATAAAGAATATATAGAATTGTGACATCAAACGTCTAGGTAGTTCTGTGGCTGTGACCACCTTTTTCAGATCTGGAGGTACGGGGTTCAAATCTCAGTGGATCAGAAAATTTCTCTCTGATGGCAGAGCTATTGCGGTGAACTTTTTATATGTTTTTTTATAATAAGCACAGTAAATTACTCTACACCCCCTGATGGTAAGCAGTAAGAAGAATTCATATCGTTAAGCGACTGTAGTATGTTATATACTGCCCTAGCCATATCCACCTTGCCGGCCCAAAAAGTGCCTTTTCACTTTGTATAAAAATAGAAAACAACCCTCAATTAAATAAATCAATGCAATATATTTTTTTTCTACTTATTACAAAGTTATTCCAATTTAGTATACAATTTGAAAAATAGAATTTAACAGCAGTGTTAGCATAAGCTCGAGGTCTAAATCACATTAATGGTTACGGTTTAATTACTACAATTAACGACAGATTCGGAACGGTGCGGTATCAACATTTATACAAATTTTAATACAAGCAGTAAATTTCATAAAACTGGTGATACTGAAATAAACAATAACATTTGCTACTTTTGCATACCCTGTGTGTAAGTGTGTGTGTGTGTATATATAATTGTAATTCGATTTTCGAACACAGTCAATTACTTGTCTTAGAACTAGAATTTCTTTTCACCTTTTATTTAATATAAAAAGATCTATCAAATTACAAAATTCCCTTTGTCCTCTTGATTACTATTTCAAATTAAATTCCCAAATACGAAAATATCTGAATTACGTTCTCGTCGGCTAAATAACTGTCGTTTAGTCTTCCAAAGATTTTAAATTGACTCTATTGAGTGTAATAAAACTGGGTTTTAGTGTTATTGCGTTACAACGAAGAAGTTTTATCTGTAAAATACATTTCTTAGCAAACCCAAAATTTCTAATAGCTTCATAAATAATACTATAATGTGTCCTTCCTACATGGGTGAAATACATGGGACGTTTACAAAATAACTCTATCGTGCTTATACAATACTGATCAACTTTCATCTCACGTAATAGTAAGTGGAGATAAATCCGAAGACAGAAGCGAACTGTACCCGGATACCTCAAACACAGAGGTACAGGTGAAACACAATAACGCTGTTAACATTATTGGTATGGAGGCAGACTTAAGAAAGTGGTATCTAGCCAGGTGGACTTAGAAAAAGCCCAACCAGACACCAAACCGATCAGAAAATTTCATCCCCCTGGGAGTAGAACCCCGGACCTCCAAATCTGAAGTAGGTGGTCTCAGCCACTAGACCACGGATCCGGTTATATTTATACATTTGATCTCATGACATTAGTCCAGTTATTTTTGTATATTTCTGACGTTGGAGTAAGGTTGTCAGAATGATTATTCTGATTATAGAATTTCGAATAGAATTTTATCTCGTCTCTGCTATCTGCCTAATCTGTAAGGCTGCTTCTGTACTGATTGTTCTGGACATTACTCATCAATTTAGAAAACTTTGGCTGCGGTTATTGCATTCAATATTTTACATTACATTAGTACATCAGTATGTCAACAGTATATCACTAGTCAAATGACTAATCACTTAGGAAAGTCTCGTTGGACGCATGATATTTGCCGACTTATATCTGCCTAACTACCTGCTCATTTCATTACGTTAACCCCCACCAATCTACCAGTTCCTTCCCGATGATTGACTGACTGACATGATACCCGCGGTGTGCGCCACGTTGTCCTCGTTGTCCCGATTTCTGTGTCCATCAGTGCTATCCTAGTGCCTTCAGTGTTGTGCTTACCAAGTGAGACCCGGGATACACCTACATACCTGTATCGGCGAGAAGGTAATGTATCTAGATATACCTACCTATACAATAAACTAACTTAGCCCAGCACCTTCTCTAAACACTAATTTAACATGGAAAATCGGCATTAAAATCTTTGAAAAGACTTTATGAGCACGGTTCAATTTTAAAATACCTAAAATACTTTCCAATTCCAACACAATTTCACACGAAACGACTCCCGTGACACACTGACAGACAAACGGATATTGCAAAACTGCCTGTCCTTGTCTATTCGTGACTATTCACGGGAAATGGGAGGACGGACGAATGTCAAGCGTTTAGGGAAATTATCAAGGATTTAGAAATGGTTCACGCACCTGAGGGAATTCAGGATTTCTTGAAAGATTGCTGAAGAAGTCATAGGTTTTCCTACTGGATATGATTACAGGATTTTCTTTTATTATAAGCAGAAGAAATAGAATATCTGCAACTTTTAGTTTCTTACAGTACCGTAGTCATCGTCATATTGGGCGACAGCCGTCTGCTGCTACGGCCATCATTTGCAAATCACATCAGTATATATGCGTTGCAAATGGGCTGCGGTCCTTGATTTAACACCTACTCGGCGGAATATCTTCCATTTTTGTAGATGATGTGACAGACCTAGCCATATCCCAACAAGTGACTTTCCAATAATATAAAGACATAGATCCTCTTTTTCCCTGATGATATAGCGGACCAAGCCATATCCTAACAAGTGATAAACATCGCATACAGACACATGCACTATTTATTATTTCTTCCGCAGACAAAAAATTTTAATGTCTCCCATGTTAGGACACACTTGATACCTTCCTAATTTTTTATATACTTAAAAATAAACCCACCAAATGTTAATTATCATTTGAAAAGCATGCTTCTCTTATGACAATTGTTTAATTTAACCTAAAGTTCGTCCCACAGGAACTTTTGTTTTAATGTATCTTGTTTTTTAAAACTAAAACTTTGTCCAGCTGCAGGAGTCGTAAACATGCCGATAAGCCGTGAAAAATGTTCCGTTGTTTGTGTAAGAGTACTTGCCTTTGCTCCTTGAAGTTTGTCTAACGAAAACTTTTTAAATACCCAAGGTTTGCTACCTCAGCCACAGAGCACTACATCCAATTGTAATTGTTAATAAATACAAGTTTTTATTTTATATACCTTTATTTTTAAATTAAAATTGAATTAATATTATATTGAAATTCAATCATAAAATCTCATGCTATTTCGTAAATTTGATATAATTCAATTATAAAATCTCATGCTATTTCGTAATTAAATCAACAAATATCTTAATTAGTTATACGAAAACGTTTATTTCGGTAAACATGTTCTTTCCTCTTCAAATTCAAGAGCCCTGACTCTTTTAGAAAACTTTATCTATGTCAAATATAAAATTGCAATCTTTCAAAGTTGAGTAAAATTTCTTACATCATTTTATTTTTCCTGTATTCACTTTTAAAAGTCCCCAAATCATAAAAGACTAACCAGCTAAATTAAAATTACGCCCCACTTCATATACTTAAATTGCGACCTACTGTCGTGCAAAACGGTATTCATAATAAGGCTATGACAAGAGAGTTCAAATGAGACTCAATGGCGATAGCTTCCTACAATTTCGGTCGTATTTTCTGGATATACTACGATAACATTAACCAAGAGTTGGTAATGAAAATGTATTGGAGAAGGCACTTTCGGCAGATATAGCAATGATGATTAGATGGTCGAGTGAGGCGGTAAAAAATCTAGCTATCTAACAGTAGGATTTCAAGCTCCTATATGCTTCAGAAGGCATTTATAACTTCCACCACAACCATTAACTCGTATTCCACCAACGTGATCGTGTATAACCCACACTCTCACGTGTTTCTCTCGCGTATTCGCTCCCAGCGGTACTCTCTGCATAATATTCTATGTCATATCCATCATGATTACTTTCATAGATCCTGAAAATGTGACTTTATCTTTTTTCAACAAAAACTGTGCCGTTCAACGGGCGATCGAAGGCTGATTGATGAAAATGGTTATTTATTTGTCTTTCGACGGAATCCGATATGAAAGAGGACGATGAACGTTTTCGGAGCTGCAATTTGAGACCGATAGCACGGAATACTCATTTAACCATTACGCCAGTGATATTGAATTTTCTTTGCAAATTTTACTTTGCGATTCGTGACTAATGTCATGTTTATTTTGCCTCGTTTTTATTCAAGAAGGCTTTGTATAAACAACAGAAAGTGTTTTCAATGAAAAGGATATTTATGTAATATAAGTTGATACCGTCTAAGAGTTTCTATAGAATATACAATCACGTAAATAGGTGTGAATGCGGTATACCGTGCAGTTCACCTAGAATTGACAGGATCATTGTCTACTGAAGCGTTTCTAAGAGCCTTTCGAAGATTTATAGCTCGCCGAGGGCGGGTAAGCATTGTCATATCCGACAATGGAACTAATTTCATAGTAACCAAAAACATATAAAATAATAAAGACTGAAAAATTATAGTGAAATGATCGACTGTGTATCATCTACAGTGTAGCTGCAATAAGCATATATTGCATATATTAAGGCGTGAAAATGCACTTTGTGGGCTGGCAAGGTGAGGGTAGCTAGGGCAGTATGTCGCGTACTTCACTAGTCTTCACATATGGACTCCTCTACTGCTTATCATCAGGTAGTGTCGAGTAATATGCTGAGCTTAATTTATATAAAAAAAAATTTGTTTGTTATTTCATTGAAAAACAGCATGATTAGAAACAATGGATAGCATGGAAAATCCCCGAAATATTACTGTTTGAATAGCACCAATTTTGCCCTGCCCAATAACGCTTCTAAGAATCGGGTACGGCAGTGTGACGTCACGCCGTGGTATGTTGTAAGCATCGAGGAGCAACTCTATTCGACAGTTATATTAAATATTATGGAAATGTAAATCGTTTTGTAATTAAAGTTTAACGGAATTGTATGGGTTATGCATTGAATTATATTAAAATGGACTTGCCCACTGAACTTTGAATGGCTCAAAATAAATTGCATATAAGCTATCAACGTAATTGTTCTTACATAGTCTTTTTATCTGTATTTTGTTAAGAAAACAAATAATTATTTCAATATAGTACACCTTTTTTTAAGAGGAGGAATCCATTTACGGACCTGCCTGCCACTGGCTAAGCGACGGGCGTGTGTGGGGCTCACTCAGTACCTCAATAGAGCGGCACTGAGAATACCCACTAAAACTCCCCGGTAACTCCATTGCCCTTCACGGGGGTAACCTGTGTTCTGCACGAGCAATTCACCAGGTCAATCACCTCGAATCCTACATATATATAATTTTATGACTTTCAACTAAAAAGAAGCGATGTTTTTTTAAGTAATATATAAATAAGATAAAATTACTCCGATACACACGGAATTGAAATCAATCTTCATATTTATAAGTAAAGAGGTAATTTAGGTTCAATAACCTCATTAAACCGCTAGTCAATCGTGTTGTTGCCATTTCCTTCCTTAGTTATGTGAAGGTAACCTATCGTATTACTTATAACATCATTGATGGTAACCAATAAATGAAATGGGGGGTAAATATAATAAAGGCTCAGTAAGACTAACTCAAGAAACCAGCATTGGATGTCGGTTCATTGGTGCGTTGAGTTGATGACACAATGAGAGCTTTTTAAATAAGTACCTACCATCTTTAGACTGTTTAGGTGATTGTTAGCCGCCCAGTGAGATTTTTTTAGTCTACCTCGAAATGTGACTTTTCTCGCATTTAGACCTCTACTCCCATAGCCCGAGAAATATGATATTTTAATGTTAACAAAACCTTCATTAAATGTATTATGCTACCCGCAGGTTGTATTTGATTAGAGAATAGAGGTTTTTACTAAAAAATACAGGTACTAGTTCGCTCAAGGACATTATAGAGGTTCAAACGCTCTGATTTCGATAATGAAAACACTTAACGTGCCGAAAAAGTTCAGCCCGTACGTGTTTCGGCACGTTAAGTCGTTGTTCCTGGTTGTTACGGCAACCGTTTTTACTCACCAAGCCATGCTGTGTCAGCCTAGTGATATTATGGTCCAAAATCCTTGTGTATTCTTATATATAAGAAGGCCTGTACTCGGCAGTGGGACGTGTTTATTCACTAATGTGATAACATAATATGTTTTGTTAAGTTATGTACAATGATATTTGATAACAACAATAAAAGTAATTAAAAATAACGTAATTATAAATATAACTAAATTCATTACTTACTTACGTTTATATTTGCGTATGTATAATATGTGTCAGAGCATGATATCCACACGAGTTCAGTATATTTTCCCCAAATCAAAAAACCCAACGTCTAAAAAAAAATCTGATAATACATTTCTACTTGAGTCAAAAAAGATATGTTTTGCATTTTAAAAAAGAATTAGTCCTATTTTCCCGTTCTATTAAATTAAAAAAATACTCTGCAGGAATATGTATGTCACATTTGGTTCATATTAATCTTGCGTTGGTAGTGGGGTAGTGGACAAAGTTTGTCGAAAGATAAAAGGAAAAAATTTCCACGTATCCCCGTTTTCATAAGTTTCTTCAAAAGAGGCGTGATAAGATATATTTTATGTAAGCTGGATGTGGGTGGGCACTATATCCCATGCTGTTTTAGCTATTTGCGGATATGGACCCCACATCCTGCTTTACACAGTGTCAGTTTGGTGACCATGCTGTTATACAAAAACATCTAAATTAATAATGCTCTCAGTGTATCACAAACTCTACAACGACTAGAGCAAAGTGCTCTCTCTATTGCAGAGTCGGTTAGAGTTTGCTACAGACTACAGATAAATCTTTGTGCTCCGCTAGATGAGACAAGTAAGTAATACGGTTTTAAATTTTGTCTGAAGAACCTTGTATTATTTTTGAAATTAAAAAGACCTGAGTTCTTTCTTATGATAAAACCTATAACCAATCGCTTAGCCAAACAATCAAAAAAATTTTATTAGTATTTACTTATCGCGTGTATGTGGCTCGCCTATCTCCTGATCAGCTTCACAGGAAGTAGCCCCTAAAACTCCCCGGTAACTCCACTGCGCTTCGCGGAGATGACTTGGGTTCTGCAGAAGCAGTTCGACAACACCTAGCTTACTTACCGAAACAGCGTAATCAGATTCTTTTAATCATTTAGATTCCCGGGGAAAGCATTAAGATTATTTTGTCATCATTTTCGCTTTTAGTTTCGCCTACGTTTTAAATTTTGTTGTTATTCAGAGGTCTTATTTTAAACTCTATCGTTTCCAGTTCAGTCTTCTCTAATCCTACGTCATTATAAAACCGAGAGGGTCCATTGAATGAACCTAGGGCTGACAAAGCTCCTTTATACATAAGGTCTGGAGAAATTGTCGAGATTCAAGTCCTTTATTTACTTGAGGCTATATGCCATTTGTTGATTCTTAGACGAAGAATGGGGTTTTTCTAAAAGAATATCGCTTCATTTGAGATGGTCTTATTGACTGGAAATCGAGGACCTTTAACTGTTGTGTATAAGTAAAAAGGTATCGATATGAGAAGTGCTTGGAAATGTGCAGTAAGTATCAAATAACGCCTAAAGGATTGTATTATATATATATCAACCGAACTTACAAACGAGTAGCCGAAATTGAATTCCAAGATTGATTCGAAATAAGCACATAAATACTCTTTAATTAAATTTTAAAAAAACTTTTGTATCACGATATTTGTATAATCATCCATTAACTGAGCCAAATGGCAGGTTATAGGGGTGAGCGCATTTACGCTTCCTTAAACCTTAATTTACGTTCTTTAAGGTCGAAAATTGAGGACACCATTCCAAATATCAGGTGATACGGTAGTTGTCCTTATTGCAATCATACTGATATCAAGAGATGAACTTAACTTAAATTCAGATTTAGATTGTGGTTCTGAGAATCAGGGAAATTGTTAAAAAATTTTACTTGCTATATTTTCATTCCATACTTACCCTTTTTCTAATACTCTACATACTAATCTATTTCTGTTTTCAATATTTTGAATACAGAATAATAGAATTTTTTGTTTTTTTTTTGTTTTTATGGTATTCCATACAAATTACAATAAAACACACGTAAAACAAAACCCATCTACGCACAAAACACGTTTGCTTATTCTCAATAGGGTTCTGTATTTCGTAAACAAAATTTACGGCCAAGGGGTGGGAATGAAGAGTAATTGGAAGCATCAGTTACGGAATTATCTGGCGGCTGTGGTCCCCGATTGTGTTAAGAAGAACCCTGGAGAAAATTTAACAGCATTACGGACTATAAAGAAATGTCAACTGGGTGTTTTTTTGTCAGTCATTTTGTTTACAAACAGACAAAAAAGCAGGATTTTGTGAGTATTTTTGAGATTTGATTTCCATTTTTTTTCATATTCTAAACAAAAAGAGAAATCTATTTTATAAATCATATTTGTTGAATTAAATGCAATTGATGCACTGTTCGTCCCGAGATCCCTATGCATGGGAAACAAAATGAAACTGTATTTCGGATGACGTCTAATTCAACACTAAAAATAATAAAATTATAAATATGCAATTAGCGACTGCTCGCTATATCGATGCACTCTATTATTTAACTCGCGGCCAAAGTACAAAATACTTGTGTCTGCCTTGACAGTTAATCTTATAAATTATAAATTAAAATCATGCACGAACATCGTACAATATTGGATGCAAGATTATGCCCAGATAGAAAGGTAGATACAGTAGATACAAATAATTACATAACTGATTAAATATAAAGTGATAACACCTGTCCACTTGATACATTCAGGCGAGTTCCACAGCTGCACATCGTGTGTACACAAAAGGTTTTATAGAAATACGGAACTACAAGGGGGCTCTTAAAAAGTACAATAAACATCAAAAGCTTACTTTCACTTAAAAACACATTACGGAATTCAGTGAAACCTCGTCCACCTAATTGTACTGGAAAAATAGATATTGTCTCCATTAAACGCTTGGGATACCCGAAAGTGTCTTAAGTGATACTCAGTAGGAAAACTATTAAGATAATGGTATAATGATTTTTTTAGGAGCTCTTTGGCGTAGTATTTCTGCTGCTCTTGTTTTGTTAACGAAAACCAAGTAACTGGATGGAACAATATAATAGGATAGAATAGAATATACCTTTATGGTACATCAGCCGATTCAAGAAGAGAAATACACAAAAAACATTTAACTAATTTTGTACAAAGGGCGACGTTATCGCTAAAAACGATCTCTGTGATCAATGTGCAGGATTTAACCTTTTTTGTATCCTATTTTGTGAAAAACAGAACCGATAGTCATCAAACTGATCCTAATCCATATATTATAAAATGCAATTTTTTTTTCATTATATAAACGATACCATTTCCAAATCAAACACACTACTACACAAAATTAGTAATAAAATATACAGAACCGAACGCATTAAATGTCGCCAAAAACTCGCGGTAAGTAGAGTCCACATGCGAAGACAGTTCATTAAAGCTAGATGTTTATATGTCAGAATGCTACAAGTTATGAGAACAAGAATTATATTTTATCGATGCTTACTATTTCAAGTAAAAAACTCTATCGTAATTTTTTATTGAAAATATTTGATTATTTTTCATGTTAACTAGTAATTACGTGAGGGTATGAAAAAGTACTTGAAGACTTATGTAAAGTAAATTATTTATTTATCTTTTAATTTCCATAAGAAAAAATACACATGACGGGCTTAACAACTAAGGTCTTGCTCTACCAATCAACCGTAACTGATTATAAGTAGAGACTGTACAAGATTAATCAATTTATACACATATATAATATAATATATATTTGCTTGCACAATCCCGTTTTTTGAAGCGATAATTTTTTTTTTATCCGTGTCAACCCTTACTCATCTTGCAATTAATTAAATAACGATAGTGGTTGAATTCTGGGTACATTTATGATTGTATAGATTCTGGACGTGCATGTATTTCTTGCTTTTAAATATGCCTATAATTTATTCAAAAGGGGAATATAATTATGAGATAAGTTCTTATAATATTAAATTTTAACATGAAAAAGTTTTGATGATATTTGCTTTAAAATACTTCTTATTTCGAATCGATTATTTTCTAAAGATTAAGCAAAATTTCAATTTAAAAGTACTAAGTTGTGTACTTTAAAAAATAATTGTTAATATTAGTATACTGCTAAACCTATTTACACTATGGAATTGGACGTTTAGAGCGTATTTTGTACGAATCATTTAATTTGGTTCTGTTCTTGAAAAGAATGCAATCCGTACTTTTGGGTAAAGTATAAATGAATGGCCGACTCTATATGATGTTTCACTCTACATTCCTTTTTTTTATCTATATCTTTTGCGTTGGGCGAATATTTTTGTTATACAGGGTGTAAGCAAAAAGGAGAAGGTCAATAAGTGCACATACAGTGTATATCTGCATGATGATCACCAAGGTTAAATCTAGAGGTCATGGTTTGAACTTCCATTGGGAACAGCTTAGTCACATTACTGCTCAGTTTTATAACTGGCAAAGCTCATTCTAAGTCTGTCTGGCCGGCTACAATAATCTTACTTTAGATTTGATGCAGCAGTTATCTGAAAGATTGACAGTTCCTTTGAGGTCCTTGTGTAATAATCACGACCAACAGCTTAATGTGCATTCGATAGCATGGAGAAGCACCAACCATTGCGAAAGTTACTTTGTTTAAGAAATCAAATGCAGAGCGCTCGAACCACTCCTCAAATCAGACTTACTCAATATTGATAAACACAATCTAATTTAGTGATAAAACTTTGGTTAACCTGTGCTTTGATTTGGCTTACTGTCTGCGAAATAGTGAACAACGCAATCAATTTTGATTATTAAATTCTTTTTTAATTAGATATACTAGTTTTATGTCTACCTTTTTCATTTAAACAATTCAATTCAACATGCCGATTGAAACAAGCTGAAAGTGTACTGTGTATAATCATTTAAATTGATTTTAGAAATCCAAAAGGTCCTTTCTTATTGAAGTAGAATGTGACAGAGGTAGATAACTAAATTTAAGTTTAGAGAATAGTAACAGAATTGTCACCAATTACTTTCGAGACAAACGATATTGTTAATAGACTTCTATTAACCCTATAAAATAGTTTGTTGCAGAAAAGGGCTATTCCAGATCTGACAAATTTAGATCTAAAGATGGCTATTTGTTTAGGAATTTTGCCTCAGGCGTGAATTCCTAACAATAGAATAGTATCACGGGTAACAATCTGCCAGAACTTTCCTTTGACCAACATTCAGCCATTAATAGCGTATTACTTGACCCAAAATCAGGAGTTTTTACGTGCTGTTGTGACCGTAACGACTTTTGTGAAGTAGTAAATTCTATCAGCCAAACAAAACAGACCTGTCCACTATTTGAAGTGGAAGGCAATGTAAAAGATAACGTAGCTCAGTTTAAACTTGTCGATCTGAAAGTTTAACCAAAATTTCTTGACCTTTTATTAGGAGCATCTCGAGATCAAAATGGCACAATAAAAGGGTCAGGAATCAATGGCGGTAATTGTTATTAGGGTCTAACACTGAATGTCAATGATAAAGGTTTTTTGCTCCTTTGGGTAGAAATAATTAATTACTCGATGAACTAAGTAAATAAATTTGCTGACGAAGTTCTCGGCGAAGGAGGCATCGCGGAAGTTTTTCTTCAAATTACTTTGGGATACTTTGAGTAGTACAGCAATATACATAAGCCTGTATTGTTCTCTACGTGGTACTCAAAGTTTTAAGATTTAGATTTTTTGGGAACTCGTTTTGAAGTGCTTTGGGATTCTATACTTAATACAAATCAATTTTATCTGGTTAATTCTGGGGCTCCTGAGTGAGAAGTGCCTGAGTTGAAGGCCGAACATACGAATTATATATATTATATGTTTTATATGAATTCTTCATGAGTATCTCACATGTTGCAAGGATTGTTGATTCCGATATGTCACCGTATAATCTCAGTTTCGAGAACCTGCATATTTTTTGAACTGTGGTATTATTTTCTTAGGATGAATTGCCTCGGCAAAACCTAAAACAATCTGCGATGGAGTTTAGGGGCACTTAACCTTCCACTTAAGTATGTGTTACACAGTTCCGATAGGCAGTTCCGGAAACGAAGAAACAGAAGGTTGATACTTGAAAAGAATGTAGATAAATGATTATAAAGGTGATGCCGATTAGTAATCCTGAATACATTGAAAAATCGCGGCTGAAGAACATTAAAGAGTGAATCAGAACAGTAATATTTTTTTTTGCGACTTCACAATGTTAAATGAAAAAAAGTTTTTATTTTGGTGCTTTTAGACGATTAACTATCGAAAGGATGTCCTTATTTAAAATGGAAGAATGAATCACACTTCAAATGGAAGAAGAATTTGGATAAAAATTAGGACTGTATAAATGCAATTTTAATATGAAATGTTTCAACAGTAATAATAATAATATTTCACATGATCTGAACAGGTTGGGACTGCGTTCCGAACCACTAGCGGGAGGACTCTAGAAGGCGGTCTTGCTTGATAACGTCTGGATTGTACGTCGATTCCTTTCTCTCGTCCTGACCCTCTACAGGCTGAGTTTCGAGGGGTATTCTCCAGTCCCTCGAGTCGTTGACGGACGTGGAAGATAAAACTTGATTTTCTATTAAAATATTTTTTCTCAAACTCACACCTTCTATCTACAATGAAGATTGATATGTAATAAATGAACCTGAACTTGATTTCAGTAAAACAAAAAATATCGAACTTTTAATAAATACAAAACTAAATTTACAAGCCTGAAACATTGTCTATGCGCATAACTAATTTGTTAACGGTTTGTTGGATCCTGGCCGAGCTATAAAGTCAAAAACAAACTTTGTTCAGAATTTATAATTTTAGTTGGTTATATATGTGAATGTCTTGTTGCAAATGTATCCTTAGGTTTTGCGCTCGTTTTGTCAATAAATTAACCCTACACTGATACGAGGGTCATAAGTGACCAAGACGAAATAATTTTCATGATAACTCATAAATAAGGTAGGTATTTAAAAACTCCACCCTGTGCTATATTTTTTTCTTAATTTAAGCAAAATTATTAAGAAAAGGCTTTATTTTTTACTTGTGACAAGGGTGGTAAATTTAAATCATTGAGTTCACGATAAAGAATCATATCTTATTATATGTAATTTAAGAGATAAATACTTAATAATAATATAGGTAATATGATATTTCTCAATTTTCATTCAAAATAATAATTCAAAAAAATGTTTTGATTATGATTTAATTCTTTTTAAATATTAAATTTAGATTACTATTTTTTAAATGTTGCTTAGTATCCCCGTTTTGGATCAAGCTATTTAGGCCTGCAAAAAAGTGCACACGAACGAAAACTCATACTCGATATTAAAACTCTAAAATGCCGCGCAGGACCAAAAATACCCACGTATTTCAAAAATAGAGCAAAAGGGTTAACTTAGACTTTTTGGCATAAGTACAACAATGAATATTTTAATCGGATAGTTATTGCAGCGAGTATTCTTTTAGAGATATTTCCTAAATTGAAATAAAATGTATTGGTTATAAAACAAGCGAGCTACAGAGATAGCCTTGTTGTTTGAGAGCAGACTGAAATTTAGACGGAGTAAATTAGATTTTTATTTCTTCATATAGTACTGTAATTTCTGGAATATAAATTTTATCTCATCTTTTCTTATTTGGCTGATAAAGAAATAAGTTTTTTCTGATATGAATCAATGAAATTTAATTCAGTCCAGTAAAAGAAAATTACTATTTGTAGGCGACGCACACACACATTCACATATTTTATATTATTTAATACTTTAAAATACTTACTATTAAATACTTAAGTAAAAAACTATTAGCATATATTGTTATGATTGTTAGCATATATATTAGATAATTTTTTATAATTAAATCAATTACGGAAAGCTGACTACGAATTATATAAATGTAAAACGGGTAGTTAAAGGCACGACAGGCAGTAGCTTCCAAACCGCGAACGCGAAGCTGTCTTCGTAAACTCTGGATCCAAAACTGTGTTTTTATTTCTATCTTTTTCTCTATTACAATTTAAGGCTCTTAGTGTATAATCATATTTAGTAGTTTGTAGCTCCAACAGTATCACTGGACTTCACACTTGGATTCCCTCTGTCGTGAAGAACAGCCTTCCCATATGTATTATTAATGACCAGTTTAGTATTCAAGTGGTATTTGACGTATGGGAAAGCTTCAAGTCGTATTTTTTTGGCTATGAGAACATATTGTTCTAGGTACGGGGTGAGAAACATGAAGGAGTCCTAAGGACGAAGCGGACCCGTGGTAATCTCGCGTGGCGCAGACTTCGAGAACTCTTTACCACTACTGGTGCTTGGGACTCCAGCGACTAACGGGACCTATTCTGCTCAATGACATTTATTAGTGTGGCGCCATGCCCCATAAATTGCAATGGAGTTACCGAGTTGTTTTAGCGGGTATTCCAAGTGATGCTCTGATGAGACACTGGGTGAGACTCACACACGCCAAAATAACAAAATGAAAAGGGGATGAATTACGTAATTACGTTAGCGTACACAATTTTTAAATTACACCCTTTCGCAGTTCAGATGATTACTTTAGCCATAAAAGAAATAGATTAAGTTGACCAAAATTACAGACAGTATAAGAAACTTGTGATGTTGTGAAAAATATAATGGAGTGTTCAAATGAAGAGTTGACTTATTTTAAAGTCAATACCAATAAATCAATGTAAAATAGATCTTATTTGCTTCAGCAATTCAAACTATTTACTTGCTTTCAACTGAATTCCCAAGTCTAGTTTTAGAACGAAGTCGTTTGATAACTTTGATAATACACTATTTGAACTCTAGTAAAGAATGTAAGCTATATATTATTACTCCTTTAGGTAAAACTATTTAGACATTCAGGTTTATATAAATAAGTCGAAGTAATTATTAACTTTTATGGTATTTCAGAATTTAATTACAGTGATTTTGCACATAAAGTTGCCTAATGCCTAGAACTTTAATTGAAACGTAATTACAAAAAAATATTTGTATTAACTAATACAATTAATGCCACAAGTCATTCTTAGCAGTCATTAAAAGAGCGAAGAAAAGGGATTACTACAGTAGTAATGAATTTTGGAGTAGATGAGAAAAAAACATATAGAATACAAGTACTATAGTCAGTGTGGAGATTAAATATTCTTATAGGCAGTTAAAAAAGTTAAGTGACACATTGCATTTCACGGTTATTTACAATATTGCATATACGATTTCAAATTACGATTACAAACCATTTTAAAACATTCAAAAGCTTCGTTTCATTTGTTTAATTATAACAAGATGACGTAAGGAAAAGAGACAGCAATACAAACACTGCTGAAGTCTTTGATTACTTAGCAATGTAGTATTTGTGGGATTTCGACTAGCAACCAAAAAATTTAGTCACAAACAAAACTGCTTGTTCTCGAAAGTCACAGACTTTTTTGTTTATTTGATTGTAATAATAATTTATTCTATAAAAATAAACAAGAAAAGATCGCATAAGATGCGGCTTTATACGAAAGCAGTGTCTGATAGGTTGTATGGTTACCTGCCTGTCTGTTGGTTTCCACTACGTAGGTTCAGATCTAGAATTCCAGGAGTCAATACTTGTGGGGCAATTTTACTGCTCGGCTTTGTTGAAAGTAGGACATTTTATTAGTTTGCATGACTATCTATTAACATCTTACATAAGTATGCTGCCATTACAGTAATGTTAAAAGCATTGTTGTGTATCGTAATCATAATAGCTCTGAGACTTCCACTGCTGGACATAGTCCATACCCAAGGATCTCCAAATTGATCCATCCTGCGCTCTCTGCATCCAGCGGCTTAACGTGACCTGTACCAGAATGTCGGTCTTCCTTGTAGGGACCTACCAATAGTGCGTCTTCCGGTACGCGGATCGCCATTCGAGGACCTTTCTATTTTAACAGGCGTCAGTTCTCCTTGCAATGTGTCCTGCAAACTTCCACTTCAGGCTCGCAATTCTTCGGGCTACATCAGCTACTCTAGATCTATATTGCTGTGGGTAGTTGAAGCTAATCTGATATTTTTATGATCGATATTAAATTTATTATGATTGACAATAGGATATATACAACGAAACAAATAATAATCAAATAAGCAATATTGAAGCTACGTAAACTGAAAATGAAAATAACATGTGAAAATACAGCATCGAATGTAAAATTCCCAAAATCAGTTATAAATTCATAAAAGTAAACGAGAAGTAATTGAACATAATTCTGCGAACATACTGTACATTTGATTCTCAGAAGGCCAATTATTTCATTGATATATACGTATCAAATCTCATGTAATCAGCCGTGATTGGGTGATGACGACATCAAATAACTGACACAACTAACGGAGTTCTTGGAAATTTAATTTCCCGGGTCTCTTCGATCTGCATTCGATACAAGTAATTTCTATCTATGAGTTTTGTTTACAGTGAATTTGGATTTGGTACACTGATGTTTACAGGTTCAAACATAAATATTACAAAGGAGATGTTACGATTTTGTGTGGAGGCTGGTAGTCAGAAAACATTATATTTAAGATTAGATTTAAAGCACACATTTTGAAATTACTCAAATATGGGGGTGGTATTAAATTCTAACGGTTATTCATTGAAAAAAAGGGTTGATTTGACGGGTCATTCGTATTCGATGTTGCTTTTATATTTCTTGGAGTTTGCTAGACCTATGGCCACGTGACAAAATGAAAGTTTTAAATCGCTTACAGAAATCGCTCGGGGTACTATTTGTAATAGTCTTCTCAAAATAATTTGTGTCAATGAAAACTATATACAAAAACTGGCTTCACTAGATTAGCGTACCCAAATAATTTTACCGGTATAACCTTAATAAATATCAGTTATTTTTATACTGTTTTCAAGCCCTACTTTAAAGTACCTACTAACAAGATACAATAAGTATAATACAGTAAGTCAAAGTCAAAGTCAAAGTCAAAATCAAAATATCTTAATTTAAATAGACTCATTTACTAAGTTCTTTTAAATCGTCAAAAATAAACAAATGTAATTAAAGGTAATAGTGATAAATTTAAGTGTGTATTAACCGGGTATTTTCAAATTGTCCCAGTTGTAGTATTTAAATATGTATTAATGAAATTGTTATTTTTAATTTAGTAAAGGTGCAAAGTCAAACCGTGGTATGGCGGTAGATGTCAAATAAAATTTTTCCTATGACAAGTTGAAAAGTTTAAGGATGTCTTCTTGAGTTGTATAATCTTAAAACATTTTATCTTAGCATCTTGACTCATAAAGGAATTAAAGTTGTGTTCCCTCGAAGTCTTCAAACCGTATACACCCGAAACTTTATTATACGCGTAAGATGGTAATGAGCTTACAATTATTGTAACTTACTTATTAACTTTCAAGCTTTTGGATTTGCACTGCGAAGTTTTACTTAAGTAAAAGAAAAGTAGGTCATCTATATATAACGTTGCCAACACATCTTGTATCTGCGCGTTTTGCGTGGCAGAGTATATGCACCATCATATGCACACTTTATATGGCATTATATTTATAATATGTTAATCATGATGACAAGTACGTCTGATGCTAAAGGTGTTAATCAACTATTTATTTGTTAACTAAATAATGAAATAAAAGTAATTTATTCGAAACTAATGTGGTTATTACTCATTCTAAGTTGAAGATAAGTCTTTTCTTCTCCAAAACACTTATATATGATCAAAGCATTAAAGAGAAAACGTTTTCCAAGACTCATCGCTTGCAGTGGATTCTCTTGAAAGAACCCTGCAGAATAAAAACAGAATCAACACTAAATGGATACTTAAAAAATTTCTCTGCGTTGACCAGTTATCATTGCGTGACTTGACACCTTGTCAACATTTTTTTCTTATTTTAATAATTCAAAAGTAAAGAAGAAATATATTTGCAAAACAATTTTAGAGCCATATTAAACTCTCTATAGAAAACAATGCCGATTAGTAACGTGTCATAACAAGATAGGAAGTGGCTTCCAGCACTAGGGATGATGATAGGGTTGTCAGATTGAATAAAAAATAATTAATTTGATAGCTTCATTGCAAATTATTTTATAGTCTTTCAAAGTTAATTTTAAAATTATTGTACATAAATATACTAAATAAACATACAAACAAACATGACTTATGAAAAAATATTTGTATTCATCATAAAAATATCTGCCTCAACAACATTCGTATCGGGGACCTAATGATGAGATATAAATAAAAACACCCTTTTGATCCAGAGTTTACGGAAACCTGTTTTCGCATTCAGCATTCTGTAATTATAAAAATTTGATGTACATACAGGCTAACAATAGTTCTGACTCGAATATTTATTTATTATATTTATGTAAAGTGTTTTATACAATTAAAAGTCAAATAAATATAAAAAAATGTGCATGTGTGTGTAACGCCTACAATTATGCTGGCTTTTAAAAACAAACCGAACAAAAAATAGCCATCATGCCTATTAGATATACTATATTTTAAATTTTTACATTTACAATTATAAAAATGTAAGAACGAAGTTAACGTGAGTATATTGACTGCAGATTAGTATTTTTATTGTTACTTTTATATTGATAAAGTAATTTATTAAAACAGCGCAGCCCTATTCATTTGAGAAGTAAATCATTTCCAACACTAGGAAGTGTCTATGAAGTAGTCCCTAAGGAGGGCCTTGGAGGACCTTTGATATAGACTGACGTATCTATTCGGTGTTTTGCCGCAACTCCAATCCTTGTAAGTGACGGGATCTCACTGGGGTCCCACATTTTCACCACTAAAAGTGTAATATTTGATAATTACTTTTAATATGATTTTAACTTTTTAAAGGTAACTCTACTTTCTGCTTTATATCTAGAATAGAACTAACTAGTATTCTTTATTAAAAGGTTTATCATAAATTATATATGTTTTGTAGCTCCATTGTCATTATTATTCAAAAGTGGACTTCAAACTAATTGAAGATTCGGGTAGATTGCATTTAATTATCTTGAAACTGCCTTGACAGAAACTGGACTATGAAATATAAATGATTGTTAGGGTTTTTGGTGGCTTCTATTGTAAATAATTAACAGACTCTGAACCTAATGAACAGAGTGATTCACAAACACTTTTACAAAGTGTTAACTAATTGTCTCTCTTTTACTGGTTTTTGGTGATTTGCTCTTGACTTGCTATTGTCAGGCGCTAATAATACATATATATTGTATATTAAACTTGAGGATTACCCCAGATTTCCCTGGATTCCCGTTATCACACCAATATATAAGATAGAAGCTCTTTCTCATTGATGTCGGTTAAAAGATATATCTGTAATCTGGTAGTTTGTTCTTTCGTTTTTTCATTTTTGTGTTAGACTTTGACTTTGACTTTCTGCGCAATTTTTTTTGTAAGATCTTTTTCCAGAGACTAGGTTACTCACGTCCTTTTAACGAGGTCACGCCGCGCACGCTAGGCACCTCAAAGTACGAAGGTATACGTATACCTTACGATTAAAGTTCCTAGGTATACGGAAAATGTAAGTGGATTGCGTCGTGGGATTTTTTTAAGTGTGAAGCAATTAGAATTTCTGTTGTTTTTTTATTCTAAAAAATGTCGCAATATTAAAGTGAACCTCGTGGTAGTGTCAGGTACAATTATATTTATTTTTCATGGTGAACTTCTTGGCTATCATCTTACTTGATGGTAAGTAATGAGTAAAGTAACTATATATAAAATATTGCACTGTAAAAAAGTAAATATGCTTGTAATACTAATACATAATGACATAGCTAATTTGTAAATGTCATTATAAATACTAAAGGCTTAGAGTTTCTTGCGCCGCTTCTTCTCTGCAGCTACTAATTCGTCGAAGCGATAGTAGACTTAATTGGGAATATACATACTAGTGTTAGTTTTAATTTTAAAATAATTTAATTAATACATCATTATGTTCTATAACTGGGACAGTTTGTAAATACCCGGTTAATACCCACATAAAATTATCCCTATTACCTTTAATGACTTTTTTCTCATACATATTCCCTGTTATGACGATTAAAAAGAACTTCGTAAATTAGTCTATTTAAATAAAGATATTTTCACTTTGACTTTGACTTTGAATGTTAAGGCCGAAGATGGTAATGAATTACTGGTATAGTGGCAGATATATGGTAGAATCTAGTAGCTAGCCTGGTGGACTTAGGCAAAGCTCTTCTACCAACCAAAACGACAAGAAAATGTCTGCCTCAACGGGAAATGAACTTCAGACCTCTATACCTGAGATTGCTTTCTCAATAGTGACAGAGGCAGTGGTTTCACCACAGTTACCCAGTTTAAGTTAAATTAAGCCGTTAACGTCGAATGGGGTCTATGTATTTAAACATTAAATTTTATTACGTTTAAAGTTCAATTTCAGCGCAAAAAGCCAAGCCGAAATCAAATGAATAAAGCTACGATCTAAATTTCAATTGAAATTACAAAAATGTTTTGACCCGAGTCAGGTATTAAAAATACTTCAAAGTAATTTGTTTCAAACACGCCATTCGTGTAAAACGAGGTATCATTCACTGAAATAAAAGGTAAATTTATTTTAAATATCTGCTCCCAGCTGTGATCGTTTTATTTTATCGCTTGAAACTAAATATCAGCAAAAAAATATATTTACACGTAGTCTTGTAAGCTTGTTAATATCTATTCCTAGGGAGTCAACGAGAAACGGGCAACGAACCTTTATCATTACCTTGGTGACCCGCTAGCTGTTGTCAGGTGATACCAATTACCGCCTTTCCTATTTAGGTCGCGACGTGAAGCAGTTCTCTGTATTTGGATGTGAGTAAAATAGAGCCAATATTTACGGGGAATAAAATATCATATATCAGTAGGATCATATTCTGTGACATAGAAAGTAAACGAACATTGTACTGTAAGACGTAGAGAGGAAGTATTCTTGTAATGAGTTTGATGCTCATTGAAGAATAGGCGAGTCAGGCGAAAAAGAACCTTGAACACCTTGGAAAGACGTGGCCGAAGGTCGTGACTGAAGCAAAGAATGGTTGACATCCCGGTTACAGTGCTCAGATGTTAGCAAATGCAGAAATAGTGTACGTCAGAGCACCAGCAAACTTCCTTGTATTTCCCAGGAGATGAACCTGGTTACTGGAGCATCTCATTAGCTAAAAAACCGGAGAAGTCTACAGTTAACATAATGCTTCCTCGATCAAACTTCAAAGTGTAGGTAAGTGTTTTGGTGCGTTCGTTTAATTATATTTGCGTGTCAGTTTGCCTGTTCATTTATTTTTTTTATTTTACTTTAAACACACATACTATTCTATATCTCTATATTTCTATATCAACTTGGGACTGCCTATCTAAGAAACGTATAATAATTATATATTTCTACAATCCTACCTTTTTTACGAGGAGGAATCCATTTACGTACCTACCCGCCACTGGCTAAGCGACTGGCGTGTGTGGGGCTCACTCAGTACCTCAATAAAGCGGCACTGATAATGCCCACTAAAACCCCCCGGTAACTCCATTGTCCTTTACGGGGGTAACCTGGGTTCTGCCGAGCAATTCACCAGGTCAGTCACAATACCAACTATTATCTAGCCCAAAGCAACCATAATATCGGAGAAAAATTTATAGTCATGTATAGAAATATCATGAATAAACTAAATATAAATACTAACGTTCATGACTGTTGACCTAATATACGTAATAATTATACATATACACACTAATTGACATACTAATTCATGATAGTTAAATATTTCTTTTATATTCTGCAACTTTACACCAGAGACTTTCACTATAGTCCTTTCAAAGTTTAAACCAATATAATCACATAAAGTTATTGTGGCAGCATTACTATTTTCTGGACTCAGGTGCCACAAGCTTAACATTTCGTATTTGCCGATGACACTCAATATCAGGCAACGAGGGTTCGTATATTGGAACAGAGAACGCAAGCCGAGTACTATCAGCTGGATTTACATGGACATCGCCTGTAAACTTTATCGAAATAGTTGGGTAATTGTTTTTTCTAAATAGAAAGAAAAAGGTTTAGGTTGAATAGAAATGTAATCTCAGAAAAAAACAAACATTTTTACACAGTTATTTTAAAGCTTTTCGTGGTAGCAAAAACAAGAAAAAAATAAAGTATATTATAGAATAGAATAGAATAGAATATATCTTTATTATACATCAGTCAATTCAAGAAGAGAAACACTCAAAAAAAACTTAAAAACTTAAACTTAACTTAAAATTATTTGCAGAAAGATACTATTATTCATTACTAGGATACAATACGATTTATTCATTAAAACAATAGACAGACCCATTGAACGCATTATCTTAATTCACTTATTTATTAATATCAATGATGATCAAACTTTTTTTTAAAACGAGCCTTCACCCTTTATAATAGAGTGTATTTTATTATAAAACTGTGCTCCATCGAATGTGATCATAATTCTACCGTAACTTGTACGAGCCTTGGGAAGAAGGGAGCTAACGCTACTAGTGTTGCGGTTGGTAATAGATTTATATTTGATGAACGCTATCTTAGTATGGATATTCCTTTCACTGATTTTTCAAAACTACACATGTTGTATCATTAAAGGTTTTTTATATTTATTATTTTTGTTTAATTGTGTATATTAGTTTTGTGGATTCCATATAGTGATAATTGGAAAGCACTGATATATATTAGCTTTATATTATCTTTTACTTCATAAACTCGAATTCGGATCGCTTCTATTAGTTACTTTTTTTTGAAAATTTTTCTACTGGTGTTAACTCTACTGGTGGTACTATTCAGCTAAGTTGAAATTCCTTGTCGTTTTGTCTGAGTGCGCGTCACGTATAACTTCTTCATCTATTTACATAAAATCTTGCATAAAGTTGCCTGATATGCCAAAATTTGTTTTGACAACCTTTTGTGTAGTTTTTTAGATTTTCCGGACTAAGATATTGATCTTGGATGTCCCGTAAGAAAACTAAGATTGGGTGAAATGCGTTTGGATTGAAAGACTTGACGCAATTGACGCAACTCGGATTATTTTTGCTTCCTAAGTACAAAAGGAGGTCATTTAACAAATACAATCACTATGGACCTTATGGGTACCATAATGTAGAACTAAGTAACTATATTATTGCACCATACACTTTTTTTTACGAGGAGGAATCCATTCACGGACCTACCTGCCACTAGCTAAGCGATGGGTGTGTGTGGGGCTCACTCAGTACCTCAATAGAGCGGCACTGAGAATACCCACTAAAACTCCCCGGTAACTCCATTGCCCTTCACGGGGGTAACCTGGTTTCTGCACGAGCAATTCACTAGATACCATACACATATAATAGTGGCCCTAATTTCGTCGTGCACGGATTTAATTAAATTTAAGATATTCGCATCTCCTTCATTGCAATTCAATTAAAAGGGATAGAATGTCTTTGAGGAACTTCAATGTACTAGACACGATTTATACACTTTTGATTTATTTTAATCGGCGTGTTTATGATGCTCGTTATATGACGTCATTGGTCATGTATTAATGAGCAGAATAATAAGCAATTTTTTTTAATATAAAGCTCAACAAATGACTACACCACCTGAAAATAAGCAGTAGAGGAGTCCATATGTGCAGCTAGTGAAGCATGTGACATACTGCCCTAGCCAGCTTCACCTTGCCGGCCCAAAAAGTGCTTTTTCACGCCTCTTTTAAAGGAACCAATGTTGTAAGAAGCAAATTGGACATTTAAACAAAGTCGCGATTTAAAACAACAAAGACAGTTTCATTTATTGATAAAAGTCACTATTAGTGACCCCCATGTCTTCTGATCTAAAAAGTAAAACGGGTCCATTAAAAGCTAATTTAGCATGCGGCTTACTTTTCTATCTGTCTCCACTTTCCGGTTCCAAAAGTACCTATTCACGCCTCTTTTGAAGGATTTTTGTACTTGTAACGTATTTCAGGTTCTGGGTGTGCGGCAAAGGTAGGTGTCATTGAAGCAGTGATACGTTTAAAGTTTCGAATGACTTCAATTTGCAGGATATCAAGAGTAAGCATAATTTAAATTTAGATCACTCAATTGACAAAGCACCTCTACCTGAACAAGATAATAAGACACATATCATATATACACTCCTTTGTATATCAATTAGTATGTTACATTTCCGTTATAGTGTATACTTTAAACGGTAACATTTTGAAATTTTGAGCTCATGGTTGACCATATGATTTCAAATTTGTTGAAACAATTTCTCACTGATCAGTAAAGAGAAGCGCAAGTCATTTTCAGGTATTGCCAGTTATTTTTCAAAACATAACTCCCTGTGCCAAACCCTCTAGATGCAATTGATAGCTTATGTTGATGTTCAAACAATGTTAATAAATATTCTAACGAACTTAAACAAAATAGCACAGTTTTAGATTTAACTCAGAATTCATGTACTAAAATACTTAATCAAAAACCGTTTCCAAGCGGCACCGTCGTGAGTTCGTTGTAATCAAATTCCAATTGACGGCAATTCCACGTCCAATATGTACCACGTACAAGATCGGTAATCTCTCGATTCAAAACTTTCTCAGACATCGAACTTGGAGATAGTTCGAGCCTAAAGTCAAAATCTATTTCAGCGAAGTTGAATACTTCACAGTGATTCAAGTATCGTTAGGAGAACAACCTGCTTGAAGCGACAGAAACACAGACTAATTATGGAACTTAAACTATTAAGAAATTTTTAATGAGGGTGTGTGTGATTCAAAAATGTTATGGAGCACCGTAACTGAAACCAAAAGTTAAAAATTAAAAGTCAAAATAACTGTATTTAAGTTCTTTTAAATGTCACAACAGGGAATATGTATGAGAAAAACAAATAAATGTAATTAAAGGCAATAGTCATAACTTTAAGTGGGTATGAACCAGGCATTTAGAAATTGTCCCAGTTATAGTATTTAAATATGTACTAAATAAATTGTTAGTTTTAATATGGGTGATCCGAAATAAAAAATAAATGGAAACATTAACGAAGTCAATACGATCGTTTCGAATGGGCTGGGGCTGGATTGTAAATGTTGGACGGCCTGTAAATAAAAAATTTCGGATAGCCATAAAATCCATAACCTCAAAAATAGTTGGAAGTTAAGTATTATTTATTAATTTAATGGCCATCAAAATTATAAACACCACATAGTAGTATCACCTTGCTCGGCATGGAGCTACGCTGTGATCAAAATCCCAGGGAATAATACATCGAGTCCGTTATCGAGAACGCCTCGCTGAAACTCGGAGTCCTGAACAGGGTATTTCACACCTGACCAGTTAAGCCTGCTGTACAAAACCCAGGTCCGGTCTTGTATGGAGTATTGCTCGCACCTTTGGGATGGCTCCGCTCAGTACCTCTTCGATGCTCTGGATAGATTGCAGCGTCGCGCTATGCGTATCATAGGCGATGTGGTAACGAACATCGTGTCCATGATGCGGAGGTAATGGTGACGTTGACAAGTGTGTTTAAGCCTGTGAAATGCTATTTAATTATTATATATTGTTTTAAACATCATTAAAACAAAAAAGGAAAGCAGTAGACTAGCAAAGTGGACTAGTTTTTTAGTCTATACTATTTGATCCGGACAATCTTGTTTCATCGACAAACTACCACTAACGCCATCTATTAAAATAAACCCGAAGTAGACATAAAAGTTTTACTTTATAGCATTTTATTTAGTTAGTCGATTTTACATATTGAATAACCAATTGTCAGTTGGAACAAGATTTTTTTTAAATTATCAAATTAGAATTAGAATATAGAATTAATAAGTTTTTTAGTTTTAGCGAGACTAACTAACATCAATTCATTTCTATATATGTATATACAATTTTATAAATTAATTCTCTTAACTTTTCTAAAATTTCTGAAACCATGTAAGCTAAACCTTATATTCTATATGGGGGAGAGCGGGGTATAACGTGACAGTTTCACGAAAATAAAAATCTTACTTTATTTTAAAACTTTCTATAGATAATATATGTTTGCTATCTTAATAAGAAAAGGATCTTACCATTCACTTATTTCACTCTGCAAAGAAAAATCAACAATATATAATTGCCTAGGTGCTAATGTTTTTCTGTTATATACAGTGTCTTATTTTGACTAGATAATAGGTATGAACGTATAATAATATATAAGCATTATTGTGAATAATAAAACGTTTCTTTGTGAAGTAAGAGTTGGTCTCTATATTACAGAATGTTGACGTTCAAGTAATTCAAAGTTATTTATTGATAGTGTTTAGAGATAATTTGGGCTTGGGGGTTCCTCATTTCCGCTACATATTCGGCCACAGAGTACTATTACGTTGTCATCCGTTTTAAAGTAAGTACCGTGTAGCATGGCGCCAATAATCTGAGATTGTGCACAATTATTGAGAGGTGAAATTGCTCAGTCACGTCAAATACATACAGTATTATATTTGAACCATAAACTGTATAATTGGGATTGATATGGATAATATGGAATACAAATATCAATAAAACACAGAAAAATTGATCTGACTTAAAGAAGTTTTGAAAAATTTAGATAAATACTTAAATTAAAACTACAAAAAGATCCAAAATGTGTAGCTATATATTTTAGATATAATTTTTTTTGGAACAGCATATTTCAATTCCTAATTCAAATATTACCCTTAGTGTTTTGTCGATTAACCTACACACAAATATATAAAAACCAAATTTTAGTTCAACAAAAAAGGGATTATTAACCAATTCGTTCCCATGGACTATTCCATTCCTCTTTGGCTTAACACTCAAATCTATAAATCGGAAGCTAATATTAATGTAAGACTTAATCAAAAAATTACAGATGCTTTTAAGAAAATAATATCTTTAATTGATTAACCATCTAAATGTTCTTTTGAATATAAACTTCTGATTCTAACTTTCACTTAAAAAGTATTTAAGATGGATTTGCAATTTTCAAATTGTCGGCCCCACAGAGATACGTCCAATAAATTTAATGAATACTTTTTTATGTCTGAGATTTCGAAAACAGCTGGGGATCACCTGTTAGTAAATATTAATGAATGCCAATGCAATATATACATATAATATTAAAATACCACTTGATATTTTAATGGCGTTGACATTCTGGAAACAGGAAATACGCTCTGTTGTAGCGCCAAATAAGCGGGCAGTTCGCGTTGCACCAGAGCACCGATGTAGTATTTATTGTGTTGTGAGAGATTGTTGGTGCGAACGAAATTGCCGTGGGTATTTGGAAACATCGGCGTTGTCAATAACAAAAATACACGATGGCCCCAATTTCTTTGTGCAAGCACGAAATTAATCTTAGACGTATCTCTTTCATTACAAATTCAATGATATTGGATTAAATGATTTCTAAACATAAAGTTAGTTGAGACGTAGACGATGCCTAAGGTTTTTTCTTATTTTAATCAGCATTTTTATGATTCGCGTTCAAATAAAGCACTGCATGGGTCGCCTTTTTAAGACCGTCAAATGACGCCACTTTCTGTCTTTTTGGTTGTATTGTACTGAATGAGTACTAAACATAATTTAATTTGGTTCGCGCACAATGGGATCGGGAATTGTCAGTGCTTAACTGGAGAGTATTACAAATTAGTCAGCGTTGTTCCCGCCGCCCCGCTTATCGGTGTCTTCGTATTCGAGGCAACCACGAGTTAGTGCTAATAAAAAAGTTGCACTGAACCTAGGAGATTAGATTAAATTGCTGCAATGTATACACATAATTTTTTTTATTTTTTATTAGGCGGTACGATGTTCATGAGGTTAGTTTGCAATTATTAAAATAAGGATTTCCACTATTTTTTTCGTATGTAATCAATGTTTATTCAATTTAATTTTGTTATGTATACTTTGTGGAAAGCCGTCGAGTCGCAAGCGCAACTCTATGGCGTTTATCGTAAAGACTACCGTTTCTTTTTACAGTTGATAATAAAATAAAACCTTTGTAATCCCTTGTTCTATGGAATGGAAAATTGGGAAAGTTTTTGCGTCTGTCAAAATACGCAGTCCAAGTTAATCCTAGAACAGACGAAAGCGAAACGAATTGAAGGGTGTAAAGAAGCTCTTCCTTGGAATGAATTAATTTCTATGCAATTTAATCGAGATATCTTTATAATAGAAATCACTTAAGCCGTTTCGGAGGATTTCGAAATTGAGACACGAGAGGTTTATATAAAATATTTTATAATATTTCAAGTGATTTGATGATATCCAGTAAAGTTTATTTAATTTTATATTATTGCTGTAGAATTAATGTTAAAGCATTTCTTAGATTTTGTATGATATTTTTCATATTCAATATATATTAAATATAATAAATATATATTTATATTTTTTATTATTACTTTTTATTTTTTTTATTTAACTACCATCTCTGCACCTGGAGATGCACACTTTATTGAGTGGCTTTAAGGTCAAAGTTATATGGGTGACTTGACGGTAGACTTGCCTGTCCGTTTGTGTTTGGTAAGGAATACTTGAGAAGCTTAAGAAAAAATGTGAAACACATATGGGCCATTTGTTGATTTCTTTGGTATACCATTATCAGATCCTGATTTAGTGACAATAGAACCATCTCAGTTCACAATTGACAGATAAATTATTTTTTTATTTTATTCTTAACGGTAGCGCTTGGCTTTCATCTCATGATGATGGTAAGTGAATATAAGGTTGAAGTTGGAAGCGAACTACATGTGGATTCCTCATCCCAGAGGAACTGGCAGGTAAGATATTACCTCCTACTGCTGGAACATAACGATGCTGCTTACAGGTGGCTGATAGGTACGATGGTGATAGCTACCCAGGCGGACTTAGACAAAGCTCTACCACCAATCAAACCAAGCCGAAAATTACTGCCCCGGCTGGGAATTGACTCCAAATCTGAAGAAGCTGGTCACAGTAGCGGTTAGATCATACATCCAAAAATACATTACAGTGGAACATAGAGGCTCCTTCCTTTTCGATGTCAGCTAAAATATTAGTCATTAACGCGTATCATAAAACTAATTTTTCAAGTGATACGCTTATGAGTTACGCTTGAAGGTCATATGAAAATATAAATGAAAAATGTTGAACTGAAATTTATTAGGAAACATGGAAATTTAAAGTTTTCGCGGTAATATCTTATAGCAAACTTGTATAAATCATTTGGGAATATCCCGAACGTAATTACCTAAGCTACGAATATAATTAATTGCTCCAGGTTGCCGTTATAAATTGAAATTACGTTGGTACAGGAAGGTAAGCCTGATCCTTAGTTACCTACACTACTTATGTATACATATTGCTTTTTACCAGATTAACATATTTTTGGCATTTAAAAAAATGTAAGCATTCAAATTAAGCGTGTTTACATATACAGACATTTATAGTTATTAGCCAAAAATTTATGTTATAATAATAAAGAATATATTTAATTATAATAAAAAATTAGATCAAAGAAATAATATTAGTATCTTTTATACTCCTGCCTGTTATGAATACTAGATAACGGAGAAATATATATAGTAATATGTATATAAAGACCAGAAATATACCAAATTAACATACAAAAACCCAAGACTCGTTAATCTACCCCTACCGGGATCAAACCCGGGAACTCCCCGGGCTGTTACTAGGCTGTTGCTAAGAAGTTATCCAATTTTATAATTTTTTGGTGTTGGTGTTGTGTGTGGTGGTTTTGTGGTGGTTTTCAGAAGCAAAAGAAAGTAAAACAATGACTTCAAAAATAAATTTAAATTAGATAATTTCTGAAATTGAAATATTTTTGCATTTTATTATTTCAGACGTGAAGCAGTTCGTTGCGTTTCGGTGGGAAGGTAACTAGTGGAGGAACAAGGGGAGATCAGGGGAAACAGGGGAGGTCAGGGGAATCAGCTTGTTTGCGTTATTGGATACACTAAAGGTATTGAAATACACGAGACATTGAATCCAGTTAAAGTCAAAGACATTGATATTTCCTCGCACCAGTTAACACACGAATTGTTTGATAGTGAATGGGTGTTTGATAACTAAGTCCAAGTGCCTACACGCCATGGGCGATGAGACGCGATGCTCCAAAGGATTCCGAACCAATGAATCAATGATGAACATCTAAACATTAAAACACGGTTCACTGTTCACTAAAGCCTTGCCTCATTAAATAGTTTTGTTCAGTACTATAATACACTGGTGATTTTTATAGAACAATCAACGTTCATCTTCAAGACTTAGCCTGTTCGTGCGAACAATAATACAATAGATTAAAGTAGTATCAAATATAATATTAAAATATGGTATTTACAATAATTAAATTAAAAAAAAAAAGTAGTCAACAAGAAGAAAAGATACAAAGGACGATATAGATAAAATAGTCACACGCCGCTCTTCAATGCTTCAAGGAGGCGGCATGTCTCTCGCTACCAAGCCTCTTTGCTAGTTTTGCGCGTGAACATAGCCTATAATTGAATAGTAGTTTTTGTAATTTTTTCCATGCTTTTACGATCATCATTATCCACAATATTCCCCCGTCTGACCCATGGAAGGCTTATCAAGTGTAATAAAATTATCAGAAGAAGTATGTTTTTTTATGTCGAGTTAATAAGTTAGTTTATTAAGTCATTAAAAATTATGTGATTGTAATATATATTTTGATTCTGAGTACGGAGTGTTTGTGTGGGATGGGTTCATTTACACCACACTGCTGTGCACTGGATGGATTTTAGTGCGACGATACGATGAGGTCTGTGGGTTGCTCCAGTAGAATCAAGGCAAAGCCGCAAATTTGCAGTGGAGTTTTAGTGAGTTTTCCCAGTGCTACTTTGATCAAGTGCTGGGCGAGTTCCACACATATCTTTTGCTAACATGGAGTACACCCTCTCTGAGGAAAATAAGGTTGATATGATGAGGCCAGTGCCACAAATTTGTTATGTAATTTATATCCAATTATAGTACAATGTGAAACTAAATATTCATTAATTAGTACTGTAGCGAGAATTGTGTTATTCAATGCTGATACAAAATGTGAAGATCATACCAACCGCAGACATAACCGCTCTTGCAGTCCAGCCAAATTGTCAGACCATCACGTTTAATATCATAATTTGATCGCGCGCTGTTGCCACTAATCTGTGGTCAATTTATGTCAGTTGATGTCTGATCAGACAAAAGAGGTAGCGGGTGCGATTTAAAATGAACGGGGTTTAGTGTTTTCAACGTAGGAAAGTGGTTTGTGTAAATGATTTGGAAGACCCTTAAGGTTGTTCAAAATTAGAAACTGATAAGGGTGATCAATTTGGCTTTCACGAGTTGTACAGCGTTAAGAGGCATTAATTTGGATTTTTAATGTTGGATAGCGGTAGCGATAATATCTCGGAAGACTGTAAGGATTTTATAAAGTTCGATAGTATTGAGGGTTTAAATTTATTTATTTATATTATTTCTATAGTTCAGATACATATTATTGATATCTTTACTACACGAGAGCAATAAAACGCGTCTTAATAATTATAGATTTATTAGCAGACTGATTATCACACATACAGTAACACTTTACACAGTGATATTCTGTATACCTACATTACAATTATCTTCCACAAAGTAAGCATCATCAAGAGCTTATGTATACTAAATTACAGAAAAATATAGACAGTAATATGTATATGAAAAAAGAAATCAACTAAATAAACATAACGTCAATGATTCGTGCGCAAATAATCGTATTCATCTTAAAAATATTTGCCCCTACCGCGATTAAACCTGGGACGTCTGCCTAAGAAGACGTGTTGACCACTTGACAAGACAACCGTCGAAGAATAAACGGAAAGTGTACCACAATTTCTATTGTAACCTTTCCAATGTTTTTGTTTAGTAATCTAAATTTGAAAGCTCTTTATGTAAAACGATTATTATGCATCGAAAAAAAATGTATGTAGCTTTATGCTTTAAAATCACTGTTCTACTAACAATGCACGAACTTGCATTTACGCCAGGAATGGTCTAAATGTGATGCCAGTGCACAAACACTGTTGCAGGGATCTTACTACCATCAAGATCCATAAGGGGAGGGGAGGGGGAGCCAAAAATACCATATTTTTGGCTTCAGCCTACCTACCTTATGAGGAAAAGGAACCGGCCTCGGACAACATCAGAAGGCTGGTTCGGCACAGCAACCAGGAGGGAGCAGAGCTGATCCTGGGGTGTGATGCCAACGCGCACCACGTCGTCTGGGGAAGCTCAGACATCAACAGACGGGGTGAAGAATTGTACGAGTTTGTGGTAAGCGCATCTTTACAGATTCTTAATAAAGGCAATAGGCCTACATTTGTTAATTCAAAAAGGGCTGAAGTTATTGATGTCACGCTAGCTTGCAACAAAGCTAGTAAAAATATTTACAACTGGCATGTGTCGAATGAGGTCACGCTTTCGGACCACAATTACGTATGTTTTAGGTATGCGACAGACGTACAGTATGAGGTAATAAGAAGGAGGAACCCTAGGAACACTGACTGGGACCTTTTTAGGAAGGGCCTAAAAGCGGATCTAGGAAGCCCCAAAGGTAAGCTTAATTCCGTAATAGATATAGAATTTGAAGCTGACAACATTGGCCGATCGCTCCTGCGAACGTGGACAGAGAATTGTCCTGAGAAGGGAGCTAGAGGACATAAGGACCCATGGTGGAACTCTGAACTCGATCATCTGAGGAAAAAGACGAGGCAAGCTTTCAATGCTGCCAAAGCAAAGAAAAACTTTACAGAATACCACAAAGCATTGACTGAATATAGTACGGCAGTACGGAAGGCTAGACGGAAATCCTGGCGACAACACTGTGAAATGATAGAAACGGTGCCAGACGGGATGAGGTTAAGCAAAGCTATGTCAATAACAAAAGCCAACCCACTCTCAGTTGTAAGAGATGGAGAAGGTAAGTTGACCGAGACCGGTAAAGAGACACTCCAAGCAATGTTTGGTAAGCACTTTCCGGAATCAGTTACATTGGACGAAGGCGCAGATGACCCAATCAGCCAGAATGAAATGCAAACGCGAACATTCAGGAATGACTGGGATACAGCAAAAAAGGTAGTAGATGAAATAAAGCTGAAATGGGCCATACGGGGTTTTCAACCGTACAAATCACCGGGCCCAGATGGAATTTATCCTATTATCTTACAAGAGGGCCTAACAGCTCTCACTCCACATCTTTGTAGAGTATTCCGAGCATGCATAGCATTCGGTTATATCCCAAAATGCTGGAGACAGGTCAAAGTAACTTTCATACCTAAAGCAGGTAAATCTGACTATGAGGACGCTAAAGCATTCAGGCCGATCAGCTTAACGTCGTTTCTGCTTAAAACACTTGAAAAACTAGTGGATAGGTTCATCAGGGACGGGCCACTAAGGAAGAAGCCGCTACACGAACTTCAATGTGCATACCAGCCAGGGAAGTCAACTGAGACGGCTCTTCACTTGGTGGTAAGCCAAGCAGAAGTAGCTCTTGATAATAAAGAGCTATGTATAGGGGCATTTTTGGACATAGAAGGGGCCTTTGATTGTACGACTTTCGACTCAATCCAAAAGGCAGCGGAGGAGCATGATATCAACGCTACCCTTAGAAGGTGGATTGGTAACATGCTCCGAGGGAGAATCATCACTTCGCACCACATGGGCGAAGACCTTCGGATTAAGACCACTAAAGGCTGTCCCCAGGGAGGGGTACTCTCTCCATTACTTTGGTGCTTAGTGATAGACTCACTAATAGTAGAATTAAACAGGGGACCTTACCGTGCAGTGGGATATGCTGATGATATAGTTATATTAGTAAGCGGAATCTTCCCCAGTACGGTATCGAATCTAATGCAAGTGGCCTTACGTAAGGTGGAAAGATGGTGCCAAACAAGCCATCTCTCTATTAACCCAAATAAAGCCACTATCGTACCATTTACAAGGAGACGACTGCTAGCACAGTTAGGCAGTCTCAATCTCTCAGGAATACAATTAAATTGGTCCACGGAAGTAAAATATCTAGGAATTACCCTAGATAAAGAACTTACATGGAAATCACACGTGGACGCCACTATCGTGAAAGCTCTTAGAGTCTTTGCGATGTGCAGATCTACGTATGGGAAGACGTGGGGACTAAAACCAAAGATCCTAAAATGGCTGTATATGATGATGGTAGTTCCAATCATTACATACGGCAGTGTGGTATGGTGGCCAAGAGTCAAGCTAGTAACGTGCCGCAATGCCCTTGCGAAAGTGCAAAGAACAGCGTGTCTAGCTATATCTGGGGCCTTTAAAACCACACCTACGGCAGCGATGGAAAGACTATTAGATCTCATCCCACTGCATACGGTCATTGAGACCAATGCAAGGATGACTCTGTATAGACTGACCATATCCGGTGGATGTACACCTGCACCCAGCACTCGGCACACTAAGTTTGAGGAAGATAGGGAATTGGACATGATGACGAGCATGAACTGTGACAAAATGCAGTTGGTGCACGTTTTCAATAAATTCTTCAGGGTACAGATACCAACACGCCAGGAATGGAAACGAGGACTGAACCCCCCGAACCAAGACTGTATTGTGTGGTATACTGATGGCTCTAAAATGGACACTGGCACCGGAGCTGGTGTTCATGGTAGGAACTACGAGCTTAGTCAAAGCATGGGAAGATGGGCAACCGTATTTCAGGCGGAAGCATTTGCCATCATCGCTTGTGCGCAGGAGAATGTGGATAGGAATATCAGAGATAAAACTATCTACATCCTCAGTGACAGCCAAGCTGTGTTGAAAGCTCTAACCTCGCACAGGGTGGACTCGAGGCTGATCCTGAATGCTATACAAACGCTGAACAGGCTCGGTAAGCATAACAGGGTAAGCCTCATTTGGGTGCCTGGACACACCGGTGTCCCAGGCAACGAAAGAGCTGACGAGCTTGCAAGGAAGGGGTCCGGGGAAAACATTGTTGGGCCCGAGCCCTGCGTTGGAATCTCGTACAGTACGGTGCGAATGGCATTTAGGAAGTATGCAGAGAGGATGCAATCAGAAGAATGGGATAAGATTGCCTCTCTCGCACACTCCAAGCGATTTATGTATCCAATTGGAGGTCCGAAGAAGGCGATATGGAACTTACAACGTAACAGACTACGGGGCTTAAGTGGCGCTATTACTGGCCACTTTGGTACCAATAGCATGCTGTTCAAGATGAAACTTGTTGGATCGCCTCTATGTAGGGTCTGTGGGGAGCACACCGAACAAATGGAACACATCCTATGTAATTGTGATGCTCTTGCTAGGAAGAGAATGGGTCTCTTTGGACTGGGCTATCCCAGTCCTGAAGATATAAGGCTGCTGTCTCCGAGTGTACTTAGCAAGTACATCTTGGAGGTATTCCAGGACAGCAGTCAGTAGGATTAGGGAAGCACAAAAGATCCCATTGGGTCGACGTGCACCGGGAGTAATAATCCTGGCCCTACATCAAGATAAGATATGCTTTAAAATATGATGATATACGCTTTCGCTTATGCTTAGCACTGTTACCGATTGGGGTATACGCTATGTAACCAAGAAATTCTAACAAATTTGTTTTTACTAAAAATCTACTTACTAAATCTAATCAGGTATGAAAAATAATATAATTAACTGATTAAGGTTACTCTATATATTATTAATAGTAATTTGTCAAAATAATCTTCTGCTACGATTGTTATTGTAATTTTATCCAACGTTTAAAATGATACATCATTAATAAGTATATTACATAAAGGAATATGTATTTATATTAATTAATTATTATAAACGTATATAAATACATAATGACCTTAACGGTCAACATGAAATTGTTATAATGTATTAAGTCAAATATCTCTGTTTTACATTTACTTTAATTCGTTTAAGAGGTTCCAGCTGATGTAGCTCATGCTAATATTGATAATCCGTTTCATTATAAATGTTATAATAATGAGATAGAAGGCGGTTTTAATTTCTACAATATTAAAAATTCATCAATTCATTATAGAAACAATGCTAATATTCTGTTAGTTTGCGTGTTTAAGATTAATTACTCTATTTATTACAATTATAGCACATAAAAAAGGCGAATAATCTTATCTGGAAGAAAAAATTTTGTGACGCTAACCTTAGTTTAATTTTTCTTGTAATAATTCCAAATTTCGACAATAGGTAGCGTTTTTAACATAAGCTAGTTCTTTCTATGTGGACAAAATAAAAAAAGAAGACAAAAACGAATTGAATGTGAGATTTTTTTTTGTTATTATTATTGTGATATTTTTTATTGATTTATTTTCTGAAGAAGTTCCTAATGACGACGCTAGATGGCGTTGACGTACGTTCATTCATTATATATGGAAAATTATATACAAAATATTGAAAATGATGAAATTTGATCATCAATCATATAAAAGTCTAGTCTATTTCTTTATTTTTTTGACCTTCGTTCAGTCACACTCCACAGCGAAAAAAAAGGTGAAACGTAATGGACTTTTGTATGGATGTTTTGTTAAAACTGTATTTTTATGATACACATGTTGAAAATAAAAATTCTTAATCTTCTTAAACTTAAAAATCTTTATAATACTTTCTTCTGCAGTGCAGGCATATCTCTTTAAACTTACATTAAACGCTTTGAAATTACTTCAGTGAATTGAACTTCTCGCTGCCAACGATATTTTAAAGATTAAAGTAAATTTTCTGCAATCCTAACCTTTATTCAGAATATTCGAGTAAAATCATAAAATAGAATTACTTTTTAGAATATCCAACTCAGTGGAAACGTGGAGGCAAATCGAAAAGGTATAAATTAAGACATTGGTATGCAACTACGTACAAAAAGTAGCGTGATCATAGATCGTAGACCTTCTAATGAGAGGGGATGTCTAGTGCAATATGACAGACAACACAGATATAAAGACGAAAAGTAATAGATATTTATATCAAACAGGGAATATGGAATTTTAAAAATAAAAAGACATCTTATATACTTATATTATAAATTTAAAGAGTTCGTTTGGTTGAACGAACTAATTCTAGGAAACACCAATTCAAATAGCAAAAGTCTGATAATTTTAGATAGTCTTATTATCGAAGAAGGCTATAGGCTATATAATATCACACTACGACCAATAGGAGCTGAGCATAAATGAAAAATGTTGTAAAAACAGGATTAAATATTCTTTTCAGAGATTTTGTTGTACGCGCTACGTAAATGGTTAAAGTTATCATGTATGCCGGAGTTGTTCTTTTTTAAATTTTTTTTAAGTTCAAATGTCAAGGTAATATACGTCTACATAGGTTGACTCACTATATCCTTTTTGGTAATCAAATTTTTTATGTGTTTTTGCATACATAATATTGCGTAACCAAATAAATATTAAGTAAAATAGACACACCCACATATGTAATTTACGTGTTGTTATTTTCCGTCATTTACGCGAACAAATTCGGGAGCACAGCTTGTATAACATAAAAGGGTGGTAAATAATAATAAATAAAAATTGCAGAAGCTATCGTATTTCTGCATATTTTCAGAGACATCTATATGTTTGATTAGTTGTTACAAGTTACCCGAAAACGCTCCTAGGAAAATTCTCCTTGCGTATTCACGTATAGATAAAATAAATGTCAACTTTAATTCTTTAATCTTTGAATTGCCATTTATTTGTTTATTTTGTTATTTTGATTTATTGATTATTTAATACTAAATTAAAATAATTTCGCCACAACAATGTTGGAATTAAACGAAATAAATTATTTTTTGCAAAGAGATCATCATTTAAAATATATCATATTTTTAAAATAAATGCGAAAAATTTAATTGTTAATTGTATTCAACATCACTGTTATTAATTAATCACGGATCTATTCAAAACAAACATGAAAAGCGAGGGTAGATTCATCGCTTTAAACTATAGCATTTCTCTCTACTCAGCGTTGTAGACGTAAATCGCAAATGTATTCTCGGAATATTCTCCTGTTGGGCCACTGAAGGGCTTGCTCTCTATGAATCATACGGATGGTTACCAAATTCCTCGGAAGTCGTTTAAAATAAATCGAGGAAAACCAGGATCTGACAGATAGCTCACCCGACGTAAATATTTAAGTATTGGGCTGTCAATACAGATTATCACAACGGTGCGCGGTAAATGGAACTGTCAATGTCAATGTCAAAATAATCTACAGACCACGGTTTTAATAAAAGTACACAGTAATGTATTTTTCGATGTTCTATAAATGAATCATGACATGGAACATAGAAGCCTGACATGACCCTGGGTAGTTCTAAAAGCTATACAAAGACAATAATGAAATGAAATTAGATTAATTTTTTGTAAGGTATAAGTTGGATAATGTAATCAATTTAAACCACATCAAGTGCCAAACAGAACAAACCAGGAGTCGTTAGAATCAAAAATATATGAGAAGAGCTTAAATACTGCAACAAAGCTTATTAAACGTAACCAATTGAAGATGAAACAATTAACGAGGGAAATAACAAAACAAAGTGAATATCCTATTTAAAATTAATTTAACATTATATTTTATTTATTTAACGATAACTTAAATATTAAAATAAACCTTATTAATAGTCTATATCAATCAATTGTTGTACGACCGAACTATCAAATTTATTAAATTAATAGTTCCGAACAGTGGCAACAGATGGCGCTGCCTTTGTAACCTTTGTAAATCGCATAATCAAAGTTTACCCTTAAAAATATATAGATCTAAGGAATCAATATTGTATTAGTTGATTTTATGATATTTTTATTGAACCTTCGTACATACTCGTATTTTGGGTGACTTTGACAACAGCTGGTTTTGCAATTGTATTAATAAAAATGGAAATAATCATTAAACACTATAAGTTACTAACTATGGACGAGTTTCAACAAACTAAATAATGATTAATATTCGCATGTCTCCTAACCGCATCACACCAAATGGATCAAGTTGAATTCATTGCTTGGTCTAATGGTAAATCTTATGTTTGTATTTTCCATTTACCATATATTGGGGCAATGACCAAAGTCACAGTTCACTTCAACTCTGAGATCTTTTGTGCCTCCCCTGCACTACCTGTATCCAGCTTCATTCTGTCGTTGCAGTGTGAAGCATATGTCAACTCCAACGGGGGCAGGAGTAGTGTAATAGTTCTCTGGTTTTGGGTATGCCATCCTCAGAACACTCGTTTTGATTCTAGCTAGGGCATCGCACCGAGACTTTAGATTTTCTATTGATTCCTGGCTTTCATCATACTTTCAAAGTGTTGATTTTGGGGAGAGCATTTTGTTTTGTATGAAGTGGGTTATTAAGTGCCTGGTGAGCGCTCCTTTTAATGAGCGAGATTGTGTTATGTTCTACTCAATAGAAAATAGAAACTCATTCTAACTCTCTGTAGAAGACTCTGTAGAAGCAAACCGAGCTTCAAAATGTCCAGAAATTACTTTATCTAAAACATCATATTTTCTGTACTAAATCTGAATTTCTCGTTCTAAAATGCTCCTCTACTAGAGTACTGGTTTAATTTCCATATGTAAGGCTTAGCAAACGGGCTAGTTAAAAGTGAACCATATAGTAATTTACGCACGTTATGTTTGCGTCTATGTTTGACCTTCGTCACTTACCATCTGGTGATATAAAGGCAAAAACTACCGCTTTCAGACTTTAAATAAAATAAATGTATATGTAAAATGAAAGGTCCTCGTACCGGAAGTGGCGGCCACGTACCGGGAGACGCAGCTGTGGTAAGCCTTCCGCAAAGTGGACTGACCATCTGATAAAGGTCACGGGAAGCCGCGGGATGGAGTCAGCAGGACCGAGCAATTTGCAGATCCTTGAGGGAGGCTTATGTCCAACAGTGGACGTCTCTTGGCTGATGTGATGATGATGATATGTAAAATAAAACATATTTATTACGTAAGTCGCGTGTGAAGTTAATGGTGGCATTCGCTCACTCCTGTGAGTAATTTCATTCTAACTACGTCTCGACTTGTTGTAGTAGGGCCCATACCTTCCTTCATCCCATGATAAAGTGCGGAACATAAAACTTTCTCTAACGACTGCTCTGTCAAGACCAAGTACGCAATTTATCAGGTTTTTTCTTGTTTTGGAGGGAAAAAAAGTGCCCCCCGATTTTTTATGGGGAACAACCGGCTTGATTCGTGATTACTTAAAATGTTTTAAAGGCAAAATGTCTTTAAGTCTGATTTTTGAATTCTGTAGGAGAATGTATTCATTTAATACGACATTCGTGGCAGAAACGGGATAATGCTGTAACCAATAGACATTCTGAACTACTTGAAAACTATTGACGCATTTTTTTAAATCTTTCATCTTATATCTATGTATTAAATACTAATGAATTTCTGTTGGAGAAGATAGCTTAACAATTTTAATTTATATCGCAATTCCCACTTTATACAAGACTAACCCTAATCCCAGGGTGAATTAGGTGCTAGATTATGTATTGCCAGGCGATTATACAACCCACTTATCACGGTTCGCCTATTCATGCAAGTGTTGCCGTCACTAGTGTCAGTCGATATTGTGACCGAACACTCGAGCTCACCACGGTCACACAGAAGCGAGCAGTCGCAATAATCGCAACAACGACATCCGACGAAAAATAAAAATATACAAAAAGAGGATGAGTTAGAAAAAAAATAGTTTTATTGCTTGACGGTCATTGGTTAATTTAAAAATATAGTTTCATTCATCATTAATGTAAGGAGATTACTTTTCTCTGGTATAACTTTAAACATAATAAAAACAAACAAACAGGGATAGATTTCAACTATGCTCCTCTTGAAAAGTTACAGGGCATGTTTTAATAAAAAATATGTAGAAAGAATAGTATTTTTATAAACTTCATGTCGCCAATCTTGATTCATAACTCTCCCATCATTTTATACAGTTAAAATTAAGAGAATGTAATGAAACCTTTGTAATTTTTTCTGTGATTTATACCACTCCATCTTTGGAGGGCCATTTAAAAAGCTAGTGCAGTACAAACTTATTTCTCCCACCAAACAATGTTGGCAGCACATCCTGAATCGTGCAATAAAATTTTGTGTTTCTTCCGGTGTTCGTGTGAAAGCGCACTTCGGTGTTGCTAGCCTGCCAAAGCTCTATCGACGTGAGTGGATTAGCTTGACATAGAGCATGCAATCTCCACTGAATCGATACGGGAGAGATGCATAAGTTTATGCCGTGCTATTGACACTATGAGCAGACTATGGCAGTCAAAGTTGCGCTCAGGATAAAACAAACTTAGTGGTTGGAACAACATGATATTGTGTGTTAGCATGGAAAGGTTAAGGTGAAACGGAACTGTTGTATTTGTCAATTTTAGATTTTAAGGCAAAGAAAGAAGTTGGGTACTTCTTCCATCTTTCTTTCTATTAAGACCCTTTTGCAGCATATCAAGTTGAAATTAATATTAAATATTAACGTTTCATTGTTAGGCTCTGAGAAGTTCGCTTATTGGTTCGAGAGTTCTTATCAAAATAAAACAGCTTACTTCATTTTTGGTCTATGGATACGGCAGTCGAAATTTACTGTCTCGTGTACATGTTTCAGAAGGCACTTTAAGTAGTTGATCCCGGATGTTAAGGTAATTGCTTTCAATCACCAATTTACATTGAACCATCGTGGTTATGTTATGGAATATGTAAAGGAATTTCCCAATAGGAAGGCCTGTGGCTAGCTTGGGTCACTATTAAGACTTGCTGATGACTCAGTTCTGCGATCCCTTGGGCAAAATTAAACTTCTAATCCAACACAATCAAAGATACGACGTTTAATGCCACATATTTTAATATTCACCAGGGAATCAAAATCCATAGCAAAAAAACGTAACTTTCCATGGAAGTCATTTATATTTGGGAATAAGCAATATTTTAGGTTTAGTAGCATACTGCACATGTTTAAAAAACGTAGAAACCGTAAATTTGTAGTTTAATCTTAATATTCTATTTCCATATTTCAAGTGATTTTTGTGATTTTTTTCATAAGTTTAAATTACTTATTAAGGCTATAATCATTATCAATAGCTTATATCCTTCCTATAAGTCGATACAGATCTCCGTAAAAGAAACATTCGAAGAATTGGTCACTACGTGGGAGCAAGACTTGAGGATTTGGAGTCAAAAAACTTCAACTCTTTCATGACATTAAGCCAAAGAGGCGGTTAAAATTGCAAGTACTTAGACGGAAATTACCACTTACCATCAGGAACATCAACTGTTTCCTTTTTATGATTAAATTCCATGTTCTCTAACATGCTGTTTCACGTCTGAAAAGAAGGTATGGAAGCTGTGACGACGATTTTTTGATATGAAAAACGTATGTGATGCAAATGCATGCGATGGGAACCTCTTTCGTCTGCAAACGGCTTGAGGTAGATTTGTTGTGGCACGACAACATCTATAGTGAACCTCATAGCTACAATCATGCTCTCTCACGCTTCTTATCTTTGAAGAAACGCATGCAAAGGGAACCTCTTTCGACTGCAACATTATGTTTCAGATACCTGCATTTAGCAAATAGATTTGGGTATTGGGAACTTTAGGTAATGTTATATAATAAGTAGTATTTATTTGTTTTATGGTCGTAAAGCAGATAAACTGCTTTCTACATAGGTTTTTTTCTCAATACATCATAAATATCTTTTAGTGAAGCAATAAATGAGGATACAACTGACGTTTGACTTGTTTAATTCTGGTCAGCATTAAAAATTCCCGCTCTGTAATTTATATCGAAGAGATTATAGACACTGAAACTTATTCGTTTCATCATCAATATCTGAAATAACTTTTCCCGTGGAACAAACTAGCTTAAATTGGGCTAATTCAGTACTTTCTGGACTCTACATTTTGGGATTGTTGATAAAAGCAACCTATAATGATTTAGTATAGTCGTTCAACTTGGGAAACTTTTTGAATTGAAGTTGTGTTTTGTCCAAAAGGAAGTCATTAAATACAGTATTACTTACTTTTAGAAATAAATGGGAATTATTTATTTCTAAGTCTTTCAGTAATATATCCTATGTACAATGTTTAAGGAGTTTCTCCTTCTTGATGCATAACCTTCAGACTGCCTGTATATTTATGGACCATAGATAAAAATTCAAATCATTAAACTTTTCAGGATCCGCTACAACACTATTATTATGAAACTTTTTGTTTCAGTCGGAATTTTATCGCAAATATACATTTCATTTAGGTAATTCTATTTTATTTATATTATCATAAACGTTTACTATATCACTAAACGCACGCAACAAAAGTATTCCAACAAGGGAATACGAACTGACTAGGTTTCTTAAAACTTATTATTATATTTGTTATGTTCATTAATTAAGAAGTTGTATGATGAATTACTTAAATAAGAAAATTCTCTGTTTGATTTAGTGGGTAATAATACTTCTGTTTCACAAATAAAGTTCTGCAACCGTTCATTAATCTGTCTAATATTAATATAAGTAACAATTCTAAAATTACAAGGGTTTAGGAAAGTCTCGTTGGGCGCATGATATTTGCCTACCTATATCTGCCTAGCTACCTTACCCGCTCATTTCATTATGTTAATCACCACCAATCTACTAGTTCCTTCCCGATGCTTTACTTACTGACATAAGTACCCGCGGTGTGCGCCACGTTGCCCTCGTTGTCTCGTTTACTGTGCCCATCAGTGCTATCCTAGTGCCATCAGTGTTGTGCCTACCAAGTGAGACCCGGGATACACCTACATACCTGTATCGGCGAGAGGGTAACGTACCTAGATATACCTACTTATACAATAAACTAACTTAGCCGAACACCTTCCCTAAACAACCAGAAAGTACTTGTCGGAAGAGTCATCGATATTACGGTTTGTCTTTAATGTCATTATCACTATCATCAAACATTACTTTAATGAGGTCGTTGACTGCTAATTCCATCTCTTCATATACTAAGAGTATTTTGTCAAATCAAATCATATATTTGCATGGACAGTTTTAGAAGGTTATAAATTAGCTAATGTCACTTGCATTCGGCCTGAATACCACGCTTGCCGTGCAATATATTTGAGTACAAACTAGATTTATATAGACACAAGTAAATATAAATAATTCAACAAAGCAGGTAAAATTCAGATGAAGATTTTTAAAACTATAGAAACACCTCTCTTTCAACCGTCTTGTCAATTTAATTAATATTGTTTCTTGGTAGCTTATTCTAAATCTGGTCGCCCATATAATATGCATTCTTTCTTTCTTTTCTTTCTTTTTTTTACTTTCTTTTTTTTCTTTTAAACATGAGTATTCACGAAATCGTTATTATTGTTATTATCGTTATAGTAATTATTAATCGTTATATCTTAAACCATTTTTTCGAGTGATTTGATTCGGACTGTAAGTCGCCACTTAATTTCGCATACAATACCAAGTAATGGCATGTGTTGATATACTTATTTGTTATCTAGTTTAACGTTATTCCAATCTGGAGAAATGTATGTGCTATAGTAACACACCGTAAACACCACATGTTGCAGATATAGTAATTTGAAAGGTCTTCGAATTTTAATATTATTGAATAAATTGTAAGCCATCGTCGAGACAGCAGCGTGCGCATTAACATTTATTTATTGTACAGAAGAATCATTAAAATCAAATTTAACAATCTATACGTCTCATCCTACCATCGGTTTAAGGTCTAACACAGATGATATATTAAAATCGACCGCAGTTTGCGGTTGTCTACAGTGAATTTTATCTGATGCTCAATGTTCCATCAGCTGACAGTTTGACGAACGCCTTAAGATGGAGTAAGATAATTTAGTCTTATTCTCATAAATTCAATTTCGTCAAATGTGCTAAAGGCATAAACATGCTTAGCACATTTGAACATAGCTTAAGTTAATAGGTTTGTCGATATAATTGCGGCGTTGGGAAATTCGCATAGGATACACTTTCATAGGACCTCTGGACTTTTATGGACAATCTGATCCATTTTATTATCTTTGAAAAAAGCAGCCGCCGATTATCATCTGCTTGAGTCGCCGTGTGCCTTTCGAATGCTGTGTAAGGATTCTGTAGAGATTTCAGTCTGGAAATTAAAGGTTTCCAGGTTGTGTAAGAAAACATAGGAATGGCAAAATTAGACACTTAATCTTGGTATTACTTGAAGTCAAATCACTATGTTATCATCTAATGAAGTGACCTTCAATCATCATTTTTCGTTATAAAATCTCGTTCTCTTCGACTCTGTAAAGTTACTTAATTATTTGACAATTGACATACAAAATATAAACTTATTTACCGGCACATATATCATTCTTTCCATTAGCATGGGTTCTTTCAAAGAGACTTAAGATCGTCTTCTGGTCCAGCAAGATAGGTAGTATGTTTACTATTATCAGATGATGTGGAGCCATGTTTTCTTTATTGTGTATGAAAATATAAAAATTCTTATAGTATCTAAAGGTAGAGTCTAAATGTACACTAGAGTACATAATATTCTGATGCCAAATAATTTTATTAAATACCGGTTCTAGAGTCGTATGTAATTGATGACGTAACTGAAATAAGATAACACAATCACTTGAAGATATTGATAATTTTTATACCATTTATGTGTTCCCGAAGGATTGTAATAGAGCTCTAAAAGTTTGATTTCCAGTTGAATTGAATTATTTATAAGGACACAAAACGTACTTATATATTTTTAAATATTCTGATGATGATAATTAAGAAGATTCATTGCTCTTTACAGGTGTTTAGGTGTATTAAATTTAGTCAATAAAAAAAAAAAAACATCGATATAAAATATACTGTATATTTGTTTTAAAAAAATAATATACTTATTTACAAGTTTACCTACTGCTAGTGACATTTGCACAATAAAGACTTCAAGATTGCATGAACCATAACAAATTAGATTCAAGATACTTTTTAATTCCCGGTTACACACAGACATGTATTAGAATTTGAGTCCTTATCCAATAGCTATAAAGTTTATTATTTCAAAACCGTTTTAGATTAAGTTATAATAGTGAAATAAAGAATGCAAATGTATCTTAAACAGGGAAGGCAAAGGGAACTCAAGCCCTTACAGCCATATCTTAATTACTTCTTTATTTATGACAACGGAATACAAGTGTAACGTACCTATGTTATATGTTATGTAGTATTGCTTTAAAATACATATTTAAGACAAAACAGTAGGCAATATTGTGCAAATTTTGAGCATATATTTCAGATTATTACTTTAAATAAGATAGTAACATACTGGTGCCGATTCTACTGGCATACTTATAAACTAAAACTAAGTTACTTATCACTCTTACATTCCAATAAAATAATAAGTATTTTAATTTCATAAAATAGATATAAAGACATTTAGCCTAACCATAAACTTTTGAATTATTTTAATCGGGATGCTTTACAATACGTACAATACGGCAAATATAAAAGCCTTTATGTAAAAGTCAAATGATATCACCGGTTGTCTGTTTGTTCTGGTTGGATTGTAATGAAAGAGTAATACTGAACTTAACTTTAATTGTTTTGGTTATTCAACAGTATCTATAAAAAAAGCAAACGGTTGGTTTATGACTGAGACTCAATAAGTGCACTTTAACTTAGTTCTCAGTAAATCCATTGGATATATACACGATGGATCACTATTAGTATCTGCGTCTACTGAGAAAAAGAAAACTCACTAGGAGTCTTAAATTTATTACCATTACATAGAACAGGCAAATTTAAGTCAAAAACAATTCTGAATAAGACTAATTTTTAATTTTTAAGAATTAAAATTTAACATAAATTTTCATATTATCATAAAAGTAGAAAATCGTATAAAAATACTATGATACCTTTTTCGATATTTTTATTATTATGTAGTTGAATGAAACTTATTCTAACCAATATTCAATGTTATGTACAGAACGTAATATAATGCTAAAAGACGAATGATATAAAAATGGTTTCGATCACAGAAGGAGTAACTAAACTAAATAATGTAGAATTATTAATAATAATAATCTTTAATAATTTTACTTAAAACATTTTTCGTGTGCATATTCCGATAAAAAATTGACCTGATCATTAAAGACACGATTACGAATAAAAAGCACGAGAAGTAAGAAAAAATAAACTTAAGTAACATTTTAATAGAGTTTCATACAATATACCTGTATTACCATACCGAGAGAATTTAATTTAATTACTTAAAAAACTATTAAATTATGTATGAATTTTTTTTACGAAGTATCAACATTGGGCAGTCTATATACAGTAATTTACTGGCACAAAGATAGAAAATTCTGGAACTTTTTAAGAAATATTTTAAAAAGTAAAATAAAAGAAATACTTATAACAGTATGCCTCTTGAGCCCATAAACAATCTAAATATGCGTAGATACCGTAGACACAGACACAGTGGATATGCCAGGTTTCACGTGGTTTCCATTTTTATCTTCTAGCTCCATCTTCGGTTTTCTTTTAGGTCCTAGAAGCAGCTTCTGAAGCTGACAAGCGGGTGCTTCCACGAAGAGGTAAAGAGGCAAGGCGAAAAGGTAAGTAGTGCAAACTATACCAGCGTAGAGCATGATCTGAAAAAAAAACAAAGATTAAAAACATTAAAACTACAAAAGACTACGAAGAAATAGAGTAAGTCAATTTAATCGAAGACCGGTAAGGCATGGAATATATTACAGTAGAATTTTAGTCTTTTTACTATAAATATTTCCAGATTGCAGATGATAGACGCTAAAAACATAACACACACACACGCGCATTTAACTGTACTAGATGGGGGTATATTTGGTAAATTTCGACACTTAACTTCGCCACAGTAGATAACCGACTGCAAAGTGCGTCAGAATTCACAAACCTCACATTGGTGGGACATTGTTCATAGAATATGGTATATTACTCCAACCAGAGCAGTATGTACTAATGTACATATGTATATGTTATTTCCTTTCTTTTCTCGCTTCAAGATATAATTTATTAATAAAATATGATTATATTAATATATAATCATATTTTATTTTAATATCAGTATCCTTTAAATATACCCCATAAAGTGCCTAACAATAAATTTTGAGTCTTTCCGAAAAATAGCGTGTTTAATTATTACATCTTGATGTTATCTTGTATTATCATCATAAGGTGGACCATAACTCATCCATAAAGTATATATCTTATTAAAAACTACACATTCTCAACATAAAATGGAAGGGACCAAAAATCTCACACTGCAGAACGTAACTTTTATTTACGTCACATAAAAACACTGCAAAAGTTAAAAAAATGAATTCATTTTTAATTTCTTACACAAGATTATTTGATATACTGATGAAATTAATGAACTTGAAGCGATAAAAGAAAGGAAATAACATATATGTATGTATAAAATAAAGTAAGAATAAGTATAATAGAAGAAAAAGTTAGAAGTTTACTCAAATTATTTTTCTTTTAAATCTTGTAATGATACTCACTGCAGTATAATCTGTAGCGTAAAAGGATCTCCTCATTTGTCCTCCGTACGTCCTTAAAACTGTGGCATGGAGCAACATAGCGCAGTATGACATACGTCCCAGCGGTTGTAGTGGACCCCACTCAACAGACCCCACGTAGAGTTCTGGAATTATTCGTTTTAATTTAGACTCCAATTACGCATTTTAGGACAATAACTCGGACTCATTGACTCGGATTCATTATCCGAAATTATAGAAACTAGAAGCAAAAAATAACTTTGTGGTGATTTACTGGGTGTAGACAATCTGGTAAAGTCGTCTGGATATGCTAAGTGGCTATTGGTTGCTATACAATAAAGATATATTCTATTCTAGATATTTTTTCAAACGATACAAACATTTAGTTATTAAAACTTTTCAATAATATCATTGATGCAGCCATTCGTTTACTTACTGTTGCATTTGTAAAAGCAGCCAACGATGAAGACACACATCGCCAAAGCGAAGAAGTTTTGGTTGAGCACATTAAATACTGCAGCTTCGAAGGGCGACGCCTCACGGTGGTGGAGGTCCCAGCCCATGAGAACTGCACCCAAGCCTATAGGAACTGATGCTAGGAAAAGAAGCTTGAGAAGCTGTCGAAAATAAATTAGATTGTTCAAAAAATATTCAAAACTTTTTGCGATCATAACTGGAGATTAAAGGCTCGTAATCTTCGGTTTGGGATTCTTAATTGCTTGTGGTGTAAGAACTCAAGGTTCTGTTTAGAAAAAGTGCCATTTAAATATTTACACGCTTGGAATGCATCTTTATGCTGTTGCATTTGTTAACATGCGTCATGGCCCCGAACAGGTGCTGCTAACGGGTTTGCGTCCACTCATGTCCAAATTCTCCTTCCTTATAATAATTTTTGTATAGGCATATAAAATCTTAATTTAATTGACCGCTAATTACTCGTATAGTACACTTCGCTGAAAGTTTTTGAATTGTATAATTTTAACTGTTATTATTAATTGAAATGAATATTCTTTAATCTTAACTTTCATAAGAGTATGTAAATGAACCTAGAATAAATAAATGTACTTTGACTTCGCCTTTACCACCAAGTGTGCCTTATTCATTGTCAATCTGCTTTTCAATTATAAATACTAACCATGGACTCCCTCAAGTTCCACTTCTCTTGCTGAGCTCTATGATAGATGTAGGCCGTCAACACACCCAGATGGTAACCTGCCCAATTACCCTGAGCAGACACATAGGCGTGATAGAAGGTTTCGTTGTAACCGAATATGTCTCTGATAGATCTGAAAAGAAAATATATAAGACGACAAATAAATAACTTGAAATGATTGAAATTAGTAGGAAAATGACCTTAGCAAGGCATAGATTTCAATTGGTGAAATGATAGGGATTATATTGTCTTGCAAAGGCGAGAGTTATAACAAAATGACATGAGACAGGCTGAGAAGAAGCTCTACCAGCCGATCCGCTAACCCCGGGGGAGGAGGTAGAGTGGGGTATCAAACATAAGCCTACTGTAAGGTGTTGAGAACTCTTTGATTAAGCTTGCTATTGGAACCAAATAAGCTGACGGATGCTCTAAATTTTTGTTAGATAGAGTGAACGGATTACCGAAAAGAGACAAACAACTAGTATTTAATAACACTGTCATTGTTGCAAATATTCTTCTGGTTATTTTTATACATTTCGATAAAAGCAACAATATACCGAACCATTTTTGTCCATCGCGAGTGAAAATAAATATCCCACGGTTTTGATACTCTCTTACTTTGATTCTCTTATCCATCCATGTGGTGTGATATGCCAGATAGCAAGAAGGGTAAGGTAACCACCACCACCACCATATATGCCACCATAGGTATGTAACCTGATGGTACGAACAAGTTCCTGTGTCCAATACCTGCCACTACATTTCTTTTCATTTATTAATAACGGCATGTGCCTTATTAACATCATCTGATGAGGATTATTTATTATACTTTAGCTATATATATATTATATCTATTCATTTCATATATATGTAATTATTACTCTCTATTTTTTTGTTCATCGCATAAAAATTTGCAAACTGTAAACTCAATGTCGTGAAATCAGTTAAATCTTACTTTATCTGTTTTATATGTTTATTGACACTATTTCCTCTGCGTATCGTTTACTATCTTATCTTTTTATATATTTCTTATTTTTTTTATTATATTCGAGATATAATACCTTTTTTGCAACGTTACTCCTACGTGACTTACAAAATCAAATGAATCCTCAAGTTGCAGTAATATCAGACGACGTGTACTATATAAAAAGCAGAAATATTGTAACCCTTATTTAATTTTCACCTCTTACCAATATCTCAGAACGGCTGAGGTCGGGTATTGCAAAAAATAATAAATTTTGATCCGGGAGTAACCCTGATCATAACCTTTACCCGGGGGTTCCCATTTAGGGATAAAACCATTTATCATTCCCCGATATTCCTATTCCGGGAAGTGGTGAAAAATGCTTTATATGCTTGTTTGATTTTTTAATGGTTGGGATTATTTATTGGTCTAATAGTTTTGTTTGCAATTGAGAATTTGGTGTAATTTAAAACTCTTTTATCTTTTCATAAGCTTTGATTAGTAGTTATAATAATGAAAAACAACTTTTCACAAAGTCGTAGGATAATTATTTTTAATGTTACTAATGTACCTAATGTTTGATACATTTTTAACACAAAGCTAATTATTACAATAAACGCAAATATAAAGTTCTTTTAAATCAACATAATTTAACTCTACCACCCCTTTGACTACTTTTACGCTTCCTCTCCGAAGCTAAACTATTCGTTTAACTTCGGAGAGGAAGCGGCGCAAGAAACTCGTTAGCTTTTAAATGTTTGTAATGACATTTATAAATTAGTTATGCTATTACGTGTCAATTTTCTTATTATTCATAGAATGCATAATTATTATGATGAATCGTCAAGGAGCAACTAATTTCTAAGCTTAAGTATCAATTATATAATTGTTTATTAATAATAAGCATTCTTGTTAAGCTGTCTTGTTGTATAGAGTTTTGCTTTGTAATAAAAATATTCGGTTACAAAATGACCTTTATATGAAAAACATGAAAATATTTACATGAAAATATTTATATTATTATTTATAACGTAAATGTTACCAGAAATTAAATATCGAATACATATTCAATATGTTTATATCTAAGAAACCAATTAAATATGAAAATATAAACAAAATTTATCTAGCATACAAACTTAGATTGTATGTAATAATTATGAATTTAGTTGCAAACTTACTCGGGGAACAAGCTGACTCTAATCGGCATGAGTTTCATGAAATAGCTCTGCAGGAATGGGATGATCAGACTGATGGCCATGACGGAGGAGAGTACCGGGATACCGCTTCTGGGCCACTTCCATATAATCAGCATGATTACCAAGGTGACGAGGAACAGTTGGGTATCGGTGCCGAGGTACCTAGGATATCAAATGAAAATTAAGTTTATGATAATATATGTAGTGACTACGTTATAGCACTACATAGAGATATTGGTATTTCTATATCAATTTGTATATTTGTTTTGAATCAAACATTTGTCGGCTACTCTTAGCATCTTAGTTTCTTACGAATAATGGTTGATCAGCGAAAAGATATTGTAATACAATGTGACTACACCGCGGCATTGAAACTTCACAATACGTAATGCGAAGCCTGTATCAATAACAAAGTTTGGAAGTCACATCAGTATATACGAGATCCATCTTTATACCGTCGGGACATGGTCTCCAAGTGAATACCAGCTCGGCGGAAGATCTACCCTTTTCGCTGATTACATGGCGGTTCCATTTACATCCCAAAAGGTATTTATTTCTATCTTCAAGGTTAGCACCATTGCGGCAATACTGATATATTCTTTTGCTCTGAACTTAGCTTTTTCAAGCTAATTGTGCTATGTTTTCTACGTTACATATCACCTTTGGAAACCCTGAAATAATTTACCTAAACCTCGTTTTAATATAGTTTATATATTTATATAAAGTTTGTACCTATGTACTTATTTAAAGACGCTTAAAGTTCTCTAGATACTACATTAAAATCATGCTATTGAATCTGTGTGAGCAGAAATATATGACTATTATACCTTTTTGTCATAGTCAAGTCAAATTTAAAGTCAAAATATGTTTATTGAAATAGACTCATTTAATAAGTTCTTTTAAATCGTCATACCATAATTAATGCTAAATTTGAGTCAAACAAAAAGTATTAAACTTGACAGCTTCAGAATTTAGGTTAATTGGACTTGGATTTTGTGGTACACTGTGTATAAATTAATACATTGATTGATGTACCTATAGCTTTGTTACAGTGATAGAAAACATAAAATCAACGACTGGGTTCTTATAAAGAAACTTCATTGCTTTCGACCTGAACCCTACATAACTTCAAGCCTATGAATTCATGGTGTACCCTGTCAGCATCATCTACTAAACGCTGCATTGTTTAGCTACCTTCCATGTCAGCATTATGAGGTTTATTCGGCACTAGTTGACCCGGTGAATTTTGTTTAGTCTTTAAACTAACGCCATCTATAAAAAGACACCCGAAGTAGCGGTGGAAGAAACTGACATGTTATAAAGCGAAAATGACAATTTTTCAGTTGTATATTGTTAAGGTTAACTTTTTTTAAAGTACCCCTGAATCGATTTTGAGTTTTAATGAGGCTAACAAACTCATTTTTATATTCAAAGAGAAAAAGTAATTACTATTTACGTCATTAGACAGTTATGGATTAAAAACAGTTAATGTTGTTAATGAGTACATAAGTACTGTTTTCTGCTGCTGCGTTTTTAGTTAACAGTTCTATCTTCTGCTATAATTATTGAGCTTTGTAATTGTTCTGACCACTTGTAACGAGTTCCAATAATTTACATCAAAATGACAATAAGTTAATTAAAAAATAACAGGTAACGGTATAAAATGATCGCGGACGCGTAAACGATTGCATTCCATCGCTGAAAAGAGCAATTTTTGCAAGCAGTCTCCGTTAAATTGCATATTGATGTAACTTCGATCGCACGTCGCATTTATTAACGATCTTTGGAAGACTTTTCAATTAAGGTTTTTAGTTTTTTAATATTAAAAGTGACACTGCTCTTTGTAAAATAGATTGAAGAAGTAAAAATTATGAAAAAGAAACTGGTAAATGAAAAAATATAGCAGTAATGAATTCATGAAGATTTGTATCCCTGGATGTTCAAAACAAACGCATCGAAAGGTGATTTTTATGGTACTTTATATACTGAACTAGCTTATTTTTTTACCAAATACACATATTTTGAAATAAATTAATAAAGGGAGCCGTAGATTGTCCATACTTAAGCTTAACTAAAAATCAAAAAGCCCAATATTAAAGCAAACTCAAGTAGTGAGATCTTTTGTCAAAATGTAGGTCAATATACAGGGTCACAACAAGTTAAACTAGCGGTAACGGCACTCTCATGTTTTTGACTTTAAATTTCACCTTGAAAGGCTTTAACGATCGCTTTCAATTCGTCGTTATTAACCTAAGTACCAGGTCTTATTCATGGTTCATTCTGCAATCGAAGTTTCCAGTACGGAAGCGGTTAAACCAAAAGGTACAGTGCATTCATTAGCCTTATCCTCATCGAACTCATCATTGATATTGTGAGCTGCTTCTGCTGAATATTGAGAGTCATGTAATCGATTGTCATAATTTAATTCATTTATAAGGTCTTTATCATGTAGAGTTTTAATTATTTAGAAATACTATGAATATACAGAAAGTATCTATTTAGAATAATTCTAACAAATGGATAACCGTTCCAAATTGTTTATATTTCATTGAGTGTATTTTTATAACAATAAAAATAAACTTATATTTGTTATTTATGTTGTAAAGGTAAGTTTTTAACATAATCACCCATACCGATATTTGTAAATAAATATGATTTGATTGGCAATAGTTATTACAAATAATGTAAAGTGACCTTCGGCTGCCAATCAGGCCCGATGTCTCACTTCGTTCAACCTTGTTACCAGGAATAGTTGTTAGATTACGAAGTCGTAAATGAAGACGACTCCAAAGAAAAAATGACAATTAAAGCAAACATTTTGTAATAAGTTGAGAATAATATGGCATTACATATTGAAAATGTTTTTGGAGTTTTCAAATAAGGAAACTGATTTTATGTTGAACGTAACTTCGTAATTCATTATCATCAACATTTCATCAAATATTACTTTGTAACATCGATTATACACAATTGATTATACAATTTGTAAAATAACAATAAACAGAATCTTTCTTATCTTATCTTAGTAGAGAGACGCTTACAAGGATGGGTTAACCGCATCTAGACACCTGCTACTTCCCGACACCTAATCCAGATCGTCGGTCCATCATTATGGGAGGCACCACTCGAGGACTTTTCTGTCCCAACGGCAGTCAGTCCTCCTAGCAATGTGCCATCCGCACTGTCACTTCAGGCTAGCCATTCCCTGAACTACATACCTCTGTGACTATCTCTTGCAGAGCTTATAATTTCTGATTCGATCACGCAGAGAAATTCTGAGCATAACTCTCTGAATTGCTTTTATAAGTAACCCACTTTGAGCCTAATGCGGCCCATTGTAAGCAACCATGTCTCGGTTCCGTACATCATCATTGGCAACAATTTTCGTTTGAGGTAGACGGACTTCTTAATTCACATGACAAAAACTCTCCGATGTCTTTAAATTTTAGAGTCCATTTTAATATTTATAATCTGCTAGTACTGCGGTCAGAAACATGTTAGCGCAATCATCATCATCTACCCAATCGATTTTGGTTTAGAGACAACGAATTTGCTAAACATTATTTATTAAAATATTACTTTAAAATTTGAATAAATAACTTGGAAGAGCTTATTAGCGTAGTAATAGGCGTAGCGCTCACCAGACCGCTACGCCTACCACTACTAGTATCGTTAATCAGTATCTTAGTGGTTTTACTAATAACTTTCCGCCGATTCGCCGATTTTTTAATGGGAATATTGAATAACTCGTTAGTTCACAATCATTTAAATTTGGGTGACAAAGCAGTTTGCAGATCTCGTCAGTGTTTGTTGTTTTTTCATAAAGCATTGGATAATTTAAATAAATTTTTCTAAAGATTTATTTTTTTACTTTTCCGTCACTTACCAAGCTTGAGGAAGACATAATGTCTCGAAGGGGAAGACGTTCGGCATCAATATGACGAGCTGCCACCAATTGTTACGGCACATCTCTCTCTCGCGGCCGACGACTGCGTCCCACATGGGCCCAGACCCCATATGTGGCACCCAGGTCATTGCTAAACCCATAACCACCAGGACTGCGGGCATTAATCTGTAAGAGGACGTTAACGGTAAGAGATTGTATTAAAACTGAGCGACGACTAGAGTGGGGGCATAGCAGCGTGGCATAAATCGATAGAACTCAACTGTGATATATACATTGTATTGTAATTTAAAGAAATTATACGAAATAATTTATCTCTAGCCGTTTTCACTAATACGATGATTACCTGAGCTGAAACAGGCTTTTTGAATTATCTAAATACAATTATTTTATTACAAAAAACTGTGGGTTAGGTACGCTTATTAATGGGGTTCCGTTCGTATCCTAGTGATATGGAACCCTAAAATATGTTTATCAGTAACTTAACCTAAGTATTGAGATATGAACATCCCATGAAAATCATTCTATAATAAGGTTATCCTTGTATACCATAGTATATTATTTTGGTGACACTGTCAGTCGGTGCTGTAAGTTTGACTCCTATTTTAACACTGAGTAAAGACCATTTTACTTCCATCCTTTCCTTTTTATAATTAATAAAATTATTGCATATGTTTCTAGTATAATTAAAGGGAATAATCCGATTAATTATTCTTAAAATATAACCTTCTAAATACTCAATAGCCTTGTCAAATAAGTACGTTAAATAATATCGATAAAGTACAACACTTTCACTTTAACGTTTATTTACAGCAATTTCCGAGTGAATTCTCATTAGTACAGTGTCAACCTCCACAATGTTTATGTAACGTGGATAAGGTCAAGGCAAGGCAAGAAAATAAACGCGGTAGCAGGAGATATTAATATCTTCCAAGTAAAAGGATTCCTCGGTTGCTCTTAGTAACTTGTACCACAAAATAAGTTTTTATTTTGTGATACGAGTACTTTATCGAGTCAAGGTTTTCCACAAACGAATTATAATTTTAGAGCAAGGGTAGAGTCAGTTCACGAAGATAACTTAAGATTTTGTTGGATATGTAATCAGATAAGTAACACAAAAATTTCATGCAGGCAATTTATAGATATCATTTTATCATGACATACTCAAAGCACACACAACGTAATTAACATACATTTTTATTAATAAATTCCTTACGCAAATGTCAGTGGAGATTGTTTTGAGTACGAAATTCAAATTCTTGTTATTTTTATTGGCTTTGCGCAAAATCGTTCCTTTCCCTTATACGAATTTCCCAATAAAGATATAAATATATAGATATAGATATTATAATAATTTCCACAGTTCTAAATTAAGCATCATTTAGAACTTGTATTATGGTTTCTAGATAACGGAGAAATATATATACAAATAAGTATATCAATATCAAAAATATCTATACTAATATTATTATATAAAGAGTTTTGTAAGTTTATAGGGGGAAATCTCCGAAACATCGGGTTGGAATTGCAAAATATTTTTTTTCAATGTCAAAGTCAGAATAACTTTATTTAAATAGACTCATTTACTAAGTTCTTTTAAATCGTCACAACAGGGAATATGTATGAGAAAAACAAATAAATGTAATTAAAGGCAATTGTGATAACTTTAAGTGGGTATCAACCGGGCATTTAGATATTGTTTCACTTATAGAATTTAAATATGTACTAAATAAATTGTTAATATATTGTGTTGGATAGTAAAAGATTAGATGCAAGAATACAGAGAAAGAAAAGGTAAATACATTTAAATTCCACCAATAATTAACCTCAAGAGTTCTTTAAAAAGAACTAGACACGAGTGTAAAGATGATAGGCAGACATATCCTGGCTTTTAATGCATGTCAGAGTTCGAGCCTTTCTGATTTATTCAGACAAGGAGTTCCACAGCTGTACAGCGTGTTCACAGAAGGAATCAGAAAGGAAGACGGAGCTACGAGTAGGACCTTGGAGAGTGATATGGCAGACTAACATAAGTTAAGTTTAACTTAGTTAACATTTGAAAATAGTGTCTTAATGAGCAAGATTATTCTGGATTTCCGATCCAATCTGAAAAGAAAGTTTGACAGGCATGGACTGATAAATAAAACATTTTGATATTTACGATTAACGTGTATTTACAAAACACGCTCTATCATGCATATTTTTAAATTAAAATTTCACAAAACTGATGGCGCAACTGAAGCCGCAAAAGCCTATATCAATATAGAAAATACAATTATGATTAATGATAGGAACAGTTTTCATTTTACTGTGGTGTCCTCGTAAAACGATATTAATGATGTTTTAATAATAGCCAAATGTATTAATAACGATTGCTTGATCATCGCCGTATAATGTAGGCTGCATTTTGGAGTATATAAAAGAATAAACAAGATATAATTTATATTGTATATACAAAGTATAAATACAAAAAATAAAGATAGTTATTTCAATTCCAAATTAGTAATCATTTTTTTATATAGATTTTAGATAGCAACAATATTTTACAAATCTCGATTTTTTTAAAATCTGTTTAGTCTTAAATATAATTTTTTCATATTGACAATAAATTCGAAAAACAATCTTCTGATTAAAATCCTACTTCCATAAGGTTTTGTAAGAATTATTTCCGTATATATTGCTAATTGACTAACTAAATAGTTTGTTAAATTACCAACAGCTTTCATCACAATCCTATTCGAGAAAACGTCTAAAGACTGTTTTGTAATATCATTCGAATGAAAACAGCCTAATAACTCATAATAACGAGCAATTTAAAGAGCAATCTTATTAAGAACTGTGTGTTGAAATTTTCTAATCAAATTATGTAGTTGATCAAAAAAAACTCACCTCAGCCATCTGTTCACCAAGGCCATTGGAACTGCCTTCAAAGAGAATTGGTGTCTTTCAGCATGAGTCAGCATCTTATACGCCATTAAAAACCCACCCATAACGAAGAATATCTGGACGATAACTCGTGCATTGAATAGGAGGGCTTTGAAAAAATCATCGTAGGACTGCAAAGAAAGAAAGTTTTGTCATTACTTTTCTATTGATAAAATATAATATTTTATGTTAAAGTAGAGATGCGCGGATTCGCAATGAGCTGCAGTTTATGGGCGCTCTGGTTCCGATTATGACACAAAGTAACTTTCGCCTTGGTTGGTCCTGGATGGGTCAGTGAAAATTCGTTATCTTGAGCTCTTACGTGCTTCGGAACGCACACTAAGCCGTGCCTTTTTAATAATATAGTTGCCTTTTTAATGATTTGACAGAAAATTGAGCAAGAGTCGCTGCGAGTTAAGATGTCTCGCGCTGACCAAATATTTTTGCCTTACACTCAGCTATTTGGAACAGAATTTAGTAGTCTCCTATATTCTTTGGACGCCTAAAATAATGAGGAAGAAGAAAAACTAGCAGTTCTAATTCCAAAGTATAGTTTGGAGTCGGAGCTACACTTTCTATTGTTTCTGGAAACAATTTAGTCAACTGTCATGTATTTTAGTAATTCTTTCCAACTGTTGTTGTTCCTTTCGAATACGCAGCAACTTTTGCTCTGAACTGAGATACTTACATTGATCAGTGATATATTTTATCCATATTAAGCGTGATACATTTGGTATCACATCACAAAGCTCTTCTGTTGTTAAACTTAGGAAAACGGACTCAATGGTAGCTTTGAATGCATCATTAACTTTCAATACCATTTGCGACAATTAAAATAAAACGAAGGAAGCCAATTCAAAGATTTAAGGTCGAAAATCACGAGAAATTTGCATTAAAATATTATTTCATTAAAAGTGAAATTTCTTAGATAAAAATGTCTTTCTTAAGTACTAGGGTGTACCTGCTATTTAGTTTACATAACCTTGAGAAATAACCTAGTTTTCTCATAATCCTGACCTTGATATTCTAAAAGTAACCTATTTTTAGTTTAAAATACAAATTATAAATATCCTTAATTTATACAAACTCGTCTGTTTATTTTTGCCTGGTTGACTAACGAACATCCAATCATATAAACATATAAATTAACATATTTTAAATATGCACATACTTGTAGTAGATAGAATATAGGGATAAAGAATTTATTTTAATTTCTAAACATTAGTCTGGTAATATGAATAAAAACAAGCTCGTTGATTAGTGTTGTCGAACTGTCGATAGTTCTCTTGAGTAATATTATGTAATCTGATTGCTTATTTGATTTCACGACTGTCTGGTCGATTGTTTATTACAAGTAGATCATTTATTATTTAAATTAGAGATCTTGGGTTAAGTTTAAATCATCAACAGCTATGGAAGAACTTGTCACTGAGACTTATATCTGCAGGTATACAACAGTTTTGTTCACTTTATTGTTAAGGCGATAGACTTCGCAAGTTAGCTAACTTGCGAAAAGTCCTACTAACTTTTTTGTCGATAACTCCTTCGACGAAATTTTTTATCTTCAAATCTATCGATACATTATAAACATTACCCATCACTATTAAAAGGTACCTTACGTTTTGCAACTCACCGCATTGGCCGGTAATGCTGCAATAGTATGCAATCTTTTACTTAACCGTCCATTTAGGTTTTGTATTAAATGTAGAATTACCGAGGAACTGTTACATTTTTCGTAACGTAATGCAATAGATAGGTGACAATTTAGGAGCTAATTACGGCACATTGACCCAGATTCTTAAGGTACACTCAAAAACTATAATGAAGTTCAGGTTATGTAATGATTAAATGTAAATCTTTTTACGTAGATTATAACACAGTACACTTAACAAAAAATCATAAGTAATTTTGATAGTTATAAAAATGTAAACCCCCCGTAATAAGTGTTTCTATTATTAACTTTAAAAAAAAATATTAACTTAAGTTAAGTAGATATTATAATTATAACTGTTTGTCCACATCGCATGCCGTGGCGGTCTTTAATTAAAAACTGAACTTAATTTAATGTCTATGCTATAGTTAAATATATTTTGTTGGTATGTGTTTTTGTTGACTGCCCTTAAAATAAATAAATAAATAGTTCAACCAAAGGTAGTTGATAGTAGATCGGACTCAGCTATGTCATAGCATACTGGGTTAAATACGTCATGCTTCCAACAAAACGGCTTTAATAAAATAATTTGGGCAAGTTTTCATTATAAAACAGATGTATGCAAAATATATTTTTGATCATTACACATTTGCTTATATTAATCTTGTACGAACGATGATACTGTGTGGTGTTTCTCTTTATAAATAAATATAATATATAATAAACATTAATAAATAAAATAAATCAGCTCGTTTCACAAATTAACAAAGCTAATTTTAAACAATACAAAGAAAAAGAATAAGAGAAGAGAGAAAGAGTTCGAGTTATTACAAAGTATTCTGTATAGCTCCTATAATTAAGCATTTAATTCTTATTAATTATATTTTTTTGTGCATGTTAAAATGTAAATCTTGTAACTCCAGTTAATAAATAAATAAATAAACTACAATCTAAATAAATAAAAAGTAAAGCAATTAAGGACGCACAAGATTAGTAAATAAAATAGAACTATACATTTTATAAGTATATAAGGATATTTGAGCACAAGCGCATGTGTGTGGGTAAAAAACATCAATATATCCAACTACGTAAACAAGAGAGAAATAGGTTGAATATTAAATATTGTTTGGTTGCGAATTATTATGGTTGACTTTTGCTGTCTAGTTACTTTTAAAACGCGGCTCTCCCAATAAAATTCATGTATCTAACGGTGCTCTATGAAAACTCAGGCTATTAATAGAATTCTATCGTACAGCCATAAGGTTCAACATCTCGTACACCGCTTCAACAAAAATATACATACACTTGAAAAATAACAATACTGCTTTTAGTGTAGTCGAATAAAAATTTTAAATATATTTAATTACTAAGCTAAGAACAAATTCGATTTCTTAAAGATAAATTGAAATTATATGAGTGATTCTGTATATGTACAAGCATATAGCAGATACAATTGATTTTCTATTAGCACAGGCGTGGTAAGGACGAGAGATCAAAATAAAAAAAAACCATATTTAATTATATTTAGTAATTTAGAAATAAACATCTCACAGTATATCATTGTGAAATGTTCAGTTTTTTTGCAAACCATACGTCACAGACTCGGCGTAGAGAGATTTATTTACTTCGAAGCGAGCACGCGACGCAGACAGTCGCGGTAGTGAGACTCACGGAAAGCGACGTGGAGGGAATGTTTCTAAAACACCCTCATAAAGAATCATCTTTTGTATTTTTAACCCGGCTTCCTCAATCACGGCTGAACTGGCTATCTGACCTGACTGGTGGAACACAACATTGATATTAACATTATTTGTATAGCAGGAGACTTAGGTCAGATAGTGGTAGCCAGCTAGGCGGAAATAAGAAAGCCCTACAACAAACCAAACCTAGAAGAAATTATTAGCTCCCACTGGGAATTGAAATCTGTACCTCCTGATCTAAAGTCACAGCTCAGCCACCAGACCATAGAGGTTGAATCATCACCGAAATAAGCTTTAATTATACAACTTAACTGTTTCTTTCATATAGAAATAAGTAGGACGGACTCCGATAAAGAATGCGATGGATGCAATACTTACCTTGTAACTTGATAATATTTTTAATTTATTTAAGTCATTGTGTAAATTTAGAAAGGTAATCGTATCTAGAAGGCTACAAAAAGCTTTATCGTTAAAGATACGTGCTTGATTCAAGATTAATTATTTACGATAATAATTTTATGAACAAAAAGACGATATATTCGACATTAAGGACATCACTAATAGCCTTTTAAAGTGAGACTGTGTTTTGTCACGTTCATTCGAATGCCATTTTGAATTCGAATGAGGCATTTATAATTACTATTGTTAAAATGAGGTCGTCTATCTCTGTCTTTATAAGAAAAGGACAGCAAAAACTGACCAAAGAAATTTATTTAAAATTGAAAATAGTACGCCGAGTAACTTACTAAATATTTTTTAATTGATAAAATATTTTTTTGGTATAAGATTATTTTTATTTCCAAAAATTTTATTACCATAGCCTTGAGTCGCTTGTAACACATACCGAGGGTTCATTGACTTAATGGAATGTCGTGTCGATAATTTAGACTAATGAGACCCTCAACCATAAAGTATTAGATTTGGCGACCTTACTAAAAACACAACATCACATGTTGACAGTTTAAGCGACTAATAGTTCCCCATTTACACAATTAGCTCTGCCTACACAACACACAACACTATGTAGTGTTGTGTTTTTATAGGTGAATTTATAGTAACTTTGCTATAAATTCACAACATCACATGTTGACAGTTTAAGCGTCTAATAAGTCACCCAACTGCTTACACTACACTCATATGGCGATCTTGCTCAACACTATTTACGGTGGTTATCTGTTATGTGGAATCTCTTACTTTACTCACTATATAATTAGTTTATATATATATATTAAGACATAATATAAGTTCCGCTTGCTACATGCTACTTGCGCAGGAGTGCTCATTTTTTGCCAATTTTATTCTCGACTCTAATTACACCTGTAATAGTTGTCAGGATAAAATAATGGCTTCACCACCACAAAGCAGTTAGAATTTACCACGAAATTAACTGATAATTCGCAGAGAAAATCAAGTCACGCGCAGTGGGTCCTATCTAGGTCACGAGCTTTGGATTGTGGACATTGAAGAAATTAGATCGTATTTTGATGTTTATTTTCATTCATATTAGGCATGTGGATTTTAAAATAGTAAGTTATTTATTATTATATTTTAACGTATTTACAGTCAGCCTCAGAAATATATAAGCACTTTGATACCATTTCACTCTAACCATTAGGAGTTTCTCTGGTTCTAGACCCGTTCCTAAGATAGTATACATATGTCGTTACGAATAAAAATTTGAATATCTTTTATTTTTATCACAACATTGTGTGGATTCAATATCAAAGCCAAAAACCTTTTTAAAGCACGTATACTGAACGTCAATTTAACGCGTTCATGTTCTTTTATTTAGAATACATATAATATGCAATGCACAATACCATTGAATTTAAATGATTTTCTCAGTATATTGTAAAGTTCACAAAAATATCACTATTTTGTATTAATTATAAATCTTATCTTTTGAAGCATAAGATTCAAATTGCTGTCATCTTTACAAAGCGAGTGCAGTGAGGTTGCTTTCCTTGACAAATTGCTAAGCGAATTGGAGCCCTATTACTGAAAATATAGGTGTGGAATTGGTAAATTCTTGTTAAATGTTTTAATAAGATCATCGCGCCCGGTAAACTTGCAGATAAAACGAAGCGTAGGCGCATATAATTTTAAATAAGAAAATTGTCTATCCAAATATGGCTATATTACCAGTATTATAAAATAACATATTTTATAAGTTCATATAAGGGAATGGTAAGAAAGAAATCTCTACTGATTAAGTTGAACCGTGTCAGTTTATTATGAAGACTACTTATGTTATTAGATAAAGTTTCAATTCATACAAGGTGTTTGGTTGACACGCTATTCAGCCAAAATCTACCCATGTTAACATATTCACATAATTACTAAGATGTTATTAAAAATTCGCAATGGTAAAATTATTATTTTTCATTATTTCTATGAATTACAAACTATTTCTACGAATAAAATCGAAATATATTGTGCATTTTTTTTAATTACCTATAGTATTTATATGACTTAATTGAAATGGGTAGGTTCCGGCTCAACTGACTATTTATTAAATGCCATGCAAAACAAAATGTTCTTTTTCAAGCCAATAAATAAAGTATTTATTTATTAATATTAATGACTATATAAAAAAACTGTAAATTTATTGTGAATTATCCCATAAATTTTATTTTACTAATCAAAATATTTGTATTTATTTCAACATTTAAAAATAATTTTACATATTAAATTTTTTGATTTATAAATATGTTAACATGGGTAGATTATGGCTTGAGGGGTATACACTAAACAACTTGTCAATAACCTTATTTTAATGGGTAGTTCTTGACTTTTTTTGCCGCTACGCTTAAATAAAAATACAATATTATTATTAATGATTATTTAATAACTAGGATAGACAACCCTAGTCACTTCTCGCAACATAGCACTGACTACAATATTAACAGGACAAATAATAATTATTTGCCGTCCTTGTGAATTGTTGCAACTGTACAACACAGAAAACCTTACATTGGAAAATAGTCCTTACTACAAGCGCGTAAGATAGAACAACAGCTTTGTTTAACTTGACTGTATTACGTAAATATAGCGGTGTTGCGGTGAAAACTGTGAATTTGTAAAGTGCTACGGCTTTGACCGCGCCTCAAGGTCATAAGGGCTTTACCACATATGTGTGGTTAAGCAATAACTTACCGTTTGTATGTCAAAATAAGATTCTAATTGTTACACTAAATTTGAAGGATTAGTGTAATCAGTGGCCTAATTCACTTAATAAAAATACGACGAAATGCATTTTCGATCTAGTCTTCCACCGTCAAGCCAATAACAACGTTTACGTACAAGTATGACGTCAATTTCGTCTCGCGTCAATTTACTTTTAATTCAGTCAAATAACATTTTTTGATAAACAATTATCTTTGAGGGTTTGAATACAGAAACGTATGCAAAATCTTAAGGTTATACTTCATCTATACTTACTACAAACGGGAAAACGTTTCATTACAATTCTGTAATAAGCAAATTGTTTTGTAGGAAATCCAGCCTCACATACTTAACATACTACAAAAATAGAAGCACTATTTTGTTTATATAGTATACTTGGGTTTTTTCTTTAAATAGAATGGAGAATGGCTTGACATCGCCAGATGTTAAGCAAAATTAGTCCTTATGCAAAAAAGCTAGTGCTATATGGAAAATGCTACTGAAACCATCTCCACCTTGCCAGCCGAAAACTTTTCGCTTCGTAAAGCAGCAGAAGGGAATAATGTGCTAGAAAATATTATAAGGTCTTAATATGTTGCAATCATCAGTACAAAGCCAAAACGCCCAAGGTATAAGCCTTTCTACAAGAGAGAAGCACTTGTGAAGGTGGCGATATAATAGGCCGGCTCAATGCCAGTTGGCAGATGACAACAATCGCCGTAACCACTGGGACTGATGGCTTAACGTTCCTTCTATAGCAAGAGGAAACTTCATTTAATTAAAATAACACATTTTTATTGATACTCAACGACGATTCGTAGCCAAAGATTCTTTGTTTTCATTATCAAAACCAGAGCACTAGAACCGCTCCTGTATCACGACAGTTTTTGATTAAACAGCAGCACATACGAAAAGAGGATAAAACTCACCTTTTCAATGAACTCAGGATTGGCGGTGTAACCATAGCCTATGAAGATCATAGAGTGAAGTCCGAGAATCATCACCATGGTGTAGAACCTGAAATACAGAGCGTTTTTTATTTATCTCTTAAGAAAGAATAATTTAAGATACAGTTCTGTTGGATTGTCTATGTCTAATGGTACCACGATGAATGCATATGCTTTTCTGATATGCAACATTCTGAATGAAATTCGATAACGCATCCATTTACCTCCCTCTGTGGTCTAGTTGCTGAGGCCATTTACATTAGTAAAAACAAAAAAATTCTATACTATTCTATTAGTGATACTGGTTATCCAATAGCGTTTGGCTAGCTATTATCGTTTTATCTATTTCTGCTGCCATATCAATAACGTAAACAGCATGTTATGTTACAGCAGTTGCAGATAATATAGTCTGTTCCTAAGGCCAAGGTATGATAGGGGAATCCCGGTGTAGCCCGCTTCCACCTTCCTCTTTATCATACTTAATACATCTTTTGAGGGAAACTAGTTAACTCGTCATACACCTTTTTATATTAACGTATGGGAGACGTGTAAACTCGTTTCGTCCGCCTAGCGGTAGGGCGCGGGAACAAAAAACACCCGTTCTACGTCGCCGTCTGGCGGGAAAATGCGCAAAAAGTTAACATCAATTAAATTTATACAAAGTGTTAACATCTAGTTAGATGAGGGCCAACGTCTACTTTGCTTAGATTACAAAGAATTACTGCTGTCATATCAATGCTCAGAAAGGAACTTTCACGCTGAGTTGTCCATGTATATCATCAAAAAAAATTTGAAATAATCATGAAAATATCCGAAAAAACCGTCATGATCATTGAACGTACTTCATGTCTGAAAAATCATATTCCATTGATTTTAGCATTGCGTAAGAAGGGCAATTAGTGTCCTAACCGATAGCTAAAGATAATACTGCAGCCATTAATATCAAGCAATGACTTCAGTATATTCTTGATAAAATTAGTTTAAGCTAAATTTTGAACAAGCAAGATAACTATTTAATTACAATAACTGCCATAGTCTTCTTCTTCATAGGGGATGATGGCACTTTCTTAATGGATTCCACCAGGCTGCCAGAACAATATAATCGCTCGCTCGTTTTAGCGTTAAGGGGTTACGGGCGGGTGTTATGAAGGGTAAGTAACAAACATAATTGCTTTATTCTGATTATTACAGGGTAGACAACGGTCAGTAGAGCCCAAGGTGCTAAGAGCGTTTATAGATACTTGGTAACCGCTTACCATCAGGCGCACCCTTGTCATCCTTGTCTAATAAAGGATCGGTTATACTCTACCTAAGGGCCTGGAAACATTTGAAGATTCCACCATCAGCACTGCCTCCATACTTCAATGCTTTCCAGTTCTTCTGCACGCAGAAAGCCAGCATGTATCTGTTAGCTATGAAAATATTTGTAATATGAATTATCTAATTTACGACCCTATTATTTTGATTTGTATAACTTAAGCACACTGCAACTATTCCCATTAAGAAATGATTATTAATATGAACATTTTTAATTTAGAATTTGAAAAGAATAATGTTGGGTTTCAGTAATCAATCTACCGGTTTGTTTTGGTTACGAGGTGTTGCATTTTTACATCATATACACGTAAAGTGAATCAAAATTCCATGCCTTATAACCTAAATCATACGTAGATAGCATAAGTAATATACAATTAAATAAACATTTGAGTATAGATATAATTACATGAAAAAATATTACCAAAAAATTATATCGGGTAATCCCCTTAACATGCAAGGTTTTTAAAATTACCCCACCTTAACTAAGATAATACTACGGAATGAAATATTGACCAAGGGTTCAAGAGATTATAATATTTAACTGAGCGGAAAAGAGGTGTCTATGTTTTTAAATCCATCAGCTTTGACTCATGATATTTGGAGTACAAAACATTCAAAATAACTGTTACAACGGGCAAATTTACAGTAATATAAAATAAATACATTAAAAATCAAATTCAGAATACATTTCTATCTGTTCTCTTCAGATTATTAAAACCATTAGGTAGTATAAAATGATTTCTTGATATAGCAAGTCCGCATTGGGCTAGTGTGCTTGTGTAGTGACTCAAAGGTTTCAAGTGTATCTGCCATGTGAGAAGACCTGAGCAGCTTGATGAATATAGGCTGTAGATGATGATAAGCGGTAGTTATCACTTGTCATCTCGTTGTCTGTCATAAAAAAGTCTAAAACCGTGATCTCGATTCACGGCTTTAGATTAGTAAGCACATGAGTGGTAACCTTAAATATCCTAATCATGTGCTTTTGATATTAAATTTGCAAAAACAATCTATCATTTCATTGTCATTTACATCCAGATCCGATGAAATTAGAAGCTATTTCTGATGCGCCGCGCCCACAGAATATGAGCCAATTAAA